>CM057346.1:546633771-548068114 GCA_030015575.1 Agapanthus africanus | reverse complement strand
TATTTGTTTCCTTGGTTTGACACGGATCGAGAATTTCCCGCGGAGACGCTGGTTGCTCTGCGAGTCGACGCGCATCAGGAGGCTCTCGTCAAGGATTATTTGTCTCCTTGAGTTGAAGGATTTGCTAAAGATCATTTGTTTCTCTAGCGCCAAGGATTATTTGTTTCCTTGGTGTTGACACGGATCGAGAATTTCCCACGGAGGCACTGGTTGCTCTGTGAGTCGACGCGTATCAGGAGGCTCTCGTCAAGGATTATTTGTCTCCTTGAGTTGATGGATTTGCTAAGGATCATTTGTTTCCCTAGCGCCAAGGATTATTTGGTTTCCTTGGTGTTGACACGGATCGAGAATTTCCCACGGAAGCACTGGTTGCTCTACGAGTCGACGCGCATCAGGAGGCTCTCGTCAAGGGTTATTTGTCTCCTTGAGTTGAAGATTTGCTAAGGATTATTTGTTTTCCTTAGCGCTAAGGATTATTTGTTTCCTTAGCGCCAAGGATTATTTGTTTCCTTGGTGTTGACACAGGTCGAGAATTTCCCACGGAGGCACTGGTTGCTCTGTGAGTCGACGCGCATCAGGAGGCTCTCGTCAAGGATTATTTGTCTCCTTGAGTTGAAGGATTTGCTAAGGATTATTTGTTCCTTAGCGCCAAGGATTATTTGTTTCCTTGGTGTTGACACGGATCGAGAATTTCCCGCGGAGACCACTGGTTGCTCGGCGAGTCGATGCGCATCAGGAGGCTCTCGTCAAGGATTACTTGTCTCCTTGAGTTGAAGGGTTTGCTAAGGATTATTTGTTTCCTTAGCGCCAAGGATTATTTGTTTCCTTGGTGTTGACACGGATCGAGAATTTCCCGCGGAGACGCTGGTTGCTCCGCGAGTCGACGCGCATCAGGAGGCTCTTGTCAAGGATTATTTGTCTCCTTGAATTGATGGATTTGCTAAGGATTATTTGTTTCCTTAGCGCCAAGGATTATTTGTTTTCTTGGTGTTGACACGATCGAGAATTTCCCACGGAGACGCTGGTTGCTCTGCGAGTCGACGCGCATCAGGAGGCTCTCGTCAAGGATTATTTGTCTCCCTGGGTTGAAGGATTTGCTAAGGATTATCTGTTTCCTTAGCGTCAAGGAATTATTTGTTTCCTTGGTGTGACACGGATCGAGAATTTCCCGGCGGAGACACTGGTTGCTCGGCGAGTCGACGCGCATCAGGAGGCTCTCGTCAAGGATTATTTGTCTCCTTGAGTGAAGGGTTTGCTAAGGATTATTGTTTCCTTAGCGCCAAGGATTATTTGTTTCCTTGGTTTGAAACGGGTCGAGAATTTCCACGGAGACACTGGTTGCTCTGTGAGTCGACGCGCCTCAGGTTTTTTTCTTCAGAGTTGGGATGAACCATCGAGATCTGGCTTCGTTTTCTGGGGGAGCCTGTTAAGAAAGTATGGTTCCCTCTTCGTTTTTCGCCCTTGGATTGTATACAGGGATCGATGTGATCTTAACAGTAGGGCCAAAGTTTTACCATTTCTTCTTCTTTTTTTATTTCCGTGATGCTCTATCATTTCAGCTTTTATATCGCGAAGGTCGCGATTGCCAATTATTTCGGCTATTTTTTCGCGGTACCCAATCATTCCGGCTGTTTATTTTATGTTTACTCGCTGTTTTTTATTGCGAGTTGCCCAATCATTTCGGCCTATTTTGCATGCATACATTTTACTTGCTGCTTTTTATTGCAAGTTGCCCCATCATTTCGGCTATTTCGTATACATGTGCGGCCTACTGGCTTTTCGCTGTAAACCTGAAATTGGACACCGGTTTCGGCATCAGCATCGCTACAACTGGGATATTGCCAGGAGTGAATCATCATTTGCCTCTGTCGTTGTCGAACGAAGGAGGCTTAGCGACCAGGGTTAAGGTCCTGTCGACTAAGGCTTGGACTTCATGAGCCGTAAGGGTCTCACAAAGTTATTTCTCCCTACAAGTCGTGAGGATCTTATAGGTGTATTTTCTCCTTAGGAATCGTGAGGGTTCCTAAGTGTTTTGTTCCTCTGTAAGTCGTAAGGATCCTACAGGAGGGTTTTTTTCCTTGTAAATCGAGAGGATTTACAAGGGTTATTCATCGTGCGAACATATGCCTAATCTCGGATGGGACTTAGTTAGGAAAATGTTTATTCGCGCCCGTGGATTGTTAACAAGGGTCGGTATTGAGCCACTTGTAGGGCAATATCGAAGTTGTGGGGGGGTTTGCTTAAGCACGGGTTTAGGTCTCTGTAACTTAAGGACTTTCAAATCTTATGAGCCGTGAGGGTCCCATAAGAGAGTTTTACGAATCGTAAGGATCTCGCAAGTGTATTTTCTCCTTAGGAATCGTGGGGATCCCTAAGTGTGTTGCTCCCTTGTGAGTCGTAAGGATCTCAACGCGGGTGGTTTCTCCTTACAAGGTCGAGAGGACCCTGTAAGTGTCCTTTAACGAGGTTGCGCCCTTTCAGGTTTTCACAAACACTCGCTGGTAGTCTGCTGTTTTTACTCACGGAGCCTTTTCGGGTTTTCATCCGTGCCCATTTTGCTTATGGGCATACCGTTTTTTATTCTTTTTATTTTTCTTTTTTTTCTTTTTTCTTACGAGGTCGCGCCCTTTCGGGTTTTCACGAATACTCGCCGGTAGCCCTGCTGTTTTTACTCACGGAGCCCTTTCGGGTTTTCATCCATGCCCTTTTTGCTTATGGACATACCGTCTCTTTTTTTATTATATTTTTTTATTATATTTTTTTTTATTTTTTTTATTCATCTCGTCAGCCTAAGGATGCTGCGGTAGTAGTTTAAGAACGTTTCGGTCCGCTATTAGTTTAAGAACGTTTCGGTTCGTTATGGAGGAAGGCCGGCTACTGCTCATACGGCTTGAGCTTAGCAAGATAGCAAGCGGACATAGTCGTCGTCTATCATTGACCTATGTCATGGCTCATTAAGCGTAGTACTTTTTTAAGAAGCGACCGTTTATTGGCCTGAAAGGCCTTTCGCGTGCAGGTCCATGAATAGATAGGCCCCACCCTGGTAGACCTTATCTATGATGTACGGGCCTTCGTAGTTTGGCTCGAATTGTCCCCGCTTGGCGCGATTAGGGATCATAGGCTTTTGACTACTAGCACGAGTTCGCCTTGGCGGAACATCCTCGGTCGGTCAGCCTTTCTTATGAGGCGCTCATCTTTGCTTTGTAAGCTTCCAGATTTTGTTGTGCTATGAGCCGTGTTTCTTCAAGGGAGTCAAGCTCCTCAAGCCGAAGGTTAGCATTTTCTTCGTTCGTCAGCTCGTAGTGAACTGCCACTCGCAGAGAGGGTAACTCTATCTCGAGGGGAGTACTGCTTCCGTACCGAACACCAACACGTATGGCGTTGTGTTCGTGGCTGTCTTGAAGTAGTTCGATATGCCCAAAGGGCTCTTGCAGTCTCTCGTGCCAGTCTTTTCTTATTTCGGGACACCGTTTTCTTTATAATTTTCGTCAAGGTCTTGTTGAAGGCCTCGGCGAGACCGTTAGCTCGCGGATTATAAACTGAGGAATACCTCCAGTCTATATTATGCTGCTGCGCGAAAGCGGCTGATTTTGTGGCTTCGGTAGGCTGGCCGTTATCGGAGATGATCGCTCTCCGGGTTCCAAACCGATATATGACGTGCGTTTTGAAGAAATGGAGGATATTCTCCGTCTTCACTTCTCTCAACGGTACTGCTTCTGCCCATTTGGAGAAGTAGTCAGTCGTCGCCAGGATAAAACGATGTCCTCTAGACGATACTGGTTCGATGGGGTCCGACTATGTCAGTTCCCCACATTTCGAATGGGCCGTTAGCTACTGTTGGATGCAGTGGATTTGGATGCTGATGGATGAAGTCCCCATGAATTTGGCTATGAGCGACATTGCTTCGCGTATTCGAGGCAATCTTGATCATCGTGGGCAGTAGTAACCCATTCGTTTAATCTTCAACTTCATCTTTGGGCTTGCTTGGTGAGAACCACAGATTCCATCATGAACTTCCTGAACGACTCTTTCTGCTTCGTCATGGTCCTAAGCATCTCAGCCATAGAGAATCGAATGACCTCTTGTACAGAGTATCATTAACGAAGGCGAAAGACAGAGCTCGTTTCATGAGCTTATGTCTTGCGGACGCATCTTCGGGCATCCGGTGGGACTTAAAGTAGTCTATGAAGATTTCCCTCCAGTCCTCAGCCTTTTCTCGTGCTTTTATTTGTAAGGTCGTCTGCTTAGTCGCTCCTTTTTCTTCGGATGATTCCAGAGGTATATCTGCTGGGGCGAGCACCCGATGGCTTTGTACCACGATTCTTACGTCATCGAGGTTCTCGTCAGCCAGTTCTTTAGCGAGCTTAGCTAACGCGTCCGCTTTGCTATTTTCCGCGCGCGGTATGTTTTCCAAAGTGTAGGTAGGGATTTGGGTCAACAGTTGTTGCACCTTTTCACCGTACTTCACCAACTCCGGTTTGCACGTTTGATAGTCGCCGTTTACCTGACTAAAGACCAGTTGAGAATCTCCGTATATGAGGAGGTTTTCAATTCCCATGTCGATGGCGATCTCGAGGCCTGCTATCAAAGCTTCGTATTCGGCTTCGTTGTTCGTCCTCGGCTCTGTTAAGGAGAAAGCGAAGCGCATTATTCCTCCTTGTGGGGTCATGAAGATGAGGCCTACCCCCGATTTGATCATTGGCGTACTTTGTTTGCGCTTTTTCATGGAGGATGCTCCATCGAAATAAAGCTCCCATCGGGTATCACCACTGTCGATCGCGTCAAACGCATGTTCGTCTGGCAAATCGCAATTCAGAGGAGAACCGGCAGGTATCGGGTGTTCAGCGAGGAAGTCGGCGATGGCCTGGCCTTTCACTGCTTTGAGAGGCTGATAGGTTATTGAGAACTCCATCAAGAGCAGAGCCCATTTAGCAAGTCGACCTGTCAATATGGCCTTCGACATCAAATATTTAAGAGGGTCCATCTTTGATAAAAGACGAACTTCATGCGCCAACGCATAGTGCCTGAGCTTTGTTATTGCGAAGATCAACGCTAAGCAGTGTTTTTTAATGGGGGAGTAATTGCTTTCTGCCCCTAGAAGAACTCGACTTAAGTAGTAGAGTGCTCTTTCTTTCCCCTGGTCATTCTCTTGCGCCTATAATGCACCTAAAGAACCTTCGAGGGCGGTTGTATAAAGAATGAGAGGCTTTCCCTTCACCGGAGCAGCCAACACTGGAGGGTTCTACAGGTACTGCTTGATCTCATCCAGTGCGTCTTGGCATTTGTGATCCCAAACGAATGGAGTTCCCTTCTTTATCAGGTGACTATAAGGGCGGCACTTGCCAGAGAGGTTGGTTATAAATCGCCGAATATATGCGAGCTTTCCTTGGAGAGACCGCAGCTGTTTGAGAGTTTTCGGCGGAGGCATTTCTATAATCGCCTTGATCTTGGATGGATCTATTTCGATACCTCGGTGTCGTACGATGAATCCCGGGAATTTGCCCGAAGAAACTCCGAATGCACACTTAAGAGGGTTCATCTTCAAGTTGTATTGTCGGAGGCGTCGAAATACAGTCTTTAGATGCTCGAGATGTTCCTCGTATGATTTGCTCTTGACCACGAGGTCGTCGATATAACATTCGACGATTTCATGTATAAGGTCATCGAATATTTTCGTCATGGCCCTCTGATAGGTGGCACCAGTGTTCTTTAAACCGAAAGGGCATTATCTTGTAACAAAATATTCCCAAAGGAGTCCGGAAGGCGGTGTGCTTCTGGTCTTCAGGATGCATTTTTATTTGATTATACCCTGATGAGCCGTCCATAAAGGAGAAAACCTCATGAGTGGACGTATTGTCTATCATCGGTTCGGTGACTGGCACCGGGAAATCATCTTTAGGGCAGGCTTTATTGAGATCCCGGAAATCCACGCATATGCGCACCGTCCCATTTTTCTTCATCACCGGGACGATGTTGGCAATCCGGTCAGGATATTGAACTTCCTGGATGAAGCCGGAGTCTATCAGCTTCTTGACCTCGGCGTTGATGCTCATCTCAAGCTCGAGCCGCATTCTTCTTGGCGCCTGTTTGACTGGCTTGATGTCCGGGGATATTGCCAATTTGTGTACAGCAACTTCTGGATCCAATCCCGGCATTTCAGAATAGTTCCATGCGAAGCAATCTCTATTCTGTATAAGGACGTCTTTTAAAGCAGCCACCCTTTCTTCAGACATCAGCTCGCTGACAAACGTTGGTCGCGTATCGTTCTCCGTTCCCAACTCGATTTTCTTGAGGTTATCTGCAGTGGTATGTATTCCATCCTCCAGTTCTTTCGGAGCTGGCGGAAATTCTGAGATCACCTCATCGTTGCTGTTTTCAAAGCACCAAGAAGGGCTGTCCATATTCTCGAGCTCTTCTTTTAATATTGTTATCATGCGACAGGTGCGAATCCGCTTCCAATCCCAATGCGGAGTTGGTTCTGTTCTCATGGCTTTAGGTTCGTACTTCTGTGGCGGCGTTATCCTCCAATTGTCAGACAGAGCGAATTTGCCAAGCTGATACTGATCTTCAGCCCAATTCTTAAAGGTGAAGCAGTCTTCAAGAGGATGCCCTATTACTTGGTGGTAAGAGCAATAATTTGGGTTAAAGACTTTGCCTGCTTGCTCGGGGTGCTTGGACTCCGGCAGTGTAAGCATTTGATATTTTAGAGCAAGATCAAGTATCTTCTTCGTTTTGTCCCGAGGAAACGAGTACGCTCGACCCATTTTCTTCATGAGGGATAGCTCAATAACGCTCGACTCCCGTTTGCGCGGCTTCTTAGCCCCACTGTGTTGCTGTTGAATGCTCTCTTGACCTTTCAACTTGTTTCTGCCTCCGCGTCGAGCCCTTTTTATAACGGGTTGACAGAGGGCAGCATTTTCGTCTTTCACGGCCTGTTCAAGGAGGCGTTGCGTTTTGGCTTTCTCATAGATTGCCATTTCACGATTGTGATCATCTCGGACTTTCTGACCAGCTTCCCTTATAAGCCTTTCCATTTGTTCTTCAAACGACGGATTGGGCACTCTCACATCAGGAACTTTTACCGGTTCAGGATTAGTGTCCTCCTGTTGAGCCTCTGCTTCTTCATTGAAGTCTTGCACGACGTAACAGTCACGGAGCAACTCCCGTTTCTTGGAGCGAACGTATCCTAGCCCGATCGTCTCCATCCTCCCATTAGGCAGCTTGCGCTGAGTTCCGGGAACGTTCCAGACCATATCATAGAATTTTGCCTTTCTAACGGTCTGTTTGAAGGGTATCCCTTGGCGCTTTAACAGCCGCTTCAAGCCTTCTGTATAATATCTGGATAGACGAATGGGTTGAAGCCTGTCCAGCGTCGGGTCTGCCCCGTGCCAGATTTATTTCTCCACCTTGTTTTCTTCAGAGCGGTAGAATAGAATTGCCCTTTCTCCTTTTCGCCTGGAAGGGATATAAAACGTCCGCAGCTTCTCTACACTGTCGGTATCGAGCGCATCCAGTTCTTTATAACGTTTAGGCGACACCATGGTCACTTGTAGACTTTGCTCTTTATCAGCAAAAGCTCGTATTGAAGGCCGAGCAGGGAATACAGCATGGACTTCATCCTCCGAGTCACTACCAAAGGTCAACGAGGGAGCGGATGGTCCTGGCTTAGTGTATTGGGACGGACCCGAATAAACTATCTCCTCTTCCTCCTCGGTGTCACTGCCGAAGACAGGGATGGTAGCGTTAGTTTTGTTCTCCGGCTTGTGACACCTTTCCGTGTCTTCGAAACTCGGTAAGAAGTACTTGGCATCTTCATATTTGCGGACTTCATTCACGGAAAACAGATTCAATTCTCCTGCCACAGTGTACTCGAGACCATCCCTACAATATTTTATATACTGATACTGTGTAGAAGGGATGATATTGTACTCGCATAGCCATGGTCGGCCGAGCAGAGCATTGTAGCATGTCTTGGTATCTATGACATGGAATTTAATATCCGTGACGAGCAGCCCGAAGCGTAGCGTCAATATCACAGATCCAAGAGTTTTTGATGATTGGGAAATCGAACCCAGAGATGGTGATCTTGTCTCGGGCGAGGTGTTGGACACTCATGCAGATTTCCTTTAACACCCGCACATTGAGTAGATTAACAGACGATCCGTTATCAACCAAGATTTTACTTATCTTTATGTCATGGCAGTATCCAGAGACATAAAGGGGACGATTGTGTTCGCACGTCCCGAGGAGAAGGTCTTCATCGCCAAAAGCAACATCGGCCGTGTGCACCTCTTCCAACTCATCCTTCATCTTTTCTTCGGCCAGGAAGGCTTGGAACTGGTCCGGGTCTTATAGTGCCTTAATCAACGAATCTCTCGCCTCTTTTGATAGTAAAAGGGCGTCAAGAATGCTAAGCTGTGAGGGTAGTTTCCTCAGATGCGCTAAAACGTTGTAATCTACCTTATTTCTCTTCGGCGGGTTCTTGGCGGTTAACTCCTCCGCAACTTGGTCATCTAAGGCGATGTCCTCGGAGACCTTCTCTTTCCCTTTATCTCTTTTGTTTAAGGGTCCGAGTTTCTTTTCAGGTAGCGTCCGATTGCGTAGCTGGATATTCTTGCAAACCTTCGGTTCCTCTTGTTTTCCCGAAGTGGACTCTTTGAAGAGAGGGCCAAGCTCTAGCTCCTCATCAGAATCGCTCCCGAATGTGAGTACTTGTGATCCTCCGGCGTCAACCATGCAACAATCACCGGTAGTTCTGTTAAGCCCTACGATCGTTTTGTTCTGCTCTCGGCGAGTCTTGTGCTTTTCCCGCTTAAACTGCTGCCGGTGAGCAACGTATCCTTGCCACCATCTATTGAAAGCTTTGCACTCTTTAGTGGGGTGCGAAACCTTCCGATGATACAAGCAATAGGAGGGTGGTTTTCCACTTCACCAGTAACGCTTTCCTCAGAGGATGGTAGCTTTATACCCATTGACACGGCTTTAGCAAACCTCTTCCTTATCTTGAATTTGCCTTTATCCGCAGTGGGTGTACTTTGCTCCAGCGGGAGTATCGCAATTCTTTCGTCAAGGCGCTAGCGTTTGGCCCTTTCGAATATAATCGCCTCGCGCTCCGATCAACTTTGCTTTTTAAGAACGCTTCATTGAGGAATGCATCAATCATTTTATCCGATGGCTCCGGAATTTTTGGTTCAGGATCTGCCCCCAGCTTTTCAGTACAAGGAGTTTCCTCATCGTCTATGGACGAATGAGAAATCACATGACAGCTCGCCACGTATTCTCCCAATTCATCAGATGAACTTTCTCCCTCATCTTCCTCTTGAAAGACGTGATTGAGGAACTCTTGGAATGTAATGGGAGTCCGTGCCTTCTGGTTGTATTCCTCCAGCGCGTCAATTTGTTTTTGCAAGTCCGTGCGCTTGTCGACAGGCTTCACGGGCTTCTTCGACTTCCTTTTCTTCTTCTTTGAAGATTTTGACGGTTGGTTGTGAATGCTTGGGCCACTTTCATCGATCTTTTGAGTTGGACGGGGCTTAATCATCCCTTCAATGATTTGCGGCTCCAACGGGTTTTTCCATCTGATTGCCGGGCATATTTGAAGATCATTTAGCATCCTCTTCGTCTTGGTTGATAATACCACCTCCCAAAGAGCTTCTTCAATGACAGAGCATGTTGCCCCCCGGCGTGTTCATTCCCTTAGAGGTGTGGGGCTGCGGCGGATTCACCTTCCATTTGTCGGACAATGCCAATTTGCCCTGTCGGTATCGGTCTTCAAGCCAATTCTTAAAGACGTAGCAATTCTCGATCGGGTGACCCAATACCCGATGGTAAGGACAATAGTTGGACTCATTGACGTCACTTGGTTGCGACAGACGTTTTGGATCTGGCAACTTTATGAGTCGGTTGCGCAACGCCGGCTCGAATAACCTTCTCGTTTTATCTCGGGGAAACGAATAAGAATGTCCGATCCTATCCTCAAGGGGTACGTACGGGCGCATATTATTCCGACGAATGACCGGCTTCGGGTTGTTTGGCTGTTGCTGAGCATTAGCGACAACAATCGCTTTCCCCTTTCCCTTCTCGTTTCGGGAGTCCGGCTTTGGAAGAGGAGGTTTATGGCCCATTTGATCCATTTGCGCCAGCTTGTCGATTAGTGCCTGGAAGGTGGTCGGCTTGAAGAACATCATAAATTGCGAGATAGTTGCTTGCAGATCAAGGGTTCCAACAAACATTCCTACTGCAGGAGCTTCTTCTATACGCTGCTCGCATTTTGACCATAAATTACGCCACCGTATAGCGTATTGGACCCATGTTTCGCCCGGCTTTTCCCTGGCATTAATCAATGCCGTTATCGGGGTGCGCTCGCTGGCACTCGCGAAACGCTGGGTAAACAACAGCTCCATTTCTGCGAAGGTTTTGATAGAGTCGTTCGGGAGCTCAGAGTACCACTCGAACGCCGTATCTGATAAACTTCCAACAAACTGGCGAAGCAAAAGCTTGTTATCACCGCCGGTGTTGCCGCAAAGTGCCCTAAACTGGGCAACATGCTGGTGGGGATTGCCAGTCCCCTTATATACGTGGAACTTGGGAATTGTGTAACCCGGCGGGTACTTGATTTGGTTGTACCAGTTTGGATATGGCCGCCCCGTTTTTACGACTTGTCCGGCTGCTTCAGTCGCATGATGAACCTGTATTTGCTGGGCTATGTACTCGTCCAAATCAGTTTTAGAGATTGTATCCTCTTTAGCCGTTGACAGAGCTGGCGGAGGATTTGATGTCTCTCCCCTATCATCTCCAAGGACGATCGGGGGCTCTTCAGCCGGAGGATCTTATTGTATCATCATCCCTATCTGTCTTGGAAGAAGAGGCCCATACGCTGTATGTTGGCTGCCTGTTCAGCAGCCTCTTTGTCCTTCTTCTCCAATATTCGACGAAGGAATTCGGCGTCGGTTTCTTCTTCTTGGCGTTCATCCGAGAACGTTTCAGGGTTTTCTTTTGGCCCTGTAAGTGCGGCCATAGCGTTCATCATCTCTTGGAGCTTCTGCTTTTGCTCCTGGGCCTTGGTTACCGACCGTGTAAGCGGTCTGTGACCTGTGGATGCACGGCTGTCTTCTTTTCCCGACGCCATGTATACCGTATGAACTATTATGCCCCCTGACTTAGGGCGTTTGGGTTTACCATCTCTGATATTTGTCGCCGGCGCGGGGGTTTTCTCTGGCCTCCTTCTTTTGTGGGCCGTTGAAATGGAGGGGGCTGTTGAAGCGGGCACCCTAACGACTGTTGTCCCCTGCCGTTTAATGGGACGGTCATTTTCCTTTTCCACCTTCGCCTTTTTCTGGCGACGAGGGTGGTCTGGGTCAATCACGGAGTCTTGAACCCTCCGCCAAACTTTATAAATTTTTGAAGACAGCCGTTGAGGGGTCTGTTCCTGCTTTGTTTCCGTAACTCTCTCCATAGGTGGAGAAGATCTTTTCAATGTAGCGGTTGGGGAGTTCTTACGTACCCTCCTTAGCAGCTCAAAACTGTTCCCAGTTGGAGCAGCAGCATTGACCTCCACCACTGGAGCCGGTGGAGTTATCCCTGAGGGGGAGTTACCCCCTGCCTTCCTCACTCGTCGCTAATGGCGACGTCGAGCACGACGAGCCGTTGGGACTGGCTCGGAGATAGAGACATTTTCTTTTTGCCCCTCGTCCGGTTGAGGCGCTGCTGGTGCTATCCTCTTAAAAACTGAGGTTGTTCCTTGCGGGGTAATATCCAATCTGTCAAAGACAGATCTTCGTGCAGGGGCAGGAGTCGTCAGTCTTGCAAAGACTGACTCTTTGACGGGAGAAGCCGCCTTAACGACTTCAGGAGCAGGTTTGGCTACTCTTTTTGGAATAGCCCTTCTTGGGACGGCAAGCTTCATTGTGGGCCCACAGGAGTTTTGGCCCAATTTGGAGAAGACCGAGGCGTTGGTGTTGGGCGACCCGCTGAGAGGGGCTGCAGTAACTGAAAGTCGATCGAAGACCGCCTTCTTAGGAGCTTCTTGTACGGGCACAGGAGTGCTGAAGCTTGTTGGTGGCAGCATAGTTCCAAAAAACAACCGTGTGGTGGCTTGAGTAATCTGCTCCACGGGCATGGTGAACAGAGAGGCCGCTTGGGACCCGTAAGTTATGCCCCCAGTTGAGGCTGGACGCGAGCTGCAGCCGCAGTTGGAGCACTTCGAACAAGTTGAGGCCATCGATTCTTGATTCCTCTTCTGCACTAAGCGAGAGACCAAATCTTAGTAAACTTGAAATCCAAAGGCAACCATTAACAAACCGCGATTTGTTCGCGAAGACGACACACGAAGTGTGGAGTGGAAAGAGGAAAAGGTCCCACCGGGCGTGCCAGAATCTGTTCCCCTCCGAATGGCGGCGGCGACGACGTGAGGACGCCGTCTTGCCTGAGATTCGGGGCAGATACTATATGGTTTTATCCGTCCACCTCTCCGACGATGCCAAGTTGATTTATGGTACCAGGTATCGGAGGTTTATACGGATACAGCCGATGTAGCAGACTTCGTCAGATTCCCCCTGGCTTGAGGGGTTTTTGATTGTGGGGAATCTCTTCCCTGCAGGCGCAAGCCCCTGCAGTTAATTACGCTACCGCATCGCGGTAACCACTTTCTCCTTTTCCAGAATTTCACTTCGTGTCGTGTGTGTTTGTTTTGTTTGTGGTTGCCCGTGGATTGTATACGGAGACTGAGTAATGCCGTCGCCCGTAGGACGTGGATTAGTCCAAATCCGTACTTTCTTAGATTTGGGTTTGGTGTTTTTAGTTTAAGGATACGTTAGCCGTATTGAGGTTAAGATCAACTTAAACGTTCGTTAAGGATACATTAGTCCTGTTTGAGACTAAGATCAACTTAACGTGGTGAACCATTTAATATATGGCCGTCGGGACTCGTCACCTCTCTGACGACGTTGAAGGATTACAACGCCACGTGTCAGAGGAGTTCAGAGATGTGCCCTTGAGCCTAAGTTGATTTAGGGTTTTATAGTCTATTTGAATGTTTAAGGATACGTTAGCCGTGTTTGGAGCTAAGATCCACTTAAACGGGACCGTTTAGATCCGACAAAAGAGCATTTGGGGGCTCTATTGTCCCAGTTTAGGGACATAGTGATCCATGTTCCAGTTTAGGGACGTGATGGTCCATCGCCAGTTTAAGGACGTAGTGGTCCGTCGCCAGTTTAAGGACATAGTGGTCCGTCGCCAGTTTAGGGACGTGGTGGTCTTTTAGTTTAAGGACATCTCGGTCCGATATTAGTTTAAGGACGTCTCGGTCCAATATTAGTTTAAGGACGTTTCGGTCCATGAGTTTAGGGACCCCGCAGTCCATTATTAGTTTAGGGACGTCTCGGTCCATGTTCCAGTTTAGGGACGTGATGGTCCATCGCCAGTTTAAGGACGTAGTGGTCTGTCGCCAGTTTAAGGACATAGTGATCCGTCGCCAGTTTAGGGACGTGGTGGTCTTTTAGTTTAAGGACGTCTCGATCCGATATTAGTTTAAGGACTTCTCGGTCCAATATTAGTTTAAGGACGTTTCGGTCCACGAGTTTAGGAATCCCGCAGTCCATTATTAGTTTAAGGACGTCTCGGTCCCATATTCATGCGTGGTTGTTGGGACCCGTCACCTCTTTGACGTCGTTGAGGGATTACAACGATGGGTGTCAAAGGAGTTCGGAGATGTACTCTCGAACCGGTTGTAAATTGATTTAAGAGAGAGCAATCTTACTCAGTTAATTTAATTTGAGGACTTACGGCCATGATTAGGCTAAGTCCAGTTAAAAATATTTAACACCTTTATTTGTTGTTGGTCTGTTAGACCTGTGCTAGGGCTTGGCCCATTTTTAAAATAATGCATTGCATTATTTTCTATTTTTGTTTGGACTGGGCTCTGCCCTTTTATAAATGATGCAGAGCATTCATTTTGTTTGGGCTCTGCCCTTTTTTATTGCTTTGCAATTTATTTTGGCCTGTTGGTCTTTTTGATTTGGGCCTGGCCCTTTAGGAAATGCATTGCATTTATTCAGGCGCTTTGCGTCAATCAGGGAGCGCAAGCGTTTATGGTGACGACACGTGTCATGCGAGCGCAGTGCGCTGCGCCGATGCACTGCTGACACGTGGCGCCAATCCAGGAGCGCAACAGCGCAAGCTGGAAGTGCAAAGCACTAATAATCTTTTAGATTCAAGAACGGAAGTGCAAAGCACTGTTTGATTTCTTGATCTGATTTAGATCAAAGAAAAAGATAAGTTTTTCTTATCTCAAAGAACCAAAGGTTCATGAAAAAGTGCAAAGCACTGTTATTAGTTAGTTTTCTTTCCTATTGAAGATCATTGATTTTGTTCTTAGATCAATGATCTGTTTTTTTTTAAAGAGAATTTTCTCTTTTTCTAAAGGTTTTTACCATTTTTGTTCTTCAGGAGTTCTTCAGGGTTCTCTTTTTTTTTCTAGAAAATGTTCCTTATTTGAATTGGGGTCTGGGGTCCTTTTTATAGTGCCCATAAATTAGTTAAATTTGTTAAAGAGATATTTCTCTGAGTGATTTGGGGAATTTTCCTCACCGTTGGATCTTTGATCCAAGGGCCTCTGTTTTACAGAAGAAAATCTTCTTGTTTTTAATAAGAACATAAAGATTTCTTAGCAATTTAATTCTGTTTGGTGCGGATGCCCCAGCGCTTGACACGTGTCTCGCAGCGCACAGCGCAGCGCAGCTGTGCTTGCGTATCTGCGCTGACACGTGTCACGCAGCGCACAGCGCAGCGCTGTTGCGCTTGCGCAACTGCGCTGACACGTGGCGTCCTGCGCTCAGCGCAGAGGATCTGAAACGTTGCTTCATTTATTAAAACTTAGATTTTGGGAAAATCGGAAGCGTCGCTTCGCCTGAGATATCTTTTCATCTCCTTTTTTCAAGTCAAAATTGTATTTCCAAAATTCTGATTTCCCGGGCCTTGGAAATGATTTCATTGTGGACAGAATTTTCTGTGCTTGGGTCTATATATATAACTCAAGGCCGAGCCTTTTCTTCTCTCATCTTCAGAGAACTTCTTCGATCATGGCTTGCAACCGCCCTCATGCCCGCCGACAACCATGGGAGGTGCCGATTCGGGACATCGTTTCCCGTTTTGCTGCGCGCCTGGTGGACCCTTCTCTCTCGGACGAGCAATGCGACGCTGCAATGCATGAGCTTTTGACTCGTGTGGGGTCTCCCCTCCCTCCGCATTCCATTTGGCTTCGGATGATCCTTGCCTCGGTGCTCGCCGATATTCCCCCTCCTCCAGCAGAGATGTCCTCGGCAACGCTGGATGCCGCCGAGGATAAGATTGAGTGCTTTCTCGAAGCGCACTTGATCACCAAAGCGTTGAGGGACTGCTCTTTCCACTTGCTGAGCCAGATACGGGCTCGTCGGGTTGTCATCGCCACTTTTTCCAAGGAGTGCGGCGTCGACCGTTGGATGGCTACCCCTGGGGAGAATCGCCGCTTCGACGTGGTGGAGAAGACAGAAAGGGAGCTGGGGAATCTTCTTCTTCTTTTTGTGAACCCTTGTCTTTCTGATCCCGTATTCGGTGATCTTTTTTAAATGTAATAATAATAATAATAATGAACAAGTATTTTTCTTTTTAATCAAGTATTTCATTGTATGTTAAGGGTTCTTTTATTTTAGTTCTCTGTTGTACTTGTGCATCGTACGATTTTAAATTTGTTATTACTAAATATATGTGATCCTTAAAAGGATGAATTGCCTCTGGTGTTTAGCCTCTTTCTTTTATGGAACGATGCATCTGCGCGAGCGCATCTGCGCTGACACGCGTCGCGACTGCGCGAGCGCATCTGCGCTGACACACGCGTCGCGCAGCGCAAAGCGCGGCGCGACTGCGCTAGCGCATCTGCGCTGACACGCGTCGCGCAGCGCAGCGCTTGCGCAGCTGAAGCGTTGCTTCCTTTAACAGAGCTTTGCTCTGATTGGGCATGCCTTTTTGGACGCCGCACTAATGCATCTGCGCCAGACACGTAGCGCATTGCGCGCAGCGCAAAGCATCTGAAGCGCTGCTTCATTTATTGAAGTTTAAATTTTCAAAGCAAAACTTTGCTTCTGATTGAATTTGAACAGAGCTTTGCTCTGATTGGGGTAAACAGTGAGTAGAAAAACATCTACGAACAGAAATCGCATGTATGACGCAATCCTAGGTCATACGATCATAATATATAATTCTCAAATATATAACTAACAATGGTTAGGGTAAATATCTAACCCAAGTGTAATCCCATGTGCCCGTGTCAGTGCCTTAGGTAGCAATGTATCATATGGATGATGTATGAATGCATGAAACAGAATGCATATATTGAAGAAAACTGCTTTCATAAAATAGTGAGATTTCTGTATCTTTTTTAAAAATGAGGTATTATAAATGAAATCAGCATAAACAGTGCCTAGCATCGACACAAAACAAGTATCCAAATATCCCGATATCTCTGTGTCGCAATCTCTGTACCTCAATATCTCAAAATCTCAATGTCTCAAACACAATATCTAGGACGCTGTCAGTCCAGACCGGCCCCTACCATCCGTCTCGAGACCACGACGGTATCCTCCGGATATCCGACGCGTTAGGTAAAATCACTGGTCGGTAGTACTCCCCTGCCAGGCTCAACGCCATCATCTGCGATCCTCTTGCCCGGGGTACCGCACCGGGTCCACCATGTAACCGAAACGGTTCCTCCACTCCTCGAACTCGGGTCTCGAAATATATCAGCAAACTCATGGTGGACGACTCATATATCATGGGAAAACCGCACTTTTCTTTAAAAAGAGAAAAAAGAATTTTATAAGTGTTTTTGCGGTTTTCCCCAAAATCCAGGAAATCTCATGAAAATCCGAATCCAAATCCTCAATAGCATGTAAACAGTGAATATAGACATAAAAATCCATGAATGCGGCATATCAATGAATAATAACATGCATGAAGTAGCAAGTAATATCTACAATATCTAAACTAGCATATAAGGCAAGTACACTAATATCATGTCTAAACTATTAGCTAACAACCTATGTCAAATGAAATAGTATTTTCTAAAGTGTTCGTGACATGGCAATTACCGATGAAGATGTGTGTGAGCCGGCAAGTAAGTGTACGTGGTACATATGCGTCATCGGTAATGGTGCCGGTGTCCTAACAACATGATATCAACAATAGAATATGAATCATAATGTAAGCAGGCGATGCGGAGCGAACAACAATAATGAGCGGGAGCTAAATACTAGACACAATAATGACAAATCTGCATTTAATGTAATATGAGTCATACAGCTATACTAAGCTATACGGCCGAGCTAACAAGCTAAACTAAAGGTAAGGAAACCGCCTAACATCTGAGTCGATACATACATACATACATATTTACATATATATATATATATATATATATATATACATATATATATATATATAGTCGGTGATCCCGCCTCGATAATATCACATCCGATACCATATCCCTATAATCAGTTATTCCCAAGTCAAGAGTGCGGATCAAACATCAATATAGCTCGTACGTAAATCCGTCGTACGGCATCCCAAATCTGGATACGGGTCGATATCACATTCATCATATCATTCATGTAGTATCCTCTTTATCAACATCATAATTCGGGTACTGACCTACGTATAGTACAATACTAATATCATCGATATAACCATGATCTGACTACTGATCAACAGTCTCGTACCAACCGATATCATCAACACATATCATACTAAGGAGGTATACACCGCCCAATACGGCCTATCATAAACATCTTATCATATCATATCTCATATCACGATCACATGTCAACCATTTTATATATCTATCACTATTCATATGGCATCGTCATCCAAAGATCCGCTATACCATCAAGACACATCTCAAGTACGAATCCTGCCATATCACCGATATCATAATCTCATATCAAATATCATCGACTCATCTCAATCCCAAGTATCATCCTCAAATCCGTATGTGAACACCTAGTCCCATACCCATATGAACACATACTACATAGAATCCCATAAGCACATATGAAATAAGAATGTATGCAGGTATGGGTGTGTGTGTGCATGTGTGGTGCGACTACTACTCTAGGGTTTCGCGGCACTAAATCAATCCCAACACACCAAATATCCATTTTTAACATCAATAATTTCCAAACAACATGTAATAATTGTATGTGTGTATACGCATCCGTATACATCACCACGAACTGCGGGGGTGCTATACGCCATCCACTCGACTTCTTCCCGCAGATATAAATCTACTCACCTGATCCTCGCTCGCCAGTGCCGACGTCGCCACGCGCTTGCTGGTCATCTCGAAGTCCATATAGGGTACCTACATATTATAACGCACCGTATCACATTAAAACCAAATTCGAAATCGAAACGGCATACGAAAATCAAATCGGCACGCGTATCATGCATAGGTCAAAACCTATCGTCTACGCATGCAAGAATAGCCAAACCAACCCTCGATATCGATGTGCAAATGTCGAACCATCGAGAAAAACCCAAACACACTCATTTGCGCATTCACGAACACTAATTAGAATATAAAATATGTTAAATTCACAAAAACCCCAAACTCACTTTAAAAGCCATTTTTCCGAAAATCTAGCAAGCAAAAATTACCCGTTTTAGTACAAAACTCTACGTTTAAACAAATCTAGCGACCATAGTACTCATTAAATATCTTAAATAAGTCATACAACCTATTTCAAGAATTTAATATCATCAATTCTTATAAAACTAAAAATTCTAGTTTTGCAATTTATCTAATTTTAACAATTTCAACGAAAAATGCACAAAACAACAACTACGCTTGATTTTGCATGGTCCAAAGGCATTAAACCACTCATTATAGTATTAATGATGATATGAAACCATAATTATAATTTAATCAAAAGCATTTAATAATTTTCCAAAACTCTAGTTAGCAAAATAACTTAATTAGGACATTTTGTAAGTAATGGTTTGTAATTAACAACTAGATTAGCTTCCTACAAGACTTAAGATGTTAATCCACATCACAAAATCATGCACAATTTATCACAATCCAATTCCACAACAAACCCCTAACTTGAATTCCATAAACATGCAATTAAACTCATCTAAAACCTAATTAATCACTTAAAGAAATTAGCTTAAAGAAATTAACTAACAAATTAAGTAAAAGGTTTAGAATTTATACCCAAAAATTTTGAAGACCCACAAGCACACATAGCCTCCCAAATTTAAATCTTGTTCTCTAGATCCATGCTAGATAGGCAAATGAGAAATGAGTAGGAGTTGGATTTTGATTTCGGTGAGGTTTTACTTTGATTTTTGACAATTTTTGTGATGGAAAAAGAGAGGAGAAGAGGGAAGGGGGGCTGCTGCTGTAGGGGCTGATTTCGGCTAGGAATTTGAGGGAGAGAGGAGAGAGAGAGTCAAGTGGGGAAAATGATATCAAGTCAACCCAAGATCAAAGCACATACTTATATATTCTTTTATTCTTTCATTTCCTTTTTCTTTTCATTTCGTTTGGGCAAAACAAGTGGGGAAATGAGGAGGGGAAAACTTGGGCTGCTGATTTGGGGAGAGGAGAGAGGGTGTGGGTGAGTGTGGGTAAGGGAAAAATGATAAATGATATACCCCAACATCTATTTACACTAGTTTTACTATTTAAGCCTTTTTCTTTAATATTTTCTAAAACCGTTTGGCAACTTCATTTCATTTCAAAAACAACATGTTAAAATTTTGTTTAATCTGTTATGATGCACAAAATTTGTTTCAACCCATTCCAATTTGTAATTTTCCCTAATTAAATGTATTAGTGACGGCTTAAAATAATATTAAAATAATTAATTTCGGAAAAATTTTCAGAAAATTTGAAATTTCACCAGTGACTCAATAAACACCAAATACTAGTAATTACATAGTTAGAATATGTATATTTAATTTTATAATAAAGATATTTGTATTTTGACTTTTTACAGAAACCCCCCCTTAGTTTACCGATTTTCCGAAATTTCACCGAAACGATTTTCAAAACGTTACAAAGCGGGAGATTGTTAGTGATATATGGCCTAGAGGCCATTATTGTATCATACTGTATTGTATATTACATATTGGAAGCTTGGGATATAGTAATAGTCTTGTTCGAAATGGTAGTATGCTATCTGGTTTGTTTCTATCTCAATATGTGTATGTGTTTCTTTTAGCATATCGCTTATACATATTGGTAGAGCTCTTAAGATCTTTGCTTGGTTACCAACGTTATGATGGCAGTCACACTAGTGCGAGTTGGGCAGTCTATAAGCACATCCTTGCAATATGAATACAAGTATTTATATCTATTAATATTGTATAATATCATCAAAATTAAATAGTAGGATTATAAAAATCCATAAGCCATCAAAATAAAGATTAAACCTGCTTTTAATGACTTGAGAATCAACAGAAGCTTGCATATGGATGATCTTCTCGTTCGTTTCTTGATGGATGCAGACCATTTTTATGTAGTCATTTTCATTTATCATCCTAACCTCATGATCTCCATATTTCTCCATTTGATAAGAAAATTTCAAACTTCCCAACCGGCATATCGAGTCAAAAAGAGATTATTCCTTTCAATTCGAACTATGTCGTCGCCTCTGAGATGATCAAGACTGTGTCTTTATCATTTGATTTGCTCACAAAACACATTAATTTCCAAGTTAGGATCATCATCTATGCGCGGGATGGTAAATGAAGATTTAATTTGTTGGAGTAGTAAATGAAAGTGAAGTAAATAAGAGAAAATAATGGATTATGGAGAGAATAAATGCAATATTTTTGTTCTGTTGGCAATATAGGTCTTTTAGGAGGAAAAGTGGTGAATTTGGAGGGAAAGTGGCTAGTTAAGAGTACTTAATGTTCAGTCCTTTAAGAAAAAATCAACAAAACACATTATGCATAGGAGTTACAGGCAATTGTTTACAGGTTACAGGCAACTCAAGTGAAGATTTTTTTTATAAAAAAATGGCGGCTGTTTTCTTGTACTTGCGCACATAGATCACAAGAGACGGTTTTGGGATATACCAAAATACATAGCTCAAAGTATTTCAGGAAAAATTGATGGACGTAGAGGATTTTCAATAAGTTCAAAATGCCCAGGGATATTTAAGCCCCTTTTTCTTGGCCCGGGGGTTTTCCAACAATTTACCCAATTTTTTTCTTATTTTTTCCATTTTTGTCTAGTGTAAGAAAATTTCAAAAGCTGTTTTACTTTTATTACAGTTTTTTTATTTATAATAAATAAATTAAAATATATTTTAACAATATTTTTGGGTTTCGCAATTATTTTTCCATTTCGACCTAAACCCATTTCCCCCTCATTTTGATCAATAGCAGTCGTCTTTCACGCCTTGTATTTTATTAAAATTAGATCTAGGTGGTATTATGCGTGCACCGAAAACACTAGAATTGGTTTTACATTAGAGAAATATGGAGCTCAGCCAGGATGCATAAAGTTCTCTCGAATAACACAGACATGGAAAACCCGATTCATGGATTTAACTGATACGAAGTAGGTGATTTACAATATACTGCTTACTCACGGGTGATATTTTCTCACGAAAGATCGCCTAATTAGATGTAAAATTAGGATATCATTTTTCATTAAGTTGAGCTTTAAACAAGCGCATGCTTTTTATTTTATTTTATCCAATACCATCCAATCTGCATGTCTATCCAAGATAAACAAAGCTATTGAGGCTCAAACAAACGACATTTTATGTGCATCGCAATTGCGCCATACTAGTAGATAACAAAAGCGTAGAGATAAGGAAATCTTAATGTATGATCAAATAGACTACAAATTAGTAATCATACAGAAACAACAATAATAGCATCTCTTATCACAGTAAACTCCCTTTTACTTTGGTTTTCAGGCCCTTAAAGTGAGAATTGTTTGCAAGCATAAACACCATTAACTAAAAGAAAAGGTCATATCAAACAAACAAGCAAATTGAATTTTCCTTTATATCTACCAACAATACAACACTAACAGAAGGAGATCAAGGATTATAACAATCCATGTACAAAAAAAAAAAAAATTGGAGCTATGCATCCCCTTCTTATGTATAGAGATGTTTACAAAGCCAAAAAAAATTGGAGCTTAGTAACAAATACAAAGCCAAAATAGGGGAAAAGATCAGAACAAATCTCGGATTGTTTACAATTTTGGGTATAGAGATGGAGTTTGACTATGGATGATTGCGACTCCTACCGAAAAAGCTTGCAGAGTCGAGAGACACGGCTGAAAATGCATGGTATGCTCACCTTCGTTCTTCGTCACCATTTTCAATGCAGGCTCCCCATGCTTTGCGCCCTGAAAAATCACGAGAGGGTTTATTTTATGTGTATGTAAAAGAATTATCTTAGCAGCGAACGAATCTAATTTCATGTCTCAATGGAACTTAAAATGCTCGCCTTTTATAATATAAACAAGGTTAAATCTCACGAAACAACGCTCGTCCTGTTGTTTTACCATCCGTTTTTCCATGTGTTATACACAATTCTTTAATATAAAAAGCAATATGAACAAGAAAACATGTGCAACTCACCTCCATGAATAAATCGACTGTCTGGGAATTTTCTTGTGAATACTCATCAAATGAAGCTTTCGGTACCGCCGAGTTTTTATCATGCAATATCGTAAGAGGACATCCGATATCCCAACCACCACAATCACAGCTTCCTCCCGATGTCCATCTTTCCATAAGACCTGAGGGTCGGCAATCGCCTTTAATCGGATCACCATGAAACCCTGCTGGAATTAACGCGTCGATACCTTTTATATCACTTGTTTCACAATCCTCTATAGATATGTTGTTGCAATCTATAGCAACTTTCTCAAGAAACTTAAGACCCCAACCACCGCTTTCTACCTTATTCTTGCTACAATCATGTGGCGAGCTCTTGATTACGATAGCAGCCTGCTCGAGGCTTGGTCGAAACAACCCATCCTCGATATGATTCGCAAATTCCGATTCGTTGTCTTGCAAAAAACTCTCAAGTTGAAATCGTGGATCGCCAATTTTGCACATAGCTCTGTGCTTCGAAGAATTGGTTGGCTTAAATATTTTCGGCACCTTTTTAGATAAACCTCTGATCTTCATTGGACTATGAGTTGAACCTCCCACTTCCTTTGAATTGTTTTCTACACCGAATAAGACAAACTCGGTCTCTACTAATTTCGACCCGTTTGGATTAAGTATTAGAGAGCTAAAAACTTTCATCTTGCCAACAATTTCGGATGATTTGTTACCCGTCCTTGAATAAAACACATACAAGCAATCCAAGGCCTTGTCAATAGAAGTATCGACCTTGTGATGATTGGCCACATACATTTTTCCGCTATCATCGCCCTCGTTAAATAAAATTTTAAGAGAACCATTCTTCCACACACAATACAAAACCCCTTTTGAAATATTGAGCGAAGGAGATGGATTTGATTGATACGAACTTGTCGAGTTTATGCTTGAGCTAGAAACAAGCAATTTCTCCGAACTCTTCATATTTGAGATTTGGCCGCTGGGAGAAGTTACTTGAGAAGTAGTCTCGCTTGACAAAGCATTACGAGCCCCAAAAGGAGACCCAATCAACTCTGAATTCTTCATTGGGCTTGTCCCAAAAGATGTTGCCCTAAATTTTCTTGTCCCGGCATTTAGTGTTCCTAGTTGAGAAAACAAAGGGCTCTTCATAAAGGACCTTGCCGCTAAAGATCTCTCTACCGAATCAAATATACATTGAGCTGAGGGGCTAACTAGTACATTCCCAGAACCTGCGGCTTCAAAGTCATATCCTACGAAGATTTCACCAATATCACATGCGCTTCTTGTTCTTCTATCTCTAAAGCTTTCAATGAATAAATCTGAAGAGCTCAAATTTATAGGTATGGTGAATAAGGATGCTGGTCTACAAAAAGGGGTAAGCGGGTCGGATACTATATGCTCCGCAAGATCGCTAAGAAATCCGATGTAATACGGAATGCTCTTAACATCTGAAATCAAAGGATATTGCTCGCCCATCTTGTTAAACTCCGGCTTGGGTTCTGATTCCTTAGCACATAATCGATCGTCTTCTTTTTCATCTTCTGTTGCATGATCATCCCGATCTATGAAACCCATCTCTCGACTAACAATCTTCAAGCCCTCCTTTTCCTCCTTCCTGAAAATTTCAAGGTTATGGATAAACTTAGTGTGGATTCAGGAACAGCAAATATTGCACACTCATAAACCCTGTTCCATTTCACCAAAGACGTTTACCGCCGTTTTTTTGGGCCAAAACATGGGCTTTTCCGCAACAATGTTTCTTTTTGTTTAAAATTAATTTGCTTTAAATGCACACATGAACACGAATGGCTCTGCTACCAGCTTAAAGTCGTTGGCGTTGCACCAAACATTAAAATTTTGATGAGGGTTGAGGGTTTTTCTTTAAAAATTTTAATTTAATATTTAGATCTTACTCATCAAAATACAAACCCTAGAATATATTTTTGATTATTTTTTGAAACGTAATCGTTAATTTATGTAGTCTAAACCCAAAAAGAATCAAGAAGAAGAAGAAGCGAAGAGGAATGTTGTGCGGATGACCCCTATATAATTCAAGCTCAGATTTCAAAACCCTTTTTTAGAGAAGAGGATGGGATTAACTTACAACGTTAAACAAGCGTGTACTAGACAACGCAACAGGAGGTGATTTCCGGTTGAGCTCCACTCGAAAGGATTGTTTACAAGCGATGGTGAAAGGACCACACTAGAAAAAAGAGCATAAGCTATTGGTATAAAAGAAAGAGAACACCATCACTTCAGGTTGGCCTTATCTCTTGCTTCGCAAAGACGCGGTTGGAAGGTGAGAATTAATTCTTTCTTAAACCGGATATTGGGAATAAATTTTGGTTCCAATGCCAACAAGTTTTTAATGAGAAAAAAGGGCCTTGCCAAAGATGGCAGCACGGATTATAAATTTACTGTCTGGTTTCTATAAAATATGCGCACATTGTGGTTCAATGAATTTCTTTGTAATCTCCAACTAAGAATCTAATATGATGTTTAATAGAAACATACAAAACAAGGAAGAAGAAGGCGTGATGCTTATTGGGGAGGTACCAGAGTGAATTTTTGATATATGTAGAAAGAAAAACTTGTTTTTACTTAGTGTGGCCATGGTGAAAAAATAACACATGGTAAAAGTTAAAGCCTATATTGTACAATTTGGAAACGATATAAGCGCGGATGCAAGCCAAGTGGTAGCCAATAGACATATAGCGCCTTTCAAATGCTAAAGAGCGACTAGCTATTGGTCGATACCTCTTATCCATAAGCTTTTGTTCTTTAATGCATATACAAAACCGGTAATTTATTCAGAATAAAAAAAAATTGCACTGGCATTGTCCTAAAGAGAAGGATAATTCATTGGGCATCGCTTGGTACTATACCGCAATTAAGGGGACACTTTGAAAACAACACGAGGTAAGTTAAAGCTGCCGATTACTGAAATCGGATTGATATAAGCTGCTATCTTTAACACCAAATAAGATCTCAACTCTTAGTTTTATCGATGTATTTGTTTCCAATGTACTGTTTCTGTTTGAACACGGTAAGAGGGGATGCCTACCCTTTGGGTGCAAGAAAGTTTACCTTCGAGATTCAACCGAATTACCAATGAGCAATAGCTCAGCTGGTACGGCACTTCCCCCTCTCTCTCTCTCTCTGCACTGGCCTGTAATCCCTAACCAATGCATACAACGCACACACAAGGGACCCACAAATTTGGCCCGAAAGCGTTAAATTGTGGCAACTTCCCCCACCAGGGATCGAACCTCCGCACTCTCGACAACCAATAGACAAACAAAATACTGAAATGTTGGAGTTGGTAATTAAGATCCTAAATTCATATAGGAGCTAGCCACAGTCTACTAGAATTAGTAATCAAAATTTGCAACATAATCGGTTTAAAGAAGCATTTAGAATAAAAATACGATTTTTTATATGGCAATTTCAAATTGTGGTTAGAATTAGCTGATTTATTAGACAAAATGTGTCTTAATTTAAAGTGGGTTGAAACACCTATGTAAACAAAGTCAAGGAGGTCTGTAGCTAACTATTGAAATTGAGATAATTAAAAATTAGATGTTCAATATAATAGTCAAAACAAGAGGGATAAAATATATAAAAATATTAAACAAGTAATTGAGAACTGAAAAAAATGAGATGAAACTGAAAATTTTAATAAGGAAACATTTGCATGCTGTATTAAGACTGAACTTTATGAGCATAATCAATATGGAGTATAACACATCAAACAAAACAAAAAATGCAGGATCAAAACAAAGCTTGGCCACAACAATAACCACGCAATTGAGACAATAAGACAAATTGGATATTTCCATCAATTTGATGCCCTCAAAATATATAGAATACAACAAAATAGAAAAATTGATGCTGAAACTCAAAAATTAAATCTATTGGAAAAATCTCACCTTTGTTGGCCAAATTGAGAGGTGCCCAAGAGCTGGATCCAATGAAACTTGATCTGGGCATCATCAGAACTCAAAAACAAAACCACCCTCAATCATTATCTCAACACCAACAGCAGCAGAGGATACACAAAACAAATGAAAGTGAGGATGGCTCTCTATCTATCTACCCTTCACGCCTTCTCACTAAATTTTCAATCTTTTTCTCTCAAAAATGGGCATCAAATCCTTGTCCCATCAACCTCGCAAGAGAACCCAACACAGCAAATTCCAAAACTTTTTCACTGGTTTGGCTAATTTTTTTTGGAGGAAGAAAGCAACAAAAGGACCCATGTGCACAAAACAAAAGAGAGAGAGGTTTGAGGGCTTGGTCCATGGTTTGTGGGTCCCACTCTTGGTGGGTCCCATTGGGTGTTTGGATGTGTGAATTTGGTCAAGATTATTGGGCGTTGAATAAACCAAACGATGGTGGAAAGGATTGAGGGAGAGAAGTGGAGAAGTAGTGGGAAGAACACGATTTTGATTTAGATTAGATTATGATGATGACGAACGACGCTGCCTTCAATGGAATCGTGGGGCCCGCAACATCTAGATATTAGAACCAAACATGCATGCCACATAGTATTTATCTTTTGGATATGCTTTGATGGAAATTACAAGCAGGCAAGTTAAACCCTTTTCATAAAAAAAAATTGAATTCCATGAAAGACGGCAAAGGGAGAGACTTGTTATTGCATTATTATATGTCTGTATGTATTGCTTCTCTTTTCTGTCTATTTCATAGCCAGGATACTTTCTTCTACCCGGAAAGCAATTTTTGCATGGATAATATAAAGGTTGTATTTCCGGTTTCCATCGTTATAAAGCTGGCAATGATAATGACAAACAAAGCAAAGGTTCGGCAAAATAATATGAAGCAATATATAAGAAGCATCGTGTATTTGCTGGAGACCATGCGTGGCTTAAAGCATTTTATAAGCTTCCTCACAACTGTAAAGCATATTATACCCAATAAAAAAAGGGAATCAATTAAATCTTTAGGTCATGACGGGTGATGGGCACTTGATTTGGATCTCTCCAGTGATACATAAGCTCCTTCTAGTCGAGTGGTCGTTAATAACGTTTCGGATGATCGAAACCGTTAGACCGTTTAATTTAAGTTAAATATGTTAAAACGGCCAGATGAAAATGCATTGAACCGGAGACTATCAATAAATAGAGAGCATCCAGATCTACGGGGACTTGGTATCTCGGCGGTGGCATTTCTGACTTGATATGAAAATGACGTTACTGAAATGCATGCATGGTTAAACTACGGACCAAATTCTAAACCACTCGGATCCGACCTATACACAATTGGCATAAGGCCGGACGGAAGCGCTGGATTTGGGTCGGGCTTTGAATGGAAGCATCCCCTGAACATTTCAGAGGATTCCATCGACGGCAGAGAGTGCTCATGCTAATAAGTCACTTGAGAGAGAGGGTACGAGGGGCATTTGTGCAAATATCCCTTTAATAAAAGGGGGAAATTGATATCGCGTAATGGGTTTAAAACATGTCAACCCGCTTTTTAGCGGGTCGGGTATTAATCAGTGTAGCCACCGCAACCTTCTGCTCATCTTCTAAAAGCTCCAAATTGGGATTTGGGAATTTCAAAATTAGGGTTTTTGAGCATTCAAAGGAGACAATTTTGAGGTACGAATTCTGCTTACCTTATGAGGAAACCGATCCTTATACCTGCATTCAAATTGTTGATCTTTTTTCTTTTAAGCTTTCTTCAATTGCCAATCTAATTGAGGAACAGAAAATTGCATAGGAAAAAGATTTCTTTTTTCACCATTCCCGTTCACCAATTGAAATGAAAGGGTTGATTTGCATAAACAAAAACCTTCAGGCTCGCCTACAAAACATTACATATATATATAATGGAGGAAAGATGCCATAGTGTTTTTCGACGATCGGAATGCATCATCTTCATCGTTATCATTTAAGACATGGGTACACCAAATTTCACATGATTCTGCAACTTTTTCACCGTTGAATTAGTGGGTTCAAAATTAACAGTTTAGCGACAATAGAACTTTTTACATTGCTAAATCAACGGTGAAAAAGTTGTAGAATCACATGAAATTTGGTGTACCCACATCTTAGATGACGACGATGAAGATGATGCATTCCGATCGTCAGAAAACACGATGGAGGGGCTGTTTTTTCGACGCCATAGGAGGAAATTCCCTCATATGGCCTCTTTCCTCCATTATTCTCATATATATATATATATATATATATATGAGGTTAATGGAGGAAAGGTGGCATAGGAGGAAATCCACTCCTATGGCCTCTTTTCTCCATTACTCTCTCTCTCTCTCTCTATATATATATATATATATATAGAGAGAGAGAGAGAGAGACATTTTACTCAAAAGAATAATATAAAAAAACGACATGAAACACATTTCCAAGGACATTGATATCCGACTTGTTTACGGCTTATGTGCCTTTTGTTATATATTATGTATGAGTGTTTTATCGGCCACATTGAAGGGGGAAAATCCTATGCGTTTCGCTTCTAGAGAGCATATGAATAACTATCACACGTTGATAATATGACCGCTAGACGAGTTTTGTGACATTGGATTATGAGTTAGGCGAAGGGCAATTAAATTTTCTACAACAATTTAGAAAATGCGATGTCGCAACCAACCTCTTTTTTGGGGCAATTGGATAATTATGTTTTAGCATAAGCTCAAGAGCTGACAATGGTTTTCATTTTGTTGCTTAGGAAACTACATGTGTGGACCAATTGATGCCCCCCCCCCCCCCGATGCATCTACCACACAAAATATTGGAATGTGGACATTAGCATCAAACAAATAATAGATAAGGTACTACACCCAGTTGCTTTCAATTATATTGTCACTTGCTTAAACTCTGAAATTTAAAATCTCACGTTCAAATTTTGATCCGTGCAAATGACATTATCTACAAACAAAAAACAGATCGATTATTTCCAAAACTATATTAATGTACACTATATCTCATATCATACTGATGTCGTTCGTTTTATTTAACATCGAGGATTACATATATTTAGTTACGGACAAAAAAATGGATTGTACAAATTCGCGCCTCAAAGCGGATTCATATCATATCAAAGACTCCAATGTGTAGCTGTATTTAAAGGAATTCACACCACTTATATGTGCAAGAATATCCGAGGAATCAAACAGGTCTTCCTTCCTTCACCAGATTGCCACAATGACACTAGTTATCAGTGAAACCCCAAATTATCAATCTATTGTCTGCTTTTAACTTCTTCCTTTCCCCTTGTCATTTGAGATCGTATTTGGAATAAGACAGGGCTTATAGTTCATTTTAGCTGGGTATACTTGGATTGCGACGTTCGACATTTAGAAAGTCTAAGAAGTCCTGCACCTGAACTCTGAAGATTTTTAGAGACCAGGATATGTTTATATAGTGTCAAAATTACATAAAATACCCTTAGTTGTCACCTTTTTTAGTTAACTACCTTAAAGTTTTTTTTAAATTGCAGTGAGCTCTCTTAGAGTGTTATATTCAGATTCATGCAAAGTATATATCTGAAGTGTGTAAGGGTTCTTCACGAATCTTTTCAGCTTTGCTTGTTCACATATTCACTTTGATATAAGTAGTAAATCGAATTTTCTCAAGTTAAGAGTTTCTTGTAAGAAAACAAAGTATATTAAGAAATGTACCTTATCTGTGTAGGATTTGATAGCCGAAACTATCAGATCATCGTCGGCTATCATTGCGGGTTTTTTTTGGGGATGGGGAGGGGAGATGATTATGTGGAACCACTTAGAAGGTCGAAAAAGTTATCGAATTTTTTTTGATTTAAGAGGGCACATGAACCCTCTTTAACTCGTAAGTTTGGATTTATGATCGTATTGATATGGCTCTCTTTTTTTCCTTTCCTTCTTCACGGTGAAAAGTCCTTTAGACATACGGATAATTCCTAGCATTTCTTAGAATGTCTTCCCTCATGATTTTAAAACTTTCTCCACACTATCGACATATATGATTTCAAAAGTCTAGCACATTTAGATATACTAAATAAAAAGTGGACATATGAAGAAAAGGACATAACTTCATTTAATATCTTATCTAAAAAACATTATTTAGTAATTTTTTTAATTCTTGTTGCATCATTCTGACCTACGGTTCCCCGATGCAATCTCTAGCTGTAAAGAAGAGAAGCGAATGAAAACATAAATTAGTAAAACTGTAGAAGATTTTTTAACTTCTAAAAAGCCATATATATTAATTAATTTTATTCAGATTCATGTAAAATAATATTTATCTAAGTTTTGTACGGTTTCTTCACGAGTCTTTTCAACTTTGGTGGTTTGCATATTCACTTTGATATAAGCACCAAATTGAATTTTCTCAAGGAAAGAGTTTCTTTTAAGAAAATAAAGTATTATTAGGAATGTACCTCATCGGTGTAGGATTTGATAGCCGAAACTATCATATCATCGTCGGCTACCACCATTTTGATATAATCAGTATCAGCCATCTGACGACGAGTTATCTTTTTTGCCTGCATCACATATATTAAAATCATGATGCCCAATTCATAAAAATACGCACCAAATGGAGTTGATATGTAACCAAAAAAAATATTTAAAAAAGGTTACCTAGAAGCCCTTTTGAATCTTCTTCATTGAAAAATTATTTTCATGTGTAAGCGAGTTTGATAGCATCGATATGAGCTTTGGTAAAGGAATGTGAGGTGATGATGGTTCTTCGACCAAATAACTCTCCAGAATTTTAACTGGTTCGGAATTGATAACTGTCTCCTCTGCCATAATATCCTTTCTCTACAGAACGACAATAACATATGAGAATATATAAATATTAATTTGCATAGTGCAAAAGAGTATGATCAATACAGAAATTCCAAATAATAATAAATAGATAGATGAAGGAAAAAGATTGTGTACCTCTTCTTTCTTTCTTTCTTTTTCTTTATCGGATATTGTAGTGACACCAAAGGAGGTGTGGGTTGGTATATATACCATGAAACCAAGGCATTGCTGCATATGCTAAAGATACACAAATTTATCTCAAAATTTAAATTTCAATGTAAGGAGAAAAATGTGGCACAAGAATAATAGTATTATTCATGCATCCATTCGAATTTTTGAAATTTGCACCTTAAGCAACTCTAGAGGCAAAGAATTTGGACGTATTACCACAAGTTCATTTCCTCTATCTTTAAGGTGAGCCCATTTTTCATTCTTTGAAGCTTGCTTTTCAAGAAACTAGTATTTTGCAAGTGATGCATGTGGAATTGATAAAAGCTAGCATTCTATATGAGTAAATTGCTTAATAATACCATGATATTTCACCCTTACTGCAGAATAATACCGCAATGTTTTTTTCCCAGCACTTAAATACCCTAATGTTTCCTGCCGTTTGCAAAGTGATACCTTCCGTTAGTTGACCGTTAGAATATTCCCAAATAGATTCCCGCATGACTTGCCCGTGGGTATTTTTGGACAATTATGCCCTTGGCTCATTTAAATTAAAAAAGGGGAAAAACCCTAACTCTAATCCCATCTTCTTCCTCTAGCTCTTTGAGATTGCTGGAGTGCTAGGTTACGGCATGGCAGCAACGAAGATGGAGATGGCAATGGGGCAGAGGTGGTTGCGAGCTTGAGAGTGAATATGACGATGGAGGCGGAACGGTGGTGGCCATGGGGTTGAGTTAGAGGTAATTTTGGCTATGGAGGCAAGATGGAGATGGTGGCCATGGGGGGCGAAGTGGAGGTGATGGTCATGGGGTCGAGGCCATGGGGTGAGGTCATGAGGTGATAATGGCCATGGGGATGAAGTGGAGGTGGAGGTGGTCGCCATGGGGCGGCGGCCATGGGGTGAAGGTGGTGGCCGTGGGTTGGGTTAGAATTAGCTAATTTGGGTTAAGGTTAGTTAATTATGGTTGAGATTGAATTTTTTTCTTCTTTAAATCCAAACATAACCAGGAGTAGTTTGGTCATTGTGCAGCTGCTCTTAACACCGTCATGCTAGCATTATGCAATTTAGAACATTGTGGTATTTAAGTGCCGGAAAAAATATTGAGGTGTTATTCTGCAGAAAGGGTGAAATATTGTGGTATTATTAAGCAATTTACCCATTCTATATAAAATGACAAAAAATTATTTTGTAGAACGTACAAAAAGTCTTCATTATAAAGACAAAATAATAAATAGTATCGGTTATATTTGCGTAATGTAAGATTTCTTATTCTAGGTATAATAAGGATTCTTATCTTATTGAGCTTATTATAATTCTATTGTAGCAAAATAATAGTAAATATTTATTAAATGGAATTTTTAACCTCTAAGTGATCTCTTTTACATTTTTGTGAACATTTTGAATGAGAGATTATTTTTCTCTATTTTAAAGAGAGATGGAGAGAGGTGGAGAGATTTTATTGTGTGTGTGAGAGAGAGAGGGAGGGAGTGAGGGTACCAATTTAAAAAATGGGCGATGACATAGATAGTCTAGAATGTGGTAAATTTAAAAAGGATTTTCTATCGTTCTATAATTTTTTCATAAAAGTAGATGCCATCTACATCTACACAAAAAGATAGAATTAATTAATACCCGTAAAGAGTTTGCATTATAATAGGATAGATGACTCTCAGTAAATACATCACATCCCCAGTTCATGTATATGGATATGGTAGCTAGTGATTTTATCAATTGTTCTAAAAATCTCAAAAGGAAATTGATTATATTGATATTTTATCAAACGTAATCAAGATCAATAAAAGCAGTCAATTATGAGCTAAATGCTTCGAATTCGGTTGAATTATTACCAAGGACAATTTTTTAAAAAGAAAATTGCTAAATTACACTAAAGTACATTAACTATTTTTTTCACTATACTAATTTACAATTTATTTACTGTGGTAAATTCTCTTATTCACCATAATAATTAAGAGAATTATAATGTTCTTGTTTATAATGTGAAATGAAACCCAAGCGCTGGTCACTTTGGCTCCGAAGCCAATGGGATGCAGGTGGCAGGACGATTATGATAAAAAAAAAGTTCCACATTTTCTCTTCACCAAGATTCTACTAATGGCATATTGGCTGAACATCCTACAAATATCATATGCACACATTTTTCGTATTTTGTGCATCAAGAAATCTAGGGACAATTTCTGCGGTGAACATGAAATCAAAGAAGTAGAACACATATTTTTTAAATGTTCTTTTGTTCAGTTAATATGGGTGAATAAAAAACATATACAGAAGATAAAAGAAAAGTCAGTGTCTTTGATTTCGTTATGGGCGATATGGAGAAGCAAAATAGTTGACAAGAACAGTATAGATGTTTGAAACATGTTAGTTATGACATTTGGATAGAAAATATAATCTGAATCAATCATTTCCAACAAACTATATTAATGTACACTATTTCTGATATCATACAGATGCCATTCAGTTTATTTAACATCGACGATTACATCTATTTAGTTAAGGACAAAAAATTGGATTGTACAGACTCGCGCCTCAAAGCGGATTCATATTCATATCCAGGATTCCAGTGTGTAGTTGCATTTAAAGGAATTTACACCACTTATATGTGCGAGGATATCGGAGGAATCAAAGAGGTCTTCTTCCTTCACCATCACCTGCAACTGTAATCCAAGAGAGTAACAATTAGTTCTTGGGATTGCCACAATGACACGAGTTATAAGTGAAACCCCAAATTATTGATTTATTGCATGCTTTTTCTTCTTTCCCTTTCTCCTTGTGGTATATTTGGAATGCGATATCGTACAATTGGAAAGTCTTAGAAGTCCCAGCCTTTGCACCTAAACTCTGAAGTTTTTGCGAGACTGGGATATGTTTATATATTGTCGAAATTACATAAAAAATACCCTTGTCGCCTTTCCTACCTTAGAGTTCTTTTATTACAGTGAGCTCTCTACAGTAAGGAACTCCCTTCAAACCAAAGTTTAAGGGAGTTTATTGTAATATAAGAACTCTAAAGTAGTTTAGAGGGATAGATAAGGGTGGTTTAGCCTAATTTTGCCCTATATATTGTTACAGTCTCTTGCAGGTTTCACTTGTGGGATGACACATCGGCTTTCGTGTAGTGTTAGTTTTTAATTCACATGTTAAAGTATACGTGACGGGTCACATAGGCGTGGACCTGAGATCGTCTAAAAGTCCCCCTTTTTCCCATCGTTTTCTTTTTCGTCTTCTTTTTAATATATGTCCGAACATCAAGAAATAGGGTTTTCGTTTCAAAAAAAATAAAATTATGATTATATAACTTACATCATCATCATCGTAAATATTGTGAGAGTTAGGCCTTGCAGTCTCAGACTCCTCGTTCTTTGCAAATCTGCCTCGGACACGAGGCCTGCTATCTGCCAGAGTCTTTCGACATGCATACTGTGTTGTGATATACCAATAAGAGTCCATGAGTAGACGAAAACAGATGATGTTCTACAACTAAAAGGAAAAATATAAGAGAAATTGGGGGATACCTTGATCTTTTTTGTGAAGTTTCTTTCATTCCTCTTCTTCATGTACCTGTGGATCTTCTCCTTTCTCTCTTCGGCAGAGAGGCGCCCTACTTTGCATGCCGAGTCTTCTAGCGAGGATGATATCTCCGTGACTGGCGTGGGGCTTCTGCAAGTGCGAAGCAGCTGCTGCTGCATCTCCCCAAATACCTGCAAAATTCAGGGGATGAGATAGAACGCAATTAAAGAAAGATGTATGTTTATGATCGAATCATTGTTTCCGCCTTGTCTGTTATAAATTGAAACTCTGATATAATGCATTGTTTAAACTTGGTTTGCTGCAAAATGAAATTGTGGCATTTGTTACATGCAGGATATGTCGTGGGGGTCAGTTCTTTGGATCGATTGCAAAGTTTGTTGCTATTTGCATTTTTGGTTAAAACTTTTGACACTGAATTTTCCATCAAAATACCTGCAACTCAGCAGAGCTGGTAGCATAAACATGCTGCAATTGCTCCATTCCATAACACATCCCCATAGCCGCTGCCGCCGTCGTTCTGCTCTGGTACTCTGGCACCTCTTGAAACCCTAATCCTGCAGCCACGGGGCCGACCATCGCCGGAAAAACAACCCCTTGCCCCTCGACGCCTCCAACCCCACCCTGATACATCTGCACACCAATCCCCGGATCTACAAACGCACACGTAGGCAGCAAGCACGCCTCTTCGTAAATTCGTGGCATCATTGCTGCTACAGAATATTCTGTCGGAAATACTTCCGAAACAAGTTGATCATACTGGCTCTGCTGGATGAGCCCGTCAGGCTCAGGATCGGGCGACTGGGCATCGAGAAAGGCGGATAAAGCGGCCGGGTCCATTGAAAAGTCGTAGCAGCAGTCGATGGTGGCGGCAACGACGGCAGCGGTATCAGAAGCGTCAATGGCGGCGGCAATGACGGCAGGATCGGAAGAGGTGCTGAGGAGAGGCTCGTCGAAGAGACCGGCCTCGTCGGCGGCCGAGAAGTCGAGGAACTGGGAGGCGGTGGGGCTTGAGGTGAGGGCGTGTGCCTCCTCCTATGATTCACAATGAAGAAATGTGTTGAGAATTTGATGAGGATTATATAGAGGTGAATGCTGCATTTTTATGTCACGGTTAAATAGTCCACTCGAGAGTGATCCTTGCTCTGTTTTTCGAGGGGTTGACATGAGGCAAATGCTGGTCTATTTTTGTGTTGACTTTATCTTTTGAAGTGGGGGGACAAAAGTGCTTTGTGGGCCCTTTGATGGGAAATGGATGAGGACACGTGGCTTATTTATTTAATAGATTTAATTTCAATCAATTTCCTCTTTGAGAAGCCAATGTCGTTAAAATCATGGTTTGAAATCTCGACCGATTCAGATCCAAATAATAGCCGTCCGGGTTGCGTTACCGACATTGTTCGATACGAAGTTATATTAGGTTTAATGCTTGATTAGTAATAAGTGTTATTACTAGAACACCGATTTACAGTTTATTTAACATCATTGGTTACTAAAAAGAAATCCAAAACACTATAGTTATTTTTTCCAAGCATTAAAACCACCATTTTACATGTCATCAATTGTTAAAAGAGTTTGTCACATTGTGTTTATAGTTGCTATTACTGTTTAATAAAGATTTTTATAATTTTTTCAGAAAAAGCAAATACAGTATAAAAGCCAATATTTTCGAGTTGAGATGATTGGTTTTGATCCAAAAGCGACGGCTCGATCCGTATATAGATACCGATTTTCTAAACCTTAAGCTAAAATTTGGATCTCCACTTTAAAGGCTAAAGTGTAAACAAAATCTTTATCTTCAGCATTAAGCCTAAAAGTAGCTTGATAAACTAAACTTAGCCTTCATGAATATCTTTTAAGTATCTACTTTGGATTTCAAAATGAAACAATGACAAAAGTTAACATTGATTAATTATTAAATTCCAAAGGTTAAATATGTGATAGAAGAGAGAATCATGCGCACTGACAAAAGAATCAACTAGTCCTATTGTATGTTGTATCATGCAATGTATTTGCATTAAGAACAAAGATCTTTTCAAAAAAAAATTATTGCACGATATCATAACCTATAAAATTCTAAATATTCATGATTTTGGGAATTAATTGTTGCCAATGTATAAATAATTAGTAATTAATAACAGAAAATAACTTTTAGATCTAAAAAACGAGATAGCTGGTAGAATGGTAGTGCAAGAGAACCGTGACGTCCGGTCGTAAGCTTAAAGTATGCAGTCAACACAAGGATAAATCGCATCCTATTTTTATTAAGGCAGGCGATAAGTCTCGTTATAGATTCAAACTTAGAACTTAAGTAACTCCGATAAGCTTACTATAGGGTTCTCATGCTAATAATTAATGACAATGTGACACGAGAGAATCCCTAAATTAAAGAAGAAGTGTTGTCATTACAATTTTGAAAAACATGTTATTCCCATGAGCATCACATGTTTCCAAAATTTAGGATAAATATTAGTATGAATTGAGTCGAGAAAGGAGAGTGTTAATCCTAGGCTAAGGATTTTCCAAATTCCTAGAGATTAGTGTAGTCTTATCAAGTTTACCCATCATGCATAGAGATTTTCCAAATGCTATAATTTCTGGTGTGCATCACATGTTTACTCATCATGCATAGAGATTCTGTATTGGATAAGGGGGGCCAGTCTCTGAAATCACTCAAGTTTTACATTTTCCAATTGTTTAAGTAATTTATAATTAGCCAAGTCCGTAAATCCCAACCCGCCCGCATAAATCCAAAGCCTGTCCAAATCTGTCATAAACCTGCCTGCATATTTCGGTACAACGCATTGAAAACTAGTCGGGTTTGAACAGGTTTTGGGTTTAAGATATAAATTTTGCGTCAAGCATATAAATCGATAGAGCGTGATGATTTGTGATAAATTGGTAATGGTTCCATAAATTCAATGGACACATGTACCATGAGTTACATATGCAGCGGCAATATAGCTAAAAAAAACCTTTGAGGAAAAAGATTTGTGAAGCTAATCACCCGTAAATAAAGCTAAATTATTATTTATCTCCCGTCGGGGATTTAGGTAGTAGCAACCAATCAAAAAAATTGCTTTTTTTATACAGAAAAGTAAAACAAAATTAGAAAAAGATTGTTTAATTAGTGTTGCTTAAAAGGACTTGATTTCGTTTGAGTAAATGATAAAAAAAGAGCCATAGTTAGGAAAAATCTCAACAAAAAAAGAGTAAGTACTAATTTCCGAACCGCTCAATCTTAATTTATCTTCATAGAAAATCTCATTCTTCCTTTATTTTAGAAGTATTCTCCGCATTCTTTTTTCTTTTCGGAATGTACATTCGAAAATTAAGTAAACAACATTTCTATCTCAATTTACTTTTAGAGTTTTATAAAGCCCATTACGAAATTAGCTTCGAATTCGAATGAAAGTTCGAGATGAGCAAAGTTATGAACCTTAATCTCTTAATGCATTTTTCCCACATGGACTCGAGAAAATTTGTAATATCGATCATGTAATATCAAGTGAAATGAAGCACCTATATATAATAATCGGAAACACGAGAAATCGCTACACAAACATTGCATATGTTAACAAGATATTTTCATAAAAGCAATAGAGAATCAATCACAAGAGAATATGAGAGATGGAGGAAAAAACTAAAAAAAATTTAAAGAACCAAAAAGAGAGAGAATTAATATATATCAGAATTACCATTGTGAGCTGTTCTTCCTCAAGAGAATCAACCACGTACAGCCCGCAACATCTCTTCTCCTTAATCTAAACAAACACTGATCTTGATTAATTAAGTAGCTTCTAATTACCTAAAAAAAACTTCAAAAATCAAAACCCTATTCTCAAAAAATAAAAAAATATAAAAGAAGAAGAAATTTTTAAGAGAGGAGCACGAAGAGAGAATAGTTTAATTAATGCGTACGTGGGATTTGTATTTATACCCTCCTAATTGTGAAGCCGTGATGACGGCCGTTACTGTACGGTCCAACCGCCGTCATCCGTTTGGCTCCGAGGGCGACGGAGGACCGTAGCTGTCTGGTCTTCGCGCGTTTCGTACGGCCCGAAGACTTTGCCACGTGGGATGTGGGCCCCACCAAGTGGGCCCCCTCTTGGGGTTGGGATATGACAAAGCTAAATTTTACTTATTTATTTGTTTATTTGTTTTGATATTGGTATTTTTCCGATGATAAATAGTGGTAATACATCATGTTTCATTAGAGTTAGGAAAGCACGGAATTTATGTATCCGCCAGACCATTTGATCTGCATTCCGTTTGAGGTCTTAGACGTATCAGATAAAACCCAGCACGCCTGAAATTATAGTATTTATAGATCCGTGTTACGATTAGAAAATAATTTGTTCGCGACGGTTTACTGTTCGGGTCCCGTCCCAACTTAAAAGGCGGGACCCATCGAAAGAGTAAACTGTTAGTGAAGTTCACAGCCAACTCGGCTGTGAACTTAACAGCTACATTAAGCTCTACTTTTTTATTTTGTCGATTTTATTTGATTGATTGAAACACGGATAGATCAAGGAGCATCGAATTTTAATGTGTTTATGTTCGGCAAGTTACTATTTTTCTTGTCGTGAAGAAGAAAACAAAATCTCTTTGCCAAACCGACATCGAAAATGCTATGCCACTTGATCTAAGCAAAAAGCCATCTCCCCAAGTTAAGGAAGCTATATATGCATCTTAAGGCTAAAAGCAACTCCCACATGAAGAACTAATGCCCATCAATCCCTCTAAAACAAAGCGAGGAAGATGATCAACAATAATGCATTTGGAATCAAATGCTCTCCCTCGCTTTAGGCCTAAATTTGATAACAAAGCCAACCAAGTTGCATGTTCTTGCCTTGGCTATAAATTGCCATAATTCCTCTTCCAAATGCCTCACCTTCCCTTTTTTAGCAAAATGCCCCTCCCTCATAGGCAAATGCAAGGCCCGATCGATGGACTTTCAATCGTCCGCCCGCGACAAAAATATCTTTGAGCCTTTGAATCCCTGGATTGTGTTCGAGTCCCCTTAGAGCCAGACCATTTTACATGTGATTGTAAATTGGTATCTATGCCAAATCAAGAAGATCGGGTTTGATATGGCCCGAAGGATCGTACGTTAGAGCCACATGTGATGCATAAGCGAAGTCAACCGAACATTTGTACATACTCTACAATGTAAGTAAAATTTTGATAAATATAAGCTTATATTGACTGCGATAAGTTGAGCATTACACATGCACATACATACAGGTACACACACGTGCTTCTTCCTATGATGTTTCTATTGAAAGTGTTATTCCGGTAGCTTGACATGAGTTCGAGTGTCATTAGAGGTAGATAATCTACACATTATTGGTATTTATGCCAATCATGATAAGATTAGTATTAATTGTTGTTTGTTTACTGGGAAATCTTTTGAAGGAATATAAGTCGTGTCCGATACAGAAGTATACTACGTATTTTGTGATATATAAGTTTAGTGTACGGGGCATATCCATGACAAAATACCTTGGAGCCTTTAAAGATCTAAATCATGTCAACTATAGTGGAGACATACATGACTTCATGTGGTTGCAGTATTTATGCATGCGAAATCAAAATTTTATTCCATATCAAAAATCGCTAGAAGGATCATTAGAGCATACATGCAACCGAATTCCTTGGTAGCGTACAGCTGATATTTCGTCATGTCGTCGTGTCTACATCGTGTCTAGATCGCTATTTTCGTTTGTTAAGGAACAAAAATGAAAGGTTAAGGAATATAAGTCATGTCAAACGAGGCGTATGTGATACGAGTGTATCTCGATTACTTTGCTAAAGATTACATTGTTTGGTGATGCTTGATGCCAATTTCTTTGTTATTTCTGTGATTAGATTAGGCTTGTCTGTAAATGTTTATTAGGTTTTTCACATGATTCTATTTGGTGGGTGATTACTGCAAAAAAACACCTGCTGATTAATCTCTGATTAATATTATAAATAAGAAAACGTAATTAATCATAAAAAAAGTGGCCTATTAGCTCAGCTGGTTAGAGCGTCGTGCTAATAACGCGAAGGTCGCAGGTTCGAGACCTGCATGGGCCATTTTACATTTTAAATATTTTTACCACCATAATTCTGTGAATTTTCGACTCTGGTCCCTATACATTTCTTTATTGGCTCCTACTCCCAAATCGGATACGGATCGGATATTATAGAAACGGTATTCCGCTAAAATCGGATACAGATACTATTTGGATAAATATAAAAAGTCATGATTTATAACTACAGCTAATAAAATATTTAAATAGATTAACCAATATTTTTAAATTCAAACAATCACATCAAGTCCACAAGTCTTGACTCTTGGTAGTTTTAAATTAGGGCATTTTCATGTAATATCAAGTCTATGGGTAATCCATAAGTCTAGATATAACTGATAGCAATTAGTAATTGGATAGTGGGTACCATTATTTCGGATATCTGGATCTGGATTCGGATGGAAAATTTGTATCCAAGTCGGATCCGGATCCATTTACATCCCTAAGATTTACAGCGTTTTCTTTTTGCATATCGGTCCTTGATGAAAGTAATGTTTCCTTCACATAATTTAACAGATCTCTCCTGATTTTGCTTTGCTTATTGCTGTAATAAATCACACTCATCACTTCTGTTATTTGGCATACTACTTCCTGTCCCAAGGTTCGGCGGACCATGATCGATTTCACGAGTTTTTCGTCGATGTAATTGTAAGTGTGGGATATGCTGCTTAATGAATTAAAGTAAAAGGATATAAATGTTACCGAACCGAAGCATGTCATTGGTCGTCCTTAAGAAGTTTGTTCTCACCACTCGGAAATGAAACCATGACATATAGGTTGTAGCTGTAAATCCCCGGTTCCTTGTATTTTTCGTACTTCTTTATAAATATTTTTTCCAATTTTTCTTTCAAATTCTATTTTTTTCTATTTCTAACTATAACCAAACTCTCAAATTTTTAAAATCAAATCCCTAATTAAACCGACCCAAATTCCTAACCCCAGTCCATGCCCGGCCCAATTCCTCACCTCCCCCTCATACTCTCTCACTCTCTCCTCCTCACCTCGCTGCCTCCACCCCATCAAACTCCATTGCCGGCGTATCCTTCCTCTCTCCAATCTTACAACTCTCTTCACCGCGACCTCCTCGCTGCCGCCCTCACCTCCACTTCACCAATCAACAAAAAAAAACCACTCCCCCCTCGTCTTCTCCGTGTCCAAGCACCGAGCCCATTGCACCCATCACCGCCGGCCTCCCCTCGCCGCTGTACACCACCTGAGCACCAATACGACTAACTCCACGTCTCCAGCAGCCTCCACCGCCATCACTCCGCACCAACAGCCGCTCGTAAGACCAAGCTTCGCGTACCCCTCCTCTCGCCGGCGACCATCCTTACCGCCGAGCACCACCGTCGATTTCTCCCGAGCCACCAGGACACGCTTGCCTCTACCTCCTCCTTCGATCACAAGTGCTCCCGAGCCCCACTTCAAACATCACCACCACCACCTATGCACGCCCGACCTCGCCATGTCGTTGTCGTGTTGCTGAGTTTACTGCCGTTATTGTTGCTGCGGCCGTAGACCGCCGTCGTGCCGCTGTCGCAAAGGAAAGTGAAACTGTCACGCCCCGCTTCTCAAAATACGGAAAACGGGGGATGACTAGGCCAGCCATGCTCCTACGGTCAAGGAATAATCCCACCGTAGTCACACTTCGGTTTCTAGCATTATATGGTAACTGTAACAACTCCATTTTTAATGTACAAAGAATTGATTTAAATTCAATGTATACTTGGAGTATTTATTGCGGCTGATATTTCTTTAACTATTTATTTCACTCCATAATTACAAGAAGGAGGTTGTAGCTCATTGGTAATACCTTGCACTGTTGAACCAAGCCACCAGAGTTCAAATCCCATACTCCACATTATTTTTGTATTTATTTTGTTTTATTTTCTTTTGGAAGCCAACAGTCAAAACGCCATAACTCACAAAATTTATACTGTACATAAAAAAGTAAATATACCATTAAATTCCCCAGAACAACCCCCGGCCCCTGGGACCCTGACTCGGCCCGACTCGGCGCCGCCGGCCGGCGAACCGGCCGACTCGGTCCGGCGCCGCCGGTCGGACGGCCGAGTCACCAACACGAAAAAGTTGGCCCTTGACCTGGTCCACCCTCCTACACACTTCATATCCCTGGATCGGTTATCAATTGCCCACTAAATCCCTTTTACTCCTAAGTTTAATGAGTTTTAATGAATTTTTATATAATTTTTATATATTTTATATTCTTTTTTATTAAAAACCCTAACCCTAGCCTAACCGTATATAAACCCCCATACCCTCTACCCTCTCATCACTATTTCTAAGTCCACTCTCTCAAAATCTCAAGAGAACTTGGTACGTTAGAAAACGAGCGAAAGGCGAAGCGCTGACGAAATCGACGGCGAAATTCCGGCGATCGTGCTAGGACCTCTCAACGACGATTCAACGCACTGGCAAGCACTCTACTTCCCTCTCACTCTCTAGTGTTGTCCAAATCCGTAAGTCCCCCTTTTCTACCTTTCTTTTCTTTCATTATAATACGACTTTGTAAACCCGACGGAAATCGGAACAAACCGATTTCCGATTCGGTTTTCTATAAAATCTCACTTATCACCAATTCCATAATACTTAAATATCTTCATGTTGACTGCTAATCACTTAAAAATTAATTTGAACAAGTTTTCACACATGAAATGATAGCTTTCGCAATATATCGTATTCTTTCACTTAAATACCATAATGTTTAGTTTTCACATTTAACCCTTTTAACATTACCATACCTTAAAGTAGATTACGAGGTAATGACCTACCTCCACACACACTCATATGTAATCATAACATGCTACCTTGAAAACTTAGAATATGATAAAATAAGATTTTACATTAAAATACCATTTTCTTAGTAAAAACATTTTCTAAAAGTTCTAAGTTATATACAATTTTAAAACAATATCTTTTAATAGGAAATACGATAAGCTGTGGATATCGATCGTTTATCTAAACCTGACTTTATGGTGTCTAGGCAAGTGTGTCTAAGGCGAGTTGTTACTTAATTAGGGCCACTACTTATAGTGGAGAGCCTCCCACTCACCTGGCACTTACCTGGCCGCAATTGACGGTGAAGAGGTGATTTGAGCCTTCTAATGACTTGTCGTTTAAACCATTTAGAAATAGGCTAGTTGGCTTAGAAAACCCTACAATCTAAAATACGGAAATTTACACTTTTTACAAATAAATACCTTATCTTTATAAAACCGTTTTCTAAATGATTAGTATTTATTAAATCTTTGCAAAGCGCCACTACAACCCATCTTTGGGGAACTCGTCAGGGATAGTATGGTTTATCGTGCACCCTCGGGCTTAGTAGTGCGAGATTCAGACCTCCGCAAGGAGCATTTGGTCTCGAAAGGTTTAAAATACGACATTTAAGAAAAATGAGATTTTTGGAAAATAAAATATTTGTTAAAAATTATTCTTGTATAAACATATGTACATTTATCATTTAAACACCTATTTTATTATAAGATAAAGTTTTCACCTTTTCCTAAAAATTACAAGATTAAAAGTTACATTAAAATACCATGAATTCAAATAAATCAATATTACAAATTAATACCTTTATTTATGTAATTAGGATATTTTCACTGGAAATAAGACAAAACAAAATCACACTCATTATAACTATAAAGACGAATAATAAATACTTGAGGTGTACCTTGAAAACTATACAAAAGTATTTTTACATAAAAACCCCTCAAGTTTTATAAATTACAATAATGACCCTAACAAATATAGAACTTCGACTTACATTTCTTTTAGTCTGACTCGGGTTTGAGTCTGATTATTTCTGACTTGAATATGATTCAAGTCAATCTATATTCTTTAATATTCCAACTCAATATGAACACATAAATCCCAGAATCCAGTTAACAATCTATACAACTTGACTGAATCAAACCATGGATATACATCCATTATCCCGTTATACCATTTACCTGATTATGCAGTTACAATCTGTTTACTGATATCATGGTTTTGGTCAGTCATCCAACTTACACAATACAATACAACAATACTATCAAAACACTACGAGGTTTAAGGGGTAGATTGGTACGGAAGGTGTTAAAGGTGGCACGAGGTGGTCAGATTAAGACACCTAACCTATATTCCGTTGCTGTTGTACCGTGGCTTAACGGTTCCTTGTACATTCTGTTTGCCCTGGTCTCTAGCATATAGAGACCCCTCTCGTATGCACTGGCATCCTTCTGTACCAAACTACAAACAACAGCGTTAACACAATATTCTATAACATTATACTTTAGAAAATACCTCTTATTCTGTCTTTCTAATTCTTCCTTATCTTTGGGACTTACCGAGCGACCTGTTCGCTGACGACATTCTATTTCTTTCTTCTTTGAATGTCGTCAGGTGCTTTGGACCCAGCAGAGATCGAGCCCACCAGTGAAGACTTGGATCAGTTTCACGAAGACCCTGAGCTCTAGACATTGTACCTTGTTCTATTCAGTATTTTCATTTCCTGTTATGCCACCGTTTAAACATCGCTTTTCATTCCAGTTGTATTTACTTTTCATGCATTGTACAAATAATGTTATTAATAAAGTTGCTATTGTTTTTATATCTCTTGTCTCTTGTGAATTACTTTTATATTGCTTAGATACGCTTAGCGTATGTACTTCTAAGTATATACGCAGCGGACCTCGTCGAGTCCACTTCGCCGTACACCGGGAAGCGGGGCGTGACAGTAATCAGTAAACAAAGCACAGAAGTAAAGAAAATACATCACTAAATTATTACATCAAATTTCATTGTTCACAATTTACAATAAAATAAGGAAAAGAACTACTAACCAAATGCGAATACAAGGTTTCTTCAGGGAAAGCAGTAAAGGTAATGGAGGTACTCCCGACTAAATCTCTGCAAGTTTGAAGGGCAAGTCTGACTCCTGTAATGGTTCTTCCTCGAGATCTGAGCATGCATACTCAGGTTGTCAGAGCGACGTAATAGCAATATTATGATAGTAATAAGAAACAAGAAAAGAAAGTAATAACAGTGAAGATAAAACGCAGGTAGTCAATATGTCACTAACTGATGCAATGTATGATATGTGTCCCTATCAGTCTCTAAGTCACTTTTGAAATCGAGTTGTGGAAAGGAGGATCATGTTTAACGAGGGTCTCGTACATACCCGAGACTACGGCCCGCTATCGCCCGGGACATAACCCTGTCAGCCGGACCGCTAGGCCCAACCTAATATATATAAGAGTCGTTGTCCGAATGATCATCCTCTAAATCACTGTGCTCGCTAAATACAATTCTCTTTCCACTTCGACTTTCCCTTTTTTCCCAGGTTTACACTGTTTATGAGTATGGTCTAGTCGTGTACAAGTACGCACCAATAACACGGTTTTAGTCACTGTTCACTGTATTGTTCACTGTCATGAATCATTCACTTTTCACTGGCGTACTTGGCACTCCTAAACCGATACCATTCACGCACGACAATTCATTGTACACTGAATAATAATGCGCACTATCACTAGAAGTATAGCAGTCGAGTAAAATATGTGCATTTATGCAGTTAACAAATCATGTGTAATACGAGCTATCATGCATTTTATGAACTTATAAAAATTGCCTTAAATCATACATTCAAAATTCAGTAAAATGACACAAAGGCGGTAGTAAGTAAACTCCTTAGGAAGTTCAACAAAATTAATTTCAGGGCAATCGGATTTCGGGTTTGCAAGTTACAGCCATTTCATTTTAAGTGTTCGCTGTTGAAATTCAGTTCCTGAACTGAATGTCCATTTCGCAACACAATTTTCACCTTGTTGGGATCAAAATTAGGCAATGCTATAGTTGAATAAAATTTAGGTTTATCAATTAGGTTTCCAATGCACCATACGGATTCTCAATCGCGCCTCTGTGTCAGAAGTTATGTACTGTACAACAATGGGGTATAAGTTCTGTCCCTGTTTGGGACTGCTATACGTCCTGTTAATCTAAAATACAGTTTAAATAGTAAACGACAGTGGAAAGGGATGAAATTACTTTCATTAGTTAGCTAACTGTTTCATATTCGCTGTGGTATAGGGTTCCACAATATAACATGTTCAAGAAGCAGAGGGTTGTTTCCCCCAATCAGAGCAAAGCTCTGATGGAAATTCAAAATTCAAATTTTGAAGCAACGCTTCAAATCCCGGGCGCAACGCGCCACGTGTCAGGCGCTGATACATCAGCGCAGCGCCCAAGAAAGCGCGCCGAATTAGAGCAAAGCTCTATTAAAAAAAAATAAAAGGAAGCAACGCTTCAGTTGCGCAAGCACTGCGCTGCGCGACACGTGTCAGCGCAGATGCGCTAGCGCAGTCGCGCTGCGCTGTGCGCTGCGTGACACGTGTCACGCGCTGGGGCATTTGCGCCAAACAGAATTAAGATTTTAAAGAAATCTTTCTGTTCTTATTAAAACAAGAAGATTTTCTTCTATAAAACAGAGACCCTTGGATCAAAGATCCAACAGTGGGGAAAATTCCCCAAATCACTCAGAGAAAGATCTCTTTAACTAATTTATGGGCACTATAAAAAGGACCCTAGACCCCAATTCAAAGGGGGGACATTTTTGGGTGAGAAATCAAGAACTTCAAACAGAGAGAACTCTGAAGAAATTTCAAGAAAAAGGTAAAAACCTTCATAAAATAGAAGAAATTTCTTCTAATAGATCAATGATCTAAGAACAAGATCAATGATCTTCACATAATAAACAGTGCTTTGCACTTTTTATGAACCATTGGTTCTTTGAAACAAGAGAAACAAGAAAAACTTGTTTTCTTTGATCTAAATTAGATCAAGAAATTAAACAGTGCTTTGCACTTTTTCATAAACCATTGGTTCTAAAAAAAAAGATTCTCAAATTATAGTGCCTTGCACTTGCAAACTGCGCTGTTGCGCTCCTGGATTGGCGTAAGCCACCAGAGAGCGCCACGTGTCAGCATCTGAACTATTTGCGCTATGCGCTTTTGAAATAGAGTCTTGCTCTCTGGAATTGGCGCAACTCACCAGAGCGCGCCACATGTCAGCAGCGCAAGCGCAGCGCACGGGCGCAGCGCACTGCGCTTGCACTCACCAGAGTGTGACACGTGTCACCTCCACATGGACTTGCGCCTTGCGCTCCTCAATCAGCGCAAAGCGCCTGACAAGCCACGTGGCACTCTGTCAAACTAATTAATGCAATGCATCATCAAGGGCAGAGCCCAATAAAGAAAGGCCTGTCAGACCAAATAAAGTGCTATGCACTATTAAAAGGGATAAAGCCCAAATAAAAGTCTATCAGACCAAAATAAAATGCTCTGGGCCTAAAAGGCCAGAGAAAATGCTATGCATTATTAAACAGGGGCATAGCCCCAGTAAGGGCCTAACAAGCCAAATGCAAATAAAACGTTGAATACTCTCAACTGGACTTAGCCCCATCGTGGCCGTAAGTCCTCAAATTAAATTGACTGAGCACGGTTGCTCTTTTAAATCAATTTACACCTGGTCCAAGGGTACATCTCTGAACCCCTCTGACACATGTCGTTGTAATCCCTCAACATCGTCAGGGAGGTGACGGGTCCCGACGGCCATATATCCAATGGACCGCAAATGTCCCTAAACTACCTATGGACCACTACGTCCCTAAACTGGAATAATAGAGCCCCCAAATGCTCTTTTGTCGGATCTAAACGATCCCGTTTAAGTTGATCTTAGCCTCAAATATGGCTAACGTATCCTTAAACATTCAAACAGACTTTAGTCCCAAATTGGACTATAAGACCCCCAATCAACTTTGGTTCAAGGGTACATCTCCGAACTCCTCTGACACATGTCGTTGTAATCCTTCAACGTCGTCAGAGAGGTGACGGGTCCCGACGGCCATATATTAAATGGACCACCATGTCCCTAAACTGGAAATGGATCTAGATGATCCCCGTTAAGTAGATCTTAGTCTGGAAATTAGACTAATGTATCTTTAACAAACGTTTAAGTTGATCTTAGCCTCAAATATGGCTAACGTATCCTTAAACCAAAACCCAAAACCCAAATCTAAGAAAGTACGGATTTGGACTAATCCACGTCCTACGGGCGACGAAATAAATAGTCTCCGTATACAATCCACGGGCAACTACAAACAAAACAAACACCTACGACACGAAGTGAAATTCTGGAGAAGGAGAAAGTTGTTACCGCGATGCGGTAGCGTAATTAACTGCAGGGGCTTGCGCCTGCAGGGAAGTGCGTCCCCACAATCAAAAACCCCTCAAGCGAGGGGGAATCTGACGAAGTCTGCTACATCGGCCACATCCGTCTAAACCTCTGATACACGGTGCCATAAATCAACTTAGCATCTTCGGAGAGGTGGACGGATAAAACTGTAACACCCGAGTCCAATAATACTATTTCTGTTACTGGTTGAGTGTTAGACATTGCTCATTTCAATTATCTTGCTTGTTTGGTTCTTGTTGCAAAATTTTAACCGGCTAAGTCATTTTGCCTATAACAAATTTTAACACCTAAAATGAAATTAAAAATATCCATATTGGCCTACTCGTCACCACTAGTCGCGTGGTAGCGTCCGCGCGTCGAGATTTCATCCCGTTCGGTGAAACGGGCGAGTTTGGACGGCTACGCGCGCGTGCAAGTGTCCGACTTAGGGGCATGCATTTTAATCATAAAACATCTCATTTTAAAATTTGGAACCCGCTTAAAATCCTATTATTTGAATTTCAAATATTTGGGCGCAACCCGGGCGCGATTTGGAAATGTTTCATTTAGCGCCAAAATACCCATTTAATTAAATAATCTAAAACTATATAAAATATATTTCTGTTAACCAAACCAACGGTTTAAATCTTTTAAATCTTTTAAATTTTACTTTTAAATTTCCTTTTCACATCACCCCGGCCAATCACGGGGGATTTAAATCCCTCGTGGGCCCCGCTCCTCCCTCTCTTTGTCCTTAATCTCTCTCTCTCTCTCTCTCTCTTCCTCTATCTCTATAATCTCTCTCTCTCTCTTCCTCTATCTCTATATCTCTCTCCTCAAATTTCTTTTTCTCTCTCTCTCTCTAACTGTCTCTCTCTCTCTCATTTATATATTTTTCCTAAGCTTCGTCTTCCTTTCCCAGATATCGATCGCGAGAACCCCAGCAAACCCTAGCCTCGTCGTGCCCGTCGCCGCCGCAACCTCGTCGCCGGCGCCACCGCCACCCTCGCCCGCGCCTCCTCGTCTCGACCACGACCCTCGCCATTTTTCCCGTGCACCTGCAACCCACCGAGCCTCGTCGTCGTCGCTGCCCGAGCTTCGTCCACCGCAGCCCCACGCCGGCACCACCATCGCATGCGCCCTGACCTCCTCCTCACCTTACCGTTGCCATCCCTCCTTGCTCTCTCCCTCCTCGTTGTCGTCTCAGCTCACCTCGCCCGCAGCCACTTGATCTCCGACGGCAGCGCCGTCGACGATACCTTGTCGGAGTTCATCTCGCGGCTCCTGCTACCTCCGGGCGACGAGGCTGAGGGGTGCGAGCAGACCTACGGCTTCTTGCCGTGCTCGACGACTGTGCTGGGAAACTTGTTCCTGGTGCTGGCCCATGGGTTCTTGATGATTCAAGGCGCCGACGTACCTGTCGTCGGGGAGCGAGCTGCTGCTTGAGATCCTGGGGTTTGGGATCGTTGGGGTGTTCTTGCCGATCCTTGGCACGCTTCCTGGTTTTGTTTGGAATGGGCTCACTGCCGGTTCAACTGTCATGCTATTAACAATACTATGGGGCTCTTGTAGTGTTGTCGCCAAGTGTGATCTTTCAGAGAATTCAACTTCAATAGATTTGCAGGATACAAAAGGGTTCAATCTTTTGATCTCCGGATTCCGACCGTGCCGGCGATGTTTCCCGACGACCCAGCAGGGACCCTTGACCCGTATGTTTCCATCGTGCGTTGTTTGGACTCTTTCCGTATGCCGTACATGCGTCGCGACTTTGCCGACACCGGACACATATCCGTTTCACGTTCCGTCCAGGCAAGTATTACTTGCTACATGCTATTGTTATCCTAATTAAGTATGATTGACTCATAAAACTTACAAATATTAACTAGTGTAGTTATTTTCTCGATTGGACGTAATATGATAAATATCATGATACGACAACCTAAATCGTATTTTGCCACCGTAACCTTAATAACAACTACCTGTTAATCATTTTGTTATTTAAAGGACGATAGTCGTACACTTATATCTTCATTACTTGCTGTTATTAATATTGCGCTACCCTGTGATTATTGCACCCCAAGGGTGCTCGAACCTGTTAATATAATACAACTGCACCATATTAATGCACCATTGTGATTAAATGAACTATTATTGCTGTTTACTTTATTTCCTGCTGCGGTTCCTTACTCGATTGTATACCTGTTGTGAGCACACCTTCGATTACATTACATATTGACCTGACCTTGCTACACATGACATATACATACATACCGATGCACCGGACATGGTACCCTTAACTACCAACTCAACCTGTTGTACCATGACCTGACCTGTTACCCGATCTCATGCCTAATGCCAACAAACCTGACTTGGGGTCCTCATGGACCATTCCTGTTGTCTATCCAGACAAACCTGCTTTTACCTGATCCTGTGTTGGCATTAGATCTTGATTACTGAATACCTGACCTGACATACATAACTTGGGGGTATGGGGAAATCAAAGGTGAAACCGACTTGTAACTCAACAGTTCGATACCTGTTCTGATCAGTCTTACGGGCTTGGCCAGCCCCGGAGTGATGATGCTGACATCACTCGTCCATCCTGCTACTTGTTACTGCCTAGCGGCACGTCTCGGATTCAGCCCCGAGAATCTTGACCGTGGTCCCGGGCACGCACGGGATACTATTGAGTTACATCGACGAGTCATCAATTGATTTCAAAGACTTTAGAGTAGAAACCTGATAGGACAGTTTAGTTACCACTGCACATTACCCTGCACTGTTATTTCATAGTACTGCTTTATTCATGTTCATCCCTGCATTGCTTATTACCATGTTCATATTATATTATTGGTTGACATGACGCGCTGACGTCTGGGTTTTGCATGGCCCAAATTCTTTACCACTGTCGCCGACCGAGTAGGAGTACTTCAGCCAGCAGGCTGATTTGTGAGTTTTGTACTGGTTAATTCATTTATTGCATTTTATTTCCAGGTGCGATCCCGCATTATGGGACGTACCTTTCTATTATTGTATTGGATCATTTGCTTCCGCACTTAGTTATTTTGACTCTTGTTATTCTGGATTTGGACATGTGTTAGATAGTTTATTTATCTTGTTCTTGATATCTCTACAGCCGTAATGTGACTGTGGATGGATACTTCCTACCCACAGGTAGCATGGTTGGCTATGTCACGTGCCCAATCTTGCGTACTCTGGGAAGCGGGGCGTGACAAAAACCAAATAGTATCTGTCCCGAATCTCAGGCAAGACGTCATCGTGTCTCTGTGTTCGGAGGGGAACAGATTCTGGCACGCCCGGTGGGACCTTTTCCTCTTTCCACTCCACACTTCGTGTGTCGTGTTCGCGAACAAATCGCGGTTTGCTGTGGTTGCCTGTGGATTCAAGGTACTAAGATTTGGTGTCTTGCTCTGTGCAGAAAAAAACAGAAGATCAATGGATTTGAACTGCACCGCCTGTAGCTGCAACTCTCGCTCCGTCCTTATTGGAGGAGTGACTTATGGGCCCAAAGGGGCCTCCCTTTTCAAGATGCCAGTGGAGCAAGTAACTCAAGCCACCACTGGATTATTCTTCCGGACCATGCTCCCACCAATGAGCTTCAATGCCCCAATGACGGTGCAAGAAGCCCCAAAGAAGTCGGTCTTTGATCGACTTACCACTGCCACGGCCCCTCTCAACGGGTCGCCCAACTTCAATACCTTAGTTTTCAACAGACTGGGCCAAAATGTCTGCAAGCCCGCGATACCCGAAGTTGTCATCCCAAAGCGGATAGCCATCCCGGCTCAAGCGGACGAAATCAAGGCTTCTCCTTCCAAGAAGTCAATTTCTACAAGGCTGACCATTCCGGTTTCTGCTCCTGACAAGGTCCTCAAGGCTGCTTCCCCTGCCCAGAGGGGGCATGAGGAGGTCACCCCTACGGTTAGAACAACTCCATCCGTACGACACGCTCGACGTCGCCACTGGCGCCGAGTGAGGATGGATGGGGGCAACTCCCCCTCTGGATTTACTCCACCAGCTCCAACGGTGGGGATCGATGCTGCTGTTCCAACCGGGAACAGCTTTGAATTGCTGAACGCGGTGCGTAGAAACTCTCCTACTACGGTGTTGAAACGAACTCCTTCGCCTGTAAAGAATACTCCAGAGAAGCAGCTAGAGCAGCCCCCTCAACGGCTGTCCTCTAAAATTTACAAGGTCTGGCGTCAAGTCCAAGAGTCAGTGATCGATCAAGGCTATCCCTTCCGACAGAAAAAGATGAAGGTTCGGCAGGAGAAGGATTACTCCGTCAAGCCACAAAAAGCAAAAGCTACTTGGGTGCCCACTACAACGGCCCCCTCAACTTCGACCATTCAAAAAAGAAGGAGGTCAAGGAGGACCCCTGTGTCTTTGGCAAATCACAAAGACACTGAATCTAAACTCCCCAAGTCTGGGGGCATGGTGGTGCACACTGTTTATATGGCCTCCGGAAAAGAGGAAAGCCGCGCTTTGACGGGTCACCGACCGCTCATCCGATCTGTGACGAAGGCTCAAGAACAGCAGCAGAAAATTCAGGAGATGATGAATGCAATGGCCGCACTTACCGGGCCAAAAGAAAGCTTGGAATTATCATCAGAGCAGCGTCACGAACAAGAAACTGACGCTGACTTCTTACGCAGAGTCCTCGAAAAGAAGGACAAAGAAGTCGCAGAGCAAGCGGCTAACATAAAGCAAATGGTGCTCCTCTTCCAAGATATGGTAGGGATGATGTTACAGCCAGACCCTCCAGCGGATGACCCTCCGATCATTATTGAAGACGATAGAGGGGAGACATCTAATCCTCCTCCGGCTCTTTCAACAGCCAAAGATGAAACCATTTCCAAAGCCGCGCTGGATGACTACATAGCTCAGCAAATACGAGCTCATCAAGCGAATGAAGCGGCTGCGCAAATTGTTAGAACTGGACGACCCTATCCGGGCTGGTATGACCAAATCAGTTACCCGCCGGGATATACGATCCCTAAATTCCATGTGTACAAGGGGACAGGGAATCCGCATCAGCATGTCGCTCAATTCAGGGCCTTATGCGGCAATACTGGAGGCGATGACAAATTGTTGCTTCGCCAGTTCGTCGGTAGCTTGTCAGATACAGCATTCGAATGGTATTCTGAGCTCCCAAACAACTCTATCAAGACCTTTGCGAAGATAGAGCTGCTGTTTACCCAGCGTTTTGCAAGCGCCAGTGAACGCACCCCGATGACGACATTGATTAACGCCAGGATAAGGCCCGGCGAAACGTGGGTCCAATACGCAACACGATGGCGGAACCTATGGTCAAAATGCGAACAACGCATTGAAGAAGCTCCTGCAGTGGGTATGTTTGTGGGAACCCTTGATCCGCAAGCAACCATCTCGCAATTCATGATGTTCTTCAGGCCGACCACCTTCCAGGCCTTGATCGACAAATTAGCCCAAATGGACCAGATGGGCCATGGACCGTCTCCCCCAAAACCCGATTATCAAAATGAGAAAGGAAAAGGGAAAGCGATTGTCGTCGCCAATGCTCAACAACAGCCGAACAACCCAAAGCCGGTCGTTCGCCAAAATAATATGCGTCCACGCCCATCTCTCGAGGAGAGACTGGGACGTCCTTACTCGTTTCCTCAGAATAAAACGAGAAGACTGTTTGAGCTAGCAATGCGCAACAGACTCATCAATCTGCCGAGTCCAAAACGTCTGTTGCAGCCAGGCGATCTCAATAATCCCAACTACTGCCCTTACCACCAAACGGTAAGTCACCCGATCAAGAATTGTTTCATCTTCAAGGGATGGATCGAGGATCAGTACCTATAAGGCAAGTTCGCGCTGTCTGAAAACTGGAAGGTAAACCCGCCACAGCCGCATACTCCAAAGAAAACGGATGCAATGGGGGCAGCTTGTTCTTTTGTCAAGGACGAAAACGATGGAGAAGACTCATTAGGTGAATCCGAAGACTGCATAATGACTTGTCATGCGATCTCTCACTCATTGGCAGATGATGAAGAGGCTCTTTGCGCCGAGAAACCGAGGGCGAACCCTGAACCAGAAATTCCGCAGCCGTCAGACGAGTTGATCGATGCCTTCCTGAATGAGATTCGTCTGAAAGTTAAACCCAATCAAGAGCGTGAGATGGCCATACTGGAAGGAGCCAGACACCAACTACTAGGCCAAAGAGTCGAGGCATTTCCGTCAAATCAAAAGTCATCCATTGCGGATAAAAACAAATTCAAGACGACAAAAAGGTTCGCTAAAGCCCTATCAGTAGGAATGAAGCTACCACCCTCTGAAGAAAATACTCTTGAGGGAATAGAGATGCATCCTAATTTCTGCTTATATCATCATACATCCTACCGAAGACTGCGAATCCTTTAAGTGTTGGTGGCAGGGATATGTCGCTCAAAAGCAACACCTCAATAAGACAAAGTGTGAAGCTCATAGACATCAGAAAAATGCGATAGATGAGCGCAAAAGAGCCGCTGACGACTGTCATATAGCCGACTCCAAAGGATCGCAAATTATCACTTTTGGAAGCGACTCTGACGAAGAAGCTGCCCCCAACCCTCTCCTCAAGGAATCCATTTCAAAAATGAGAGAATTGAGAAGTTGCGAGAATGTTCAGTCGTGCAATCGCACGCTACTCGGAAAAAATTGCGGCCCCGTAAACAAGGGATCGAGCAAAAAGGATAAAAGAAAAGGGAAAATGATCCTCATCGCCAACACTCGATAACAATCGAGTGGCCCTAGACCGGTCGTTTGCCGAAATAACAAGCGGCAACCCCTCCAGGAAAAGTTGAAACGTCCTTACTCGTTTCCGCAAGATAAAACGAGAAGACTGTTCGAGCTGGCAGTGCGCGATAGACTTATCAATCTGCCGAGTCCAAAACGTCCGTTGCGGCCAGGCGATGTTAACAATCTCAATTATTGCCCTTACCACCAAACGGTAGGTCACCTGATCGATGATTCCTACGTCTTCAAAAACTGGGTTGAAGACCAGTACCAACAGGGCAAGTTCGTCATCTCCGAAAACTGGAAGGTGAGCCCGCCACAACCGCACGCTCCGAGAAAGATAGACACGCCGGGGGCATCATGCTCAGTCATAGAGAAAGCCCCGTAGACCGAAAAGTCAGTAAACTAGAGGTTCGCCTCAAATACGGCGACGACGGACCGAAACGTCCTTAAACTAACAGCGGACCAAAACGTCCTAAAACTAATGATGGACCGCAATGTCCTAAAACTTGCAAAGGACCGAAAAGTCCTTAAAATACTACCGCAGCATCCTCAGGGTGATGAGGAAAAAAAAAGACGGTATGTCCATAAGTGAAATGGGCACGGATGAAATCCTGAAAGGGCTCCGTGAGTAAGAACAGCAGGGCTACCGGCAAGTGTTCGTGAAAACTAGAAAGGGCACGACCTCGTTAGAAATAAAAAGAGAATAAAAAGAAAAAAAAAGAGAGAGAGACGGTATGTCCATAAGCAAAATGGGCACGGATGAAAACCCGAAAGGGCTCCGTGAGTAAAAACAGCAGGGCTACTGGCGAGTGTTTGTGAAAATCCGAAAGGACGCAACCTCGTTAAAAGACACTTGCAGGGTCCTCTCGACCTTGTAAGGAGAAACCACCCGCGTGAGATCCTTACGACTCACAAGGGAGCAACACACTTAGGGATCCTCACGATTCCTAAGGAGAAATTACACTTGCGAGATCCTCACGACTCGTAAGGAGAACTCTCTTATGGGACCCTCACGGCTCATAAGATTTGAAAGTCTTAAGTTATAGAGACCTGAACCTGTTCTTAAGCAACCCCCACAACCATCGATATTGCCGTACAAGCGGCTCATACTGACCCTTGTATACAATCTACGGGCGCGAATAAACATTTCCCTAATCAAGTCCCACCCGTGACTGGGGATATGTCCATACGGTGAACAACCCTTGTAAGTCCTCTCGACTTATAAAGAGAAAACCCTTTTGTAAGATCCTTACGACTTACAGGGGAACATACACTTAGGAATCCTCACGATCCCTAAGGAGAAAACACACCTACGAGATCCTCACGACTTGTAGGGAGAAATACCTTTGTGGGACCCTTACGGCTCATGAAGTCAAAAGCCTTAGTCGACGGAATCCTAACCCTGTTCGCTAAGCCACCTTTGTTCGACATCGACAGAGGCAAATGATGATTCGCTCCTGGCAATATCCCAGTGGTAGCGATGTTGATACCTAAAACGGTATCAAATTCCAAGTCCTTTTACGGCAAATGATGATTCGCTGCTGGCAATATTCCAGTTGCAGGGATACTGATGCCAAGATTGGTATCAGATCCCAAATCCCCTACTCACGAGAAAAAAATCAGCGAACCGAGAAAAAAATGCATATAAAATAGCCGAAATGATGTGGCAACTTGCAACAAAATCAGCAAGTAAAAATATATGCATACAAAAATAGCCGAAATGATTGGGCAACTCGCAATAAAAAGCAGCGAGTAAAAATAAAATAAATAGCCGAAATGATTGGGCACCGCGAAAAATAGCCGAAAGGATTGCGCAATCGCGACGTTCGCGATGTAAAAGCTGAAATGATAGAGCATCGCGGAAAGAATAAAGAATGATGAAAGAGTGAAACTTTTTGCCATACAGGTGAGATCACATCGATCCCTGTATACAATCCAGAGGTACAAACAAAGAGGGAACCATACCTTCCCAACAGGCTCCATCAGAAAGCGAAGCCAAATCTCGACGGTTCATAGACAACCTAGAGACAATCTCGACATTTGTCGCAATATCGCAGACACAATGTCAACAAGCGAAGTGAAGGAAGATCCCTAGCTTCAGGGTCTAGACGTCGATATCGACAACTTAGAGATCACCAACGACGTTTCTTCTCACTTTAACCAGATGCAGACATGACGTCAACAACCGACTTCAGAGTCGCAACGGAACGGAGCCATGGCAAAGTCCCTAGTCCCAAATCTCAATGGCCACATCTACAGCCTGGAGACCAACGACGGTGGGCCTCCTCATTCCAGCATGACACAGATGTTACACCATCAAACGGAACCACGGCATAGTCCCTAGTTCCAAATCTTAACGGCAATATCTACAGCCTAAGAATCAACAATGGCGTTCCTTCGCAGTCCAGCAGGATGCAGATGCAACGTCAACAAAAGACCCCATGGTCAGTAAAGCGGAGTGACAACAAAATCCCAGCTCCACCTCAGCATTCGTCTCGATACAGCAGACGCAATGTCGACAACGGCGTTCCTCCGCAGTCCAGCCGGATGTAGATGCAACGTCAACAAAGACCTCATGGTCGAAATAAAGCAGAGTGATGGAAAAATCCCATCTCCACCTCGACATTCGTCTCGTTACATCAGATGCAATGCCAGCAAACGAAGCGAAGGCCAAATTCCTAGCTTCAGGGTCTTAACGGCAACCCATATAAAGTCTGAAAGACAATCGGAGATCATCTCGCACCAGCACGGAGTGGTCACCACCTCGACGCTCGTCTCGATACAGCAGACGCAACGCCAAAGCAAACGAAGTGAAGGCCAAATTCCTAGCTTCAGGGTCTTGACGGCAACCCATATAAAGCCAGAAAGACAACTGGAGATCGTCTCACACCAGTGTGGAATGGTCACCACCTCAACGTTCGTCTCGACATAGCAGACGCGACACAATCATACAAACGGAGCCACGGCAAAATCCCGGCTTCACCTCGACGTTCGTCTCGATACAGCAGACGAGTTGTCACCCCAGCGTTCTCCCTCCAGTAGGGATCAAACACGACAATCAAACAAACGGAGCCACGGCAAAATTCCAGCTCCACCTCGACATTCGTCTCGATACAGCAGACGAGATGTCACGACAGTGTTCTTCCTCCAGCAGGGATCAGACGCGACAATCAAACAAACGGAGCCACGGCAAAATCCCTAGTTCCAAACCTCAACGGTTCATCAGCAACCTAAAGACAACCGCGACATTCGTCTCGATACAGCAAACGAGATGCCAGCAAAATGAAGCAAAGGCCAAATTCCTAGCTTCAGGGTCTTGACGGCAACTCACATAAAACCTGAAAGACTATCGGAGATCATCCTACACCAGCGCGGAGTGGTTATGACTCATCGGGGCTCGCCAAAATGAGCCTAACCTCAAGTAAAAAGCGGCATGACAAATTCCTAACGCTTGCTCTTCCGACGGTCAAACTGCCTAGGAAAATTGCTTGAAGACGTCTTGTCCAGCCCCCGAAGGGATCAGAGACACGGCAGTCGCAGGGCTACTCGAACAGCACGATTGCCTATCGAGGAATATATCAGCTTATGCGACGGTACGATGGCCAAAACCCTAAGTACCACAGACCCTAATGGACTTCTGTCGTAAAGAGCAGAGGTTAAATGCGGCGTTAGGATGTTCTTGCGAGAAATGCTTGATTCGTCTCGACTTGTGAAGAAATTGATGTCTTTGCGAGAAATTCTTGAAGCGGCTCGACTCGTGAGATAAAGCCTTAGGTAGTGGGCATAAAAGAAACCTGTTTCCTAAGCACTGGGACCCTGCAAGTCGGCCCAAAATGGTCTCTTGCATACTATCCACGGGTCTCACTCTCCAACGTCGAATTTCGACAAGGAGGGAAACAACCGCTTACAAGTCCTCTCGACTCGTAAGAGGGAAAATTCTTTTATAAGATCCTTACGACTTATAAGAGAAAACACACTTAGGAATTCTTACGATTCCTAAGGAGAAAATCCACCTACGAGATCCTCTCGATCCGTAGGGAGAAAAGTCTCTATGAGACCCTCATGGCTCATAGAGTTGAAAAGTCTTAGGCGGCAGATCTGAACCTGCGGCCTAAGCCATCGTTACTTCTTGAGGAAATCAAGATGCTTGCTCTATTGTCTGTCAACCATGTTTACTAAGTGGCATGTTGATAATAAAAGAAAGAAAAGGCGGAGAAGTGACGCAAGACATTACAAAGAATGTGTATCTTTTATTCATAAACTTGATCGAGTACAAGACACATTGTAGTAAAGAGAAAATATATATACATTTTTTATTTACAAGTATAAATGATACAAAAAGGGATAGCTGCTGGGGAGGAAGTGTCTTTAACAAATCCGCGAGCTGCTCTCGCACTTCCTTTAGCGCCTCCTCCTGAGTGGTTGCTGCGGCCAATTCCGCTTCCACCTGGGCTCGCTGCTGCAAAAGGGATGAAAGTTGCTCCTCCGCCGCCTTCTGGGCTGCTTCCTGGTTAGGTGCATCCCGCTCGACAACATCAAGCTGTTGCCTCAGTGATAATCCTTCGGAGAGGCATTGCAGAAGGCCCTCAAAAATAACCTTCAGCCGTGCAGCGTTGGCCCCCACCCGAGCATGCAGTTGGGCAGATTTGCTCGAAATCTCACCACGCTCCTTACGCCTCGAAGTAACTTCTTGTTCGAGATGGCGAAAGTAAGAAGCGCTCTGCTCAATCCACGCTGCTCTTTGATTGCTGGCGGCTAAGGTTTCGGGAGCGGGACACATCGACTCCAGCTGATGCAGGCGAGCCTCGATCTCCCTGCAATGGTTAACCCAAGATGCGATGATGCCCTCGTCATGAAAGTTCACGAGTATCACCAGTATCGGGTTAACTGCCGTAGCGAAGTCTGCAGCAGATGTAAGAGTTTCAACGTCGAGTTCCTCGACGTAGTCACTCAACATGCGCAGACTATTCGCGACCCCTTTCGAAGATGGACGTCTCAGATAAGGACCTGCCGGCATTATGATGCGAGACTCGAAGGGCGCCGAGACCGGAACGACAGCTAAAAAGAAACAAGATGTGATCAGATGACAGTTCAGGAAATAAAAAAGGGGGAAGTTATCAATATGATAGTCGCTGTACCAGCTGAGGCAGGTGGCAAGGCCGGAAGGGCCGGTGGCGCGACCGATCTTTTGTCTCCTCCTTCGATTTGTAGCACTGCAATCAGGATAAGGGAAAATTAGAAATAATTCCAGTACTAAAAAGAGAAAGATATTAGTTGGAAACTATACTCACCAGCGCCACTGGAGGAAGAAGCAAGTTCAGATGGGAAGGAGAAGTGTGGGAGCAACACCTGATAGAGATAGTCAAAAAGCACTCCTAAAAGACACAACAGTGTGACTTTAATACACAAATTATACATCTGAAAGATAAGATCAATAAGTTGCAAACCCATACCTTCCAACATCTTCGATGGTATGAGAGAGGGCTGAGAGGTGACCGCCGCCAAGGCAGTAGTTGAAGGCGCTCCCTCGAGCAATGGGGCATCGGCGCTGGCTGCACCTGCGTTACGAACAAATGTGAACTTGTCAGAAACGATTGTAAGATAAAAAAAGACAGTAACTTAGGATTTACCTGATGAGCTGCCGGCCGAAACAGAGGCGACTCCCTCCTCCACCGACATGAGGCCACCGCTCGTGGCCTCATCGCCCGACTCAATGGGGGTCGTCGTCGTACTCGCGTGGCCAGGAGACGGCGGAAGACCGTAGACGGGGAGAGCAATAATCGGAGCATTGTCGGACTCTTGAGAAAGAGCGGCTGGCTCTTCCCCAAGAGTCGTACCCATCTCACCCGCTACTTCTTCGGGCTCGGCAGTCGCCGTCGTCTCATCCGCCGCCACCATGAGGTCGCCGGTCTTAAGCGCCTCGTCTGCCGCCACCCCAGGCTCAGTAATAGTGGTCATCTCATTTGCCGTCACCTCAGGCTCGGCATCAACGACCTCTTCGAGTGCGGCTCCCCTAGCCCCCAACCCAGGCTCAGTAACCCTGGTGACGTTGCCCACCGTCGGCTCGGGTTCGTCCGGTGCCTCCTCCTCTGTTTTCTTGGGTTCGACGGTCTCCGCCTCCCCCTCAGTCGGACTTGGCCCTGCAGGATAGAATATATAAGAACCGACGGCTTTATAATTCTTACAACAATATTCTGAAAGAAAAATTACCTGAAGTGGACCTATCATTAGCTTCCCGAACCGCACGCGCTACCTGTCTGCGTGCGGTAGATAGACCGGCCAGGAGCTCTTCAGAAGGAGAAGCAGAGAGAATAATAGTTCTTGGGCCCGCTCCCGCGGCCAAAGCAGCCCTGCGCGCTTTCGCCTCACGCCTCAGCCACTTCCTCTCCTCCTGAGCCGTTGAGACGGACCTCACCAGAGCCTCTTTCATTGAGGCGTCTTCGTCCGTGAACAGGGATGCCTCCAAATTTTTCAAGGCATCCCTCGTCGTTTTGTCAAGTTGAGGCTCCCGCGGCAGCCCCGAAGAAGCTGGAACTTCAGTAGAGGATCCGGGGATAGTCCCCACATCAGCTGGCGCAGCTCCTGCGAAGAAACAAAGGAAGGAGGTTAGATTGGCCATCAGAGAAGAAGACAAAAATTTCTGATAAGGTGATACGTACCAACGCCCGTTAAAGCGCGCTTATTCTCTTCCTCCTAGAAGGTTCTCAAAGAAGCAGCGATGGCTTCTTCGGTATTGACCACTGTTTTAAAAAAAAAAGGAGAAAACATTAGTCAAAAACAATGAAAAATGTGTGATAAAATGACGAAGAAAGCAACTGACGGTTACCTGACTCAGCAAGTTTACTCAACATCGCTTCGAGCCTCGCTGATCGCTCAGAAGCTGCAATAGCAGCCGCCAAATCGGTGTCTGCGGGGTCTACCGAGAAGCCCTTATTGCTGCCATATTCGCTTATTCCTTCGGTAAGAGGGGCCTCAGGCTCTAAACCGAGGATCGCATCAAGTGAGAGGAGCGACTTCCTCTTCTTTTGCCCGCCGGCTTTGGATGCACCCAGGGCTGATTTGCGCTTGGCAGACACCTTGGGGCCGCGGGTCTCGATATTCGCGCCTGCGTCGGACTTCGGCGATACCACCTTTTCCACTTCCGCTGGAGCACGGGGGGCTGGTGGCGCATCCACAATATCGCGAAGCGGCAATCCGAGCGGAGGGCTCAACACGCTCGGAGGTCCAATTCCAGCACCTTTCAATGGAGGAATGACCGGAGTCCTCGGCTTCAGGGGAGTCTTGCGATCGCCGCCAGGAGGCGCACCCTTGCGGTTGACCAGCATGCATTTTTCCATTTGGATAACTGGACCCATAGCATGCGCATACCAAGCCACGTACACGTTGAGGATCTTGGGAACGCAGCTTGGCTCGCTAATGAAGAAATAGGAACCCGTGTTAAGCCGCATGAAGTGGTGCATCGCGTTCTTTATCCCCTCTCGGCTAACCACGGGCTTTTCCAAGAAAGCTTCCATTGGGATCCCTTGGTTGTAGCTCGATTGCTGAGCAAACCGGTACGGATTATACCTCATAAAGAGTGCTGTCTCATTCTGCCTGAACACCAAGTAGCCCGGCCGAATGGAGTAGAGATGGAAGATTTCCCGAGCCTTCAATATGGAAGCCCCATCTTTAAAGTCATCGCGTAGTGACAACACCGACTTGGTGGTCTCTGAGCCTATTGTTATGACCTTATCCAAGAAAGAAGTCTTCGCTCCAACCAGGCGTGGTCGAAGGAGCAGTCCCCTAGCCTCCCGCGGAGGTGCAACTACGATCGAAGCCCTGACTAACCGTATGACCCTCGGGAGTCTGCATCTCTCAAAGAAGGGAGGAATCTTATGGGCGCCGAACACCCCCTGCACGTGCATTTCCATCCAAGAGGTAAAATAGTGCATCGGGAAGTTGGCGGGTTACACCCCAGGCTCACTAGCGTCTGCCGCTACGCTAAGTCCATTATAAAGGTAAGCCAGCCCAGCGATTCCCACTAACAACTGCAAACCAGCCACCATCCGATGCGCTGGATAGAAAACAGATGGCCGCATGTGGCGCGGGTGCATAGGGAGCGCAAAGTTGCACAGCCACAAGCCCAGGAACCCTACAAAAAAGGTCTCCTCATCCATGCCTGGGACGGCAATTTCTGAAAAAGGGACGACGGCGGCACTAGGGAGATAAAAGTCTTTGTGATCATCCTCCGACGCGGGTCGACGATCCAAACCGAACCCAAAATGGTCGTCGAGCTGGGCGAACTTCTCGCTCCGCTCTGATAGGAACTCCGGTCGAACGAAGCGGGCAATAAAATCTGCAAAACTGATGCCCCGGATGCCCGATTCCAAATAGAGTCCTTCATAGATCTCCAGCACCTTAACCAAGCCTGGGTACTGGTGCTGAATAGCGTTCTCTGGCGTCAGGTCAAACACCAGCGGCTTGGTGGCAAAGACGTATTCATCGGGAGGAAGCAGCTCCTCGTAAAGCTCTCCCCTCATCGGCAAACCCGATTTCAGCAAACTCCTCCAAGGAGATAGAGACTTCCCGGTCCGTCATCAGGAAGGTGTGGGTGGGGTTGTTCCATTGCTCGATAAAATCCTTAACCCACCACGTTGGAGGAGAAGGATACTCAAAGAGTGAGACGTAAATGGCCGAGTACAAACCAATTCTCATCAGATGAGTCCTCTTCGCTGATAGGATGTACCGGGCCCATTGCAAATATCTGGCAGGCGGTCGCGGGACCAATCCAATATTATAAGCATGTCCCTGTTTACCCCAATCAGAGCAAAGCTCTGTTCAAATTCCAAGGTGGGAAAAGAAGCAATGCTTCTGTTTTTCTCCAATCAGAGCAAAGCTCTGTCTTGAAAATTAAAGTGAAAAATTGAAATTAAAATAAATGAAGCAATGCTTCAGATTCCTCACGTGTCAGAATCAGACACGTCAGTACAAGGAGCGCAGCGCCCAAGGCAGTGCGCCCAATCAGAGCAAAGCTCTATTAAAAAACAAAAATAGAAGCAAAGATTCAGTTGCGCAAGCACTGCGCGGCGTGACACGTGTCAGCGCAGTCGCTTTTGCGCAAAGCGCTGCGCGACACGTGTCAGCGCAGATGCGCAAGCGCAGCTGCGCTGCGCTGTGCGCTGCGCGACACGTGTCACACTTTGGAGCATTTGCGCCAAACAGAATTAAAATTCTAAGAAATCTTTCTGTTCTTGTTAAAATAAGAAGATTTTCTTCTGTAAAACAGAAGCCCTTGGATCAAAAATCCAACGGTGGGGAAAATTACCCAGATCACTCAGAGAAAGATCTCTTTAACAAATTTAACTAATTTATGGGCACTATAAAAAGGACCCTAGGCCTCAATTCAAAGGTATCAACATTTTCTTGAAAAATCAAGAAGCTTCAAACAGAGAGAACTCTGAGAAAAATTCCAAGAAAAAGATAAAAACATTCACAAAAGAGAAGAAATTTCTTCTAATAGATCATTGATCTAAAAACCAGATCAATGATCTTCATATAAAAAAAAAATAGTGCTTTGCACTTCTCATGAACCACTGGTTCTTTAAACAAAAAAAAATATAAAAAAAAATAGTGCTTTGCACTTTGATGAACCATTGGTTCTTGAATCTAAAAAAGATTCTTAAATCATAGTGCTTTGCACTTGCAAACTGCGCTGTTGCGCTCTTGGGAGAGCGCCACGTGTCAGCATCTGAACCACTTGCGCTATGCGTTTTGAGATAGAGCTTTGCTCTCTGTAATTGGCGCAACCCACCAGAGTGCGCCACGTGTCAGCAGCGCGAGTGCAGCGCGCAAGTGCAGCGCGCAAGCGCAGCGCCCTAGCGCAGCGCAATGCGCTTGCGCGACACGTGTCAACACTATAAGCGCTTGCGCTCTCTAATTGGCGCAAAGCGCCTGATAAATGCAAGGCATTTCTTAAAGGGCCAGGCCCAAATCAAAAAGTCTAAACAGACCAAAATGATGCTATGGATTATTTAAAGGGGCAGAGCCCAATTGAGAGGTCCAATGGACCAAAACAAATGCTCTGCATTATAATAAAAAGGGCAGAGCCCAGTCAAAATGGGCATAAATGCTATGCATCATTCTAAAAAGGGGAAAGCCCAGACAAAGGTCTAACAGGCCAAATGCAAACGAAATGTGGACATTTTCAACTGGACTTAGCCCAATTTTGGCCGTAAGTCCTTAAATTAAATCGACGGAGCACGGCTGCTCTCCTAAATCAATTTACAACCGGTTCGAGGGTACATCTCCGAACTCCTCTGACACCTATCGTTGTAATCCTTCAATGACGTCAGAGAGGTGACGGGTCCCGACGACCACACATCGATATGGACTGCGGGGTCCTTAAACTCGTGGACCGAAACGTCCTTAAACTAATATTGGACCGAAACGTCCTTAAACTAATGTCGGACCACTACGTCCCTAAACTGGAACATAGACCACCACGTCCCTAAACTGGAATACGGACCACTACGTCCCTAAAACTGGAACACGGACCACCACGTCCCTAAACTGGAACAATAGAGCCTCCAAACGCTCTTTTGCCGGATCTAAACGGTCCCGTTTAAGTTGATCTTAGCCGCAATACGGCTAACGTATCCTTAAACTAAAAACACCAAACCCAAATATAAGTAAATACGGATTTGGACTAATCCACGTCCTACGGGCGACGGCATTACTTAGTCTCCGTATACAATCCACGGGCAACCACAAACAAAACAAACACACACGACACGAAGTGAAATCCTGGAGAAGGAGAAAGTGGTTACCGCGATGCGGTAGCGTAATTAACTGCAGGGGCTTGCGCCTGCAGGGAAGAGCGTCCCTACAATCAAAAACCCTCTCTAGCGAGGGGGAATCTGACGAAGTCTGCTACATCGGCCGCATCCGTCTAAACTTCCGATACACGGTGCCATAAATCAACATGGTATCTTCGGAGAGGTAGACGGATAAAACCATATAGCATCTGCCCCGAACCTCAGGCAAGACGTCCTCAGCGTCGTCGGCCGCCTTTCGGAGGGGAACAGATTCTGGCACGCCCGGTAGGACATTTTCCTCTTTCCACTCCACACTTCGTGTGTCGTGTTCGCGAGCAAATCGCGGTTTGCTGTGGTTGCCTGTGGATTCAAGGTACTAAGATTTGGTGTCTTTCTCCGTGCAGGAAACAAAGGATCAATGGCTTCCAACTGCACTACCTGCAACTGCAACTCTCGCTCCGTCCTTGCTGGATGAGTGACTTATGGTCCCCAAGCGGCCTCCCTTTTCAAGATGCCGGTGGAGCAGGTAACTCAAGCCACCACTGGATTATTCTTTGGGACCATGCTCCCACCGTTGAGCTTCAATGCCACAATGATGTTGCAAGAAGCCCCAAAGAAGTCGGTCTTTGATCGGCTTACCACTGCCGCGACCCCTCTCAACGGGTCGCCCAACTCCACTGCCTCTGTTTTTAACAGGCTAGGTCAGAGCTCCAACGGGCCCATGAAAAAGCCAGCAATACCAGAAGATGTTATCCCGAAACGGATAGCTATCCCTACTCCAGTTTCAGGCGAAATCACCAAGGGTGCTTCCCCTGCTCGGAAGTCTGCTTTTGACAGGCTGGCCGTCCTCATTCAACGGACGTCGGCCTTTAAAAGGTCGGTACCAGCAGATTCTGACCAATACAGGGGGCATGGGGAGGTCACCCCTACGGCTAAACCAACTCCAATTGCTCGACATGCTCGCCGTCGTCACTGGCGTCGAGTAAGAAAGGATGGGGGCAACTCCCCCTCTGGATTTACGCCACCAGCTCCGATGGTGGGGATCGATGCTGCTGTTCCAACCGGGAACAGCTTCGAATTGCTGAATACAGTGCGCAGAAACTATCCTACTGCGATGTTGAAACGAACTCCTTCACCTATGAAGAATACTCCAGAGAAGAAGCTAGAGCAGCCCCCTCAACGGCTGTCCTCTAAAGTTTACGGGGTCTGGCGACAGGTCCAAGAGTCGGTGATTGATAAAAACTATCTCCGCCGACAAGAAAAGATGAAGGTGCGACAGGAGAAGGATTACTCTGTCAAGCCATAAAAAGCAAAAGCTACTTGGGTTCCCACTACAACGGCCCCCTCAACTCCAATCACTCAAAAAAGGAGGCCGCAAAAAGCCCCTATGTCTTTGGCAAATCGCAAAGACACCAGACACAAACGCCCCAAGTCTGGGGGCATGGTGGTGCACACCGTTTATATGGCTTCCGGAAAGGAGGAAAGCCGTGCTTCGACGGGTCACCGACCGCTCACCCGATCTGTGACGAAAGCCCGGGAGCAGCAACAGAAGCTTCAGGAAATGATGACTGTGATGGCTGCACTTACCGAACCGAAAGAAAGTTCGGAAGTATCATCAGAACAACGTCACGAACAAGAGACTGATGCTGACTTCTTACGTAGAATCCTCAAAAAGAAGGACACAGAAGCCGCAGAACAAGCGGCTAACATAAAATAAATGGCACTCCTCTTCCAAGACATGGTAGGGATGATGTTACAGCTGGACCCTCCAGCTGAAGACCCTCCAGTCATTGTCGGAAATGACGGAGGGGAAACATCTAATCCTCCTCCTGCTCTTTCAGCAGCCAAGGAAGAAACCATGTCCAAGGCCGCGCTTGATGACTATATAGCTCAGCAAATACGAGCTCATCAGGCGAGTGAAGCAGCTGGGCAAACTGTTAGAACTGGACGACCCTATCCGGGCTGGTATGACCAAATCAGTTACCCGCTGGGATATACGATCCCTAAATTCCACGTATATAAAGGGACAGGGTATCCGCATCAACATGTCGCTCAATTCAGGGCCTTATGCGGCAACACTGGAGGCGATGACAAATTGTTGCTTCGCCAATTCGTTGGCAGCTTAGCAGAAACAACCTTTGAATGGTATTCGGAGCTACCTAATGACTCTGTCAAAACATTTGCGGAGATGGAGCTACTGTTCACGCAAAGATTCGCGAGTGCTAGTGAACGCACCCTGATAACAGCACTGATAAATGCCAGGATAAGGCCAGGCGAAACGTGGGTCTAATATGCAACACGATGGCGGAACCTATGGTTAAAATGTGAACAACGCATAGAAGAGGCACCTACGGTAGGCATGTTCGTGGGTACTCTTGACCCTCAAGCGACCATCTCGCAATTCATGATATTCTTCAGGCCGACCACCTTCCAGGTCTTGATCGACAAATTAGCCCAAATGGACCAGATGGGCCATGGACCGTCTCCTCCAAAACCAGATTCCCGAAATGAGAAAGGAAAAGGGAAAGCGATCGTCGTCGCCAATGCTCAGCAACAGTCGAACAACTCAAAGCCGGTCGTTCGCCAAAACAACGTGTGTCCACGCCCATCCCTCGAAGAGAGGCTAGGACGTCCTTACTCGTTTCCTCAGAATAAAACGAGAAAACTGTTCGAGCTGGCAGTGCGCAACAGACTCATTAATCTGCCGAGTCCAAAGCGTCTGTCGCAGCCAGGCGATCTTAATAATCCCAATTATTGCCCTTACCACCAAACGGTAAGTCACCCAATTGAGAATTGTTTCGTCTTTACGGGATGGATCGAGAATCAGTACCTACAAGGCAAGTTCGCGCTGTCGGAAAACTGGAAGGTAAACCCACCACAGCCGCACTCTCCAAAGAAGACGGACACGCCGGGGGCAGCTTGTTCTTTAGTCAGGGATGAAAACGATGGAGAAAACTCATCAGATGAATCCGAAGACTACGTAGCGACTTGTCATGTGATTTCTCACTCACTGGTAGATGATGAAGAGGCTTCTTACACCGAGAAACCAATGGCGAACCCCGAACCGGAAATTCTACAGCCACCAGACGAGCTGATCGATGTCTTCCTAAATGAAATTCATCTGAAAGCAAAAGCCGATCAAGAGCGTGAGATGGCCATACTGGAAAGAGCCAAGGCAGTCCCGTCAAATCAAAAGCCATCCACTGCGGATAAAAACAAATTCAAGACGAGAAAAAGGTTCGCCAAAGCTCTATCAGTAGGAATGAAACTACCGCCCTCTGAAGAAAATACTCTCGCCGAGGTAGAGATGCACCCTAACTTCTGTTTAAATCATCAGAAGATCATACATCCTACCGAAGACTGCGAATCCTTTAACTGTTGGTGGCAAGGGTATGTCGCTCAAAAGCAACACTTCGATAGGACAAAATGTGAAGCTTGTAGACGTTGAAAAAATGCGATAGATGAGCGCAAAAGAGCCGCCGACAATTGTCATATAGCCGACTCTAAGGTATCGCAAATTATCACATTTGGAAGCGACTCTGACGAAGAAGCTACCCCCAACCCTTCCCTCGGGGAATCTATTTCAAAAATGAAGGGATTGAGGAGCTGCGAGAATGTTCAGCCATGCAATCGCACGCTACTCGAAAAAAATCCCGGCCCCGCAAACAACGGAGCGAACAAAAAGGATAAAGGAAAAGGAAAAACGGCCTTCGTCGCCAGCGCTCAACAACAATTAAGTGACCCTAGACCGGTTGCTCGCCAAAGCAACAAGCGGCAACCCCTCCAGGAAAAGTTGAAACGTCCTTACTCATTTCCGCAAGATAAAATAAGGGGACTGTTCGAGCTGGCAGTGTGCGACAGACTCATCAATCTGCTGAGTCCAAAACGTCCGTTGCGGCCAGGCGATGTTAATAATCCTAATTATTGCCCTTACAATCAAACGGTAGGTCATCTGATCGAGGATTGCTACGTCTTCAAGAACTGGGTTGAAGACCAATACCAACAGGGCAAGTTCGCGTTGTCCGAAAATTGGAAGGTGAATCCGCCACAACCGCATGCTCCGAGAAAGATGGATACGCCGGGGGCATCATGGTCAGTCATAGAGAAAGCCCCAGAGACCGAAAAGTCAGTAAACTATAGCTTCGCCTCAAATACGGCGATGACGGACCGAAACGTCCTTAAACTAATAATGGACCGCAATGTCCTAAAACTTGCAAACGACCGAAACGTCTTTAAACTACTACCGCAGTATCCTTAGGCTGACGAGATAAAAAAAAAGAAGAAGAAAAATATAATAAATGAAAACGGTATGTCCATAAGCAAAAAGGGCACGGATGAAAATCCGAAAGGGCTCCGTGAGTAAAAACAGCAGGGCTACCGGCGAGTGTTCGTGAAAACCCGAAAGGGCGCGACCTCGTAAAAAAAAGAGAGAATATAATAAATAAAAACGGTATGTCCATAAGCAAAAAGGGCACGGATGAAAACCCGAAAGAGCTACGTGAATAAAAACAGCAGGACTACCGGCGAGTGTTTGTGAAAACCCGAAAGGGCGCAACCTCGTTAAAAGACACTTATAGGGCCCTCTCGACCTTGTAAGGAGAAACCACCCACGTGAGATCCTTACGACTCACAAGGGAGCAACACTTAGGGATCCCCACGATTCCTAAGGAGAAAATACACTTGCGAGATTCTCACGACTCGTAAGGAGAACTCTCTTATGGGACCCTCATGGCTCATAAGATTTGAAAGTCTTAAGTTACAGGGACCAAAACCTGTGCTTAAGCAACCCCCACAACTTCCGATATTGTCCTACAAGTGGTCCAATACTGACCCTTGTATACAATCCACGGGCGCGAATAAGCATTTCCCTAATCAAGTCCCATCCGAGACTAGGGATATGTTCGCATGGTAAACAACCATTGTTAATCCTCTCGATTTATGAGGAGAAAACCCTCATGTAGGATCCTTACGACTTACAGAGGAACAAATACTTAGGAATCCTCACGATTCCTAAGAAGAAAATCCACCTACAAGATCCTCGCGACTTGTAGGGAGAAATACCTTTGTGAGACCCTTAAGGCTCATGAAGTCAAAAGCCTTAGTCGACAGGACCCTAACCCTGTTCGCTAAGCCACCTTTGTTCGACATCGACAGAGGCAAATGATGATTCGCTCCTGACCATATCCCAGTTGTAGCGGTGCTGATGCCGAAATCGGTGTCTAATTTCAGGTTTACGGTGAAAAGCCAGTAGTCCACACATGCATATGAAATAGCCGAAATGATAGGGCAACTTGCAATAAAAAGCAGCAGATAAAAATGTATGCATGTAAAATAGCCAAAATAATATGGCAACTTGCAATAAAAAGCAGCAAGTAAAAATGTATGCATGTAAAATAGCCGAAATGATGGGGCAACTCGCAATAAAAAGCAGCGAGTAAAAATAAAATAAACAGCCGAAATGATTGGGCGACTCGCAATAAAAAAAAAGCAGTGAGTAAAAATAAAATAAACAGCCGAAATGATTGGACGACTCGCAATAAAAAAAAACAGTGAGTAAAAATAAAATAAATGGCCGAAATGATTGGGCACCGTGAAAAACAGCAGAAACGATTGGGCAATCGCGACCTTCGCGATATAAAAGCTGAAATGATAGAGGATCGCGGAAATAAAACAAAAAAAATGATGATGATAAAACTTTTGCCCTGCAGGTTAGATCACATCGATTCCTGTATACAATCCAGGGGCACAAACAAAGAGGGAAACATACCTTCCCAACAGGCTCCATAAAAAAAGCGTAGCCAAATCTCGACGGTTCACAAACAACCTAGAGACCATCTAAGCATTCGTCTCATTACAGCAGATGAGAGGTCAATAAAGGCGTTCCTTCACAGTCCATCAAGATGCAGATACAACGCCAACAAAAGACCTTGCGGTCGAAACAAAGCGAAGCGACGGCAAAATCGCAGCTTCATTTCGACGTTTGTCTCGATACAGTAGACGCAATGTCAACCCCAGCGTTCTTCCTCCAACAGGATTTGGACACACCAAAGTAAACGAAGCGAAGGCCACATTCCTAGCTTCAACGTCTTGACGGTAACTCATATAAAACCGGAAAGACAATCGGAGATCATCTCACACCAGCACAGAGTGGTCACTACCTCGACGTTCGTCTCGATACAGCAGACGAGATGTCACCCCAACGTTCGTCTCGACACAGCAGACGCAACATCATCAAACAAATGGAACCACGGCAAAATCCCTAGTTCCAAACCTCGACGGTTCACCAGCAACCTAGAGACAACTACGACATTCGTCTCGATACAGCAGACGAGATGTCACTTCAGCGTTCTTCCTCCAGCAGGGTGCAGACGCTACAATCAAACAAATGAGCCACGGCAAAATCCCTAGTTCCCACCGTGACATTCGTCTCAATACAGCAGACGCGATGCCAGCAAAACGAAGCAAAGGCCAAATTCCTAGCTTCAGGGTCTTGACGGCAACTCACATAAAACCTGAAAGGCTATCGGAGATCATCCCACACCAGCGCGGAGTGGTTATGACTCATCGGGGCTCGCCAAAATGAGCCTAACCTCAAGTAAAAAGCGGCATGGCAAATTCTTGCGCTTGCTCTTCCGACGGTTAAACTTCCTAGGAAGATTGCTTGAAGACGTCTTGTCCAACCCCCGAAGGGATCAGAGACACGGCAGTCGCAGGGCTACTCGAACAGCACGATTGCCTATCGAGGACTATATCAGCTTATGCGACGGTACGATGGCCAAAACCCTAAGTACCACATACCTTAACGGGCTTCTGTCGTAAAGAGCAGAGGTTAAATGCGACGTTAGGATGTTCTTGCGAGAAACGCTCGATTCGTCTCGACTTGTGAAGAAATTGATGACTTTGCGAGAAATTCGTGGCTCGACTCGTGAGATAAAGCCTTAGGCAGTGGGCATAAAAGAAGCCTGTTTCCTAAGCACTGGGACCCCGCAAGTTGGCCCAAAACGGTCTCTTGCATACCATCCACGGGTCTCACTCTCCAACGTCGAATTTCGACAAGGAGGGAAACGACCGCTTACAGGTCCTCTCGACTCGTAAGAGGGAAAGTTCTCTTATAGGATCATTACGACTTATAAGAGAAAACCACACTTAGGAATCCTCACGATTCCTAAGAAAAAAAAAACACCTACGAGATCCTCTCGATCCGTAGGGAGAAAAGTCTCTATGAGACCCTCACGGCTCATAGAGTTGAAAAGTCTTAGGCGGTAGATCTGAACCTGCGGCCTAAGCCCTCGCTATCTTACTCTATTACCTGCTAATTGTGACGACATGCCGAGAAAGAAGAAAAGCAACAGAAAGAGCATCCGATTTACATTTGATCAAGCGTTCAAGACACATTCATTCATGCATAGGCAAAAAGACTCAGGACAAAAGATATATAATAAAGACAAGCTGGGATAAAAAAAATTCATTAATATTGCCCGAAGTTCTTACAGTCATAAAAACAATAAACGAAAGTTACAATGGAATAACCTCAGATCCAGGGCATGGATTGAGTAATTCAAAAGCGACCCTATCTATGACTTTCCAAGCCTCGCGGACCATCCTAGCGTGCTTTCTTTCGCGAGCACAAGCGTCAGGGTCCCCCCTGATGTCTTCCACCCTCCGATAAGCAGCGAGTATGGCAGACTGTTGAAAGATCTCGTGCAAGAGATCAATAAGACTGTCTCGCCGTCTTTTTGAGATAAAGTTCAACAGGTACACCGAGTGCACCTTATCCTCAGCGGCATCCAGCGTCCTAAGCGGCACACCGGAACAGAACGGGGGAAGCGCTTCCCAGATGGCTCCCACGATAAGCTTAAGAAGGGAGGGACGCCGGGGAAGCAGAAGACCGTTGTACGCGTCGAAGCGGCTCATGATTTCAACACACTCCGCGTTTGTGGACTCTCGATCTTAAGAGCGGCCAAGTCGGCGTATGTCCCCGTAAGAGATGATCTCATTAAGAGCATACATATGGGCGTCCATTGTTTCTGTGAAAGAGAATCAACAAAATTGTCAGAAAGACTGATTAAGAAAAGCAATATAATGTACCGAGAAATAAAATGCCATCTTTAAACTCCAAGATCAATGAAAAACTCCTGAGAGTTCTTTTGTATGATTTGGAAGGAGCAAAGCTCCACTAATGAAATGAGAAAATACAAGAAAAATCTTTTATAGAGCAAAGCTCTATTAATGGAACCTTAACAGGGTTCTCCTGAGTTCTCTTTGGACCCCTTTTAGAGCAAAGCTCTGCTAAGTAAAACCCTAAATGGGTTTTCTTTAGATCAGGGATCTATGGAGAGCAAGGCTCTGTCAATGAAAATTAATTTAATTTAATTTAATTTAATTTAATTTAAATTTGCACCTAAAAAGTTTTAAAGAGTTTAACTCTTGGAGTTCTTGAAAATAAAGAGCAGGGCTCTGAGTTCTGAAAGTAAAATTTTGAAGATGAAAATCATCTAAAGGACCAAAGGTCCTATTTATAGGCATCAAATGCCCTTTCAACTTCCAAAAGTTGCCACAACGGTTGGAATTCTGTCACCGTTGCGCTCACGTTTTGGAACCACGTAAGCGCAACGGTGTGGGGCATTTGTTTACCCCAATCAGAGCAAAACTATGTTCAAATTCCAAGGTGGGAAAAGAAGCAATGCTTCTGTTTTTCTCCAATCAGAGCAAAGCTCTGTCTTGAAAATTAAAGTGAAAAATTGAAATTAAAATAAATGAAGCAACGCTTCAGATTTCTTGCGCTGCGCGCAACGCGCCACGTGTCAGAATCAGACACGTCAGTACAAGGAGCGCAGCGCCAAAGGCAGTGCGCCCAATCAGAGCAAAGCTCTATTAAAAAACAAAAATAGAAGCAAAGCTTCAGTTGCGCAAGCACTGCGCTACGTGACACGTGTCAGCGCAGTCGCTTTTGCGCAAAGCGCTGCACTGCGCGACACGTGTCAGCACAGGTGCGCAAGCGCAGCAGCGCTGCGCTGCGGGACACGCGTCACGCTTTGGAGCATTTGCGCCAAACAGAATTAAAATTCTAAGAAATCTTTCTGTTCTTATTAAAACAAGAATATTTTCTTCTGTAAAACAGAAGCCCTTGGATCAAAAATCCAACGGTGGGGAAAATTCCCCAGATCACTCAGAGAAAGATCTCTTTAACAAATTTAACTAATTTATGGGCACTATAAAAAGGACCCTAGGCCTCAATTCAAAGGCATCAACATTTTCTTGAAAAATCAAGAAGCTTCAAACAGAGAGAACTCTGAGAAAAATTCCAAGAAAAAGGTAAAAACCTTCACAAAAGAAAAGAAATTTCTTCTAATAGATCATTGATCTAAAAACCAGATCAATGATCTTCATATAAAAAAAATAATAGTTCTTTGCACTTCTCATGAACCACTGGTTCTTTAAACAAGAAAAAAACAAAAATAAAAAAATAGTGCTTTGCACTTTGATGAACCATTGGTTCTTGAATCTAAAAAGATTCCTAAATCATATTGCTTTGCACTTGCAAACTGCGCTGTTGCGCTCTTGGGAGAGCGCCACGTGTCAGCATCTGAACCACTTGCGCTATGCGCTTTGAGATAGAGTTTTGCTCTCTGTAATTGGCGCAACCCACCAGAGTGCACCACGTATCAGCAGGCTAGCGCAGCGCACTGCGCTTGCGCGACACGTGTCAACACTATAAGCGCTTGCGCTCTCTAATTAGCGCAAAGCGCCTGATAAATGCAAGGCATTTCTTAAAGGGCCAGGCCCAAATCAAAAAGTCTAAACAGACCAAAATGATGCTATGCATTATTTAAAGGGGCAGAGCCCAATTGAGAGGTCCAATGGACCAAAACAAATGCTCTGCATTATAATAAAAAGGGCAGAGCCCAGTCAAAATGGGCATAAATGCTATGCATCATTCTAAAAAGGGAAAAGCCCAGACAAAGGTCTAACATGCCAAATGCAAACGAAATGTGGACATTTTCAACTGGACTTAGCCCAATTTTGGCCGTAAGTCCTTAAATTAAATCGACGGAGCACGGCTGCTCTCCTAAATCAATTTACAACCGGTTCGAGGGTACATCTCCGAACTCCTCTGACACCTATCGTTGTAATCCTTCAACGACGTCAGAGAGGTGACGGGTCCCGACGACCACACATCGATATGGACTGCGGGGTCCTTAAACTCGAGGATCGAAACGTCCTTACACTAATATTGGACCGAAACGTCCTTAAACTAATGTCGGACCACTACATCCCTAAACTGGAACATAGACCACCACGTCCCTAAACTGGAATACGAACTACTACGTCCCTAAAACTGGAACACGGACCACCGCGTCCCTAAACTGGAACAATAGAGCCTCCAAACGCTCTTTTGCCGGATCTAAACGGTCCCGTTTAAGTTGATCTTAGCCGCAATACGGCTAACGTATACTTAAACTAAAAACACCAAACCCAAATCTAAGTAAATACGGATTTGGACTAATCCACGACCTACGGGCGACGGCATTACTCAGTCTCCGTATACAATCCATGGGCAACCACAAACAAAACAAATACACACGACACGAAGTAAAATTCTGGAGAAGGAGAAAGTGGTTACCGCGATGCGGTAGCGTAATTAACTGCAGGGGCTTGTGCCTGCAGGGAAGAGCGTCCCCACAATCAAAAAACCCCTCTAGCGAGGGGGAATCTGACGAAGTCTGCTACATCGGCCGCATCCGTCTAAACCTCCGATACACGGTGCCATAAATCAACTTGGCATCTTCGGAGAGATAGACGGATAAAACCATATAGCATCTGCCCCGAACCTCAGGCAAGACGTCCTCAGCGTCGTCGGCCGCCTTTCGGAGGGGAACAGTCCCCAAGGGCGTGCTTCACCCTGACAAATTCTCCTTCCTAAAATATCTATTGCTGGCGGCGGCTGCACAGGGATAGCACCAATTGCAGGCTGGAGGAGGTCATCCGAACTCCAATTTTTAACCTCCACGGCATACTTTACCGGGGGTTCATCTGCGTAGGGGAGTGAAGACGTTGGCTCAGACGGCGTGGCGATACCGAAACTTCGGCAACCCTGGATGATCTCATTGTACCATTTACCCCACAAGTGGAGGCTCTTGTGCTCGGGGTCATGATCCTTGATGAGAGCGAGCACCACGCGGTCCACCGGTGCCTGGGGAAACCCTCCCTCCGAGCGAACAAACGGAAAAGACGAGTTGGCGGACATGTCTCCTGCAAAGAGACAAAGTTAGCCGTCAGTGTTATAATATTCCAACGCTCAACATTTTAAAATTTACACCATGCTGTAATACAGTGGGTGGGGGACCAAATGGGGGCCCACAAAATCTGGATGACAGTGCATCATTTAATAAGATAGCCCCATCATTAGATGAGACTGCCAATTAAAGAAAAAATCCCCAAGAGAATATTCTCATCAGTGGGGAATCCCTAGAGACAAGGAGAAAATCTCCTCTTTCAGAGCAAAGCTCTGTCATAGAATGACACTTGTCAAATTCTGGTCTCAAAGGAATAAAATTTCTTAAAGGAGCATAGCTCTGTGGTAATAATGGAAAGATCCATCAAGAATTTTAACACTTAAAAGAATTAAAATTTTTGGAATCTTGAAAAATCCATGAAAACTTATAATAAGTTCTTCATTTTTCAGATCTAAAAGATCTATATTTGATCCAAGAGCAAAGCTCTGTTCATGGGTTAGAACCCATGAACAAGATCTCTGTAGATCTATAAGTTTTTTAGAGCAAAGCTCTGTTTATGAAACCCCAAAAAGATTTCTTAGATCAAACGATCTATGAGAGCAAAGCTCTTTTGGTTAAAATTGATTTAAATTAATTTGATTTAAATTAATTTTACCTAAAGTTTCTAACTTTGGAAATGAGCAAAGCTCTGAAGTTCTTAAACAAGAGCAAAACTTTGTTGAAATCAAAAATCTTGAAAAAGGGTGAAGATTTATTAAGGGCCAGCGGTCCTATTTATAAGGCGCTTGCGCCCCTTCAGCTCACCTCTTGATCCAACGGTCAGGAGCTTGCCATCGCTGCACTCACGTGCGCGCCACGTGAGCGCAATGGTGGGGGAGTATTTGTTTCCCCCAATCAGAGCAAAACTCTGTTGGAAATTCAAAATTCAAATTTTGAAGCAACGCTTCAAATCCCGGACGCAACGCGCCACGTGTCAGGCGCTGATACATCAGCGCAGCGCCCAAGAAGGCGCGCCCAATTAGAGCAAAGCTCTATTAAAAAAAAAAAAAAGGAAGCAACGCTTCAGTTGCGCAAGCACTGCGCTGCGCGACACGTGTCAGCGGAGATGCGTTAGCGCAGTCGCGCTGCGCTTTGCGCTGCGCGACACGTGTCAGCACAGATGCGCTAGCGCAGTCGCGCTGCGCTGTGCGCTGCGTGACACGTGTCACGCGCTGGGGTATTTGCGCCAAACAGAATTAAAATTTTAAAGAAATCTTTCTGTTCTTGTTAAAACAAGAAGATTTTCTTCTGTAAAATAGAGGCCCTTGGATCAAAGATCCAACGGTGGGGAAAATTCCCCAAATCACTCAGAGAAAGATCTCTTTAACTAATTTATGGGCACTATAAAAAGGATCCTAGACCTCAATTCAAAGGGGGGACATTTTTGGGTGAGAAATCAAGAACTTCAAACAGAGAGAACTCTGAAGAAATTTCAAGAAAAAGGTAAAAACCTTCATAAAATAGAAGAAATTTCTTCTAATAGATCAATGATCTAAGAACAAGATCAATGATTTTCACATAATAAACAGTGCTTTGCACTTTTTATGAATCATTGGTTCTTTGAAATAAGAGAAACAAGAAAAACTTGTTTTCTTTGATCTAAATTAGATCAAAAAATCAAACAGTGCTTTGCACTTTTTCATAAACCATTGGTTCTAAAAAAAAAGATTCTCAAATTATAGTGCCTTGCACTTGCAAACTGCGCTGTTGCGCTCCTGAATTGGCGCAAGCCACCAGAGAGCGCCACGTGTCAGCATCTGAACTATTTGCGCTATGCGCTTTTGAAATAGAGTCTTGCTCTCTGGAATTGGCGCAACTCACCAGAGCGCGCCACGTGTCAGCAGCGCAAGCGTAGCGCATGGGCGCAGCGCACTGCGTTTGCGCTCACCAGAGTGTGACACGTGTCACCTCCACATGGACTTGCACCTTGCGCTCCTCAATCAGCGCAAAGCGCCTGACAAGCCACGTGGCACTCTGTCAGACTAATTAATGCAATGCATCATCAAGGGCAGAGCCCAATAAAGAAAGGCCTGTCAGACCAAACAAAGTGCTATGCACTATTAAAAGGGATAAAGCCCAAATAAAAGTCTATCAGACCAAAATAAAATGCTCTGGGCCTAAAAGGCCAGAGAAAATGCTATGCATTATTAAACAGGGGCAGAGCCCCAGTAAGGGCCTAACAAGCCAAATGCAAATAAAATGTTGAATACTCTCAACTGGACTTAGCCCAATCGTGGCCGTAAGTCCTCAAATTAAATTGACTGAGCACAGTTGCTCTTTTAAATCAATTTACACTTGGTCCAAGGGTACATCTCTGAACCCCTCTGACACATGTCGTTGTAATCCCTCAACGTTGTCAGAGAGGTGACGGGTCCCGACGGCCATATATCCAATGGACCGCAATGTCCCTAAACTACCTATGGACCACTACATCCCTAAACTGGAATAATAGAGCTCCCAAATGCTCTTTTGTCGGATCTAAAAGATCCCGTTTAAGTTGATCTTAGCCTCAAATATGGCTAACGTATCCTTAAACATTCAAACAGACTTTAGTCCCAAATTGGACTATAAGACCCCCAATCAACTTTAGTTCAAGGGTACATCTCCGAACTCCTCTGACACATATCGTTGTAATCCTTCAACGTCGTTAGAGAGGTGACGGGTCCCGACGGCCAAATATTAAATGGACCACCATGTCCCTAAACTGGAAATGGATCTAGACGATCCCCGTTAAGTAGATCTTAGTCTGGAAATTAGACTAACGTATCTATAACAAACGTTTAAGTTGATCTTAGCCTCAAATATGGCTAACGTATCCTTAAACCAAAACCCAAAACCCAAATCTAAGAAAGTACGGATTTGGACTAATCCACGTCCTACGGGCGACAAAATAAATAGTCTCCGTATACAATCCACGGGCAACTACAAACAAAACAAACACCTACGACACGAAGTGAAATTCTGGAGAAAGAGAAAGTTGTTACCGCGATGCGGTAGCGTAATTAACTGCAGGGGCTTGCGCCTGCAGGGAAGAGCGTCCCCACAATCAAAAACCCCTTAAGCGAGGGCGAATCTGACGAAGTGTGCTATATCGGCCGCATCCGTCTAAACCTCTGATACACGGTGCCAAAAATCAACTTGGCATCTTCGGAGAGGTGGACGGATAAAACCAAATAGCATCTGCCACGAATCTCAGGCAAGACGTCATCGCGTCTCTGTGTTCGGAGGGGAACAAGGGTAAGCATTAAAAGATGAGAATCAACAGCCAGTGCTGCTCTGGACTGCAGTCCAGAGCCGCACTCCGAACCAATTTCCGTCATCTTTTTAGCAGAGAAACAAATTAAAACTCTTATGGGGTTCTAGGTCGTCGAGTTGGCTTCTATTTGAATCCTCTAACGCAACATTCCAATCTATAATCAATTAGTTATGATTTTTACAAGTTTCATGCGCGTAAAATTTCAGTTTTAACAGGCTTAAATGGGAATGATCGATCACGTCGGTAACGACTGTATTTTTCAGCCAAAATATAACACGATGTTCATTACTATATGGGCCAACCTATGTGATTAGTTTTCGTCAATTTAACGGGGGTTTTCCCCTCGGGTTTGTCATCGAACACGTACATATTATTGATTCGCAAGTAAAGTATATACTGTATTTATTGTTATCTAGAAATGTAATAGATAGAATTAGCATGGTGCAAGCAGGGTACTTGCCTGATGACGCGTTGACGACGCACAGCAGCGGCAACGGCACGAACGCAACCCAAACACGACACGGCAACGACTAGGCTCGAGCCTCAGCTGCGACAGCGTCGAGGAGGTGTCTGTTTACCCCAATCAGAGCAAAGCTCTGTTCAAATTCCGAGACGGGAGATGAAGCAACGCTCCATCTTCCCCCAATCAGAGCAAAGCTCTGCTTTGAAGATTTAAAATTTAATAAATGAAGCAACGCTTCGGATTCTTTGCGCTGCGCGCAATACGCCACGTATCAGGCGCAGATGCATCAGCGCAGCGCCCAAGAAGGCGCGCCCAATTAGAGCAAAGCTCTATTTAAATGAAGCAACGCTTCAGCTGCGCAAGTACTGCGCTGCGCGACACGTGTCAGCGCAGATGCGCTAGCGCAGCTGCGCTTTGCGCTGCGCGACACGTGTCAGCGCAGTTGCGCTGCGCTGTGCGCTGCGCGACACGTGTCTCGCGCTGAGGCATCTGCGCCAAACAGAATTAAATTTCTAAGAAATCTTTTCTGTTCTTGTTAAAACAAGAAGATTTTCTTCTGCAAAGCAGAAGCCCTTGGATCAAAGATCCAACGGTGGGGAAAATTCCCCAAATCACTCAGAGAAAAATCTCTTTAACAAATTTAACTAATTTATGGGCACTATAAAAAGGACCCCAGACCCCAATTAAAAGGCATCAACATCTTTCTAAAAAAAAAGAAAGAAGAGAACTCTTGAGAACTCCTCAAGAACAACAAAAGGTAAAAACCTTTCAAAGAAGAGAAAATTCTCTTATGAACAGATCAGTGATCTAAAAACAAAATCATTGATCTTTAAACATAACTAAATAAAATGAATAAATAAAAATAAAAATAGTGCTTTGCACTTTTTCATGAACCTTTGGTTCTTTAAGATAAGAAAAAAAAACTTATTTTTTCCTTTGATCTAAATTAGATCAAGAAATCCAACAGTGCTTTGCACTTCTGTTCTTGAATCTAAAAGATTCTTGGTGCTCTGCACTTACAAACTGCGCTAGAGTTTTGCTCTCTGGAATTGGCGCAACTCACCAGAGCGCGCCACGTGTCAGCAGCGCAACAGAGCAGCGCACTAGCACAGCGCACTGCGCTATTGCGCTTGCGCTCACCAGAGCGCGCCACGTGTCAGCAGCGCAACAGCGCAGCACACTGCGCTCTTACGTTTGCGCTCACCAGAGCGCGCCACGTGTCAGCAGCGCAACAGCGCAGCGCACTAGCGCAGCGCAATGCGCTATTGCGTTTGCGCTCACCAGAGCGTGACACGTGTCACCACCATATGAGTTTGCGCTCATTACTTAGCGCAAAGCACCTGACAAGCCACGTGGGGCACTGTCAGAGTATTTAATGCTCTGCATTATTAAAGAAAATGGACAAACCCCAATTAAAAGGACTAACAGGCCTAATAAAAAATGCTATGCATTTTAAAGGGGGGGCAAAGCCCAAACAAAAAAATTAGATGCCCTGCATCATTTATAAAAGGGCAGAGCCCAAACCAAAACATATGCTCTGCATCATAAAGAAAGGGACAGAGCCCAAATCAAAAAGGCCTAGCAGGCCGGAATAAGATGCAGTGCATTATTAAATATGGGCAAAGCCCTAGCACAGGCCTAATAGGCCGAAGATCAAGAAAAATCTTGAATATTCTCAATGAAACTTAGCTCGATCATGGCCGTAAGTCCCCAAACTAAATCGACCGAGCAAAAATGCTTTCCTAAATCAATCTACATTCTGTTCGAGGGTACATCTCCGAACTCCTCTGACATCCATCGTTGTAATCCTTCAACGACGTCAGAGAGGTGACGGGTCCCGACGACCACACACGTATATGGACTGCGGGGTCCTTAAACTCGTAGACCGAAACGTCCTTAAACTAATATTGGACCGAAACGTCCTTAAACTAATTTTGGACCGAAACGTCCTTAAACTAATGTCGGACCACCACGTCCCTAAACTGGAATACGGACCACCACGTCTTTAAACTGGAATACGGACCACCACGTCTTTAAATTGGAATATAGACCGCCACGTCCTTAAACTGGAACATGGACCACCACGTCCCTAAACTGGAATATGGACCACCACGTCCCTAAACTGGCACAATAGAGCCCAAATGCTCTTTTGTCGGATCTAAACGGTCCCGTTAAGTTGATCTTAGTCTCAAACTGGACTAACGTATCCTTAACAAACGTTTGAGACGATCTTAGCCTCAAAAATGGCTAACGTATCCTCCAAACAGACTTTAGTCTCAAATTGGACTATAGATCTCTCAACCAACTTTGGTTCAAGGGTACATCTCTGAACTCCTCTGATATCTGTCGTTGTAATCCTTCAACGTCGTCAGAGAGGTGACGGGTCCCGATGGCCAAACATGCAATGTCGGATCTAAACGATCCCGTTAAGTTGATCTTAGTCTCAAACTAGACTAACGCATCCTTAACAAACGTTTAAGTTGATCTTAGCCTCAAAAATGGCTAACGTATCCTTAAACCAAAACCCCAAACCCAAATCTAAGAAAATACGGATTTGGACTAATCCACGTCCTACGGGCGACGGCATTACTCAGTCTCCGTATACAATCCACGGGCAACCACGAACAAAACAAACACCCACGACACGAAGTGAAATTCTGGAGAAGGAGAAAGTTGTTACTGCGACGCGGTAGCGTAATTAACTGCAGGGGCTTGCGCCTGCAGGGAAGAGCGTCCCCACAATCAAAAACCCCTCAAGCGAGGGGGAATCTGACAAAGTCTGCTACATCGGCCGCATCCGTCTAAACCTCCGATACACGGTGCCATAAATCAACTTGGCATCTTCGGAGAGGTAGACGGATAAAACCAAATAGCATCTGCCCCGAATCTCAGTACCAGGACTTCGCAGTCGTGTGCGCCGCCATTCGGAGGGGAACAGATTCTGGTACGCCCGGTGGGACCTCTTCCTCTTTCCACTCCACACTTCGTGTATCGTGTTCGCGAACAAATCGTGGTTTGCTGTGATTGCCTGTGGATTCAAGGTACTAAGATTTGGTGTCTTGCTTTATGCAGAAAACAGAAAATCGATGGCTTCGAACTGCATCGCCCGCAGCGATAACTCTCGCTCCGTCATTGCTGGAGGAGTGACTTATGGGCCCCAAGCGGCCTCCCTTTTCAAAATGCCGGTGGAGCAGGTGGCTCAAGCCACCACTGGACTATTTTTTGGGACCATGCTCCCACCAATGAGCTTCAACGCACCAAAGAAGTCGGTCTTCGATCGACTTACCACTGTCGCGACCCCTCTCAACGGGTCGTCCAACTCCACTGCATCAGTTTTTAACGGACTAGGCCAGAGCTCTAACAGGCTCATGAAGAAGCCCGCCATACCAGAAGGCGTTATCCCGAAGCGGATAGCCATTCTAACTCCCGTTCCTGGCAAAATCACCATGGTTGCTTCCCATGTTCAGAAGTCCGCTTCTGACAAGTTGGCCGTCCCCGTTCAACGGACGTCGATCTTTAAAAAGCTGGTACCAGTATATTCTGACCAACACAGGGGGCATGAGGAGATCACCCCTATAGTGGAAAGAACCCCATCAGCACGACATGCCCGACGTCGCCACTGGCGTCGAGTAAGGAAGGCTGGGGGCAACTCCCCCTCTGGGATTACTCCGTCAGCTCCGATGGTGAGGATCGATGCTGCTGTTCCAACTAAGAACAGCTTTGAACTGCTCAACAAGGTGCGCAGAAACTCTCCTACTGCGATGTTGAAACGAACTCCTTCACCTGTGGAGAATACTCCAGAGAAGAAGTTAGAGCAGCCCCCTCAACGGCTGTCTTCTAAAATTTACAAAGTCTGGCGACAGGTCCAAGAGTCGGTGATCGATCAAGACTGCCTCCGACGACAGAAAAAGATGAAGGTTCGGCAGGGGAAGGATTACTCTGTCAAACCACAAAAAGCAAAAGCTACTTGGATGCCCACTACAACGGCTCCCTTAACTCTAATCATTCAAAAAAGGAGGCCACAAAAAGCCCCTGTGAACATGGCGAAGCATAAAAGCGCCGAACACAAACGCCCCAAGTCTGGGGGAATGGTGGTGCACACCGTTTATGTGGCTTCTGGAAAGGAGGAAAGCCGCACTTCTACGGGCCACCGACCGCTCACCCGATCCGTGACGAAAGCCCAGGAGCAACAACAAAAGCTTCAGGAAATGATGACTACAATGGCTGCACTCACTGAGCCAAAAGAAAGCTCTGAAACGTCTTCGGATGAGCGTCAAGAACAAGAAACCGACGCTGACTTTTTACGCAGAGTCCTCGAAAAGAGGGACAAAGAAGCTGCAGAGCAAGCGGCTAACATAAAACAGATGGCGCTCCTCTTCCAAGATATGGTAGGGATGATGTTACAGCCGGAACCTCCTACTGAAGATCCTCCGATCGTCCTTGAAGACGACAGGGGAGAAGCGTCAAATCCTCCGCCGGCTCTATCAACAGCCAAAGAGGAGGCAATCTCCAAAGCTGACCTGGACGAATATATAGCTCAACAGATCCGGGTTCATCAGGCGAATGAAGTGACTGGGCAAATTGTTAGAACTGGACGACCGTATCCGAACTGGTATGACCGAATCAGTTACCCGCCAGGATATACGATCCCTAAATTCCACGTATATAAAGGGACAGGGAATCCGCATCAGCATGTCGCTCAATTCAGGGCCTTATGCGGCAATACTGGAGGCGATGATAAATTGTTGCTACGTCAATTCGTCGGCAGCTTAGCAGAAACAGCCTTTGAATGGTATTCGGAGCTACCTAACAACTCTGTCAAAACATTTGCGGAGATGGAGCTGCTGTTTACACAAAGATTCGCAAGTGCTAGCGAACGCACCCCGATAACAGCACTGATAAATGCCAGGATAAGGCCAAGCGAAACGTGGGTCCAATACGCAACACGATGGCGGAACCTATGGTCGAAATGCGAACAACGCATAGAAGAGGCACCTGCGGTAGGCATGTTTATGGGCACTCTCGATCCGCAGGCGACCATCTCACAATTCATGATGTTCTTCCGGCCGACCACCTTCCAGGCCTTGATTGACAAATTAGCCCAAATGGACCAGATGGGCCATAGACCGTCTCTTCCAAAATCAGATTCCCGAGATGAGAAAGGAAAAGGGAAAGCGATCATCGTCGCCAATGCTCAACAACAGTCGAGCAACTCAAAACCGTTCGTTCGCCAAAACAACGTGCGTCCTTACTCGTTTCCTCAGAATAAAACGAGAATAAAACGAGATGGCAGTGCGTAACAGACTCATCAATCTGCCGAGTCCAAAGCGTCTGTCGCAGCCAGGCGATCTTAATAATCCCAATTATTGCCCTTACCACCAAACGGTAAGTCACCCGATTGAGGATTGTTTCGTCTTTAAGGGATGGATCGAGGATCAATACCTGCAAGGCAAGTTCGCGCTGTCTGAAAGCTGGAAGGTAAACCCACCACAACCGCACTCTCCAAAGAAGACGGACACGCCGGGGGCAGCTTGTTCTTTAGTCAAGGATGAAAACAATGGAGAAAACTCATCGGATGAATCCGAAGACTACGTAGCGACTTGTCATATGATTTCTCATTCACTGACGGATGATAAAGAGGCTCCTTGCGCTGAGAAACTAATGGCGAATCCTGAGCCGGAGATTCTACAGCCATCAGACGAGTTGATCGATGTCTTCCTAAGTGAAATTCGTCTGAAAGCAAAAGCCAATCAAGAGCGTGAAATGGCCATACTAGAAAGAACCAAGGTATTCCCGTCAAATCAAAATCCATACACTGCGGGTAAAAACAAATTCAAGATGAGGAGACGGTTCGCCAAAGCTCTGTCAGTAGGAATGAAGCTACCGCCCTCTGAAGAAAATACTCTCGCTGAGGCAGAGATGCACCCTAACTTCTGTTTATATCATCAGAAGATCATACATCCTACCGAAGACTGCGAATCCTTTAACTGTTGGTGGCAAGGGTATGTCGCTCAAAAGCAACACTTCGACGGGACAAAGTGTGAAGCTTGTGGACATCGGAAAAATGCGATATATGAGCGTAAAAGAGTCGCCGACGATTGCCATATAGCCGACTCTAAGGTATCGCAAATTATCACCTTTGGAAGAAACTCTGACGAAGAAGCTATCCCCAACTTTTCCCTCGGGGAATCTATTTCGAAAATAAAGGAATTGAGAAGCTGCGAGAACGTTCAGCCATGTAATCGCACGCTATTCGAAAAAAATCTCGGCCCCGTAAACAAGGGAACGAGCAAAAAGAATAAAGGAAAAGGAAAAAAGGCCCTTGTCGCCAGCGCTCAACAACAATCAGGTGACCCTAGACCGGTTGCTTGCCAAAGCAACAAGCGGCAACCCCTCCAGGAAAAGTTGAAACGTCCTTACTCGTTTCCGCAAGATAAAACAAGGGGACTGTTCGAGCTGGCAGTGTACGACAGACTCATCAATCTGCCGGTTTTAAAACGTCCGTTGCGGCCAGGCGATGTTAATAATCCTAATTATTGCCCTTACCACTAAACAGTAGGTCACCTGATCGAAGACTGCTACGTCTTCAAAAACTGGGTTGAAGACCAATACCAACATGGCAAGTTTACGCTGTCTGAGAACTGGAAGGTGAGTCCGCCACAACCGCACGCTCCGAAAAAGATAGATACGCCGGGGGCATCATGTTCATTCATGGAGAAGGACTCATAAACTGAAAAGTCAATAAACTAGATATTCGCCTCAAATACGGCGACGGCGGACCGAGATGTCCTTAAACTAATGATGGACCGCAATGTCCTAAAACTTGCAAATGACCGAAATGTCTTTAAACTACTACCGCAGCATCCTTAGGCTGACGAGATAAAAAAATATATATCAAAAAAAAATAAATAAATAAATAATAATAAGAAGAAAAAAACGGTATGTCCATAAGCAAAGAGGGCACGGATGAAAACCCGAAAGGGCTTCGTGAGTAAAAACAGCAGGGCTACCGGCGAGTGTTTGTGAAAACCCGAAAGGGCGCAACCTCGTTAAAAGACACTTACAGGGTCCTCTCGACCCTGTAAGGAGAAACCACCTGCATGAGATCCTTACGACTCATAAAGGAACAACACACTTAGGGATCCCCACGATTCCTAAGGAGAAAATACACTTGCGAGATGCTCACGACTCGTAAGGAGAACTCTCTTGTGGGACCCATACGGCTCATAAGATTTGAAAGTCTTAAGTTACAGAGGCCTAAACCTGTGCTTAAGCAACCCCACAACTTTTGACATTGCCCTACAAGTAGTCCAATATTGACTCTTGTATACAATCCACGGGCGCGAATAAACATTTCCCTAACTAAGTCCCATCCGAGACTAGGGATATGTTTGCATGGTAAACAACCCTTGTAAATCCTCTCGACTTACAAGGAGAAAACCCTCCTGTAGGATCCTTACGACTTACAGAGGAGCAAAACACTTAGGAACCCTCACGATTCCTAAGGAGAAAACGCACCTGCGAGATCCTCACGACTCGTAGGGAGAAACACCTTTATGAGACCCTTACGGCTCATGAAGTCAAAAGCCTTAGTCGACGGGATCCTAATCCTGTTTACTAAGCCACCTTTGTTCGACATCGACAGAGGCAAATGATGATTCGCTCCTGGCAATATTCCAGTTGTAGCAATACTGATGCCTAAATCGGTATCAAATTCCAAGTGCTTTCATGGAAGATGATGATTCGCTCCTGGCAATATTCCAGTTGTAGCGATACTGATGCCTAAATCGGTATCAAATTCCAAGTCCTTTCATGGCAGATGATGATTCGCTCCTCGCAATATTCCGGTTGTAGCGATGCTGATGCTGAGATTGGCACCAGATTCCAAGTTCTACGCTCGCGATAAAAATCAGCGAGCTGAAAATGCATATTAAATAGCCGAAATGATTGGGTAACTCGTAATAAAAAACAGCGAGTAAAAAAAAATATATATATATATATATAGCCGAAATGATTGGGCAACTCGCAATAAAAAACAGCGAGTAAAAATAAAATAAACAGCAGAAATGATTGGGCAACTCGCAATAAAAAGCAGCGAGCAAAAACAAAATAAACAGCCGAAACGATTGGGCACCGCGAAAAATAGCCGAAACGATTAGGCAATCGCGACCTTCGCGATATAAAAGCTGAAATGATAGAGCATCGCGGAAAGAATAAAAAAATGAAAGAATGAAACATTTTGCCCTACAAGTAAAATCACATCGATCCCTGTATACAATCCAAAGGCACAGATAAGGAGGAAACCATACCTTCCCAACAGGCTCCATCAGAAAGTGAAGCCAAATCTCGACGGTTCATAGACAACCTAGAGACCATCTCGACATTTGTCGCAATATTACAGACACGATGTCAACAAATGAAGCAAATGAAGATTCCGAGCTTCAGGGTCTCGACGTCAACATCGACAACTTAGAGATCACCAACGGCGTTCCTTCACAATCCAGCAGGGTGTACATGCAAAGTTAACAAAAGGCCTCACGGTCGAAACAAGCGGACCGATGGCAAAATCCCAGCTTCACCTCAGCATTCGTCTCGATACAGCAGACGCAATGTCAACAACGGCGTTCCTCCGCAGTCCAGCTGGAGGCAGATGCAACGTCAACAAAAGACCTCACGGTCGAAACAAAGCGGAGTGACGGCAAAATCCCAGCTCCACCTCAGCATTCGTCTCAATACACCAGACGCAGTGTGAGCAAATGAAGCGAAGGCCAAATTCCTAGCTTCAAGGTCTTAACGCAAGTCATATAAGGCCTGAAAGACCACCGGAGATCATCTCACATGGAGTGGTCACCTCCTCGACGTTCGTTTCGATACAGCAGACGAGTTGTCACCCCAGCGTTCTTCCTCCAGCAGGGATTCGGACGTGACAAAGCAAACGAAGCGAAGGCCACATTCCTAGCTTCAACGTCTTTACGGTAACTCATATAAAACCGGAAAGACAATCGGAGATCATCTCGTACCAGCACAGAGTGGTCACCACCTTGACGTTCGTCTCGATACAGCAGACGAAATGTCAATCCCAGCATTCTTCCTCCAGCAGGGATTCGGATGTGACAAAGCAAACGAAGCGAAGGCCACATTCCTAGCTTCAACGTCTTTACGGTAACTCACATAAAACCGGAAAGACAATCGGAGATCATCTCGCACCAGCACAGAGTGGTCACCACCTTGACGTTCGTCTCGATACAGCAGACGAAATGTCAACCCCAGCATTCTTCCTCCAGCAGGGATTCGGACGTGACAAAGCAAACGAAGCGAAGGCCACATTCCTAGCTTCAACGTCTTTACGGTAACTCACATAAAACCGGAAAGACAATCGGAGATCATCTCGCACCAGCACAGAGTGGTCACCACCTTGACGTTCGTCTCGATACAGTAGACGAAATGTCAACCCCAGCATTCTTCCTCCAACAGGGATTCGGACGTGACAAAGCAAACGAAGCGAAGGCCACATTCCTAGCTTCAACGTCTTTACGGTAACTCACATAAAACCGGAAAGACAATCGAAGATCATCTCGCACCAGCACAGAGTGGTCACCACCTTGACGTTCGTCTCGATACAGCAGACAAAATGTCAACCCCAGCGTTCTTCTTCCAACAGGATTTGGACACACCAAAGCAAACGAAGCGAAGGCCACATTCCTAGCTTCGACGTCTTGACGGTAACTCATATAAAACCGGAGAGACAATCGGAGATCATCTCACACCAGCACAGAATGGTCACCACCTCGACATCCGTCTCGATACAGTAGACGGGATGTCACCCCAATGTTCGTCTCGACACAGCAGGCGCAACGTTATTAAACGAATGGAGCCACGGCAAAATCCCTAGTTCCAAACCTCGACGGTTCACCAGCAACCTAGAGACAACCTCGACGTCCGTCTCGATACAGCAGACGAGATGTCACCCCAACGTTCGTCTCAACACAGCAGACGCAACGTCATCAAACAAACGGAGCCACGGCAAAATCCCTAGTTCCCACCGCAACATCCGTCTCGATACAGCAGACGAGATGTCACCCTAACGTTCGTCTCAACACAGCATACGCAACGTTATTAAACGAATGGAGCCACGGGAAAATCCCTAGTTCCAAACTTCGACGGTTCACCAGCAACCTAGAGACAACCTCGACGTCCGTCTCGATACAGCAGACGAGATGTCACCCCAACGTTCGTCTCGACACAGCAGACGCAATGTCATCAAACAAACGGAGCCACGGCAAAATCCCTAGTTCCCACCGCAACATTCGTCTCGATACAGCAGACGCAATACCAGCAAACGAAGCAAAGGCCAAATTCCTAGCTTCAGGGTCTTGACGGCAACTCATATAAAGCCCGAAAGACTATCGGAGATCATCCCCACACCAGCGCGGAGTGGTTATGACTCATCGGGGCTCACCAAAATAAGCCTAACCTCAAGTAAAAAGCGACATGGCAAATTCCTAACGCTTGCTCTTCCGACAGTCAAACTGCCAAGGAGGATTGCTTGAAGACGTCTTGTCCAGCCCCCGAAGGGATCAGAGACACGGCAGTCGCAGGGCTACTCGAACAGCATGATTGCCTATCGAGGACTATATCAGCTTATGCGACGGTACGATGGCCAAAACCCTAAGTACCACCAACCTTAACGGGCTTCTGTCGTAAAGAGCAGAGGTTAAATGCGACGTTAAGATGTTCTTGCGAGAAACGTTCAATTCGTCTTGACTTGTGAAAAATTGTCGAGACGGCTCGACTCGTGAGATAAAGCCTTAGGCAGTGGGCATAAAAGAAGCCTGTTTCCTAAGCATTGGGACCCTACCAGTTGGCCCAAAACGGTATTTTACATACCTTCCACGGGTCTCACTCTCCAACGTCGAACTTCGACAAGGAGGGAAACAACCGCTTACAAGTCCTCTCGACTCGTAAGAGGGAAAAATTCTCTTGTAGGATCCTTACGACTTACAAGAGAAAACCACACTTAGAAATCCTCACGATTCCTAAGGAGAAAAACCAACCTACGAGATCCTCTCGATCCGTAGGGAGAAAAGTCTCTATGAGACCCTCACGGCTCATAGAGTTGAAAAGTCTTAGGCAGCAGATCTGAACCCGCGGCCTAAGCCCTCGCTATCTCGTGAAGAAATCAAGAAGCTTACTCTCTTACCTGCTAATTGTGACGACATGCTGAGAAAGAGGAAAAGCAACAGAAAGAGCACCCGATTTACGTTTGATCAAGCGTTCAAGACGTAATCATTCATGCATGGGCAAAAAGACTCAGGACAAAAGATACATAATAAAGACAAGCTGGGATAAAAAAAAATTTCCATTAATATTGCCCAAAATTCTTACAATCATAAAAAGCAATGGAAGAAAAATATTGTTACAATGGAATAACCTCAGATCCGGGGCACGGATTGAGGAATTCAAAAGTAAGGCCATCCAGAGTTCTTCTGGCCTTTCTAATTATTCTTATGCGCAGCCTCTCGCGCTCCTCTGTGTCGATATCGTCGGCAAGCCCTTCCGGCCTTCGATAAGCAACAACTATTGTCGTCTGCTGGAAGATTTGGTGTAGGATGTCAATGAGGCTGTCCCGCCGTTTCTTCGAGATCAGCCCCGTCAGGTACACTGAATGCACCTTGTCCTCGGCATCATCCAGCGCATTCAGTGGCAGGGCCTCGTGAAGACCCGGAAGTGCTCTCCATATTGCTCCCAGCACGACTTTCAAAAGAGCCGAACGACGGGGTAGCAGCCAACCACCGCTTGCGTTCAGACGACCCATGACCTCTGCACATTGAGCGTCTGTAAACTCCTGGTTTTGTTGACGACCCTGTGCGCGAATATCGTCATAGGTGATGAACTCGTGCAAACTGTATAGGTGTACCGCCATTATGCCTGGAGGAAATACCACAGGAAAATTAGCGATAGAAGAAAAATAATGTACATAGAGGGCTAAATTCCTAGAGAGCAAAGTTCTGTTCAGGGATTAAAACCCATGAACAAAAGCTCAATGAAACCCCAATGAGGATCTCTTTAGATCAAAAGATCTGTGAGAGCAAAGCTCTTTGATTGAGATTAATTTAAATTAATTTGATTTATATTAATTTTACCTAAAGTTTCTAATTTTGAAAATGAGCAAAGCTCTGCTAGTGAAACCCAATGGGAATCTCTTTAAATCAAAAGATCTATGAGAGCAAAGCTCTACTGGTTAAGATTAATTAAAATTAACTTAATCTAAGAATCAATTTTACCAAAAGTTTTTTTCTAAAAACTTTGGAAAGAAGAGCAAATCTCTAGAGTTCTTGAAGGCAAGAGCAAAGCTCTGAAGTTTTTTGAAAATAAGAATCTGAAAGATGATAAGCATCTGTGGGGGACCAAAGGTCCTATTTATAGGCCTCAAGTGCCTCTTCGACTTCCAAAAAGTTGTCACGGCGGTTGGAATTCCGGCACCGTCGCGCTCACATTTGGGGCCACGTAAGCGCAACGATGGGGGGGCATTTGTTTACCCCAATCAGAGCAAAGCTCTATTCAAATTCCGAGACGGGAGATGAAGCAACGCTTCATCTTCCCCCAATCAGAGCAAAGCTCTGCTTTGAAGATTTAAAATTTAATAAATGAAGCAACGCTTCAGATTCTTTGCGCTGCGCGCAACACGCCACTTGTCAGGCGCAGATGCATCAGCGCAGCGCCCAAGAAGGCGCACCCAATCAGAGCAAAGCTCTATTTAAATGAAGCAACGCTTCAGCTGCGCAAGTACTGCGCTGCGCGACACGTGTCAGCGCAGATGCGCTAGCGCAGCTGCGCTGTGCGCCGCGCGACACGTGTCACGCGCTGAGGCATCTGCGCCAAACAGAATTAAATTTCTAAGAAATCTTTTCTGTTCTTGTTAAAACAAGAAGATTTTCTTCTGCAAAGCAGAAGCCCTTGGATCAAAGATCCAACGGTGGGGAAAATTCCCCAAATCACTCAGAGAAAAATCTCTTTAACAAATTTAACTAATTTATGGGCACTATAAAAAGGACCCCAGACCCCAATTAAAAGGCATCAATATCTTTCTAAAAAAAAAAAAGAAAGAAGAGAACTCTTGAGAACTCCTCAAGAACAACAAAAGGTAAAAACCTTTGAAAGAAGAGAAAATTCTCTTATGAACAGATCAGTGATCTAAAAACAAAATCATTGATCTTTAAACATAACTAAATAAAATGAATAAATAAAAATAAAAATAGTGCTTTGCACTTTTTCATGAACCTTTGGTTCTTTAAGATAAGAAAAAAAAACTTATTTTTTCCTTTGATCTAAATTAGATCAAGAAATCCAACAGTGCTTTGCACTTCTGTTCTTGAATCTAAAAGATTCTTGGTGCTCTGCACTTGCAAACCGCGCTAGAGCTTTGCTCTCTGGAATTGGCGCAACTCACCAGAGCGTGCCACGTGTCAGCAGCGCAACAGCGCAGCTGTTGGATATATGTATGCCCTAGAGGCCATTATATGATAGTGGATGTATCTGTACATGTATATATATATTCAGTATGCATTCTTGCTCGACATGATAGTATGCTATCTGGTTATACTTTATCTGACATGTTGATTTGATCATGCTTTTATTCATTCATACATGCTGATAAAGCCCTAAGGATATCGGCTTGACTACTCTGATTATGATGGAGATCATACTTGTGGGACATCTATAGTCTATAAGCATATCCTGAAATGTCCCTAGTCGGAGGTGTATCGAGACGGGGCATCAATATACCAGAGTAGACTAGCGTATATGATATTAGACCCATGTGATGGGCGATGGATGTTCCCACATTCATCGATGTTTGACATCAAGATCATATACGGGTGCTCAGTGGTGACTGAGTATACTGGACGGACTCACCGAGAACTCCTATATGGAATTATATCTATCGTCGGATAGCAGTTCTCAGGTGACACTGGTACAGGTTAGTCTGTAGACCCGAGATCGTCATAGAGCCTTGTGTGTTCTCCCACTGTACTTTGATTACCACCCTACCACGGCTCTACTGAGTCGTGCAAGCAGGTGGCCGTTGGGTACAGTCCCGAGACACACGAAGGCAATGAGCGATAGGAGGGGTTTCGTCTCTCCCGATATTGGGAGTTGATGCTGTACTGTGCCCGACTGGTTATATCAGTAAGTCCCTGGCCAGGGCTGCTGAGATTTGCTGATAAGTGTTATCAGTAGTTTCTCGATCTGCTATAGACCATTCACCGGCACGACTTATTGAGTTATTGGGGTCGACGTGACCATCCCTAGGCTCGATATGCAGCATATCTGACGAAGAGACCGGACTGTACGATAGTGTTGCCAGTTGGCTCGACGGGAGTTGTAGCAGGTTCGCTTGTTGTCTTCTGATCGCTCAATACCCGGGTGGCCGTTACGTTTAGCTGACCGCTTGCGGCTTGGGGGTGCTTGATATGATCATCACCCACTGCCGGCGTATTGACGAGTCTTAGAGTCCCACATAGGAGTTACTTAGTCCAGGCGAAACGTTGTGGTGCGCGTATGCGATATGCGCTTGGACCCGATTAAAATACGTGTATAGGATACCGTATATTAATTGGGCGGCTTGCTAATGGTCGGGTCGTATGTGATATGACCGGATTAGTGAATCAAGTGTTGATTTATCATTAGCTTTTCACTACAAATCCTATCTTGTTTATTTTGGATGTATGCATACATGTATGCATTCATTCTTGTTTATGCACATTTGGATGTGCATGCACACATGCATACATACATCACTTTATCATGGTTGCTTATACATTGAGAATGGTGACAATATAAGAATCACACCATGGTTGATTTTATGGATTATTATTGTTTTTTAAATTAAAGCAAAAGAAAATGAAAATGGGTTAAATCATAAAAGGTTTCTACACTCTTCCTAACCTTACCATCCTCACCTACCTTTTAACCCATGGTTTATTTTCTTTATGTGCTTTTAACTTTAATCCAATAATATCTTTAGAGTTAACCATGGTTGGATATGAGAAAGAGAAAATATATATGCTCATTTTTCTTTTTCTCTTTCAAGGGTTCCATTATTCTCTTCTTCACAAAAGACCACCATCTTCATCAACCTTGATGCTTTGCTCTCTACTTCTTTCAAGAGAGCAAAATACTCATAAAAATAGGATTTTGAAGTGAGATCATTAGCCACAATATCATTTTACTCAAGTTTAGCTAACTTGATTAGAGTGTTCTCTTTGTTTTTCAAAGTTGCAAGCTTGGACGGGAAACTCCGGGTGGATCGTCGTGGACGTGAGAGGAGTACAAGCGGACCTTCTTCCAACACCTAAGAGTCTAAGGAGTCAAGAAAAAAGGGAGCTACAAAGGTTGTAGTCTCTAAACCCTAACTTTTATTAGCTTAATGTTTAGTAACCTTAATTTTCTAGGATCGATTCCTTTGCGTGTTTGTTTAGCACAATAAAAACTTAAACTTTTGGACATGTGATGCTTCAAAACTCTTCATAGGGTGCTAAACAAACCCTTCAGCAGCGCACTAGCACAGCGCACTGCGCTATTGCGCTTGCGCTCACCAGAGCGCGCCACGTGTCAGCAGCGCAACAGCGCAGCGCACTAGCGCAGCGCACTGCTCTATTGCGTTTGCGCTCACCAGAGCGCGCCACGTGTCAGCAGCGCAACAGCGCAGCGCACTAGCGCAGCGCAATGCGCTATTGCGTTTGCGCTCACCAGAGCGCGCCACGTGTCACCACCATATGAGTTTGCGCTCATTACTTAGCGCAAAGCGCCTGACAAGCCACGTGGGGCACTGTCAGAGTATTTAATGCTCTGCATTATTAAAGAAAAGGGACAAACCCCAATTAAAAGGCCTAATAGGCCTAATAAAAAATGCTATGCATTTTAAAGGGGGGGCAAAGCCCAAACAAAAAAAATAGATGCCCTGCATCATTTATAAAAGGGCAGAGCCCAAACCAAAACATATGCTCTGCATCATAAAGAAAGGGACAGAGCCCAAATCAAAAAGGCCTAGCAGGCCGGAATAAGATGCAGTGCATTATTAAATATGGGCAAAGCCCTAGCACAGGCCTAATAGGCCGAAGATCAAGAAAAATCTTGAATATTCTCAATGAAACTTAGCTCGATCATGGCCGTAAGTCCCCAAACTAAATCGACCGAGCAAAAATGCTTTCCTAAATCAATCTACATCCGGTTCGAGGGTACATCTCCGAACTCCTCTGACATCCATCGTTGTAATCCTTCAACGACGTCAGAGAGGTGACGGGTCCCGACGACCACACACGTATATGGACTGCGGGGTCCTTAAACTCGTGGACCGAAACGTCCTTAAACTAATATTGGACCGAAACGTCCTTAAACTAATATTGGACCGAAACGTCCTTAAACTAATTTTGGACCGAAACGTCCTTAAACTAATGTCGGACCACTACGTCCCTAAACTGGAATACGGACCACCACGTCTTTAAACTGGAATACGGACCACCACGTCTTTAAATTGGAATATAGACCGCCACGTCCTTAAACTGGAACATGGACCACCACGTCCCTAAACTGGAATATGGACCACCACGTCCCTAAACTGGCACAATAGAGCCCAAATGCTCTTTTGTCGGATCTAAACGGTCCCGTTAAGTTGGTCTTAGTCTCAAACTGGACTAACGTATCCTTAACAAACGTTTGAGTCGATCTTAGCCTCAAAAATAGCTAACGTATCCTCCAAACAGACTTTAGTCTCAAATTGGACTATAGATCTCTCAACCAACTTTGGTTCAAGGGTACATCTCTGAACTCCTCTGATATCTGTCGTTGTAATCCTTCAACGTCGTCAGAGAGGTGACGGGTCCCGATGGCCAAACATGCAATGTCGGATCTAAACGATCCCGTTAAGTTGATCTTAGTCTCAAACTAGACTAACGTATCCTTAACAAACGTTTAAGTTGATCTTAGTCTCAAAAATGGCTAACGTATCCTTAAACCAAAACCCCAAACCCAAATCTAAGAAAATACGGATTTGGACTAATCCACGTCCTACGGGCGACGGTATTACTCAGTCTCCGTATACAATCCACGGGCAACCACGAACAAAACAAACACCCACGACACGAAGTGAAATTCTGGAGAAGGAGAAAGTTGTTACCGCGACGCGGTAGCGTAATTAATTGCAGGGGCTTGCGCCTGCAGGGAAGAGCGTCCCCACAATCAAAAACCCCTCAAGCGAGGGGGAATCTGACAAAGTCTGCTACATCGGCCGCATCCGTCTAAACCTCCGATACACGGTGCCATAAATCAACTTCGCATCTTCGGAGAGGTAGACGGATAAAACCAAATAGCATCTGCCCCGAATCTCAGTGCCAGGACTTCGCAGTCGTGTGCGCCACCATTCGGAGGGGAACAGTGTCGATGGTGGCGGGGTTGATTGCTGTGTGGTGGCCGGAAGAGGAGGCGAAGGCGAGGTGGATGGCGGTGGCTATGGTGGTCGCCGGTGAGAGTGCAGCGAGGGGTCGAGGCTCGAAACTTGGGTGTAGGGTGCAGTGAAGGGAGTGAAGTGGTGGAGGAGGCTCGGGGTAGTAGGAGGTGATGGTGATGACGCTGAGGGATCGACGAGGTGGTCGGTGCCGAGAGGGAACGGCGATGAGGAGGCGGTGGTGGTGGCTAGTACGGAGTCGGGTGTGCAGGTGAGGTGGGGAACTCGGATTTTTTCTGGTGAGGAAAGAGGAGGGAGTTGCAGTGAGGTGGGCTCGGGATTTTTCTGGAGAGGAAAGAGGCGATCGCCGGTGGTGAGAGGTGAAGGGTCGAGGAGGAGGCAGTGGTGCAGGGAGAAGGTAGTGAGAATGAGGGGCTCGGTTTTGCATGGGGAGGAGAGGGAGACGAGGTCGAGAGGGGTGAGTGGCGCGCGCGAGGTCGTGGTCGAGGAACGGGGACGTGGGGCGACGAGGCGCGGGGCTAACGGCGACGTGGGCACGTAGGGAAAAGAAGCGGGAAAGAATATGGAGAGTGGGGAAGAGAGGGAAACGGGTCGGGTACGGGTATGGGTCGGGCATGGTGAGGGATTGGGCTGGGCCGAGAGTTAGGAGTTAGGAGAAGGCATAGGCTGGGGTTTGGGCTGAGGGTTTATTTAAAAAATTGGGTTATAAATAATAAGTTAGGAAAATTAAATTAGAATAATGAAATATAATAACATAAGTATGAATGCAAGAATTTTGGAATAGAATCTGGGAAAAAAACGGAAGAATTATATTCGGAACTGGGGATTTACAGAAAATCTTCACATGTAATTCATGCTATAATAAACGATAACTAGAGAAATTACATTATATCTAGATAACTAAATAAATATAACTGGATCGACTCACACACACACTTGAATTTGGTATAGCAAACCATCGTGCCGTTTTATTCTGTGTAGAGCCCGATTAAGGTTTATTACTGTGTTGGTAACACGTATAGTTAAATGATTGACATCTAACTCAATTAGTTAGAGAAAATGGTAAATTCAATCGATAACCAAATGTTTATCTTAGGTGTTCAATGCGAGCCTTATGATAAAACAAAAAACAATATGGCGGAATTTATGACTGATAGATTTCTTTAGTGACAATGAATGACACGTAAAAAGTTGGGTTAAAAATACGGACTTTATCACCATGGAATGATATCCCGTTTTAGTGTCGGCAAAACTGAAATTCCTTGCACACGTAGTTTATAAAAACCATAGTAAATTAGATATATACCGGAATGTTGTGTTTTAGGGCTCGTATCGAAGCTGACTCGATAAAATAGAACCCTCTATATTTTATATTTCGATATTGCTATAACACAATGACAAAAACTGGATGGAAATACGGCTATGGACTGCAGTTCAAAGCAGTATTTCATGTTGGCACCTGAATCTAATTTTTTGTATATCTCTGTATGGAAATGAAAATATGCGGAATTCTATGTCGTTGCGAAGATAATCCTGTTAGCTAACTATAGGTGATGGTTTTGTTCAATTTTATTATTGTTTGATATTTTAAATTTATTTTAAACCGTCGGTATGTACTGCAGTTTTCTGAAGAGACATATTGTATACCCTAACCTTAAACAATGCATATCTCCCTGCATATAATGGATATTATCAATATGTCTAGTGCGTTGGAAATACAACAGATAAATCTAAATATTATCTAACCACAGCGTCACCTAATTATGATCCCAACATGGAGTATAATGTGTTACGAACCGGACTTTCAGTTCAAGAACTGGATTTCCAGCGAGGGACACTTAAAATAGAATGACCGTAACGCGCAGACCTGAAACCCGATTGACCTGAAACTAATTTTTTGGATTTCTGTTTAAGTTTACTTTATACCCTTTTTATATTATTTTGCCTGATTACGATCGTATGATTTAACATATTTTTATGAACTCATAATGCACGTTGTGATTCATATTATACATGACTTGATTGGTGGTATAATTCACATATATTTACCCGACCGTAATTTTTTTAGTGATAGCGAACGCTCTTATTGATTCTTAACGATAATTGCACCACCGAACGTGAGTGGTATTGAATTATTTATGTCAAGTACGTCAATGATAAGTGATTGTTTCGTGAAAGTGAACATTGCAGTGAAAAGTGAATAAAACCGTGTTATTGGCGCGTACCTGTACACCACTAGACCCATACATATAGTTATTGAAATCTAGGGAAAAATGGAAAATCGAAGTGGAATGGAACTTGTATTTAGAGAGATTAGCAATTTAGAGGATGATCATTCAAACAACGACTCTTATATATAGTTTAGGTTATGGGATTAGCGATCCGGTTGACAGAGTTATATCCTGGACGACAGTGGGTCGTAATTTCGGGTACGCACGAGATACTCGTTAAATATGATCGCTCTTTTCCACAATTCGATTTCAATTTTACATAGAGACCAATAGGAACATAGATCGTATACTGTATTGACTATTGATACATTGAGTACCTGTGTAACAACCCTAAACTTTCTATACAAAATTTTTCCAAAATACAGAAAGGAGCACCTGAGCCTGAGCACAGGTTGTAAATTTGATTTGCTTTTGAACAGCAAGAAAGCACTTATAGCTCACTGGTAAAGCCTTGCACTACTGTGACGTGGCCCCTGAGATCAAATCCATCCAGCCACATATTTTTAATTGATTTTTTCTTTTAATCTTTTAGAAGCCTAAAGGTTTATACGTGCACTACACGTAAAATGAAAAGTCATAGATTAAACAAACATGTGCAATAGGCTAGTTAAAGCGACGGGGACATGTGGCCAAATCCCAAGCCCCCTCACCAGTATTGGACCGGCGAGATAAGCTTGGAGACCGACACCGCCGGGCCCCCATAGGGGATACTCCCTAAATTTTTTACCCTACACCCCTTCGTCGATCCCACTACCCCATATTGTTTGTTTATTCTGAAAACATCTAGAGAGTGATAATTCCTTTCTTTAATTAATTTTTAATGCAAATTTTAATTCTATTCTTCATTATCCTAAACCCTAATTTTCTCTATAAATATCACACTCTATTTCACCCTTCGTCATTCAGAATTTCATTACAAAAACTTTCTAAAAATTCCAAGTCCCAAGTTGTGCAAATGGAGTTAGCAAAGGGCGAAGTTCCGACGACGTTTTGAGGAGAATCCGGCGACGAAACGACACCCCGACGGTTTCGAAAGGTTCCTCCTTCTCCTTTCTTTCTTAATAATCAGTAAGTCCATTTTCCCCTCCTCCATCTTTATTCTAAAATAATCTATTTCGAAAACCCGTCGGAAGCGGAGTTATTCCGACTTCCGATTCGTTTTTCTTTAAAAACTCCATTTTTCATAAATAATAAAATACGATATTCTCTCATAATAATCAACAAATATAAATAAACATATTAGAATAAGTTTCATCTCAAAAAAATTCATGTTGCAAATTTTATTTCACCTTTATAGTAAAATACCATAATATTACATACAGCTTATAATTGTTCAAATTAAGTGTATTAGCTTTAGAAAACTCACAAGATAATGACCTATCTCATCAAAACACATTTTTGATATAGTACGATAACTCTTGGGACATGGGTTTATGGGAAAATAAGAGTTTACGATTAAATACCTTAAACATTCAAAAACCGTTTTCTTTAAAAAGTGTGTTATTTAATTCCGTGCAATTACGTCTCTACAGACCATTTTAGGAAACTCCAATCGGGATGGTACGGGTTATCGCACATTCTCGAGCCTAGTAGAGCGAGATGTAGACCTCCGCAAGGAGCATTCGATCTCGATGGAATTTTTAATACAATTTTTAAGAAAAATGTAATTTCTATTTAATAAATAAATTCTATTTTTTAATATAAAATATTGTATATATATAAGTATTATCAAAATATCTACTTTAAATATTATATATATATATATATTCCATGTTTTCTAAATCAAAGAAATCATAAATTTCATGAAACCATCTTTACAGTTCAATACCATTCTAAGATTACACTAAAGTACCATATACATGAAATCTAGATTATATCCACTAGAATATTTCACTTTATAAAAATTCAATTATGAAAACCTTAAAGACGATAATTAAATACTTGATGTGTGTTTTAAAAATATATCAAAACTATTTTTCATAAAACCCTCTCAAGTTATATTAATTTACAATAAGGACCATAGCAAACTTAGATTTAAGCGGGACCAGTTCTCTTGAGACTCGGGGAGCCGGAGAATACGGGTGCTTGCCCATCTAAGATAGATAACCTAAAAACGGTATTATCAACACGGTAATTGTCTTGGAAAGAGAAACAAATCCTGCCGTCCATGTGCAACAGTTACCGATAACTCCAAAATAATCAGGACTTCAATTCTGTTTACAAGTCTGACTTAGTTCGAGTCATGGTCAAATCTGATTATAATCTATCTTTAATTCAATTCAAGTATAACTGCAATACAACATGAATCCATGAATGCCAGAATACAATCTATAACAACATGAACATGACCGAACCGAACTATGGATATACTCTGATTACATGACTATCCATTTATATCCATTCCGTTTACTGATATTATGGTTTCGGTAAGTCTTCCATTTACTACAAAACAAGACAATACAATCAGTACAATTAATACAATATATACAATAAACATTACGAGGTTTATGAAGGGATAGACTGGTGCAGAACATATTAAAGGTGGCACGAGCTAGTCACTAAAAGACGTAATTACATCCATACCGTTGTTCCGTGATATTATCGACGGAGCCTTGTACTACGGGTTACCAAAGTCCATGGTGTAAGTTGGACTCCTCTCATATACACTGGTATATTCTGTACCAAGCTACAAACACTACGTTGACATAACAATCAAACATTATACTAGATACACCATCTTTTCTGTCTATTCTACTTCTCTCCTTCTTTGGGACTTACCGAGCGATTGTTCGCCGACGACATTCCTATTTCTCTTCTTCTTTGGAATGTTGTCATGAGGACCCAACTCTGAAGAGCTCGAGACCAGCCGGAGCACTTGGAGTAGACCCCTGAGCAGTACACTGAAAACCCGAGCTATAGTCACTTGTACATATTTTCTTTTCAGTTCATGCCATTGTTTAATCATTGTTTTCCATCCTTGTATTTACATTTCCAGTTGTACCTGTAAAAGAATGTTTAATAGATAAAGTTGATGTTCATTATATTCATGTCTCTTCTGTACATTTTACTTTATATTACTTGGATACGCTTAGCGTGTTTATTTCTGAGTAAATACATAGCGGGTCTCGCCGTGTCTCCTCCCCGTACACTGGGAAGCGGGGCGTGACAACTTGCACACATTGTCTCCACTGTATTATCTTTCATTTTCATGCTTTGTTATATTGCTATTATATATTTGCTTTTGCGTCGTCCTGACGACCTGAGTATGCATACTCAGAGTTTGGAGAGAACGTCGTTCAGAAATCAGATCTATCGTTCGAGCTTGCAGAAATCTAGATGGCTTTTACTTTTAGCACTTTTACTATTTCCCTAAAGCTTCATTGCATTCGCACCTGGTTAGCAGTTCTCTTTCCAGTTGAACTATTGTAAATTGTGAATAATGAGAATTGATATAATAAAGTAAGAGATGCGTTTTCTTTATTTATGTGTTATGTTTATTGATTACCATGTAATGGTATAAGTCGAAATGTGACTACGGCGGGATTATTTCTTGACCGTGGGAATATGGCTGATCCAGTCGTCTCCTGATCAGTCGAAAATATTGCATATTTTAACCGGCAATTTCCCTATCATCTGCATACATATAGAAGTGTTCGGCATTCATATTCTACATATTAGCAAATCGGTCGCAAAATATCAAATTACATGTACTAGACCTTAAAACCGGCATTTCTAGGGAAATTGACTGCATTGCATTACATAGCATATTTTCTATATCTTGCAATCCGTGTTTCGAAGTCTGTGCAGGAAAAGAGAAGCTTGCTCGATCATTACATTGCTCGACCATTACAATTGCTCGTAAACTCACTAAAATCAAATCTGGTATCAACACAGAAGGGAAACTGCAATTCAAAACATCAGAGAAAAGCCCAAACAGAAGTCTAAGACCACAGAAGAAGACCCAGATCCCAAGGCCCTAACTTGGCCGCGGAACTGCGGCATGGGCTTGCTAAGGCCGCGGATCCGCGGCTCATTGGTGACATCATCTCCTCAGTTTCAGTGCACAACTCCTGTACTAGGGCCCACTACTCAGAAAGACATCCCAGTTTCCAGAATATTCCAGATACTTCCACCAGATCAGCAAACACCTTGAGTTACATTACATTAGCCTAATACTTCTAGAACTTTCCCTAAACCCTAGCTTAAACCCTAAGCTAGCTCCTAACAAACTCCTTCTAGAAACTCCTCAACAAACTTTTGGAGGGAAAGGGAAATTCAAATCTAAACCTAGGGTTTGGGAGCTCTATAAATAAGACCCTCGGCTCATTATCTCAAATTATTCAACCTTGGGAATTATTCATCCAATTAGTGAATCTATCCCCAAATCCATCTCTCTTTTCATCTCCTTCTTCCTCAAGTCTAGTGACAGGGCTTGTAGGAAACCCTAACCCTAATTCCAATTGAAATCAAGAATCCCGAGTACCCATTAAGCAAGAAGCCCGACAACCTTTAGGAGCGGAGCCGATCTTCAACAGAGCAAGCGATCCGAGCCGATCCACGACTCATGAAGCCGAGCGACGCCCGATCAACAATCTAGATTCTTCTTCTTGTAGTTCTTGAAGCAAATGTAATCAAAATTGTTGAGATCAATAAAGGTGATATTCTTTTATCTTGTTTTCTTTAAATTCCGCATCATGATATCTTTACAATTTGTGAATCTTTTCTGTGTGGTGATGTGTGAATAAAACTCCGCTCGTCGAGGAGTCGAGACGGTTCAATAGAAAGATGATGTAACATAGCTTTAATCGATTCTTGATTCCTACAAGTTTTGTAAACCCTAGCAAGTTCAAGAACCGACAACCCATTTTGTTTCGATGCTTTCTTTATTGACATCGCTCAAAATGGGGGAGTTAGGATCGTTTCTTGAAATTGCTAGAGGCTAGAATGTGAATGATATCGACAACAGAACAAGGGATAAGATGAAACCCTAGTTTCACGAGAAAACCCTAACTCTTGTCGATCATCATCGATCTAGTATCAATCCTTCGAAGGACAAGAATACGAAATCTTTAGATTACATCACGTCTATAGACCCGATCGATTCCTACGAGCCTCTTTAGATTCTTGATTGTTGATTGGAAGTATTATCAAAACACCGATTCTTGATTGTTTATAGTTTCTTGATTCTTGAAGTAAGAATAGTGACACTCGAATACAAATCATTCTTGAATCATGTTTTCTTTTATTGTTGCTTAACTTTTCATTTCAAACGTATCGAAATACAAGTGAATCGTGCAATCCCTGTGGACGATCCGCACTCACTACAAACTACATCCGACACCGTAGTTTGATTGCGGTCAAAATAGTTTTTGGTTGTGAAGTTCTTTACAAATTTCTCTATATACTACACAACGGGAAAAACGATCAATCAAAATGGCGCCGTTGCCGGGGATCGCGCTAATTCATTTGCATTTTTAGTTTGAAGTGAAAGAATTATTACATTTTACTTCTTGAAATTAAAATTCGTACAAACTCTTATACGTGTGTTGTGAATTGATTGCAAGGTGATCTGGAGCATTCTGTGCTGTGGAAAAATTATTTGGGATATACCAGAGAGCTGGAGATAGCAACAGAAAGCAGCTGAAGAAGTTTGATCCAGTGAACCCACAACCTGAGCGCGGAAGCACGGCTATTGCCTACAATCTGCGGCGGATCCGCGGCTTGGTAGGGGGTTCTCTGCAAAATTTTTGCAGCAGGTAATTTCTTGCTCTCTCCCCTCTCCCTTTTTAGCTCCAACTAACACTTTGCTGCAGGATTCTTTGCAAATAAATCGCAGCGCCGCAAAGCAAAATAAAAATTGTGTGTGATTTTGATTTCTTGGTTGTTTGCATTCTAATACGGAAATTTAAGGGGCACGGCCAAATCCAAATTAGGTGGGGATTTCATTACCCTTCCTAGGCCCCGAAAATCGCAAAACTTGCATCCGCATTACCCTCATTAATTAAAAGAAATCTAGAGAAGACTCTGAGGACCGTCGCGCTCAATTAGGACAAGAGAAGGCCGTGGGTAATTCATTGCTTATCCGCGTTTTCTTGTGGTGCCTAAGGTGAGTGTGTCTAAGGCTAGTGGTTATTAATTAGGCCCACTGTAGTGGTGGTTCCTTCCCACTTGCCTGGCACTTATCCGGCCACAGGGGGACAAAGAGGCAGTGGAGGATTGATCCTGCGACTTGTCTTTTGGCAGTTAGGAGCGGTCTAGAGCCGGACCTAGGTGACCACTAGATTCTAGGGTTTGTGTGCTGCATTTGTTTTGTCGCATCATTTTTTCAAAATCCGTCCCTTTTTAAAGCAAGCACCGCATTCATTTTACCCCTAATTATAAGTCAACGCTGCCACTTGTACTAACCCTTTTTAGTACAAGATAGGCTGGACACGGGATTCTAGTGCCCGTTTAGTCCGCGTACCTTTTATCGACTCCGAAGTCGATAATTCTCCATTTACCTCTCCTTTACCCACTACCACATCCACATCGATGGATCCGAATCCATCGAACTTCTTTAACCCTAATCTGCCACCGTCCGTTGGTGCGCAGAATCCTCCCCACATTTCTCTCCAGGAAAGATGCTATCCACATAGAGGTCCTCTTTCGACCTGCTTATCCACACCACCAGCCAATGGGGATAACTTTGAGATTAAGCCCCAGTATATCAATCTTTTACCCAAATTCCACGGACTCGAGACTGAGGACGCTTACGTTTTCATTACCAAATTTGAAAACGTATGCGCAATGATGGGTACGTCACAACTTTCAGTGGATGCTATGCGTCTACGACTTCTCCCATTTACCTTGTGCGATATAGCCGAGAAGTGGCTATACAACACTACCGCACACTCTATTACGAATTGGGGAGAATTCGTCGCGGCATTCCTTAAGAAATTTTACCCAATCCAAAAGACAGCTCGAATCCGTAGCGAACTGAATCAATTTGCCCAGCTCCCCGCTGAACCATTCTCTAAATGCTTTGAACGTTTCAAGGATCTATTGGTTTAATGTCCTCATCACGGCATCCCGAGATGGGAGCTTTGCCGAATTATATATGAGGGCAGTAACCCTAACACTAAACAGAGCCTTGAAAACATGTGTCAAGGTACCTTCATGTCTAAGGATGATGGGGAAGCTTGGCGATACTTAGAAGAGTTCGCTGAAAAGTCTTTACAGTGGGAAAGTCCATCATTTAGGAGTGGCAATAACCAATCGGATGTTTCCATAGGAGTTAGAGCTGACATTTCAGCTTTACAAAAGAAACTCGAGATTATGGAAAACAAATTTTTAGCCGCCTCCCTTAATCAAATGTCACTTTCCAAAACTGTATGTAGCTGCTGTTCTGATCCGTCTCACTTGACGGAAGAATGTCCGTTTCAAGGTCGTGAGCATACCAATGCCACATTTCAAAGACCGAAAAATGATCCTTTTTCTTCCACATATAATCAGGGATGGAGGAATCACCCCAATTTTTCTTGGAACCAATCACAATCACAAAACACGGTTCCAAACCAAAACAATTTCCAAAGGGTCCCTCCACCACAACAGCAGCCACAACTTCAATTGAGTCAGCACCCCTTTCAAGCACATAATTTTCAAAATACGGTCAACACACCTGCACTGCCTAGTCCTTTACAGTTGACCGGGACTGATGAATCCTCTTCTTTTGCACAATACATGAATTTGGTCTTGACAAATATCATGCAAGTTTCGGCTGAAATGAAATCTTCCGTCGATGACATAAAGAGACACTCTGCGTCCCAAAACGAGAGTATTAAATCGATGGAAGAAGAAATTGCACGATTAAAAGCCGAAATTAGTGCAAGAGAGAAAGGGAAACTTCCAGCTCAACCCTTACCCAATCCTGGCTATTCACATCATGTGAATGCAATCACCACGTTGAGATCTGGAAGAGTGCTTGACAATCATGTTGGGGAAGAAGTTGATGATACTAATAATCCTATTAACACCCCGGCTGAGACCTTTCCACACACACACACACTTCTGACCCTACTTCTTCTACCCCACCACCCTCTTCCGAGCCTATTCTCCATTTCCCAAAAGGCTCGCCACTACAGCCCACCTCTTTTACCCCTCCACGGACGATACCCACTTCTATACTGGGATCGGTTTCACACACACTTTCTTCTCCTATGATAGACCCAGCGCTTATTGCTAAAGCACCTTACCCTAATCGGTTAAGGGCTAACACACCAAGTCCACAAATGGAGAAGATCACTGAGATGTTTAAACAGGTTAACATCAATATCCCTCTTCTAGATGCAATTCAACAAGTCCCTGCATATGCGAAAGTTCTTAAAGATTTTTGCACTAGAAAGAGGAAGAAACAAATGCCCAAGAAGATATTCATGGCTAAGACAGTAGACACAGCTTTCCCCCAGCAATTACCGAGGAAACGTAAGGATCCTGGATATCCTACGATTTCCATCTCTATTGGGGAGAAACACATTAACCGTGCTCTACTAGATCTTGGGGCAAGTGTTAACCTGCTTCCTTTCTCAGTTTATGAGCAGTTATGAATCGGAGAGTTGAAACCATCTCCATGCACTCTCCAGATGGCTGACCGATCAATCACCAGACCTAGGGGTGAACTAGAGGATGTGTTAATAAAAATCGGAGAATTTATATTCCCGGTGGACTTTATTGTAATTGATACACAACCTGTAGCGAACTCACGGAATCAAATTCCGGTGATTTTAGGTCGCCCCTTTTTGGCCACTTCCAATGCTATCATCAATTGTCGTAACGGTTCCATGACCCTATCCTTTGGAAACAGGACAATTGAGATGAACATTTACAAGTTAGGAAGTGTACCCTCTGAACCTACTGTTCAGGTCTGTTCTGTCGACTTAATGGATGTCGACAGCAGCGAATTAGATAATCCTCCTGATACCGATCTAGACTCTTTTCATACGTTGTTGTTTGACCCAACTATGTATCATACACATACGGACTCTTCCACCGAAATGTCCGGGTCTGTAATTAACACCGATTATGAAATGCTTTTAGAGTCTGAAGATCACCCCGCACCTTGTGATGACATTATTCTTCGGGGTATTGATGAAACTTTTGAGGAGATCTTCGCTGATGAACTCGCATTTCTAAATAACACGGGTGTTGAGATGAATCAGGTTCTACTCACTGAAATTGAACCTCCACCCCTTCTTCTGAAATGTAAGAAGAATGCGAGTAATCCATCACATACACTGCATCGTCTCTCCAAAATGAGACGCACACACATTCTCTTCCACCACTTACCTTTTCCCCACTTTTTCTTCCACCAACCCGAGCACTGCATTGATAAAAATTTTGAATGGTTGGTGTTAACCTTCGGTCTTTGCAAAGCTTGGCATCGACCTATGATTTTTGACCCCCACTTGTGATTTTCAAAGTTTAACATTGCATAATTCAAGTTTGGGGGGGTATAATTTTTCGGGCTCCTGAAAAGAAAATTTTTACAAAATTTTGAGCCAAAAATAAGTTTGGGGGAGGTTCTTCACTTATATATTTTGCCCCCACTAATAAATTCCTCCCAAGGTTACAGGTTTTTTGTAGATATAACGGATGGCAACAGTGAGGACACTGTTGAAAACAAGTTTGGGGGAGGTTTGTGCTTATTTTCGCATCATTTGCATAAGCACAAAACATTTTCGAAAACCTATAAAAATTTAAAAATTTTCAAAATATAAAAAAAAAATATTATTTTTGTACATAAATAAGATAATAAAAGATTAGATAGTGAACAATTACATCTATGAGATTAGAAAAATTTAAGAAAACTAAGAAAATTAGAAGTTTTCTTATACGAACTAGTAATAAGTAGTTATGAGCCGTTGTCCCAAGGGTTAGTAAGATGAAGGAAGTCACTAATCTGAAGATAAAAATAAGTCTGAAAAATAGTTCCTATTCTGGAAGCCAAACATTTTGAACGTTGATACCCTGCTATTCGCACTTACACACGTCTTGAAGCCTGGGATAGTAGAGGATACCTTCAAATGCTCTTGTCTTAAAGCCGATGTATGAAGGAAATAAAAAGAAAAAAAAAATGAATAAAGAAAAATATAAAGTGGTGAGAAAAATGGACACTGGTTTTGTTATCACCGAGGGCAATAAAAAAATGTATAGCGAGGGTGCTTCTTCACTTAGTGCCCTAAGGCCAACTGGTCTGGGAGTCACTGCTATGCCTGAGGTGGTGCAAGACGAGGAAAATACACCAAATAAGCAAGCACATGAGTAATCGGTCGGTTAGTACCTCAAGAAGTATTAACGGTCGCATGAAAGTGTGTGAGCAATCCTAAATATTCATTAATTAAAAAGTACTGAGGCTGATGGGCAAGAGTATGATAGCTTGAATTGAATTCTCCGGGTGTAGGGATGTCTTTACACACACGCAGGGTTATATAATCGATGTTTGGAAAACAGATAGGAATGAAAAATAAGACGATGTTTTATTGAGGGAGGACGTGATTTCTGACATCTTTTCATGACCATTAAGATAGGGCTCATGACAACCGAAAAGCTAGCTTAGTTGGAAACCCTAATTTTCAAAGTCTTTCTTTTACGATTCTTTTCTTTAAATGTAATATTCATGATCTTGCTTTTATTATTGGATTTTGTGGGTGCAATCCGCTGAAAACCCTCAGGAGACAACACTCCTCCTACTAGGGACACCTAGAGGTTTAAAGGCTTGTTGCACGTGCTCAGTGCAATCGTGTTGCCTACGAAAGTGTGCTAGTTAGTTTTTTCTCTTTCTTTATTTTCTCCTTCTCTTTTTAATAAAACATTCGCTCGAGACGATCGAAATTAAGTTTGGGGGTATTTGATCAGTCGAAAATATTGCATATTTTAACCGGCAATTTCCCTATCATCTGCATACATATAGAAGTGTTCGGCATTCATATTCTACATATTAGCAAATCGGTCGCAAAATATCAAATTACATGTACTAGACCTTAAAACCGGCATTTCTAGGGAAATTGACTGCATTGCATTACATAGCATATTTTCTATATCTTGCAATCCGTGTTTCGAAGTCTGTGCAGGAAAAGAGAAGCTTGCTCGATCATTACATTGCTCGACCATTACAATTGCTCGTAAACTCACTAAAATCAAATCTGGTATCAACACAGAAGGGAAACTGCAATTCAAAACATCAGAGAAAAGCCCAAACAGAAGTCTAAGACCACAGAAGAAGACCCAGATCCCAAGGCCCTAACTTGGCCGCGGAACTGCGGCATGGGCTTGCTAAGGCCGCGGATCCGCGGCTCATTGGTGACATCATCTCCTCAGTTTCAGTGCACAACTCCTGTACTAGGGCCCACTACTCAGAAAGACATCCCAGTTTCCAGAATATTCCAGATACTTCCACCAGATCAGCAAACACCTTGAGTTACATTACATTAGCCTAATACTTCTAGAACTTTCCCTAAACCCTAGCTTAAACCCTAAGCTAGCTCCTAACAAACTCCTTCTAGAAACTCCTCAACAAACTTTTAGAGGGAAAGGGAAATTCAAATCTAAACCTAGGGTTTGGGAGCTCTATAAATAAGACCCTAGGCTCATTATCTCAAATTATTCAACCTTGGGAATTATTCATCCAATTAGTGAATCTATCCCCAAATCCATCTCTCTTTTCATCTCCTTCTTCCTCAAGTCTAGTGACAGGGCTTGTAGGAAACCCTAACCCTAATTCCAATTGAAATCAAGAATCCCGAGTACCCATTAAGCAAGAAGCCCGACAACCTTTAGGAGCGGAGCCGATCTTCAACAGAGCAAGCGATCCGAGCCGATCCACGACTCATGAAGCCGAGCGACGCCCGATCAACAATCTAGATTCTTCTTCTTGTAGTTTTTGATGCAAATGTAATCAAAATTGTTGAGATCAATAAAGGTGATATTCTTTTATCTTGTTTTCTTTAAATTCCGCATCATGATATCTTTACAATTTGTGAATCTTTTCTGTGTGGTGATGTGTGAATAAAACTCCGCTCGTCGAGGAGTCGAGACGGTTCAATAGAAAGATGATGTAACATAGCTTTAATCGATTCTTGATTCCTACAAGTTTTGTAAACCCTAGCAAGTTCAAGAACCGACAACCCATTTTGTTTCGATGCTTTCTTGATTGACATCGCTCAAAATGGGGGAGTTAGGATCGTTTCTTGAAATTGCTAGAGGCTAGAATGTGAATGATATCGACAACAGAACAAGGGATAAGATGAAACCCTAGTTTCACGAGAAAACCCTAACTCTTATCGATCATCATCGATCTAGTATCAATCCTTCGAAGGACAAGAATACGAAATCTTTAGATTACATCACGTCTATAGACCCGATCGATTCCTATGAGCCTCTTTAGATTCTTGATTGTTGATTGGAAGTATTATCAAAACACCGATTCTTGATTGTTTATAGTTTCTTGATTCTTGAAGTAAGAATAGTGACACTCGAATACAAATCATTCTTGAATCATGTTTTCTTTTATTGTTGCTTAACTTTTCATTTCAAACGTATCGAAATACAAGTGAATCGTGCAATCCCTGTGGACGATCCGCACTCACTACAAACTACATCCGACACCGTAGTTTGATTGCGGTCAAAATAGTTTTTGGTTGTGAAGTTCTTTACAAATTTCTCTATATACTACACAACGGGAAAAACGATCAATCATCTCCCGTATTCCGTATTTTGGGAAGCGGGACGTGACAGCAGCAGACTATCTCCTCATGGATAATACAGTTGCTCCTAAGACTGTGTACACTCACTCACTCACACTAACTCGGGGCTTAGAAATTTGTTCGTGCGATGCTCGTGAAAAAGAAAATTCTTATGGGGTTGCGAAGAAGGGAGGAGGCATTCCAAACCAAGTGGAAGTTACAAACTGTACCAACTACCAATAATTGCAGCAATGTGATATCGATAAAGATTGTGGCGGACGAAGTTCAATTTCAAGGTTAAATCCCTGATGAGAAAAAAGATACAAGCGACTAAATTTTAAACCACAACAAAAATCTGGATCGGTGTTTGGTCCTGTACCTCATAAGGAGCAGATAATGTATCCGACCACACGGCCGTTGTCTCTGCAGTATAAACCCAATAACCATTTTGGACGAACATATTTCATATCAATCGCCAAAGAGACGTAACTCAAACGGTACAGACACTCTCCAATCAGGTGAAAGCTACTGGGTGGGTTTGACTCCCTCATTTGCAGCGACAAAAAGGAACTTTCGACTAAACATGTGGAGCAATTTTCAACGGATCTAAGTGTCCACCCCCTTCATTTAAATGCCTAGGAAGGTTGTTAAAAAAAAACCAAAAGCAAGTATTTCATACCAATCACAATCGGATGTAAAAAAAATTCAGAAATCAGCAGTTGAGTATCGAACCCACAACCTTACAAAGCGAACGCACTACAACTATTCTAAGGAAGGTCGCGCTTGCTGTCAATATTTGTTATTTATATTAATAATATATACAGAAACAATGAAAAGGCTAATATCGTAACTTCCAAAGGCTATATTTATAAGTATCATCTTCTAGGGTTTTGGGGCATCTCATTCCACATCCGCCGCAACGACGCCGATCACCACCGATCCGAAATGGTAACGCCCCCTCGAAACCCTAACCCTAACACCATCCAAGATCGAATCCTTCGAAATCCTAAACCTAATCGTCGTCCTAATCTTTGCAGGGCAAGGGCACAGGGAGCTTCGGCAAGCGCCGGAACAAGACGCACACGCTCTGCGTCAGGTGCGGCCGCCGCAGCTTCCACCTCCAGAAGAGCCGCTGCGGATCCTGCGGCTTTCCCGCCGCCCGAATCCGCAAATGTAAGCAAAACCCCTTTAATTTTTTGGATCAAAGCTTGCATTCTTAACTTCAAGTTGTAAGTTTGTTTGAAATAATTCCGATTTGTTGCAGTTCTCCTGATAGTATTTGAGTGTTATATTAATCATTACATAATCAACCGATTATTCATTGATAATTTATATCATTTGGTGGAAGTTTGTATGAAAAGCAAAACTGAAGACGTGTGATTGCTTTAAACTCTTTGATTTTGCATCGACATCAATTCAATCTATATGTAACAGTAGTTTCTATTGTCATATATCCAATACTGCTCATCTTTCAGTAACGCCTTTCATCATATCTTACCGTTGCAAATGGTAGCTGTTGCAAATAGTATCACCAATATTGTTATTTTAGGGTGCCAAATCCTAGCCATCCTCATGAGACATAATATACCACTCTTTAGTTGCTTGCAAACTTGGTTCGTATGATGTTGTGATAGAAGGTTTGTGTAGTTAGAGACTGTTGGGAGATCTTCTAAATTAAAATTTTTAAATAAGAGGGTCTCTTATAAATTGTTAAATGTCTTTGTTATTCTATAACACCAATTAGTATGGTAACCTAATTAGGAAACACGATGGAAACGACTTGTCCTCAAACACAACACTTAACTAGTGAGTTCTCAATATCCGATCTATCTTATATTGTTGTAACTCCTCTGGAGGTGAACTCGTATGATTATGGTTGAGCTACTGTTTGTTATGGTGGACTAATGTATGGAATATGTTCATTTGCAGAGGCACTTTGTCAGGGTTGATTTGGATATGTAATTTCATCTTTCTTTATCCATTTTACGCTTTGTTGTAATCCTTTGTTTTGTTAAAATCTTAATGAAACACCGAGAGGCTTCACCAACCTTTGTAATCCTGAACAACCCAAAAAAAAGAACAAAGAAAATAAATTTCATTTTTCTTAGGTAGTTCATTGCACAAGCCAATAAATTAGCGAAGACTAAAAACTTTTAAGCAAGTCCAACCCTCACCCATTCAAGGACTCTGTTAGCAAAAAGGTAGTAAAAAGGTTAATAGCAAGAGTCCCGCATAATTAGTTATCTAGCTTTTGAACTGGATGCCTTCCCACCATACTTCATCAAAGTCCTGGAATGGATCTCATTGCAGCCCGGTTTATCAATCCTACAAGAGGAAAACATTGATAGTTGATAAGCTTTAACTTTAGCTGTTAAGGTTCTTAGTATAGAGATTTATGCCAACCCTTGTGAATTTTGGGTGTTCATATGCAGAAAAGGGCTCATGCTTTGCACACTATCCGTTGTGTAATGAGTCCGGAATTGTGTGTCCCTACCTTTTTATTTGAAACTAGCAAGGGGACCCCCGTGCAGATGCATGGGGCGGGAGAAAATGCTATGAATTTTTTATTATTTTTTTGATCTTTTACGTGATTTTTTTGAATTTTTTTCAAGTTTTTCCCCAAGATTATGAACGGGGCCAGAGAAAATGCTGCGGAATTTTTTTATTTTGATATTTTACGTGATATTTTTGAATTTTTTTTCAAGTTTTCCCCCAAGATTATGAAGATCTTTTGAGATATTTCTAAAATTTTTGAAGATTATAGATCTTTCAGAAATTTTTCCCAAGATTCTGGAAATTTCCCCCCAAATTTTGAAAATTTTTCCCAAGATTTTTTGAAGATTTTTCCCAAGAATTTTCAAGATTATGAGGTGCCTTTTTGCAATAACGAAAAAATTGGAGGGCCTTTCTGCAATTTTCCCCGGTAGAAGAAGAATTCTGGCTTGAAATTTGAGGGTCCTTTTTGCGATTACTAAGAAATTGGGGGGCCTTTTCGCAATTTTCCCAAATATAGCAGCAGTATAGGCAAAATTAGGGGCCTTTTGCAATTATATGGAAATTGGGGGACCTTTTCGCAATTTTCCGCAAATAACAAAATTGCCCAGGAAATTCAAACCTGGCTTTATACACACACACACACACATATTTTCTTTGCCATTTGCATATGAGGAGTTCAAGCAAATAACCTTACCCTTCGGTGTAGGAGTGTCGTTCCATGTTGTTCTAAGCGAATAAGCTATACAAATACACGGATTAATTAACCCTTATCATATTATGAAGTCCTTTAAGTTACCTCTGGTTGGCTAACTTGTACATCTATAGTTGCTTGCTTGACTCGTTATGAGTGTCTCCCTGTCCTATGAGCATCATTTGCAAATCTAAGCTAGATTTGTAATTAATACCATTAATTTCTTCTTACTTGGTATTTTATTTTTTTTGGTTGTATGACATTTAGTCTCTGCATGCATCCGTTTTTAGCGAAATGCTTACTACGAATCTCTAATGTGACCATGAAACAGATAACTGGAGTGTGAAAGCTATTAGGAGGAAGACCACGGGCACTGGCAGGATGAGGTATCTCCGACATGTGCCTCGGAGGTTCAAGAGCAACTTCAGAGAAGGTGCTTTACATCTCTTCTTCTCCCTCTCTTGTTCTTTCTTTTATTCATAGAACTTGTGCTTTGAGGTGTTGATTAATCTTTTTAGACTGAAGAAACTGATAATTGTTTCATGGTTAACAACCTTTTCTTATGCACACCCTCCAATCTTCCTATTTTTAAGATAAAACCTTCACTAAATGTTAAATTAGCCATAACAATCATAAGCTGTGATTTTAGGCATATTCCTAGGGAATATCCCTTCTCTTAGCTCGCTTGAATCTTTTAAAAAAAAATAATGAGTTGGGAATGTTTGTTGTAAATTCCTTGAAAAAAGGGTATGATTAGTAGTTCAGACCTAAGGTAGCCTACCTTTCAGACTTCCGACCATGATCCGAATCCTAGCAACCAAAAAAATGAAGAAGTTGTGAACAAATGAGCAATGATCGCCATGTTGTTAATTTGTGCCAATATTACACACTGTTACGATTACTCGGTAATTGTAAGCTAACCATTAGACTTACCGCTTCTGTTATTCATGCCGTGTTTATTATGGCATAAGATACTTTGACATCCAAGTGTTCATTATCTCATTTCCTTTCTCCTTTTCATAGGAACTGAAGCAGCTCCAAAGAATAGGACCGCCGCCGCCGCGGCTATCTAGTCTGGATTGATCAGGCATTTGTGGGGCAACATCATTTTTTGTTCTGTTTAGTTTCTGTAATTTGATTTGGTTTAAGTTAGAACATCCGAGCACAGCTTCTTTTATCCTAGTTCATTAGCAGCAAGATTCAGTATTTTTGTATGATTCCAAAGTGATTTAATGAGCATAGACTGCTATGGTACTCTTATCACCAGATGAAGTGTTTTGAGATTGTTGCTTGCCATGAGTGAAAATTAGTATTCTGCTCTGAGAATTTCGGTATGTTATATGTATCATCGACATCGTGGATGCTATTTTATTAGTCTAGAATAGCCATTGAATATGAATGAATTGTTTGATAGGTGTGTTGCCAAGGGGTTTTGCTGCTAGGAGCTGAGCTCATCCTGTTACAGAAATAAGTGCCAACATTTTTCGCGATGAACAATGCCATCAATTTGGATGCGATAAATGACTTGCGAGAGTATGATTATAGCAATGATTTAAGATGTTATGTCAGCTCATTATTAACTCATTCAGGAGTTGCAACAAGTATAGCTTTCCCACTAGTTTTCTTAACAACTAAATGGTAAATACGAATTTGGTTTTGACAAGTATAGATTTGTACATAACCAAATGATGAATTTATGGATGTCTACTTGGCTAAAAAAATGTTTTAAATATTATTTATGAAAACCAAGCCTTGTTTTTAATGTAAAAAAAGTGATATCTACTTTGCTAAGAGAGCAGAAAACCCCTCAGTTTTGTTTGAAAATCAGAAACTGATATAAAATTCAAAACATGCACTTACTTAACATCGCTAGGTTTTCGATGTATTTTGGGATGAAAAACTAAGGGTGTTTTCGATGTATTTTGGGATATTTTGGGATGAAAAACTAAGGGTGTTTTCGATGTATTTTGGGATGAAAAACTAAGGGTGTGGCCGTATTTTATTTTTTTTAGACCAAAAAGGGAGCAGGTTTCCTTCATTGGCCTTTACCTTTCAATGACCAAGGGCAATTCCGTCATATCAAAGTTGCCTATAGCTCAACAGTCACCAATCATTTCCCGCTAAATCAAATCCCTACTAAAAAAAAATTCCCCAAAAACCTCCACCACTTAACCCTAATCCCCAACTCATGGCCTCCTCCCTCCTCCACTGCCTCCCTCTCCGCCTCCGTCCCGCCACCGCATCTCCACCTCCGCCGCCTCTCCATCGCCGGAGACTCGCTCTCCTCCTCCTCTCATCTCCGGCGACTGCATCCGTCCTCTCTCTCACCTCCCCGTCCAAAGCGAATGCCCAGGACATCCCTCTCTTTGGTCTGAGGAAGAAGCTGAAGAAGGTGGAGGAGGAGGCGGAGGCGATCGTGAAGGAGGGGGAGGCGGTCGTGGAGAAGGAGATCCAGGCGGCGGAGCAGGGGATCGAGGCGGCCGAGGAGCAGATCGCCGGCAATCTAGGGTTAGGGTTTGGGTTCGGAGGGGGTCTGGTGCAGGCGGGGGCCGTTGCGGCGGCGGAGGCCATTGGGGTTCTGGTCGGCCTCTCAGTCGTCAATGGGATCCTTGGACCTGAGGGGAAGAAACTCTGATCCCTTACTTCGTTATTTTGTTTAAAAATTATTTTTTTTTGGGTTGATGTTGTAGTATGATTGTTCATTTAATTTAGTTGAATTGATATCGTGCATCTCTTTGATGATGTTGTGTGCATTCTTTATAGTGATTGTATATTCTTTTGAGCTAGGAAGAACTCAGTTCTTTTATCTATCTAAATGCTCACCCGGAAAGCATTAAATTCAACCCAAAATCATGTTTTCTAATTTTATCGGACATTCGATCACACTCTAGATCTTTAGAGGTTCTCCCTAGCTGTGTACGCATGCATTATTTCCTGTAGAATCATAAGACATGGATCTATTTCTTTTAGATGATTTTCTGTCACAGGGTAAATATATAAGTTAGTGAACCTTGAGAAGATATGATGACACTCACCTTTGAACTTGCTGATACTATTTTGTTGGCATTTGTTTCCAAAGTCTTACTTCTGTTCGATCAGTTCATCAATTTGATGTGTTGATGATGCTCTATGAACAATATTTACCCAAATGGCAATATCTATTTCCTTAGTACTTGGACAAATATTCAGGTTTATTTCTATCACCGCCCGTCTCTTGGTTGTTTGTTTGGAAACAGGTTTCCTTTTATTTTTCATTTGGATAAGCTGAGATGAATTGATGCAGAACTCAAAGAAAAGAAATTGAATTCACTCTTGTCATTGAACTATGCCTCAACAATTGGAAAATATGCCGAACTCAGAGAAATTTAGAGTTAAATTCTAAATTTCTCCTCTTCTTCTTCCTTCGATTGATTTTGATTCTTTTTAATTGGAAACAAACACAGGCAACATTACCAACCAGGCTTAGCTCAGCTGGTACCAATTTCCTCTCCAATGTGAGAGTTCACAAGTTCGATCCTGATGGGGGTTGATTTCAAAAAAAGAAAGAAAAAAAACACCGACTACATTTCTCATTTTACTAAATAGATTGCAATTTATCTACACATTCATTTAGTTATAACCATCATTCACTCCTATCATTGGGTTTCCGCATGTCAATGTTGTTGAAAGTTGAAGAATCACAATTCAAGCTTCAGCTCCATAGTTTAGCGGCAAACAGAAGTTAGGAAGTTGGATTTTCTTGAAAAAATAAAAAATAATAATAAGCAAAAAAATGGAATCCTTAATTAGCGTTAGCCCTGGGATGCGACAACAAATCTGAAAATGTTTCAGCAGGGAGAGGGGTTGTAACACGCATGGTAATTATGCTAATCTTCCCATTGTGCAACACACGACTATAGAAAGCATTTCTGAAATGGTGAGGTCCTTTTGATTGTCTGTTTCTTGTCTAGCAAATTCAAATCCTGAGCTTTTCATTTTTCTGTTTATGTGAAATTGAAGATTTATCTTATTTTCTTAGCTGCCGTATACCCAACAAATGCACTGCATGCCATTTTTATATAGGCGATTTCCCTGTCCCTTGCTCTTTTGGTCAGAGCATTGTCATCAAAAAGATAAAGCGCAGGGACTGAAAGGTGAAAGCAAAGGGTCCAATATAATGGCATCATCGCTTCTCCTGTCGCAACTCACACAAAGAACAGGTTCTTACTTTATTCCCATTACTAGACCAATCCTATCTTATTCTTGCTCGTCATCTGATTCTTGGTGCACACATACTTTAGTGGGTTGAAAGACGAAGCTCCGGCAAAGTTATTTGCCATTTTGCGCATTTACAGACTTGCAGTGTGGTGATTTTATCAATCATAAGATGCATATGTATGTATCCGATCTACACGCATTTTCTCGATGTGTTGATATATGGTATCAGTTTTAGGATTTACTTTGATGCATCTTGGTGTGCTATGGAAGTTTTATGTTTGCATTCTATAGGTGTTGATATATCGAATTTCAGGTTATTATTATTATTTTTTAAATTTGAATTACCGTCTACTGGTTGGACGGATTGCTTGGTTATACGTCGTGTCGTGGAGATCTTGTAGGCCTAAGAGGAGAAACTGTTATGTTTGCTGCAAAGAAAAATGCTATTTAGGTAGCAGCAGAGAAATGATGCCAAATCTACATGTTGCATTCTATTTTGGATAATTTTTCAGAATAAACCATATTAAATTAATATTACTAAAAACAAACCATTTTCAAAAGATATTACAAAAACAAGCCATTTTCTGCCACGTCAGCGTCAGCTCACTGCTGGTGCTGACGAATTTTTTTTTTCAAGAGGCGCAGTTTCAAACCGTTTCCATTACAAATGTAATGACACATAATGATAAAATCAATGGGCGCATTTTGGAAATGCGCCCATTGATAAAATTAATTGGCACGATTCATGTTATTTTGCTACATTAATGGTCTCAGTTTGAAACTGCGTCTTTTAATTAAATTTTTTTTATTTATTTCGGCGCTGACGCGGCGCCTTCTTGGCTTCCGTTGGAAGAAAGTGGTATGTTTTTTTAATATGTTTTGAAAGTGATTTGTTTTTAATAATAATAATTTAAATTGGTTTATTCCAAAAAAAGTTCCTATTTTTCGTTTGGAAAATTGTATTAACATTTAACAATTTAAAATTTGATGATGCTCAATAACGGTAATTCCTTAGATCATGACACGTGGCAGATGACGTGTCACATGTGTAAGCCAGTTAGACCCCTGAGGGCCACGGAAGGAGAACCAGTATGCTACAGTGGGGGGGGGGGGCTTCCTTTAAATCTTGTCTCCGAGGTTGCACCCCACTCCTTACCCCTGAGCACCTCAGCAGTCAAGCAAACTGTCCCTTTGCTCTACTCCGAGCTATCACAGGCCCGAGCCTCCTCGACACTCTCAGCTCGCCTCGGGCTCGAGCAGAACCAAGATACCTCAGCTCTCCCGCTCGTTCGCGAGCTCTCCCGCCGAGGTCATCTTCCTCGGTCTCATCGACCGACCAACGGCACCGCTCACAGGCGCAACCGCTATCCCACGAATCTCGCCATGCGCGAGACATCCGTCGGCCACATCACAAGTTCCACGCCATCATGATCTCCCATTAACGAGCCTGTCTCGCCATTAATGGGAGATCCCGCTCATCACGCGGGCGTGACGTCGAGAGCGCAACGGCCGGCGTGATTCTCACGCTTGCCTACCTGTTGCCACCGTCATATAAACCCTTCCTCCGACGAGCGTCTACAACGCCCTAGCAGCCCGGATAGATCGACCCGTGTCCGTCGTGGACGCGCTCGTCGTGGACAAGCTCCCCCCGTCGCTGTCCCCAACCTCAGGACCAGGACCCCTACAGAGGGAGAGAAGACTCTGCTCGCGTCGGTACAGCCGACCACCGCCTCGTTACCTCCCACGGCCGTAGATCTCCTGGGCCAATACATTCTGCAACCCGCGTCAGCGCCGAGGTCTGTCGCCTGAGTGCCTCGCCCCGAGCCCCTAAGTGCTCATGTCCCTCCCGAGGAGATGTCGGTCAGTTCGCCTGCTCCCAGGCATGGCCAACACCCCCTCCCTTGACGGGGTCGTACGGACGGGACTCGTCATGGTAGCTCGAAAACTACCTCGTCAGAGGACCTAAGGAACCGCGGCCGCGGCCAGACACATGTCTCCAACAGTAGAGGCCAAGGATCGAAGCCCTCACCAAGAGGCAGCTGCTCGGCTATCCGTGGCTGGTAGCTCTCTTCCCCACAACGTAAGGGATCAAAGCCCTCGCTAAGAGGCAACTGAGCAGCTTCACTGCTCGGTCCATCCTTAGCAGGTCTCTTACGGCCCCTCCAGCGCTAAGGATCGAAGCCCTCACCAAGAGGCAGCCGAGCAGCTACCCTGCTCGGCTATCCCTGGCTGGTAGCTCCCTACCCCACAACGCCAGGGATCAAATCCCTCACCAAGAGGCAACTGGACAGCTTCACTGCTCGGTCCATCCTTAGCAGGCCTCCCACGGCCCCTCCAGCGCTAAGGATCGAAGCCCTCACCAAGAGGCAGCCGAGCAGCTACCCTGCTCGGCTATCCCTGGCGGGTAGCTCCCTACCCCACAACGCCAGGGATCAAAGCCCTCGCCAAGAGGCAACTGAGCAGCTTCACTGCTCGGTCCATCCTTAGCAGGCCTCCCACGGCCCCTCCAGCGCTAAGGATCGAAGCCCTCACCAAGAGGCAGCCGAGCAGCTACCCTGCTCGGCTATCCCTGACGGGTAGCTTCCTACCCCACAACGCCAGGGATCAAAGCGCTCGCCAAGAGGCAACTGGGCAGCTTCACTGCTCGGTCCATCCTTAGCAAGCCTCCCACGGCCCCTCCAGCGCTAAAGATCGAAGCCCTCACCAAGTGACAGCCGAGCATCTACCCTACTCGGCTATCCCTGACGGGTAGCTCCCTACCCCACAACACCAGGGATCAAAGCCCTCGCCAAGAGGCAACTGAGCAACTTCACTGCTCGGTCCATCCTTAGTAGGCCTCCCACGGCCCCTCCAGCGCCGAGGATCGAAGCCCTCACCAAGAGGCAGCCGAGCGGTTACCCTGCTCGGCTATCCATGGCTGGTAGTCCACTACCCACAACGCCAGGGATCAAAGCCCTCGCCAAGAGGCAACTGAGCAGCTTCACTGCTCGGGCCTCTTACGGCCCCTCCGGCTTTAAGGATCGAAGCCCTCATCAAGAGGTAGCCTGCTCGGCTATCCATGGCTGGTAGTCCACTACCCACAATGCTAGGGATCAAAGCCCTCGCCAAGAAGCAACCGAGCAGCTTCACTGCTCGGTCCATCCTTAGTAGGCCTCTTACGACCCTTCCAGCGCTAAGGATCGAAGCCCTCACCAAGTGGCAGCCGAGCAGCTACCCTGCTCGGCTATCCCTAGCCGGTAGCTTCCTACCCTACAACGCCAGGGATCAAAGCCTTCGCCAAGAGGCAACTGAGCAGCTTCACTGCTCGGTCCATCCTTAACAAGCCTCCCACGGCCCCTCCAGCGCTAAGGATCAAAACCCTCGCCAAGAGGCAGCCGGGCGGCTACCCTGCTCGGATATCCCTGGCCGGTAGCTGTTAGTTGTATGTATACCCTAGAGGCCAGTATTGTATAGATGATGTATATTATATTGGATGCTTGGACATATATAGAGAGGACTTTCTTGCTCGATATGATAGTATGCTATCTGGTTGCTCTTTATCTTAATATGTATACCTGTCTCTTGATACTGTCTTATAGTTACATATTGATAAAGCCCTTAGGATGTGTACTTGACTACCTGGACTATGATGCGGATCATACTAGTGGGGACAGAGTAGTCCATAAGTACATCCTTTAATGTTCCTAGTCGTAGGTGTATCGAGACAGGGCATCGATATACCAGTGTAGACTAGCGTATACGCTTCTCGACCTATGAGATGGGCGATGGATGATCCCATATCCATTGGTGTTTGACATCAGAGATGGTATACGGGTGCTCAGTGGAGACTGGGTACACTGGACGGACTCGTCGAGAACTCCCAGATGGTATTATACCTCACGTCAGATGGCAGTTCTCTGGTGACACTTGTGCAGGTTAGTCTGTAGACCCGAGATCGTCATAGAGTCTTGTGTGATTCCCACTATGCTTTGATTTCCACCTTACCACGTCCAAGAGGGCGTGCAAAATGGTGGTTTTTGGGTACAGTCCCGAGTCACATGGATGCGGTGAGCGATAGGAGGGGTTTCGTCTCTCCCGGTATTGGGGGTTGATGTTGCGCTGTGCTCGATTGGCCATAACAGGGAAGTCCCTGGTCAGGGCTGATTTAGAGATTTACTGGTAAGAGTTACCGGTAGTTTCTCGACCCGTTATGAGCCTCACATCGGCACGACTTATCGGTTATTGGGGTCTGACGATTACCACCCCTAGACTTGATATGCGACATATCAGACGAGGAGACCGGACTGTACGGGAAGTGTTACCGTTTGGCTTTTACAGGAGTTGGAGCGGGCTTGCTTGCTGATCTTCTGATCGCTCAATACTCGGGTAGCCGTTACGTCCAGCTAGTACCGCTGACGGCTTGTGGGTGCTTGATGTGATCATCACCTACTGCCAGCGTATTGACGAGTCTTTAGAGTCCTACATAGAGGTTTTACTGGCTCAGGCAAAACGAAATAGGAGCGCATATGTGATATGTGCGGGACCGAGAATGATGCGTGTATGTGATACCGTATTCTATTCTCGCGACTTTTTGTATCGGTCGGTTTTATGTGATACAACCGGGTTATCGAATCAAATGTTGATTCGATAAGTCGATACATTGGATGTTAGTGATGTTAGTCAGTTATATGAGATATAACCGGATTATTAAGTCAAGTGTTGATTTAATGATTTAGTGTATAATTGTATATATGATATACTAATTTACATTAACTAACATTTGTTCACTTAAGGATATTTCTCACATGTGCACAACTTTAGTATATATGTGATATATATTAAATGCGTGTTTTTCATTTTGTATCATGGTTGATGATACATCTTTCATGGGTGTATAAGACTTACACCATACAATTTATTATGTTGGGTTTTAATATTTAAAGTAATTACAAAATTAGTGGAGGATTAGAAAAATGCATGAAGCTTGTGGAAGCTTGTGGATGCATTGACTAAGTCCACTAAGTTTGTTTTTACTATGGATATTTGTTAACCCAACCATAAGGATTAGCCATGGTTATGTCTCTACATGAGTTAGTATATGATACCCACTCACCATGGTTAGCTTACTCACTTGATCATTATCTTTCTCATTTCATTTCTTCATCTTCTTCCTTGAGCTAAAAAGGCGCTCTAGGGTTTGATCTAAAGTGAGAAGTATTGTGAGAAATAAAATTCTAAAGTGAACCCACTTCCTATTTCTCCATCATCTACTAGACTAGCACTTTAGTTTAGGGTGTTTGCTTCACTAATTCTCTAGTTATTGAAGTAGTAGCTTGAGTCGGTATTCTCTCGACGTAGATCATATTCGGCCTCGAAGACTTCAAGCAAGGACGCATCTTTCGCCTCGTGGAGCCATGCAAGAGCCCGGGAGAACCATGATCGCAGCGAAGGGACTACGACAAGGAGCTTTAGAAGTGAATGACCGATCTACAAAGGTTGTATTTCGTATTCACTTAGTCATAGATGCTATTTACTTGCATTTGAAATCCTAATTTTCTAGCAAAGATCTTGTTTAGGGTTTGTAACAACCCTAATTTTTCTATACACTTTTCTATACAAAATTTTTTAAATTTTTTTAAAATCCATAAAGGAGTATTTTAGCCTGAGTACAAGATATAGGTAATTATTTTGTTTTTAATTACAAGCTACAAGAATGTAATAACTCCATTTTTAGTATACAAGAAATTACTTTAAATTTAATGTATGCTAGGAGTATTTATTCTTGCTGCTATCATTTTAAGTAATTAAATACCATAATAATTATAAGAAGGAGCTTGTAGCTCATTGGTAACACCTTGCACTGCTGAACCAAGCCACCATAGTTCAAATCTCATGCCCCACATTATTTTTATAATTATTTTGTTTTAAATATTTGGAAAGTCAACAGTCAAACCGCCATAACTCACAAAACTTGAACTGAAGACAAAAAGTTAAATACACCAAAATTCCCCCCATGAAAAACCCCACCCGACGAGCCTTCGACTCGGCCCGACTCGGGCCGGCGCCGCCGGCCGGACTCGGTTGGACGACCGAGTCGTCAACACGGAATTTTTCCGTGTTGACCTGGTCATCTCACCTGAATACTTTAAATTTTTGATTAGTTATCAAATTCTCAATAAATCCCTTTTACTCCCAAAATTTAATGATTTTTAATGTTTTTAATATATTTTTATATTTTTTTTATTAAAACCCTAACCCTAGCCTAACCCTATATAAACCCCCATACCCTCTACCCTCTCATCCTACATTTCTAAGTCCACTCTCTAAAAATTTCAAGAGAATTTGGTACGTTAGAAAACGTGCGAAAGGCGAAGCGCTGACGAAATCAACGGCGACTTTCCGGTGATGGTGCTAGGAGCTCTTGACGACGTTTCGACGCGCCGGCAAACCCACTACCTTCCTCTCACTCTTTAGCGTTTTCCAAACCCGTAAGTCCCTCTTTTCTACCTTTCTTTCTTCCATTAAAATACGACTTTATAAACCCGACGGAAATCGGAACAAACCGATTTCCGATTCGGTTTTTCTATCAAAACTCACTTATCACTAATTTCATAATGCTTAAACATATTCATGTTGACTACTAATCACTTAAAAATCAATTTGGATAAAGTTTCTCACATGAAATGATAACTTTTACAAAATACTATATTTTTGCACTTAAATACCACCATGTTTAGTTTATCACATTTAACCCTTTAACATTGCCATACCTTAAAGTAGATCACGAGGTAATGACCTACCTCCACACACACTCATATGCAACCATAACACGTTACCTTGAAAATTTAGAATACGACAAAACAAGATTTTACATTAAAATACCATTTTTCTTAATAAAACCTTTTCTAAAAGTTCTAAGTTATATACAATTTTAAAACAATATCTTTTAAAAGGAAAATACGATATGTCGTGGATATCGATCGTTTATCTAAACCTGACTTTGTGGTGTCTAGACAAGTGTGACCAAGACGAGTGGTTACTTAATTAGGACTACTACTTGTAGTGGAGAGCCTCCCACTCACCTGGCACTTACCTGTCCGCAATTGGTGGTGAAGAGGCGATTTGAGGCTTCTATGATTTATCGTTTAGACCATTTAGAAATAGGTTAGTTGGCTTAGGAAACCCTAAAATCTAAAATACGGAAATTTACACCCTTTTACAAATAAATACCTTATCTTTATAAAACCGTTTTCTAAATGATTAGTATTTATTAAATCTTTGTAAAGCGCCACTACAACCCATCTTTGGAGAACTCGTTAGGGATAGTACGGTTTATCGTGCACCCTCGGGCTTAGTAGTGCGAGATTCAGACCTCCGCAAGGAGCATTCAGTCTCGAAAGGTTTAAAATACGACATTTAAGAAAAATCAGAGTTTTGGAAAATAAAATATTTATTAAAAATTATTCTTGTATAAACAAATGTATATTTATCATTTAAACACCTATTTTATTATAAGATAAAGTTTCCACCTTTTCCTAAAAAATTACATGATTAAAAGTTACATTAAAATACCATGAATTTCAAATAAAACAATATTACAAATTAATACCTTTATTTATGTAATTTTCACTAGAAATAAGACAAAATAAAATCACATTCATTATAATTATAAAGAAGAATAATAAATACTTGAGGTGTATCTTGAAAACTATTCAAAATTATTTTTACATAAAACCCCCTCAAGTTTTATAAATTACAATAAGGACCCTAACAAATATAGAACTTCGACGTACATTTCTTTTAGTCTGACTCGAATTTGAGTCTGATTATTTCTGACTTGAATATGATTCAAGCCAACCTATATTCTTTAATATTCCAGCTCAATATGAACACATGAATCCCAGAATCCAGTTAACAATCTATACAACTTGACTGAATCAAACCATGGATATACATCCATTATTCCGTTATTCCATTTACCTGATTATGCAGTTGCAATCTGTTTACTGATATCATGGTTTTGGTCAGTCATCCAACTTATACAATACAACAATACAATCATAACACTACGGGGTTTAAGGAGTAGACTGGTACGGAATATGTTTAAGGTGGCACGAGGTGGTCACTTAAGACGTAATTACATGTATGCCGTTGTTCCGTGGTATTATCGACAGAGTCTTGTACTACATGTTACCAAGGTCCCCGGTGTAAGTGGGACTCCCCTCGTATACACTCGCATCTTCTGTACCAGGCTACAAACAACAGCGTTAATACAATATTACAATATTATAATACTACATTAAAAGCGCTCTCTCTCTCTCTCTTACTTTCTGTCTATTTCTCTCTTATCTTTGGGACTTATCGAGCGACCTGTTCGCTGACGACATTCTATTTTTTTTTTCTTTGAATGTCGTCAGGTGCTTTGGACCCAGCAGAGATCGAGCCCACCGGTGAAGACTTGGAGCAGTTTCACGAAGACCCCGAGCTCTAGATATTGTACCTTATTCTATTCAGTATTTTCATTTCCTGTTATGCCACTGTTTAGGCATCGCTTTTCATTTCAGTTGTATTTACTTTTCATGCATTGTACAAAAGAATGTTATTAATAAAGTTGCTGTTATTTCTATATCCCTTGTCTCTTGTGATTTACTTTTATATTGCTTAGATACGCTTAGCGTATGTCCTTCTAAGTATATACGTAGTGGACCTCGTCGCGTCCACTTCGCCGTACACCGGGAAGCGGGGCGTGATAGGTTTTGTTGGTGGCCCATGCAGGTCAGAGCTGTATGAATCCCTATCATGCAGTTCTGGTCTGCGTGAACAACCTAAGCAATATAACACAAGAACCAGCAACTAAAACATTCTTTACAATACATGTTTCTTGAATCTTACAAATTTCTATTCCTTGAATCTTGTCATTTCATGTACTTGAATCTGTCCTAACCTAAATTTTTCTTCAAGGTTATGGATTCCCCGAACAACACCAGCACCAATGTCAACAACACACCTCCAGCACTACCTCTCACACCAGTTGTTCCTGCGCCAATTACCGAGCAAACAATGCTGCTTGAGGCGATCCACAGCCTTCTCGAGGGACAGCAAAAACTCCTGAACCGTCCTGAGACCGACGCACCAGGGGTAAAGCAATTCAGGGCTTTGCACCCGAAGCAGTTCTCTGGTAAAGGAAGCCCTCTTGAAGCGGAAGAATGGGCACAAAGCATAGAAGACGATCTGGCAGCAGCTCAAGTGCCAGACATCGCTTGGGTCCGTGTGGCGAAACTACAGCTCACGGATAATGCTCGCAACTGGTGGAAGGTGGAAGAAAGCCGTCTGGTACAACCTATTGAATGGAAGACTTTTCGCGAGAAGTTCGACGCGAAGTACTTCCCTGTGACTGCCAGGTTTGCCATGGAGCAGCAGTTCATTCATCTACAACAAGGTTCGATGTGGGACAAGTCAGTAGATGAGTATGACGCTGAATTCACCATGCTCAGTCGATTTGCGGCACACCTGATACCGACGGATGAGATCCGAGCCCGTCGATTTCAACAAGGTTTGGACACGGAAATCCAGGCTGTACTAGCCACAGGAAAATTTCCAACTCATGAAGATGCTCTGGAAGCTGCCCGCAGCTATGAAGCAGTGATAAAGGCAAGGGGCAGACCTCAGTCTGCAGGAGTGAAACGTCATGCCACTCAAATGGCAGGAGGGGCCTCTTCAAGGCCAGCTGTTGAACTCAGAAGACCGGAAGAAGTTAAGGATCGGTCAAGACCCGATTTTTGCTTTTATTGCAAGAGGGAAGGACACTTGTTGAAGGACTATAGGCGCGCAAAAGGCCTATGCTTGGTTTGTGGCGCGTCTAACCACGGAATCGGAAACTGTCCTTATAGACGCAACCCAGCACACATACCCGCCAACTACCCGCAGCAGCCAGCTATCCAAGCTCCTGCAACTCGTCCTGCACTCCCAGCACCACCTCCACGTAGATTCCCTGCTCAGCCAAATCGCCAATTCCATCTGGCACTGAGAAACATGCCTCGAGTACAGGGGAATATGCCTCCAGCTAGGAGGAACGTGCCGAGACGCCAGGTATACAATTTGGCGGTCATAGAAGCTGATACGGTTGGTCAGAATAACCCTGGTAATTCTCTTCAACCTTTTTCACACCCTTGCATCACTTTGTCATTCTTCACACACTCTCATCAAAAACTTCCTTGAATCTGTTACACTTTCCTTTTACAAATTTCGAGAACGAAATTTTTATAAGAAGGGTAGAATATAACAAACCTAATTTTTCTATACACTTTTCTATACAAATTTTTTTAAAATTTTTTTAAAATCCATAAAGGAGTATTTTAGTCTGAGCACAAGATATAGGTAATTATTTTGTTTTTAATTACAAGTTACAAGAATGTAATAACTCCATTTTTAGTGTACAAGAAATTACTTTAAATTTAATGTATACTAGGAGTATTTATTCTTGCTGCTATCATTTTAAGTAATTAAATACCACAATAATTACAAGAAGGAGCTTGTAGCTCATTGGTAACACCTTGCACTGCTGAACCAAGCCACCAGAGTTCAAATCTGTCACGCCCCGCTTCCCAAAGTACGCTAAAGTGGGCACGTGACATAGCCAACCATGCTACCTGTGGATAGGAAAAATCCTTCCACGGTCACATTACGGCTGTGGAGATATCAAGAACAGGAAAGTAAACTAACTACCTAGTACATGTCCATAAGCCAGAGTAAAAGAGTCAAGAGATAACAATATGCGGAAGCCAAAAGATACAATAAATGAAACACCTGGAGTGAAACTACGTACCGATAGGAACCTCACCGCTCGTCTAACAGCGGCAAAACTCCTAATCAGTCTGCAGCAAGGTAGAAGAATCTGAGCCATGCAAAACCCAGACGTCAGCGCGTCATGTCATCCAGTAATATAATATGAACAGTGTAGCAGGCAATGCAATATAAACATGAATAAAACAAGAGTAACAATAATATAAGTCATAGCAGTGCAGGGTAATGTGCAGTGGGTAAACTAAACTGTTCTATCAGGTTTTCTGTTCTAAAGTCTTTGAAAGCAAATTGATGAATTATCGATGTAACTCAATAGTATCCCGTACATACCCGGGACCACGGCCACAATATTCTCGGCTGCAGCCGAGACATGCCGCTAGGCACAAAACAGGAATGTGTACACTCGATAGTATCCCGTACATACCCGGGACCACGGCCACAATATTCTCGGCTGAAACCGAGACATGCCGCTAGGCACAAAACAGGAATGTGTACATTCAGAACAGGTAGTGAACTGTCGAGTTACAAGTCAGGTTTCACCTTTGATTTCCCCATACCCCCAAGTTATATGTGTGTGTCAAGTCAGGTATCCCGAAATCAAGAAACTAATGCCAACACAGGATCAGGTAAACAGGTTTGTCTGGATAGACAACAGGAATGGTCCATGAGAACTACATGTCAGGTTTGTTGGCATTAGACACTAGATCAGGTAACGGGTCAGGTCATGGTACATCAGGTCAAGTCAAGCAGTGTACGGTACCATGTCGGGTCAATCAATATGCATGTAGCAAGTCAAGTCAAGATGTAAACAATATCATAGGTGTGCTCACAATCAGTTATATAATCAAGCATGGTTATCAACAACATGATATAAGTAATGAATTAAGCAATAGGCAGATTCACTGAATTAGCAGTACAGTTGTCAGTTGTGTCACAGAGATGATTTCAATGTTATGCGAATGCAGTATGACAATTATGGCCTTTTAATCATGTTAACAAGTTTAAGCACTTTAGAGGTGCAATGATTTATATAAAGGTTCGATACAGCTATTACAGGTTAAAATGCATACGAGTGTCCAAATGGAACAAAACTATAGAGATAAATGCCATAAGCTATGTCAATATTAAAATGTGATTAAACAGGTAAATGTGGTTATTAGGTTCACTATAGTAAGTGCAGCAGGTAGGTTCCAAGTTTGAAAGATAAATGATATATAACAATCTTGTACATGAAAATAAGAATTGATCGTGCTAAAGTTAAATTTACATGTTTAGGGTGTCATCAATAGGTATGTAAATATTATTTAGCATGTAGCAAGGGGTACTTGCCTCGACGGGTCGCGGATTGGAAAAACGGAACGATAAACGTCGGCGGGGAAACTCGCGACGGGCGCACGGTTCACGGAATAAACCCAAACGACGAACAATGGAACCACACGGGTCGGGGTGCCTCGCAGGAACGTCGGGTCACTTCGTCGGCATCGTCGGATTCCGGCCAATGAATGAACAGTAAACGGTCACGACATGCAAACAAGAAGAGAAAGAAAAACAGAGAAGAAAGGAAGTAGGATCTGAGAAGGGGTGCTCACGATGATCCGTGGGACGGGTGGTGACGGTCGACCTAGTCGACGGAGCTCCTGCGGTGGCCTACGACGACAGCGACAAGAAGTTTCCAGATCAAGAAAATATTTACAGAGAAAGAAGGAAGAATGAAAAGAGGAGGGGAGCTAGCTCACCGAGGGGGCTTGCGAGGCTGGGGACACGGAGACGGGGTCGCCGGCGGCGACTCACGGCGGTGCGACGGTGTGCAGGTGGCCGCGGTGAAGATGCAGGGTGCACGGGGGTCAATGAAGGAGGATGTGGATGGGACTAGGCTGAGGAGGCGAGGATGGAGGTGACGGTGGTGCCGGCGTTGATGCTGCAGCGGCGAGGAGGGAGGCGGTGGCTAGGGCAGCGCGAGGTGGGTGCTGGGTTCGCGTGAGGAAAAGAATGGAGGAGGGAAAGGAGATTTAAAATATGAGAGAGAGAGAGGGAGAGAGAGAGAGGAGAGAGAACGCGAGAGAGAGAGGAGAGAGGAGAAAGACGGTAAGAGAGAGAGAGGAAAAGAGAGTGGGGCCCACGGAAGTTAAAGACTGTTGTGATTTGCTGAGGGGATTTGTTAAGGGAAAGATTTAGATTTAAAAAAAAAAGATTTAAGTATATAAAATATTATAAGGTTGAGAAGAATATGCGATGGTTAAAATATATTAAAAATTTGGGATTTTGGCGCAAAGTAAAACATTTCCAAATCGTGCTCGGGTCGGGTCCAAAAATTTGAAATTGAAATAATAGAATTTTAAGCGGGATCCAAAAGTGAAAATGAAGTGTTTTATGATTAAAAAGCATACCTCCAAAACAAACACACGTACGTGCACGTAGCCGTCCAAACTCGGTCGTTTCACTGAACGGGACGAGGACACGACACACGGACGCTACAACGGGGTTAGGGGTGTCAAGCAGGCCAAGATGAATATTTTTAATTTTATTTTAGATGCCAAAAATTGTTATATGCAGAAATGAATTTGCCGGGTAAAAATTTACAGTAAGCAACAGTCAAGCAAGATAAATGAAACGAGTGCCACACTACGTTCAAACGGTAACAGAAATTAGTAGCATTGGGCTCGGGTGTTACATTATACCTAACTACAAAAAGAATTTCGTCCTCGAAATTCCAAGAATACAAAGATAGATAACTATAAGAAAAGGTGAGGAAACTTCTGCCGGATTTCATCTTCTCGTTCCCAAGTGGACTCTCCATGCGAGCGATTACCCCAAAAAACTGTAAGTCCATGTTACCTCTCCCGGTTCTTTCGGGCTTGCGGAAATGGTGAAAAACAATTTTTAGGGTTTAGGTAACTTGGACTACAAAAACGGATCTTGGCTAAACTACACACTAGCAACCTAACTAGAGATTTATCTACTCGGTTAGGGGTTATACCTCACTTGAACTCCTTCTTCTTGAACTCTTTGTAGTGGTTGGATGGTGCTTTCCTCGTCGCCTTCTTTCGTCAAAGATGGATCCACCTGAGGGTTTCAACCTTGGGCTCCTTTCTCGAACTTTGAGAGAACTAAGGTGTTTGGCTTGCTAGACCTTCAACTTTAGAGTGAGTAGAGAGTGGTTTAGGGTATTTTATCTCAAGAAGAGGTTTCTCAACTCATGAGAATGGATCTCCTTGAACTAGAGGAGGAGGAAGAAGAAGAGAGGAGAGAGAATGGTTATGATAGAATGAGATGGTTTTTTACAACCATAACAAATATATGTGAATTAATCAATTAACAAAATTAATCTAAATGAAAAAGGTGATGGTATGTTGAAATGATCATTATCATTTCACATTAAATGAGTTTTGCAAAGATCAAAGAGCATCTTTGCTTGAAATGATGATGGTCAACCTTTCAACCTTGGTCAACTAGTCAACCAACCCAACCATGACACAATTTCATTTAATTAATATTATTAATTGATATATCACAAATTCATTAGGGTTTGGAAAAAGACGTCTGTCAACTGTGCATACGCACCCGTTCCAAAACCCTAATGAAAAACCTCTTCCTCCGCCTCAAACAACTGTGCATACACACCCGCATTCGTGTTCCGAGGAACATGAATACTAAGAGATAAAACAAACCCCAAAAATATATACTAGGATCTGGCTCAAACCAGAGCCCGCTAGTAATGTCTGTCCGGACGCCAAACGTGCACAAGTGCGCGGATGTGAACGGACCCTGTCGCAAAACCATGTGACTTCTACTCTGTTTTGCCCAAAGGCGAATAACCCTCTGTGTGGGACTCTAAAGACTCGACACTACGCTGGCAGTGGGTTTAACCACAGACCGCAAGCGGCACTAGCTGTGCGTAACGGCCCCCAGGTAGATGCCGATAAGAAGACGGACGAGGTGAAACCCATCTGAACTCCTACTGAGTCTGTATGTGACAATCTCCGTACAGTCCGGTCTGTTCGTCTGATAACATCGCATGGCGGGCCTAGGGGGCGGTAAACGTCAGTCCCCTAATAGCGGTACAAGTCGTGTCGGAGTGTAGCCCAGAACACCCTGAGATAACACTGGAAACCTACCAGTATATCCCGCTTGCCCTGGCCAGGACTACTTGTGTAATGGCTCTCCTAGACACAGCGCGATGCCAACCCCCAATACCGGGAGAGACGAATCCTGTCTAACCGTCACTGCCTCCAAGTGCTTCGGGACTGCACCCAACTACTACCTGTTTGCACGACTCCTTTGAGCCGTGGTAGGGTAGTAATCAAAGTACAGTGGGAACACACTTGAGGCGAAGTGACAGTGTCAAGCCAGCGGACTAAGCTGTACTCATGTCACCTGGGAACTGATAACTGATGATAGGTATAATACCAACCAACAGTTCCCGACGAGTCCTGTCCAGTGTACTCGTAACCTAACGAGCACCCGCATACTATCTCAAGCACGACGTACTGACGGCTGTGGGACAGACCGCCTCCCGCACTGGGATGAGAAGCGCATACGCTAGTCTACTCCAGAGTATCGATGCCCTGTCTCGATAATCCCACGACTAGGGACGTGTGTATAAGGATGTGCTTGTAGATTACCCAGCTCCCACGAGTGTGACTGCCATCACAACGCTGGTAATCAAGCAAAGATCCTAAGGGCTCCACTAATGCGTATAGATGATACAATAAAGAAACACATGTACACATTAAAGCAGAGACAAACCAAGTAGCATACTACCATTTCGAGCAAGATTGTCTATACAACTATGAATATCCCAAGCTTCCATCAAGTAATATACATACTAGTATGATACAGTAATGGCCTCTAGGGCATATACACTAACAATCTCCCACTTGCACTAAGGCCATGTACTGGCGTATCGAAGACCTATCATCTCGATCAGCCGCTCGAACTGAGTCTGGGGTAAGGCCTTCGTGAATGGATCTGCAGTGTTATCTTCTGAAGCAACCCTTCGAACCTCGATCTCCTTGCGATCCACGATCTCCCTGATCAGGTGATACCGCCTCAAGATGTGTCTGGATTTCTGATGGGACCTGGGTTCCTTTGCTAAAGCTATAGCCCCGTTGTTGTCGCAATACAGAGGTATTGGGTCAACAATGGACGGAACCACCTGAAGTTCTTTCAAGAACTTCTTTATCCAGACGGCTTCTTTTGCGGCATCAGATACAGCGATATATTCCGCTTCCATAGTCGAGTCAGCAACGGTTTCCTGTTTGGAACTCTTCCAACACACCGCCCCTCCATTGAGGGTAAAGACAAAACCCGACATGGACTTGGAATCATCCTTGTCACTCTGGAAGCTGGAGTCAGCAAAGGCCTCAATCTGGAGGTCTTTTCCGCCATACACCAAGAACACCTCCTTAGTCCTTCTCAGGTACTTGAGAATGTTCTTTACCGCTATCCAGTGTTTCTCCCCAGGGTTTGACTGATACCTGCTTACCACACTCAGTGCATAAGCCACATCTGGTCTGGTACACAATATCGCATACATTATAGAGCCTACCGCAGAAGCGTAGGGTATAATAGACATGCGATCCCTTTCCAAATCAGTCTTGGGAGACATCTCTTTGGAGAGGGTGATCCCGTGACAAGCCGGTAGATTACCGCGCTTGGAATCTTCCATGCTGAATCTTTTCAGGATGGTGTCGATGTACCTGGACTGCAAAAGTCCTAATATCCTCTTGGATCTATCACGATAGATCCGGATCCCCAGAATGTAGGAGGCATCACCCAGGTCTTTCATGGAGAACCTGTGTGACAAGAACCCTTTGACAGATTGTAGCATAGGAATGTCATTTCCTATCAAGAGAATGTCATCCACGTATAAAACGAGGAATACAACAGTTCTCGCTACAAATCTACTATAGATGCATGGTTCATCTGGATTTTTGATAAAGCCAAATTCTTTGACCGTCTCATCAAAACAGATGTTCCAACTCCGCGATACTTGCTTTAGTCCATAGATGGACTTAAGCAACTTGCACACCTTTCCGCTGCTCCCACTCTGAATGAAACCCTCTGGCTGGTCCATATAGACACACTCCTCTAAATTTCCATTTAGAAAAGCGGTCTTTACGTCCATCTGCCAAATCTCATAATCGTGGAAGGCAGCAATGGCAAGAAGGATCCGAATGGATTTCAGCATAGCCACTGGAGAAAAGGTTTCGTCATAGTCCAAACCAGGTCTTTGACGAAAACCCTTTGCAACAAGTCTAGCTTTATAGGTCTCGACCTGTCTATCTACACCAATCTTCCTTTTGAAGATCCACTTGCATCCTACGGGTTTTACCCCATCTGGAGCAACGTCCAAAATCCATACTTTGTTGGTGTACATGGACTCCATTTCGGTCCGCATTGCATCCAGCCATTTTACCGAGTCAACGCTCTGAATGGCCTGCTGGAAGCTAGTCGGCTCATCACTATCAATGATGCAATCTTCTCTATCCCCGTCTATGAGAAAACCGTAGTATCTCTCGGACGGATGAGACTGCCTACTACTCCTGCGGAGTGGCGTAGGAATGTCCTGATCTTTTGAACCCTCTGATTCTACTATACTTTCAGTAATAGCTTGTGGTTCTGGAATTTCTTCCAGTTCTATTGCGCTCCCACCTATTTCCTTTTCTAAGAACTGGTGTTCCAGAAAGTGGGTATTTCGAGAAACAATGATCTTTTGTTCCTCTGCGTAATAGAAAAGATACCCCCTAGAGTTCTTTGGGTATCCCACAAACTTGTACAGTACTGAGCGTGCCTCGAGTTTGTCCGCATGCTGCTTTTTGACAAAAGCTGGACATCCCCAAATCTTCAGGTATTGAAGATAGGGTTTCTTCCCACTCCATAACTCATATGGTGTGGTAGGCACAGTCTTAGTGGGAACTCGGTTCAAAAGGTATGCGGCTGATTCTAGCGCATATCCCCAGAATGATTGCGGTAACTCAGCGTTACTCATCATGGACCGTACCATATCCAATAAGGTTCGGTTCCGTCTCTCTGATACACCGTTATGTTGCGGAGTGTATGGAGGAGTAAGCGGAGAGAGAATTCCATTCTCTTTTAGGTAATCCAGGAACTCGGCACTCAAGTATTCACCACCTCGATCAGATCTTAGTGTCTTGATACTTTTGCCTGTTTGTTTTTCTACTTCATTCTTGTATTCCTGGAACTTTTCAAAGGCTTCAGATTTATGCTTCATTAAGAAGACATGTCCGAACCTTGAAAAATCATCCGTAAAAGTAATGAAGTAAGAATAACCGCTTCGCGCATGTGTAGACATTGGACCGCACATGTCGCTGTGTACGAGCCCCAAGAGCTCGCTCGCTCTTATTCCGTGTCCAGTGAACGGAGTTTTTGTCATCTTCCCTTTGAGACAGGTTTGACAAGTTGCATACGATTGATATTCGAATGGATCCAAATATCCTTGTATGTAACTTCATCAACCTTCTCTCATTTATGTGACCAGAGTCTACAATGCCATAAGAAAGCCTGATTGATTTCTGGAGACTTTCTTTTGTGTGTATTCTGGACATTGAAAATCTGTGGTTGGTTTAATACGTATATACCATTGCTCAATGTACCTGACCCAATCAGAACTTGATTAAGGTGAATGTTTACAACATTACTTACAAACGCAAATTCATAACCTTCTTTAGAAACTAAAGATACAGAAATGATATTAAAAGTTGCATTGGGTACAAAAAAGCAATTACGTAAAACCAAAACATGTCCATCTGACATTCCCAGGTGATAGTCCCCCACGGCCTCAACATCCATGCTAGCTCCGTTTGCAACTCTGAGGGTCATGTCACCTTCTTTCAAAAACCTACGCTTTCTCAACGCCTGCAAAGAATTACAGATATGAGATCCTGATCCGGTATCCAATACCCAGGAAGTAGAGTTTATTGATAGACAGTTTTCAATAACATACACACCTGAAGCTGAAGCCGCAACTTGCTTCAGATCCTGTGTTCTGGCCTTCCAAGCCCTGCAATCTTTCTTCCAGTGTCCACTCTTATGACAGTAAAAGCACCCTTCTTTCCCCACAAGCTTTCCCGCTACCTTTGTTGCTTTTGCCTTTCCCTTCGTATCCACTTTACTAACACCGCCCCTTGGTTTGGCGGGGGCTTTCTTCTTCTTTCCCTTGGCTTTCGCCCTGGACTTAGAAGAGGAAGATGCTCCTACAAACAAAGTGGATGTTTCCCTACCTTTCTGTAGGGTGCCCTCTGCACTCCTCAGCATGTTGAGGAGTTCTGAAATTTCAACTTCCTTTTCTTGGAAGTTGAAATTCAGGATGAACTGGGCGTAAGTGGAAGGAAGGGACTGAAGAATCAAGTCCGTATAGAGCTCATTCTCCAACGTGGTCCCAAGGTCCGCGAGCTCCTCTATGTAGCCAATCATCTGAAGCACGTGTTCCGCTACCGATGATCCGACGGCCAATCTTGCCGAAAATAACTTCTTCGACACTTCGTATCTGGCGATACGAGATTGCTCTCCATACTGTTCTTTTGTATGAAGAAATATGGATTCGAAGTCCATATTCTCATGCCTCCTCTGATGTTCGTTGTCCATAGAGGCAAGCACGAGGCACTTGGCCTTCGTGCAGTCGATCTCCCAAGTCTTACAGATTTCCTTATCCGCGACGCTGGAGGTGGGACCTGGGACAGGGGGAGCTTTGGTGGTAAGAAGATACCCCAACTTGTCATAAGTGATTGCCATTTTGACATTCCTGAGCCAATCTTTGTAGTTTGGCCCTGTCAGTATGTTTTTATCTAGTAATAACTTAAGTCCGGTCATGTCGAATGGTCCCTGCAATTAGGAGAGAAAGAAGAAACACTTTAGCATGATGCTCTTGCAAGTTTAGAGTGGTTTTTAATTTGTCTAAACAGGATGGCCCCCACTGTCTCTCGAATCCCTCCTCAAACCATAAAGAAAGAACTAGTCGGGATCAATCTCACCGTACAATACTTGCTTAACCGTTCAGCCAGGCCAGTGTCGGTACTTCGAGGGAGATTTTCCAACGCTTTCGCGAAGTTCCTTAATTAAATAACCTCTTTTTCCTGGGGGCGTAGCCCCGCTAACACCTTTCTAGACACCTACTAGGTTTATAGCATTGATCGTTTAGTGAAAAATTTCCCGAGGAGTAGCATATACTCACAGTAGGATCGGGATCCAAATATCATCGCGTGATGAAACCGAAGGAATCCTACCAGAATCATCACGCTCCAAATGGTATGCAACACTAGCAAGTTTCAGTACTTTTGAAACTCCCGATGTGGATTTTTGCCCCATGCTCTTATGACCTTGGCGTGAGGTCAAAATGTCATAAGTCACATGTCAAGTTCTACCCATCATTATCCAGGTTAATTTGAACCCACCCGTACCCACCCTTGACGTAGGTCAAAATGGCAGGACGACTGTCTCAAACCAACGCATTCTATTTATGCAACAGATAAATATCCGTCAGCTACCAATCACTATGCCTTGGCGTGAGGTCAAAATACATAGCTTGAATACTACCGAATATTTAACTGAAATGATGGAGGGCTACAAATGGTTTTGCCGAAACCGTGAACGTAGTGAACTTGATATAATCGATGGAACGAGATAGCTTTTAAAAGGAGTGGTTCAAGCTCCGCATTTAAAAGTTGGTTTTTGAAAAGAACCGAGTGGTTTTGAAAGTGTTCCAACGACTTTTACTTGGTTTATTTTCTTGCATTAATTCCAATGCGTCCCATCATTTAATCCTACCATTGCAGAAAACAACCAAAATATGACGTACGCTTATACCATTCGCATTCGCCACGGGGCCCCGTCATCACCCGTTAGGTTACTTAACTAACGACAGAGCGGGGGCTGGGCTAGCGCGGATGCAAAACATAAGCAACGCCTAAATATATATCGTATATATATATAGCAATGATAGACATTACAGATCACAGATAAATACATTGGATATACTAGGAATCCGCAATCCGTTCGAGCCTGTAACGAAAAGCGGATTACACGGTCGCGATGAATAGCCACACCCTACCCTAGACCCCTACGGGTGTGGCAAACTACCCGCCAAGTACCCGAAGCGAAGCAACCTCCCTCAACTCGTGAGTAGGCCACTCGGCACTTCGAGATACGCGGTAGTTTGTGCACCCCACCTTGGGTCTATCCTAGGAGCAAAAACAGTAAAAAGAAATTATACAATGACGGCTACAACCCCGACCCGGTTGTGCGGCCATACAAATAATATTACATCAATTTATATATTACAAGAATTGAAAGATAAACAAAACTCTCATCTCACAATTCCCCCGGCTATTCATCCACGACAATCCAACGAATTCATATACACAAACCATCAACATCACAGATCACAGATATGTATAACCCCCACTAATCGACGTATAGCGATTAGTAGACGTTCAATATATATATAACATTATAGATATAACCATTAACCAAAGTCTACAGAAAATCGACCAAAAATACGGATTTGTAACCACCCTAAAAACCAACTTGTTCTTTGGAAAATCTGGGCAGAAACAAACCTTCCCAAAAATCACAAAATACCCCCAGAAACAAACTACACGAGAAACGATCCACGGCCGAGTCAACTCGGCCGCGGAACCGCGGCGCTTTGGTCGGCTCGTGCGATCGTTTTTCTTGTCTGTTTATAGAAAAGCCTGAGCCGATTTTTAAGACATGATTTTTTATTTTTAGAGCAGAAAAAAAATCGGCAGCAACTTGGTTTTTTCGGGGTGTTTCGCGGTTTTTCGTTCGGTCGAAATTCTAAATACTTTGCTAACATGCTAGGGTGTATTTAGTTAGGCTCTGATACTACTGAAAGTCCATGTTACCTCTCCCGGTTCTTTCGGGCTTGCGGAAATGGTGAAAAACAATTTTTAGGGTTTAGGTAACTTGGACTACAAAAACGGATCTTGGCTAAACTACACACTAGCAACCTAACTAGAGATTTATCTACTCGGTTAGGGGTTATACCTCACTTGAACTCCTTCTTCTTGAACTCTTTGTAGTGGTTGGATGGTGCTTTCCTCGTCGCCTTCTTTCGTCAAAGATGGATCCACCTGAGGGTTTCAACCTTGGGCTACTTTCTCGAACTTTGAGAGAACTAAGGTCTTTGGCTTGCTAGACCTTCAACCTTAGAGTGAGTAGAGAGTGGTTTAGGGTATTTTATCTCAAGGAGAGGTTTCTCAACTCATGAGAATGGATCTCCTTGAACTAGAGGAGGAGGAAGAAGAAGAGAGGAGAGAGAATGGTTATGATAGAATGAGATGGTTTTTTACAACCATAACAAATATATGTGAATTAATCAATTAACAAAATTAATCTAAATGAAAAAGGTGATGGTATGTTGAAATAACCATTATCATTTCACATTAAATAAGTTTTGCAAAAATCAAAGAGCATCTTTGCTTGAAATGATGATGGTCAACCTTTCAACCTTGGTCAACTAGTCAACCAACCCAACTATGACACAATTTCATTTAATTAATATTATTAATTGATATATCACAAATTCATTAGGGTTTGGAAAAAGACGTCTGTCAACTGTGCATACACACCCGTTCCAAAACCCTAATGAAAAACCTCTTTCTCCGCCTCAAACAACTGTGCATACACACCCGCATTCGTGTTCCGAGGAACATGAATACTAAGAGATAAAACAAACCCCAAAAATATATACTAGGATCTGGCTCAAACCAGAGCCCGCTAGTAATGTCTGTCCGGACGCCAAACGTGCACAAGTGCGCGGATGTGAACGGACCCTGTCGCAAAACCATGCGACCTCTACTCTGTTTTACCCAAAGGCGAATAACCCTCTGTGTGGGACTCTAAAGACTCGACACTACGCTGGCAGTGGGTTTAACCACAGACCGCAAGCGGCACTAGCTGTGCGTAACGGCCCCCAGGTAGATGCCGATAAGAAGACGGACGAGGTGAAACCCATCTGAACTCCTACTGAGTCTGTATGTGACAATCTCCGTACAGTCCGGTCTGTTCGTCTGATAACATCGCATGGCAGGCCTAGGGGGGCGGTAAACGTCAGTCTCCTAATAGCGGTACAAGTCGTGTCGGGGTGTAGCCCAGAACACCCTGAGATAACACTGGAAACCTACCAGTATATCCCGCTTGCCCTGGCCAGGGACTACTTGTGTAATGGCTCTCCTAGACACAGCGCGATGCCAACCCCCAATACCGGGAGAGACGAATCCTGTCTAACCGTCACTGTCTCCAAGTGCTTCGGGACTGCACCCAACTACTACCTATTTGCACGACTCCTTTGAGCCGTGGTAGGGTAGTAATCAAAGTACAGTGGGAACACATTTGAGGCGAAGTGACAGTGTCAAGTCAGCGGACTAAGCTGTACTCATGTCATCTGGGAACTGATAACTGACGATAGGTATAATACCAACCAACAGTTCCCGACGAGTCCTGTCCAGTGTACTCGTAACCTAACGAGCACCCGCATACTATCTCAAGCATGACGTACCGACGGCTGTGGGACAGACCGCCTCCCGCACTGGGATGAGAAGCGCATATGCTAGTCTACTCCGGAGTATCGATGCCCTGTCTCGATAATCCCACGACTAGGGACGTGTGTATAAGGATGTGCTTGTAGATTACCCAGCTCCCACGAGTGTGATTGCCATCACAACGCTGGTAATCAAGCAAAGATCCTAAGGGCTCCACTAATGCGTATAGATGATACAATAAAGAAATACATGTACACATTAAAGCAGAGACAAACCAAGTAGCATACTACCATTTCGAGAAAGATTGTCTATACAACTGTGAATATCCCAAGCTTCTATCAAGTAATATACATACTAGTATGATACAGTAATGGCCTCTAGGGCATATACACTAATAGAAACAAGCACAAGAGGGATCACCTTGTTCTTAAGAACCTATTCCCTTCGATCCACGATTTCAATCAGTCGCTCCTCAAAAGCCAAGTCTTCTCGTACTGATCCAATACATGCGTTTCATCTCGAACATACCTTCGTAGTTGAGATACGTGAATCACATCGTGCACATTCGCCAAGGACTGCGGTAACGCCAAACGATACGCTACCTCACCAACACGCTCCAAGATCTCAAACGGTCCAACGGATCGAGGACTAAGCTTTCCTCGATTTCCAAAACGAATCACCCCCTAGTCGGTGATATCTTCAAGAATACCAAATCACCACGGCAAACTCTAGAGGTCTTCTTGACGTGTCTGCCCAACTTTTCTGTCGGTCTTGTGCTGCCTTCATATGATTTCTGATGGTGTTAACCTTCTCAACTGTCTGCACAACCAAATCTGGTCCCAATAATCTTCGTTCACCGACATCATCCCAACAAACAGGTGAACGACATTTACGACCATACAATGCTTTGAATGGAGCCATCTGGATAGTTGCCTGAAAACTGTTGTTGTAAGAAAACTCCACCAAATGTAGATAATCCTCCCAAGAACCCTTGAAGTCCAACATGCATGCTCTCAACATATCCTCAAGTGTTTGGATCGTTCTCTCCGACTGACCATCAGTTTGAGGATGATAAGCTGTGCTAAACTTCAATCGAGTCCCCAAACTTTCCTGTAGACTCTGCCAAAAGTGTGATAAGACCTGAGTGTCCCGATCGGACACAATGCTCACCGGTACTCCATGCAATCTTACAATCTCTTGCATGTACCGCTCCGCCAAAGTCTCTGTTGATTGACCAACCCGGAAAGGAATAAAGTGAGCTGCCTTGGTCAATCGATCCACAATCACCCATACTGCATTGTTGCCTTTTGGACTCCACGGTAAAGCCGTCACGAAATCCATGGTTATATGTTCCCACTTCCACTGAGGAATCGGAAGTGGTTGCAATAAACCAGCAACCCTTTGATGTTCAGCCTTAACTTGCTGACACAGCAAACACTTTGCCACAAAGCGAGCAATCTCCCGTTTCATGCCTTCCCACCAGAAATGCTGTCGAAAATCTCGGTACATCTTCGTGCCTCCTGGATGTACAGAATAAGCTGAACTGTGTGCCTCCTTTATAAGCTCTTCGCGAATGTCTCCCTTTGGCACACACAAACGGCTAGCATACCTCAACGAACCATCCTCGTGGATCAATAAATCTGTTCGTAGTCCGGCTTCAACCTGTTCTCGAAATTTTTGCAGTCTAGGGTCCTGCGATTGTGCTGCTTTAATATTCTCGATCAACGATGAAAGTACTTGCAGCTGCATCAACTGTCCTGTAGAATGCGGCAGCACAACCTCCAAGTCAAATCTTCGAAAATCTTCAACGATGTCCTTCTGCGCAGTTAACACATGAATTGCTGGTAACCGACTAAGCGCATCCGGCACGACATTAACCTTCCCCGGTTGGTACTTAAGATCAAGATCGTAGTCAGCCATCAGCTCCAACCATCTATGCTGCTTCATGCTAAGCTCCTTCTGTGTGAACACATACTTCACGCTCTTATGATCAGTAAAAATTCGACTCCTTCGCCTAAAAGGTAGTGTCTCCAAATCTTCAAAGCGAAATCACAGGCGCAAGTTCCAAGTCATGAGTTGGGTAATTCTTCTCATGGGTCTTTAACTGTCTCGATGCGTATGCTACAACCTTCCCATGCTGCATCAAAACACATCCCAATCCTTTCCCAGATGCGTCGCTGTGAATCACCAATCCTCCGGAATTGTCTGGCACGGTCAGAATAGGAGCGGTTATCAACTTCTGCTTCAACGTCTCAAAAGCTAACGCACATTTGTCCGTCCATACAAAAGGTACCTCCTTGCGCGTAAGCTTGGTTAACGGCTCCGCCAGACGAGCAAAGTTCTCCACCAATCTCCTGTAATATCCGGCGACTTTAAGAAAACTTCTTATCTCAGCGACATTCTTTGGAATCGGCCAGTCTCGAACTGCTACGATCTTTTCTGGATCGACGGCAATTCCATCGCCAGACACCACATACCCCAAAAACTTTACTTCCTCTAGGCAAAACTCGTACTTGCTCATCTTCGCATACAACTTCTCTTATCTCAACGTTTACAGTGCGATCTTCAAATGTTCAGCATGCTCCTCAAAACTCTTCGAATAAACCAGAATATCGTCAATAAAAACCACGATAAACTGGTCCAAGAACGGTGAAAATATTCGGTTCATCAAGTCCATGAATACTGCTGGCGCATTCGTTACTCCGAAGGGCATCACTAAGTATTCGTAATGTCCATACCGAGTTCGGAACGCCGTCTTGCAAATATCTTCTGCTATCACTCGGATCTGATGATATCCGGATCGCAAATCCAGCTTCGAGAATACCCTCGCGCTACTGAGCTGCTCGAAAAGTTCGCCAATGCGAGGGATCGGGTACTTGTTCTTAATAGTCACCCAGTTTAATTCTCGATAGTCGATGCACATCCTTCTTGTGCCATCCTTCTTCTTTACTAGAAGAACTGGAGCTCCCATGTAGGTCAGAGCTGTATGAATCCCTATCATGCAGTTCTGGTCTGCGTGAACAACCTAAGCAATATAACACAAGAACCAGCAACTAAAACATTCTTTACAATACATGTTTCTTGAATCTTACAAATTTCTATTCCTTGAATCTTGTCATTTCATGTACTTGAATCTGTCCTAACCTAAATTTTTCTTCAAGGTTATGGATTCCCCGAACAACACCAGCACCAATGTCACCAACATACCTCCAGCACTACCTCTCACACCAGTTGTTCCTGCGCCAATTACCGAGCAAACAGTGCTGCTTGAGGCGATCCGCAGCCTTCTCGAGGGACAGCAACAACTCCTGAACCGTCCTGAGACCGACGCACCAGGGGTAAAGCAATTCAGGGCTTTGCACCCGAAGCAGTTCTCTGGTAAAGGAAGCCCTCTTGAAGCGGAAGAATGGGCACAAAGCATAGAAGACGATCTGGCAGCAGCTCAAGTGCCAGACATCGCTTGGGTCCGTGTGGCGAAACTACAGCTCACGGATAATGCTCGCAACTGGTGGAAGGCGGAAGAAAGCCGTCTGGTACAACCTATTGAAGGAAGACTTTTCGCGAGAAGTTCGACGCGAAGTACTTCCCTGTGACTGCCAGGTTTGCCATGGAGCAGCAGTTCACTCATCTACAACAAGGTTCGATGTGGGACAAGTCAGTAGATGAGTATGACGCTGAATTCACCATGCTCAGTCGATTTGCGGCACACCTGATACCGACGGATGAGATCAGAGCCCGTCGATTTCAACAAGGTTTGGACACGGAAATCCAGGCTGTACTAGCCACAGGAAAATTTCCAACTCATGAAGATGCTCTGGAAGCTGCCCGCAGCTATGAAGCAGTGATAAAGGCAAGGGGCAGACCTCAGTCTGCAGGAGTGAAACGTCATGCCACTCAAATGGCAGGAGGGGCCTCTTCAAGGCCAGCTATTGAACTCAGAAGACCGGAAGAAGTTAAGGATCGGTCAAGACCCGATTTTTGCTTTTATTGCAAGAGGGAAGGACACTTGTGGAAGGACTATAGACGCGCAAAAGGCCTATGCTTGGTTTGTGGCGCGTCTAACCACGGAATCGGAAACTGTCCTTATAGACGCAACCCAGCACACACACCCGCCAACTACCCGCAGCAGCCAGCTATCCAAGCTCCTGCAACTCGTCCTGCACTCCCAGCACCACCTCCACGTAGATTCCCTGCTCAGCCAAATCGCCAATTCTATCTGGCACTGAGAAACATGCCTCGAGTACAGGGGAATATGCCTCCAGCTAGGAGGAACGTGCCGAGACGCCAGGTATACAATTTGGCGGCCGTAGAAGCTGATACGGTTGGTCAGAATAACCCTGGTAATTCTCTTCGACCTTTTTCACACCCTTGCATCACTTTGTCATTCTTCACACACTCTCACCAAAAACTTCCTTGAATCTGTTACACTTTCCTTTTAAAAATTTCGAGGACGAAATTTTTATAAGGAGGGTAGAATATAACAACCCTAATTTTTCTATACACTTTTCTATACAAATTTTTTAAAATTTTTTTTAAAATCTATAAAGGAGTATTTTAGCCTGAGCACAAGATATAGGTAATTATTTTGTTTTTAATTACAAGCTACAAGAATATAATAACTCCATTTTTAGTGTACAAAAAATTACTTTAAATTTAATGTATACTAGGAGTATTTATTCTTGCTGCTATCATTTTAAGTAATTAAATACCACAATAATTACAAGAAGGAGTTTGTAGCTCATTGGTAACACCTTGCACTGCTGAACCAAGCCACCAGAGTTCAAATCCGTCACGCCCCGCTTCCCAAAGTACGCTAAAGTGGGCACGCGACATAGCCAACCATGCTACCTGTGGATAGGAAAAATCCTTCCACGGTCACATTACGGCTGTGGAGATATCAAGAACAGGAAAGTAAACTAACTACCTAGTACATGTCCATAAGCCAGAGTAAAAGAGTCAAGAGATGACAATATGCGGAAGCCAAAAGATACAATAAATGAAACACTTGGAGTGAAACTACGTACCGATAGGAACCTCACCGCTCGTCTAACAGCGGCAAAACTCCTAATCAGTCTGCAGCAAGGTAGAAGAATCTGGGCCATGCAAAACCCAGACGTCAGCGCGTCATGTCATCCAGTAATATAATATGAACAGTGTAGCAGGTAATGCAATATAAACATGAATAAAACAAGAGTAACAATAATATAAGTCAAAGCAGTGCAGGGTAATGTGCAGTGGGTAAACTAAACTGTTCTATCAGGTTTTCTGTTCTAAAGTCTTTGAAAGCAAATTGATGAATCATCGATGTAACTCAATAGTATCCCGTACATACCCGGGACCACGGCCACAATATTCTCGGCTGCAGCCGAGACATGCCGCTAGGCACAAAACAGGAATGTGTACACTCGATAGTATCCCGTACATACCCGGGACCACGGCCACAATATTCTCGGCTAAAACCGAGATATGCCGCTAGGCACAAAACAGGAATGTATACATTCAGAATAGGTAGTGAACTGTCGAGTTACAAGTCAGGTTTCACCTTTGATTTCCCCATACCCCCAAGTTATATGTGTGTGTCAAGTCAGGTATCCCGAAATCAAGAAACTAATACCAACACAGGATCAGGTAAACAGGTTTGTCTGGATAGACAACAGGAATGGTCCATGAGGACTACATGTCAGGTTTGTTGGCATTAGACACTAGATCAGGTAACGGGTCAGGTCATGGTACATCAGGTCAAGTCAAGCAGTGTACGGTACCATGTCGGGTCAATCAATATGCATGTAGCAAGTCAAGTCAAGATGTAAACAATATCATAGGTATGCTCACAATCAGTTATATAATCAAGCATGGTTATCAACAACATGATATAAGTAATGAATTAAGCAATAGGCAGATTCACTGAATTAGCAGTACAGTCGTCAGTTGTGTCACAGAGATGATTTCAATGTTATGCGAATGCAGTATGACAATTATGGCCTTTTAATCATGTTAACAAGTTTAAGCACTTTAGAGGTGCAATGATTTATATAAAGGTTCGATACAGCTATTACAGGTTAAAATGCACACGAGTGTCCAAATGGAACAAAACTATAGAGATAAATGCCATAAGCTATGTCAATATTAAAATGTGATTAAACAGGTAAATGTGGTTATCAGGTTCACTACAGTAAGTGCAGCAGGTAGGTTCTAAGTTTGAAAGATAAATGATATATAACAATCTTGTATATGAAAATGAGAATTGATCGTGCTAAAGTTAAATTTACATGTTTAGGGTGTCATCAATAGGTATGTAAATATTATTTAGCATGTAGCAAGGGGTACTTGCCTCGACGGGTCGCGGATCGGAAAAACGGAACGATAAACGTCGGCGGGGAAACTCGCGACGGGCGCACGGTTCACGGAATAAACCCAAATGACGAACAATGGAACCACACGGGTCGGGGTGCCTCGCAGGAACGTCGGGTCACGTCGTCGGTATCGTCGGATTCCGGCCAAGGAATGAACAGTAAACGGTCACGACATGCAAACAAGAAGAGAAAGAAAAACAGAGAAGAAAGGAAGTAGGATCTGAGAAGGGGTGCTCACGATGATCCGTGGGACGGGTGGTGACGGTCGACCTCGTCGACGGAGCTCCGGCGGTGGCCTACGACGACAGCGACAAGAAGTTTCCAGATCAAGAAAATATTTACAGAGAAAGAAGGAAGAATGAAAAGAGGAGGGGAGCTAGCTCACCGAGGGGGCTTGCGAGGCCGGGGACACGGTGACGGGGTCGCCGGCGGCGACTCACGGCGGTGCGACGGTGTGCAGGGGGGTGCAGGTGGCCGCGATGAAGGTGCAGGGTGCACGGGGGTCGATGAAGGAGGATGTGGATGGGACGAGGCTGAGGAGGCGAGGATGGAGGTGACGGTGGTGCCGGCGTTGATGCTGCAGCGGCGAGGAGGGAGGCGGTGGCTAGGGCAGCGCGAGGTGGGTGCTGGGTTCGCGTGAGGAAAAGAATGGAGGAGGGAAAAGAGATTTAAAATATGAGAGAGAGAGGGGGGGTGAGAGAGAGGAGAGAGAACGCGCGCGAGAGAGGAGAGAGGAGAAAGACGGTGAGAGAGAGAGAGGAAAAGAGAGTGGGGCCCACGGGAAGTTGAAGACTGTTGTGATTTGCTGAGGGAATTTGTTAAGGGAAAGATTTAGATTTAAAAAAAAAGATTTAAGTATATAAAATATTATAAGGTTGAGAAGAATATGCGACGGTTAAAATATATTAAAATTTTGGGATTTTGGCGCGAAGTAAAACATTTCCAAATCGTGCCCGGGTCGGGTCCAAAAATTTGAAATTGAAATAATAGAATTTTAAGCGGGATTCAAAAGTGAAAATGAAGTGTTTTATGATTAAAAAGCATACCCCCAAAATGGACACACGTACGTGCACGTAGTCGTCCAAACTCGCCCGTTTCACTGAACGGGACGAGAACACGACACACGGACGCTACAACGGGGTTAGGGGTGTCAAGCAGGCCAAAATGAATATTTTTAATTTTATTTTAGATACCAAAAATTGTTATATACAGAAATGAATTTGCCGGATAAAAATTTACATTAAGCAACAGTCAAGCAAGATAAATGAAACGAGTGCCACACTACGTTCAAACGGTAACAGAAATTAGTAGTATTGGGCTCGGGTGTTACAAAATCCAATGCCCCACATTATTTTTATAATTATTTTGTTTTAAATTTTTGGAAAGTCAACAGTCAAACCGCCATAACTCACAAAACTTGAACTGATGACAAAAAGTTAAATACACCAAAATTCCCCCCATGAAAAACCCCACCCGACGAGCCTTCGACTCGGCCCGACTCGACCGAGTCGGTCGGACGGCCGAGTCGTCAACACGGAATTTTTCCATGTTGACCTGGTCTTCTCACCTGAATACTTTAAATATTTTGATCGGTTATCAAATTCTCAATAAATCCCTTTTACTCCAAAAATTTAATGATTTTTAATGTTTTTTATATATTTTTATATTTTTTTAATTAAAACCCTAACCCTATATAAACCCCCATACCCTCTACCCTCTCACCCTACATTCCTAAGTCCACTCTCTAAAAATTTCAAGAGAACTTGGTACGTTAGAAAACGAGCGAAAGGCGAAGCGCTGACGAAATCGACGGCGACTTTCTGGTGATCGTGTTAGGAGCTCTCGACGACGTTTCGACGCGCCGACAAACCCACTACCTTCCTCTCACTCTCTAGCGTTGTCCAAACCCGTAAGTCCCTCTTTTCTACTTTCTTTCTTCCATTAAAATACGACTTTATAAACCCGACGGAAATCAGAACAAACCGATTTCCGATTCGGTTTTTCTATCAAAACTCACTTATCACTAATTTCATAATGCTTAAATATATTCATGTTGACTACTAATCACTTAAAAATCAATTTGGATAAAATTTCTCACATGAAATGATAACTTTTGCAAAATACCGTATTTTTGCACTTAAATACCACCATGTTTAGTTTATCACATTTAACCCTTTAACATTGCCATACCTTAAAGTAGATCACGAGGTAATGATCTACCTTCACACACACTCATATGCAACCATAACACGCTACCTTGAAAATTTAGAATACGACAAAACAAGACTGTACATTAAAATACCTGTTGGGGTAAAAATTTGCACCTCGGTTGACCGAGTCAAAATCAAGGTCAACCCCCAAGCTAGGTGGGCCCAAGCCCAGGTTAAGCGGGCCCATACCCAAGTTGAGCCCGCGGCCAGCCTCCCTCATGCCAACAACAAAATCATGTAATAAATAATTTTTATATAATTTTTTATACATGAATGTATGCAAAATGGGCATAAAGCCAATATTTTGTAAGCTCATGGCTTATGTGCAAAAATAAAATAGCACATGAGCCATGGGATGGACAAAATGTCATTTTTGTAAAGCCCAAGGGGCTATATGTAAATATGTAAGCCTATATAAGGCAAAATGATGAATAATAAAGTAACACTTTTCATTCTCTCAAAAAAACCTAGGGTTTGTGCTTCCTGCTCCTTCTCCAAGGTTCTAAACCTTCTCATTTCTTTTGAATTAAATTAAGAGTTTTACTCTTCCTTTTCCAAAACTAAATAGTTTTCCACCATAAAACCCATAAAGGGAAATTTGGATCTGTCATTAGATCTTAAAAAGAAGAGATCTTTAAAATCTCACATCTCTTGATCTTCAAGATCCGGCCAAACAAAGGAAGAAGAAGGAGACTCATCTCTAGAAACCCCACTTTGGGGAAGAACTAGGGCTCAAGGGGAGAAGCCCTTCATCAGCTTCAAAACATCCTAGAAGTTTGACTCCATATATATATATATATATATATAATAAATATTTTCTTTCTGAAGCATAACTTCTGGTTCTGGGACTAAAAGCCCTTTTTCTCGCCGGCGCCCAAGCGCTCAAGCGCCAAGCGCCTACGAGCCGACACGTGGCGCGCTGGCGCTCCAGCGCTCAAGCGTAAAGCGCCCACGTGCCGACACGTGGCGCGCTTGCGCTCCAGTGCCCTGCGCTCAAGCGCAACGCGCCCACGTGGCGCGCTTGCGCTCAAGCGCCCAGTGGTCAAGCGCAAAGCGCCTACGCGCAAAGCGCTCACATGCCGACACGTGGCGCGCTAGCGCTCTTGCGCTCAAAGCGCTGGCCCCACGCATCCTTTGGATGTCTTTTCTCCCCTTTATTTATATACATGTATATATATACTCTCCCTCCCAAAATTCTTTTTGGGTCGGGGCGCTGCCCCGCACCCCGCAAGGGGGCTGCTTGCCCACTTGACCCCCAGCCCGCTATCCGGGTAGCGGGACCCCCGTGAAAACTCTGCGTGGCTCCCGATATATCCAAACCCCCCTTTTAAAACAACGCACACGTACACTACACATTGAGTTCTCATGACCAGTTTAACCCGTCAATCGGAGGTTCCCTCGCTCCAAATGCGAGAGGTAATTAACGGCAGCTTAGTCCACGGCTGCCGGAGATTCGGATCCCCACCATCAATAAACCCTAGCCTACCCTAGGCAGGGGGAATCTGTAGTACGCCTGACAAGCGCGCGCGTATTCCCATCTCAATGGGGTGACGAAAAACACCCTACAATACCATTTTTCTTAATAAAACCTTTTCTAAAAGTTCTAAGTTATCTATAATTTTAAAACAATATCTTTTAAAAGGAAAATACGATATGTCGTGGATATCGATCGTTTATCTAAAGCTGACTTTGTGGTGTCTAGACAAGTGTGACTAAGGCGAGTGATTACTTAATTAAGACCACTACTTGTAGTGGAGAGCCTCCCACTCACCTGGCACTTACCTGGCCGCAATTGGCGATGAAAAGGCGATTTGAGGCTTCTATGATTTATCGTTTAGACCATTTAGAAATAGGTTAGTTGGCTTAGGAAACCCCAGAATCTAAAATACGGAAATTTACACCCTTTTACAAATAAATACCTTATCTTTATAAAACCGTTTTCTAAATGATTAGTATTTATTAAATCTTTGCAAAGCGCCACTACAACCCACCTTTGGGAAACTCGTTAGGGATAGTACGGTTTATCGTGCACCCTCGGGCTTAGTAGTGCGAGATTCAGATCTCCGCAAGGAGCATTCGGTCTCAAAAGGTTTAAAATACGACATTTAAGAAAAATGAGATTTTTGGAAAATAAAATATTTATTAAAAATTATTCTTGTATAAACATATGTATATTTATCATTTAAAAACCTATTTTATTATAAGATGAAGTTTCCACGTTTTCCCAAAAAATTACAAGATTAAAAGTTACATTAAAATACCATGAATTTCAAATAAAACAATATTACAAATTAATACCTTTATTTATGTAATTTTCACTAGAAATAAGACAAAATAAAATCACACTCATTATAATTATAAAGACGAATAATAAATACTTGAGGTGTATCTTGAAAACTATTCAAAATTATTTTTACATAAAACCCCCTCAAGTTTTATAAATTACAATAAGGACCCTAACAAATATAGAACTTCGACGTACATTTCTTTTAGTCTGACTCGTGTTTGAATCTGATTATTTCTGACGTGAATATGATTCAAATCAACCTATATTCTTTAATATTCCAACTCAATATGAACACATGAATCCTAGAATCCAGTTAACAATCTATACAACTTGACTGAATCAAACCATGGATATACATCCATTATTCTGTTATTCCATTTACCTGATTATGCAGTTACAATCTGTTTACTGATATCATGATTTTGGTCAGTCATCCAACTTATACAATACAATATAACATTACAATCATAACACTACGGGGTTTAAGGGGTAGACTGGTACGGAATATGTTAAAGGTGGCACGAGGTGGTCACTTAAGACGTAATTACATCCATGCCGTTGTTCCGTGGTATTATCGACGGAGCCTTGTACTACAGGTTACCAAGGTCCCCGGTGTAAGTGGGACTCCCCTCGTATACACTCGCATTTTCTGTACCAGGTTACAAACAACAGCGTTAATACAATATTACAATATTATAATACAATATTAAAAGCTCTCTCTCTCTCTCTCTCTCTCTCTCTCTCTTACTTTCTGTCTATTTCTCCCTTATCTTTGGGACTTACTGAGCGACCTGTTCGCTGACGACATTCTATTTCTTTCTTCTTTGAATGTCGTCAGGTGCTTTGGACCCAGCAGAGATCGAGCCCACCGATGAAGACTTGGAGCAGTTTCACGAAGACCCCGAGCTCTAGATATTGTACCTTGTTCTATTCAGTATTTTCATTTCCTGATATGCCACTGTTTAGGCATCGCTTTTCATTTCAGTTGTATTTACTTTTCATGCATTGTACAAAAGAATGTTATTAATAAAGTTGTTGTTATTTCTATATCTCTTATCTCTTGTGATTTACTTTTATATTGCTTAGATACGCTTAGCGTATGTACTTCTAAGTATATACGTAGCGGATCTCGTCGCGTCCACTTCGCCGTACACTGGGAAGCGGGGCGTGACAGGGTTGTTAGGCATGGCTAAAATTTTAATCGGGCATGGTTGATGCTTTCTTAACCCTTGTTAGAGTGCCTAGTAACCTTACAGTGGTATCAGAGTCTAGCTAGAGTATTAGGCGACGTGTATACGAAGTTAAAACTCCTAACGAACCCAGAAACGCCAAAATGAACCCCTCTCTGGACAAATTTTAAAAACTGTGATTTTTCTGAATTAAAAATGCCTAAAAAGTCGGCAGGGAATTCTAAGAATTACTACAAAATTCGAGCCTCTAATGCCGTACAGCCGCCGCGGAACCGCGGTCCCACCCCACTTTAGGCGGTGGTTCCACGGCAGTAAAAGTGAACCAAGGGCAGAATTTTGTGCAGTAATTTCTGTAGCTATTCCTTATATTTTATGGGTATTTTTGTTTCTGACTCAAGTGTTGAGTGTTTTGGGGTTTATTTTGTAATCGTTGATTCGATCAGAAAATTTAAATTCGTTATTGTTTTCCGGATATTTAGAAACTGTTAAAATATTCGAACGGATATCATTAACTCATTATTTCCCGGCACGAAAAACTTTCAAGTGTTGAATTTTTTCTTGAGTTTAAATCTTTCGGAAAAACGTGCATGTAACGCGATGGACCCTCTAAAAGACAACAAACCTTAACTCGATTATGTGACCGTCTTGAACTGCCTTTTGAATCTTAGGGTTTGGGGCAGTACGGCGTGCTACATGTGAGGTGTTGGCTTGACTCTTCTACGGCTGGACCGTTGGTACTGTGACGTATTCTGGAATTTTTGAACTCCGCTCAAGTGTTGAGCTATTAAGGAAATCTTGGATATTTGATTTGTCACGCCCCGCTTCCCAAAATACGGAATACGAGGGGTAGACAAGGCCAGCCATGCTCCTACGGTCAAGGAAATGTCCTGCCGTAGTCACACTTCGGCTTCTAGTTTTTTCATGGTAAACAGTAAATGATGCGCAGGTAATGAGAAATGCAGTAACTGAAAGAAACAATGTAAAGACCGACCTGAAGTGGAACAAACGAATGTAACTCGGAATGGCAAGTCAAGGAGTCTGTGATGCACGTCTAGTTCTGGTCCTGGCTAAATCTTCTCCTCACACTGAGCATGCATACTCAGGTCGTCAGAGCGACACAATAGCAATATAATATATATAACATCAAGCGACAGTTCTAACAGTGGTAATAGATATGAATAACAGTAGATCAATGACAGCATGAATATGAATGTGCAGTAATCAATGCAGCGGAACAGTAAAGCAGTAGAACGATATGTCACGTATGTCAACACAGTATATAAGGTATATAAATGCCAGTATTCCTATCAGTCTCTAACTCTCACCGTACAGGTCACTAAGCCTATCGTCAGTCCAAGTGTGAGAATCAACCACTCGCGAGTGTCCTCCACCTAAGGGTAGAACCCAAGGGCAAGGGACCAAGGGCCCAACATGTAACATGTATATCACGGTGTATATCACATACCCTGTAAATCTCCATATAACTCCCTAAATATATAAGCCGGCACGGGACTCCCGAGATTCTGTTGAATTCACACTTAAACTACCCCACACCCCGTGGTCTACATCAAACGCTAACCATAACCCTAAATATCAATCGGTCTGTGACAAGTCTGCGCGAGAACTGGAGGCAGGACCTCCATCAAGCACGTCTCGACTAATACCTAGGATAAATGGCATTGCCTGGTGCCTTATCTGTGACACCCATGCAAGAGCTTCCATAAGTGTCCCATACCACTTATAGTCACACGTACACGCGTTCCACAGACGTCGACAATGCAAAAGAATAATAGGGTCTCTGATTGTGTACAAGTACGTATCACTTTCACTTAATCACGGATACACGAACACTGACGTACTTGCCACAATCATCACTAAAATCTAACACTGGGTAAATGCACGATATCACTAGGTTATCACTGCAACGATATGGGTATGATATGATGCGTGAACAGTATATAAGTATGATTAGGATGTTATGAAACAGTATTTTATCACTTGCACGATTTATCATGAAACGTACGTATATAATTTAGCAAAATGATAAACAGGTAGTAATTAGTATCTTCAGTGGTCCATCCATCAAATTTGGTTTCAAGCCAATCGGGTTCCAGAATCATTAATTATAACCATTTCATTTTAAGCGCTCGCGGCTGGAAATCCGGTTTCAGAATCAGAAATCCATTTCGCAACGCATTTTAATCCCAGTTGGAATCAGATTTTAGCAATACTACAGTTGGATGAATTCTAGGGTTTTCAGTAAGGTTTTCAACGCAACAGACGGATCGTCAATCTCATCTGTACGTCGGGAGTTATATACTGTTTAACACTAATATGTCAGTTCTGATTCTGCTGGGACTGTTATGCGTCCCGATCTATTAAATTACAGATTAAATAACAAATGATAACGAAACAGAATAAAACCACTTGTGTTATCTAGCTAACAGGTTTACCTATAATAAGCAGTAGAGTTCCGCAATATACGAGTTAAGGAGATCTTGTGGTACCCATTACGGAACAGTAAGCAACAACTGGAGTCGCTCTGAACTGCAATCCAGAGTCACACTCCGATCCAAATATCATCACAATTTAAGTACAGGAATACCAGGAAAACAGTATAGGGTTAAAGTTCATCGAGTCGGATTCGATTTGAGCCCTCGAACGCACCATTCTAGTATGTATACGATTTATGGTGAATTTAACGGTTTTCAGGTGCAATAAAATTACAGTTTTACGATTAAACTTGGGGGTAGTTGTTTTGGTCATTAACGATCAAATTATCCAACGAAACTTGCACAAGGTACTCAGCACAGCAAGGGCCAATGAGAGCACTCCAGTTCCGTCAATTTAGACAAGTAATTTCATTGGGATCACATATCAAACGGTTGCATAGTGTAATTTATCGAGGATGTTTAGTATAAATTTATAAGATTATAGTTCGTAACAAATACTAATTAGCATGTAGCAAGTATAAAACTTTCCTGGAGGCGCACGGTGAACTGATGGCGCGGCAGCTAAAGCAGTAGTGACACGTCCCGGGCACGGGGTAGCAACCACGCGACGAGTCTCGGCTAGACCTGGCTTGGCTCGAGCTTGGGAACGGGCTGTTGCGGGCTCGGACAATATCGTGTGGTGGTAGTAGGTTGATAGAGGATGGAAAGACGGTGAGATTTGGAGAGAGAGAGAGTGCTAGAGAGAGAGAGAGAAATAAGAGAGAGAGAGAGAGTAGGCAGAGAGAGAGAGAGTGAGTGAGTGAGAGAGTGTTGAGAGGGAGAGTTACAGAGGGAGAGAGAGGCAGTGAGTGAGAGAGTGTTGAGAGAGAGAGTTACAGAGGGAGAGAGAGGCAAAGAGAGAGATGGGGAGTGAGGAAGAGATCAAGAGAGTCGAGGATGGTGGCGACGGTGACGATGATGATGACAATGGGGTCGACGAGAAGCAGTGGGCCGCCGTCGAGAGGTTGCAGGGGTGGAGATATGGTGGTCGCGGTGTCAAGCGGAGGCGGATGAAGAAAGGAGGTGGTCGGCTCGGGTGTCGACGAGAAGCAGTAGGTTCTGGTGAGGGGGTGCAGGTGAGGGTGCTCGGGGATGATGGTGGTGGCCATCGACGTGGGAATCGAATGAGGGAAAATGGGGTGCAGGGGTCAGTTGATGGGTGCAGGGGAGAGGTGGTCGGTGACGATGTGGTTCGGGAGTGTAGCGAGAAGAGGAGGAATAAGGAGAAAGTGATGGGAGTGAAGAGAGGTGGACGTTGAGGGAGCGGGTCGCAGGGAAACGTGCGCATCGTGGGGAGTAACGCTCGCGAGCGTGAGCGTCGGCGGAGGCGAGGATCGCGCGCAGGAATGGAAAGTTACCGTTGGAAAAAATTTAGGGAAGATGAACATGGGAGTGGGGTCGGGTCGGGTCTAAGGAGGCGGGCATGGGTTAATGGGAGTGGGCCGGGATATAAAAATAATTGAAGGATTATTTAAAAGTGAGATGTGGGCTGGTGCTGGGGAGTTTGGGCTGGGCCAAGAAAATAAAAGAAAGGATTTATTTTGGGGAAGAAACGGAGCAGGCCGCGGGCTGAAAATTTTAAAGGAAAAATTAAAGAAAGAAGAAGGAAAGAGCAGTGGGCCGGGCAAGGTTAAAAGGAAAAAGAATTTATAAAGGGATGGGCTCGGGAGGAAATAAACGGGCTGGAGAAAAATAAAGGAAAAATCAATTTAGGGAAAAGAAAAGGAGTTGGGCTGAAGGGGATGGAAGAAACAATATCTAAAGCTTGGGCTGGGGATTTTTGTAAGGGAAAAATATAGGATTAGGGAAATAGGTTCGGGTTGTAATAAAAGAAATATGCGGTTTAGAAGAAATAAACTTATAATTAAAATGAATACAATTATAAATGAGAATACATAGAGTTCTAAAGTAATACAATACGGACTTTGGTATAAAAGGGGCCGGATGTTACATCATATCACCCTTATAAAAATTTCGTTCTCGAAATTTAAAATAAACGATATTTAATACAAACATAAGCGAAAGCTATTATATTGTGTCTAACACATAAAGATCTACTTGAAATAGGCAGATGAAGAAGTTTGAAGGTTTATCTATGTAAGAACAACATACAAAGGTATAGGTTTAAAGGAGTATAAGACATGAACAACTACAAAGGCAAACTATATGTATATAAGAATAGCCATAAGAACAATAACGAACAATGATATTCGAGGCGTACTCGATAAAATCGAAATTCATTTATGTGCACATGTAAATATATCAAAAGTAGTACATCGGAAATAGTAAGTATAAGGCACAAACATTGATGATAGTAACTATAAACACAATACTCGAAGATAAAGTAACGACCATAAAATAATGAAGGGTTAGTCGGTAGGTTAAAACATCTTAGGATAATGCATCGGGCAAATAGTTTCAAAATAGCTTAGAATACTCATATAGTGAAAATAAGAAACATGGGACAAAATGTGCGTGGTATAAGGTTGCGCTACTGAAAATGAGGATCCTAATAGTGTACTCAAAATACATAAAACAGAGTAATCAATAACACACACTCTTTGATAAATTTAAAATAGTGAAAAACTAAATTTTGATTAATAATGTCCCTAAATATATTTGGGTAATAGAGAAATCACCAATATGAAAAGGGCTAGCAAGGGTAGTGGTTACAAGTAGGCGTGGCTCAATCAGAAGGTCGGAGTGTGGCGGCTTTAGACTGAAGGTCAAAGAGATTGGAATCAGGTCAACACAGGAAATAAGGGTGAGCCACAAAGGACCACAAGGTAAAAAGTATGGGAAGGATAGCGGTCGGTTCAACATATGAATCAAGATTTGAAGAGTTAGCGAACTCGGAAGTTTCTCCAAAATTTTCTCCTCCCAGAAGGATTACAAACGAGGCACAGGCGAAGGATGAATGGTGGCTCATTCCAAGGATCAGGGCGCGGTACTTTCTAATCGAAACGAGGGTGAAAACTATGCAATGAGTAGGGTGGGCAGTCAGGGAACTCAGCAGAAAAAAAAATTGGATATGGGAAATAAACAAGTATCAAGCGAACCAATAATCAAAAGGTTTACGAATTCAGAAGATTTATTTCATTTCAAGAGGTTTTAAACAAAGCATCATCAAAACGAAAAGTGGCCCTAAACTATACACAGATTTTATTTGGCCAAAGAAGACAACATCTAAAAGAAATTCCGTCAGTCGCGGTTGTGGAGATTCAGTAGGTTGCGGTAGGCTCGCGCACTCAGGTAGGGGCGTCCATTTCCATATCGCCTCGCGGGCATCGCCACTGGAAGTTCTTCCACAGCAGGGTCTTGATCTTCTGGTTCTTCTTCCTCGGATGGAGCTTCTTCATCGAGGTCCGATTCCATGCGATTCTCTTCTTCTGGATTTTCTTCCACGGGGTTTTTCTCCGCTGGATTTTCTTCTATTGGGTCTTCCTCGGGATCTTCCTCTATCGGGTTCTCTTCAGGATCTACTTCTTCTTCGTCGGAATCAGCTATCATGTCAAACTCTGGGGCGGCTGCTCCTTCGCCCTCTGGATCGTGGTTTCCGAAATTGACTTGGGGACCGTTGATCTCATCATCAGAACTCATTAGCGTGCGGTCTAAGGAAACGCAAGACTGTGCATCCTCGTCTAGATGTGGCGCTGCTCCAGGGTGGGCCATGGTCTGAAAAGAAAAATCATGATTAGACAGTGGAATACATCAAGGAAAAAGCTCAGGGTACGAAGTATAGGAAAATATGCGGTTGCAGGAACTGAAAGATCAGAATTAAAATACTGTGATAATGAATAGAATTTGATATAGAGAGAAAGCATGAGAATGATACATATATTATGATTCAAATTTTATTGCATTCAATCAAAAGTTCAGTGGATACAAGATTTCAAACTGAAAGAAATATTCATAAGAAGATGACAACATTATTACTGAGAGTAGAAAACATAAAATTCTTCTTTGATTGCTAGTCCGCTGCAATCTCGTCACGCGAGTTGGATCCTGCGTTGGGTCTGCTTTATCCTCGAAGCGCGAACTACGCAATAATCGTCACTCGGCAGAAGTGGGGAGTGTGGACGAATCTCCTCCTTGTAGTTCCTTCCTTTCTGGGCAACCGTTGATGAGATGTTCGCTGGATCCACAAATCAGACAATTCCCCTGGGCGCGGCGACAATCCCTCTGAAGATGTCCTGGCCTCCTACAGTACCCACAACATGGGATCTTCTGCTGCTTCTGCCGTGGAGAAACAAATTGGCGCTTCATCTTCCTCTTTTTCCCTCGTCTAATAGGGATCCCTCTATGATTGGAGACTCCCGCCGGTGCCTGATTCACCTTCCTTCTCAGTCCTTCAGCTAACAAGTCGTTTGTTCGCTCCTGGGATTCTTTCAAACCTTGCAGTACACTCAGAATCTCAACGGTCTGATTCTGGGGAGCGGATATAGACGAAGAGTCGTTGGAAGACATGATCCTGAAAAAATAATTTTGAGAATGATATAAGTCACAAGCTATTCGAATCAAGATGTAATATGGATAGGACAAGGATTCAAGAATCAGAGGTGCTGAATTTATTACAAGTGGAGAATAAACCGTATGACTTTAAGTCACTCGAATAGAGTACGGTAGTGCAATTGCAACCACGTACCCTTGTCAAGTCACCCGAAACCATAGCGAATGGATAGCTGAACACTCGATGTGAATATGGATCAAGAATGACAAGTTTACAACCTAGACCGAGGGATGTCTTAGATTGCCAAACTATACAAGGAAAACTGCAATCCCAATCGATGCAAAACCTGGCTCTGATACCAACTAAACCATGTCACGCCCCGCTTCCCAAAATACGGAATACGAGGGGTAGACAAGGCCAGCCATGCTCCTACGGTCAAGGAAATGTCCTGCCGTAGTCACACTTCGGCTTCTAGTTTTTTCATGGTAAACAGTAAATGATGCGCAGGTAATGAGAAATGCAGTAACTGAAAGAAACAATGTAAAGACCGACCTGAAGTGGAACAAACGAATGTAACTCGGAATGGCAAGTCAAGGAGTCTGTGATGCACGTCTAGTTCTGGTCCTGGCTAAATCTTCTCCTCACACTGAGCATGCATACTCAGGTCGTCAGAGCGACACAATAGCAATATAATATATATAACATCAAGCGACAGTTCTAACAGTGGTAATAGATATGAATAACAGTAGATCAATGACAGCATGAATATGAATGTGCAGTAATCAATGCAGCGGAACGGTAAAGCAGTAGAACGATATGTCACGTATGTCAACACAGTATATAAGGTATATAAATGCCAGTATTCCTATCAGTCTCTAACTCTCACTATACAGGTCACTAAGCCTATCGTCAGTCCAAGTGTGAGAATCAACCACTCGCGAGTGTCCTCCACCCAAAGGTAGAACCCAAGGGCAAGGGACCAAGGGCCCAACATGTAACATGTATATCACGGTGTATATCACATACCCTGTAAATCTCCATATAACTCCCTAAATATATAAGCCGGCATGGGACTCCCGAGATTCTGTTGAATTCACACTTAAACTACCCCACACCCCGTGGTCTACATCAAACGCTAACCATAACCCTAAATATCAATCGGTCTGTGACAAGTCTGCGCGAGAACTGGAGGCAGGACCTCCATCAAGCACGTCTCGACTAATACCTAGGATAAATGGCAGTGCCTGGTGCCTTATCTGTGACACCCATGCAAGAGCTTCCATAAGTGTCCCATACCACTTATAGTCACACGTACACGCGTTCCACAGACGTCGACAATGCAAAAGAATAATAGGGTATCTGATTGTGTACAAGTACGTATCACTTTCACTTAATCACGGATACACGAACACTGACGTACTTGCCACAATCATCACTAAAATCTAACACTGGGTAAATGCACGATATCACTAGGTTATCACTGCAACGATATGAGTATGATATGATGCGTGAACAGTATATAAGCATGATTAGGATGTTATGAAACAGTATTTTATCACTTGCACGATTTATCATGAAACGTGCGTATATAATTTAGCAAAATGATAAACAGGTAGTAATTAGTATCTTCAGTGGTCCATCCATCAAATTTGGTTTCAAGCCAATCGGGTTCCAGAATCATTAATTATAACCATTTCATTTTAAGCGCTCGCGGCTGGAAATCCGGTTTCAGAATCAGAAATCCATTTCGTAACGCATTTTAATCCCAGTTGGGATCAGATTTTAGCAACGATACAGTTGGATGAATTCTAGGGTTTTCAGTAAGGTTTTCAACGCAACAGACGGATCGTCAATCTCATCTGTACGTCGGGAGTTATATACTGTTTAACACTAATATGTCAGTTCTGATTCTGCTGGGACTGTTATGCGTCCCGATCTATTAAATTACAGATTAAATAACAAATGATAACGAAACAGAATGAAACCACTTGTGTTATCTAGATAACATGTTTACCTATAATAAGCAGCAGAGTTACGCAATATACGAGTTAAGGAGATCTTGTGGTACCCATTACGGGACAGTAAGCAACAACTGGAGTCGCTCTGAACTGCAATCCAGAGTCACACTCCGATCCAAATATCATCACAATTTAAGTACAGGAATACCAGGAAAACAGTATAGGGTTAAAGTTCATCGAGTCGTCTTCGATTTGAGCCCTCGAACGCACCATTCTAGTATGTATACGATTTATGGTGAATTTAACGGTTTTCAGGTGCAATAAAATTACAGTTTTACGATTAAACTTGGGGGTAGTTGTTTTGGTCATTAACGATCAAATTATCCCACGAAACTTGCACAAGATACTCAGCACAGCAAGGGCCAATGAGAGCACTCCAGTTCCGTCAATTTAGACAAGTAATTTCATTGGGATCACATATCAAACGGTTGCATAGTGTAATTTATCGAGGATGTTTAGTATAAATTTATAAGATTATAGTTCGTAACAAATACTAATTAGCATGTAGCAAGTATAAAACTTGCCTGGAGGCGCACGGTGAACTGATGGCGCGGCAGCTAAAGCAGTAGTGACACGTCCCGGGCACGGGGTAGCAACCACGCGACGAGTCTCGGCTAGACCTGGCTTGGTTCGAGCTTGGGAACGGGCTGTTGCGGGCTCGGGCAATGTCGTGTGGTGGTAGTAGGTTGATAGAGGATGGAAAGACAGTGAGATTTGGAGAGAGAGAGAGTGCTAGAGAGAGAGAGAGAAATAAGAGAGAGAGAGAGAGTAGGCAGAGAGAGAGAGAGAGAGTGAGTGAGTGAGAGAGTATTGAGAGAGAGAGAGAGTTACAGAGGGAGAGAGAGGCAGTGAGTGAGAGAGTGTTGAGAGAGAGAGTTACAGAGGGAGAGAGAGGCAAAGAGAGAGATCGGGGAGTGAGGAAGAGATCAAGAGAGTCGAGGATGGTGGTGACGGTGACGATGATGATGACGATGGGGTCGACGAGAAGCAGTGGGCCGCCGTCGAGAGGCTGCAGGGGTGGAGATATGGTGGTCGCGGTGTCGAGCGGAGGCGGATGAAGAAAGGAGGTGGTCGGCTCGGGTGTCGACGAGAAGCAGTGGGTTCTGGTGTGGGGGTGCAGGTGAGGGTGCTCGTGGATGATGGTGGTGGCCGTCGACGTGGGAATCGAATGAGGGAAAATAGGGTGCAGGGGTCAGTTGATGGGTGCAGGGAAGAGGTGGTCGGTGACGATGTGGTTCGGGAGTGTAGCGAGAAGAGGAGGAATATGGAGAAAGTGATGGGAGTGAAGAGAGGTGGACGTTGAGGGAGCGGGTCGCAGGGAAACGTGCGCGTCGTGGGGAGTAACGCTCGCGAGCGTGAGCGTCGGTGGAGGCGAGGATCGCGCGCATGAATGGAAAGTTACCGTTGGAAAATTTTTATGGAAGATGAACAGGGGAGTGGGGTCGGGTCGGGTCTAAGGAGGCGGGCATGGGTTAATGGGAGTGGGCCGGGATATAAAAATAATTGAAGGATTATTTAAAAGTGAGATGTGGGCTGGTGCTGGGGAGTTTGGGCTGGGCCAAGAAAATAAAAGAAAGGATTTATTTTGGGGAAGAAACGGAGCAGGCCGCGGGCTGAAAATTTTAAAGGAAAAATTAAAGAAAGAAGAAGGAAAGAGCAGTGGGCCGGGCAAGGTTAAAAGGAAAAAGAATTTATAAAAAAAAAGGGATGGGCTCGGGAGGAAATAAACGGGCTGGAGAAAAATAAAGGAAAAATCAATTTAGGGAAAAGAAAAGGAGTTAGGCTGAAGGGGATGGAAGAAACAATATCTAAAGCTTGGGCTGGGGATTTTTGTAAGGGAAAAATATAGGATTAGGGAAATAGGTTCGGGTTGTAATAAAAGAAATATGCGGTTTAGAAGAAATAAACTTATAATTAAAATGAATACAATTATAAATGAGAATACATAGAGTTCTAAAGTAATACAATACGGACTTTGGTATAAAAGGGGTCGGGTGTTACATGATTATTCGATCGGAAAGTTTAATACTGTCTATTTATCTGGAATGTGATACAATATGTGGAATTCATAAAGTTAGGCATGAAATGTGAAGTATGTGATATTTCGGATTTACGATGTCTAAAGAGATTGTGGATTCCAAATGTTGTAATTTTACACTTTCTTTTCTGCGACCGTAAGTGTAATATGTGATATCGCCGGTTTCGTTGCTATATGTCAACGACAATTGGGATGCGTATATTTGCTTACGTTGATGACATGTGATGTTATGTGTTGCTGGATATGTTATATTGGATCGTGTTATGAATAGCCGGGTTTTTTTATGTGAGATGAGGGTTTTTATTTTCATTCATGTAAAATTAAATGTATGTAATATTCTTTTATTGGGGCACTTCCGGGATAAGGTTGATGTCACCATTTGTATATTATTTACTTTTCCGCACTAGGATAGATCCAAGGAGGAGAGCACAAGTAACGGGGTTCTAGAGTCCAGTGGGAGACCAACTCGAGGAGTCGAGTCCGGGTCTCCTAACTCTAGAATTGGTAGGGTTGCTTAACGCTCTCGTAGGGGTCTAGGGGTATGGGTTTGGCTATTCATCGCGACCGTGGAATCCGTATTTTATAGAGGCTCAAAATAAAATACGGACGTCCTAGTATATCCAATGTTTCATATGTTTCTTCTGCTGCGATATCTGTGATGTGATCATTTGATATGTTATGATAAATACTGTATATAGTATATATGATATATTATATAGACGTTACTTATGTTTTACACCCGCACTAGACCTGCCCCGCTCTCCCGTTAGTTACCTAACCTAACGGTGCACGAGGGGACATCGAGGCGAATGCGGATGGCATAAGTGTACGTCGTATTTATCTGTGATGTTTAGGTGACTTAAATGATGGGACTTCATTAATATGATTAATGAAAGAAAAGAAACCTAAAAGATGTTGTAGAATCAAATTTTCAAAAAGGGTAGCTACAGTTTTTGCTTTGCATAGTGATATATATGATATATCCTGCACCTTATTCGATGAGGAAAGAGCCGAGATCCCTTCACCGGGAGTGACCTCTTTAGCAAAACTGGCAGATGCTACAATACTCGGTTTGCTTTTGATTGCTTTTGGAGTTTTGCTTTGCATAGTGATATATATGATATGTCCTGCACCTTATTCGATGAGGAAAGAGCCGAGATCCCTTCACCGGGAGTGACCTCTTTAGCGAAACTAATGAAAGCCTAAAAAATCACTCCATTTCAAAATTCACCCGATTTTACAATGATATCAAGTTCATTACGCAATAGGTTTTCAGAAAAACCTGTCGTAGCCCTCCGTCGTTTCAGATAAGTCCTACTTAGTATTCGTGCTACGTTTGTTGGCATGCGTCAAGGCGTAGTGTGCGGTAGCTAACTAGTATTTATCTGCTGTTCCCCTCCGAATGACGGCGCGACTGGGACGTCTTGCCTGAGATTCGGGGGCAGATGCTAATTGGTGCTATCCGTCCACCTCTCCGAAGATGCCAAGTTGATTTATGGCACCGTGTATCAAAGGTTTAAACGGATGCGTCCGATGTAGCAGACTTCGTCAGATTTCCCCTCGCTTGAGGGGTTTTTGATTGTGGGGACGCTCTTCCCTGCAGGTGCAAGCCCATGCAGTTAATCACGCTACCGTATTGCGGTAACAACTTTCTCCTTCTCCAGAATTTCACTTCGTGTCGTGGGTGTTTGTTTTGTGTTTAGTTGCCCGTGGATTGTATACGGAGACTGATTTATGTCGTCGCCCGTAGGACGTGGACTAGTCCAAATCCGTATTATCTTAGATTTGGGTTTGGGGGTTTTGGGTTTAAAGATACGTTAGCCTCATTCGAGGCTAAGATCGACTTAAACGTTTGTTAAGGATACGTTAGTCTAGTTTTCAGACTAAGATCAACTTAACGGGATCGTTTAGATCCAACAATAGAGCAATTAAGGGAGCCCTGTTGTTTAGTTTAGTGACATTGCGGTCAATAAGTAGTTTAAGGACATTGCGGTCCATGGGTAGTTTAAGGACATTGCGGTCCATGGGTAGTTTAAGGACATTGCGATCCAATGTTAGTTTTAAGACATCTCGGTCGAGGTTAAGGACGTCATAGTCCATGGATTTAAGGACCCCACAGTCCGTTGTTAGTTTTAAGACATCTCGGTCAAGGTTAAGGACCTCATAGTCCATGGGTTTAAGGACCCCACAGTCCGTAGTTAGTTTTAAGATATCTCGGTCAAGGTTAAGGACCTCATAGTCCATGGGTTTAAGGACCCCACAGTCCGTGGTTAGTTTTAAGACATCTCGGTCAAGGTTAAGGACCTCATAGTCCATGGGTTTAAGGACCCCACAGTCCGTATCAATGTGTGGTCATCGGGACCCGTCACCTCTTTGAAGACGTTGAGGGATTACAACGCCAAGTATCAAAGGAATGAAGAGATGTACCCTTGAACCGGGGTGGATTAAATAGTCGTTGGCCCAATTTGGGATCAAGACCAATTAATTATGTTATGAGCCCATTAGCCCAGTTAAATCTGAATTGAGGACTTATGGCCATCTTGGGCTAAGTCCAATCGTGTTTGGAATATTGGCTTCCTGTTGGTCTATTGAAGAAGAGGCTTTGCCTCTGGCCATTAATTCAACAATGTTGAACACTGGGATCAAGTTAGTGTTTTAACACTAAAAGACAGTTGGTGTTAGACACCAGCAACAGGGGGTTCGAATTAGTGTTGAACACTAGAGCAAATCGGTGTCAAACACTAGCAGCAGAGGCTTCAAACTAGTGTTGAACACTAAGAAATTCAGTGTTAAACACTGCAAATAAAGTTCTTTGATTAGTATTGAACACTAAAGCCAAACTGTGTTTTTAACACTGGATTCAGGGGTTCCAATTTTAGTGTTAAACACTAAGGCAAGAGAGGTCACGTGGTAACACGTGAGGACGCCCTCCCTTCGTTTGTTCTGCTGAGAATATTGCATCTTTTAGAGCATCACGTGCCATCACGTGACGGGCATTTAAATGCTTGCATGTTAAAGCCTCTGCCAAGGGTCACGTGGGTCACGTGAGGCACTGCCTCAAAGGGCATTTTCTGTGGAACTTTTCGGGGGTCACGTGGTGACACGTGACCCTGCCTATATGTATATTTTTTTAGAAGATCTATTAATCCCTTTCAAGAATTAAATCCCTAGTATAGTTGAACCCTAGCAATAATTTTTAGAGGAATTAAATTCCCCTAAAATTTAAGGAATTAAGGAATTAAATTTTAGAGGCTTTAAGGAATTAAATTCCCACTCTCTTTTAAAGAATTTTTCTGAGGAATGAGATTCTGTCATAGGGTGAAATCCTAATTTCTTCTTTCTTAAGGGAATTAAATTCCTGTTATTTTAATAGAACTAAGTTCTTAAGTAGGGTTAAACCCTGATTCTGTTCATTCTGAAGGAATTAAATTCCCATAACATAGGGTCAAACCCTAATTTTATTTTAAAGGAATTAAATTCCTATAGTTCTGTGAGAATTAAATTCTCAAGCTTCCATTCCCTTTCTATGCTTTAGATCTGCATGGCAGGATCTCAACCCATTGAGAATTAAATTCTCAACTCAAGGGGAGATGTGCACTTTACAGATCCTCCACCAAAGAGAGAGCTATGTTCTTCTGTTTTATATCAGAGTTAAACTCTGTTGAGAATTAAATTCTCTTTTCCTTTCAAAAAGCCTTACCTTTCTTACCTAGGGTTTTCTTTTGCAGAAGATCCAAATTTCTCCAAAGTATCAAGGCTCTCCTCTTTTTTTATGTATCGATTCCTTTCTGCATATATCTTTTCTGTGTGTCTCTTGGCTCCTATTTATAGGAGAAGCAGCCGAATCAATTAGTTTTGGTGAATCTTTCATTGAGAGATTTGATTTGTATTCACCATTCGTTTTGGACATTTGGATTATTAGGTGAATTTTATTCACCATTGGATTTTAAATCCAGAGATTCTCCTTTGTTATTTCGGTTAGATTTTAAGAAGAAATCTTTCCAAGTTCAGGCTTTTTCCATAGATAGGTGATATTTAAGAATCTTTAAATCTTTTATTCAACCGGTTCTTTTGGAAAGATTTGAGAGCCCTTTTCTCAGAATTTAATTCTGTTAACAGTTAGGCTTTGAGAGCCGGTCACGTGTGGCCACGTGACCCTTGGTCACGTGTGGGCACGTGACCCCCTTAGAACGAGCCCTCTTCTTCTTTTTGCGCTCTGCCTTCTGGCCGCTGCTTAGCCGTCACGTGCCACCACGTGACCCCTGGTCACGTGTGAGCACGTGACCCTTGTCTGGAGCCTTTTTCTTGATTGAGTCTGCTGCTTTTGAGTGTCACGTGCCTACACGTGACCCTGGTCACGTGGGAGCACGTGACACTTTCTGAAGCCCTTTTCTTTGATGTAGTTCAGGGAACCGTTTTGCCTTTGAAGCCACTTTTAAATGTCATGTGCCAACACGTGACCCTTTCTGAAGCCCTTTTCTTTAATGTACAAGGGAAGCTGAATCTGCCTTGCCGATGCTTTTAAATGTCACGTGCCAACACGTGACTGCTGGTCACGTGCTAGCACGTGATGCCTTCTTCGTAACCTTTCCTGATTTTAAATCAGGAAACAAATGCCCCCACAACGTTGTTCTCACGTGTTTGCACGTGAGTGCAACGCTGTCACTTTTTGTGACCGTTGGATTCCTCTAGAGATTTGGGGAGATGAAACGTTTCCATCACCTCCTATAAATATTGGGGTCATTTCAGAGACGCCCCCACCTTGCTCATCTTCTTCCTTGCAAACTTTTTTTGAGAATTTAATTCTCTTCTTCCAGAGCTTAGTTCTCTTCCTTGAAATAATTTTCAGAGTTTAACTCTGTTCGAAAAGAACTCTTTTCCTCAGGTAATGTCCTTGAACGAACGATGAACTTCCACATTCCTCTGGATTTTAAATCCAAAACAAGGGTTTTTACCTTTTTAACGTGAACTCATGAAATCAATTAATCTTCAGTAGTAAATCTCTTTTAGGGTTCATCTGATCCTCCAAGGAGATGATGATGATAGTTCAAATCCATGGAGTTTAACTCCGTTCACAAAAAAAAAGTTTCTGGGGGTTTAATCCCTCTTTCCAAAAGGAATTCAATTCCTGTGAAGAACTAAGTTCTTCCCCATAGAGGCTTCTTGGGGTTTCCTTCGCCCGAGGTTGTCCTTCTGCAATTAGTGGAACAGAAGTTTGTAATAATTCTCATGATCTTTATTTCAGGTATCATGGATGCCCATTTGTATGGTCTTGACGAAATCATCTCCTACGGGAACATTCGCGCATTGGGTCGCAGTCAAAACCAGGAATTCACCAACGCTCAATGCGCCGAGATCATGAGCCGCTTCGGTGAGTATAACCATCGACTACTCCCCCGTCGCTCTTCTTTTCTGAGACTGATCGTGCTGGCTATCTGGGAGGCACTCCCTCTCTTTTGCGCCGGAGTACCGCTCAGGGCATTGGACGCCGCTGAGGACAAGATACATTCGGTGTATCTGATGAGTCTAATCTCGAAGAGAAGGCGCGACAACCTCATTGATCTCTTGCACCAGGCATTTCAGCAGTCGGCCATACTTGCCGCCTATCGGAGGGTGGAGGACATTCGCGAGGACCCCGACGCTTGTAATCGTGAGAGAAAACATACTCGGGAGGTTCGAAAGGCTTGGAGGATTTTGGACAAAGTTAAGCTTGAGTTTCTCAATCCATGCCCCGCGTCTGAAGTCTTACCATTGTAAACGTGTCCTCTTTATTTTGTGTGAACTTCTTAAAGTATGAATGACAAGTTTTATTATGTCTTTTCATGTTTGCATGCCTTTCTCTGAGATTTTATCATTTTGCTACTGTTGTTGTTGATGCTTTTAATATGCAGGGTGCTACTCCATTTATTTTTAGTGCACATCAAGTTTGGGCCTCACGTGTTCTGCACGTGGGGTCCCTTGATGGGGCTGTTCACAAAATTTTCCCATGCCATATTTTCAGTGCACAATATCAGATGCAGAAAAAGGGCCTTGGAAATAGTTCCATCTCCCTGATTTTCGATGCCTTTCCTTTCTTTGGCCTTGGAAATAGCTTCATCATGCGAGATTTTCTGCGCACAGCACTTAATGCACCCCTTTATATCTGAGGCAATGGCTTTCCTTTCCTCTTCACAGAGAACTTTTATTCCCATTTTAACGCGATTTAATTCGAGAACAACTAAGTGCCATGGCCTGCAACCGTCCACACGCTCGTCGACAGCCATGGGAAGTTCCTATCGAGGGGACGATCCCCCGCTTTGCCGCCCGGTTGGTGGATCCACTCCTTACCGATGATGAATGCGACTCGACGACGTATGAACTTTTGATCCGTAGGGGTTCTCCTCTCCCAATAGGTTCCCTCTGGCTCCGGATGATCCTCGCGGCCGTGCTTGCCGACATCCCTCCTCACCCGACAGAGATGACCCTGGCGATGCTTGATGCGGCTGAAGAGAAGCTCGAGGGCTTTCACGAAGCGTGCCTGATTACTCAGGCTTTGAAGGGCTGCTCGATTCACCTGCTGAGCCAAATAAGGGCCCGGCGAGCTATTATGTTTGCTTTCGCGGACGAACATGGCACCAATCGATGGGGAGCGACTCCTCGCGAGAACCGTCGCTTTGATGTGCTGGAGAGAGCGGAGAGAGAGATGGAGAATTTTGTTCTTTGCTTTGTTAACCCTTGTGCCACTGATCCCGTGTTTGGTGACCTTTTCCCGCTAGCGTAGAATATTTAAATTAGTCCCCCTTTTTTTGTATGCTTCATGGTGAACCTCTATGTAGGCCTCACTTTCCTCTCGTATGTATGTTTTCGCTTGCATAAATAAACTTTGTGTTCTTCTTATGAAAACTTCCTTTAATTATCAACACTGTCATCATGTCGCATGCACATTAAAGCTTCGAATTTTATTTCTTTTTCGGATGTTCATATGATTGCGAACACATGCTCGATAGGATAAACATCAGAAATTTTCTCGTTGCTTTTCATACCAGGTGATGTGAGCGCATTTTAGATCGATTATTGCTGTCGGTCGGAAGCCCATTTATATGGTCTAGAGCGTTCCTATCCTATTTCAGAGGTTGCGGTCGTGACAGTGGGCATAAATGGCTTGACAAGGCGACACGTGGCGAACACATTGTTGTGCGAGGAAAAGTTTCGGTCGTAAATTCTCGGAGATGGAGTTGGCTTCTAAGGCGCTGAGCGAGCTTCAGGCCAGCCTCACAACCAAAGCCAACAAAGCATACGAACTCTGGCGGGTGCTTCAGGAGTCCATAAAAGAGGTGGTGGCTCTCGATAAAGCTGCCACGTTCACTCGTGAGAGGGTCGAGGCTCATAAAGCCACCGAGAAAGAACTCGAAGCTCGGCTTGCTTCGTATCAGGCTCAGCAAGCTCAGGCGGAGGCTCGTCTTCTGGAGATCTTGCATCATGAAGCCGTGGTTCAGCAACAAAACGATGAGCTGATAAAATTACTACACCGCCCGCCGGCTTGAGGACTTGTATCTTTTCCCCTTTTTTTGTACATACTCATGGATGAGAGTATCTTCTTTTTGTTTCTTTCATGAATTGTATGTCGTATCCATTTTGGTTTATGGAATAAAAGATACATTTTTCTTCTCAACGGCGTGTCTCTTTTCATTGAATGCGTTTGCGGACAATGCATCTTGATCTCCTTGCAGGACAGCGATGGCTTAGGATTCAGGGTAAAGATCTGCTTCCTAAGACTTTTGCATTTTATGCGCCATGAGGGTTCCGCAAGGAGTTTTTTCTCCCTACAGGTCGAGAGGATCCCATAGGTGTAAGTTCTTCTTAAGAATCGTGAGGATTCTTAAGCGGGTTTTCCCTTGAGTGTCGTAAGGATCTCACAAGAGAGTTTTTCTTCCTTACAGGTCGTGAGGACCTGCAAGTGTTGGATGTAGTCATCCTTATCCGTGTTTCACGGGGTCAGGGGTTGCTCAAGGCGTCGTAGTTTAAAGACGTCGCGGTCAAGGTTAAGGACCTCATAGTCCATGGATTTAAGGACTCCACAGTCCGATGTTAGTTTTAAGACATCACGGTCAGGGTTAAGGACCTCATAGTCCGTGGATTTAGGGACTCCACAGTCCGATGTTAGTTTTAAGACATCACGGTCAAGGTTAAGGACCTCATAGTTCATGGATTTAGGGACTCCATAGTCCGATGTTTGTTTTAAGAGATCACGGTCAAGGTTAAGGACCTCATAGTCCGTGGATTTAAGGACTCCACAGTCCGGTGTTTGGTTGCAGGGACCCGTCACCTCTTTGAAGACGTTGAGGAATTACAACGCCACGTATCAAAGGAGTGAAGAGATGTACCCTTAAACCAAGGCAGAATCCGTAGGGAATCTGTTGGAGATAGTGCCCTCAGAGTCAATTATTGGATCACAGGCACGCGATTGCAATGATTGAGGGAGGACCTATCCCAGTAGGACAGTCTTACTCGAGATGATAGTATGCTATCTGGTTTATCTTTATCATCGTGTACTGCTTTAGGTGACCAGACTGGTCGCTATTACACGTTGATAGAGCCCTTAGGATTCTTGCTTGACTGCCAGCAGTATGAGGGCGATCATATACGTGGGAGCTGGTAGTCTATAAGCACATCCTTAAAAAGTCCTTAGTCGTGGGAGTTTCGAGACAGGGCATCGATACTCCAGAGTAGACTAGTGTATACAGTCGAGACCCCAACGAGGGGCGGTGGCCGGTCTCACAAGCCACTGGTGTCAGTTGGTTCACCTAAGATGTATACAGGTGCTCATTGGGTTATGAGTACACCGGATAGGACTCGCCGGGAGCATGCTAGTTGGTCTTATACCCGACGTCAGATAGCAGTTCCCTGGTGACATGTGTACAGGTTAGTTCATCGACCTGAGGATCGTCATTTGTCTCGTGTGAGTTCCCACTGTACTTTTATTACTACCCTACCACGCTCAAAGAAGACGTGCAAACAGGTTTTAGTTGGGTACAGTCCCGAGCCACATAGAGGCAGTGAGCGGATCTTCAGGGGTTCGTCTCTCCCGGTATTGGGTTGAGGTCGCGCTGTGTCTAGGAGAGCCAGAACATGAAAAGTCCTTGGCCAAGGCAGGAGATTTACTGGTAGGTATTCCAGTAGTATCTCAGGGTGTTCTTGGCTGATCTCTGACACGACTTGTACCGCTTTTGGGGGTCTGACTTTTACCAACCCCCTAGGCCCGCCATGCGATGCTCATAGACGAACGGACCGGACTGTACGGATATTGTCACTGACAGGCTCAGTAGGGTGTCAGGATGAGTTCGCTCATCGATGTCCCTTTCGGTCAATAGCTGGTGGCCCGTCATGTATGGCTAATACCTCTGACGTGCTAGTGGTTAAATCCACAGCCATAGTATTGACGAGTCTTTAGAGTCCCCCACATTCAGTTGCTCAAGTTTTCGGGCGAAACGCTGTAGAGGCCGTATGGAGATATGGCACGGTTCGATCAGATACGTGCGGTATTGCACGGATCAGGATCGGACGGATAATACTAGCCGGCTTTGGTTTAAGCCGGATCCTAGTATAGTACAGTGTAGAGTTTGTCTCATTGCATTTGTATTTCGGTCGTAATACAGATGCAGGTGTGTATGCACAGTAGCGGGGTTTTTCCTGTAATTTATTGCGGGACCAGTTTTCTGGAGTTGCCGGTTTGCTTTTCGTTTCGGCCATATTTCATTTGTATCTTTCAATGGCCGAAGATTGGTGGAGGAGGGCTTATTTGCATTTGTGCAAATAAGTATTTGTGAAGGGGGTCTTTGCATATTATTGTATCATGATACTTGCACCATCATTTGACTTCTTTTGACCATGATGGCTTGACTTGTGGTTTCATGATGGTTGTGGTGGAGTGTTGGTCTTTGTTTGTTATCATGCTTGTTGATGATGAAGGGTTATGATGTTTGATGTGAGACTTGCCTTTTTCCCTTTTACACTCTACCTTGCATTATTCTTGTCCCATGGGATTATTTCCTCACTCCACTCCATTCTCACTCTCCCCAATTGCCATGGCCGGCCATTCTAAAAGAGGGGCTGTCCCAATATTTTGTGAAGGATTTTTGGTCTTTTAGCTTCACAAAAATCCAATAGTTTCACCTCCAAAGTATAGTTCATTCTCCTCCACAAAAAGGGCAACTTCCAATACCCCAAATGAGACATAGGTTCTACACTTTCCTACAGCAAACCTTGGGCACGTCGATTCGCTAACTTCGTGCCTGAGTTGCCTCGGTATAGAGGCGGGAGCCCGTAAAAGAAGCCGGCGACGTGGTGCCCTTCCAGCGACGAAGTGGAGACCGGACATTCCGCGGGAGATCGGGACGACGACGAGAAGACCGGAGGATACGGATCGCTCAGTATATCTCTCTTCCCCATCTTGTAGTTAGCTAGAACTAGTTAATGGCCCGATCCGGGTTTTAGTGCGCGGTGGTGCCGGTTTGAAAAATTAAAGTTAACCATCGCTTCCGCATTCCGGCCTCGGGATGGAGGCCAGGGCGCCGCCGTGACTTACAGTGGTATCAGAGCCTCGCCATTAACATAGTCTAGCTTGGTCTAACGTGTTTACACTTCCGATCGAACAAATGTTCCAAAACCATGTTTTTCAAAACAACAGTTTTCTGTCGAAATTTTTTTTACTCGAAATTTTTTTCAGGTAGTCTCAGAATACTGTGCAGGGAAGCATAAGCCTCCTGTAAAAATTTGGTCGCGAGATCTCATTATTCCACCGCGGAACCGCGGCCAACCCATGCTTGGGCCGCGGTTCCGCCGCCGTTTTGAATGATCAGTGCACCAATTTTTTACAGAGGCCTCCTGTGATGAAAATAGGGGTTTTGGAATATTAATTTTGGGCCCAGAATTTCTTGATGTGCTACAGTAATGCTTTAGGGCCCACTTGGTAAAATTTGATCGATCGGATATTTTAAACACGTTAGTTCACAGTATTTACATTATATCTGCGACCGTGAATGTCACTTGATCGGTAAATCCGGTCTAACTGCTATAGCCCGGTTAGACGGATTTGCGAACGTGACCTTCACGTTGATGTTCTGTGTTATGCTGTGATGTTGCGGATTGGTTGTGGGGGACAGCCTGGATGCAATGCTAGTACAGTTTTTGTTGTATTATGTACATTTGATATTGCGGGGCGAGCGTCCGATATGTGGACTGCCGTCACTGCCTGATTATATTATTATTTTGGGGCACGACCAGGTTGCGGTCGATGTACCCGTTGTATGTATATTTTACTTTCTGTACTAGGATTGCCCCGCGGAGGGGTGCACGGATAGTCGGGTTCTAGAGGGAAACGGGCCCGCATCTCATGACATTGAGACGGAGGGGGCTTCACTCTAGAATTGGCGGGCTATTCGCCGCACTCGTAGGGGGTACAGGTTGACCCAGGAGGGGTGCCCAAGTTACCGGATTTCGTGAAGTGCTGGGTGGTCCATTCACGTTGCTGAAAGAGGCTGCCTCGCTTCAGGTTTTGGCGGGTAACTTGCCGCGCCCGTAGGGGTCTAGGATTTCATTGCACATGCTATCCACACGACCAGGGGAACGTCGGGTTTCAGTAGTGGCTCTGTGAAACCCGGGGATCCCAAATATCTATATTGTTCTGTGATGCTGTGCATTTCTGTGATGTTGCATTTTTTATCACGCCTTGAGCGAAATATTATATATTGATATATACTAGTAGATGTTGTATATGTTTTGCATCCGCGCTAGTCCAGTCCCCGCTCTGTCGTTAGTCAGCTAACCTAACGGGTAATGACGGGACCCAGTGGCTAATGCGGATGGCATATACGTACATCAGTATATTTTCGTTCTTTTTGGTGTGATCAATTAATGGGACTGCATTGATTCGGATCAATGCAAGTAAAACAAACCTAATTTGATGTTGTTGGAACACTTTTCAAAAAGCTGTTATTGCAAGGACGTTCTCTTTTGTTTTGCACAGTGGTATTCAGTTGGAATATCCTGCTCCTCAGTCGACGAGGCAAGGGCCGAGATCCCTTCACCGGGAGTGACCCCTTGGACAAAAAGTTTGCGTCAGGGCATTAACTTCACTATAGCCGATTACTTTTTCTTTGCACCATCGTATTCGGTTGGAATATCCTGCACCTCATTCTACGGGGAAAGAGCCGAGATCCCTTCACCGGGAGTGACCTCTTTAGCAAAAGTTTTCGTCGCTATATTTTTAAAAAGCTATCCGTTCCTTCAACGATATCAAGTTCATTACGTTAAAGGTTTTCGCAAGAAACCATTCGTAGCCCTCCATCGTTTCATATGGGTGGTCAATAGTATTCAAGCTGTGTATGTTGGCCAAAGTCAAGGCACAGTGATTGGTAGCTATTGGGTATTCATATGCAGCATAGAAAGATGCGTTGGTTTGGGGCAGTCGTACTACTATTTTGGCCAAAGTCAAGGGTATGTACGGGTGGGCTCAAATTAACCTGGAGAATGACGGGTAGAACTTGACATGTGACTTATGATATGTTGGCCAAAGTCAAGGTCATAAGAGCATGGGGCAAAAATCACATCGGGAGTTTCTAAAGAAACTGAAACTTACCAGATATGCGCATACCTTCTGGAGTGTGATAGCGTGAGCGGATTCCGTCACGTTATCATGCGATGATAGTTGGATCCCGATTCCCACTGATGAGTTGGTTTACTCCTCGGGTGATCCCGACTAATTCTTCTTTCGGGTTTGGAGAAGAATTTGAGGTTACAGTGGGAGGTTTCTAGATTAGATAAATTGGTAACCATTCTGATCTAGGTTAGAGTGCACGCTGAGTGTTTCTTTTCTCTCTCTCTTCGGCAGCGACCATTGACCCGACCCTGAGACTATGACTCAGAGACCAATATTAACCGAACCTTCTTAAACACTGGCTTTTGGATTGTCAGAGTTGCAAACCTCATTGCCACTCCTACTTTTACCCTTTTCTTCAGGACACCCTGTATTACTACGAACGTCCACTTCCATTGGACAAAACCATCGTATGGTTAGATACGAACTCGAAGGAATTTATTCGAGGATGGTTTCCGGTTCTGGAGAAAACGGACAGGACTATTCAGTTGTCTTTTCATTTTACCTTCTCTCAGGTTGCGAGTACCCCTTAGATTAGGGCATAGTACACCTATTACGCAAATTGGATTGTCTTCTTCCAAACCATAGGCAGGTGCCGACCGGTAGGGAATGAAGAAAACCAATTAGCCTAACGATGGTGTATAGAAGGTATTATGTAAAGACAAAGAAAGGGATTAGAAGGAGGGCAAAGTAAATTGCGACTGCTATTCACGACCAAACCAAGTATTTCATTACCACTCTCACTTCACCTTTGTATTTCTCCAGGACACTCCGTATCACTACGAAGATCCACAATTTATTGGATATTCCATCGTATGGTTATATACGAACTCGAAAGGAACTTGTTCCAGTTCGGGGATGGATTCTGGTTCAGGAGAAATAGGAATAAAGTTTATTCAGGTGTCTTTTATCTTCACCTTCTCTCGCGTTGCGAGTGCTCCTAGGATTAGGACAGTACACCCATTATGCTTATTGGATAGTCTTCTTCCAAACCATAGGCTGGTGCCGAACGGTAGGGAAGGAAGAAAACCATTTGGCCTAAAGGGGTGTGCAGAAGGTAATGACTAAAGACATAGAAAGGGGTTTGGAAAGATGGCAAAGAATTACACGGTTATAGTCGTGAATCTGGATAATGGAAGAGGCATTACTAGGAATACCAGGATACCTCATCGAAACATTTCAATGTTTCAGTTTCACTGTGTACTGTTAAAAGAAAACTGATTTCCCAATTAGACACTTGCTCCAGGGTATGTATTTACCAGGTAAGATTCTCACATCTGTGTGGTTTTACAGATGATGAGTGGGAGTAAATTATTGAGAATTAGGTGATCGTCCTCATTATATCGGGATTCGTTGTAATCGGTGATATTTGAGGAGGTCACCTGGGTTGTTTGCCGGACGGCAAATATTTGGTTTTGAATATTCGCTGTCATGCACCAATTTCAAATTGATATATCTGTACGTCTATTTTTATAGAGTGAGATATACCTTTTTGAAATTATGTCTGTGACATTTACCTATATCAGTGGATGGTTAGGTAAGGAGTATTAAACAGCCGTGTAATTCTTCTTAACCATAAGTACAGTTTTCAACCTACGACACACAGTGAATGAGTTATCAGACTCAAGGGACTTATACAGAGTATTGTATGTTGTCCAGGGTCCATCAGGACAGAGGGGTTGGTCCTCGTACTATATTCGGTTTGCTTATGACTTCTCTAGTTTTTAGACAGGAGTTTCGTAGAAACACAGGGTCCGAATTTTGAGAAGTTATAGGTATTTGAATAAAGTAGAGAACCAGGTGTTGCAAGTATCGGGATTCTTCAAGTTGATCGAAGATGTAGATACTTGTGTATGGTATTCGGTTGACAGTAATGATTAAGAGATCTTGCTTCTCTTTCAGGTTACTCATAATTGGAAGCATTCCTAAGTTGAGTAACGCTGATCGGCCTCCTTCCATTTAGTTGACATGCACTGGAGACAGATGCATGATTTGAATCTGGTTCAATCAGTGCCTCTGGTTCTGTATTGGATATAGAACAGTTCATATCTTAACATTGATAAGGTACGGGGAGTTGTCCGGCTTATGATTAAAACCAGACACTGGACAACTCAAGGCACGTTTCTGTAATGGCAGTTTGTGGGTTGACCCAGGCTATGACGAGGGTTGACTTTCTACCATCTGGAAGAACAATAGCGATATTGTTCTAGACTCTCCACAGTTTTAATAAAAATGGATTTTTTTCAGAAAACAGTAGTGGGAGTATGGTAGAACTGAAAGTGATTCCAGAACCACAAACGATTACTGAAGATTTGATAGGAACCTAAAGATTCAATCTGGTTTGACATTCCATTGGCCACTCCGCAGATAAGGTGGGTAACTTCAGACACCCGAGAGGTACTCCGCTAGCCTCAAGGACAGTGACTGGGAAGTTCTTGTTTACCCACACTTGCCATTGCTGTTGTTCCAGACTGTGAGACCCGGCAGGAGGATGAGTATAACGTCGTTCTAAACTGGCTTTAGAAGTGTACGTCTATATGACTCTGCCAGAGGGTTGTCGTAGTCAGTGGGAGCAGCGGAAGCATTGGTGGATAAGTGGCTTATGTCTATTTATAGACTAAAGCAAATATAGCGGAGATAGATCATCAATTTCTGATGTGACAGTCATAGGTTTGACTTCATCAGAATAGGGGATGGATCTGCTGAGAAGGTAGTAGGGTGTGATGTCATGGTATTTGGATGACATACACAGAATAGGAAAAGAAACTCCTATACTACGATCGGTTATACTTTGGTCGTCATACATTGGTTTCTCCATATGGGACTTGGACATTATATCAGACATACTGGTTGCTAGATCTATTGTTTTAGATCTAGATTTGGGTGGTTTCCCAATCTGGGTACTTAGACAACATTCTAAGAGTATTTAGAATGGACGACTCCTGGCACGGTTGTGTACCTGCAGGTAATGGAGTCGCCCTCTCTAAAGGTATCTTACAGACTAAAGGGGAGAGGATGTGCATGATTGGCAGATCACTTGCTCAGGCAATTGAGTCAATCATGAGATGTCAAGTACCACACCAGATGTTGTTCTTGCAGTAGGTGCAATAAGTTGACATTGATCCAATCCTGGAGAAACAGTCGGAAGCAGTTTTAGAACATAAGTGGATGTTCTAGGGATATGATAACGACAGCCTCTTTCGGGAGACAGTTATCATTCCAGGCTTCCAAGATGACCTGGACGACAAGGAGGTTGTCAGAGTTATAGTTTTCCTTCTGACGGGGGGCAGTATTTTGGACAGGTGGTCCAAGGAAATACCGAAGGAGGTATGGCGCAGGATACTGATTAAGTTCAGTTGACGATACAGTCTAAGAAGTTTGGATTTGGAGTTCATCTATGAGCTACGTCCCATCAGACATCCAGATACATTCTAAGACAGGTATTGCTCATTTCGGGAGATGGATTTCTCCGCGAACTTGAGATATAGAGAGACATAGAAAGAAACATCAAAGCGAATCCACTCGCTGAGGCTATTCCTCGAACGCAATAGTTTCGCAAACGAGCTTTGTGAGACTGACTAGTAGAGGAGTTGGGTGTTCGGTATCACACGGGCTGTGAGTATTCGACATCGCAATAATTAGCCTTGAGTGCAAGTGGGAGATTGTTGGAGATAGTGCCCTCAGAGTCAATTATTGGATCACAGGCACGTGATTGCAATGATTGAGGAATGACCTATCCCAGTAGGACAGTCTTACTCGAGATGATAGTATGCTATCTGATTTATCTTTATCATCGTGTACTGCTTTAGGTGACCAGACTGGTCGCTATTACACGTTGATAGAGCCCTTAGGATTCTTGCTTGACTGCCAGCAGTATGAGGGCGATCATATACGTGGGAGCTGGTAGTCTATAAGCACATCCTTAAAAAGTCCTTAGTCGTGGGAGTTTCGAGACAGGGCATCGATACTCCAGAGTAGACTAGTGTATACAGTCGAGACCCCAACGAGGGGCGGTGGCCGGTCTCACAAGCCACTGGTGTCAGTTGGTTCACCTAAGATGTATACAGGTGCTCATTGGGTTATGAGTACACCGGATAGGACTCGCCGGGAGCATGCTAGTTGGTCTTATACCCGACGTCAGATAGCAGTTCCCTGGTGACATGTGTACAGGTTAGTTCATCGACCTGAGGATCGTCATTTGTCTCGTGTGAGTTCCCACTGTACTTTTATTACTACCCTACCACGCTCAAAGGAAACGTGCAAACAGGTTTTAGTTGGGTACAGTCCCGAGCCACATGGAGGCAGTGAGCGGATATTCATGGGTTCGTCTCTCCCGGTATTGGGGGTGAGGTCGCGCTGTGTCTAGGAGAGCCAGAACATGAAAAGTCCTTGGCCAAGGCAGGAGATTTACTGGTAGGTATTCCAGTAGTATCTCAGGGTGTTCTTGGCTGATCTCTGACACGACTTGTACCGCTTTTGGGGGTCTGACTTTTACCAACCCCCTAGGCCCGCCATGCGACGCTCATAGACGAACGGACCGGACTGTACGGATATTGTCACTGACAGGCTCAGTAGGGTGTCAGGATGAGTTCGCTCATCGACGTCCCTTTCGGTCAATAGCTGGTGGCCCGTCATGTATGGCTAATACCTCTGACGTGCTAGTGGTTAAATCCACAGCCATAGTATTGACGAGTCTTTAGAGTCCCCCACATTCAGTTGCTCAAGTTTTCGGGCGAAACGCTGTAGAGGCCGTATAGAGATATGGCACGGTTCGATCAGATACGTGCGGTATTGCACGGATCAGGATCGGACGGATAATACTGGCCGGCTTTGGTTTAAGCCGGATTCTAGTATAGTACAGTGTAGAGTTTGTCTCATTGCATTTGTATTTCGGTCGGAATACAGATGCAGGTGTGTATGCACAGTAGCGGGGTTTTTCCTGTAATTTATTGCGGGACCAGTTTTCTGGAGTTGCCGGTTTGCTTTTCGTTTCGGCCATATTTCATTTGTATCTTTCAATGGCCGAAGATTGGTAGAGGAGGGCTTATTTGCATTTGTGCAAATAAGTATTTGTGAAGGGGGTCTTTGCATATTATTGTATCATGATACTTGCACCATCATTTGACTTCTTTTGACCATGATGGCTTGACTTGTGGTTTCATGATGGTTGTGGTGGAGTGTTGGTCTTTGTTTGTTATCATGCTTGTTGATGATGAAGGGTTATGATGTTTGATGTGAGACTTGCCTTTTTCCCTTTTACACTCTATCTTGCATTATTCTTGTCCCATGGGATTATTTCCTCACTCCACTCCATTCTCACCCTCCCCAATTGCCATGGCCGGCCATTCCAAAAGAGGGGCTGTCCCAATATTTTGTGAGAGGATTTTTGGTCTTTTAGCTTCACAAAAATCCCATAGTTCCACTTCCAAAGTATAGTTCATTCTCCTCCACAAAAAAGGCAACTTCCAATACCCCAAATGAGACATAGGTTCTACACTTTCCTACAGCAAACCTTGGGTACGTCGATTCGCCAACTTCGTGCCTGGGTTGCCTCGGTATAGAGGCGGGAGCCCGTAAAAGAAGCCGGCGACGTGGTGCCCTTCCAGCGACGAAGTGGAGACCGGACATTCCGCGGGAGATCGGGACGACGACGAGAAGGCCGGAGGACACAGATCGCTCGGTATATCTCTCTTCCCCATCTTGTAGTTAGCTAGAACTAGTTAATGGCCCGATCCGGGTTTTAGTGCGCGGTGGTGCCGGTTTGAAAAATTAAAGTTAACCATCGCTTCCGCATTCCGATCTCGGGATGGAGGCCGGGGCGCCGCCGTGCACTTACAGAATCAGGGTGGTTGATCGTTAGTTTTAAGACATTACGGTCGAGGTTAAGGATATCATAGTCCGTGGATTTTAAGGACTCCACAGTCCGGTGTTTGCTCTGGATGCTTCACACGGGTTTACTGCCGTGCTTGACGAGGACCAGGCTCCGCTCTGGATGCTTCACACGGGTTCACTGCCGTGCTCTGCGAGGACCAGGATCCGCTCTGGACGTTTTCCATGGGGTCAAAGAGTGAAGTTATCCGCGTTCCACGTAACCAGGAATTTTGCACTAGATGCTTCACACGGGTTCACTGCCGTGCTTGGCGAGGACTAGGCTCCGCTCTGGATGCTTCACACGGGTTCACTGCCGCGCTCTGCGAGGACCAGGATCCACTCTGGGCGTTTTCCACGGGGTCAAAGAGTGACGTTATCCGCGTTCCACGTAACCAGGAATTTTTCACTAGATGCTTCACACGGGTTCACTGCCGTGCTTGGCGAGGACTAGGCTCCGCTCTGGATGCTTCACACGGGTTCACTGCCGTGCTTCGCGAGGACCAGGATCCGCTCTGGACGTTTTCCACCGGGTCAAAGAGTGACGTTATCCGCGTTCCACGTAACCAGGAATTTTGCACTAGATGCTTCACACGGGTTCACTGCCGTGCTTGGCGAGGACTAGGCTCCGCTCTGGATGCTTCACACGGGTTCACTGCCGTGCTTCGCGAGGACCAGGATCCGCTCTGGATGTTTTCCACGGGGTCAAAGAGTGACGTTATCCGCGTTCCACGTAACCAGGAATTTTGCTGATTGTATCAGCATTTCACGGGATGGAGGTTTGACTGTTGGCGATATGTATACCACCGAGCCATGGAACTGGGAGTTGCCGCTGTTCCGCTTAGCTTAGAGTTGTGTCCATTGTTACGAGACGAGTGTTGAAACGATCTCCAGGTCTTCTTTGGCCCGTCGAGACTTGGCTTCTTCTTCTGATGAAACCTGGGGGAGAAGTATGATCCCTTTTTTGTTTACGCCCTTGGGTTGTGTATAGGGTGTGATGGAACATCACCTGTAGGGCATAAATTAAAACTCTCTTTTCTTTTTTATTTTATTTCTCTTTCCGCGATGCTCTATCATTTCAGCTTTTATATCGCGAAGGTCGCGATTGCCCCATCATTTCGGCTATTTTTCGCGGTGCCCGATCATTTCGGCTATTTATTTATTTTCCACTCGCTGCTTTTTATTGCGAGTTGCCCCATCATTTCGGCTAATTTTCATGCATACATTTTTACTTGCTGCTTTTTATTGCAAGTTGCCCCATCATTTCGGCTATTTCGTAGGCATGTGTGGCTTGCTAGCTTTTTCACCGCAAGCTTGGATTTAGACACCGATTTCGGTATCAGCATCGCTACCACTGGGATGTTGCCAGGAGCGAATCATCATTTGCCTCTGTCGATGTTGAACAAAGGTGGCTTAGCAAACAGGGTTAGGGTCCTGTCGACTAAGGCTTTTGACTTTATGAGCCGTAAGGGTCTCACAAAGGTATTTCTCCCTACAAGTCGTGAGGATCTTGTAGGTGTATTTTCTCCCTAGGAATCGTGAGGATTCCTAAGTGTATGTTCCTCTGCAAGTCGTAAGAATCCTACAAGAGGGCTTTCTCCTTATAGGTCGAGAGGACCTACAAGGGTTGCTCATCATATGGACATATCCCTAGTCACGGGTGGGACTTTGCTGGGGAAATGTTTATTCGCGCCCGTGGATTGTATACAAGGGTCAGTATTGAGCCGCTTGTTGGGCAGTATCGAAGGTTATGGGGGATCTGCTTAAGAACAGGTTTAGGTTTCTGTAACTTAAGACTTTCAAATCTCATGAGCCGTGAGGGTCCCATAAGAGAATTCTCCTTACGAGTAGTGAGGATCTCGCAAGTGTATTTTCTCCTTAGGAATCGTGAGGATTCCTAAGTGTGTTGCTCCTTTGTGAGTCGTAAGGATCTCACGCGGGTGGTTTCTCCTTACAAGGTCGAGAGGACCCTATAAGTGTCTTTTAACGAGGTTGCGCCCTTTCGGGTTTTCACAAACACTCGCCGGTAGTCCTGCTGTTTTTACTCACGGAGCCCTTTCGGGTTTTCATCCGTGCCCTTTTTGCTTATGGACATACCGTTTTTTTTTATTCTTTTCATTTTCTCTTTCTCCTTTTTTTTTAAGAGGCCGCACCCTTTCGGGTTTTCACGAACACTCGCCGGTAGCCCTGCTGTTTTTACTCACGGAGCCCTTTCGGGTTTTCATCCGTGCCCTTTTTGCTTATGAACATACCGTTTTTATTTATTATATTTTTTTATCTCGTCAGCCTAAGGATGCTGCGGTATTAGTTTAAGGACGTTTCGGTCCATCGTTAGTTTAAGGACGTTTCGGTCCGTCGTTAAGAGGCTGGCTACCGTTTATAAAACTTGAGCTTAGTAAGATAGCGAGCGGGCATGGTCGTCGTCACATATCATTGACTTAGGTTGTGGCTCATTAAGCGTAGTATTTCTTTAGGAAGCGACCGTTTATCGGCCTGAAAGGCCTTTCACCGTGCACGTCCATGAGTAGATAGGCCCCACCCTGGTAGACCTTATCTATGATGTACGGGCCTTCATAGTTTGGCTCGAATATTCCCCGCTTGGCGCGATTGGGGATCATAGGTTTTTTGACCACTAGTACGAGTTCGCCTTGGCGGAATGTCCTCGGTCGGGTCAATCTTTCGTATGAGCGCGTCATCTTTGCTTTATAAGCTTCTAGATTTTGTTGCGCTATGAGCCGTGTTTCTTCAAGAGCATCGAGCTCCTCGAGCCGAAGGCTAGCATTTTCTTCGTTCGTCAGTTCGTAGTGGACTGCCATCCGTAGAGAGGGTAGCTCTATTTCGAGGGGGGTACCACTTCCGTACCGAATACCAGTGCGTACGGCGTTGTGTTCGTGGCCGTCTTGAACGTAGTTCGATAGGCCCAAAGGGCCTCTTGCAGCCTCTCGTGCCAGTCTTTCTTATTTCGGGACACCGTCTATTTCATGATTTTTGTCATGGTCTTATTGAAGGCCTCGGCTCGACCATTAGCTCGCGGATTGTAAACTGAGGAATATCTCCAGTCTATATTATGATGTTGCGCGAGGCGGCTAATTTTATGGCTTCTGTAGGCTGGCCCGTTATCGAAGATAATTCGCCGCGGAGTTCCAAACCGATAGATGACGTGCGTCTTGAAGAAGTGGAGGATATTCTCCGTCTTCACTTCCCTCAGCGGTACTGCTTCTGCCCATTTGGAGAAGTAATCAGTTGTCGCCGGGATGAAACGATGTCCCCGGGACGACGCTGGTTCGATAGGGCCGACTATGTCAGTCCCCCACATTTCGAATGGCCAGCTAGCCACCGTCGGATGTAGTGGATTCGGATGCTGGTGGATGAAATCCCCATGGATTTTGGCACGAGTGGCACTGCTTCGCATATTCGAGGCAGTCCTGGATCATCGTGGGCCAGTAGTAACCCATCCGTTTAATTTTTAACTTCATCTTTGGGCCTGCTTGATGAGAACCACAGATTCCGTCATGAACCTCTTGAACGACTCTTTCTGCTTCGCCAGGTCCTAAACATCTCAGCCAGAGAGAATCAAACGACCTCTTATACAGAGTATTATTGACGAAAGCGAAAGATAGAGCTCGTTTCATGAGCTGATGTCTTGAGGACGCTTCTTCGGGCATTCGGTGGGACTTAAAGTAGTCTATGAAGACTTCCCTCCAGTCCTCAACCTTCTCACGGTCTTTTATTTGTAGGGTCGTTTGCTCAGTCGCGCCCTTTTCTTCGTATGACTCGGGAGATATTTTTGCTGGGGTGAGCACTCGACGGCTTTGTACCATGATTTTGACATCATCGAGGTTCTCGTCAGCCAGTTCTTTAGCGAGCTTGGCTAGCGCGTCTGCTTTGCTATTTTCCGCACGTGGTATGCTTTCCAAAGTGCAGGAGGGAATTTGGATCAATAGTTGCTGCACCTTTTCGCCGTACTTCACCAACTCCGGTTTGCACGTTTGGTTGTCACTATTTACTTGACTAACGACCAGTTGAGAATCCCCGTATATAAGGAGGTCTTCAATTCCCATGTCGATGGCGATCTCGAGGCCTGCTATCAGAGCTTCGTATTCGGCTTCATTGTTTGTCCTCGGTTCTGTTAAGGAGAAGGCGAAGCGCATTATCCCTCCTTGTGGAGTTACGAAGATGAGGCCTACCCCTGATTTGATCATTGGGATACCTTGTTTGCGCTTCTTTACGGAAGACGCTGCATCGAAATAGAGTTCCCATCGGGTACTACCGCCGCCGATCGCATCGAATGCATGCTCGTCCGGCAGATCGCGGTTCAGAGGAGAACCGGCAGGTACTGGATGCTCAGCAAGAAAGTCGGCAATGGCCTGGCCTTTCACTGCCTTGAGAGGTTGATACGTTATCGAAAACTCCATTAAGAGCAGGGCCCATTTAGCGAGTCGTCCCGTCAATATGGCCTTTGACATCAAATATTTAAGAGGGTCCACCTTCGAGATGAGACGAACTTCGTGCGCCAACGCATAGTGCCTGAGCTTTGTTATCGCGAAGATCAACGCCAAGCAGTGTTTTTCAATGGGAGAGTAGTTGCTTTCTGCCCCAGCAGAACTCGACTTAAGTAGTGGAGTGCTCTCTCTTTTCCTTGATCGTTCTCTTGTGCCCATAATGCGCCTAAGGAACCTTCGAGGGCGGTTGTATAAAGAATGAGGGGTTTTCCCTTGGCCGGCGCAGCCAACACCGGAGGGTTTTTCAGGTACTGCTTGATCTCGTCTAGTGCGCCTTGGCATTTATGATCCCAAACGAATGGAGTTCCCTTCTTCATCAGGTGGCTGTAAGGACGGCACTTGCCTGAAAGATTGGCGATAAATCGCCGGATGTATGCGAGCTTCCCTTGGAGAGACCGCAACTGTTTGAGGGTTCTTGGCGGAGGCATTTCCATAATCGCCTTGATCTTAGATGGATCCACTTCGATACCTCGATATCGGATGATGAATCCCAGGAATTTACCCGAGGAGACTCCAAACGCGCATTTGAGGGGATTCATTTTCAAATTATATTGCCGAAGGCGTTGAAATACAGTCTCCAGATGCTTTAAATGTTCTTCGTATGACATGCTCTTTACTACAAGGTCATTGATATAGCACTCGACGATGTCATGTATGAGGTCGTCGAAGATCTTTGTCATGGCCTGTTTCCTGATTTAAAATCAGAAAAGCTTATGGAAAAAGCTTCAGAAAAGGGTCACTTGCTTACACGTGACCAGCAGTCACGTGTTGGCACGTGACACCTAAAAGCATTAGCAAGACAAGTTCAGTTTCCCAACTACATCGAAGAAAAGGGCTTCAGAAAGAGTCACGTGCTCCCACGTGACCAGGGTCACGTGTCGGCACGTAACATTTAAAAGCAAGCGGCATAGGCACATTGGTTCCCTGATCAAATCAAGGAAAAGGCTTCAGAAGAGGTCACGTGCTCCCACGTGACTAGGGTCACGTGTTGGCACGTGACGCTCAAAACATCAGACTCATTCTCCGGTTAAATCAAGAAAAAAACTCCAGAAGAGGGTCACGTGCTCACACGTGACCAGGGGTCACGTGGTGGCACGTGACGGCTAAGCAGCAGAAGAAGGCAGAGTGCAAAAGAAGAAAAGGGCTGGTTACAAGGGGGTCACATGCCCACACGTGACCAAGGGTCACGTAGCCGCACGTGACTAGCTTTCAAAGCCCATTTGTTAAACAGAATTAAATTCTGAGAAAAGACCTCTCAAGTCTTTCCAAAAGCAACCGATTGAATTAAAGATTTAGAGTGATTAAATATCATCTATCTATGGGAAAATCTCGAATTTGGGAAGATTTCCCTCTTAAATCTAACAGAAATCACAAAGGAGAATCGCTGGATTTGAAATCCAATGGTGAATAAAATTCACCTAATAATCCAAAGGTCCAGAACGAATGATGGATGCAAATCAAATCTCTCAATGAAGATACGTCAAAAAACTAATTGACTCGGCTGCTTCTCCTATAAATAGGAGCCGAGACACACAAAAAAAGGGATATATACGCAGAGGGAAGAAAGGGAGAGAGAGCCTTGATACTTCGAGGAACTTGGATCTTCTGCAAAAGAAAACCCTAGGTAAGAAAGGGAAGGCTCCTTGAAAGAAAGAGAATTTAATTCTCAACAGAGTTTAACTCTGATATATAAAACAGAAGAACATATTTCTTCTCTCTTTGATAGAGGATCTGCAAAGTGCACATCTCCCCTTGAATCTGAGAATTTAATTCTCAATGGGTTGAGATCCTGCCATGCAGATCCAAAACATAGAGAGGGAATGGAAGCGCGAGAATTTAATTCTCACAGAACTATAGGAATTTAATTCCTTTAAAATAAAACTAGGGCTTGACCCTGTGTTATGGGAATTTAATTCCTTCAGAATAAAAAGAAACAGGGTTTAACCCTAATTAAGAACCTAGTTCTGTTGGAACAGCGGGGATTTAATTCCCTTGATCATAATTTAACAGAGAGTGGGAACTTAATTCCTTAAAAGCTTTTATTAGGGTTTAACCCTATTCAGTTCTTCACGTATATGAAGAATTTAATTCCTACGGAAAATTCAGAGTCCAACTCTATTCAGAATATAAATCTTCAAAAGGAAGTAGGAATTTAATTCCTCTGAAATTACTGTCAGGGTTTAACCCTACGAGGAATTTAATTCCTGGAAAAGATTAACAGATCCTCTAAACAACATACATAGAGGCAGGGTCACCTATCACCACGTGACCCCCCCAAGAGATCTACAGAAAGCCCCTTTGAGGCAGCACCCCACGTGACCCACGTGACCCTCGGTAGAAGCTTTAACATATAAGCATTTGAATGCCCGTCACGTGAGGGCACGTGATGCGATAATCTCAGCAGAATAAATGAAGGGAGGGCGCTCTCACGTGTTGCCACGTGACCCCTCTTGCCTTAGTGTTCAACACTAAATTGGAACTCTCGAATCCAGTATTGAAACACTGTTGGGCCTTAGTGTTCAACACTAATCAAAAAACTTTATTCGCAGTGTTCAACACTGACTACCTTAGTGTTTAACACTAATTTGAGATCTCTGTTGCCAGTGCTTGATACTGATCTGTTTTAGTGTTTAACACTAATTTGAAAGACTTGTTGCTGGTGTTTAACACCAATTATCTTTTAGTGTTAAACACTAACTTGTCAACCTCATTCCCAGTGTTCAACAATGATTGCTCTGTAGTGTTTAACACTAGGCTTTGGCCCAATTGGCCAAATGGATAGAGGCAAAGCCTCTCCTTCAATGGACCAACAGGAAGCCAATATTCCAGACATGATTGGACTTAGCCCAAGCTGACCATAAGTCCTCAATTCGTAATTAACTGGGCTAATGGGCTCATAACATAATTAATTAGTCTTGATCCTAAATTGGGCCAAGGACTATTTAATCCACTCCGGTTCTAGAGTACATCTCTTCACTCCTTTGATACTTGGCATTGTAATCCTTCAATGTCTTCAAAGAGGTGACGGGTCCCGACGACCACACATTGATATGGACTGTGGGGTCCTTAAACCCGTGTCTAATGCAAAATTCCTGGTTACGTGGAACGCGGATAATGTCACTCTTTGACCCCGTGGAAAACGTCCAGAGCGGAGCCTGGTCCTCGCAGAGCACGGCAGTGAACCCGTGTGAAGCATCCAGAGCGCAGCCTGGTCCTCGCCAAGCACGGCAGTGAACCCGTGTGAAGCATCCAGAGCACATACCGGACTGTGGGGTCCTTAAACCCATGGACTACGACGTCCTTAACCTTGACCGAGATGTCTTAAAACTAACAACGGACTGTGGGGTCCTTAAACCCATGGACTACGACGTCCTTAACCTCGACCGAGATGTCTTAAAACTAACAATGGACCGCAATGTCCTTAAACTACCATGGACCGCAATGTCCTTAAACTACCCATGGACCGCAACGTCCTCAAACTACCCATGGACCGCAATGTCCTTAAACTAGAACAATAGAGCCCCGCATGCTCTTTTGTCGGATCTAAACGGTCCCGTTTAAGTTGATCTTAGCTGTAAAGATGGCTAACGTATCCTTAAACCTTCAAACAGACTGGACTATGAATCCCTCCAATGAACCCTGGCTCGAGGGTACATCCCTGAACTCCTCTGACATCCGTCGTTGTAATCCTTCAACGTCGTCAGAGAGGTGACGGGGCCCGACGGCCATACATACGATGGACCACTATGTCCTTAAACTAGAACAATAGAGCCCCACATGCTCTTTTGTCGGATCTAAACGGTCCCGTTAAATTGATCTTAGTCTCAAAGTTAGACTAACGTATCCTTAACAAACGTTTGAGTTGATCTTAGCCTCAAGTATGGCTGACGTATCCTCAAACCAAACCCCCAAACCCAAATCTAAGATAATACGGATTTGGACTAGTCCACGTCCTACGGGCGATGACATAAATCAGTCTCCGTATACAATCCACGGGCAACCACAAACAAGACATAAAATAAACACACATGACACGAAGTGACCATCTGGAGAAGGAGAAAGTTGTTACCGCAATGCGATAGCGTAATTAACTGCAGGGGCTTGCGCCTGCAGGGAAGAGCGTCCCCACAATCAAAAACCCCTCAAACGAGGGGGAATCTGACGAAGTCTGCTACATCGGACGCATCCGTCTAAACCTTCGATACATGATGCCATAAATCAACTTGGCATCTTCGGAGAGGTGGACGGATAGCACCAATTAGCATCTGCCCCGAATCTCAGTGCCAAGACATCGCAGTCTTGTGCGCCGCCGTTCGGAGGGGAACAGATTCTGGCACGCCCGGTGGGACCTTTTCCTCTTTCCACTCCACACTTCGTGTGTCGTGACTCGCGAACCAATCGAGGTTCGCTAATGGTTGCCCTTGGGTTTAAAGATACTAAAACTTGGCGTCTTGCTTATTACAGAAAGCAAAGGATCGATGGCTTCTACTTCTGCGAAGTTCTCCAACTGCTTGGACTGCAATTGCAACCAACGCTCTGCCTCGCCAGGAGGTATAGCCTACGAACCCCAAGCTGCTTCGCTATTCATAATGCCCGTGGAACAGGTCGCTTGCGCCACCACAGGATTGTTCTTTGGGACCATGCTCCCGCCGACAAGCTTCACCGCTCCAGTGCTGACAACGGAAGCTCTCAAGAAGTCGGTCTTTGATCGTCTTACCCCTGCCGCGGCTCCTCTCAACGAGTCGCCCAACGTCAACGCCTCGGTCTTCTCTAGATTGGGCCAGAAATCCTGCGAACTCATCATGGGGCCTACAATCTCAGAGAAGGCTGCTTCTAAGAAAGTGGCCGCTCCTACCCCTGAAATCGTCAAGGCGGCTTCTCCGGCCAAAAGGTCGGTCTTTACAAGATTGACGGCTTCAGCTCCCGCTCCTGCGGCCCAAAGGACATCGGTCTTTGACAGGCTAATACCAACAGCGACCCCCCACCCAGACAGGGGGCAAGACGAAACCATTCTTACCGCTGACCCTACGCCGTCCGTTCGACACGCTCGACGTCGCCATTGGCGCCGAGTAAGGAAGGCTGGGGGCAACTCCCCCTCCGGGTTGACTCCATCAGCCCCGGTGGCAGAAGTTAATGCTGCTGTTCCAACTGGGAACAGCTTCGAAATGCTAAATAAGGTGCGAAGGAATTCCCCTACCGTAGTGCTGAAGAAGTCTCCTCCCCCATTAAAAAAGGTTGTGGAAATAAAACCAGAACATCCCCGATCCCCTCAACGGCTGTCTTCCAAAATCTATAAGGTTTGGCGGCAGCCCCGAGACTCGATCATCGATCCAAACTTCTCCCGCCAGCACAAGAAGCTGAAAATCCAACCGGAAGCTGGTCACCAGGCTAAAACCCAAAAGGCTGTCTGGACGCCCACCTCAACGGCCCCCTCAACCTCCATGGCTCATAAAAGGAGGAGGCCAGAGAAGACCCCCCAGCATGCAACGACGACTAAAAGCACTGAGCCCAGACGCCCTAAGTCTGGGGGCATGGTGGTGCACACTGTTTACATGGCCTCTGGAAAGGAGGAAAGCCGCACTTCTACGGGCCACCGACCGCTAACCCGATCCGTGACGAAAGCCCAGGAGCAGCAACAAAAGCTTCAGGAAATGATGAATGCTATGGCCGCACTTACCGGGCCAAAAGAAAGCCCAGAAACGTCCTCAGACGCGCGCCAGGAGGAAGAAACCGACGCTGAATTCCTTCGCCGGATACTGGAGAAAAAGGACAAAGAGGCTGCTGAACAAGCGGCCAACATACAACGTATGGGCCTTCTCTTCCAAGATATGATAGGAATGATGATCCAGCAGGATTTACCCGCCGAGGATCCCCCAATCGTTCTTGAAGACGACCGAGGAGAAACGTCAAATCCACCACCAACCCTCTCAACGGCCAAGGAGGAGGCAATCTCTAAGGCTGACTTGGTTGACTACATAGCCCAGCAAATCCGGGTTCATCACGCGACTGAGGCAGCTGGTCAAGTCGTGAAGACGGGCCGGCCGTATCCAAGCTGGTACGACCAAATCAAATACCCGCAAGGCTATACGATACCAAAATTCCATGTGTACAAGGGGACCGGCAACCTCCATCAACATGTCGCCCAGTTCCGGGCCCTCTGCGGTAACACCACCGGTGATGATAAACTGTTGCTCCGCCAGTTCGTGGGCAGCTTATCAGAAACTGCATTCGAATGGTATTCGGAACTCCCGAACGATTCTATCAAAACGTTCGCTGAAATGGAGTTGTTATTCACTCAGCGATTCGCAAGTGCCAGCGAACGCACTCCAATAACTGCACTGATTAACGCCAGGGTAAAACCAGGCGAAACCTGGGTCCAGTATGCTATACGCTGGCGGAACTTGTGGTCGAGATATGAACAACGCATTGAGGAGGCACCCGCAGTGGGCATGTTCGTGGGAACCCTAGACCCCCACGCAACTATCTCTCAGTTTATGATGTTCTTTAAGCCAACCACATTCCAGACTTTAATCGACAAGTTGGCTCAGATGGACCAGATGGGTCATAGACCACCTCCCCCGAAGTCGGAACCTCGGAATGACAAGGGCAAAGGAAGGGCAACCTTTGTTGCGAATGCCCAATAGCAATCTAACGCCCCGAAACCGGCAGATCAACTGGAGAAAAGACGCCGGTATTATAATGAGAAGATGAAGCGTCCCTACTCGTTCCCACGAGACAAGACGAAACGGTTATTCGAGCTGGCAATACGCAACAGACTTATAAGCCTACCAAATCCAAGGCGACCGCCGCAACCCACCGAGGTGAATAACCCTAACTATTGCCCTTACCATCAAACGGTAAGCCATCCGATTGAAGATTGCTTCGTCTTCAAAGGATGGATTGAAGATCAATACCTCCAGGGGAAGTTTGTACTGTCCGAAAAGTGGAAGGTGAACCCACCACAACCGCATACTCCTAAGAAAGCAGATACACCGGGGGCAACCTGCTCCTTTATTGAAGAAGCTCCATGGGAGGTCGTGCTATCAACTAAAACTAAAAGAATGCTGAGAGACCTTCATGCGTGTCCTGCGATCGAATGGAAGGATCCTCTTGAACCTCAAATTATCGAAGGGATGCTAAGGCGCCGCCCAACTACGAAGACTCGCGATGAGGACCCAAATACTCATGCCCAACCGTCAAAATCTTCGAAGAAAAAGAAGAAGAAATCCAAGAAGACCGTGAAGCTTGGAGACGAGCATACGAACTTGCAGAAGCAAATCGACGCGCTGGAAGAATACAATCAAAAGGCGCGAACTCCTGTCACACTGCAAGAGTTCCTCAACCACATCTTTCAAGAGGAAGATGATGGAGAGAGCTCGTCGGATGAATCCGAAGGATATGTGGCGAGTTGTAACGTAATCTCCCACTCGTTTACCGATGATGGGAAAACTCCGGCACTAAGAAGCTGGAGGCAGAGCCTGTACCAGAGCGTGCATGGCCAACAGACAAAATGATCGACGCTTTTCTAGACGAGATTCATCTAAAAAGTAAAGCGGATCAGGAGCGTGAGATGGCAGCGTCAGAAGGAACCAAATGCAGGCGACTGAACGGAAGAGTTGAACTACCTCCGCCAGAGCGAAAGGCATCCGAAGTAGACAAGAAGATATTCAAGACGAGAAAAAGGTTTTCCAAAGCCATGTCAATGGGGATGAAGCTACCGCCCTCGGAAGGAAACACACACGATGGGGTGGAGAGGCACCCTGATTATTGCGCATATCACCGGAAAATATCACACCCCACGGAGGAGTGCGACGCCTTTAAGATATGGTGGCAAGGATATATTGCTCGTCGGCAACATGTTAAGCGCATGAAACGCAAGAGCCGTCGGGAGCGAAGAAGTACTATCGATGGGCACAACAGAACTACTGGCAACTGTTGTATGGCTCACGCCGGGGGGTCACAAGTTCTCACCTTTGGGAGCGACTCTGATGAAGAAATGGCTCTGGGCCCTCTCTTCAAAGAATCCGTTTTAGGGAAAAAGGAGAAATCGGAGATCTGCGAGAACATTCAGCTGCGCAATCGCACACTCCCAGAAAAGAATCTCGGGCCCGTAAGTAGAAAGGATAAGGGAAAGGAAAAGGTCACTGAAGATATCACTTTAGATGACCAAGTCATGAGAGAGCTGGCTGCCAAAGACCCTCCTAAGAAGGGTAAGGTGGACTATAACATCCTCGCGCACCTAAGGAAGCTACTTTCTCAGCTTAGCATTCTCGATGCCCTCCTATTATCAAAAGAAGCGCGAGACTCACTAATTAAGGCGTTACAAGAACCTGAGCAATTCCAAGCCTTCCTCGCCACTGAAAAGATGAAGGATGAAACTGGAGGAAGTGCATACGGCCGACATCACTTTCGGTGATGAAGACCTCCTTCTCGGGACGTGCGACCACAACCGTCCCCTATATGTCTCCGGATACTGCCATGATATCAAGATAGGTAAGATCCTGGTAGATAATGGATCCTCCGTCAATCCCCTTAATGTTCGGGTGTTGAAGGAAATCTGCATGAGTGTGCAACACCTCGCTCGTGACAAAATTACTATCTCCGGTTTCGATTCACAATCGTCACGGACTCTCGGATCTGTGATACTAACATTACGCTTTGGACTTCTCGTCACAGGCATCAAATTCCATGTCATTGACGCCAAGACCTGCTATAACGCCCTGCTCGGTCGTCCTTGGCTACACGAGTACAACATCATCCCTTCTACACAACATCAGTGTATGAAATACTTTAAGGATGGTTTCGAGTATACTGTAACAGGAGAGCTAAACCCATTTTCCGTGAACGAAGTCCGCAAATACGAAGATGCGAAGTACTTTTTACCAGATTTCGAGGATACAGAAAGGTGTCGCAATCCGGAGAACAAAACCGCCGCCACCATCCCTGTTTTCGGGAGCGATACCGAAGAAGAAGAAGAGATAGTTTATGCAGGGCCATCTCAACGCAACAACCTGGGGACGCCCGCCCCCATGTTGGTCTTCGGAAGTGATTCAGAAGATGAAGTTAATGCTGTGTTCTCCAATCGGCTGTCAATACAAGCACCCCCTGGCGATGACCATAGTTTGCAAATCACCATGGTACCGCAAGAACACTACAAGGATCTCGACACGCTTCAGGTTCACAATGTGCAGGACCTGCAAACATTTTACGTCCCTCCCAGGCAAAGGGGTGAGAAGGTGATCCTATTCTACCAATCCTCAGAGTCGAAAATAGAGAAAGAGATCTGGCATGGCGCGGATGCTACACTGGACAGGCTCCAACCCATCTGTCTGCCCAGACACTATACAAATGGATTAAAGAAGCTATTGAAGCGCCAAGGAGTACCCTTAAAACAGACTGTTCGGCATGCTCGGTTCTACAACAGGATTTGGGAGGTCCCCGGGACTCAACGCAAATTGCCCAACGGGAAAATGGAAACACTCGGGCTTGGATACGCAAGAGCCGGAAAACGGGAACGGGCCCACAGTAGCTACGCCATATATACCTTTGATGAAGAAGAGGACGCCTCGTCGGGAGATGCCAACCCCTCATCAAAACTAGACCCCGCGATTGAAGCGCCGAGTCCGTCGTTTGAAGAACGAATGGGCAAGCCTATCAGGAAAGTGGGTCAGAAAGCTCGGGAAGACCACAACCGCGAAATGGCCATCTACGAGAAGGCCAGGACGCAACGTCTATTTCAACAGGCTGCAAAAGACAAAGACGCCCATCCTCGTCAATTCGTTGTACGAAAGGCCCGACGCAGAGACGGAAATAAATCAAGAAGCGGAAAGAGGAGCCGACAACAACGACGCAGGATTAGAGGGTTACGTGGTCGGGTGTTGCACGGCTCGGATTTGTCCCTCATGAAGAAGATGAGTCGAGCGTACTCCTTCCCCCGAGACAAGACAGAGAAGTTACTCAAGCTCGCTATAAAACATCAAATGATCGCGCTTCCAAAGTCTAGACATCCTGAGCAAGCTAACAAGGCTTCTCATCTGAGCTATTGCTCTTATCACCAAGCCATAGGACATCCTACCGAAGACTGCTTCACCTTCAAGAACTGGGTCGAGGACCAGTACCAACAGGGCAGATTCGCTTTATCCGACGGCTGGAGGGTAACGCCGCCACAAAAGCATGAACCCAAGGCCGCAAGAGCAGAACCGGGTCCACCTCAGTCCGGGGAGCGGGTTCGCACCTGTTATACGATTACGATATTAAGAGAAGAGCCCGAGAACGTAGATGACCTTCCCTGGTGCTTTGAGAACAGCGATGATGAGGTGATCTCAGAATTTCCGCCCGCTCCGAAAGAACTGGAAGATGGTATACATACTACTGCAGATAACCTCAAGAAGATTGAGTTGGGATCGGCAGACGACCCGCGACCGACATTTGTCAGCGAGCTGCTATCCGAAGAAAGGGTGGCTGCGTTAAAGAACGTGCTTCTACAGTATAAAGACTGCTTCGCGTGGAACTACTCCGAGATGCCAGGATTAGATCCGGAGATTGCTGTGCATAAATTAGCAATATCCCCAGATATCAAGCCAGTCAAGCAGGCGCCAAGGAGGATGCGACTCGAGCTTGAAATGAGCATCAACGCCGAAGTCAAGAAGCTGATCGATTCTGGATTTATCCAAGAAGTCCAATATCCCGACTGGATCGCCAATATCGTCCCGATAATGAAGAAGAATGGGACGGTACGCATATGCGTGGATTTCAGGGATCTCAATAAAGCCTGTCCAAAGGACGATTTCCCGGTGCCGGTAACCGAGCTAATGATAGATAACACGTCCACTCACGAGGTTTTCTCCTTTATGGATGGTTCGTCAGGATACAATCAGATAAAGATGCATCCCGAAGACCAGAAGCACACCGCTTTCCGGACCCCTTTGGGTATATTCTGCTACAGGGTTATGCCCTTTGGTCTAAAGAACGCTGGCGCTACCTATCAAAGGGCCATGACAAAGATCTTTGATGACCTCATACACGACGTCGTCGAGTGCTATATCGATGACCTCGTAGCAAAGAGCATGTTATACGAAGATCATTTAAAGCATCTGGAGACTGTATTTCGACGCCTTCGGCAGTATAATTTGAAAATGAATCCCCTCAAATGCGTGTTTGGAGTCTCCTCGGGCAAATTCCTGGGATTCATCGTTCGACACCGAGGTATTGAAATAGATCCGTCAAAGATTAAAGCGATCATGGAAATGCCTCCGCCAAGAACCCTCAAGCAGTTGCAGTCTCTCCAAGGGAAGCTCGCATACATCCGGCGATTTATCGCCAATCTTTCAGGCAAATGTCGTCCTTACAGCCACCTGACGAAGAAGGGAACTCCATTCGTTTGGGATCACAAATGCCAGAGCGCGCTAGATGAAATCAAGCAGTACCTGCAGAATCCTCCGGTGTTGGCTGCGCCGGTCAAAGGAAAACCCCTCATTCTTTATACAACCGCCCTCGAAGGTTCCTTAGGCGCATTATGGGCACAAGAGAACGATCAGGGGAAAGAGAGAGCACTCTACTACTTAAGTCGAGTTCTACTGGGGGCAGAAAGCAACTACTCTCCCATTGAAAAACATTGCTTGGCGTTAATCTTCGCGATAACAAAGCTCAGGCACTATGCGTTGGCACATGAAGTCCGTCTCATTTCAAAAGTGGATCCCCTTAAGTACTTGATGTCAAAAGCCATATTGACAGGACGACTCGCTAAATGGGCCCTGCTCTTGATGGAGTTCTCGATAACATATCAACCTCTTAAGGCAGTGAAAGGCCAGGCCATTGCCGACTTCCTCGCTGAGCACCCGATACCGGCCGATTCTCCTCTGAACTGTGATTTGCCGGACGAGTATGCATTTGATGCGATTAGCGGCGGAAGCACCCGATGGGAACTCTATTTCGATGGAGCGTCCTCCATAAAGAAACAGAAACAAGGTATCCCAATGATCAAATCGGGGATAGGCCTCGTCTTTGCAACTCCACAAGGAGGGATAATGCGCTTCGCCTTCTCTTTAACAGAGCCGAGGACAAACAATGAAGCTGAATACGAAGCTCTGATAGCAGGCCTCGAAATCGCCATCGACATGGGAATTAAAGACCTCCTTATATACGGGGATTCTCAGCTGGTCGTTAGTCAAGTAAAAGGTGACTACCAAACGTGCAAACCGGAGTTGGTGAAGTACGGCGAAAAGGTGCAACAACTGTTGACCCAAATTCCCTCCTATATTTTGGAGAACATACCGCGCGCGGAAAACAGCAAAGCAGACGCGTTGGCCAAACTTGCTAAAGAACTGGCTGACGAGAACCTCGATGACGTCAGAATCGTGGTACAAAGCCGTCGAGTGCTCGCCCCGGCGGAAATACCTCCAGAATTATATAAGGAGAAGGGAGCGACTGAGCAGACGACCCTACAAATAAAAGACCATGAGAAGGCCGAAGACTGGAGGGAAGTCTTCATAGACTACTTTAAGTCCTACTGAATGCCCAAAGAAGCGTCCTCAAGACATCAGCTCATGAAACGAGCTCTATCTTTCGCTTTCGTCAACGATATTCTATACAATAGATCGTTTGATTCTCTATGGCTGAGATGCTTAGGACCTGACGAAGCAGAAAGAGTCATTCAGGAAGTTCATGACGGACTTTGCGGTTCTCACCAAGCAGGCCCAAAGATGAAGTTAAAAATTAAACGGATGGGTTACTACTGGCCCACGATGATCCAGGACTGCCTCGAGTATGCGAAGCAATGCCACTCATGCCAGATTCATGGAGACTTCATCCACCAACATCCGAATCCACTGCACCCAACGGTGGCTAGCTGGCCGTTCGAAATGTGGGGGACTGACATAGTCGGCCCCATTGAGCCAGCATCATCCCGGGGACACCGTTTTATCCTGGCGACAACTGATTACTTCTCCAAATGGGCAGAAGCAGTACCACTGAGGGAAGTGAAGACGGAGAATATCCTCCATTTCTTCAAGACGCACGTCATCTATCGGTTCGGAACTCCACGGCGGATTATCTCCGATAATGGGCCGGCCTACCGAAGCCATAAGGTTAGCCGCTTCGCACAGCAGCACAATATAGACTGGAGATATTCTTCGGTTTACAATCCACGAGCTAACGGTCTGGCCGAGGCCTTCAATAAGACCTTGACGAAGATCATAAAAAAGACCGTTTCCAGGAATAAGAGAGACTGGCACGAAAGGCTGCAAGAAGCCCTTTGGGCTTATCGAACTACATTCAAGACGGCCACGAACACAACGCCGTACGCGTTGGTATTTGGGACGAAAGTAGTGCTCCCCCTCGAGATAGAGTTACCCTCTCTACGAGAAGCAGCCCACCACGAGCTGACGAACGAAGAAAATGCTCACCTTCGGCTTGAGGAGCTTGATGCCCTCGACGAAATCCGGCTCATAGCGCAACAACATCTAGAGGCCTACAAAGCAAAGATGACGCGCTCGTACGAAAGATTGACCAGGCCGAGGACATTCCGCCAAGGCGAACTCGTACTAGTGGTCAAAAGACCTATGATCCCCAATCGTGCCAAGCGAGGAAAATTTGAGCTAAACTATGAAGGCCCGTACATCATAGACAAGGTCTACCAGGGTGGAGCCTACCTACTCATGGACATGCACGGTGAAAGGCCTTTCAGGCTAATAAACGGCCGCTTCTTAAAGAAATACTACGCTTGATAAGCCACGGCCTGGGTCAATGATAGATGACGACGACTATGTCCGCTCACTATCTTCCTAGGCTCAGACTTTACAAGCAGCAGCCGGCCTTCCCATGGAACGGACCGAAACGTCCTTAAACTAACGACGGACCGAAACGTCCTTAAACTAACGACGGACCGAAACGTCCTTAAACTGTCGACGGACCGAAACGTCTTTAAAATAACGACGGACCGAAACGTCCCTAAAACTACTACCGCAGTATCTTTAGGCTGACGAGATAAAAAAAAGGAGAGAGAAAAAAAAATAAAAAAAAAATATATGAAAAAGAATAAAAAAAACGGTATGTCCATAAGCAAAATGGGCACGGATGAAAACCCGAAAGGGCTCCGTGAGTAAAAACAGCAGGGCTGCCGGCAAGTGTTCGTGAAAACCCGAAAGGGCGTGACCTTGTAAAAAAAAAGTGAAAAAGAATAAAAAAAATTGGTATGTCCATAAGCAAAATGGGCACGGATGAAAACCCGAAAGGGCTCCGTGAGTAAAAACAGCAGGACTACCGGCGAGTGTTTGTGAAAACCCGAAAGGGCGCAACCTCGTTAAAAGACACTTGTAGGGTCCTCTCGACCTTGTAAGGAGAAACCACCTGCGTGAGATCCTTACGACTCACAAAGGAGCAACACACTTAGGGATCCTCACGATTCCTAAGGAGAAAATACACTTACGAGATCCTCACGACTCGTAAGGAGAATTCTCTTATGGGACCCTCACGGCTCATGAGATTTGAAAGTCTTAAGCTACAGAAACCTAAACCTGTTCTTAAGCAAATCCTCCACAACCTTCGATATTGCCCTACAAGAGGCTCAATACTGACCCTTGTATACAATCCACGGGCGCGAAAAAACATTTCCCCAGCAAAGTCCCACCCGTGACTAGGGATATGCCCATATGATGAGCAACCCTTGTAGGTCCTCTCGACCCATAAGGAGAAAGCCCTCTTGTAGGATCCTTACGACTTGCAGAGGAACATACACTTAGGAATCCTCACGATCCCTAAGGAGAAAATACACCTGCAAGATTCTCACGACTTGTAGGAAGAAATACCTTTGTGAGACCCTTACGGCTCATGAAGTCAAAAGCCTTGGTCGACAGGACCCTTAACCCTGTTTACTAAGCCACCTTTGTTCAATATCGATAGAGGCAAATGATGATTCGCTCCTGGCAACATCCCAGTTGCAGCGGTGCTGATGCCGAAATCGGTGTTTAAAATCCAAGCTTGCGGCGAAAAAGCTAGCAAGCCACACATGCCTACGAAATAGCCGAAATGAGGGGGCAACTTGCAATAAAAAGCAGCAAGTAAAAAATGTATGCATGAAAAATAGCCGAAACGATGGGGCAACTCGCAATAAAAAGCAGCGAGTAGAAAATAAATAAATAGCCGAAATGATTGGGCACCGCGAAAAATAGCCGAAATGATGGGGCAATCGCGACCTTCGTGATATAAAAGCTGAAACGATAGAGCATCGTGGAAAAAGAAATAAAATAAAAATAAAATGTATGCCTTACAGGTGATGTTCCATCACACCCTGTATACAATCCAATGGCATAAACAAAAAGGGAACATACCTCCCTCCCCCAGGTTTCACCAAAGAAAGAAGCTAAATCTCGACGGGGCACAAGCGACCTAGAGATCATCCCAACACTCGTCTAGTAACAACGGACACAACTTCAAGCTAAGCGGAACAGCGGAAACTCCCAGTTCCATGGCTCGGTGGTATACATATCGCCAACAGTCAAACCTCCATCCCGTGAAATGGGGATACAATCAGCAAAATTCCTGGTCACGTGGAACGCGGATAATGTCACTCTTTGACCCCGTGGAAAACGTCCAGAGAGGAGCCTAGTCCTCGCCGAGCACGGCAGTGAACCCGTGTGAAGCATCTAGTGCAAAATTCCTGGTTACGTGGAACGCGGATAATGTCACTCTTTGACCCCGTGGAAAACGTCCAGAGCGGATCCTGGTCCTCGCAGAGCACGGCAGTGAACCCGTGTGAAGCATCCAGAGCGGAGCCTAGTCCTCGCCGAGCGCGGCAGTGAACCCGTGTGAAGCATCTAGTGCAAAATTCCTGGTCACGTGGAACGCGGATAATGTCACTCTTTGACCCCGTGGAAAACGTCCAGAGCGGAGCCTAGTCCTCGCCGAGCACGGCAGTGAACCCGTGTGAAGCATCTAGTGCAAAATAGCTGGTCACGTGGAACGCGGATAATGTCACTCTTTGACCCGGTAGAAAACGTCCAGAGCGGAGCCTAGTCCTCGCCGAGCACGGCAGTGACCCGTGTGAAGCATCTAGTGCAAAATTCCTGATTACGTGGAACGCGGATAATGTCACTCTTTGACCCCGTGGAAAATTTCCAGAGCGAATCCTGGTCCTCGCAGAGCACGGCAGTGAACCCGTGTGAAGCATCCAGAGCGGAGCCTAGTCCTCGCCGAGCGCGGCAGTGAACCCGTGTGAAGCATCTAGTGCAAAATTCCTGGTCACGTGGAACGCGGATAATGTCACTCTTTGACCCCGTGGAAAACGTCCAGAGCGGAGCCTAGTCCTCGCCGAGCACGGCAGTGAACCCGTGTGAAGTATCTAGTGCAAAATTCCTGGTTACGTGGAACGCGGATAATGTCACTCTTTGACCCCATGGAAAACGTCCAGAGCGGATCCTGGTCCTCGCAGAGCACGGCAGTGAACCCGTGTGAAGCATCCAGAGCGGAGCCTGGTCCTCGCCAAACACGGCAGTGAACCCGTATGAAGCATCCAGAGCAAATACCGGACTGTGGAGTCCTTAAAATCCACGGACTATGACGTCCTTAACCTCGACCGTGATGTCTTAAAACTAACGATCAACCACCCCGATTCCCTACGGATTCTGCCTTGGTTTAAGGGTACATCTCTTCACTCCTTTGATACCTGGCGTTGTAATTCCTCAACGTCTTCAAAGAGGTGACGGGTCCCTGCAACCAAACACCGAACTGTGGAATCCCTAGATCCACGGACTATGAGGTCCTTAACCTTGACCGCGATGTCTTAAAACTAACATCGGACTGTGGAGTCCCTAAATCCACGGACTATGAGGTCCTTAACCTTGACCGTGATGTCTTAAAACTAACAGCGGACTGTGGGGTCCTTAAATCCACGGACTATGAGGTCCTTAACCTTGACCGTGATGTCTTTAAACTACGATCCCTTGAGCGACCCCTGACCCCGTGAAATACGGATAAGGGCGACCACATCCAACACTTGCAGGTCCTCACGACCTGCGAGGAAGAGAAAAACTCCCTTGTGAGATCCTTACGACTCTCAAGGGAAAACCCGCTTAAGGATCCTCACGATCTTTAAGAAGAACTCACACCTATGGGATCCTCTCGACCTGTAGGGAGAAAAACTCTTTATGAGACCCTCGTGGCTCGTAAAATGCAAAAGTCTTAGGAAGCAGATCTTAACCCTGAATCCTAAGCCATCGCTGTCCTGCAAGGAGATCAAGATAGAATATCCGCAGAATACATTCAATAAAAAGGGGGACACACCATTGAGAAGAAAAATGTATCTTTTATCCATAAACCAAAATGGATACAAAGTACAATTCATGAAAGAAACAAAAAAGAAAGATACTCTCATCCATGAGTATGTACAAAAAAGAGAAAAAAGATACAAGTCCTCAAGCCGGCGGGCGGTGCAATAATTTTACCAGCTCGTCATTCTGTTGCTGAGTCACGGCTTCATGACGCAAGATCTCCAGAAGACGAGCCTCCGCCTGCGCCTGCTGGGCCTGATACGAAGCAAGCCGGCCTTCAAGCTCTTTCTCGGTGACCTTATGAGCTTCGACCCTCTCACGAGTGAACGTAGCAGCTTTATCAAGAGTCACCACCTCCCTGATGGACTCCCGAGACAACCGCCAGAGTTCATACGCTTTGTTGGCCTTGGCGATAAGAGTGGCGCGAAGCTCGCTCAGCGCCTTAGCAGCTAGCTCTCTCTCCGAAAATTTACGGCCGAGCCCTCTTCTCGCACAACAATATGTTCGCTACGTGTCGCTCTATCAGGCCACGTAAGCTCGCTTTCGTGACCACGGCCTTGGAAACAAGACATTTACAAGACCGTATAAATGGGCTTCCAGTCGACGGGAATAATCGATCTAAAACACGCTCACATCACCTGACGTGAAAGGCAACAAGAAAGATTTCCGACATATTTCAAGCATGCGTTCGCAATCATATGAATATTCAAAAAGAAAATAATAATAATAATGGCATTTGCAATCGCATGAACGTTCATAATACCCAAAAAGGGTCTGATGCAAAGGAAAGTAATAATAGCATTTGCAACTAAAGCAAATTCTCATGAGAAGAATATGAAGTTTATTTATGCAAGCGGAAACATACATACTAGTACCAAGCCTACATGGAAGTTCGGCATAAAGCGTAAAAAAGGAGGGACTAATTTAAAAATGTTCTACGCTAACGGAAAAGGTCACCAAACATGGGATCAACGGCACAGGGGTTAATGAAGTAAAGGACAAAATTCTCTCTCTCTCTCTCTGCTTTCTCCAGCACATCGAAGCGACGGTTCTCATGAGGAGTCGCTCCCCATCGATTGGCGCCGTGTTCGTCCGCGAAAACAGACATAATAGCTCGCCGGGCCTTTATCTGGCTCAGCAGATGAATTGAGCAATCCTTCAAAGCCTGAGTAATCAGGCACGCTTCATGAAAGCCCTCGAGCTTTTCTTCCGCCGCGTCGAGCATCGCCAGGGTCATCTCCGCCGGGTGAGGAGGGATGTCGGCAAGCACGGCCGTGAGAATCATCCGGAGCCAGAGGGAACCCATCGGGAGGGGGGACCCCCTACGGAATCGAGAGTTCATGCATGGCTAAGTCGCATTCGTTGTCGGTGAGGAGGGGATCCACCAACCGAGCAGCAAAGCGGGGGACCATCTCCTCAATAGGAACTTCCCATGGCTGTCGACGAGCGTGCGGACGGTTGCAGGCCATGACACTTAGTTCTCAAATTAAATCGCGTTAAAATGGGAATAAAAGTTCTCTGTGAAGAGAAAAGGAAAACCATTGCCTCAGATATAAAGGGGTGCATTAAGTGCTGTGCGCGGAAAATCTTGCATGGTGAAGCTATTTCCAAGGCCCAAAAAAAAGGAAAGGCATCTAAAATCAAGGAGATGAAATTATTTCCAAGGCCCTTTCTCTGCATCCAATATTGTGCACTGAAAATACGGCATGGGAAAATTTTGTGAACAGCCCCATCAAGGGACCCCACGTGCAGAACACGTGAGGCCTAAACCTGATGTACACTTAAAAGAAAATATATGGAGTAGTACCCTGCATATTAAAAGCACAAACAACAACAGTAGCAAAATGATAAAATCCCAGAGAAAAGGCATGCAAACATGGAAAGACATAATAAAACTTGTCACTCATACTTCAAGAGGTTCATACAAAATATAGAGGACACATTTACAATGACAAAACTTCAGATGCGGGGCATGGTGTAGGGTGTTTTTCGTCACCCCATTGAGATGGGAATACGCGCGCGCTTGTCAGGCGTACTACAGATTTCCCCTGCCTAGGGTAGGTCGGGGTTTAATGATTGTGGGGATCCGAATCTCCGGCAGCCGCGGACTAAGCTGCCGTTAATTACCCCTCGCCTTTGGGGCGAGGGAACCTCCGATTAACGGGTTAAACTGGTCATGCGAACTCAATGTGCAGTGTACATGTGTTTTTTTTTGAAAGGGGGTTTTGGATATATCGGGAGCCACGCAGAGTTTTTACGGGGGTCCCGCTACCCGGATAGCGGGCTGGGGGTCAAGGGGGCTAGCAGCCCCCTTGCGGGGTGCGGGGCAGCGCCCCGGCCCAAAATTTTTTGAGGAGGACAGTATTGTGGAGCGTATGTATCTATACATGTGTATGCATATGTTATATATATATAAAAAAAAGGGAAAAGGCATCCAAAGGATGCATGGGGCAGCACCTTGGGCGCTGTGCGCTTAGGTGCTGTGCGCGCAAGCGCGCCACGTGTCGGCACGTGGGCGCTTTACGTAATGAGCGCTGCGCGCAGGTGCGCAAGCGCGCGCGCCACGTGTCGGCACGCGAGCGCTTTGCGCAAGAGCGCTGCGCGCAGGTGCGCAAGCGCGCGCGCGCCACGTGTCGGCACGCGGGCGCTTTGCGCAATGCGCGTTGCGCGCAGGTGCGCAAGCGCGCGCGCGCCACGTGTCGGCACGCGGGCGCTTTGCGCACTTGCGCAAGCGCGCAGGTGCGCAAGCGCGCGCCACGTGTCGGCACGCGGGCGCTTTGCGCACTTGCGCAAGCGCGCGCGCCACGTGTCGGCACGCGGGCGCTTTGCGCACTTGCGCTGCGCGCTAGAGAGGACAAGAGGCTTTTAGCCTAAGAAACAGAAGCTGTGCTTCAGAAATGAAATATTTATTATGTATATATGTATGGAGTTAAACTCCTATGATGTTTTGAAGCTGATAAAGGGGGTTCTTCTTCTTCCTCCTGTTGTTTGGCCGGATCTTGAAGATCAAGAAGTAGGAGATTTTAAAAATCACTCCTTTTTGAGATCTGATGGGAGATCTGAGTTCCCCTTTGTGGGTTTCGTGGTGAAAAACCACTTAGTTTTGGAAAAGAAAGAGTAAAACTCTTGATTTAATTCAAAAGAAATGAGAAGGTTTAGAACCTTGGAGAAGAAGCAGGAGGCACAAAGAACCCTAGGTTTTTTTTTGGGAATGAAAAAGTGTTACTTTATTCATCATCATTTTGCCTTTTATAGGCTTACATATTTGCATATAGCCCCTTGGGCTTTACAAAATGGCATTTTGCCATCCCATGGCTCATGTGCCATTTCATTTTTTGCACATAAGCCATGGGCTTACAAAATATTGGTTTTATGCCCATTTTGCATACATTCATGTATAAAAAATTTCATAAAAATTATTTATTACATGATTTCATTTTCGGCATGGGGAGGGTCGGCCGGTTCATGTTTCGGATTCGACCTGGGCATGGGCCCACTTGACCTGGGCTTGGGGTTGACCTTGACTTTGACTCGGTCAACCGGGGTGTAAATTTTTACCCCAACACATGGGTTGAGAAACTCAAAATTAACTTTATTCAAGATCTTCCAAGCATTTCGAACCTCCCGAGTATGCTTCCTCTCACGATCACAAGCATCGGGGTCCCCGCGGATGTCCTCTACCCTCCGGTAGGCGGCAAGTATGGCTGATTGCTGAAAAATCTGATGCAGGAGATCAATGAGATTATCCCACCTTCTCTTTGAGATCAAGTGCATCAGATACACCGAGTGTACTTTATCCTCGGCGGCGTCCAATGCCCCAAGCGGCACACCAGCACAGAATAAAGGGAGAGCCTCCCTGATCGCCAGCACGATCAGACTCAGAAGAGAAGAGCGACGGGGGAGTAGCCGATGGTTGTACTCGTCAAAGCGGCTCATGATCTCGGCACATTGAGCATCTGAACTCCTGGTTCTGACTGCGGCCCAGTGCACGAATATTCCCAAAGGAAATGATCTCGTCAAGACCATACAGATGGGCATCCATGATACCTGAAATAAAGGTCATGAGAATCATTAGAAAACTCCTGTTCCATTAATTGCAGAAGAACAACCTCGGGCCAAGAGACCCCAGGAAGCCTCTGTGTGAAGAAATCGAGTTCTTCATTGGAATTAAATTCCTTATTAAGAAAAGGGAATTAAATTCCCAAAAACATTTTTGGATGGAATTAAATTCCATGGAGTTGAAACGCCATCATCATCTCCCCAAAAATCATCTAAATCCTGAGAGATCTACAGTTTGAAGGTTAAGCGGTTTCATGTTCTTATGGAAAAACATGAAGAAAAAAGGGTAAAAACCCTTGTTTTGGATTTAAAATCCAGAGGAATGTGAAGGTCCATCGTTTGTCCAAGAACATTACCTGAGGAAAAGAATTCTTTTCGAACAGAGTTAAACTCTGAAGATTGTTTCAAGACAGAGAACTAAGCTCTGGAAGCGAGAATTAAATTCTCAAGGAAAAAGTTCTCAGAAGAAGAAGATGAGCAAAGTGAAGGCTCCTCGAAAGAGACGGTGGTATTTATGGAAGGCGATGGAAACGCTTCATCTCCCCAAAACCCTAAAGGAATCCAACGGTCACAAAAGGTGACAGCGTTGCACTCACGTGCTGACACGTGAGAACAACGCTGTGGGGGCATTTGTTTCCTGATTTAAAATCAGAAAAGCTTATGGAAAAAGCTTCAGAAAAGGGTCACGTGCTTACACGTGACCAGCAGTCACGTGTTGGCACGTGACACCTAAAAGCATTAGCAAGACAAGTTCAGTTTCCCAACTACATCGAAGAAAAGGGCTTCAGAAAGAGTCACGTGCTCCCACGTGACCAGGGTCACGTGTCGGCACGTGACATTTAAAAGCAAGCGGCATAGGCACATTGGTTCCCTGATCAAATCAAGAAAAAGGCTTCAGAAGAGGTCACGTGCTCCCACGTGACCAGCGTCACGTGTTGGCACGTGACGCTCAAAACATCAGACTCATTCTCCGGTTAAATCAAGAAAAAGACTCCAGACGAGGGTCACGTGCTCACACGTGACCAGGGGTCACGTGGTGGCACGTGACGGCTAAGCAGCAGAAGAAGGCAGAGTGCAAAAGAAGAAAAGGGCTCGTTACAAGGGGGTCACGTGCCCACACGTGACCAAGGGTCACGTGGCTGCACGTGACCAGCTTTCAAAGCCCATTTGTTAAACAGAATTAAATTCTGAGAAAAGACCTCTCAAGTCTTTCCAAAAGCAACCGATTGAATTAAAGATTTAGAGTGATTAAATATCATCTATCTATGGGAAAATCTCGAATTTGGGAAGATTTCCCTCTTAAATCTAACAGAAATCACAAAGGAGAATCGCTGGATTTGAAATCCAATGGTGAATAAAATTCACCTAATAATCCAAAGGTCCAGAATGAATGATGGATGCAAATCAAATCTCTCAATGAAGATACGTCAAAAAACTAATTGACTCGGCTGCTTCTCCTATAAATAGGAGCCGAGACACACAAAAAAAGGGATATATACGCAGAGGGAAGAAAGGGAGAGAGAGCCTTGATACTTCAAGGAACTTAGATCTTCTGCAAAAGAAAACCCTAGGTAAGAAAGGGAAGGCTCCTTGAAAGAAAGAGAATTTAATTCTCAACAGAGTTTAACTCTGATATATAAAACAGAAGAACATATTTCTTCTCTCTTTGATAGCGGATCTGCAAAGTGCACATCTCCCCTTGAATCTGAGAATTTAATTCTCAATGGGTTGAGATCCTGCCATGCAGATCCAAAACATAGAGAGGGAATGGAAGCGCGAGAATTTAATTCTCACAGAACTATAGGAATTTAATTCCTTTAAAATAAAACTAGGGCTTGACCCTGTGTTATGGGAATTTAATTCCTTCAGAATAAAAAGAAACAGGGTTTAACCCTAATTAAGAACCTAGTTCTGTTGGAACAGCGGGGATTTAATTCCCTTGATCATAATTTAACAGAGAGTGGGAACTTAATTCCTTAAAAGCTTTTATTAGGGTTTAACCCTATTCAGTTCTTCACGTATATGAAGAATTTAATTCCTACGGAAAATTCAGAGTCCAACTCTATTCAGAATATAAATCTTCAAAAGGAAGTAGGAATTTAATTCCTCTGAAATTACTGTCAGGGTTTAACCCTACGAGGAATTTAATTCCTGGAAAAGATTAACAGATCCTCTAAACAACATACATAGAGGCAGGGTCACGTGTCACCACATGACCCCCCCCCAAGAGATCTACAGAAAACCCCTTTAAGGCAGCACCCCACGTGACCCACGTGACCCTCGGCAGAAGCTTTAACATATAAGCATTTGAATGCCCATCACGTGAGGGCACGTGATGCGATAATCTCAGCAGAATAAATGAAGGGAGGGCGCTCTCACGTGTTGCCACGTGACCCCTCTTGCCTTAGTGTTCAACACTAAATTGGAACTCTCGAATCCAGTATTGAAACACTGTTGGGCCTTAGTGTTCAACACTAATCAAAAAACTTTATTCGCAGTGTTCAACACTGACTACCTTAGTGTTTAACACTAATTTGAGATCTCTGTTGCCAGTGCTTGATACTGATCTGTTTTAGTGTTTAACACTAATTTGAAAGCCTTGTTGCTGGTGTTTAACACCAATTATCTTTTAGTGTTAAACACTAACTTGTCAACCTCATTCCCAGTGTTCAACAATGATTGCTCTGTAGTGTTTAACACTAGGCTTTGGCCCAATTGGCCAAATGGATAGAGGCAAAGCCTCTCCTTCAATGGACCAACAGGAAGCCAATATTCCAGACATGATTGGACTTAGCCCAAGCTGGCCATAAGTCCTCAATTCGTAATTAACTGGGCTAATGGGCTCATAACATAATTAATTGGTCTTGATCCCAAATTGGGCCAAGGACTATTTAATCCACTCCAGTTCTAGAGTACATCTCTTCACTCCTTTGATACTTGGCATTGTAATCCCTCAATGTCTTCAAAGAGGTGACGGGTCCCGACGACCACACATTGATATGGACTGTGGGGTCCTTAAACCCGTGTCTAATGCAAAATTCCTGGTTACGTGGAACGCGGATAATGTCACTCTTTGACCCCGTGGAAAACGTCCAGAGCGGAGCCTGGTCCTCGCAGAGCGCGGCAGTGAACCCGTGTGAAGCATCCAGAGCGGAGCCTGGTCCTCGCCAAGCACGGCAGTGAACCCGTGTGAAGCATCCAGAGCACATACCGGACTGTGGGGTCCTTAAACCCATGGACTACGACGTCCTTAACCTTGACCGAGATGTCTTAAAACTAACAACGGACTGTGGGGTCCTTAAACCCATGGACTACGACGTCCTTAACCTCGACCGAGATGTCTTAAAACTAACAATGGACCGCAATGTCCTTAAACTACCCATGGACCGCAATGTCCTTGAACTACCCATGGACCGCAACGTCCTCAAACTACCCATGGACCGCAATGTCCTTAAACTAGAACAATAGAGCCCCGCATGCTTATTTGTCGGATCTAAACGGTCCCGTTTAAGTTGATCTTAGCTGTAAAGATGGCTAACGTATCCTTAAACCTTCAAACAGACTGGACTATGAATCCCCCCAATGAACCCTGGCTCGAGGGTACATCCCTGAACTCCTCTGACATCCATCGTTGTAATCCTTCAACGTCGTCAGAGAGGTGACGGGTCCCGACGGCCATACATACGATGGACCACTATGTCCTTAAACTAGAACAATAGAGCCCCGCATGCTCTTTTGTCGGATCTAAACGGTCCCGTTAAGTTGATCTTAGTCTCAAAGTTAGACTAACGTATCCTTAACAAACGTTTGAGTTGATCTTAGCCTCAAGTATGGCTGACGTATCCTCAAACCAAACCCCCAAACCCAAATCTAAGATAATATGGATTTGGACTAGTCCACGTCCTACGGGCGACGACATAAATCAGTCTCCGTATACAATCCACGGGCAACCACAAACAAAACATAAAATAAACACACACGACACGAAGTGACCATCTGGAGAAGGAGAAAGTTGTTACCGCAATGCGGTAGCGTAATTAACTGCAGGTGCTTGCGCCTGCAGGGAAGAGCGTCCCCACAATCAAAAACCCCTCAAACGAGGGGGAATCTGACGAAGTCTGCTACATCGGACGCATCCGTCTAAACCTTCGATACATGGTGCCATAAATCAACTTGGCATCTTCGGAGTGGTGGACGGATAGCAGTAATTAGCATCTGCCCTGAATCTTAGTGCCAAGACATCGCAGTCTTGTGCGCCGCCGTTCGGAGGGGAACATGGCCCTTTGATAGGTAGCGCCGGCGTTCTTTAGACCAAAGGGCATAACCCTGTAGCAGAATATACCCAAAGGGGTCCGGAAAGCGGTGTGCTTCTGGTCTTCGGGATGCATCTTTATCTGATTGTACCCTGATGAACCGTCCATAAAGGAGAAAACCTCGTGAGTGGACGTGTTATCTATCATTAGCTCGGTTACCGGTACCGGGAAATCGTCCTTCGGACAGGCTTTATTGAGATCCCTGAAATCCACGCATATGCGTATCGTCCCATTTTTCTTCATTACCGGGACGATATTGGCGATCCAGTCGGGATATTGGACTTCTTGGATAAATCCAGAATCGATCAGCTTCTTAACTTCGGCGTTGATGCTCATTTCAAGCTCGAGTCGCATCCTTCTCGACGCCTGCTTGACTGGCTTGATATCTGGGGATATTGCTAATTTATGCACAGCAATCTCCGGATCTAATCCTGGCATCTCGGAATAGTTCCACGCGAAGCAGTCTTTATGCCGTAGAAGCACGTTCTTTAACGCGGCCACCCTTTCTTCAGGTAGCAGCTCGCTAACGAATGTCGGTCGCAGATCATCTGCCGATCCCAGCTCAATCTTCTTGAGGTTATCTGCAGTAGTATGTATGCCATCGTCCAGTTCTTTTGGAGCTGGCAGAAATTCTAAGATCACCTCATCATTGCTGTTCTCAAAGTATCAGGGAAGGTCATCCATGTTCTCGGGCTCTTCTTTTAACATCGTAATCGTGTAACAGGTGCGAATCCGTTTCCAGGACTGAGGTGGATCTGGTCCCGCTCTTGCGGCTTTGGGTTCGTGCTTTTGTGGCGGCGTTACCCTCCAGCCGTTGGATAAAGCGAATCTGCCCTGTTGGTACTGATCCTCGACCCAGTTCTTGAAGGTGAAGCAGTCTTCGGTAGGATGTCCAATGGCTCGGTGATAAGAGCAATAGCTCAGATGAGAAGCCTTGTTAGCTTGCTCAGGGTGCTTAGACTCTGGAAGCGCGATCATTTGATGTTTTATAGCGAGTTCGAGTAACTTCTCCGTCTTGTCTCGAGGGAAGGAATACGCTCGACTCATCTTCTTCATGAGGGACAAATCCGGACCACGCAACGCCCGATCACACGACTCTCTAATCCTGCATCGTTGTTGTCGGCTCCTCTTTCCGCTTCTTGATTTATTTCTGCCTCTGCGTCGGGCCTTTCGGCCAACGGGTTGACAGGGATGAGTGTCTTTGTCTTTTGCAGCCTGTTGAAACAGACGTTGCGTCCTGGCCTTCTCGTAGATGGCCATCTCGCGGTTGTGGTTTTCTCGAGCTTTTTGACCTGCTTTCCTGATAACCTTGTCCATTCATTCTTCAAACGACGGACTCGGCCCTTCAATCGCGGGATCTAGTTTTGATGAGGGGTTGGCATTTCCTGACAGGGCGTCCTCTTCTTCATCAAAGGTATATATGGCGTAGCTACTGTGAGCCCGTTCCCGTTTTCCGGCTCTCACGTATCCAAGCCCAAGTGTTTCCATTTTCCCGTTGGGCAATTTGCGTTGGGTCCCCGGGACATCCCAAATCCTGTTGTAGAACCGAGCTTGTCGAACAGTCTGTTTTAAGGGTACCCCTTGGCGCTTCAATAGCTTTTTTAGTCCATTTGTGTAGTATCTGGGCAAACGGATGGGTTGGAGCCTGTCGAGCGTAGCATCCGCGTCATGCCAGATCTCTTTCTCTACTTTCGTCTCCGAGGATCGGTAGAATAGGATTTCCTTCTCACCCCTTTGCCTGGGAGGGACGTAAAACGTTTGCAGGTCCTGCACATTGTAAGCTTGAAGTGTGTCGAGATCCTTGTAGTGTTCTCGCGGCACCATGGTGATTTGCAAACTCTGATCATCGCTAGGGGGTGCTTGTATTGACGGCCGATTGGAGAACACGGAATTAACCTCATCTTCCGAGTCACTTCCGAAGATCAACATGGGGGCGGACGTTCCCGGGTTGTTGCATTGAGATGACCCAGCATAAACTATCTCTTCTTATTCTTCGGTATCGCTCCCGAAGACAGGGAAGGTGGCGGCGGCTTTGTTCTCCGGCTTGTGACACCTTTCTGTATCCTCGAAATCTGGCAAAAAGTACTTCGCATCTTCGTATTTGCGGACTTCGTTCACGGAAAATGGGTTTAGCTCACCTGTTACGGTATACTCGAAACCATCCTTAATGTACTTCATACACTGATGTTGTGTAGAAGGGATGATGTTGTACTCGTGTAACCAAGGACGACCGAGCAAGGCGTTGTAGAAGGTCTTGGCGTCAATAACATGGAATTTGATATCTGTGACGAGTAGTCCGAAGCGTAATGTTAGTATCACGGATCCGAGAGTCCATGACGATTGTGAATCGAAACCGGAGATGGTAATTTTGTCACGAGCGAGGTGTTGCACACTCATGCAGATTTCCTTTAACACCCGAACGTTAAGGAGATTGACGGAGGATCCATTATCCACTAGGATCTTGCCTATCTTGATATCATGGCAGTATCCAGAGACATATAGGGGACGGTTGTGGTCGCACGTCCCGAGAAGCAAGTCTTCGTCACCGAAAGTGATGTCGGCCGTATGCACTTCCTCCAGTTCATCCTTCATCCTTTCAGCAGCAAGGAAGGCTTGGAATTGCTCAGGTTCTTGTAACGCCTTGATTAATGAATCTCGCACTTCTTTTGATAATAGGAGGGCATCGAGAATGCTAAGTTGAGAAGGTAGCTTCCTTAGGTGGGCTAAGATGTTGTAGTCCACCTTACCCTTCCTGGGAGGGTCCTTGGTAGTCAGCTCTTTCATGACTTGGTCATCTAAAGTGATATCCTCAGTGACCTTTTCCTTTCCCTTATCTTTTCTATTTGCGGGCCCGAGATTCTTTTCCGGGAGCGTACGATTGCGCAGCTGAATGTTTTCGCAAGCCTCCGATTCCTCCTCTTTCCCTAAAATGGATTCTTTAAAGAGAGGGCCCAGAGCCATTTCTTCATCAGAGTCGCTCCCAAATGTGAGAACTTGTGACCCTCCGGCGTTAACCATGTAACAGTTGCCAGTGGTTCTGTTGTGCCCGTCGGCAGTACTTCTTCGTTCCCGACGAGTCTTGCGTTTCATGCGCTTAAAATGTTGCCGATGAGCAACATATCCCTGCCACCATATCCTAAAAGCGTCGCACTCCTCCGTAGGGTGTGAAATTTTCCGATGATATGCGCAATAATCAGGGTGCCTCTCCGCCCCATTGAGCGTGTTTTCTTCCGAGGGTGGTAGCTTCATTCCCATTGACATGGCTTCGGCAAACCGTTTCCTCGTCTTGAATATCTTCTTGTCTGCCTCAGATGCCTTTCGATCTGGCGGGAGTACTTCAACTCTTTCGTTTGGTCGCCTGCGTTCGGCTCCTTCCGATGCGGCCATCTCACGCTCCTGATCTGCTTTACTCTTTAGACGAATCTCGTCCAGAAAGGCGTCGATCATTTCATATGTTGGCCACACAAGTCCTGGCTCAGGGTGTGCCCCCACTTTCTCGGTGCCAGGAGTTTTCTCATCTTCCGAGTGGGAAATCACATGACAAATCGCCATATATCCCTCGGATTCATCCGATGAGCTCTCTTCCTCATCTTCCTTCTGAAAGACGTGGTTGAGGAACTCTTGCAGTGTGACGGGAGTCCGTGCCTTTTGATTGTACTCCTCCAGCGCGTCAATCTGTTTCTGCAAATCCGTGCGCTTGTTTCCAGGCTTCACGGGCTTTTTGGATTTCCTCTTCTTTTTCTTCGAAGATTTTGACGGTTGGGTGTGAGTACTTGGGCCATCACCACGAATCTTTGTAGTTGGGCGCGGCTTCAACATCCCTTCAATGATTTGAGGTTCAAGCGGGTTCTTCCATTCAACCGCTGGGCACGCATAAAGGCCACTCAGCATCCTTTTGGTTTTAGCTGATAGCACGATTTCCCATGGAGCTTCTTCAATAAAGGAACAAGTCGCCCCAGTGCGTCCGTCTTCTTAGGAGTATGCGGCTGTGGCGGGTTCACCTTCCACTTTTCGGATAGCGCAAACTTTCCCTGGAGGTATTGATCTTCAATCCATCCTTGAAAATAAAGCAATCCTCAATCGGATGGCTTACCGTTTGATGGTAAGGGCAATAGTTAGGGTTTTTCACCTCAGTGGGTTGTGGCGGTCACCTTGGATTTAGCAGGTTTATAAGTCTGTTGCGTACTGCCAGCTCGAATAGCCGTTTCGTCTTGTCCCGTGGGAACGAGTAGGGACGCTTCATCTTCTCATTATAATACCGGCGTCTTTCTTCCAGTTGATCCGTCAGCTTTGGGGCATTGGGTTGCTGCTGGGCATTCGCGACGAAGGTGGCCTTTCCTTTACCCTTGTCATTCCGAGGTTCTGGCTTCGGGGGAGACGGTCTATGACCCATTTGGTCCATCTGAGCCAACTTGTCGATTAAAGCCTGGAATGTGGTTGGCTTAAAGAACATCATAAACTGGGAGATAGTTGCGTGAGGGTCTAGGGTTCCCACGAACATGCCCACCGCGGGCGCTTTCTCAATGCGTTGCTCGCATTTCGACTACAAATTCCGCCATCGTATAGCATACTGGACCCAAGTTTCGCCTGGTTTTACCCTGGCGTTAATCAGTGCCGTTATTGGAGTGCGTTTGCTGGCGCTTGCGAATCGCTGAGTGAATAGCAACTCCATTTCAGCGAACGTCTTGATAGAATCGTTCGGGAGTTCCGAATACCATTCGAACGCTGTTTCTGATAAGCTGCCCACGAGCTGGCGAAGCAATAGTTTATCATCTCCGCCGGTGTTACCGCAAAGGGCCCTGAACTGGGCGACATGTTGGTGGGGATTGCCGGTCCCCTTGTAAACATGGAACTTGGGAATTGTGTAACCCGGCGGGTACTTGATTTGGTCGTACCAGCTTGGATATGGCCGCCCCGTTTTTACGACTTGACCAGCTGCCTCAGTCGCATGATGAACTCGGATTTGCTGGGCTATATAGTCGACCAAGTCAGCCTTAGAGATTGTCTCCTCCTTGTCCGTTGAGAGGGCCGGTGGTGGATTTGACGTTTCTCCCCTGTCGTCTTCAAGGACGATCGGGGGATCCTCAGCGGGTGGATCCTGTTGGATCATCATTCCTATCATATCTTGGAAGAGGAGGCCCATACGCTGTATGTTGGCTGCTTGTTCAGCAGCCTCTTTGTCCTTCTTCTCCAATATTCGGCGAAGGAATTCGGCGTCGGTTTCTTCCTCCTGGCGTTCGTCCGAAGACGTTTCTGGGTTTTCTTTTGGCCCGGTAAGTGCGGCCATAGCATTCATCATTTCTTGGAGCTTTTGCTGTTGCTCCTGAGTTTTGGTCACCGACCGTGTAAGAGGTCTATGACCTGTAGACGCGCGGCTGTCTTCCTTCCCCGACGCCATGTATACAGTATGGACCATCCTGCCCCCAGACTTAGGGCGTCTGGGCTTAGTGCCTTTAGCTGTCGTTGCAGGCCCGGGGATCTTCTCCGGCCTCCTCTTTTTATGAGCAGTGGAAGCTGAGGGGGCCGTTGGGGTGGGCACCCAGACAGCTTTTCGTGGCTTAGCCTGGTGACTGGCTTACTGTTGGATTTTCAGCTTCTTGTGCTGGCGGGAGAAGTTTGGATCGATCATCGAGTCTCGGGCCTGCCGCCAGACTTTATAGATTCGGGAGGACAGCCGTTGAGGAGATTGGGGCTGTTCTGTTTTTACTTCTATAGCTCTTTTCAGCGGATGGGGAGATTTCTTTAGCGCCGCAGTAGGAGAATTCCTACGCACCCTATTTAGCATCTCAAAGCTGTTCCCAGTTGGAACAGCAGCATTAACTTCTGCCATCGGGGCTGGTGGAGTTAGCCCAGAGGGGGAGTTGCCCCCAGCCTTCCTTACTCGGCGCCAGTGGCGACATCGAGCGTATCGAGCGGACGGCGTTGGTTCAGCGGTGAGGATGGCTTCGTCTTGCCCCCTGTGTAGGTGGGGGTCACTGCTGGTGTCAGCCTGTCAAAGACCGATGTCCTTTGGGTAGCGGGAGCTAGAGCCATCAATCTTGTAAAGACCGACTTCTTGGCAAGGGAAGCCGTCTTGACGACTTCAGGAGCAGGACCGGTCACTTTCTTAGAAGCAGCCTTCTCTGGGATTGCAGGCCCCATCGTGGGTCCACATAAACTTTGGCCCAGTCTGGCGAAGACCGAGGAGCTGGAGCTGGACGACCCGTTGGGGGGGCCGCGGTAGTAGCAAGCCGATCAAAGATCGACTTCTTGGGAGCTTCTGGTGTTGGTACAGAGGTGCTGAAACTCATCGGTGGAAGCATAGTCCCAAAGAACAATCCGGTAGTGGCCTGAGTCACCTGGTCCACCGGCATCGTGAATAGCGAAGCAGCTTGGGGTCCGTAGGCTATACCTCCTGGCGAGGCGGAGCGTGAGTTGCAGTTGCAGTTGGAACACTTCCCACAAGTAGATGCCATTGATCCTTTTGCTTTCTGCAATAAGCAAAATGCCAAATCTTAGTACCTTGTAACCCAAGGGCAACCATTAGCGAACCGTGTTTGGTTCACGAGTCACGACACACGAAGTGTGGAGTCGAAAGAGGAAAAGGTCCCACCGGACGTGCCAGAATCTGTTCCCTTCCGAATGACGGCGCGACTGGGACGTCTTGCCTGAGATTCGGGGGCAGATGCTAATTGGTGCTATCCGTCCACCTTTCCGAAGATGCCAAGTTGATTTATGGCACCGTGTATCGAAGGTTTAAATGGATGCGTCCGATGTAGCAGGCTTCGTCAGATTCCCCCTCGCTTGAGGGGTTTTTGATTGTGGGGACGCTCTTCCCTGCAGGCGCAAGCCCCTGCAGTTAATTACGCTACCGGATTGCGGTAACAACTTTCTCCTTCTCCAGAATTTCACTTCGTGTCGTGGGTGTTTGTTTTGTGTTTAGTTGCCCGTGGATTGTATACGGAGACTGATTTATGTCGTCGCCCGTAGGACGTGGACTAGTCCAAATCCGTATTATCTTAGATTTGGGTTTGGGGGTTTTAGGTTTAAGGATACGTTAGCCTCATTCGAGGCTAAGATCGACTTAAACGTTTGTTAAGGATACGTTAGTCTAGTTTTCAGACTAAGATCAACTTAACGGGATCGTTTAGATCCAACAATAGAGCAATTAAGGGAGCCGTGTTGTTTAGTTTAGTGACGTTGCGGTCAATAAGTAGTTTAAGGACATTGCGGTCCATGGGTAGTTTAAGGACATTGCGGTCCAATGTTAGTTTTAAGACATCTCGGTCGAGGTTAAGGACGTCATAGTCCATAGATTTAAGGACCCCACAGTCCGTTGTTAGTTTTAAGACATCTCGGTCAAGGTTAAGGACCTCATAGTCCATGGGTTTAAGGACCCCACAGTCCGTGGTTAGTTTTAAGACATCTCGGTCAAGGTTAAGGACCTCATAGTCCATGGGTTTAAGGACCCCACAGTCCGTGGTTAGTTTTAAGACATCTCGGTCAAGGTTAAGGACCTCATAGTCCATGGGTTTAAGGACCCCACAGTCCGTATCAATGTGTGGTCATCGGGACCCGTCACCTCTTTGAAGACGTTGAGGGATTACAACGCCAAGTATCAAAGGAGTGAAGAGATGTACCCTTGAACCGGGGTGGATTAAATAGTCGTTGGCCCAATTTGGGATCAAGACCAATTAATTATGTTATGAGCTCATTAGCCCAGTTAAGTCTGAATTGAGGACTTATGGCCATCTTGGGCTAAGTCCAATCGTGTTTGGAATATTGGCTTCCTGTTGGTCCATTGAAGAAGAGGCTTTGCCTCTGGCCATTAATTCAACAGTGTTGAACACTGGGATCAAGTTAGTGTTTTAACACTAAAAGACAGTTGGTGTTAGACACCAGCAACAGGAGGTTCGAATTAGTGTTAAACACTAGAGCAAATCGGTGTCAAACACTAGCAGCAGAGGCTTCAAATTAGTGTTGAACACTAAGAAATTCAGTGTTAAACACTGCAAATAAAGTTCTTTGATTAGTGTTGAACACTAAGGCCAAACAGTGTTTTTAACACTGGATTCAGGGGTTCCAATTTTAGTGCTAAACACTAAGGCAAGAGGGGTCACGTGGTAACACGTGAGGACACCCTCCCTTCGTTTGTTCTGCTGAGAATATTGCATCTTTTAGAGCATCACGTGCCATCACGTGACGGGCATTTAAATGCTTGTACGTTAAAGCCTCTGCCAAGGGTCACGTGGGTCACGTGAGGCACTGCCTCAAAGTGCCTTTTCTGTGGGACTTTTCGGGGGTCACGTGGTGACACGTGACCCTGCCTATATGTATGTTTTTTTAGAAGATCTGTTAATCCCTTTCAAGAATTAAATCCCCAGTAGGGTTGAACCCTAGCAATAATTTTTAGAGGAATTAAATTCTCCTAAAATTTAAGGAATTAAGGAATTAAATTTTAGAGGCTTTAAGGAATTAAATTCCCACTCTCTTTTAAAGAATTATTCTGAGGAATGAGATTCTGTCATAGGGTGAAACCCTAATTTCTTCTTTATTAAGAGAATTAAATTCCTGTTCTTTTAACAGAACTAAGTTCTTAACTAGGGTTAAACCCTGATTCTGTTCATTCTGAAGGAATTAAATTCCCATAACATAGGGTCAAACCCTAATTTTATTTTAAAGGAATTAAATTCCTATAGTTCTGTGAGAATTAAATTCTCAAGCTTCCATTCCCTCTCTATGCTTTAGATCTGCATGGCAGGATCTCAATCCATTGAGAATTAAATTCTCAACTCAAGGGGAGATGTGCACTTTACAGATCCTCCACCAAAGAGAGAACTATATTCTTCTGTTTTATATCAGAGTTAAACTCTGTTGAGAATTAAATTCTCTTTTCCTTTCAAAAAGCCTTCCCTTTCTTATCTAGGGTTTTCTTTTGCAGAAGATTCAAATTTCTCCAAAGTATCAAGGCTCTCCTCTTTTTTTATGTATCGATTCCTTTCTGCATATATCTTTTCTGTGTGTCTCTTGGCTCCTATTTATAGGAGAAGCAGCCGAATCAATTAGTTTTGGTGAATCTTTCATTGAGAGATTTGATTTGTATTCACTATTCGTTTTGGACCTTTGGATTATTAGGTGAATTTTATTCACCATTGGATTTTAAATCCAGAGATTCTCCTTTGTTATTTCGGTTAGATTTTAAGAAGAAATCTTTCCAAGTTCAGGCTTTTTCCATAGATATGTGATATTTAAGAATCTTTAAATCTTTTATTCAACCGGTTCCTTTGGAAAGATTTGAGAGCCCTTTCCTCAGAATTTAATTCTGTTAACAGTTAGGCTTTGAGAGCCGGTCACGTGTGGCCACGTGACTCTTGGTCACGTGTGGGCACGTGACTCCCTTGGAACGAGCCCTCTTCTTCTTTTTGCGCTCTGCCTTCTGGCCGCTGCTTAGCCGTCACGTGCCACCACGTGACCCCTGGTCACGTGTGAGCACGTGACCCTTGTCTGGAGCCTTTTTCTTGATTGAGTCTGCTGCTTTTGAGTGTCACGTGCCAACACGTGACCCTGGTCACGTGGGAGCACGTGACCCTTTCTGAAGCCCTTTTCTTTGATGTAGTTCAGGGAACCGGTTTGCCTTTGAAGCCGCTTTTAAATGTCATGTGCCAACACGTTGTTAGTTATGTATATGCCCTTGAGGCCATTGTTGTACATATGATGTATATTATAATGGATGCTTGGTTATATATAGAGATGACTTTCTTGCTCGTCATGATAGTATACTATTTGGTTTCACTTTATCTTAACATGTTGACTTGTATTGGTTTACTGTTTTACTCTCACATGTTGATAAAGCCCTTAGGATCTGTACTCAACTACTGGGACTATGATGAGATCATACTAGTAGGGCCGCGGTAGTCGATGAGTACATCCTATAACTGTTCCTAGTCGAGGGTATATCGAGACAGGGCATCGATACACCAGAGTAGACTAGCGTATACGCATCTTGACCCATATGATGGGCGATGGATGATCCCATATCCATCGGTGTTAGACATCAAAGATGGTGTACGGGTGCTCAGTGGAGACTGGGTACACTGGACGGACTCGCCGAGAACTCCCAGATGGTGATATACCACACGTCAGATGGCAGTTCTCCGGTGACACTGGTACAGGGTAGTCTGTAGACCCGAGATCGTCATAGAGTCTTGTGTGATTCCCACTGTGCTTTGATTTCCACCTTACCACGTCCAAGAGGGCGTGCAAAACGGTGGCTTTTGGGTACAGTCCCGAATCACATGGAGGCAATGAGCGATAGGAGGGGATTCGTCTCTCCCGGTATAGGGAGTTGATGTTGTGCTGTGTTCGATTGGCTATAACTGGAAGTCCCTGGCCAGGGCTGATATAGAGATTTACTGGTAAGTGTTACTAGTAGTTTCTCGACCCGTTATGAGCCACACATCGACACGTCTTATCGGTTACTGGGGTCTGATGTATACCACCCCTAGACTTGATATGCGACATATCAGACGAACAGACCGGACTGTACGGGAGTGTTACTGATTGGATTCACAGGAGAACGCACAGGCTAGCTTGTTGATCTTCTGATCGCTCAATACCTGGGTGGCTGTTACGTTTAGCTGACCGCTTGCAGCTTGTGGGTGTTTGATATGATCATCACCTGCTACCGGCGTATTGACGATTCTTTAGAGTCCTACACAGAGGTTTCTTGGCTCAGGCGAAACGGAGTAGTGGCACATATGTGATATGCGCAGGAACGAGAATAATGCGATATGGGATACCGTATTATATTTTCGCGATATTTAGAAATGAACCGGGACATCGGATCAAGTGTTGATTCGATGAATCGGATATGATATATTAGTCGGTAATATTCGATATAGCCGGATCGTCGGATCAAGTGTTGATTCGATGATTTAATGTATAATAATATATATGATATATTGTATTCCATTATCTAATATTGGCTCGCTTTATTATTTCATTTTCTCAGTGGATGATACATTGATATATATGTGATATATTTTAATTGTGTTATTTTCCTTTGTTGCAAATATATAATATATATGTGATATATATTATTGTGACATGATATGATTAATTGTTAAACATGTTTAAGGATGATTAATTGAGGTTAGGGTTTGTTTTGGGTTAGATGTTTCATGCATCTTCTAGAAGTTTTTGCTTTTGTCATTCTTAAGATATTTTGGATGACACATTCTTTAACTCAACCAAACCCTAACTCTAGTTTATTCTCTACTAAATCCTAGCCACTCATCCTTGACCATGGTTAACAAATCAATCATATAGTCTTCTTTCTATTCATCACAAAAGGTTTAATCTTATTATTGATTTTCCATATCATCTTCTTCTCTCTTGAAAAGCTTGCTAGAAAATCCTTAAGTGATGAATAAATATGAGAAAATGATATAAAAAGAAAGCAAAATTACTACTCTCTCATCCTCATCTCATCTAGCCCATAGGATTAGTGTGTTCATCTCTTTTGAGTGAGAAAGCTTGAGTCTTTGCAACTTCGAGGTAGATCATCGGAGATTTGGAATACTTCGAGCTAGCATGGATCGTTCGAGTCGTGGAGCCTCTCATGAGTCCGGGAGATCGTGGATCGCGGCAAAGGGACTTCTACTCGGAGCTTGTGAAGTGAAGGAGCGGACTACAAAGGTTGTAATCCCTCACACTTAGATAAAAGTTATCATCTTGCATGTTAAACCCTAATAATCTAGCAAAGATCCCGGCTTTGGGTTGTTCGGCACGTCTAAATTTTTATCCGGGCATGTTTGATCCCTTTTGAACCTTCACAAGAGTTCCTAGGAACCCTACAGTGGTATCAGAGCCTAGCTAGAGCATTAGGCGATGTGTTTACGAAGTTAAAACTCCGATCGAACCCGAAACGACGAAACCAGACCCCTCTCTGGAAATTTTCTAAATTTTGGGATTTTTCTGAATTAAAAATATGTAAAAAAATCGGCAGGGAATTCTACGAGGAGCTTGCGCCGCGGTTCCGCGGCGGAATAGTGGATTTGTGACACGTGGATTTTATGGTAATGTCCGTAGGTGCTTGTTGATGCTCCTGGGTATTTTTAATCTGTTTCAGGTGTTGGAAATTCTGGGGTTTGTTTTGTAATAGTAGACTCGATCGGAAATTTTTAATTCGTATTTCTTTCCGGATATTTAGAAATTGTTAAACTATTTGAACGGATATCATTAACTCACTGTTTCCCAGTACGGCAAACTTTCAAGTGTTGAAATTTCTTCGGGTTTAAATCTTTCGGAAAAATTGTACAAGTTAAGCGGTGGACCCTCTAGAAGACAACAAACCTTAACTCGATTATGTGACCGTCTTGAACTGCCTTTTGAACCTTCAGGTTTGGGGCAGTACGGCGTGCCACATGTGAGGCGTTGGCTTGACCCTTCTACGGCTGGATCACCGGTACCGTGACATATTCTGGGATTATTTGAACTCCGCTCAAGTGTTGAGCAGTTTAGGAAATTTTGGGTGTTTGATTATCTGTTCGAAAAGTTTAATACTGTCTATTTATCTGGAATGTGATACAATATGTGGAATTCATAAAGTTAGGCATGAAATGCGAAGTATGTGATATTTCGGATTTACGATGTCTAAAGTGATTGTGGATTCCAAATATTGTAGTTTTACACTTTCTTTTCTGTGACCGTAAGTGTAATATGTGATATCGCCGGTTTCGTTGCTATATGTCAACGACAATTGGGATGCACATATTTACTTACGTTGATGATATGAGATATTATGTGTTGCTGTGATATGTTATATTGGATCGTCGCGTTCAGAATAGCCGAAGGTTTTATGTGAGATGAGGGTTTTTATTTTCATTCATGTAAAATTCGTTTGTAATGTAATATTCTTTTATTTGGGGCACTTCCAGGTTGCGGTTGCTGTCACCAGTGTATATTATTTACTTTTCCGCATTAGGTAGACCCAAGGAGGGGAGCACAAGTAACCGGGTTCTAGGGTCCAGTGGGAGGCCATCTCGAGGAGTCGAGACCGGGTCTCCTAACCCTAGAATTGGCAGTGTTACTTGCCGCTCTCGTAGGGGTCTTGGGATGTGGGTTTGGCTATTCGTTGCGACCGTGGATTCCGTGTTTTATATAGGCTCGTATTAAAAACACGGACGTCCTAGTATATCCAATATTTCATATATGTTCTTCTGCTGCAATGTTCTGTGATGAGATCATATTACTGCCTGAGACGAATGCTTATATTATATATATATATATGCTGATATATAAATATTACTGCTTTCGTTTCTTCTGTAATGCTTAGGAAGCATAAGCTGATGGGATTTTTATTAATAAGATTAATAAAAGGAAAAGAAATCTAAAGATGTTGTAGAATCAAAACTTTATAAAAGGGGTAGCTACAGTTTTGCTTTGCATAGTGATATATACGATATATCCTGCACCTTATTCGATGAGGAAAGGACCGAGATCCCTTCACCGGGAGTGACTCCTTTAGCAAAACTGGCAGATGCTACAAAACTCGGTTTGTCTTTTGATTGCTTTTAGTGTTTTGCTTTGCACAGCGGTATATATGATATATCCTGCACCTTATTCGATGAGGAAAGGGCCGACGATCCCTTCACTGGGAGTGACCCCTTTAGCGAAACTAAGAAAAGCCTCAAAAGCACTCCTTTTCAAAACTTCACTCGATTCTACAACGATATCAAGTTCATTACGCTCAGGGTTTTCTGAAAAACCTGCGTAGCCCTCCGTCATTTCAGATAGAGACTAGTTAGTATTCGTGCTGCGTTTGTTGACCTTAGCCAAGGCGTGGTGTACGGTAGCTAATTAGTATTTATCTGCTAAAACATGAGATGTGATTGAGTTAGGGTAGTCGTGCGACTTTGTTGACCTTAGCCAAGGGTCGTACGGGTGGGTTTAATTCAATCAAGAAATGACGGGTTAAACTTGACTAGCGCTTATGATTTGTTGACCTTAGCCAAGGTCATAAGTTGCTAGGGGTAAAAGCATTATCGGGAATTTCAAGAGTTGAAATTTGCAATGAGATTGCATACCTTCTATGAGATAGTTGGATCCCGATACCCACTGCGAGTAAGTGTTACTCCTGGGAGAGTTTTACACAGGACAATTAGTCATTCAAGTAGATGTCTAGAAAAGTGTTAACGGGGTTACGCCTCTGGGAAAACGAGGTTTACTTTAATTAGGTCCGTGCGATAGCACGGGGAACTTCCCTCAAAGTACCGACACTGATCTGGCTGAAAGATTGACGAAATTGTAAGGTGTAATTAATCCCGGCTAATCTTACCTTTTAGGGTTTTAAGGTAGATTTGATAAAACCAGTGGGAGACATCCTGATTAGATAAGATAATAACCAATCTAATCTTGCAAGAGATACGCTAAAGTGTTTTCTTCTCTCTCTCTCCAGGTAGCGACCATGTCATGCCATAATCAAGATAATAATATGGATGTATTGACTGAACCCAATTATTGTACTGAGCTAGGGAATGTTGGACCCGTTCTTTCTTATAAGAGTTATAAGACTGAACAGGAAACAGGAGAATATCTGGATTCTCACGCAGCCCAAAAGAACATGCATGTTGATGCATCTTCTTCGGGTGTGTTAGTTATTGAGAACTGTTTCTCAGTTCACCCTACGTCCTGGGTATTAGATACCGGATCAGGATCCCACATATGTAAACAGTTACATGGGCTACGTAAAGGTAGAGAACTGGGAAAAGGTGATCATTCCGTTCAAGTAGGGAACGGTGCAAGTATTGTAGCCAAAGCAGTTGGCGAATATCATCTTGTATTACCAAGTCGTAATACACTGATTCTAAATGAGTGCTATTATATACCGAACATGATGTGCAACATTATATCAGTCTCCTTGTTAAGTAAAGAAGGATATAATTTTGTAGTACAGGATAATGTTATGAACATATTCCTAGATCAAAAGTTGATTACATCAGGCTCGTTACATAATGGCATATTCATTCTAAATCAGAATACAGTCCTGAATATACAAAACACACACAAGAGGAAAAGTTCGGATATGAATGAATCCTACTTGTGGCATTGTAGACTTGGTCATATCAATGCGACACGACTGGCTAAGTTACATAAGGATGGTTATTTGAATCCGTTCGAATTATCATCTTATGATACTTGCCATTCATGTCTCAAAGGAAAAATGACCAAAGCTCCGTTTAGTGGACACGGAGAAAGAGTTACTGAACTCTTAGGACTAATACATAGTGATGTATGCGGTCCCATGTCTACGCATGCCAGGAACGGTTCTTCCTACTTCATTACATTCACTGACGATCTCTCTAGATTCGGACATGTGTTCCTGATGAAACACAAGTCTGAAGCTTTTGAGAAATTCAGAGAATATAAGCACGAAGTAGAGAATCAAACGGGCAAAAGTATTAAGATTCTTCGATCTGATCGAGGAGGTGAATACTTAAGCGGTGAGTTTTTAGATTATCTAAAAGAGAATGGGATTCTCTCTCAGCTTACTCCTCCTTATACACCACAGCACAACGGTGTTTCGGAGCGGAGGAATCGCACCCTATTAGATATGGTGCGCTCGATGATGAGTACAGCTGAGTTACCTATTTCCTTTTGGGGGTATGCGCTTGAGACAGCCATATACCTATTGAATTGAGTACCAACTAAATCAGTGCCTACCACTCCATATGAGATATGGAATGGGAAGAGACCATCTCTTAAAAGAGTTAAGATATGGGGTTGTCCGACCTATGTTAGAAAGCAAAATCCGGACAAACTCGAGGCACGATCAGTTCTTTGTAAGTTTGTAGGATATCCAAGCAATTCGTATGGATATCTATTTTACCACAGTGAACAACAAAAGGTGTTTGTTACTCAACATGCCACCTTTTTAGAAAAGGAATTTCTTGAAAAAGAAATTAGTGGTTCTGAGGTAGAACTGGAAGAAGTTCCAGCAGATCAAACTACAACAGATGATTTAGTGGAACCAGAGAATTCAGTAGTACCCGACGAACCCCAGCCTCTCCGCCGATCTAGTAGGGTTTCTCTTCCACCTGAGAGATACTACGGTTTTCTCATTGATGGTGGAAGCGAGGATTGCATCATGGATGATGATGACCCGACTAGTTTCGAGCAGGCCATCACGAGTGGTGACTCTGTGAAATGGCTGGATGCAATGCGATCTGAGATGGAATCCATGTACACCAATAAAGTATGGATTTTGGAAAATGCTCCTGAAGGGGTAAAACCCATTGGGAGCAAGTGGATTTTTAAAAAGAAATTTGGTGTAGATGGAAAAGTTGAGACTTTCAAAGCTAGACTTGTAGCAAAGGGTTTTCGTCAACGACCAGGTGTGGATTATGACGAAACCTTTTCTCCAGTGGCTATGCTTAAGTCCATCCGAATCTTACTTGCCATTGCTGCATACCATGACTACGAAATCTGGCAAATGGATGTTAAGACCGCCTTTCTAAACGGTGATTTAGAAGAGAGCGTGTACATGACTCAGCCAGAGGGCTTCGTAGATAGTGGGAGCAGCGGAAAGGTGTGCAAGCTGCTTAAATCCATTTATGGGTTAAAGCAAGCATCGCGGAGTTGGAACATCTGTTTTGATGTTGTAGTTAAAGAGTTTAACTTCATCAAAAATATAGATGAACCTTGTATTTATAAGAAGGTAGCAGAGGGTAAGGTTGTCTTCCTCGTATTGTACGTGGATGACATACTCTTGATAGGAAATGATATTCCTATGCTGCAATCAGTCAAGCTCTTCTTATCACAGATATTCTCAATGAAAGATCTAGGTGATGCCTCCTGCATATTGGGAATCATGATCTATAGAGATAGATCTAAAAGGATACTGGGATTGTCCCAATCCAGGTACATTGACACCATACTAAAAAGGTTTAGTATGGAAGAATCCAAGCGTGGGAACCAACCCACGATCTCTGGACTCACTCTCTCCAAAGAGATGTCTCCCAAGACTGATTTGGAGAGAGCTCGTATGCAAGGGATACCCTATGCTTCGGCAGTAGGCTCTATCATGTATGCGATGCTATGTACCAGACCCGATGTAGCATACTCACTAAGTGTAGTGAGTCGGTATCAAGCAGATCCTGGAGAGAGTCACTGGACAGCTGTGAAGAACATTCTCAAGTACTTACGAAGGACTAAGGAGATGTTCTTGGTGTATGGTAACGGAGAACTCCAGGTGGAGTCCTTTACCGATTCCAGCTTCTAAAGTGATAAGGACGACTTTAAGTCGCATTCGGGTTTTGTCTTTACCCTCAATGGAGGGGCGGTATGTTGGAAGAGTTCCAAACAGGATACCGTTGCAGACTCGACGATGGAGGCTGAATACATCGCTGCCAACGATGCTGCCAAAGAGGCTGTCTGGATCAAGAAGTTCATTAATGAACTTGGTGTGGTTCCATCCATTGAGCATCCAATACCTCTGTATTGCGATAACAATGGAGCTGTGGCTTTGGCCAAGGAACCCAGATCCCATCAAAAGTCCAGACATATTCTGAGGCGGTATCACCTGATCAGGGAGATAGTTGATCGCCGGGAGATCGAGGTCAGGAGAGTAGATACGAAGGACAACACTGCGGATCCATTCATGAAGGCTATTCCCCAGATACAGTTTGAGAGATTATTCGGGATGCTAGGTATGAGATACTACAACAGCTGGCCTTAGTGCAAGTGGGAGATTGTTAGTTATGTATATGCCCTAGAGGCCATTGTTGTACATATGATGTATATTATAATGGATGCTTGGTTATATATAGAGATGACTTTCTTGCTCGTCATGATAGTATGCTATTTGGTTTCACTTTATCTTAACATGTTGACTTGTATTGGTTTACTGTTTTACTCTCACATGTTGATAAAGCCCTTAGGATCTGTACTCGACTACTGGGACTATGATGAGATCATAATAGTGGGGCCGCGGTAGTCGATGAGTACATCCTATAACTGTTCCTAGTCGAGGGTATATCGAGACAGGGCATCGATACACCAGAGTAGACTAGCGTATACGCATCTTGACCCATATGATGGGCGATGGATGATCCCATATCCATCGGTGTTAGACATCAGAGATGGTGTACGGGTGCTCAGTGGAGACTGGGTACACTGGACGGACTCGCCGAGAACTCCCAGATGGTGATATACCGCACGTCAGATGGCAGTTCTCCGGTGACACTGGTACAGGGTAGTCTGTAGACCCGAGATCGTCATAGAGTCTTGTGTGATTCCCACTGTGCTTTGATTTCCACCTTACCACGTCCAAGAGGGCGTGCAAAACGGTGGCTTTTGGGTACAGTCCCGAATCACATGGAGGCAATGAGCGATAGGAGGGGATTCGTCTCTCCCGGTATAGGGAGTTGATGTTGTGCTGTGTTCGATTGGCTATAACTGGAAGTCCCTGGCCAGGGCTGATATAGAGATTTACTGGTAAGTGTTATTAGTAGTTTCTCGACCCGTTATGAGCCACACATCGACACGACTTATCGGTTACTGGGGTCTGACGTATACCACCCCTAGACTTGATATGCGACATATCAGACGAACATACCGGACTGTACGGGAGTGTTACTGATTGGATTCACAGGAGAACGCACAGGCTAGCTTGTTGATCTTCTGATCGCTCAATACCTGGGTAGCTATTACGTTTAGCTGACCGCTTGCAGCTTGTGGGTGTTTGATATGATCATCACCTGCTACCGGCGTATTGACGATTCTTTAGAGTCCTACACAGAGGTTTCTTGGCTCAGGCGAAACGGAGTAGTGGCACATATGTGATATGTGCAGGAACGAGAATAATGCGATATGGGATACCGTATTATATTCTCGCGATATTTAGAAATGAACCGGGACATCGGATCAGGTGTTGATTCGATGAATCGGTACATGATATATTAGTCGGTAATATTCGATATAGCCGGATCGTCGGATCAAGTGTTGATTCGATGATTTAATGTATAATAATATATATGATATATTGTATTACATTATCTAATATTGGCTCGCTTTATTATTTCATTTTCTCAGTGGATGATAAATTGATATATATGCGATATATGTTAATTGTGTTATTTTCCTTTGTTGCAAATATATAATATATATGTGATATATATTATTGTGACATGATATGATTAATTGTTAAACATGTTTAAGGATGATTAATTGAGGTTAGGGTTTGTTTTGGGTTAGATGTTTCATGCATCTTCTAGAAGTTTTTGCTTTTGTCATTCTTAAGATATTTTGGATGACACATTCTTTAACTCAACCAAACCCTAACTCTAGTTTATTCTCTACTAAATCCTAGCCACTCATCCTTGACCATGGTTAACAAATCAATCATATAGTCTTCTTTCTATTCATCACAAAAGGTTTAATCTTATTATTGATTTTCCATTATCATCTTCTTCTCTCTTGAAAAGCTTGCTAGAAAATCCTTAAGTGATGAATAAATATGAGAAAATGATATAAAAAGAAGCAAAATTACTACTCTCTCATCCTCATCTCATCTAGCCCATGGGATTAGTGTGTTCATCTCTTTTGAGTGAGAAAGCTTGAGTCTTTGCAACTTCGAGGTAGATCATCGGAGATTTGGAATACTTCGAGCTAGCATGGATCGTTCGAGTCGTGGAGCCTCTCATGAGTCCGGGAGATCGTGGATCGCGGCAAAGGGACTTCTACTCGGAGCTTGTGAAGTGAAGGAGCGGACTACAAAGGTTGTAATCCCTCACACTTAGATAAAAGTTATCATCTTGCATGTTAAACCCTAATAATCTAGCAAAGATCCCGGCTTTGGGTTGTTCGGCACGTCTAAATTTTTATCCGGGCATGTTTGATGCCTTTTGAACCTTCGCAAGAGTGCCTAGGAACCCTACACACGTGACCCAGGTCACGTGGGAGCACGTGACCTTTTTTGAAGCCCTTTTCTTTAATGTACAAGGGAAGCTGAATCTGCCTTGCCGATGCTTTTAAATGTCACGTGCCAACACGTGACTGCTGGTCACGTGCTAGCACGTGATGCCTCCTTCGTAACCTTTCCTGATTTTAAATCAGGAAACATCTGCTTATGCATATGATGCAGATTGGATTAAAGTAGTCGTGCGACTTTGTTGGCCTGCGTCAAGGGTCGTACGGGTGGGTTGAATTCAATCAAGAAATGACGGGTTGAACTTGACTAGCGTACTATGGTTTGTTGGCCTGCGTCAAAGTCATGGGACGCTAGGGGCAAAATATTATCGGGAATTTCAAGTGTTGAAATTTGCAATGAGATTGCATACCTTCCATGAGATAGTTGGATCCCGATACCCACTGCGAGTAATTGTTACTCCTGAAAGAGTTTTACACAGGACAATTAGCCGATCAAGTAGGTGTCTAGAAAGGTGTCAACGGGGTTACGCCTCTGGGAAAACGAGGTTTATTTTAATTAGGTCCGTGCGAAAGCACGGGGAACTTCCTTCAAAGTACCGACACTGGCCTGACTGAAAGATTGACGAAGTTGTAGGGTGTAATTAATCCCGGCTAGCATTTCCTTTTAGGGTTTGAAGGAAGATTTGATAAAAACAGTGGGAGCCATCCTGATTAGATAAAATAATAACCAATCTGATCTTGCAAGAGCATACGCTAAAGTGTTTTCTTCTCTCTCTCTCTCCAGGTATATCATGCCTTAATCAAGATAATAATATGGATGTATTGACCGAACCCGCATGTTATACTGTGCTGGGGAACGTTGGTTCCGTTCTTTCTTATAAAAGTTATAAGATTGAACAGGATATAGGGGAATACCAAGATTCCCATGCCACCCGAATGAAGAAAGTACATGTTGATGCATTTTCTTCGGGTGTGTTCGTTACAGAGAACTGTTTCTCCATTTCCTCTACGTCCTGGGTATTAGATACCGGGTCAGGATCCCATATATGTAATCAGTTACATGGGCTTAGGAAAGGTAGAGAACTTGGAGAAGGTGATAAAGACATAAGGGTTGGAAATGGTGCAATTGTTGCAGCTAGAACCGTCGGGGAATATCACCTTGTATTGCCAACTGGTAATACATTGATTCTGAACGAATGCTATTACATGCCGAACCTGATATGCAACATTATATCGGTTTCTTTGTTGAGTAAAGAAGGATATAATTTTGTATTACAGGATAATGTTATGAACATTTTTCTGAACCAAAAGTTGGTTGGATCAGCCACGTTGTGCAATGGCATTTATGTTCTAAATCAATCAACAGTTCTGAGCATAACAAACACACACAATAGGAAGAGTTCAGAAATGAACGAATCCTTCTTGTGGTATTGTAGACTGGGTCACATCAATGCGACACGACTAGCTAAGTTGCATAAGGATGGATATTTGAATCCGTTTGAATTTTCATCTTATGACACTTGCTAGCCATGTCTTAAAGGCAAGATGACCAAAACTCCGTTTACGGGACACGGAGAGAGAGTTACGGAACTCTTGGGACTGGTACATAGTGATGTATGTGGCTCCATGTCTACACATGCCAGGAATGGTTTTGCGTACTTCATTACATTCACTAACGATCTCTCTAGATTCGGATATGTGTTCCTGATGAAACACAAATCAGAACCTTTTGAGAAATTTAGAGAATATAAACAAGAAGTCGAGAACCAAACCGGAAAAAGTATTAAAATCCTTCGATCTGATCGAGGAGGAGAATACTTGAGCAATGAATTCCTTGACTTCCTAAAAGAGAATGGGATTCTCTCTCAGGTAACTCCTCCATATACACCACAGTACAACGGTGTATCGGAATAGAGGAACCGCACCCTATTAGATATGGTGCGCTCTATAATGAGCACAACTGAGTTACCTATTTCCTTCTGGGGGTATGCATTGGAAACAGCTGCAGACCTATTGAATATGGTTCCCACCAAATCTGTGCCAACCACTCCATATGAGATATGGAAAGGAAAGAGACCATATCTTAATTATGTTAAGATATGGGGTTGTCCGGCATATGTAAAAACGCAAAATCCGGACAAACTCGCGGCAAGGTCTATTCTGTGTAAGTTTATTGGATATCCCAAACATTCACGCGGGTATATCTTCTACCAAACCGAGGAACAAAAGGTGTTTGTTTCTCGACATGCCACCATTTTAGAAAAGGAATTTCTTGAAAAAGAGATTAGTGGCAAGGCGGTAGAACTGGAAGAGGTTCCAGCAATACAGACTACGACAGAAGATTTGGTTGAACCGGAGGATTCGGTAGTTCCCAACGAACCTCGGCCTCTCCGCCGATCTAGTAGGGTTCCTCACCCACCTGAGAGATACTACGGTTTTCTCATGGATGGTGGGAGCGAGGATTGCATCATGGTTGATGATGACCCAACTAGCTTCGAGCAGGCCATCACGAGTGGGGATTCAGTGAAATGGCTGGATGCAATGCGGTCCGAGATGGAATCCATGTACACCAACAAAGTATGGACTTTAGAAGTTGCTCCTGAAGGGGTAAAACTCATTGGGAGCAAGTGGATCTTCAAGAAAAAACTTGGTGTAGATGGGAAAGTGGAGACTTTCAAAGCTAGACTTGTTGCAAAGGGTTTTCGTCAAAGACCAGGTGTGGACTATGATGAAACCTTTTCTCCAGAGGCTATGCTTAAATCCATCCGGATCATGCTTGCCATCGCTGCATATCATGACTACGAAATCTGGCAAATGGATGTTAAGACCGCATTTCTAAACGGTGATTTAGAAGAGTGCGTGTACATGACTCAGCTAGAGGGCTTCGTAGATAGTGGGAGTAGCGGGAAGGTGTGCAAACTGCTTAAATCCATTTATGGATTAAAGCAAGCATCGCGGAGTTGGAACATCTGCTTTAACGTCGTTATCAAAGAGTTTGATTTCGTCAAAAACGTAGATGAACCTTGTATCTACAAGAAGGTGGCAGAGAGTAAGGTTGTCTTCCTCGTATTGTACGTGGACGACATACTCTTGATAGGAAATGACATTCCTATGCTGCAATCGGTCAAGCTCTTCTTATCACAAAAATTCTCAATGAAAGATCTAGGTGATGCCTCCTGCATACTGGGAATTATGATCTATAGAGATAGATCTAAAAGGATATTGGGATTGTCCCAATCTAGATACATTGACACCATACTAAAGAGGTTTAGTATGGAAGAATCCAAGCGTGGGAACTTACCCACGATCTCTGGACTCACTCTCTCCAAAGAGATGTCTCCCAAGACTGATTTGGAGAGAGCTCGCATGCAAGGGATACCCTATGCTTCGGCTGTAGGCTCTATCATGTACGCGATGCTATGTACCAGACCCGATGTAGCACACTCACTAAGTGTAGTGAGTAGGTATCAAGCTGATCCTGGAGAGAGTCACTGGACAGCTGTGAAGAGCATTCTCAAGTACTTGCGAAGGACTAAAGAGATGCTCTTGGTATATGGTAACGGAGAACTCCAAGTGGAGTCCTTCACCGATTCGAGCTTCCAGAGTGATAAGGACGACTCTAAGTCGCACTCGGGATTTATCTTTACCCTTTTACGGAGGGGCGGTTAGCTGGAAGAGTTCCAAGCAGGAAACCGTGGCAGACTCGACAATGGAGGCTGAATACATCGTTGCCAACGATACTGCCAAAGAGGCTGTCTGGATCAAGAAGTTCAAAACTGAACTTGGAGTGGTTCCATCCATTGAGCATCCAATACCTTTGTATTGCGATAACAATGGAGCGGTGGCTTTGGCCAAGGAACCCAGGTCCCATCAGCGATCCAGGCATATTCTGAGGCGGTATCACCTGATCCGGGAGATAGTTGATCGCCGGGAGATCGAGGTCAGGAGGGTTGACACGAAAAACAACACTGCGGATCCACTCACGAAGGCCATTCCCCAGATACAGTTTGAGAGACCCTTCGGGATGCTAGGTATGCGATACTACAGCAGCTGGCCCTAGTGCAAGTGGGAGATTGTTAGTTGTATGTATGCCCTAGAGGCCAGTATTGTACAGATGATGTAAATTATATTGGATGCTTGGACATATATAGAGAGGACTTTCTTGCTCGATATGATAGTATGCTATCTGGTTGCTCTTTATCTTAACATTTATACCTGTCTCTTGATACTGTCTTATAGTTACATGTTGATAAAGCCCTTAGGATGTGTACTTGACTACCTGGACAATGATGCGGATCATACTAGTGGGGACAGAGTAGTCCATAAGTACATCCTTTAATATTCCTAGTCGTAGGTGTATCGAGACAAGGGTATCGATATACCAGTGTAGACTAGCGTATACGCTTCTCGACCCATGAGATGGGCGATGGATGATCCCAAATCCATTGGTGTTTGACATCAGAGATGGTATACGGGTGCTCAGTGGAGACTGGGTACACTGGACGGACTCGCCGAGAACTCCCAGATGGTATTATACCTCACGTCAGATGGCAGTTCTCTGGTGACACTTGTGCAGGTTAGTTTGTAGACCCGAGATCGTCATAGAGTCTTGTGTGATTCCCACTGTGCTTTGATTTCCACCTTACCACGTCCAAGAGGGCATGCAAAAGGGTGGTTTTGGGGTACAGTCCCGAGTCACATGGAGGCGATGAGCGATAGGAGGGGTTTCGTCTCTCCCGGTATTGGGAGTTGATGTTGCGCTGTGCTCGATTGGCCATAACAGGGAAGTCCCTGGCCATGGGTGATTTAGAGATTTACTGGTAAGAGTTACCGGTAGTTTCTCGCCCCGTTATGAGCCTCACATCGGCACGACTTATCGGTTATTGGGGTCTGATGATTACCACCCCTAGACTTGATATGCGACATATCAGACGAGGAGACCGGACTGTACGGGAAGTGTTACCGTTTGGCTTTTACAGGAGTTGGAGCAGGCTTGCTTGCTGATCTTCTAATCGCTTAATACCCGGGTAGCCGTTACGTCCAGCTAGTATCGCTGACGGCTTGTGGGTGCTTGATGTGATCATCACCTACTGCCGGCGTATTGACGAGTTTTTAGAGTCCTACATAGAGGTTTTACTGGCTCAGGCAAAACGAAATAGGAGCGCATATGTGATATGTGCGGGACCGAGAATGATGCGTGTATGTGATACTGTATTCTATTCTCGCGACTTTTTGTATCGGTCAGTTTTATGTGATACAGCCGGGTTATCGAATCAAGTGTTGATACGATAAGTCGATACATTGGATGTTAGTCGGTTATATGAGATATAACCGGATTATTAAGTCAAATGTTGATTTAATAATTTAGTGTATAATTGTATATATGATATACTAATTTACATTAACTAACATTTGTTCACTTAAGGATTTTTCTCACATGTGCACAACTTTTGTATATATGTGATATATATTAAATGCGTGTTTTTCATTTTGTATCATGGTTGATGATACATCTTTCATGAGTGTATGAGACTTACACCATACTATTTATTATGTTGGGTTTTAATATTTAAAGTAATTACAAAATTAGTGGAGGATTAGAAAAATGCATGAAGCTTGTAGAAGCTTGTTGATGCATTGACTAAGTCCACTAAGTTTGTTTTTACTATGGATATTTGTTAACCCAACCATAAGGATTAGCCATGGTTATGTCTCTACATGAGTTAGTATATGATACTCACTCACCATGGTTAGCTTACTCACTTGATCATTATCTTTCTCATTTCATTTCTTCATCTTCTTCCTTGAGTTAAAAAGGCTCTTTAGGGTTTGATCTAAAGTGAGAAGTATTGTGAGAAATAAAATTCTAAAGAGAACCCACTTCCTATTTCTCCATCCTCTACTAGACTAGCACTTTAGTTTAGGGTGTTTGCTTTACTAATTCTCTAGTTAGTGAATTAGTAGCTTGAGTCGGTATTCCCTCGATGTAGATCATCTTTGGCCTCGAAGACTTCAAGCAAGCACGCATCTTTTGCCTCGTGGAGCCATGCAAGAGCCCGGGAGAACCATGATCACAGCGAAGGGACTACGACAAGGAGGTTTAGAAGTGAAGGACCGATCTACAAAGGTTGTATTTCGTATTCACTTAGTCATAGATGCTATTTACTTGCATTTGAAACCCTAATTTTCTAGCAAAGATCTTGTTTAGGGTTGTTAGGCACGGCTAAAATTTTAATCGGGCATGGTTGATACTTTTTTAACCCTTGTTAGAGTGCCTAGTAACCCTACAGTAGCTCCCTACCCCATAACGCCAGGGATCAAAGCCCTCGCCAAGAGGCACCAGGCAGCATCTCTGCTCGGCCATCCTTAAGGATCAAAAGCCCTCGCAAGAGGCAACCGGGCCCGCCCTTGCTCGGTTATCCCTGGCTGGTGGCTCCCTATCCCAACACACTAGGGATCAAAGCCCTCGCCAAGAAGCACCAGGCAGTAACCCTGCTCGGCCCGTCCTTAGTAGGCCTCTTACTGCCCCTCCCGTGCTAAGGATCAAAAGCCCTCGTAAGAGGCAGTTGAGCGGCTACCCTGCTCGGCTATCCCTGGCTGGTAGCTCCCTACACCACAATGCCGGGGATCAAAGCCCTCGCCAAGAGGCACCGGGCGGCAACCCTGCTCGGCCATCCTTAAGGATCAAATCTCTCGCCAAGAGGCACCGGGCGGTAACCCTGCTCGGCCTGTCCTTAGTAAGCCTCTTACGGCCCCTCCCGCGCTAAGGATCGAAGCCCTGATCAAGAGGCAGCCGAGCGGCTACCCTGCTCGGCTATCCATGGCTGGTAGTCCACTACCCACCGACGCCAAGGATCAAAGCCCTCTCCAAGAGGCCACCGAGTAGCTACCCTGCTCGGCGCATCGCCAGCAAGCAGCCTCCTGGCCATCAGACGCTGAGGATCTGAAGCCCTCATCGCGAGGCCGCCGAGTTTCTTCCCGCTCAGGGCATCCCCAGCGGGCATCCTCCTGCCCACCAGACGCTGAGGATCTGAAGATCTCATCGCGAGGCCGCCGAGTTTCTTCCCGCTCGGCGCATCCCCAGCGGGCATCCTCCTGCCCATCAGACGCTGAGGATCTGAAGCCCTCATCGCGAGGCCGCCGAGTTTCTTCCTACTCGGCGCATCCCCAGCGGGTAGCCTCCTGTCCATCAGACGCCGAGGATCTGAAGCCCTCATCGCGAGGCCGCCGAGTTTCTTCCCGCTCGGCGCATCCCCAGCAGGCATTCTCCGGCCCATCAGACGCTGAGGACCTCAAGCCCTCATCATGAGGCCGCCGAGTTCCTTCCTGCTCGGCACATCCTCAGCGGGCATCCTCCTGCCCATCAGACACCGAGGATCTGATGCCCTCATCATGAGGCCGCCGAGTTCCTTCTTGCTCGGCACATCCCCAGCGGGCGTTCTCCTGCCCATCGGACGCTGAGGATCTGAAGCCCTCATCGTGAGGCCGCCGAGTTCCTTCCTGCTCGACGCATCCCAGCGGGTATCCTCCTGTCCATCAATGCGGTGGGTCCAAAGCCCTCCTCGCGAGGCCGCTGAGTAGCTTCCTGCTTGGCGCATCTGCAGCGGGTAGCTTTCTACCATACAAAGACACAGATCTAAGGCCCGCCGAATAAACTCATACTCAACGCGCGATCAACGCCTCAACTCCGGTAAAGGGAGGATACCGACCTTCCCACACTCGTCCTTCGTTCGACTTATACTCGATGCGCGACAACAAGAACGCTGTGTCGTCCCCGAACAATCCACCACGAGGAATTACCAGCGCCAAGCCGCACAGAAAGAACCAAGCAGTCCACTCTCGACCCGACCCACGAATAGATCGGAACGAGAGTGTGGGGCTGATGATGATGCTCAATAACGGTAATTCCTTAGATCATGACACGTGGCAAATGACGTGTCACATGCGTAAACCAGTTAGGCCCCTGAGGGCCACGGAGGGAGAACCAGTATGCTGCAGTGGGAGGCTTCCCTCAAATCCTGTCTCCGAGGTTGCACCCCACTCCTTGCCTCCGAGCACCTCAGCAGCCAAGCCAACCATCCCTTTGCTCTACTCCAAGCTATTACAGGCCCGAGCCTCCTCGGCCTTCTCAGCTCGCCTCCGGGCTCGAGCAGAACCAAGATAGCTCGGCTCTCCCGCTCGTCAGCGAGCTCTCTCGCCGAGGATATCTTCCTCGGTCTCATCGACCGACTAACGGCACCGCTCACAGGCGCAACCGCCATCCCGTGAATCTCGCCATGCGCGAGATATCCGCTGGCCACATCCCACGTTCCACGCCATCACGATCCCCCATTAACGAGCCTGTCTCGCCATTAATGGGAGATCCTGCTCATCACGCGGGCGTGACGTCGGGAGCGTAACGGCCGGCGTGATTCTCGCGCCTGCCTGGCTGCTGCCACCGCTATATAAACTCCTTCTTCAGACGGTTCAAGTAAACCATTTTTACTCCACTAAGCCGTTACTTTGCTCGGATTTCCTCTTTAACTTGACCGTCGGAGGGTCCTCGGTAGTACAAACACTCCGGGACTTCCTTGCAGGTAGCTCGGTGCAAACAACCTCAAACCCATTGAGATCCACACGCTTCAGGAGCCAGCCTCCAGATCTAATCTCAGCCGTCCATCACCGCCGTCGTCAGATCAATAGAAGGCAACATCTTGGCACGGATCTCACCCGCGTCAAAATTAGACTTGGTTCATATTTGTTGCCCAAAAATTAAAAGAAAAAAAATAGTTCTGTGAAATTGGAAAGGCATTAAACTATGTGGTGTTTCTTTGGGAAATTTATAGCTATTGAGTGTTTTTCTCTCTAGCTTTATTTCTTTCTAATAATCAAAATTGGATATCCAAATAGCTATACAAGAGTTTTGAAGTTGAATCTCTGCCCTGCTGTATGAACATTCAAAGAAAAAGCCCGACCATAAAGTAATTTTTTATTTATAAATTAAACTTTCTGGACCGGCTGTAGCTTATTATTTCATGTTATTAACTTGCAGTGTTAAGACCATCAACGATCAAATTCATATGTGATGTATGAAATCGGATTGTATTGTTCGTGAGTTTTTGAGTTTTTCATATTTTTCATGAAGGAAATATCATTTCGGACTTTCTAAAGAACCGTGAAGTACATCTAGGATTTTATTGAAGTTGGTCCGTAGCACTGCAAGTGTCTTTGTCGGAAAAACGAAAATGATACTCCCCTCAGGTCGGTCTCCATAAAGCTGGGCCCACTAACTCAATTCTTTATCCGTTTTTCCATCCTCACTCACTTCTCCTCCTCACCCGTTCGAAAATGGCGTCCCTCTTCTCCCCTCCCCTCCAAAAATCCCTTCCTTCCCTTCTCACCCCTACCTTTCCCCGAAATCCCCAACGTGTCCCCTCTCTCCTCCATCTCAATCCCCTCCGCCAAAAAACCCTGACCCTCTCAATTCGCTTCGCTCTCGCCGAGTCCGATTCCCCCAAATCCCTCGACGGCGGCGACGGCGGCGACATCGACATTCTTCCTCTCCTTAAAGATCTCGCCGTAAGCTCACTCTCTGAAATCATCCTTCTTTTGATCTTCGTAGGGTTAGGGTTTTGATTATTGAGGTTGGTTGTTGCAGGAGAGCTTCGTTCTTCCGTCCGATTACCTCGCAAACCTTCCGAGAGATCTCCGACTTGATGTAAGGTGGTGAGATCAATTGAAATTGGTTCTGTTTGTTAATTTTTTGGCAAGTCATTTTTTTGGTTGGTGTGTTTGAAGCTGAATGATGCGGCATTTGATCTGGCGAATGGGCCGGTGTTGGATGAGGTGTGTTTATGGCTGATTCCTTTACTTCTGAATTTGACCTTTAAGCTGTTTATAGTTCGTTTGCTTATACAATGTATTTTCAATTGTGTGTATTACGACAAACCATAAAGTAACACGAAAAGTGGAAAATCAAAACAAATCAGTACACAATTTTAAGGAGGTTTGGCCAAATCGACTTGCCTCCCCAGGCAGAGGAGAAGCAATTTACTATAAGATCAGAGGTTGTTAGGTTGCAGTAATTGTGGATAAACTCTTAATTCCTAATCCCAACTGCACCCTAAATCTCAGACAAAAGGTGGTTGTGTTAACTCTCGCATATAGTCCACGAACTATACAAGATAAATGCAGCCTTTAGATACTTGTGACTCAAGTAAATGTTTGAACCACGGGGGTTTCGCCCCCACACGCCTGGCCCGTGGGCTCTGAGCTCAGTCAATTCCTTCTGGGCCTAGCCTTCAGTCCACGGCTGAAAATTCTTTGGCTCGTCCTACGGGATCGAATAACCTCATAGGCTCAATGTTATAAAAAGTGGTCTAGATGCCCGCTTAAACGGAAGCGGTCCTAATCCGCTCTTCTTTTACCTTAAGTGGTTGCATTAAACGGTCTACACGTTTTAAGCTCTTAATTGGGCTCTCTAGTCAAGGTGAGTGCTTAAGTGGGTTATAATACAAGTTCCATGAGTCAGGTTTTAGGCTTTTTGTTGTAGAAATACCTGAACCAAAGCCCTTTCGAAATAACAATACATGTCTCTATTTATTTTCAATTACACTAATGAAGAAACCCTAAAGTATTCTCATCGGCTCATTTCGGTCATCATTCTCCTCTCAAGTCTAAAGAATCACGAAAAAAAACTTAAGTAATTTTGTCTAAATAATTTTATGTTCTTCTCATGTCTCTCTTCTATTTTTCAATTTTATCTCACAATGTATGTAATTTGCAAGTTGAAAAATTCAGTTAGAAATTTATAATTTATCATTATATTTTATCTAATGTCATGTATTATGCACTTCATTCAATGTGAAGTTATATAAATTTAATATATTTTTACTTATATTTTAAAAGATTTTTTCTGCGATTTTTGCTATTTTATGTATGTATGAAATATAATTTTAATGAAAATTAAAAATCCGCCTAAGCGGCGCTTTAGCGGCACCTAGATGGTACCCGAACCGCTCAACTCCACCTAACACTTTTTACAACCTTTGCTCAACCATAGATTTTGGTAAGAATACTAGTAAGGCTCTATCATAAGTAATGCGGATATGTCTATTCTTGTATTAGTCGGATTGCTTCTTGAACAATTTCTCGGTGAGATGTAGTTATTTGTTGGATGTGTGAGGGCATGTATGTAATATGTATTAGTCAATTCAACCTTTATTGTTGGTTTTGCACGCATTTGTGGCACATGTCTAACTTCGGACAAGTCTACAAGGATGGAATACAAATGCAAGAAATCGAACAGACCCTTGAGTACGATTATGGTTTGAATCTTTGATTAAGTGCACATTGTTATGGGATTCATGCAATTGCTTCTTAGGTGCATCTTTTACAGGTGTTTTAAGAATACCGGTATGTATTTTTTGTTTTTACTTGGAATGCATTCTGAATAAAAATATATGGCTTATTATCCAAACTTCCAATACCTTTGGCCTGTGGCCGTAAACTACCAATACATTTGGAATCTAAAGAAATCATCATGAATAATATTCAATATTGATCAACTTTAATGGCGTTAACTTCCATATTAAATGACCAATTTGCCCATTTCCCCCTTTTAATAATTTTAAATAATTGTTAAATATTAAGTAAATAATTAATGATGGTGGCGGGTGGAAGAGGAGGTTGATACGCGATGACGGATGAAGGAAGTCAATGGGGGCAAGAGAGGAAGGTGGCGGAGGTGATGAAAAATGTGATGAAGATGATAGAGTGAAGTCGGCGATGAAGATGATGATAATGAAGATGGAGAGGCAAAGGCTAGGGTTTTGACTTGGGTGGAAGAGAAGGGGAGGCTAAGGAGGGAGGGGTGGAGTTGGGACCGGGTGGAGTGGAGGGCGGGGATGCGGAGTGGGGGCTAAGGTCATAGGGCCGATGGCGCAAGGAGGTGGAGTTGGAAGCAGGGAGGGATCGACGATGGAGTTGATGGGGAGGCGGATTTGGAGAGGAGGGAGGGATTTGGAGGTGGAGGTGGAAGAAGATGAAGATTGGGATTAGGGTTAAGGATTTAGAGATTGGGTGGAGGAGGAAGAAGAAGATGCTAGCGAGGTAAGAGGAGGGTGGCGACCGAAGAGGGGAGGCCGGCGTCGACGGTTGTGACAGGTGGAGGAGGTAGGCAAAGAGTTAATGTTGGGGTTAGGATAGAGAAGAGGGGTAATTTTAGGGTTTTTTATTAGGCCATTCTCGCAACTTAAATGACGTGGTGGTGACATGGCATCAGTGGTACCCTGACACAGTTTCTTATGGTAGTTTTCTCTAAATTCCAAAGGTATTGTTAGTTTGGATAAATAAGCATCCCAAAAGTATTGGTAGTTTTGGGTAAATAAGCTAAAAATAATTGATTTTCTAAAGAAGACAAATTGGATTGTCATAATCATCACCCAAAGCTTTTCACACTAATACAGGGTTGAATCTTTAGAATGATTTGACAAAATTTTATGATAGGCAGTCAAATTTTACATAGTTTAATTCCTACAATTAACATAGCATCAACCTCGTCTTAATTGGTGTAAAATTGTCGGCCAAAAAACTTTGGACAAGTATGAACCTGTCATTCTTTCATGGCCTTCATGGCGAGCTGGCATTCTTCAAATTATCCTGCACTGCATAGACAAGTTTAGAAGAGAAAAAAAGATGGGGCAGACTAGGTGAGAAATTCTGAAGGGGAAAATAAATGATAGACAGCTATAATAAAGTGTGTTAGATATTAATTTTACAGCCCTTAACGGAGGTGAATTGAAGAAAATTCTCCAATAACACTTAAAAAGTTACAAAAAACAAAACTAGCTAGATTGTTTCGAATAAAGATTTGAATTTGTTTTTATCTAAATATGAACCAATTGCTTATGTCGATTACTTAGTGCATACATATGCTAATGACAAATAGTTAACGTGCTCATGTGTTGGGTTTTCAGAGGATTTTCTCATTCGATGCTGTGGTGTTAAGGATCTACATATAATGGGTTACAATGCAATCTCTCAAAGGACTTCGATGTCATGTATGGCATTAATTTTAGAGGAAACATGGCCTGTGCAGGCCCAAACTGCATCAGCCTCTTACATGGTCCAGTGGGAACCGCTGGCTATTTTGCAGTTAGGTCTCTGGATCTCATTGGCCCATGTGAGAGGCCACGGTAGTTTTGGGCCTGCAGAGTTCTGCAGGCCCCGTTTTCTCTTAATTTTATGATTTTTTTAATGATTTATTCTTACCTGAATTTGCCGGACCTTGTTTTAGCCATATCACAGTCTTTGTTTTTGTTTTTCCATTGCCTCTTATAAAGTAGTGGAGTAATATTCACAGATTATGATTTTTATACTGCAAATCTATTTAGTGTGGTCAAGAGCTGGGGGAAATGCTCTTAAATTTATCTCGAGCATGGGAGAAAGCTGACACATCAACTTCAAATAGTATCGCTTGTCAATTTCCATCTTTGCAGAACTCTTTGAAAGACAACGTCAAATCAGGCAAGGAGGAGATCAGTGATCACTTGTAGTAGTTAATTAAATAGTTTATGAACTAATCCATCGTTGTTATTATCTGGTTTTATCTTTCTTTGGTTGGTTACAGCATTTGGCAAGCGCTTGATATCTGCTGGGAGAAGATTTGAATCTATGGGGCAGTATGGTCAAGGAGAGCTGCAAAAGGTACAATTCAAATCGTCACAACTTCCTAATGAATGTAACCTTTCATATGATATTGCCATTACCTTTGGTTTTATGATACTTTTTAGCATATCAACATAACCAGTTTTGTAGTAATGCTTGTTATAGCACCCGAACTTGTTTATATTTGTTGCACTTGGACCCTTTTTTATAAAAAAAAATCCTGTTCCAGTTTATTATTGGTTTGAAACGCTGAATTTACACTGTGATACATACAGACAAATCTAACAATGATAATGCATAAAGGCCAAGCTTAATTTGATCAGCACATGCGAGGGGATTATGAATCAAATTTTAAGTTAACTGCATGATGTTGCAAGCATAATAGCACCAAAACTGTTTCCTAATATTTAACACTAGATCTAACAAGTTTATGAAGTTCACTACTCATGAAATGGTTGGTTGCTGGCATTCATACTCTGTTGGTTTCTATTGTGCGGTCCTCCAAGCTTAGCTCTTGGTTGAAACTCAAAGTCCTTATGACCATTAGTCAAAGTCTTACAGAATATACCCATCCCTGTTTGCTGACTTGTTCACGAATCAGTGTATTAGACATTAAAATTTTACAACTTCATTTTGCTGGCTTTCAACATAGCTTATCTAAAGTCAGTCTTAGCTTCCTAGGCATATATTGTGCATGTAGATTTCGAACATGAAATGTAAGTCTCACTTGCAGAGTTGGAGATACAAGACCACTTTGAGCATAATAGCAACTGGCCCCAATATTGGGTTTTGATTTTCCCTCTTTGTTTTAATCCTTCTGTGCAATAAACACTGTATCCAATTCATATTATCATCATGACTGAACTTCTGCATTGAGGAAGAAGATTCATTCTATTTTGACAATTTTTTTTCTGGATTTTGACTAAAGATAAAAAGACCTTTTTTGGGAAATTGATTAAAGAATGTATCTCAATAATGTGAATTCAGTTTCTATCTATATGGTGAATGCATTTTATAGGCACAAACTGAACTAATTGTAGATTTCCAAGGCAATGATCAATGCTGGTAAGGTGTTATCTAAAGTTCCATCAATCAAAACCGATGAAAAGCCAAAGGAGGAAACAAGAATGTTTAAGGTAATTGATAATTTTACATACCCCATCATAAATTCTTGTATAAAATATTAAGTCTAGTAATGGATGAGTCTGCATATGTAGTTTGGAACTCTACAAGTCGCATTGACGCCTGGGAAGGCCAACGTTGGAGCTGCCATTGCTGTGGTTTTTGGGTAATTCACTTGAGTACAACCAAAAGTTTTTCGTGGGTAACAATATTAATGTTTACATTAACTTAAAACTTAGATTCTTATCATGGGAGCTTGCTCAAGGCATCCAAAGCATACCCGAAAGCTCGTTACAGTATGCGAATGACAGTGCCCTGCTACTCGGCAAGGTGCTTTAAATGTTCAGTCAAATTTCTAAATCTTTTGTCAACTCGATCGAGATTGTTGCTTCAGTTGTCTGTTTTATAATGTTTATTTCTATGCAGTCACTAAGAGGAGCTCTGCTTTTAGTTGGTTATTCATCTACCATACTGTCAGCATTTACTTCTGTTGGGCTTCTGTTGCTGGGCAGAGAACTTGGCTCAAAGAGCAAATAGAAAAGCTATAGCTTATGCTACCTATCATCAAATACAGCCTAATCTATATATGATGTTTCACCCCCCCCCCCCTCCCCCCCTTATGTGTATTGAAGTGGAAGTGCAGTATTGGTGATGGGAGCATGCATCGATATCCAAATGTATCAATTGTATATGTGCTTGTATCAATATAACTGTTGTTTTAACTCCTCTATTCTTATATTTTTTAGTTTCGGTGGGGGGTCTGGATTACATCAACATGGCCCACAGTTGGATTATGCTATGAGCTTAGAATTTCATTTTTTTTACTAAGAAAATTTCGAGATTTTTTTTCATATAATCACCAGTCATTATTTTTTCATTACAATAAATTATCCTCAGTGTGTGCGCGGCACGCGCGCGCGCGCATGTTTACTCGTTACATCTGTTTTAGTGTGGTAAGAAAAGGGGAAATGTTCTTGAGTTTATCTCAAGCCTTGGAGATAGTTTGAGACATGAACTTTGATTAGCAGTGTGCGCCAACTTCCATCATTGCAGCGCTCTTTGAAAACCAATGCCAGATCAGGCAAGGATATGATCACTTGTTACCACTTATTGATTGTGCTATTGAAGCGGATCCACTATGGCTATTGTTGGTTTAATGTTTCTTGTGTTATTTTCACAGTTGGCTGGCACTTGATATCTGCTGGAAGAAGATTTGAATGGGACAGTATGATTAACGAGAGTTGAAGAAGGTATCGCTTAAATCCTAAAGAAACTTCATCTAGTAGTTATTTCGTTCTTTGATATTGTTTCAATACACGCCTTTTAGCATATGAAAATTGATTTGGAAAACTGCAAGCTAGTGAATCTTGTGTGACCTTCATTAGGACTTCTAGAATCATGTTGGGTGTTAATATGGTACAGATGTACCTGCGGTATATTTTTTCCTTGATAAAACTGTGAAAGGAACAATGGAGGTTTTTTATTGTTGAAAAAAATTATTCGAGGGCAACAAGAATTTATAGACGAATCATTACTATCCAAATCCTTGTTTTTAGAGGTGCTGACCTCCTAGACATGTACTGTTTGGAATAATATACATAAAAAAACGAGATAGATTTTAGACAAAGTTTCTTTAGGATTTAATCAGTACCTTATGCAACTTGCCTTAATTATACTGTCCCATGGATTCAAACCTTGCTTTCCTTGTCGCCCCTACCTTTCCCAGCTTAACCAATTGTGGGATATAATCTATTTGAGGACCGTATAATAGATATTTTTTTTCCTATTTATGAGCGATTGCCCAAAAACCAATTTCAAAATTTTAAACCATTGTCCACTTACTACCATTTAAAGGTTCAAACTATGTAATTGGGATTTTATCTCGATACAGCCATTCATATATGTGAGGACAAGTTTCAGCAAGTCTAATCATTATATATAAATTTAACATCAAGAAACCAAGCCAATTAACTCTAAATAAGGTACAATCTACTAATTCTAGAATCAAAATTACAAGAAAGGAACCTTAAACTGGCTATGCAAATATCTAGTAAAAATATAATCAAAATAACTAGAAGAAGGACTAATACAAGAAGAGCGCCTTAGAAGAAAAGCAGAACCTGGATTTGTGCCTTACCTTTCTTTTGTTTTGTTGAATATAGCAGATGGCCTTGAAAAGTGTAAATAGGTATATATGAGATGAAGGTGAGATATAATTGGATATGACTTAAACAAACAAGATTAGACTTCAAGTTTTAGTTTGAGCCAAGGGGGAGTGATGTGGCACAATATCACATACAATATACATTTTGTCTACACTTTGAGCCATCGAAATCTGCTCCACAAACTACTTTATGACAAGCATCGTTCTTACCCTCTAGCCAATAATATCACAGACAAATCTACACATGAATGAACCAAAATATGATCCTTTGAATCTTGCTTCTCAAGCTAAAATATGAGAAAGTACTTGGACAAGTCCCCTAATTGATGAATCACCTCTGTATTGGCCAATATAGGTGTAGGGTATTGCTAATGGAGCCTTATTTGATACATGAATTATGTCTGTAGATTCTTTATTGCTTATTAGTTCATTGAATAGGTCATTGAGTGGGGTGTAATTTTATTTCCGAGAATTCTTTGTTGTGTAAATGTGGTGATAAGGATAGCCTTCGTTCTCTCATTTATGGTTACTTGTGAAGAGTAAATCTGGAAATCTGTTCTAAAATCAACACAACACACATGATTTGTTGGCTTGAAAACCAGAGGATTAGAAATTTAGAAGCGTTTATTTAAAAATCAAACGTTACAAAAGATAATGATTCTTTAGTAGCACTTCATGAATCTAACTTCCTAGTTTTTAGTAGCACTTCATGAATCTAACTTCCTAGTTCCTAGTCGGGAATCACTTCCAAAGTCTTAAGGAGTAAAAAGAAAAAGATACGGTAAAATATTTCTGTAACCAACAAGATTTCGAGAATAATGGAGGAAAGGTGCCATATGAGCGAATTTCCTCCTATGGCGTCGATAAAATATATCCTCCATAATTTTTTTCGACGATCGGCACCCATCACCTCTATCATTATCAACTAAGATATAGATACACTAAATTTCATGTGATTCTACATCTTTTTCACCGTTGATTTACCGAGTGCAAAATTAACGGTTTACCGACAATAGAACTTTTTACACTGCTAATTCAACGGTGAAAAGGTGGTGGAATTGTATGAAATTTGGAGTATCCACATCTTACATGGTAAAGATGATGATGATGGGTGCCGATCGTCGGAAAAAATGGTGGAGCATGTAGATTTCTGGCGCCACCTAACGAAAAAGCTTTCTAGGACCTCTTTCATCCATTATTCTCTAAGATTTCACCCAAACAAACAAAAGAATATATTGGAAAGTTTCCATAAGAAGAATTCTTATGCAGTTCATATGATGGATGATTATTGTTTAAATTAACTCTTGCTTAACATTACAACTGTCACGCCCCACTTTCCAAAAGACGGGATTTCAATTATTATCGAAGTATTCACAAACCCAACAATCTATCATCCATGGGATTGGAAACACGACCCTTATTCGTGAATTCGTGATGTACCGTTTCAGCCCGGTACCACAACGACGTTATTTGTACCGTTTCAGCCCGGTACCACAGCGGCATTATTTATAATAATGGGACTCATGAGATTTCGTTGGATTTATACTTAAACCACCATAACGCTCCGTGTATATTAGTCTATGATTGCTGTTACGAGTCTTGATCGAATCCATGAATGCAAAAGGTGATGTATAATATTAAGTTTTCAAGATTGAGTTCATGACAAGAATCATGTAGTCATGTCAAGTGCAAGTCATGTCATTTGTTATTCATGGTTCGAGTCAAGTTGGTTTCAGGTATACTTGTTGAGTTCGTGTATTCATGTCAAATTTCAAGTATAGTTCTGGTTCAAGTTCATATTTTTCAAGTTTAAGTTCGAGTTCAGGTTCAAATTCGAGTTCAAGTTATTTGATTTTTCAGAAGTTACGATCAACATTTAGAAAGAGCCAAGTGGTGCATCATTATCTCCGGCACCCCAAGCCCTGTTGAGAGAAGACGCCATTCAAATTAATCTGCAACCTAAATACGTAATATAGACCAGTCTTTTGAATTCTAAGGTATTTTAATGATAAATCTATCTTTTGAAAATTTAAGGGTATTTTAATAGAAACTTGCATCTTTTCAATTTTGGGATATTTTATTTAAAATCAGATTTTCAAATTGGTTTTATTTAAATTATATATTAAATTATTTAATCAACTATTGTTGAAATGGTTTTGGTTTTAGAAAACCGTAATTTTCCTTTCGAGATCGCGCTTTGTGGAGAGCTCCGCATCTCACCCACTAATCCCAAGATGTGTGATAATCCACATCTTCACAACGGGGCTCTCCTAAAGAGGGTTGTGGGCTAAAGTCACAAAGGAAAAGATTAACGTTAAATTCTAATTTAATACTTCGAGGTATTTTAGTAAAAATATCAGCTTTTGTGATTTAGTGATAGCTAAAAAATTCTAATGTTTGAAACATTTTGATATTTTTAGATTGAACTTTATGATGTTTAAATATACCGCCCTTTTTATAAACAATTATAATTCTCAGTAGATTGTAAGATTTTGTATATATAGTCCTATCTTATGTGTAATCAAGTTTATCTACCAGAACATCAAATTATAATGTAAACTCCTGAAACTAAAACTGATGAAGAAACTTTATCACATTAAGGCAAATAGTGACAGTAAGATGGTTTAAGTTTTGTAAATGATAAAAACATAAGACATCACAAACTTATGTAAGGTCATACTCAAGAGTCATATTAATATGGTGGTTTAGCAATAAAAAAATGATTAAGCCATAGATATGGGTCTCAACAATAAAGTCTATACCATTACAGAAATCTTGAGGCTTTCTAATTGCGGTGATCCAGAATCTTTACTATGAACTGATGCTAACAGTTTAAATATATGGTTACCATCAACATACAACAAAATTAAAAAAAAAAAACGATCATAACAAATAACTATCACAAACTATGGTTTACCATCAACATCCTAACTGCTATATTTTGAAATCCATATGCACATATGAATACCTTGAAAAACTATTATAATAACCACCATAATGTACTTCAGCCAATATAAAATATGTTGAAAAAAATCGACACAACAAAACAAAGACTTATGAATGCACCCAAAACATTGATGCATAAATATTGCAAATGGTTCGATACTTAATTAACCAACTATAAACACCATTGCTAATAACGTTAATAAAAAAGCTTAAAAAAACAAAATATGCAGTAAATATAAATGCATATGCAATGCATACTTAATTGAATTCGGGCAACAACAACGCTAGTAAAAACATGGAGAAAAAACATACCATACAATGATCACTCAAATGACATATGGAAACTATTGGCGAGACCAGGACAGAAATCTTGTGGTGAAGCGTTACAAGGGAAAAAGAAAATGAAACAAAAAGGAAGATCGAGAATAGGATAAGATGAGGACTTGCTCGCGTCGGAAACGATAGAAAATCATTGGGGCATTTTATTATACCCTCGGGAGTAAATTCAGAACTTAGATGGATTGAAGATCCGGAGGCGGCGAAACGTTCGTGGTGATCACGCGGTCTTGGGCCCGGCCTTGGAGTCTCAGTTCTCGGCCCGGAACGCGTCGAATGGGCAAACACGGTCGAGATTTGGTTGACTTCGGTTGTTGCTTCTTGTTGCGTCGTCGATGATTGATAGTGAGGAGGAGCTTTGGTTGGGTCAAGAGGAGGTGGGTTTTGTTTCGGTGTTGGGTTATTGTTGTAAAGAATAAGTAGACGTTGAAGATGGAGGAGGTGAGCTCGGCTAAGTGGGCAGAGGGCCGACTATATTTGTGGAGGAAAGAGAGTGATTGTGTTTGGATATGTATATATGTAGAGAGAGATAGTTGAGGGAATAGAGAGAGTTGAGAGATCTATATATATATATATATATATATATATATATAGAGAGAGAGAGAGAGAGAGAAGGTGGTGATGGAGAGGGAGATGAAAAGAGTGGGGGAGGGGTTTGTTGTTAAAGGAATGGGAAAAGATAAAGAGGGGGAATTGAACAATGGTGTAGTTAAGAAAAAATAAATTAAATTAAATGGATTAAGGTTTAATAAGGGGAAGGGGAAGATGTAGAGAGAGATGGTGATGGGTTTTGAAAGGTAAAGAAAATGAATAGTTTGATTTAAATGAATCTAAGGATTTTATTGAATATGGGATGGGAGTTTGGAATTTGAAAGGTGGGGATTTTAGTGTGGAAATGAGAAGTGGGCTGCAGGGACATAGTTTTGGGCTTAGGTTTGTGTTTTGTAGGCTTTTAGAAAATAAAAGAAATAAGTAAATAGTATATTTATTAGGAAATATACGGAAAATACAAAAAAAAAAATAAAGATAATACGGAGGTATAGGAATTTTAGGGTTCTTATAGCCTACCCTTCTTAAAAATAATTTCGTCTTAGAAATTACTCAAGAAGGATGCTGTATCAGAGCAGTCGTATAGACGAGGGCAGGGACTACTAAAATCGTACTGAAGTTGCGTGAGGAAAGAAAGGACAAAAGACTTAAAGAATTTGAAATAAATGAAAAAGATAGAAGGAAATTTTACCAGTGACAACCTGATCCATGGTTTCGGCCTCTACGGCCGACATAGTGAAAGTCTGGCGTCTCGGCACTTTCCTTTATGCCTAATGGTATACCTGTTGCTGAGGGGGTAAGGGTTGTTCGCGCTGAGTTGGTGTAGGAAGAGCTAAACGAGGAGCAGGAGTTTGAATAGCCGGTTTAGGTGCGGGGGTTGTGCCAGCTCTGTACTGTGGGCATGCTTTTAAAGTGTGCGTAGGCAATCCACAAATCATACAAAGACCGTTAGTTACTATGCAATCCTTTGACATGTGCCCCGACCTCTTGCAGTAATTGCAGACTTTTGATCCATGGTTGTAAAACGATCCTTCTGGTCTCCTGGGTGGCGCTATACATTCCGGCATCAAGGAGGCTCCTCCAGTCATTTGGCTAACTGGGTGTTTTTCTTCGGCCGACTGCGGCCTTCCTTTCTTCTGGATAACAGCTTCGTAACGACGGGCCTTCAAAGCTGCTTCATGAGTCGGAAAATCTTCCATTGTTAGAGCAGCCTGGATGTCGAGGTCTAGACCCTGCTAAAAACGTCTGGCGCGGATCTCGGCTGGAGGAATCAGATGGGTAGCGAACCTGCTGAGCATAGTGAATCGGTATCGTACTCATCCACCGAATTGTCCCACATAGATCCTTGTTGCAGTTGGACAGATCGTTGCTCCATCTCAAAATGAGCTGTCTCAGGAAAGTACTTGGCGTCGAAGAGTTCACAAAACAACTTCCACTCGATATGCTGGGTATTTCGATTGTCTTCGGCTTTCCACCAGACCCTTAAGCTGGAGTTTTGCAATGCGAACCCAAGCCGCTTCTGGAATTTGAGCTGTTGCCAGGTCATCTTCGATACTTTGAGCCCATTCTTCAGCTTCAAGCGGGCACTCCTTTCCGGAAAAGTTCTTTGGGTGTATTGTTTGGCAGTTTCACTTCCGGTGCTTCAGCTTCAAGTCGGACTAGTCCTTAATGAAAGAGAGCGGTCTGCTCCTGCTGATCTTCAAGTAGGCTCTTGATAGCCTTGAGAAACATTGTCTGTTCAGTGAGGGGAGTTGCAGCAGTAGGTGGTGGTAGTGTCTTGCCGTTGATATTGATCGGGTCGGAGGAAGCCATCATCTTTGATAGAAAAGATGAATTTGCATAGATTCAAAGGAATTGAAAGGTAATGAATGAAAAAGTTGTCAGATTTCATCTTTCTTGTATTGCTTACTTCATGCAGAACTGACCTGCATGAGCCATCAATAAAACCTGTCACGCCCCGCTTCCCAAAAGACGGAACTTCAATTGTTATCGAAGTATTCACAAACCCAACAGGCTATCATCCAGGGGCTTGGAAATACGGGCCCTTATTCGTGAATTCATGATGTACCGTTTCAGCCCGATACCACAGCAACGTTATTTGTACCGTTCAGCCCGGTATGTTAACGACGTTATTTATAATAATAGGACTCATGAGATTTTGTTAGATTCATACTTAAACTACCTCAACATCCCGTGTATATTAGTCTATGATTGATGCTACGAGTCTTGATCGAATCGATGAATACAAAAGGTGATGTATAACGTTGAGTTTTCAAGATTGAGTTCATGACAAGAATCATGTAGTCATGTCAAGTGCAAGTTATGTCATTTGTATTAATGGTTCGAGTCAAGTTGGTTTCAGGTATATTTGTTGGGTTCGTGTATTCATGTCAAGTTTCAAGTATAGTTCCGGTTCAAGTCAAGTTTAGGTTTTTCAAGTTCGGGTTCAGGTTGAAGTTCGAGTTCAAGTTATTTGAGTTCCCTGAAGTTACGATCCACATGTAGGAAGAGGCAAGTGGTGCATCATTGTCTTCGGCATTCCGAGATATGTCGAGAGAAGACGCCACTCAAACCAATCTGCAATCTAAATATGTAACATAGACTGGGCTTTTGAATTCTAAGGTATTTTAATGATAAATCCATCTTTTGAAAACTTAAGGGTATTTTAATAGAAACTTGCATCTTTTCAATTTGGGAGTATTTTTATTTAAAATCAAATTTTCAAATTGGTTTTCTTTAAATTATATATTAAATTATTTAATCAACTATTGTTGAAATGGTTTTGGTTTTAGAAAACTGTATTTTTCCTTTCAAGATCGCACTTCGTGACGAGCGCCGCATCTCATTCACTAATCTCAAGATGTGCGATAATCCGCACCATCACAACGGGGTTCTCCTGAAGAGGGTTGTGAGGCTAAAATCGTAAAGGAAAAGATTACGGTTAAATCCTAATTTAATACTTCGAGGGCATTTTAGTAAAAATATTAGCTTTTGTGATTTGGTTATAGCTAAAAAAATTCTAATGTTTGAAACATTTTGATATATTTAGATCTAACTTTATGATGTTTAAATATATTGCCCTTTTTATAAACAATTATAATTGTCAGTAGATTATAAGATTTTGTATATATAGTCCTATTTTATGTGTAATCAAGTTTATCTATCAGAACATTAAATTGCAATGTAAACTTCTGAAACTAAAATTGATGAAGAAACATTATCACATTAGAGCAAATAGTGACAGTAAGATGGTTCAAGTTTTGTAAATGATAAAAGCACGAGACATCACAAACTTATATAGTCCTATTCAAGAGTCATATTAATATGGTGGTTTAGCAATAAAAAAAATGATTAAGCCATAGATATGAGTCTCAACGCTACAGAAATCTTGAGGCTTTCTAATCGCGGTGATTCCGAATTTTTACTATGAACTGATGCCAATAGTTTTAACATATGGTTACTATCAACATACAACAAAATAAAAAAAACGATCATAACAAATAACCATCACAAACTATGGTTTACCATCAACAACCTACGTGCTATATTTTGAAATCCATACGCATATATGAATATCTTGAAAAACTATTATAATAACCACCATAATGTACTTCAGCCAATATAAAATATGTTGAAAAAATATCAACACAACAAAACAAAGACTTATGAATGCACCCAAAGCATTGATGCATAAATATTGCAAATCGTTCAATACTTAATTAACCTATTATAAACACGATTGCTAATAAGGTTATAAGCAAACTTTAAAAAAAGAAAATATGCAGTAAATATAAACGCATATGCAATGCATACTATAATCAAATATATTCTACATTGGAGTATATATAAAAATAATTGAATATATTTTATTGTCCTCACATATATTAAATTCACGCAATTAGAAAAGGAAGGAAAATGAAATGAAAAGTGTAACAACAATAGAGTTGGGAAATTGAACACCTAATATATATCTTTTCCATTGTTTATAATAATATTTATATTTATATTTATTGTGTTTCTCCTTTAGGACGAAGAAAAGGATATAAGGTGGGTTGAAAATAGAAATGGACAAATCTACCCAAATAAAAGGCACTTCTAAGGCTAGCATGAAATTTCAAAGTGACAGTTGAAAAGCTATCGTTTCTCTTGATTCCTGTTCTCAAACTAATAGAAATATTATCAGAGTCTCTACCACAAGAGAAGATACAGTCAATTAAAAATGCTTTTAAATTTATCTTGACCCTAAGAGATCACTCACACATTAACTTCAATTAGCATTGTGCGCCATCTTTCATCTATGCAGAGTTCTTTGAAAGCCAATGCCAAATCAGGCAAGGATAAGATCACTTATAACCATTTGTCGCTTGTGTTATATGAAAGCAATCCGCAATTATTTATGGTTTAATGTTTCTTGTGCGATTTTCACGTTGGCAGGCACTTTATATCTGCTGGAAGTTGAATCTATGGGACAATATGATTAAGGAGGGTTTCAGAAGGTATCATTTAAATCCTAAAGAAACTCATCTAAAATTTGCCTCGTACTTTGATGTTGTTTCAATACATGTTGAAAATTGATTAGTCAAACTGCAAGCTAGTGAATTTTGTGTGGCCTAATAATTCCTGTTATGAAGTCTTTAGTTCCACATTGCCTGTAGTAGGAGAGGTGGTCATATGTAGTAGGAACTCGCATTATTATGCCAATAAAATATTTCTTCTCGGTTCTTTTCATGGTATCAGAGTTTTGAAAAGAATTGAAAGGAAACGCTAATTTCCCAAAACTAAACCCTACCCTTAATCCTCTTTTCCAAACCCTAACCCAAATCACCATGCCCTCTGCCCTAGCCACCTCCTCGGCTCCTCACTTCTCCTCTCCCCTCCCGTGCCCTCACCACGCTGCATCTGCACCACGAAGCACCCTGCTCCGCACCACGCCGTACCATGCTCCGCACCATGCCACACCACCGTTTGCTTCCTGTCGCCTACCCTAGCCGTAGCCACCTCTCTTCTCCGCTCATGTACTAGATCCGTTGCCGCGATTTGCTTCCTCCATGCTATTGAAGCCCTCTTATCTCCGATCTTCATCGCCAACAACGCTCACCACTTCTTCGCTTCTTTCCGCTTCTCTCGGTTACTGACGATGATCTATTAGATAATCTTGCTACTCTTGTATTCGTTTGGGTGTTTGACAACCTTAATCTTCCTCTTTCATGATCTACTTCTGCGCCGTTCATCATGAATTTTGATTCTGTCTTTGGTAGTCGTGGGGCATCTCTGGGTCATCTACCTGTGGCTGCTTGTGGTCATGGTTCCCATGGCCTTGGTCGTGGCCGTGTCAGTCTTTGTTGTGCTTATTGCGGAGGCACTAATCATCGCGAAGCCTGGCGTGGGAAGAAGTATGGCTATCCTGATGATACACCTACCTCTCACCATACATTCACACCAGTTGCTACTGACCGACCTTCCTCTTCTTCTTGCCATTCACCTTTATCCAATGCTGAGTGGGCCCAGCTGCGTCGTCTCCTCTCTTCTGTAGCTCCTGCCAACCTTTCTACTCTGTCAGGTATATTGTTCATTTCTCATTTTAATTCGTGGGTTGCCGATTCCGGCGCCTCACATAGTCACATCACATACCTTGTGATCGACTGTCTGATCTTACTTCTAGTCTTCACAAATTGATACCATACCTTTTTCTGACTCTGCTGGTTATCACTTATTTTATCTTTACACCTAAAAATGCTTTAATTACGCCATCTTTACAACAAAACTTGCTTACTATTTGTCAGCATACAAATGACTCTAACTGCTCCGTAACATTTTATCCATATCACTTTGTGATATATGATCTTCCGACGAAGCAGTGGATTAGTGGGGGCATGAACATAATGGACTGTACTATATTGATCACCTTCTCAGTACATCTGCACTTATTTCTACTATTCAGTGGGATCGGAGACTTGGTCACCTTTCTCTTTCTTCTTTACGTACTATGTTGCCTTCTCTTAATTTTTCAGAATTCAGTTGTGAATCCTGTATTCTTGGTAAACACCATCGCTCGTCTTTTCCTCCAGTTAATAAAAGATATGATTTACCTTTTGCTTTAGTTCACTCGGATATTTGGGGTCCTTTTAAATTTCTTAGTGTGTTTGGATATAAATATTTTACGACATTTATCGATTGTTCATGCATGACTTGGTTGTAGCTTCTGCGTAATAGGTCTGAAATTTTGTCTATCTTTAAAATCTTCTTAGCTGAGATTACTAGTCAATTTGGTGTTTCTGTAAAGGTTCTTCGTTCAGATAATACTAAGGAGTATATTAGCACAGACTTTACTGCATTTTGTCAGACACATGGCATATTGCATCAAACTTTATATTGTCACGCCCCGCTTCCCAAAATATGGAATACGGAAAGCGACGAAGGCCGGCCTTGGTACCTACGGTACGGAAAGATCCTTCCATAGTCACATAAGTCTGTCTAGATTAACCTGCCAAAATAAAATCCAAAACCTAAAGGGATAATACTGATAATCATGTTGCAACGAAATCACAAAGAAATCCTAAAAAATGGGTCCACTAGATAATTGATACAATTAAGATCCAAAAAGATTCGGAATAAAAATAAGATTCGAAAGAGATACAAAAGTCCTAATGTCCCATAAGGGCGCACATGATAAAGGCTAAAAGTAAAGGAGGATAAACCTACGATTACTGATCTTTAACAAAGTCCTGGTAGTCGCTCTGATCCCGCTCAGCCTGCAGATCTGTCTCTAAAGCTGAGATGGCAAATCTCAGGGATGTCAGAACATCCCAGCAAGTACTCAACATATAAAGTGTGTGTAGCATAATAACATGAATATATAAAAAGTGAAGCCCGATGCGCAAGAAAACATGTATATAAATAATTAAATGTACTAACACTATGAAACATGTATGTAAGGGATCAGGTCATAACCTAACTGGTCACTAAAAGGTAAACTATCCTATCGTAAGCTTGAGTATGTGCGTCAACCTCTGCAGGAGTATTCCTAACCCAAGAGTGGTGCCCCAGGGGCTAGGAAACACGGGCCCAACTGTAGAATGAACAAGAGACCGCTATAGCCCGGTACGAGCTGTAAACATGAGACCGCTATAGCCTGGTACGAGCTGTAAACATGAGACCGCTATAGCCCGGTACGAGCTGTAATCATGAGACCGCTATAGCCCGGTACGAGCTGTAAACATGAGACCGCTATAGCCCGGTACGAGCTGCCGGTATGGGACTCCTGAGATCCTGTTGCACAACGCACACTCAAACTACCCCAACACCCACGTATTTATAGTTGCTATGGTAAAGATTAAAATCACTAATTAAGGATGCTGAAAAGACAGGAACTTGTGGTATGGTAATTGTATGGAAATAAAACTGGTGAATAGTGGTGTCATGGCATGTAGTCCAGCATTCTAATTAATGATTTCATTTTAAAAAAAAAGGTTCATGAATAGGCATGTCAAATCAAGGTGTTCTATACAAGTAAATCAGCAAGAGCCTCGAATGTGTATAAAGCATAAAAAGAGTTTCTTGCACATAGTAATCATGTCATAGCATCACATAAAGAAAAGGCAAGAGTACCTGCCTGAGGTTGACGATCACGGAAATTGATGTACGAAAATGCAGGCACGATCTCAGCTGAGGTGTGACTTTGGATCTGAGTTATACGATCCGCCTAGATAAATTTCATCGATTAAACCGTAAATATCTACATAAATATTGTCACACAACCAAAACACAATTATCTCAATTTAGGGTTTTGATACTAATTTTCCCCTTTCAATTGTTCACTGATTTCCTACCATTTTATTTATTTATTTATTTATTTCTTCTTTTTTTTCAGAAAAAGAAACAGGGATCAAGGAATGCTTACAGGGGGAATCGTGGCAGTTGCTAGGGTTCGGATCTGACGATGGAAGGACAGGGATGATGTTGCTGCAGGGAGCTGTGGAGATCTGGGTGATGGGAGCAGCGACGAGGCGAAGACGAGGGCTGCGGCGACGTCGAGGGCTCTGTGCAGGTCGCTGAAGGTTGTGGTGGAGTCGGAGATGGCCGTGCGAAGGAACGATGGCTACGGTGATGGGACGAGATGAGGAGATCGGGGTTGTGGCCGCGCGAGGGATGGAGGCGGCGTCGACGGGACGAGGGCGAGGGCGAGGACGAGGGTGAAGGTGAAGGAGGGAGGAGAGGGTCGCGGCGTTGATGGAGGCGAGAGGAGGGGTCGGGGTCTGTGGCGGTGATGGTGGCGACGACTAGGGTTAGGGTTTTTGTGGGTGAGGGGCTTGATGAGCAGCGGGGGGGTGGAAGAGAGAGAGATGCGGGTATGAGAGATGGAGAGAGATTTTGTTTTGTGTATATATAATATTTTTTTATAAATATATTTATAAAGATACATATCTTTAATTGGTTGCATTTAGAGATTCGGTGCAGATTTTCTCGTTCTCACTTTAACAGTAAACAGATACGAAACATGTTATTTTGCTGTCACTAAGAAAATATTATTTATATAATATAAAAACTGAATATTTTCCATATCAAAATTGTTTACAGAAAAATCCAAAATAAAATATATTAACGGCCAACTAAAAGTTCAAAAATTATGGGAAAAGGATCTTGATAAACTCTTGAATTATCGCATTCAAATAGGGCTGTTACACATATTCTTATACTTTTCAGCAAAATGGGATTGATGAACGGAAGAACCGATATTTTCTTGAGCTAGCCCGTTCTCTTCTTTTTCATATGGATGTCCCTAAACAATTGTAGAATTTTGCAGTCTTAGCTGCATGTTTTTATATCAATCACGTGCCTTCTCCGGTCCTAAGCAATCCGTCTTCTTTCTCTATTTTGTTTCCACAGGGACAATCTTTTCATGTTCCTCCTAAGATATTTGGTTATCTATGCTATCCTCGTATTCTAGGTTCTTATGTTGACAAGCTTGATCATCGAGCTACCCGTATGGTGCTTGTAGGTTACTCCCGATCCCAGAAAGGTATATTTACTTTGACCTTATCATATCTAAAGTTTGTGCTTCATGTGATGTGACCTTCTTAGAACAAGCATATTTTCACCACCAGTCAAGGAGCTTACTTCTACTATCGTTGTTCCTCACCTACCTTCCTCGGAACTTGATTCGTCTGTTTGACCTGTGTGTTCTAGTTTTAAGCATGTGTCCCTTTATCCACAGGTATATCTACGTTGTGAGCCAAAAGTCCTAGCCCCTCCCATCAGTTCTACTTCTAATGATTCTTTTATAGGTACTTCGATACAGTCTACTGTTTCTGATTCTCCACCCCCGCTGCCTTCAGAAAATCTCTTTCTATTGCCTAACGCAAAGGGAAGCGTTTCTGTACTACAGCTAATACGATTTCTAATTTTGTTTCCAATCATAGACTGACACCATCTGCTCGTCAATTTGTTTTTTCCTTGTCTGTCATCACTCTTCCTCTATTCAGGAAGTTATTCAGCACCCAAGTTGACATGCAGCTATATTAGAGGAGCTTTTCCACCGCGCTCTAATCAGACTTAGAAATTGGTACCTCCGTCTTCAGGTAAGAAGGCTGTCGGCTATAGATGGGTCTTTACTGTCAAGCAAAATCCAGATGGGACGATCGACCGTCTCAAAGCTCGATTCGTGGCCAAAGGTTTTACTCAGCAGTATGGTTTGGATTATGTTGATTTTTTCGCTAGTTCCCAAATTGACCTCGGTTCATGTTCTTATATTCTTGGCTATTTCTAAGACATGGACACTTCATTAGCTTGACGTGAAGAATGCATTTGTTAATGGAGATCTTTCGGAGACTATTTACATGCAACAGCCTTATGGTTTTGAGCGATTGGGGGAGTCTATGGTTTGTTTCCTATATATATCTTTATATAAATTGAAGCAGTCACCGCGTGTCTAGTTTGAAAAGTTTAGTACGATCCAACGACAAATTGGCTTCAAATGCAGTCACGCGGCACGCCGACACATCTCTCTTTACACATAGTCGTTTTTAGGGTATGGTGATTGTGTTGGTGTATGTTGATATTATCATTGCTAGAGATGATTCTGCTAGTATCTCCAAAGTGAAAGAACATTTAGGTTCACACTTCTATACTAAGGATCTTGGGTCACTTAGATACTTTCTTGGGATTGAGGTGTCACTTAATTCTGGTAGATTACTGCTGTTGCAGCGTAAGTATGCACTGGATCTTCTATCCGAGATAGGATTTTTGGGATGTAAAACAGCAGACATTCTTATGGATTACACGGTCAAGTTATGTCGAGTGAGTTTTCCTTCGGATCCTCCACTATCTGATCCAGGACGATATCGACATCTGGTTGGGAAGGTTATTTACCTCACTGTTACTTGTCATGACATTGCCTTTACCGTTAGCAGAGTAAGTCGGTATATACAGAATCTTTTGACTTCTCATCTTAAGGCAGTTGAGGATATTCTAAGATACATCAAAAGTTCTCCATGACAGTCTTCTCTACAAACCATCATCTACGTTGTCGCTCACAGCCTTTACAGATACCGACTTTGCAAGATCCATTAATGATCGCCGTTTCACTAGTGGCTATTGTGTTTTCTTGAAAGGAAACTTGGTTACGTGGAGAAGTAAGAAGCAAAATGTAGTGGCTCGTTCTTCTGCTGAGACTGACTATAGATCTATGGTGTATACAAGCTACTGAGTTGATATGACTTACCTCACTCCTGATAGAACTTAGGTTCCCTTTTCTCTTCTGACTGCACTTTTCTGTGATAACAAGATCGCAATTCACATAGCTGAGAATCCAGTTTTTCATGAGAGGACCGAGCATATCGAGATAGATTACTGCTTCATTCGTGATAAGGTGACAAATAAGGTGGTTGCAGTCCAACATGTTCCCTCTTCGGCTTAACTGACCGATATCCTTACAACTTTCTCGATCGATTCTCATTCGTCTTTTGGCCGAGCTCGGCATGATTGGCATCTATACTCCAGCTTGCGGGAAGTGTTGTGAATATAATTAGCTTTAGTTTTTATTCCTACATTACTTGTAGTAGGAGAAGTGGTCTAATACACCTCCTATATATATTGAGTAGGAACTCTCATATTATTATGCCAATAAAATATTTCTTTTCAGTTCTTTTCAATTCCTATTATACTAATTCATCAGGACCTCTAGAATCATGTTGGGTGTTATAATGGTAACAGATGTAGCTGTGATATATTCTGTTCTTAATACAAACTGCAAAGGGTTGGATGGTTTTGGTTTAAATTATTTGGGGGCAACTATAATTTTATAGACTAATAATCATTGAATTATCCAAATCAGTTTTCTTAAGGTGCTGGCCTCTTAGATATGTACTGTTCGGGGTAATGTCAAAATATGAGATAGAATTTAGATAAAGTTTCTTTAGGATTTAAACAATACCTTCTGCAACTCCACTTAATCTTACTGTCCCATTGATTCAAATCTTGCTTCCTTTCGCACCCCTGCCTTCCCCAAAATTCTTAATATGTCCCCTCTCTGATCTATGTCAAACCCCTTAATAGAAAAAAACATAACCCCCTCAATTTGTTTTGCTCTCGCAGAATCTGATTCCTTCAAATCTCTTGACGGTGATGCCAATGTTATTCTCCCTCTCCTTCAAGATCTTGCTGTAGTCTCACTCTCTGAGCTCATTCCTTTGATTTTTAGGCTTAGGTTTTGATTGTGGTGATCGTTGCAGGAGAGCTTTGATTATCCTTGGGATTATCTCATGAAACTTCCTAGGGATCTCTGCCTCGATGTAAGCTATCGAGACTGAATGCAATTGTGTGGATTCTTGGTTAGCGATTCTGTGATTTTGATGTGTTTGTAGCTGAATGATGCGGCATTTTATCTAGCGAACAGGCCGTTCGGTTTGCAAGTCATGGCGGACTTAATTTGTAGCTAATTTTTAGTGTAAAGTTTAACTGTGCTATGGGGTTCGTTTTATGACCTGTTATATCATGATGTACTTTCAACTGTATACATGTATTGCAATTTGAAATGTATTGGGTTATTTTGGTCAGATTGCATCTCTAACAGTACTATCTCAGGGAGACCAAGTGTTTGGTCAGAGATCATTCAAGATTTCATGCTTTCAAAATTGCGGTCAGTATTGTGCTCATAACAGTTCTAATTCGACATTTTGCAACAAAAGTTTTTGTTCGTAATAAGGATGGGAACCTAACATCCCCTTATGCAAAGTTATGGTTTGATGGTTTGAGTTTCTGGATAATTCCTCGCTGTTATAGGCTTCATGCATTCGCTTCATTCCTATGATAGGTTAACATCATAGTTTGGTATCTCTCTAAAAGGGGGGAAAACCTGTGTAGTTTGGTGCATTTTTGAATGCCTTGAGAAGACAATGTATGCATTTTTTGGTGGGAGTGTATTTGATTTTAAAAGGATCATGGATTAAAAATGAGAAAAATTAGAACATCAGCATCAATACCTAATACGTTTCAATTAGGGTTGGATTTCTATGAAAGATTTGACAAAGTTCCATGACTGGTGTGAAAGGTAGACAAAATTTTATGTCTTGTTGTCCACATAAGTTCAACCTTGCCAAAATTTAGTGATAAAAAAAATCTTTCCATGTAATAAACACCTTGTATCCCTTTGTTTGTTGTTATCCTCAAGACTCTGAACTTCAATAATTTTATAATACTTTGCATTGAGGAAGGCACTTGATACCTTTTTCCTCGATAATTTGTTCTGCCAAGTTTGCAATAACCTTTCCGTTTTTCCGGGATTTCAATAAAAATCCGAAGTATGCAGAATTGCATAAAATTTTGTTGGGAAATTGAAAAATATATGCTTTCTTCGGTGCTGATAGCCTGATACTGCATCTACCTCCATCCCAAAGAACTAGCTTTGCTTACCACAACTTTGTCTTGACTACGAATTGTGGCCCAGTTTGACTCCATGTATACATACCGAGCCAGTAAAGGTCTTTTTTTTGAATAATTCTACCTCAAGCGAAGTTATCAATATGGTGATGCATTTGATAAGCAGAAACTGAACTGCTTGTAGATTGCCAAGGCAATGATCAAGGCTGGCTAGGTGCTAACTTGAGTTCTAGCTATTAAAACTGATGCAAAGCCAAAAGAGGAAACCATAATGTCTAAGCTACCAATAATAAAACTCGAGCCTTGTGGAGGTTTGACCCATCTTATGTTTTATATCCATGCATTTCTCATACTTTTTCCAATGTGAGACTATTTTAATCCACACCAACACTCTCCCTTACGTGCAACATGGTTGTCATGCGAATTGTACTGAGCACGAAGGCTCAAAGTCCGACACGAAGGCTCGGATCACATACAAGAGAGCACGAAGGCTCAAGAGATAGCACAAGGCTAAAGAGAGCACCAAGGCTCGAAGGAACTATCTTTAAAGTCCCACGTGTTTCTTTTATTGTTTCCAATGTGGGACTATTATCTTTAAAGTCCGATCATTTGGACTTTACTTTTATCAGGAACTATGCAAAGACGCATTGACGCCCTAGAAGGCCAACATTGGAGCTGTCATTTCACTCGAGCTCAACCAAATTTTTTTTTTGATATTGTAATACTCGGTTTGGGCCCACAACATATGGGCTTTTAATATAGTGGGACTCCATCCGAAAGACTCGAGCCTTATGGAAGTTTATCCCATCTTATATGTTATATCCATATGCATTCCACAATTTTCCTGATGTGGGATTATGTTAACCACATTCTCAACGGGTATTATTAATGTTTTTACTATTGATTTAAAACTTAGATTCTTATCATGTGAGCTTGCTCAAGACATCCAAAGCATGCCTGAAAGGTCCTTACAGTATGCTAATGACAATACCTTGCTACTGGCCAAGGTACTTTATGTTGTATTGAAGTTCTGAACCAATTTTTCGAATAAGTTGTACTTCTTCCTTCTGTTTAATTGGTTTACAACCTTTGTTTCTTTGCAGTCATTAAGAGGAGCTCTGCTTTAAGTTAGTTGCTCCTCTACCATGTTGCCGGCTTTTGCTTCTGTCGGGCTTCTGTTGCTTGGAAGACAACTTAGCTCCACGGGCAAGTAGGAAAGCTCTGACTTTTGCAACATAGAATCAACTATATGAAGGTTTGAATCTTTATTTTGGTATATGAAGTGCAAGTGCGGTATTATTTATGGACTTTTATTCTTCATTTTCTAATCGGTATGATATGTTGACTGCATATGTGCTTATATCAATATAACTGTTGTTTAACTCCTTTATTCTCATTCTTTTACTCGTTTTTCTGGGGACACTGGATTGCATCAACATGGTCCACAGTTGGCCTTGTGCTACAATCTTTTCTTACTTCGGAAATTTTGCATTTTTTCATATTAATAATATCAGCAACTTTTCCCCCTCCTTTCCTCTTACGGTGCAGGGAGAGTTGCATTCACAAGAAATTATCCACAGTTATATATTTTATACATATGTTATATCTGTATTAGTTTAGTTAAGAATAGGGGAAATGCTCTTAAATTTATCTCGAGCGTGGGAGAAAGCTGACACGTCAGCTTTTGCATTATGCGCCAACTTCCATCTTTGCGGAGCTCTTTGAAAGCCAATGCCAAATCAGGCAAGAATAAAATCACTTATAACCATTTATTGCTTGTGCTATATGCAACTTACCCACTATACAGCTTCAAATTATATTATGATATTATGGGAATATTTCTTCAACAATTAATCATCTACGTGAGCACAAATTTCAGCCATTCTTGTCATAGTATACAATATCTGACACGAATTCAAGTTAAGATAAAAAAACTCCGGCCAAGTATCAATTTTGAAAGTACACTTTAGTTATTCTAGGATTGACATTAAACAAAAGCCAGTTTAGAAGAACTATGAAAAATCAACAGATTATGTCTATGATCAAAATAACTAAACAAAAGTAATACAAGAAAAGCACCTTTGAAGAAGCAAAGAACCTAGATAGCCTTACCTTTCTTTTTCTTTGTTGGATATTGCGGATGGTACTATGAAATGTGTTAATAGGTATATATACATGGAGGTAAGATATGATTGGATATTACTAAATATATAAAAGAGAATAATGGAGGAAAGAGGCCATTGGAGGGAATTTTCTCCTATGGCGTCAAAAAAAATACATCCTCCATCGTTTTTTCCGACGATCGGCACCCACCATCTTCATCATTATCATCTAAGATGTGGGTACACCAAATTTCATGTGATTCAACAACTTTTTCACCATTGATTTAGTGGGTTCAAAATTAACGGTTTATCGATATCATAACTTTTTACATTGCTAAATCAACGGTGAAAATGTTGTTGAATCATATGAAATTTGGTATACCCACATCTTAGATAATAACAATGAAGATGATGAGTGCCGATCGTCAGAAAAAATAAGGGAGGTTATACTTTTTCGACGCCATAAGAGGAAATTCTCTTCTATGGCATCTTTCCTCCATTATTCTCTATATAAAATTGCATACCAAATTTTAATGTCTGAACCAAGGGCAGTAATTTGGCACTGTTGCGATGATGAGATTAAAATAATCTCACATTGGAAAAACTATAAAAGGTATATGGGTGTAAGATATAAGATGAGCCAAACCTCAATAGGGCTCGAGTCTTATTGTTGGAACCCACTTATATCAAAAGCCCGTGTACACTAATGTGATATCAAACTCAATTAGATGCATAAGTTATATACTAAACTTTTAAACATTAGTCATAAACATGTCTCCCTATATGGAAATATAGGGATACAGGTAACATGTGGTACAAACAGAAGAAAATAACAACGCGGATTAATTGTACCCATGACATGAGCTACATTGAAGATAAATAAAACATGAATGAGATGCACCCGTGACTTGAGGTGCATCGAAAAATAAATATAAAATATAATAACTCATTAATATTTTCCCTCATGACATCGAGGGGTAAAATCTTGCACAAAATTAGATCTTAATAAAAATTTGAAAACAATCAACAAAAACATAAAATGACTATGACCTGTACTACCGATCTAAAAGAGGAATTCATGATATATGCACGAACAAAAATAAAGAAATCGATCTATGAATACGATGACGATATTGAATGAATCATTAGGTACTATGATGTATATGACTAATGTTTAAAAGTTTAGTATATGACTTATGCATCTGATTGAGCTTTGTTTTGGTGTAGACTTTATTTATTTTGGTTGCTGCACCCTTTTCTTATTACCTTTTCTACTGCATTCTTGTTTCGTAGTGCATAGCCTCATCATTTTTTACCATGATGGTGAAAGTTTGCATATAGAGAAAACAAATTATAGAACTACAAAAGGCGCAAGCTTAGTGTGGTAATTCTCAGTGGATATGATTTAAACTTTTAGGTTAATAGCATGATGTTTTTTTGTTTTTGTTTTTTTTGGATGCAACAGCGTGATGTCGCTAGTATGTAGCATAGTAGCACCTAAACCGCTTCCTGGCTTTTCTCATAACTCTTAGTAGGCTTTTGAAGGCCAAATCTGAAGAAATGGTTGCTGGAAACTGGAAAGTGGAAACTGTAATTTGTTGATAGCAGTAGTGTGATCCTCCCTCCCCTTTTATCGCTTTGTCGGGTCTCAAAGTTCGATAATCTCTTATTTTATTTGTTTTTCCCTTTCCAGATTTCAAAATTTTCTTTGTAATGAACACCAGTTATCCCTTTTTCCGTACTTGTTTTCCTCAGGACCGTGAAGCTCACTAATTCCACAATATTCTGCATTGAGAAAGGCACTTGATTGTATTTTGATACTGATTAATTTGTTGAAATGGAAAGGGGGAAAAATATGCACCTTCGTAACAAGAAGTCAATCTGTATCTATAAGGCGATGCGGTTCTTTTATGCAGAAACCGAACCGCTTGTCGATTTCAAAGTCAATTTTCAGGGGTCCATTAATGAAAACTGATGAAAGCCGTGGAAGGAAACCAGAATGTTTTTAAGGTAACTGGTCATTTTGCTGCACACTCCATTATAATGTCTTCTGTGATAAGAAGTTCAATAACAGACGAGTTAGTGAATTCTTGTCGAGTTAGTGAATTCTAGTTTCAGGAACTGCAAGTTTAAGTGGAGCTGCCACTGCTATGGCTATCGGATATTTTCACTCTGGTTTCCTCCCATCGAGATAAGGGCATGCAAAAGAGGGACTTTCGTCTTTTGTGGACCACTCGGATAAATGTAGCAGCTCACGAGAGGAGGGTATTCTATAGTTATAGTAAATTAATACACAATCTGTACAAGAAGCAATTGCTTCTTAATCGTAAAATACTTGCGCAAATAGCTAATTTCTGTTTGTTCTCCTAATTGATTGCAATTAAACTCGGCCCAATCCTTTTCCTAAAAAAAGGATTGAGCCGAATAAAGAATGAACATCCTATACTATGCATTTGCATAGATCTTTAATATGTACCAAATTATTACGGTTTTCTCAGGTGATCAAGATCTAACTGTAAACAAGGTGTTTGAGGGCACCTGAGTAGACTTTGATGTAGTTCATAAAAACATGACTAATTGCAGGACCCCCCCCCCCCAACCCCCCCCCCCCCCCCACCCCCCCAGGCTTGCAAGTTGAAACCTCTTTATAATTTTAACACCTGCATGCTACCTCAAAATCTAATAGTCCTTCATATATCCTATTTTCATGCCTTATTTCCCCTTGGCAAAAGCATGAAATATGCAATCTCAAAGTCAAAAGTGGGTGAAACAAAAAATAAAGGGAAAAAAATTACTAATGGCTGTTTTCCTTTTTTTCCTTTTTGGTTAAGGGTTAAGTGCATATATTTAGAAGTTAGGATGAAAAGTTAGGGGGTCTCCTTTAATTTAGCATTTTGCTGACCGTTCCTTTCATTTTCCATTGTGATGTGATAGTTAAACTAATCAGCATTCCTCCACCATAATAAGACCAATCAAGGCATCTATCCTGTACCGGGAAGCTAGTTACAGTATGCTAGAGGAGTAATATATGTCCTTGAACATCCCTTGAACATCCATTACAATTCATGTGATATTAGTGGAATATTAATAAAATTTTATAGTTGCACTTAATAATTTATATCGTGAGTATTTTTATTTATTTATAATTGTTATAATATCCTTAGAAATTATATTGTTAGATTATGCACTGTGATGGGTCACTTGCATGGAGATATGGTCTAATTTAGTAATTTCTTAAATTGAGTACTTAACTTACTACTAGCTAAGGATAACTAAAGTTCTGACAGGTTATCATGCATGAGACTGAGATGTGAGATATAGTGGTGTGTCTCAATCACCGAAAATGGAGATTTTCCAGGTGTATGTCATGAGCGCATATAATGATATGTGTAGTACGGGACCGTATTTGAATTCTTTAGGATGTGTCACCTATAAAGATTGAGAATTCAAACGGTTACATAATATAACGCCCCAATTCCTGGAATACGAACATATGGACCTAAACAGCCAGTGCTCCTAAATAAGGGGAAATCGCCTTACCATAATCACATTTAAGGGTCTAACTAAAATTGTACGATAATATCCAAAATATAATACTAACATCATACTGCAAGAATAACGAGTAATATCAAAAATGGAATCACAAGATGATGATAGATCTAATAAAATATCCATAGAAGATAAAAGATCTGAATAAACACAATACATGATCCAATATAAAGATACATCACTCCTAACATCCTGTGTGGGCACACATTCTAACATAAGCTGAAATAAAATAGAAATAAACCTATAAATACTACTAATCTTCGGCAAACTCCTGACTGTCACTCTAATCCTGCTCTGTCTGTGAATCGGTCTCTAAAGCTGAGATAGCAAGTCTCAGAGATGTCAGAACATCCTAATAAGTATTCAATCGTAATAGTGTGTGTGTGATAGCATGAATATGTGAGTGTAGTGAAGCCCGCGTGTACATGTAGATATATAGATATGGCAGTAATATGAAGGAAGCATGCAAACAGGTCAAGTCGGTCAAGTCATATCCTAGTTGGTCACTAAAAGGGTAATAGATTTTATCGTGAGTTTGAGTGGGTACGTCAACCTCTGTAAGAGTATTCCTAACCCAAAAGTAGGGTCCCAGGGATTAGAAAACACGGGCCCAAATATGGAATGAATAAGTGACCGTATATAACCCGGTACGAGCTGTAGGAACAAGCGACCAATATGACCCGGTACGAGCTGCATTAACAAACGACCGATATAGCCCGGTACGAGCTGCCGGTATGAGACTCCTAAAATCATGTTGAACGAATGCACACTCAAACTACCCCAACATCCCACATATTTATAACTAATATGACAGTGAACCCGACCACTAAATAAAATGCTGACTGGACTGGAACTTGTAATATCATATTAACGGTATGGAATAGAAACTTATAACCAGGAATAAATGGGGTCATGGCATGTAACTCAGCATTCCAATAGTGATCTCGTCTTAATGCAAGGAAACAGTAATCGTGAACATGCATGTCATGTTAAGCAAGTGATGTTAAATAAATAGTCTCAAGCAGCATGTCAAGTACAGTCGATATAATATGATAATATCAATTATCTAAACAAGAATTTACATAAATTTGCAAGCACTTCCATTTAATATCCGAATTTATTATTGGAAAGAATAATAAACTGAAATATAATTTTTAAGGGTTAATGTGATTAATAGGTGCTCTAGGAATCTTAGAGTTTCATTAAGGTACACAATAAATTATGTGATTAATATCATCGAAAGAATATTATGCTATTTGAAATACAATGATATGTATCCGATTATATTTAAAATAAATATTAATAAAAACGAATATTACTCTTAATTGCCATCGGTAACTAATATACTTGTATTTATAATTGTAGGGTGTTTTTCGTCACCCCATTGAGATGGGAATACGCGCACGCTTGTCAGGCGTACTACAGATTCCCCCTGCCCAGGGTAGGCCGGGGTTTAATGATTGTGGGGATCCGAATCTCCGGCAGCCGCGGACTAAGCTGCCGTTAATTACCCCTCGTCTTTGGGGCGAGGGAACCTCCGATTAACGGGTTAAACTGGTCATGCGAACTCAATGTGCAGTGTACGTGTGTTCTGTTCTGAAAGGGGGGTTTTGGATATATCGGGAGCCACGCAGAGTTTTTACGGGGGTCCCGCTACCCGGATAGCGGGCTGGGGGTCAAGGGGGCTAGCAGCCCCCTTGCGGGGTTCGGGGCAGCGCCCCGGCCCGAAAATTTTTTTGGGGGGGAGAATGTTGCGGAGTATGTGTATGTGTACATTTGTATACATATGTATATATATACATGTATATATAAATAAAGGGGAAAATGGCATCCAAAGGATGCGTGGGGCAGCGCCTTGGGCGCTGTGCGCTTAGGTGATGTGCGCTCAAGCGCAAGCGCGCCACGTGTCGGCACGTAGGCGCTTTGCGCATGAGCGCTGCGCGCAGGTGCGCAAGCACGCCACGTGTCGGCACATGGGCGCTTTGCGCACTTGCGCAAGCACGCAGATGCGCAAGTGCGCGCGCCACGTGTCGACACGCGGGCGCTTTGCGCACTTGCGCAAGCGCGCAGGTGCGCAAGCGCGCGCGCCACGTGTCGGCACGCGGGCGCTTTGCGCACTTGCGCAAGCGCGCAGGTGTGCAAGCGCGCGCGCCACGTGTCGGCACGCGGGCGCTTTGCGCACTTGCGCTGCGCGCTGCTAAAACAAATTTCTCAGAAGAGAAATCAGAGAGGAGTTGGACTCCTGAGTGTGTGTTTTTTTTTGGGTTTAGTGAACGATGTTCTTCTTCTTCCTGTTGCTTGCTGGATCTTGAAGATCAAGAGATGTGAAATCTCAAAATCTCTTCTTTTTCAGATCTAATGGTAGATCCAAGTTCCCCTTTTGGGTTTTGTGGTGAAAAACTAATTTGTTTTGAAAAAGGAAGAGTAAAACTCTTGATTTAATTCAAGAGAAAGAAGAAGGTTTTGGAACCTTGAAGATGGAAGAAAGAGCTCAGCTCTGAGACTTTTTTGTTTTTGAGAGAGAGAAAGTTTTTGAGATATTTCATTATCTTTGCCTTTATAGGCCATACACTTTACACATAGCCCCTTGGGCTTCACAAAATGGCATTTTGCCTATCCCATGGCTCATGTGCCATTTCTTTTTGCACATAAGCCATGGGCTTTACAAAAATTTGGCTTTATGCCTATTTTTCTTACATTTATCCATAAAATAAAATAAAAGAAATACAACAAAATTATTTATTACAAAATTTTTATCTTGGCATGGGGGAAGGCCGGCCGCTTCATGTTCGGGCTCGACCCGGGCATGGGCCCACTGGGTCGGGGCCTGGGCCCACTTGGCTTGGGGTTGACTTGGATTTTGACTTAGTCAACCGGGGTGTAAATTTTTACCCCAACAAATTGCCCCCCATCAATACATGCACACCACATATGTGGGTGATGTGCATGAAATTGATGGATTTTCTTTCACGTGGGGGCGACTTGATTTGGTTCCGGCTTTTTGGGAAGCTGGCACTGCCCTTTTTTTACGACATGGACGGTCGTTGCTTGACATGTCTCCGAGACGGAGTGTCCGTGATAGACGTTTTCCCTGGCCCGGAGTTATCTGGTTCCCGCTTTGTAGGAATCCTGCGCTGCCCTTTTTGCGACTTGGACGGTCGGTGTTGCCCTTTTAGCGACTTGGACGGTCGATACTGCCCTTTTTAGCGACGTGGACGGTCGGTTCTGCCCTTTTTGCGACTTGGACAGTCGGTTCTGCCCTTTTTGCGACTTGGACGGTCGGTGCTGCCATTTTTGCGACTTGGACGGTCGGTGCTGCTCTTTTAGCGACTTGGACGGTCGGTTCTGCCCTTTTTGCGACGTGGACGGTCGGTTCTGTCCTTTTAGCGACGTGGACGGTCGGTTCTGCCCTTTTAGCGACGTGGACGGTCGATGCTGCCCTTTTAGCGACGTGGACGGTCGGTGCTGCCCTTTTAGCGACTTGGACGGTCGGTGCTGCCCTTTTAGCGACGTGGACGGTCGGTGCTGCCCTTTTAGCGACTTGGACGGTCGGTTCTGCCCTTTTTGCGACGTGGACGGTCGGTTCTGCCCTTTTAGCGACGTGGACGGTCGATGCTGCCCTTTTAGCGACGTGGACGGTCGGTTCTGCCATTTTAGCGACGTGGACGGTCGATGCTTGATTTGACTTGCTCTGCTTCTTGCAATGCCAGGGGTAGACTTGACTTGCTCCGCTTCTTGCGGTGTCGGAGTGGAAGTTGACTTGTTGATTTTGATTTGGGTTGACATCAGCATCGCTATACTGGAATATGGTATCAGGAGCGAATCATCATCTGTCATGGAGAGGATTTTGGTTTTTGTTTGGCATCTGCATTGCTGCACTGGAATAATGCCAGGAGCAACTCATCATTTGCCCTGAGAGGATTTGGGAGAAATTGGGATTGTTTTACACCCGTGGATTGTATACGGTTTTGCAGGATGTATGATCCAGACCGTAGGGCCGGAAAAAAATTTTGGGACTTTGTCGGCGTCTGCATCGCTGCACTGGAATATGGTACCAGGAGCGACTCATCATTCGCCGTTGGGGTATGGGATTTGGAATTTGGTTGGCGTCTGCATCGCTGCACTGGAATATGGTACCAGGAGCGACTCATCATTCGCCATTTGGGGATTGGGGAGCGATGGCTCAGGAGACAGGTTTAGATCCCTATCGCCTAAGGCTTTTCAATTTTATGGGCCGTGAGGGTCCCATAAAAGCATTTCCTCCCTACGAGTCGTAAGGATCCCGCAGGTGTATTTTCTCCTTAAGAGTCGTGAGGACTCCTAAGTGTGTTTTTCCTTTATGAGTCGTAAGGATCCCATAAAGGTTTGTTCTCCTCATATATCGTGAGGACACATGAGTGGGTCTTATCAATGGAGCATCATTCCCAAAGCGGAGACCGGCCGCGTAACTGGTGATTACGGTGGGGCATGGGTATGATGAGAATTATTTGAGCCCGTGGATTGTATACGATGGTCAATTTGGGGACCCACCGTAGGGCCGGAGAATTTTGAGAAATTGGATTTTGGTTGGCGTCTGCATCGCTACACTGGAATATGGTACCAGGAGCGACTCATCATTCGCCGTTTGGGGACTTGGAATTTGTATCTTGTTTGGCATCAGTATTGCTGCACTGGAATAATGCCAGGAGCAACTCATCATTTGCCCCGGGAGAACTTGGGATTTGGGTTTTTGGTCGGCATCAGCACCGCTAACACTGAAGCGAAATGCCAGGAGCGAATCATCATTTGCTGTTGCCCGTTGGGGAACGATGGCTTAGGAGACAGGTTTGGGTCCCTATCACCTAAGGCTTTTCAATTTTATGGGCCGTGAGGGTCCCATAAAAGCATTTTCTCCCTACGAGTCGTAAGGATCCCGCAGGTGTATTTTCTCCTTAGGGATCGTGAGGATTCCAAAGTGTGTTGCTCCTTTGTGAGTCGTAAGGATCTCACGCAGGGGTTTTCTCCTCACAAGGTCGAGAGGACTTTGCGAGTGTATTTCATCTCTTTTCACGAGTTTGCGCCCCTTTCGGGTTTTCACAGACTCGCCGGTAGTCCTGCTATTTTTACTCACGGAGCCCTTTCGGGTTTTCATCCGTGCCCGTTTTGCTTGTGGACATACCGTTTATTTATTTATTATTTTTTTTTTTTTGGCCGCTGGTGGGACTTTAAAGTAGTCTCACCGGCAGGATTTGGGAGAAATAGGGGCCATTTACGCCCGTGGATTGTATACGGTTTTGCAGGATGTCTGATCCAGACCGTAGGGCTGATGTGCTCAATTCGCCTGCGACTTGGAGCATTCAGGTGTAGTATTTCTTGAGATATCGTCCATTGATGGGTGGCATGGGCCTTTCTCCCTCGGCACTTATTAGTTGGTAGGATCCTCCGTCGAACACTTTCTCGATGACGTATGGTCCTTCCCAGTTCGGCTCGAATTTTCCCTTGGCATGTCGATTGGGGATGATCGGTCTTTTGAGGACCAACACCAATTCACCTTTCTTGAAAGCGCGGAGACGGGTTATCTTGTCATAGGCCCGTGACATTTGGGCTCGGTATAGCTCCAGATTTTGCTGCACCGCGAGCCTCTTTTCTTCGAGGGCATCGAGTTCTTCAAGTCGAAGGAGCACGTTTTCTTCCTCCGTCAACTCATGTTGGACGGCCATTCTTAAGCTTGGAACTTCAACTTCGAGGGAGAGGACCGCCTCCATTCCGAAGAGCAATGAGTATGGAGTGGACTGAGTTGGAGTACGGTGCATGGTACGATATGCCCACAACGCCTCGTGAAGTTTGAGATCCCAGTCTCTCTTGTTGGCTGAAGCATTTTTCCTCAGGAGCTTGCATAGAGTCTTATTGAAGGCTTCGGCTAGCCCATTGGCTCTTGGATTATAGATGGAGGAGTATCTCCAGTCTATCTTGTGCTGAGTAGCGAACCTTGAGACATTGAAGCTCTTGAAAGAAGGCCCGTTGTCAGAAATGATTCTTCTTGGTGTACCAAAGCGGTATAAAATATTATGCTGGAAGAATGTCAGAATATCTTTTGTCTTGACTTCTTTTAGCGGGACAGCTTCAGCCCATCTGGAGAAGTAGTCTGTCGCGGCCAGTATGAACCGATGGCCTTTGGATGACGGAGGATCAATTGGGCCAACAATGTCGGTGCCCCAGACTTCGAAAGGCCACGACGCCACCGTAGGATGCAATGGATTGGGATGCTTGTGAATAAAATCACCGTTAATTTGGCAGATATAACATTTCTTTGCATGCTCTCCGCAATCCCGTATCATGGTGGGCCAGTAATACCCAAGCCGTTTAATCTGCAGTCGCATCTTGGGGCCAGATTGGTGAGCACCGCAAACGCCTGAGTGAACTTCTTTCCTGACTTTTTGGGCTTCGGCCGATGACAGGCACCTGAGCCAGAGTTGGTCATATGACCTGCGGTATAACGTGTCATTTACAAACACGTATCGGAGAGCTCTTTTCTTCAGCTGAATTCTCGCAGATTTTTCTTCAGGCAGCTTGTCGTATCGGAGGTATTCTATGAAGGGTTCTCTCCAATCAGGCTCGTCTTGGATGATTGAAGCTTCTTCGGCAGGACTGCTCTCCTGTTCCGCGCTTTCCTCTTCTCGTAGAAAGACAGGGGGTAGGATTTGCCGGCTCCTGACTGTGATCAGAATTTCGTCTATGTCAGGATCAGCCAGCTCCTTGGCCAAGCGAGCGAGTACATCAGCCTTTCCGTTCAACGCTCTAGGGACTCTCGTTAGTTCAATGTGAGTGAACCGTTTCATGAGTTCCACCACCCGGCCTCTGTACCGAGCTAACTCGGGTTTGTATATCTTATAGTCGCCGCTTACTTGGTTGACGACAAGCTGGGAGTCACCGTAAACTCGTAGCCGAAGGATTTCCATTTCTATGGCGAGTTCCAAACCAGCTATCAGAGCTTCATACTCAGCTTCATTGTTCGTTCGAGGCTCGGTGAGAGCAAAAGAACGTCGTTGGGTTCCCATTGATGGTGTGATGAATACCAATCCTATCCCTGCTTTTATCTCCGGGACACTTGATTTACTGGAGGTCCTTATCGATGAGGCCCCATCGAAGTAGAGCTCCCAACATGGCTCGTCATTCTCTAGGTGTAGCACTTGTTCGTCGGGTAACTCGCAATTGAGTGGTGACCCTTCTGGTATGGGATGAGCAGCGAGAAAGTCCGCAAGAGCTTGCTCTTTTACTGCTTTCTGAGGAGTATAAACTATGTCAAACTCAAGTAGCATGACAGCCCATCTTGCCATTCTGCTTGCTAGGCTTGCTTTGGTCATCAAGTGTTTGAGCGGGTCGACCTTGGAGATCAGCATAACCCGATGAGCGAGCAAATAGTGCCTCAGCTTCTTCACAGCAAATATTAGAGCCAGGCATTGCTTTTCGATTGGGGAGTAGTTGTGTTCCGCCCCGACTAGAGTTCGACTGAGGTAGTAGAGGGCATTTTCTTTTCCCTCCTCGTTATTCTGGGCAAGGAGCGCACCGAGTGACTCGTCCAGCGCGGCAGTGTAGAGAATCAGCGGTTTATTTGGAATGGGAGCGGCCAGCACTGGAGGGTGCAACAAGTACTGTTTGATGCTTTCGAACGCTGCTTGACATTCGGCATCCCAGATAAAAGGAGCTCCTTTCTTCATGAGCTTTGAGAAGGGCCTACATCTCCCCGATAAATTTGAGATAAACCTCCGTATATAAGCAAGCTTGCCTTGAAAAGATCTTAGCTGCGTCAGACTCTTCGGAGGGGGCATCTCCATGATGGCCTTTATCTTTGATGGGTCAACTTCGATCCCTCGATGCCGGACTATGAAGCCCAGGAATTTTCCCGATGACACGCCAAAAGCGCACTTCAGAGGATTCATCTTCAGATCGTATTCCCTCAGTCTGGTGAGAACGGTCCTGAGATCTTGGATATGATCGGCCTTAGCTTTAGTCTTGACGACCAGATCATCAACATAACATTCGACAACTTTATGGATTAGGTCATCAAAGATATTAGTCATCGCCCTTTGATATGTAGCACCTGCGTTCTTCAGTCCGAATGGCATTACCTTGTAGCAATATATTCCGATCGGGGTTCGAAATGCTGTGTGCTTCTCATCCTCAGGCGACATCTTGATCTGATTATATCCAGACGAGCCGTCCATAAAGGTGAACAGTTCATAATTTGAGGTGTCATCGACCATCATTTCCATGACCGGTAGCGGGAAGTCGTCTTTAGGACATGCCTTGTTGAGGTCCCTGAAATCGACACAAACTCGGATCTGCCCATTTTTCTTCTTCACTGGGACTATGCATGCGATCCAGTCTGCATATTTCTCTTCCCTGATGAAGCCGGCATTGATGAGCTTCTTAGTTTCCTCGATGACCTTTTCTTCTAATTCCCTTCTCATTCTTCGAGGAGCTTGTTTGACTGGCTTAGCATCAGGAGATATAGCCAACTTATGTACGGCCACTTCAGGGGAAAGGCCAGGCATTTCTTTGTATGTCCACGCGAAGCAGTCGACGAACTCATGCAGCAGGGCAATTATCTGCGCTTTCATTTCCTCTGACAAGAGCGAGCTGATGTAGGTCGGCCTTGGATTATCGGGCGTTCCTAAGTCAATCTCGGTTAGCTCGTCAAAGGTTGCTTGTCCGCCATCTTCGAGCTCTTGAGGAGCTTCTTCTGGCTCGGCTATCTCGTCGTCATCATTTGATCTTTCGCTGGCCTCACCAACATGGATCATGTAACACGCTTTGGAATCAGGTTGAATGTAGCCTATGCCCCGTCTATCTGGAATTCGTCCATCGATGAGTGCTCGGACCTGGGGCGGATGCCATAGCCCTTCGTAAAACTTTGCTTCGGACTCCGTTTGATATAACCGGCATCCGCACTTCTTAAAGTATTCCCGCATCTCGGGCGCATAGTATCTGGGATTGAGGACGGCTCTTATGCCTCTCTCATAGGGAAGGCACGCGACAGAAAGATCGTCCGGGTGCACAACGGGGTTTGACCCATAAAACAGGATGCCCTTCTGTCCACTTTTCCTCCCGGGAACGTAGAAAGTTTTCAGCTGGTCCACGGTGGAGATTGATAATGCATCGAGCTCTTTGCTCATTTGCTCTGGTACCTTTGTAACGGCTAGGGACCCTTCTGCAACTTCAAAGGTCTCTCGTAGTTTCGCTTGTTGCGTGGGGGTCCAATCTGCACCGCTGTTGCACGACAGGTCCTCCTCCTCTGACTCTTCAGTGTCGCTGCCAAGATGAGGGCGGACTTTACTGCTAGATGGGGCTTCAGTGACGGATTCATCCATATCGCTGCCGAAACGAGGGCAAGTTTTATGGAAGGACGGGCTTCCAGCGTCGGACTCATCAGTGTCACTACCGAAATGCGGGCGCACTTGGGCATTTTTGCTTTTGAAAGTGACAGCCGGCGTAGATTTGCTTTTGAGTCTTGGGGCCGGTCTATCCTCAGTCAGTTGTGGCTTAGCATTTTGGTGGTTCATAAAGTACCGAGAATCTTCATAGCGGACTTCATGCACACCGAACGGCTGGATGTCTCCGTCAATGCGTCTTTCTTCGCCATTTTTAGTATACTTCATGCATTGATGGAGAGTTGACGGAATGATGCCGTAATCGTGGAGCCACGGCCGCCCTAAGAGAATCTTATAAGACGTGTCGGCATCGATCACGTATATCTTAGCTTCAGTTTGCAGATCCCTGAATTTGATTGGTAGAGCTATGGACCCCAGAACTTGCTGACAATTTTGGTTGAAGCCTTGAATGACAATCCTTTCCCTTGACAGGTGTCGGACGTCCATTGACAAACTCTTCAGAGTTCGCAAGTTCATGATGTTCACTGAGGACCCCGGATCAATCAATATACGATTAATTCGATCTCCGTCGCTGTACCCGGTCACGTAAAGCGGCCGATTATGCTCAGCCGTTCCCAGTAGCAGGTCTTCATCCTTAAATGTGACTGCGGCGGCATACAAAGCGTGCTGTGCTTCTTTCATATTAATTTCCGCAAAGTGAGCCTGGTACCGCTCGGGGTTTTGTAGAGCATAGGTGAGAACATCTCTAAGCTCTTTAGATAGGACCAAGGCGTCGTAGATGCTCAGGAGAGACGGAAGCTTCCGGAGATGTGCCAAGACATTATAGTCCACCGAGGAAGGACTTATGTTTTCATCAGCCGGTTCTCTGCCCTCTTCTTCATTAGCGACATGTTTTTCTTTCCCTTTTGGGGCGTTGCCCTGATTTGGCGGTAGAGCCCTGCCGCTTCTGAGCTGGATTTGATTGGCCTTTGTGGTGAGCTCCTCGTCCTCTTCGGGAAAACAAAGCTCCTCTTCCGAGTCGCTTCCAAGATGGATGGCGTAGCAGGTCACTACTGGGATCTCTTCATTGGAGTCTTCTTCTAACTCCTCCAGAATTTCAGCCGCTTGTACAGGGAAGAACTCATTCAATTGAATCAATGTTCTTTCCTTTTGTTCATATTCTTCAAGGGAATCGATATATTTTTGAATGGTCGATCTCCCTGCAAACTCTTTTTCGCGCCGAGCTGCACTTTTCTTCTTCTTGAGCTTCTTGGATTTTGAGCCTGATGGAGCCGCATTGGCAGCTGGACTGGTAGGCGTCTTTTGTTCTTCCCATTCCATCCTGGGTTCTTTCCGAAGTAGCTTTATCATCTTCTTCGTCTTATTAGATATGTGCGTACTCCATGGAGACCGCGATGAGTCCATCTCATTTCTCGGGGCAGCGGGTTCGGCTATCTGCTCCCAGAAGGCTTCAACTTCTGTCTGTATAAAGTTGGTGGTTGCAACTTGGTTGTTCACCAACACGCTTTTAGACAGCTCGATCTCTCCAGCCTTGTACTGCTTCTCGACCCAGTCTTTGAAGATATAGCAATCCTCGATCGCATGGCTCACTACTCGGTGGTACGGGCAATACAGGGGATTGTCGGTCATTTTTGCTTCTTGGGGTCTTTTCGATTCCGGCAATTGTAGGCCGTTGTTCAAGGCATCTTTAAATATCTTGCGGACCTTATCCCTTCTGAGAGAGTAAACCTTGTTCTTTTTCTCCTCTAGGGAAGGCCCATCTCCTCCCAGCAATGGCTTTCGAGACCGGTTAGTTTTGGATTCGGCCGCCCTTCGCTTTTCTTCATTGTCGGACGCATTGAAGACATTGGTACTGCTGGAACTCCCGCTTCTACGGTTGTCGTCCCGCTTGCTTTTCCAGGTTTTGTCTCTCTGAGAGTCCGGCGGGGACTCTTGCTTCGAGCGTTCCAGCATTTGAACTTTCTTGGTTAGCTCCTGAAATATCTTGAGGCCCGCTGTACACAAGAATGGGACCATCCAATTGCTGAGGTTCCCAATGAGAAGGCTGACGGACTGGTCCTGCTCCAGCGGCGGTTCGCACTTGACTGTGAGATTACGCCATCGGGCAATAAAGTCGGTGTTACTTTCATTCTTCCCCGGCTTGGTCCTCACAAGGTCGGCAATGGAGATTTTATCACTGACGCTCATGAACCTTTGCCGGAACAGAGACTCCATTTGGGCAAAGGTAATGACGGACACATCTGGTATGCTCGCGTACCAGTCAAAAGCAACACCGGTCAGGCTGTTGACAAACTGACGAAGAAGGAGCGCGTCATTGCCCCCTGTATTTCCGCACGATGCTTTGAAGTGGGCGACGTGCTGATTTGCATTCCCCGTTCCATCAAATCTTCCAAACTTAGGAATGACGTAGCCGCTTGGGAACTCAATCAGATCGTACTGCGCGGGATATGGCCGCCCACTACTGCCGATTTCTTTTTGAGCTTCGGCTTCGGCCACCAATGTTTTAACCTTGCTGGTGACCAAATCCATTATCCGATCCTGTGTTAGCGGGATAGTGCTATCTGGGGCCAAGGCGTCCCCAGAAACGGAGTGTGGCCGGCTTTCATGCGGCTCGACCAGTCTTGGACCCAAAGGAACAGGCATTGGCTGCCTCAGATTGTCATCACCCGGCTGATTAGTAGCGGCTTGTGCTTGATTGGGAGGCGCTCGAGCAATTTGAGCCGTAAGCTGCATCACCACGTTCGTTAAGTCGTCTATCTTCGAATAGAGCTTGGCCATCTCTTTATCTTTGCTCCTGAGCTGTTTTCGAAGCTCTTGAAGCAGCTCTTGCTCCGCAGTCCTGGGGCGGAAAGTCGGCTCCTCCTCGCTATCCGAGCTTGACTCTGCATGGATCGAGGGGTCTTTCTGCCTATCATCCTCATCGAGAGGGTTTTCTTCATCCAGCGGGGGCGGCTGTTCTTGGACAGCGGCAACCACATTCGGGCTAGATTGAGCTTGGGATGTGGTGGCCCCATCCTTGCTTTTGCTGCGAAGGTTGTCGCTGGGGCGTCCTCCCGCCATATAGACCGTATGGATGATGTATCCAGCCGTCTTTCTATCATTGGAAGCTGATTTCACGGATCGCTGTCTTGACCCTCTTGCTTCGGTAGCTGGTAATCGATTGAAGGCGGCTGGCCTAACCAGGTTCTTAAATGGTGCTGGCGCTTCTTTTCTGGATTTGCCCCGCCGCTTTCGTACGGCACAGAGCGCCTGATAGACTCTTGAAGAGACAGTGTCATACTTTTTATGTTGGGGCTGGGACACCTCTTTTTGTAGCACTGTTCGGACCGCTGTCTTCTTGATTCTGGCGGTCATGGCATTTTTCTGAACCCACTTCAGAGGCTCGAAGGAATTGCTGATTCTTACGTCCGACTTAGCCGTCGTCGCGGGGCAATCCTGCACTTGGAACTTCACATGATTCCATTTGGCTGAAGCCTTGGCCCTCTTGTTGGCTCGATACCTGAGCCGCTTCTGCCTTAACTTTTCTGTTCTAAGCACCTGGCAGACTTCAGCTTTTTGGGAAGACACCGCGAACTGGGCGATGGAGGGCTTTGGAGATACGCTCGATTGTGCGTTTGTTGGAGTTATCGCTTAAGCTCGTCCGCGACATTTGTTGTTGCCCTTCGCACCGGAAGTCTTGCCCCCAGCTAGAGCGTCAGGGAATCGTTCAGACAGCATCTTAAGTTTCGGTTGTGGTGCCTTAGCAATCACAACATTCGGCCTCTTGCCCCTTGGGACCGGCTTGACCACCTGTTCCGCCGGGATTTCCGCCAGATGAGCGCTTCCAGCAGGGTAGATGACGACGGAGCTAAACTGGCGGGGTGGTTCCTCCCACTGTCGACTGAGGCTTGCAGGGAGAACCACCCGAGCGTTGATCTTGACCACGTATGGAATCGGGGTCACGTTGGAAGCTGAATTCGTCTGGAGAGACATTGTCGTCGAAGGTTGATTGCTGCATAGAAAAGAAAATATCACTTCAGTATAGACAATAGATATGTATATTAATTGAGTTCGCATGAACGTTTAACCCGAAATATGGGAGGAGAGAAAGGTCCCACCGGGCGTGCCAGAATCTGTAGGGTGTTTTTCGTCACCCCATTGAGATGGGAATACGCGCACGCTTGTCAGGCGTACTACAGATTCCCCCTGCCCAGGGTAGGCCGGGGTTTAATGATTGTGGGGATCCGAATCTCCGGCAGCCGCGGACTAAGCTGCCGTTAATTACCCCTCGCCTTTGGGGCGAGGGAACCTCCGATTAACGGGTTAAACTGGTCATGCGAACTCAATGTGCAGTGTACGTGTGTTCTGTTCTGAAAGGGGGTTTTTGGTTATATCGGGAGCCATGCAGAGTTTTTTTGGGGGGGAGAATGTTGCGGAGTATGTGTATGTGTACATTTGTATACATATGTATATATATACATGTATATATAAATAAAAGGGAAAATGGCATCCAAAGGATGCGTGGGGCAGCGCCTTGGGCGCTGTGCGCTTAGGTGCTGTGCGCTCAAGCGCAAGCGCGCCACGTGTCGGCACGTAGGCGCTTTGCGCATGAGCGCTGCGCGCAGGTGCGCAAGCACGCCACGTGTCGGCACGCGGGCGCTTTGCGCGCTTGCGCAAGCGCGCAGGTGCGCAAGCGCGCGCGCGCCACGTGTCGGCACGAGGGCGCTTTGCGCACTTACGCAAGCGCGCGCGCCACGTGTCGGCACGCGGGCGCTTTGCGCACTTACGCAAGCGCGCGCGCCACGTGTCGGCACGCGGGCGCTTTGCGCACTTGCGCAAGCGCGCAGGTGCGCAAGCGCGCGCGCGCCACGTGTCGGCACGCGGGCGCTTTGCGCACTTGCGCTGCGCGCTGCTAAAACAAATTTCTCAGAAGAGAAATCAGAGAGGAGTTGGACTCCTGAGTGTGTGTTTTTTTTTGGGTTTAGTGAACGATGTTCTTCTTCTTCCTGTTGCTTGCTGGATCTTGAAGATCAAGAGATGTGAAATCTCAAAATCTCTTCTTTTTCAGATCTAATGGTAGATCCAAGTTCCCCTTTTGGGTTTTGTGGTGAAAAAATAATTTGTTTTGAAAAAGGAAGAGTAAAACTCTTGATTTAATTCAAGAGAAAGAAGAAGGTTTTGGAACCTTGAAGATGGAAGAAAGAGCTCAGCTCTGAGACTTTTTTGTTTTTGAGAGAGAGAAAGTTTTTGAGATATTTCATTATCTTTGCCTTTATAGGCCATACACTTTACACATAGCCCCTTGGGCTTCACAAAATGGCATTTTGCCTATCCCATGGCTCATGTGCCATTTCTTTTTGCACATAAGCCATGGGCTTTACAAAAATTTGGCTTTATGCCTATTTTTCTTACATTTATCCATAAAATAAAATAAAAGAAATACAACAAAATTATTTATTACAAAATTTTTATCTTGGCATGGGGGAAGGCCGGCCGCTTCATGTTCGGGCTCGACCCGGGCATGGGCCTACTGGGTCGGGGCCTGGGCCCACTTGGCTTGGGGTTGACTTGGATTTTGACTTAGTCAACCGGGGTGTAAATTTTTACCCCAACAATAATATGATTACTATGATACCATCATACCTAATACCATTATTAATTAACATAAACAGAATATGGGACTTTTAATATTAATGTACTATAGTTTAATAATGTATTGAGCAACTCGCCGATATTGTATCGACAAAAAAAAAGGAGCAAGAATACTTGCCTTAAGACGGTTAAATACGACGACACGAAACGCAAACCAAATTCGATTGCTCGGCTAGAAAATCTCGATCCACATTGCTTTCTGTTGTGGAGTTGGGTGTGATTGGTGATGGTGCTCGGCAACTTTTAAAAGAAGAAGAAGATTTGGTAGATGAATATAGCTTTAGAATTATTTATATATATAATGGGGAGAGAGAGAAAGGGGAAGAATATTCTGATTGAAGAGAGAGATTAAGCTTAGGTAAAACATGTGTATTATTTATATATTGGTTTGGGTAAAATTGGTAGAAGAGAGAAGATTTGTTAAACTAGATAAAACAATATATCATAAAAACCCCACAAGAACTATTTGTTGAAAATTTTAAGGGTTCTCCTCAATTATTTATCATAACCAAAACAATCTACCACATTTCTATGGTTACAAAAATATTGTAGATAGTATATATATCGTATGTATATTAATTAATATAAATATAAATTAGCATACCAATAAACATCGTAAACAAACTAGATAATCAATGTGTGTGTGTATAGTTAAAATAGGTGTAGGGTTTGTTATTATATAGGATAATAGGAAATATTTATATAAATATATATAGGATTTTAAATAGATATGATGCATTTAGATTAGTTTAAATGTGTATGATTAAAATATGTATAGATTTGTTTGGGAAGATAAAATATATTTGTAGAGAGTATAAGAAAATATATATAAATTTAGGAAAATAATTCTCATAACCCCAAAAAGTTCTAAAAGATTTTTAAAAAGGATTTTCAAGTATTTTGTCATATCTTTTGTTATAACTTTCATACTAAAATAAATATATATCTAATATTTAAAATATACTATATAGATATCAACATAAGATATTACTAGATTATAAACAAATATTAAACTCTAAATTAATAATAGTAGTAGCAGTAATAATAGTAAAACTAATGCTTCCAAAAAAAAAGAAAAAACGTACGATCGGGATAGGCTGTTACACATAATCATTTTGACTTGATGATATTATAGTTTTCGATTTGTTGACAAGTAAGCTTTGATATGATGGTAAATTTTGTCGTTTAGACAGGAACAAGAAACCTGAAATATTAGGCTGCTTGAACGCATTTAGGAAAACTATGGATGTCCAGATAGAATCTGACATTCTCACATTACTATTCAATCCCATGAAAGCGTCAAATCATGATCAGGTATTTTTGAAATCGTTTTTTTCAAAATTATATTATTATTATGTTTATTTTCGAAATGAATTTATTGTGTTCATGGGAAATTGAAATTTTGGGTTTGAGCGATTAGGTGATTTTATCCTGCTCAATTATAGGACCTAAAGAAAAGTAACTTGATGTTAGAAGAGGTTGCATGTAAATTTTGATTAATTATTATACCATGTTAGGTAGAACTTTTAGACTTTTAGTTCTAGATTTTCGATTTAGAAGAGGACTTAAGAAGATTAGACGTAAGGTAGAGTCTAAAATTAAATTATGGCGATTGAAAGAAAGTAACCAAAAGGCTTTTATAGATCGTGTAATCCAAGAAGCGGATTGGCAGTCGAAAGATGATTCAGACAGAATATGGAACAAAATGGCTAGTTGTATCAAGAAGGTAGCTAAAGATCTACTTTGTGAGTCGAGAGGTGGTGCTCCACCATCTAAGGACACATCATGGTGGAATGAAGAAGTAAAGGCTGCTATTAAAATTAAAAGAGATTCTTATAAAGATTTGAAGAAAAGTAGAGATATTAAGAGATTTGAGAAGTATAAAATGGCTAAAAAGAAAGTTAAGAAAGCTGTTTGGGAAGCTAAATCTAAGGTCTATAAGGAGGTATACGACAAATTAGACACTAAAGAGGCTCAAAATGATATATACCGGATTGCTCGGATGCGGGAAAGGAAAAACTAGAGACTTATGTGCGGTGAAGTGTGTCAAAAATGAAAATCAGAAGGTTTTAGTTCGAGATGAGGATATTAAGGAAAGATGGAGAGATTATTTTGATAAATTGTTCAATGAGAGCTTTACTAAGAATTTGGATGGACTTGTCATTCAATCTCAAGATATAAACCGTGATTTCATGCGTAAAATAAGACTACCTGAGGTTAAAGAACCTTTGAACAGAATGAGTTTAAGAAAAACGGTTGGGCCTGACGGGATTCCTATCGAGATTTGGAGATACTTAGGAGAAATAGGCGTTAAATGGCTGACAGATCTGTTTAATCAGATTTGACAGACAAAAAAGATGCCAAATGAATGGAGAAAAAGTATCCTTGTACCTGTCTACAAGAACAAGGATGGCATTCAAAGTTGCTCAAACTATCATGGAATAAAACTTATGTGTCACACCATGAAACTTTGGGAGAGAGTGATTAAACACAGGCTAAGGAAGGATATTAAGATAACAGAGAACCAGTTTGGGTTCATGCCTGGACGATCGACGACAGAGGCTATTCATTTGCTTCATCAACTTGTCGAGAATTTTCGAGAGAGGAGAAGAGATTTGCATATGATATTTATTGATTTAGAAAAAGCGTACGACAAGATACCTAGAGAGGTATTATGGGGGACAATGATGAAGAAGGGGGTCCCCGTCAAGTATATTGACATAATCAAGAATATGTACGATGGAGTAGTGGCAAATGTCAGAACTTGCGGCGGCTTAACGAGTGATTTTCCGATTACAATTGGTTTACATCAAGGATCTGCATTAAGTCCATTCCTATTTACCATCGTGATAGATGAGCTTACTAGAACTATCCAAGATGAGGTACCTTGGTGTATGCTATTCGCTGATGATATTGTTCTAGTAAATGAGACGAAAACAGGGGTTAATGCCAAATTGGAATTATGGAGACAAACATTGAAATCTCGGGGATTCAGATTGAGCAAGTCCAAGACAGCATATATGCATTGCAAATTTAGTAACCAGAGAAGTCAAAACCATATTAGTATAACATTGGAAGGGCAAAAGATATCACCGAGCGACCAGTTTAGATATCTAGGTTCCATCATCCAAAAGAATGGGGAGATCGATAGTGATGTTAATCAAAGGATCCAAGCTGGTTGGTTGAAATGGAGGAGTGCAACAGGGATTTTGTGTGATTGTAACTTTCCGTTAAAATTGAAAAGGAAGCTTTATCGAAGCGCTATTCGGCTTGTCTTATTATATGGTACAGAATGCTGGGCTCCTAAGAAGGATCATACACAGAAGATGCACGTGGCGGAGATGCGCATGCTTTGTTGGACGTGCAGTAACACTAGAAAAGATAAGGTGCGAAATGAGGATATTCGTGCAAAAGTTGGTGTAGCACCTGTGGAGGAGAAGATGCGGGAAAACCGGCTAAGATGGTTTGGTCATGTGCGATGCAGACCTATGGAAGCACCGGTTCGACGAATAGATTCTCTCGATATGGGCAATGGCAAAAAGGCAAAAGGGAGACCGAAGAAAATATGGATGGAGGTGATACGAAACGATATGGTTGCCAAAGGACTAAATGAAAGTATATTGTTTGATAGGAGTGGGTGGAGGCGGAGGATTCATGTGCTGGACCCGGCGTGATTCTCATGTTGGTTCATGTAGGCTACCCCATATGCTTGGGATAAAAGGCTCAGTTGTTGTTGTTGTTGTTAGGTAGAACTTTTATGAATAATTGGTTTGATAGGAGTTTGATTGTTAAATTAAAATTGTCAATTAATTAATTACGAATTAATGGTGATTGACAATCGGTTCTTGATATGAGACCCAATTGATCCCACCGCAAAGCCTTAAGGGAGAAAGTCAAATAAAAACAAATAAGAGAAGAAATATTATAACACAATTTGTTGTGATTATGTTGTTGGGGAGTTTAATGATGGAAAAACGATGATGAAATAAGAGATTTCATACAGAAAAATAATTGAGAATTATTTAAATCTTCTTCTCTTAAAGAAGGGTTCATATCACCCGAGTTTTTAGCTACAAGAGAAAGTTCTTTATCAACAGATATTCAGATTTGCAAAGGTATGTTTTTCATATTAGATGGATAATCGGAGTTCATACGTACCGCTTCCGCTGTTTTACGGGTATGATTTTCCTTCACAGTCCGCCACTGACTATGTGGTGCTAACCACTAAGGTGCTTTAAAATGTTGCATCAAATTTCTGAATCTTTTTTCCAATTAAATTGAGATTGTTGCTTTCTGTAAAGATTTTTAATCATGCTTAATTTTTGTGCAGTCGTTAAGAGGAGCCCATAAATAATATCATCAGCATTTGCATATGCTGGGCGTCTGATATTTGCTTGGAATAGAGCTAAGCCCCAAGATCAAGTGGAAAATTTGCTCTTCTTTTCAATACTGTATGTGCAGTAGATGGCACTTGATTCAATAGTGTATTGTTTTGAATTTCTCAACTAACTCCATATGTTTGGACTTTGTTTTAATGTGTTTTCATTTATTAACTAACCTATCGTTAGATTTAATTGGGTTGTTATTTACTGTTACTAAACATAAAGTTTGTAATGATCCTGTCACCGCCGACAATTACTAAGAGGCGGACAAGCCCATTTCCGATTAGAGATTAGAGGTGAAATCGGGTTGGGATGGACGAGTTTTTGACAATTTATATATCCAACCGAAATTTAAAACCTAAACTTAAATCCAGTCCCAACCCGACCGGTTTACAATTTGTTATATCCAAACCTGTCTACAAATTCGGGTTTTGGACAGGCTATCAGGTTTAAGTCTTGGTTTGGCCGTTATGAACTTTTTTTTAAAAAGAATTAAAATTATGAACTTTGGGATGAGTTCGAAATATTTAAGCGCAAAACCTATATTTTAACAAAGCTATATTATATTATGGATAGTAGATTCATAAATTAATCATAAAAATTTTACCGATTAAATTTCAGACAATAAATACAACATGCACGTTAGGGTTTGGACATGTGGGATTTATGTTAATATTAAACCTATAAAAAAATGTTTGTATCTAACCTTTTACCTGTCATATCGGGTCGGTAAGGATCGGGTCTCAAACCCAATCAGCGGTCGAATAATTAAGCTCACCACCAGCGGTGAGCAGAACCCACTGATCCATCCATCGCCTTCTAAAAAGAGCCGACACCAAAACGTGAAGCAAACAAATCAAGAGATAGATAAGAGAGAGAGAGAGAGAGAGTAGCGGTTCTCTCTGATTATATTCCTCCGTTTCTTTGTAAATAAATCTCATTCAGATTCCTCAGCAATGGCAACTCAAGGCCAGGTCATCACCTGCAAAGGTGACTCCTTTTTCTTATCTAAATTTACCTCTAATCGATCGATTATTGATTATGCATTGATCTTTGATTGGATGAAGCCGCGGTGGCTTGGGAGGCGAACAAGCCGCTGACGATAGAGGATGTCGAGGTGGCTCCGCCGCAGGCCGGCGAGGTCCGGATCAAGATCCTCTTCACCGCCCTCTGCCACACCGACGCCTACACCTGGAGCGGCAAGGTCCAACCTTTTTTTTACTTTTTTTTACTTTCGGTCGATGATTTCTCTCTCTCTAGGGTTTTAAGTGTGCTTTCGTAGATAATGAGCTGCATCTGATGCGGCTTTCTGTTTCATGTCGTTTTTAAATCTAGTCCACGATTTGTTTAATCATACGTTTGTTGTAGATTTACAAATTTGAGTGTAATGAATGGCATGGATTGGATGTAGTAAACCCTAGCAGAGTGTTAAAAATCATTTTTAAATTTTTTTTTAATAATAATCATAATAAGAGAAATCTGTGGTGCTATGAGATGGATTTCACTACATTCTTGTTGGATTTCGGATAAAGCGGGTCAAAAAGCCATTGCTTCTAAAGCTCATTAAGTTATTTTGATATACTTTAATCGGAAAACCATGAAGCCTAAAGGAGAACGCTTAATGGCAAGGAGTTGTTCATTTTAGAGAGTATAGAAATAATATGTGATGCGATTTGGTACGACCTTTGCATTTTTTGAGATAATTGCTGTAAGCTTGTCGTTCGGTACTTGTGAGAGAACAAAATCAAAGGTTACAAGAAACATATTTGACTTAAATTGATTGCGGCATGCGAACCACATCTAGAGCATATTTGATTTGACGTATTAGCTCTTGTGGCTTCTTCCATTTCAAACTGTCTTGCAAATGCTTTATTTATTCCTTCCGATGTTGTGCACATATTTTTGTGGAATTTATGATTTGTTACATCTTTCAAAACTCTTCTTTTTGCCCATTTCAATGGGGGAAAATGAATCTGAGATTTATTAATATATGAACTAACATATATCTTTTTTAGCCTTGCAGGATCCCGAGGGTCTCTTTCCTTGTATTCTTGGTCATGAAGCTGCTGGGTATATACTGGCGTAATCCCAGTTATTTTACAAGTATACAGCTTCCTTGTATGTTGATATATGTGGTTTGTCTGTGTAGCATTGTCGAGAGCGTCGGTGAAGGAGTTACTGAGGTCCAGCCTGGAGATCATGTGATTCCTTGTTACCAAGCAGAATGCAGAGAATGCAAGTTCTGCAAATCAGGAAAGACAAACCTTTGTGGTAAGGTCAGGGCGGCTACTGGTGTTGGCGTTATGATGAATGACCGCAAGAGTCGATTCTCGATAAATGGGAAGCCAATCTATCATTTCATGGGAACATCAACATTTAGTCAATACACAGTTGTTCATGATGTTAGTGTTGCAAAAATCGATCCCCAAGCCCCTCTGGATAAGGTCTGTCTGCTTGGTTGTGGTGTTCCAACAGGTGATCATCTTCACATGGAATAGAATTTGTGCATTACTCATTTAGATACTGGTTTGATTCAAATTTTGAGGTTATCCTCTAAATTCTTGCCTTCTCAGCTCCTGGGTCTGTTCAAAGCTTGGAGGCCAGCCGACCTATAGTTGGTTATTGATTTTTAGTTTCATGAAAATCTTATCACCTTATACTCTTTAACTGTTTGAACCGTAATCATGGTGCAACTTGAAATCTCTACCAGTGAACTGTTTATGCTTACCAGAACAGAAGAGTTTTTTTTTTGGTATTTTCAAGTAATATCTGCATACTGCAATTTTTAGGGGTTGGAAAAATTCACATATGAATACCCAAAAGTCTTGTACTCGTGTGCTGACCCTGGCCATCTTTTTCTAAGAAGTTTGCATTTTGACCCCTGCCATTACTGGTCTTCAAAGGAAATAGTTCAGGTGCAAAGATATATGTTTTTATTACAAATTTCAGACATTGTAAAGATTTTTCTATCGAGTGTAATTTATGATTGCGGAACATTTTCATTATTTTTATTGATTCAGTTTGGATCTTGACTCTTAATGTGAAATCTTGGGTAGGTTTCAAATTAATAATATATATAAGAAGCTAACCGAGTCTCCCAAGTTACCGGTTGACTTTTCATGGCCAATATCTGGTTCTGTGGATTGGGGATGCTTGGCAAATTAGTTAATATGGGGATTGAATATCTCAGTAGCTATTGGGGCTCCTATTTATTGCATATTTATAGCATGATACCATCATTGGTTAATAAGGAACATGATAGTGTAGAACAACATTGCCTAGTGTGACCACTTCTCATAAATAACAGTATTTGTGGCATGTTTATTTCAGATTCCTATCCCTATCATTCTCTAAATAAATCCATAGTGTATTCATTTGTCACATGATAGTAATTTTCACGATCGCGAAATGATTTTGTTGTTGTTCCTCATTCCATTTCAATATAAGAAATTATAGAATTCTGGCTCTTTGAGATTTGATCTATTATATTAGATCAACTCGGCATCAACTTTGTCATTTCCTTTACTTTCTTTTTTGCCTTTTTTTGCTTGAGCTTTTTCATACATGACATATGCAACATTCATTTTAGATTTTGCTGGATGATAAGATTTCACTTCATCAACTAATTTCCAAATTCTAGAGTGCTATGTGCTTGTCCTACAATGACGGAGATGTGGAAGGAGCTGTGTTACCTCAAATTTGTGTCCTATTGCTCTAAGTATCCTGCAGAATAATGCATGTTAATGAAAGATTCTAGGGAGGCAGAATTACAAAGAATTGTACTGATTATACTATATTTTCATTACATCGATCATCTGCAAGATCTTGTAGGATAGTAACACCCTGAAAGTGGACTAAGCCTCGAGAAATTGCAGATCCAAAAAGTAAAATCCTTTAGATTTCAGTTATTCATGTCAAAATTTCGGCATATTCTTGCCATAAAGCTACTGTGAAAAACTGCCTTAGAGTTTGCATAGTTTTAGAGTTTTAACATGAATGCAACTCCTCCTCCACACACCCCCACCCCCACCCAAAAAAATGGAATGGAACTGTTTGGACTGCATATTTTCAAGATCCATGCATTTCTGATACAGGAATTTGTTCTTCCGGATTCTAAATGGCTAGTATCTGATATTCTGAATTCAGGGGCAGCTTTACGTGAAAATTTTTGGTAGCAAAGTATTTTGACCTGTGAGACTTTCTGCTAGAAGATCACAAGACATCCACTCTTGCTAGTATAGTATCCTCTGTAGTTTGTCATTTTCATGATAACTTTTATGTATTCTCTGCCTTATTGTCCTCGTAGAGTAGTTTTAAATTTCTCCTGTGAAAGTGTGGTCAGATATTGTAGCCTTCTATATAAGATTGCATTCCTCCTTTGATGTGGAGTTTGTTCTTTAGGTCTTGGTGCAGTTTGGAATACAGCTAAGGTGGAATCAGGTTCCATTGTTGCTGTTTTTGGCCTTGGAACTGTTGGGCTTGCAGTAAGTTGGGCTGCTCCATATATTTAAAGATATCTTTTCTCTAATTATATATGCATTTTAAACTCATTTTGGTTGATAGGTTGCAGAGGGGGCGAAAGCTGCAGGTGCTTCTCGGATCATTGGTGTTGATATCGACAGCAAAAAGTTTGATAGAGGTATGCCATAGCCATCTTGGAGAATGCATGAAGTGCTTGTAATTTCTGTATTTTCTTGAGCGTAAGATCCTTGTGTTTGTTTTCACACTAGTGCTTCCTAAAATGATAAGAAGTGGTAACACAATAAACCCACTGCTTGCTCCTAGTTATATGAAGAATATGCAAGAGGCCCAAAACCAAGATTCAGTTTTTTTTATTCTGTGGATTTACAGGAATATTTCCCCCGCTTTTATATTTTGCCCCGACACTCTTTCTTTTTGGCTTAATCATAAGGCGGTAAGGCACAGCCTTCTTTTCACATCAGATAATATTTCCATTTCCTACATCCATGATATAGTTGGTTTACATGTTATTTTGGCAGATATCTGACCTGTTTACATATCTGATTGGTTTTCGCTAAAGATTTGATATTTTTGTGCTAATAGCAGTTAGTAAATTGAGGGATCCTATATTCGATGTTCTTTTTGCTCTTATAGCGTTCCTTTTCTACCTGAAGAACTTGTACAATGACTGAATTTCTCAATAAAATCTAATATCTTGGTAGAATTGATATTCATGGTCATCCCTATTTTAGTGCCAAGAAAGTTTTTCTTTATGCTTACAGGGAATCTTATTTCCTCACTGTAAGTACAAGCTGTCAACATTTCAAAAATCCTTCATATCTTTCATGATCTCGATTCACCAAGAAATCAAATTGCTGGCAACTTTTGTGCCTATATTGAATCAGGAATGACTTTTCTAGGTTTAGGAAATTCAATGTTCATGTGTGATTTTTCTTCCTATAGATTCCATCCCTTTATTTATATACTGAAGATTAGGAAATTATGTGTGAGTGTGAACTTAGACACTTAAACAACTTAAATCATGGGGCTATTTAAATTAGGAACATATGCTTACTATGGAATTATGCAATTGGCATGTCCACCTAAATGATCTTTTTATATAATTATATGGATATAGCATTATCGAAAGTGAGCTTCTGAGATTTTTTATTAAGTTTCTGGAGCTATTTGCAGCAAAGAATTTTGGGGTAACTGAATTTGTGAACCCCAAAGAGCATGACAAACCAATTCAACAAGTCCTTGTTGACCTCACTGATGGTGGTGTTGACTACAGTTTTGAATGCATTGGAAATGTTTCTGTAATGAGGGCAGCTCTCGAATGCTGTCACAAGGTAATACTTCAGACGATATTCGTCCCCCCCCCCTTCCCCTTTTGTTTGAAAGTTAGAAAACCTGTTTCAGAACATTAACTAGAGTCCTATCTGCTAAGCCTTTTTGTGCTCGGTTGGATCATATAGTAAATAAACAAACAAGAGAATAAAATTGGCTCAAATAATAGGACAACCAGAGATTTAAACTATATTGGGTGTGATTTTTTTTGGGATAGTATTTATCGTTAGTCTGTGCTAAATGACATTAAAATACCCGAGGTTTGGTGACCTTGGTTGATAAATATCTAAAGTTTAAAATCGGGCACATAAATACCCAAAGTTTCATTTTGGCACTTTAGTGACGAACTCTGTTAGAATATTCTGTATGAAATTCTCGTGTCAGTTTTGTTTTGACATTTTTGCCCCTGATTGTTTAATTTCATGGTCAACATGGTTAATGGGGTCAAGAGGGTAAAAATGTTTTTACACTTCCACCGTTAACGGTGTTAGTCACCAACATGCCAAAATGAAACTTTGGGTATTTAAGTGCCAAAATGGAACTTTGGGTATTCAAGTGTCCGATTTTAAACTTTGGATATCTTTTGCTAAGGTAAAAAAAACTTTGGGAATTTTAATGCCATTTAGCCTTATCTTTCCTTCTCAAGCTGTCTGGTAAGTCCCCAAATATTTCCAGATTGTCAATACACATCATTATTCAGTCTGATGTCTACAATATAATTCTCAATCAAATGTTTCTCATTTCGATGGAGTTGTTCGAAAAGAAATCTGTTTACTTAGGAATTAGCTCGCATGCTGCATCATTTTTAATTTTGGGCATATTCTTTGGGAATTAACATTTACCAATGTATAAAAAATAATATGTATCATCTTCCTACTCTTTCTAGACTCCTCTAATCTAGAAGAATATGGATGAATTTAACTGGTCATTTAGGATTATGATAATCCCCTCTTTTGTCATAAATTTCAAATTCTTGAACTGGGCATTTGACTTTAATTAAGAAGGTGTAGATGCCAGGTCAACAACCAGTCATAAAACTCTATCGAACCTTTCATGAAGCTTTTGCCTCATAGCAGATGCTTCTTTTAAACTGTTGAATATTTGACCCTCCAGCATTTTTTTATTTCTTAACTGTGAATGTCAAAACTTCTTGCAGGGTTGGGGAACATCGGTGATTGTGGGTGTTGCGGCTTCGGGTCAAGAAATATCTACTCGCCCATTCCAGCTTGTCACTGGCCGTGTTTGGAAGGGCACAGCTTTTGGTGGCTTCAAAAGCCGCTCTCAAGTGCCATGGCTTGTTGAGAAGTACATGAAGAAGGTAAACTACTCGATTTCGCATTATCTTAAAGTTAGTATAGAATCTGAAGAGCAATTAGAAATTTACAACTGCCCCTTTTTTCCCTTGACCTGTTGTTTATTACCTCCTCTTGATTGCTTTGTGAGTTGAATTAGGATAATTAGAGTTTTGTCGAGGCATTTAATTAAACAACTTTGTTCTAACCTCTTCTGGCTATGCTTTGATTTTGGAGCTTGGATAACTGCATTTATCTCAACCTAAAGTTTTTTTAACCACAAAACAGTGGATGGCGCCTCCCGTGTTCCATTAAAATCACTCAACCTAACAATGAGATTCCAAAGATGGAAACAAAAGGGAATAAAAGAAAGCAAAATACAAGAAGCCAGAAAAAAACTAACCAAACGAACACAGTTGAATAACAGAGAGTAATCCAGAATAGCGCTGAGCAACAACTTTGACAAAACATCATCCTTTAAACACCACGCTAAATGGCATATTCCTTCGGTTCACAGAGCCACTTTGGCTTAAACATGCTACATACCAGAGAACAAAGAAACACATAACTACCTCCTCCCTCTCAAAGGACGTCCGACTTAGTTAAAGGCTTAAATACCAATAAGCATAAATTACTACAGATTCTACCTAACTACATGCTAACATTTGTCGACCATCCTGATATGAAATTGACCTCCTGCTCACTACTATTTATATGTCGAGCATCACTCTCGTTCCCTCCCCTTCTCTCTCCCACTCACTCTGTTCTCCAAAGTTCCTCCTTTGTTTCCTTCTTCCGCCCTCAATTTTTTCTTGCTTCTGGTCATCAAGGATTCTGTACACAGATGCAAAAAGGCACCAGCACAGTGTATAATTTGGATTAAACTTTTCTGTCTTGTTATTAAAAATTATCTCTTCTCTTTCCTTCCACAACGACCATACAATAGATGAAGACATTATACCACGCAAATCGACCTTGTTATTCCCATATGTTCATCTCAACCTAAAGCCATACACTAGATGAAGGCAATATACCACACAAATCGACCTTGTTATTCCACATGTGTACATTTCAACCTAAAGTTGACGTAACCAGACAAATCTAGGATGCACTTCAAGCTCGAAGGAGGGGGAAACGGGCTTTCTAGCTAGATTTAAGATGAACCCGAGAAGACCAAAACCAAACAATACATTAGATATGTTCTTTAAAATGGCATTAGAAATTTAGAACTCATAATGAATACCAACTTCCATTTAACAAAAATGCATGCATCAACTCCATAGCCAAACAAGGCCTAGGAATTTAAGCCAAAATGAGAGAGAAACGATCGAAATCCTCTCCGATCGAAATCCTCTCCACATGCACAACAAAAGGCTATATATGCGTCAAATTTGTAATTGATGGAGCAACGATGAAACAAGAAGTATGATTAAACTAATAATCTGCACTTTTTTTTTACGATTGTTTGCAGGAAATAAAGGTGGACGAGTACATCACCCACTCATTGGCGTTTACAGATATCAACAAGGCTTTTGATCTGCTGCATGAGGGTAGTTGCCTCCGTTGCGTGCTCGATATGGACACTTGAAGCAGTCTGATTATCCAGAGAACAATGTAAATAATCGCAACTTCAGATCTTAATATTTGGATATGTGTATGAATCTTTCCAAACTATCTTTGGACTGTTTGCTAGCCAATTCGAACTGTTTTATATATGGAAATTTGGCATGGAACTTTACATTTTTCATGAGCTAAAGGTGATTTTTAGATTTAATGGGTAACAGTGTTTACTTTATTTAAATTCGTAAATTTTGATGTAAAACAGAAGGGCTTATGCCGTCTGTTGCTAAGGAGGCTAGTTATGGAGCCAAGGGTGGCTCTTGATTTTTGATTTAATTTATGGGATATTTACCAAAAATCATGATGTGGTTTGATACGGTCTTGTGGTTTTTTCTCTGATGAAAAACCATCTTGTGGTTTGATCCCTTTACGACCGTCTTATGGTTTTTCTGACGTGAAACCATCCTGGAATATACACTATTAATGAAAAACCTTCATGTAGTTAAGAGCATCATAAATGACATTTCTACCTTTTTTTTTTAAACTAGGCCAAATTGAGATAATTACTAAAATTCCCCAAGTAATAGATGCTTTTAGTGAAAAACCATCAAACAGTTTGATAGTTTTAATAAGAAACATCATGTGGTTTTCGCTAACATTTCATACTTCAGGATGATTTGTTGTTGGAGAAAAAACCACTGGATGGTTTGTTGTTGGAGAAAAAAACACAGGGTGGTTTCCCGGATGTTTGGTAAATACCCTTAATTTATTTAACAATCTGAGCATAACATCCTAAACCCAAAATGTTAATCTCGCTGTTCCTGTTGAAAAATTAAAAAATATGAGCGTAACGTCCTGAACCCAAAATGTTAATCTCGCTGTTCCTGTTGAAAAAATAAAAAATAATAGGGGGAGGGGGAATTTTCCTCATATATATATATATATATATATATATATATTGTGGATCCGTTAGGACGGGTCGTGTTTTTTAAGTTCACGAACATTTTTGTATGACCTCCTTTCGATGATCCGCTCCGTTCAAGGTGTTCTGCATGTCCTAAATAGTGTATGGATGAAAAATCACATCAAATGTAACTGTTTTGCATGTGCAAAATGTGTGGATTTATTTCAGCCGTGCAGTTTTTAATTTTTTAAACAGGGTTTTGTACATGAAAACCACTTGCATTCGATATGATTTTTCATGCATACATTGTCTACGGACGAAGCGGATCGTTGAAAGGAGGTCACACGAAAAAGTTCATAAATTTGAAAAACACGAACTAGCTCTAATGGATCCGCACTAGAGAGAGAGAGATATATATATTGAGAGAGAGAATAATGGAGGAAAGGCGCTGTAGGAGAGAATTTGCGTCGAAAAACCATACCCTCCACGACTTTTTTCGACGATCGGCACCCATCATCTTTATCTTTATCGTCTAAGATATAGATACGTCAAATTTCATATGATTCCAATATTTTTTCGCCGTTGATTTAGTGGGTGCAAAATAAAGGGTTTACCGACAATCGAATTTTTTATATTGCTAATTCAACGGTGAAAAAAGCGGTAGAATTATATAAAATTTGGTGTATCTACATCTTAGATGATAAGGATGAAGATGATGAATGCAGATCGTCGAAAAAAATAGTGAAGAGTATATTTTCAACACCAAATACACCAAGATATTTTTTCGACGATCAGCACCCATCATCTTCTTCATCATCTAAGATGTGGATACACCAAATTTCATATGATTCTACCATATTTTCACCGTTGATTTAGTGGGTGCAAAATTAACGGCTTATCGACAATAAAACTTTTTACATTGCTAATTCAATGGTGAAAAAGTGATGGAATCACATGATATTTTGTGTATCCACATCTTAGATGGTGATGATGATGGATACCGATCGTCGAAAAAAATCTTGGAGGATGTATTTTTTCGGCGTCACCTAACGAAAAAGCCTACTAGGTTCTCTTTTTTTCGTTACTCTGTGTGTGTGTGTGTAGACAGAGAGATGTCATATGAAAGAATTTCTTTCTTGACGTTGAAAGAATGTACTCTCCATATTTTTTTCGACGATCGGCACCCATCACCTCCATCTTTATCATCTAAGATGCAGATATACAAAATTTCATGTGATTCTTTAGTGGGTGCAAAATTAACGGTTTCCCGGCAATAGAACTTTTTACATTGCTAATTCAACGGTGAAAATGTAGTAGAATCATATGAAATTTGGTATATCCACATCTTAGATGATAAAGATGAAGATGATAAGTACTTGTCATAGGAAAAAATGGCAGAGGTGGTATTTTTTCGACGTCATATGAAAAAATTCCCTCATATGGCTTCCTTCCTTCAGTATTCTCTCTCTCTCTCTCTCTCTCTCTCACACACACACACACATATATATATATATGAGAATAATGGTGGAAATATGCTATGAAAGGAATTTTGTTTTATGGCGTTGAGAAAATACATCCTCCAAGATTTTTTTTGATGATCGGCACTCATCACCTCTATCTTTATTATCCAAGATGTATATATATCAAATTTCATGTGATTCTACTACTTTTGCACCGTTGATTTAGTGCGTGCAAAATTAATGGTTTACCGATAACATAACTTTTTATATTGGTAATTTAACGGTGAAGATGATAGAATTACATAAAATTTGGTGTATCCACGTCTTAGATGATAAAAATGGAGATGATTGGTGCCGATTGTCGGAAAAAATAGTGGAGGTTATATTTTTTCGACACCGTGGAAATTCCCTACCATGGCCTCTTTTCTTCATCATCATCATCATCATATATATATATATATATATATATATATATATATATATATATATATATATAGAATAATGGAGGAAAGAGCCCATAGGAGGGAATTTCCTTCTATGTCGTCGAAAAAGTACGCCCTCCGTCGTGTTTTCCGACGATCGGGATCCATCATCTTCATCGTTATCATCTAAGATGTGGGTATGCCAAATTTCATGTGATTCTACAACTTTTTCACCGTTGATTTAGCAATGTAAAAAGTTATATTGTCGGTAAACCGTTAATTTTGAATCTACTAATTCAACGGTAAAAAGTTGTAGAATCAAATGAAATTTGGTATACGCATATCTTAGATGATAACGATGAAGATGATGTGTCACGCCCCGCTTCCCAAAATACGGAAAACGAGGGATGACTAGGCCAGCCATGCTCCTACGGTCAAGAAATCATCCCGCCGTAGTCACACTTCGGCTTCTAGCATTACATGGTAATCAGTAAATAAAGCGCAGTGGTAAAGGAATCACATCACTAATTCATTACATTAATATTCCATTGTTCACAAATTACAAATAACAAGAACAAATACTAACCAAAGTCAAACTTACGATCACTATTATGGAAAGCAGAAAAATAGAAAGTACACCAGCCTAAATCTCCGTGAACTCGAAGGGTAGATCCGTCTCCTGTGCTGGTCCTCCCGCGGGATCTGAGCATGCATACTCAGGTCGTCAGAGCGACACAATAACAATATTATTATAATAAGATGAAACAGGTATACGAGATAATACTGGTGTAAGAACAATGTAAGTAATCACTATGTTACTATATGATGCAGAATATGTTATGTGTCCCTATCGGTCTCTAGGTCATGTTTGAAATCATATAGTGGAAGGAGGATCATGTTTAACAGGAGTCTCGTACATACCCGAGACAACGGCCCACATGCTCGGGACATAACCCTGTCAGCCGGATCGCTAGATCCTATCCTACATGTATCAGTATCTCTGTTCGAATGATCATCCTCTAAACACAGTCCCGCTAAATACGATACTCTTTCCACTTTGATTTCCCTTTTTTCCCCGGGTTCTCACTGGTTATGATCTTGTAGTTGTGTATAAGTATACCAATGGCACGGTTCTATCACTGTTCACTGTATCAATCACTATCACGAATATTCACTTTCCATTGGTGTACTCGTCACAACTAAACCAACATCTATCACGTACGATAATGCAATGTCCACACGTACTAACACTGAGTATATGGCAAGGATATGATATATGTATGTATGCTACCAATGAGCTCTGTATGTTTGAATCAACATGCATGTCATGAACTAAAATAATTTGTATAAATTAATATGTTATGAATTCGGCAAAATGATATAAGTAAGACAATTAGAACACTCAGTCAGCAATTCATCAAAATTTGTTTCAGTTCAATCGGGATTCCAGTTCTCAAGATATAGCTATTTCCTTTTAAGTGCTCGCGGCTGGAAATTCAGTTTCAGACCTGAACGTCCGTTTCGCGACACGAATTGCACCCAGTTGGGATCAGAATTTAGCGACGCTACAGTTACATAAAATCTAGGGTTTCCAATAGAGTATTCAACGCAACAGACGGATCCTCAATCGCATCTGTACGTTGAAAGTTATGCACAGTTGAACCTCAATATGTCATTTCTGAATCTGTTCTGGACAGATATACGTTCTGCCCTTTTAAATATAGTTTAAAATAGCAAATGGCGATGGAACGGAATGTAATCACCTGTTTTATTTAGCTAACAGAGTTATCTTTAATCTACTGTAGGGTTCCGTAACACACGACTTCAAGAAACACAGTGGCACAGGTATTGGGACAGCACACAATAATCAGAAACGCTCTGGACTGCAGTCCAGAGTCGCATTCCGATCTAATTATCATCATGATTACTGAACAGAAATCATTATAATTTTACATAGGGTTAAAGTTCGTCGAGTCGGCTTCGATTTAAGCCCTAGAACACATCAATCCAGTCTGTGTGTAATTTACGGTGATTTTATTCATTTTCAGATACGAGAAAAATATCAGTTTTGACGGCATATTTGGGGGTATCAATTTTTGTTACAAACAATCGTATTTTCCAGCGAGATTCATACACTATATTTATCATCTTATGGGCCTACAGATAGTATCAATTTCCGTCAAAATAAACAATCATTTTCATGGGAGATTAGCATCGAACACATAGGTCGTATTATGTATCGGTATTTGGCAAATCCGTAAACTAGATATTTTAGGTTTATACCACTAATATTTTAGCATGAAGCAAGTAAACACTTGTCTGGAAACGTCTCGGGGTCGCAAAGCAGCAACGTCGTCACGAACGCGCGATGTACGCCGCAAAAACGAATTGCGCGAGCTTGGCTCGCGACACAGGTTTGACGTCGGAGTTGCCAAGTGCTCGCTGGAGGTATAGAGTGTGCTCTGTGGGTGGCCTGGGACTTGCTGGGGTCGACGATATCGGCGGTGGTCACTCCGGCAATATGTACAGTGAGTGCGCAGAGAATGGGTATTTGGAGAGAGAGAGAGAGAGAGAGAGAGAGTGCAGGGGGGGTCGGGTTTGGAGTGATAAGGATGGTGCTGAGGATGTAGAGCGTCGCAGAGGTGGTTCAGGTGAAGTGGGGCTCGCCGGCGTTGAGATCCAGCGGGTGGCCGAGAGGATGTGCAGGGGGTTTGAGATCGAGTGAGGTGGCTGAGTTGTTGGGGTGAAGGCGAGGGATTTAGGAGGAGGTTAAGGTGAGGTGATGCAGAAGGGGGGGTCGGAGGAAGGTTCGTCGTCGTCGTCGAGGGTGGAGTGCAGTGGGTTGTTTCGAAGTTGGGGGCTCGGTGAATGTAGAGGGAGAGATGAGGAGTGAGTTGGAGAGGGAGAGTGATGAAAGGAGTTGGAGACGGGGAGTTTGAGGGGTGTGGAAACGTGGTCGGGGGTCGCGGGTCGTGGGCAACGGCGAGGGCGACGTGGGGAGCTCGTGGACGTCGGGGTCGCGAAGATGGAGGCGTGAGCGGGAAAAGAAGTGGGAAGAAGAGAAACGGTCGGGTCGGGTCAGTTAGAGAAGGCGGGCTTCTGAGCTGGGCCGGGCCCGATCTCAAAATAATTCCCACCTAACAAATAAAATTCGAAGTAGGCTGAGAAGAGACGGGCCGGGCTGAGGGTTTTACAAAAAGGATTTATTAAAAAATCGAGTGGGCTGGGAAAAAAATAGTAAGGGCCGGCTTTAAGTGTTAATATTGATTTTATTTTGGGTTTTTAGTTTAGGTTTTAGTTTAATCGGCTTTGGTTCTAACTCTTGGGTTTTAACTTTTAGGTTTTGGGAAAATATAAATATTTAGCTTAAACAACCAATTCAAATATGAAAGAAAAGAAGGGAAACCACTGGAATCAGAAAATAGGAGATTTTTATTGAAATGGAAACGGGAATTTACATGATGGGTGCCGATCATCGGAAAACATGATGGAGGGCGTACTTTTTTTACGCCATAGGAGTCCTTCTATGGCATCTTTTCTCCATTATTCTCATATATATATATATATATATATATATATATATATATATATATATATATATTAAAACTTGTATTAAGTTTAAGTACTTATATAAAAAATCTATACGGGCATGATTAACACATAGGTGAGCTTAAGCATGGTATCTTCTACCAAGAAAGTAAAAACAAAAGAAAAAACCATATTCCAATGCCAATAAGATTCCACAAAGTTCTTGCATACTCCATTTTCTTTAGAGTTTTCTTGGTGAGAGAAAACTAACTTATTTCACAAGTATTCTCGTTTTTTTTCTTCACATTATTGTGTAGGTAAGGGACTCTTCTTTTACAACTCCCTCCATCAAGAAGTTATTGTAGTCTTCATAACAAAATTTAAGTTTCTGAAGAATAACCACTTAAGACCCTGGTTTTTCATAATATAATCTTGATACTTTTCTTATTGGAGCCCAAAACTCTAAAAAGTATTGGATAATGAAGAACTCATATGGGACCGATTGGGGCGAAGATGGGTATATGAGGATCAAGAAAGATGTTGCTTCATCCTCAGACGTGTGTGGTATCGATGCGGCCGGTTTTTATCCATATAAGTGATCAAGGCTAAGACTACAGAGAAAATGTCTTTTATATTATGTAATGTAAGATTTAATAACATTATGTGACTCTACATATCCTATTAATATATAAAACCGACAATAATAGCAAAATGATTGAGCTCGGTTGCACAAGGTCCCTCCAAAATACCTGAAAATTATGGATCACGAATCAATAATTTTACTGATATGCAAGAGCACAATTTATACTAGTGCCAGAATTTTTTGGCTCAGGGAATAACTAAGGATTGATAAATAAAAGAAAAGATTTCAATACTTATTTAGGCTTTAGGTTGCTCTCTTTAACCATTCCTTAATTATATATATATCAAATCCTTAGCTAGTTTTCGTTAAAAAAAATCTTAATTTAAAACTCTATTTATTTTTCCTGATTAAAAAAATTTAAACGTCTTAAGATTAAAACTCAAAAGAAGAAGAATTGTCTCAAACAAAAGTTTTGTTTTGATTAATTGTCAGCAGGATGCCTATCAAGGAAAATACTCAAAATTTGAAGGGAAAAAAATTATATCGCAACGTTTTCCTAAATGCAAAATCTTTACCGTTGTAACTGAAACTCAAATAAAATTCTTTTAAACTTTAAATTTTGAAGGTATATGTAAGTTTGAAATTCGGCTAACCACAGCTTCCTTGATCCTTGACGGCGGTAACTGGACCGTTGGCTCTCCAATCAACGCTATCAGGAATCGATTCATCCGTCTCATACTTGAGATCTATGTGACCCAACAAACTCTACCGTTCCTTCCTCGGCCTTGAGTTCATCCGTCTCATACTTGAAATTTCCAGGGATTTTCAAGGTAGGGCCAAATACGAATTACCTTAGATTCCGGGGGGCTGAAGATAATTTTCCTGCTAAGTGAAAAAAAGGCTGAAGAATTACTTGGGCTTATAATATAAAGAAAAGAAAGATTGTAACCATACTTAAAAATCGTTGTGGAGGTCGTACCCAATATCTTCTCTCATAAGATATTGGGTATAGCTCCTCTAGGTTATCCTCGTCAATGAATGATAAGTATCTATTTCTTATTCCAAATTAACGACGAGATTTATTATCATTTCTCATATGTCTCGCGAAAGTAAGAGTAGACGGAAGTTCTCCTAATTTGTGACCGCGCTAAGAAACGGTGTGTCGATGTCGGCCTTACCCTAACGAGTACGCAAGTAAAGTACCTTTCTGTGCGAGTTACCAGCAAAAGAGAGGGTGACAGTACATACAATAGTCTTCCAGTTCTTACAACAACATTTTTTCATAGACTCTTCATGTCCCCGATTTAATGATGTAATAGATGAACAGTCATTCGACAAATAACCATTGAAAAGTTGAATTCAATTGTGAACTGCTCCTATCGGAATTAAATGAAAAATTGTTTTATTGATTCACTTATTAATTATAAGCACATTCAGTTAACAAATTTAAGTTAATTAATATATTAAAGATATAATTATGAGGAACATGCGGGCCACTACTGCAGTGGCCTTTGACGTCCCGGATGATGGGACCCACTGGCTATTTTGCATTTAGATCTCTGGTCCTATCCAAGCCTATGAGCAACCAGTGCAGTTCAGGGCCTGCTTTTTCTCATATTTTATATCCTACACCAGAATTTTCATTGTAAGAACTGCCTCTACAGAGCATTCTAAACTTAAAAATGTATTGAAAATGACTAACTTTCAAAGGAAAACTGTTGCATTAGATCCTAAATTATTTTTTCATTAATATAAATCAAAACAGAGAAATGCGATTTTCCGAACCAAGAAATATTTGTTTAAAATAAATATTATCGAATCAGGATCTTACCTCTCTATTATACAATTTAATAGCACGAGCTATTAAACCGTCGTCCTTCACGATTTTTCGTAGGAGCGCAACCATCCGGCGATGGATTGAATTTTTTCTCCTGCACGCATTACAATAATTGCATCATGATAAACCAAATACAGTCGATAGAAAATATTGATTTTCCATTGTTAATTAGTAATTAAAAGGATTATCAAGTGGACATCGGATTTTTATTTCATAAACCAGCATGCTGCATGCTGCCAGCATGCTGCATGCTGCATGCATGCAGTTTGTCTGCTTGAAAAGAATGAAAAGAACGAACATGCACGCGCACGCGTGCACGCAAGCGACCCAACATTATCTTGCTGGCTTGGATTCATTTTGCGTTTTATTGGAATTTGCTCTTTTCTTTCTTGTCAGTTCTCTGGGCTAAAATTATGAACCTGAACACATCTGTGGGTGGGCTAATTTGACATCCATGAAATTTAGTTTCTATGCTTACTACATCTAAGTTCTAACAACTAACAATCTCCACATCACTTCCAAAAGAATGTAGCTAATGTAGCTAATTTCTTACAAGCAAAAATCGCTTCTTACAGAGACGGATTTTCAAAGGGAAGTTGATGAGATATTTGGGATGAACAAGCGGACTTCGGCTGCTGCGTCTAACAATTCAGGCCAGGTTTCAGAAGATGAGAATTATTCCAAGCCGGCTACTGATAGCTTGGGTTACGGTGGAGATCGGCTAAACCCTGATGAGGTATCGGATCATAATGATTATAGGCAAGAATATGCGAGGAAGGATTTAAAAGCAGTAAAAAAAACACTCAAGAGAGGAAAATAACGTGTTCGAACAGGAAATCTTCGGCTGTGGGGAAAGCAGGTGGGCCAATATATGATAATCGAGGAATGACGAGATGTCGTTGTTACAAACCACATTTCAATCGGAGCTAAAAACGGTCTTGTCGAGTGAGGTTAGAAAGATAGATATGATGCTAAGAGTTCTAAATCAGGGTTCCTCAAATCAAGTCCGCGAGGAGTCAAAAGATGATGTCGAGGATGGTGAGTTGGTTCGATTAGGAAATGGAAGAACATTAACATGTCTCAGCTCAGGATGTCATTCAAAAGGAATGAAACCGTGTTTTGACAAACTCTATTTTGGTTGCCAAACGGGTCTCGGTTATAATTTTTAAAGTTCAGACTCAAAAAATCCCATGAAACCATGGTTTCATAAACCCTAACCCCGTTGCCAAAGGAGAGATCTGAATCTCCACACACATGTATAGAGGCAAGAAACTACAAATGGCCCATTAGAAATGGTGCATCCAGTTCAAAAATCTCACACATATATCAAGTTTTAATCAAATTACTAAATGGTTAAGATATTCATATTAGTAACAAATTTCATAGTGTAAATAGGAAACTAACAATACATCGAACAAGGATTGTTGCAAGGGGAAAAAGATTTTATTCCCAGTATAAATTGCATCTTTTTGCAGCATTACCAGTATAAATTCCCAATCCCAGGCCTCTTTCTCCCTTAAAAATTGCATCTTTTTGCACTCTGTTATGATTTTATTCCTTCAAAACAAACATTAAGAAGTAACGGGTGGAGGAAAAACTAAGAAACGGGTCGAGAAAAAGAGATGGGAAATGCAAGGGTTTGCAATATATTCTGTTTGGGTCAGTATAGGAATCTTTGTTTAACAATAGCTAAATGATGAAATAAACATTAGAAGCGGGGATAGCTCAGTTGGGAGAGCGTCAGACTGAAGATCTGAAGGTCGCGTGTTCGATCCACGCTCACCGCATAAAATATTTTGTTTTTTTAATTTATTTCATTATCCGTTACAATTCGTTGGCTCGGTTAATTTTTAATTATATTTTGCATCTTTTACTGGATTTATTTGCCATTTTAGTAAAAAATTTCTCTTAAACAACATGCAAAGTCAGGCGAGTAACTCGCCGAACCTGTCGCGCCTTGCGGATCGCCTAAACGAGTCGACAAGGCAATAGTAGGTTCCTTTGTTTGGCTTTGCTGCTTTGTCTCGTCTCATCTCGCCTGGCAAACGAGACGAGTCTGACTCATTGGCCCAGCTCGTCTCATTTGCCAGGCCCGATCATAACCCTAAAACTTGGCGGCTTTGCCAAAAACGGCCTTCAAAACTTGAGTTTTCTAAGAATAGCCTTTGATTCGATTTCGTTGTCTAACAACCGCCTTCTGTCCAATCGACTTGGGTTAATGATTTCTCGGCGTTGCCTCCCTCGTTCATCTTCTTCTTCATCGATTTACGAATCTTACCATCTTGTCTTTGTGTTTCTTCGGTTTTAATACGGTTTTGATTTTATCTCAATCGGTGCCTCTAAATTTTAAAGAAATTTGATAATTCTAAATGGTTCCGTCCATGATACGGAAAATTCAATAGGGTTGTTCTGATTGATCTCTATTATAGTAACCCTAAACTGCATGATGGCCTCAAACTGAAATCCCAATTCGATTTTCAAATAATTTCGAGAATAATAATTATTTTTTGGTAAAATCTTTTCTTAAACCACATGGAATTTTTTTGTAAAACACATAACCCTCTCTTTTAGCCTAAGGTTTTTTTTTATATACAACCCTAAGAGATGAAGGATTTTGAAAAAACACTCCCAAACATTGAATTTTTTTTTAAAACCCCCAAAGTTTGGCCGTCAACTAAATACTACATTCTGTTGCACCTGCCCATGTTTGACCCTGATTTATGATTAACCATGGTTTTTTAGGATATTTTCATTTATATTAAATACCCAATTTACCCTCAATCCCTAAGATCATATTCATCCTTAAAAATCACGTATCGTCTCATCCCATCATTTTTCAATACTTCTGACGCTTCATCCCCGCAAGGAAAGAGAACTCGTCGATATCTCGACTGTATTGCCGGAGGCTCTGGAGAAGTCGGAATAGGAGAGCACTCATCCTAGTCGTCATGCAAAAACCCTAGCTCTATCTCTCTCTTCCATCTTTAGAAAGCAAGCCGCCATCTAAGCTTCTCACTCAAATTTTCAAACTCAAAACAATATTCACATAATCCTTTCCATCTCCTCCTCATCCTCAGTCCTCCATCCGCCGCATTTTTTTTCTCCGCTCCTGCACCCCCCTTCTCACCATCGCAAGCCGCTCTCCGTCTCCTTTGAACTCTTCTATCTCTGCTTGATCCACTGCCACATCAAAAAAACCAACATATATCTAACTTGATATCGTAGAAAAAAATTCTATCATTTCGAGTGTTGAGAAGAATGATGAGAAAAGTAAAGAGATTGCGGGGTATTTTAAAGCTAAAGCAAATAAAAAATTGTTACTGTTATTATAGATGCTGCTATTTTTTTGGCTGCTATTTTCTTGGCGATGAGAAGTGTGTTTTGGGATTGAGAACGTTAATAGGAAAGAAGGGTAACGTGTCTTTTTACAAACCCAACAGTCAGCCCTAACACTGTTAATAATAGAAGTTAACTCCGGGGTTCTTTTTGGTTAACTTAAAATCTTTCAAGGTTGTTTTAAAAAATTTTGATCTTTGGGGATATGTTTTTCAAAATCCCTCATCTTTGAGGGTTGTATATACAAAAACCTCTTAATCAAAATAAAAATTCTTCAAGAAGTATTTGATACATGAAGAATATTGGCGTCTTCGTAATTCCTCAATAATCCAGGGGTAAAATGGACAAACACCAAACCTAGGGTTTGCGTATATATTCTAGGATTTCCGCCATCGCCCACTTTCATCCCTCAGAAGCATTCTGCAGGCGGCGGCGGCGATCAATGGGTGTTTTCAGGGTAAAATTTTTCAAATTTAATCTCTCCGAGGGTTCAAATTTGCGAATATTGAATTGTTTTCGGGGCATTTGTTGCAGTTTCATCAGTACCAGGTGGTGGGCAGGGCTCTTCCGACTGCCTCCGATGAGCACCCCAAGATCTTCCGCATGAAGCTTTGGGCTACCAACGAAGTTCGAGCCAAGTCCAAGTTTTGGTAAATTTTCATTCATTTGATTGGAGAAAGTTGTGTTTTTGGGCATGATTTTGATTGATTTTGCAAAAAATTAGGTATTTCTTGAGGAAGCTGAAGAAGGTTAAGAAGAGCAATGGACAAGTTCTTGCCATTAACGAGGTTCGAATTTTCTTTTGATGTTTGCTTAATGCATACATGTGAAAAGTTGCAATTTTTTTTCATTTGATCTGGTTTGCACGATACTTTAGTTTGTTAGGCTATAGATAGTCTTAGCCATTCTCAAAATTAGTTTGTTGGGTTTGCTCTAATGTCGAATTTTCAGAAGTTGTAACCATTATCCAATTCTGTTTTCTCCATTGATTGATTAGAGGTGTAGACATTTTTTTTTGATCATGTTTTCGACGGACCATGTAGGGCCTATTTTGGTAAGGAGTTGAGTTAGGATAACCGGAATTACATAAAGTTATCTAAACTTAACTTCAAATTTATAACTATGTTCTGTTTGGCTTTCTTATTATGGTTTATGTCATAGAATGTGACAAAGTTTTACGTTGGCCGGAAGTGATACGAAACGATATGGTTGCCAAAGGACTCAATGAAAGTATATTGTTCGATAGGAGTGAGTGGAGGCGGAGGATTCATGTGCTGGACCCGGCGTGATTCTCATGTTGGTTCATGTAGCCTATCCCATATGCTTGGAGTAAAAGGCTCAGTTGTTGTTGTTCTGTTTGGCTTTCGTATTGGGTCTTGTTTAGGTTTGGAGTTAGGAAAATCAGAGTTTATTTCTAAGTGTAGGTAGAGGATATGGAAACTCTAATTTGTGTAGTCCTACCGCTACTTAAAAGTTTTCTGATGGGGTGTATTGGTTTTTTGAGTTATCCAAGCTCCAAAATGTTGTTATGGAGAATGTTGTTTTGGAGTTGACTAAACTCCAAAACGGGAGTTGTCTTCATTTTTTTGTATTTTAGAAAACATAGGTTGGATTGGAGTTTTCTAAACCCCAGAATGAAAAGCCAAACTGGGCATTGGTGCTATATAGATTGGCAGTTTATTTCTGCAACAATATCATAATATCAAAATATATTGATGTTTTTTCCATTGTTCTCTCTTGTAAATAAAAATTTTTTATTAGAAAGATTAGCTTGCCATTTTTTCAAGTACTTTGAGCAGGCTCAATATACCGAATGATTCTCATGTGTATGTTTGAGAACGTTAAGAGTAAAATCCAGTTATATAGTGTAATGGGATTAATGTTACTACTGGAGTTTGATTATATTCTTCTTCTACTACTACATGCTATTCTGAACAAAGCAAAAATGGTTCCTTTAAAATTTTTGTTAAACATGGGGTGAGAAGTCGTACTCTTTTATGTTTTTATTTTTTCTTTGTTTGCATGAGGAAGGTCGGGTATGCGCAGACTATTTATTTACAGTGAATTTATGGAGATATATAGGAAGAACAAAAGAGATGTATTGTTGGTTTCCAACCCTAGAGAGATAATGTACCGAGCATTAGAATGATATAGCATTTGGTCATTTACTAAGTCGACAATCATTCAAAAGGAGACATATATTCCTTCTTAGCCTATCATGAATGCACCAAGTCTTTATCTGACTTTTAATCAGTTATAAATGAATTGACTATGTAATGTGTGTTTTGTTCACTATATTGTTTTAGTTTATGAGACTATTTATGTATATTTATCAAGCAGAAAGATGGAGATAAGCTCTAGATTCAAAAGGATGTAGACTCCAAAGTCTGGAAATCTAATACTTAGAACAAAATAACATGAAGAAATGAACATACAATGAAATTCATGGGTAAGAAATACGCAACAGTCACCATCTGTGTTTCTTAGGATCAACCATTCACCGTGATTATTAGACTTAAGATGGAGATAGTGTGTCCATAGGATCAAAGCAAAGTGTTAAAGCCGAGTAGTTCTCATGAAGAAGGAAAATTTCATAATGCGGTCGTAATACGGAAGTTGCTTTATGGGTCCAACTGTGTGTCAATGAAGTAACATGTGCAGGATTTGTCGAGCTGAAAAATGTTGACCCGGATAGCACTGGTAAGTGCAGTATTTGAGGAGACTGAAAATTAGAGCATTCGTAACAAGCTAGGGGCCGTAGATGATAAAATGAAAGAATTGATTAAGATTGGGCAAGTGCAATGGAAATCAATAGGCATACCAATTCATAGGCATGATCAAATTCTAATTAGTGAAGCAATGTATAAGGTTTGTGCCAAAACAACTATAGCAGGATACAATAATAAAATATTTTGATGTTAGTTTGATTGAAAAGGATATCCTAGGCAGAATGCAATGGAAGAAAATGATTCATTTAGCTGATTCTAAAAGTTTGTGCTTATTCTTGTTGTCCGATCATCCTACCTCATGGTGTATGTTCTGTTCTGTTTGTCTAACCTTTGTTGAGCTGGTTATAAATACCTAAATGGTCTAGACTCTAGAGTGATATTGTGCCAATTATAATATTTTAGTGTTTGCCAATTATAATATTTTAGTGTTTGTCCAACCATGGACTTATGTTTTGATCTAATTCGATTTGTTGCAATTTTAGTACACGTGGGTATCTCTGTTTATCCTATTTATCTTAAGTGCTATAAATTAAACTCCTTGTTGTACTATAACAATATCCTTTTCCTTGCGATACAGTAGTGCTGAAATCTGTTCAAAGCTATAGATGTTTGGTCAATTCTTTATCAACTTGAGTTGGAACCTGTAAGTAGCAGCAACATATTTCCAAAGCTATAAAAGTCCAGCAGTATTTAAGCTTATGGATTCGACGATTAGGAGCTGAAGGTGGAGCTTGTTTGTTTCCTGAACATTTAACTTTTGAAGACAAGGTCAGGAAAACGATGAGATACATATAAGATTTCCAGTGTTTGATCAGTAGTCACCGACGTCAAAATACGCATTGAACCCATTTATATTGCATAGGTAAAAACTGAGTAGAATTTTCATTGTCAAGTTGTGTGCTGATTCTGTCTGATCTGAAAAATGCATACCTCATCTGACACTTGTTGCCTTCGAATGGTTTATTAGTGCATGTAGCCTCTGGGATCAGTCTCGAAATGATTTAGAAAGTAAAAACAGTGACCTAGTTGTTAACTTAGCAGTGTCATGTGCTAATAATTAATAAACTAATCGAGGGGATGATGATTGTAGTCAACATATAAATGAGTGGTGTTACATGCAATTAAACCTTAAGATTGAAAAAGTAAGAGGAGAAATTAATGCCTCGTCTCCACCTATATAGGAGAACACAAAGTTACTTTCTTGATACAAGTCTCTAACTGTACTATATACCGTCTTGGGACTCTGATCAATATATATTTTTTCTTAGTCGATCCTTGGAAGGAATGCACTTGGTATATGTTTATTATTATTATGTTAAAAACTCTTATGTTAAACAATGATCCGCATCCAGCAATTTTCTATTTCATCCTTTAGCTTTATTAACTCATCATAATAATACTGTGGAGAATTTTCGTTATAATGTAGATATTTGAGAAGAACCCAACCAAGATCCACAACTACGGCATATGGCTTCGCTACCAGAGCCGAACAGGCTATCACAACATGTACAAGGAATACCGTGACACGACCCTCAACGGTGCGGTCGAGCAGATGTACACCGAGATGGCATCTCGTCACAGAGTTCGGTTCCCATGCATCCAGATCATCAAGACCGCCACTGTTCCTGCTAAGCTGTGTAAGAGGGAGAGTACCAAGCAGTTCCATGACTCCAAGATCAAGTTCCCGCTTGTGTTCAAGAAGGTGAGGCCGCCAACGAGGAAGCTCAAGACTACCTTCAAGGCTTCTCGCCCCAACCTCTTCATGTAGGTAGTTTTGCATTACCTGTTTGTTTCTGAATTTACGAGGCTTTGGACAATTGAAGATCAGTTTGTTTATTTGGAGGTTAATCAGCTTTTTGGGTACCAGTTCTACTTCGATTATTGAAAAACATCAGCATTAGTTAACTATGTTGCTATGAGCTATGTTTCTAGTTGATTCCTTACATTGTGTTGGCAAATTACCCGATTATATTTCTCTGTGATGTTGTAGTCTGAAATTTGTGATCGATTTTGCATCATAATATCAATTGAGAATTTAGTTAGTGACTTGAGTGGATAATTAAATGTTTTTTATAAGTAATATGCTCTTGGGTTGAGTCGTAGGCTTGCCATGAGTTGTCTCTTGGGTTGATGTCTTGGTATATTCATTGAAATCACAAGCATTATTGTATCAACTAAAGGAAGATATTGTGATATTGTCGGCCGGGGCAGCAGTCATTGACACGCGGTTAAAGTTTAGATTTGTTTAGATTTTGGCGGACACCCCAAATAATTTGTTTAATCTAAATATGGTTTTTCCTCTCGTGCACGGACTTGGGAGTATGGACTTTATAGGGGCGGTTAATTCTGAAGCCAGTATCTCCTCGAGTTCATCAATGACTAACCGTGTGACCCAATGTCCTCTGTGAACACCTTGCGAATCACTTTTGTTTTCAATGCCCGCCCACAGGCAGCACAACATCATTAACTCAACATGAATTTTGATGGCAATGTTAACAAATTCTCTGCAGCAGAAGACTCTGTATTACGCTGCGACAAGCAATGTTATATTCTATAAGAAAAAGGATTAAGACTTGCGGGACTCACGGACCCGTCAGTCGAATTACCTATAGCTTGAGATACATGCTACCAAACTTTGATTAGAGACTGATCTAGCAATGGTGGTTGGTCGTATGAAATATGGAGGCCGCCCTTTTAGTGTTACAAAGCCGATGCTCCATGATATATGGAACTAGACTGGATTGCTTTAAGAGTTTCCGAGTTTTTTTTATATATTTCTTGAATCAAATGTCTGTGTCGATATTTCTGGTTGATGTTGTACTGCATGGTGGCGGCGGTTTTTATGAGATTTCCCTTTATCATAGTTCGTTTTGTGATGGTTGATAGGTTTTATTTCTTAGTTAGATCTTAAAAATCATTTTGCATTCAAAACATAAGTGTCATCTGGTCTTTTCCAAAAGCAAAAAGGCCCTTATTAATGGATAGATGGATAGGGTATTTTAAGGAAGCTCCCTTCAGTTGGCTATTTATAAAAAAGTCCTCCCATTCTTTTAATTTCCACCAAAAAGCCCAACAACCATCGAAAAAGAGAATATCCTTTGAATATTCTGCTAACTCCAATAATTTTAATGATTTTGTTTATTTTTAATTTAAAAATAGTTTAATTTATAATTAAAGTACTAGAAATCAATAAAAAAAATAAAATATCGGGGGTGAGAGTTGCCGGCGAGGAGACAGGTACAGGTGGGGCCAGGGAGGCCAGAGGAAGGAGGTTGCGGCTGAGGGGGGGCGGGAGCTCGCTGAAGCCGGTCACAAGGTAGGAAAATGGCGACATCAGTAGTAACAAGGTCGAAAGGCCAGGTAGATGCCCGTGGTAGTTGAGGAGGGGGCTAAGGAGGCCGGAGGAGGGAGGAATTGGCTACGGTGAGGCAGAGGAGGCTAGGAACCTTGTTGGAGTCGAGGAGGGGTCTACGGGGCAAGAGAAGGCAGTAGCGGCTGCCATGAGGTTGAGGGGGTTGGGGAGGAACTCAGGAAAGTCAAGGAAGGGGCCGAGGAGGCCAACAACAGTTCCAACCAAGACAGAGGAGGCCGGGAAGCTCGCGGGAGGTGAGGAGGGCAATAACAACGGTGGCCGCAATGACGCTGAGAAGAAAGAGGGGAAAGCCATTTGGGTTATGGTGTAGTGGGAATTAGGATGAGTTAATTGTTTTTAGGATTTGTTAGCTAATTTTTTAGCGATTAACTTTTTTAAATATTTAAAAATAGAAAATTCAATTTTTTTTAAATATTTAAAAATAGAAAATAAATAAAATTGATGGTTGAAAACCGTCAAAATGGTTTTTTTGAAATTTAAAACTTGTCGGGGTCGTTTTAGTGATTAGGTAATGTGGGGGATTTTTTGTAAATATCTAACTTTGGAGGGACGTTTTCGTAAAAATTCCGAATGGATGATACATGATTTTGACCTGCGGGTTGAGAGGGTGAATTCAAAAAGACACAGCGATGAGAGAGAGAGAGAGAGAGAGAGGGGAAGGAGACCTCCTTCAAACAAAAGAATTTTCGAATGGAGGTCGCTGCTCCTCTGTTGTCTTCCCCTTCTCATCATCATCATCTTGTCTCTCGAAGTGTTGGACCTCGCTCCTCGCTTTTCTGCCAAAAATACCCCCTCAACAATTCTAAGGTACGAGTTTCAAAACTCAAACTTCTGCTTCAAATTTCGATTTTGATACAAGGGTTCGTTTAACAACGAAGCTAATCGAAATGGGTTGGTTTCATAATTTTAGGCCATGATTCCAAACCTCACATTTTGATTTGTGTTTTTTTTTTTGCCCTCTTATGTTAATTTTGAAATCTTTAGTAACAAGCTACGGGATTTAGGGTTGCTGGTTATTTTAGGCGCTTCTTCGATGGTCAAATTTCAGGATTTTATGTTGTCATAATCTGTTCTTGTTTCTGCAAGTTTTTCTCTCTCTCTCTCTCATGTTCTATGTGAAAAGGAAAAAAAACGATTTTGGTAATAATTGGCACATAGGAACTACCATTTTCATGCATGATATATGCAATTTTTTTCTTCTGTTTTCCCAATCGTTTCATGTTCATATTCAAGATCCCACTGAACTCACTTTAATGAAAGACCCAAAAAGCTTGTGATATATTCTATACATATTCCATTGTTGAAGGAGAAATCGATCTAGAGCCTGCTAATATTTGTTGTAAATTTTTTAGCAATTTGGTACACACGGCATAGAATTACTTTACATATTTGCTGCACGGTCTACCAACATATAAATAATCTCTTCCTCAGGTTATATGGAGTTCTTATGTCTGTAGAAAGGTTTTGTATGTCTCCAAAACGGTTCTAGAACGTTTTGGAAGCTCCTTACGGTGTTCAGTAAGCAGCATCAATAATAAAATGAGATGTTGCAAGCGAGTTAAGCATGCCGAGCAAGCTTTAGCGGTTATGTTGGGTCATAAGTTACACCCTGATCGACCAGGTCAAAGTTAATCAACTTCCAAACCAAGTGGGTCCAAGCCCAAGTCAGGACCAAGCATGGAAGGGGCCGGCTTCATGCCAAGAATGAAGTACTAAATTAGTTTAATGTATTTTTTTTAGAAATAAATGTATGAAAAATGAGCAGAAAGCCAAAATTTTATAAATCCCATGGCTGATGTGCAAAAAGAAATAAGCACATAAGGCATGGGGCGGCACAAGTGCCATTTGGTAAAGCCCAAGGGGCTATATGTAAAGTGTGTAGCCTATAAAGATGAACATGATGAAAAAAAATCAAGGATAACCTTTTCACTCTCACAAAAATTAGGGTTGTGTGCCTCCTTCCTCAAGATTCTAAACCTTCTTCTCTTTTCTGAATTAAATCAAGAGTTTAACTCTTCTTTTTCCAAAAAGGAATAGTTTTTCACCATAAAACCCTTGAAGTAAAACTCGGATCTTCCATTAAATCTCTAAAATGGAAGATTTTTAAGTCTCACCCCCTTTTCTCCAAGATCCAGCCAATAGAGAGGAGGAAGAAGTAGACTCATCTCCAAAAACCCCACTTCGGAAAGATCCAAGACTCAAAAAAAATCCAGGACTAAAGTGGAGAAGAAAGGAGTCCCCTTTGATCATCTCCAAAGATTTCTGGGGGTTCAACTCCATTCAAGATCTTTTGGAGTTTAAATCCATAAATAAAACCCTTTTAGGAGTTTAACTCCATTCAAGATCTTTTGGAGTTTAACTCCATAAATAAAACCCTTTTAGGAGTTTAACTCCACCCAAAATCTTTTGGAATTTGACTTCATAGATAAAAATCCTTTTCGGGAGTTCAACTCCTAATTCCGGAGCTAAGCCCCTTCTTTCTGCAGGCGTCCAACGCCTACGTGCTGGACGCGTGAGGCGCCGGCGCCCACGTGCCGGGCCCGTGAGGCGCCGGCGCCCAGCGCCCACACTTCCTTAGGACGTTGCTCACCGTTTTTTTTCTTTTCTTCTTTCTTTATACACTCCACACTCAAAACACGTCTCTCGCAAGAATTTTTTTTCTAACGGAGCGCTGCCCTGCATCCCGAAAGGGTGCTGCTAGCCCCCTTGACCCTCAGCCCCTAAAACTCTGTGAGGCCTCCGATATATCCAAAACCTCTCGAAACACAACACACGTACACTGCACATTGAGTTTGCATGACCAGTTTGACCTGTCAATCGGAGGTTCTCTCGCTTAAAAAACGAGAGGTAATTAACGGCAGCTTAGTCCGCGGCTGCCGGAGATTCGGATCCTCATAATCAATAAATCCCGGCCTACCCCAGGCAGAGGATCTTTATACGTCTGACAAGCGGCGTGTATTTCCCATCTCAATGGGGTGACGAAAAACACCCTACAGGTTAGCCACTTGTTTCATCCATTGCAGAAGCTGCAGAGCATATCATCATGTTTCACCCAAAACTTTACCGGAGTTTGTATTGATGTTTTCAAGCTTAAATGTTGGCAAGAGAAACTAAGGCAAGGCGTGCACATTGTTTTTGTTCGTTTATTAGTGGGTGTGATGCTTATCCTGTCAGCTTCTCTAACTGTTACTAGGGCACCATCATGTAAGTATGAATTTAATTTGGATTTCTTTTATTTACACTTTTGCCGATCTATGACATTTTGTTGTTACATGTAGGGGCATTGACAGAAGAAAATCTCCTTTTCTTGGAGGCTTGGAGGACTATTGATCGTGCCTATGTGGATAAAACCTTCAATGGTCAGAGTTGTTTCGATATCGAGAAGATGCACTGCGGACTGAACCGATGAATACTTGGGAAGAAACATGTATGATCTTAAACTTTTCGTTAGAATTCGTTTCCTTCTGTATTTTGCTTATGTGAAGAAAAGGCGAACCTTCCAAAGGATATATGCAGACCGCATGTAGGAATTTAGGGGAAAATTACTATTATAAAATGTTGGATGCAATATAATCCAGTTTGTTGTGGAAAAAGATACTCGATTAAAATTGAAGTGTCCCTCTATGATATTTGTTTACTAAAGAAAAAGATCTAACAAAATATAATGATGCTATAATACCTGGAAACTAATTACGTTTGATCTGAACTTCCAATGTTTTGTAATTTAAATCATATCTTAAATAATAGATGGCAACTATGCCGGATTATGTTATATTTTTATATAAATTTAACCATACCAATAGGCATTAGACAACATTGACACAATAATCGACAACCTTGTTGGATATACCATCTGTCTTAAGGAATTATCGGCAACCTTGGTAGTTAGTTTGCGACATTTCAAAATGGAGTTCTTCTCCGCTTTCTCCCCTTTTCATATTAAGTAGAAATATGGACTAAAAAATGCTGAATGAAACAGAATATGACATTTTGTGCGACTGATTAGTGATGGTATATGTCTGATCTGTATGTGCTGATATAATTGTATGAAATGTGAATAGCAAGAGTGAAGGTTCTGACTGTCGATTTTAGCATAAAGTTATGTTACTCATTCTTCCCTTGAGATAAAAGGAGGACTAAACACAGCAAGTGGGAAGGTTCTTATGTCAATACTGATACAAGCATATTTCACTCATTAGATGGAAATTTGGACTCAATGGCAGTAAGAAATTAGAATATAGCAAATGGAAAATCAACAGTGCCGGTATGTAGATGGTCTGGATGTTGAAGTGATCATATTATGTGTGAACGGCAAGAGGAAAGGTTCAAACTGGTCATAAATATATAATACTCCCAATTTCACATTGGTTTTATACTTCATTCAGGATGGTGGTTAAGTTGTGGTATTATGTTTTCCTTTTCCAGATGCAGCAATTAAAAAAATGCTTTCGACACTGAATGATCCTTTCACCCGCTTCTTGGAACCAGAGAAGTTTAAGAGTCTGTGGGTATGACTCTTATCCTTTTACGTATATAGCACGGATGTGATGCCATAGAAAATCTAGTTATAAAATGATATGATTGCTTTATATTATTGCTAAGTTACTCTAAAGTACCCTTAACTATCGCTGTTTTTCAGCTATCTAGTTTAAGGTTTATTTGTTACAGTAAGGTCCCATTAAGTGCTATATTTAAGAGTATTTTAGTGCAAAAATTCACTTAAAAACAAATCTTAAGGGAGTTTACTGTGATAGTGCAATAACAAATTTAAGGTAGTTTAGTTGGCAACCATGATTTAGTGTTATTTAGCCTACTAAAACCTTCAGATCATTTCTTGAACTTCATTTGAAACCTGTCATATTTGTTTGAAGGCAGTCTGGCACACAAGGTACCCTTACAGGTGTAGGGTTGTCAATCGGTTATCCAACAGTAGGACTCAATGAATCGTCCTCAGGGCTTGTTGTGATCTCATCTTCTCCAGGGGGTCCCGCAAACAAGGTTGGCATCTTACCTGGGGATATCATTTTAGCAATTAATGATACGGCTACAGATGACATGGATATTTATGATGCAGAAGAAAGTTTACAGTGAGATTTCTACTTAGCAATTGATTTTATTCCCTGTCTTTCCGTTTCATGTGTTTCCTTTTAAGTTCTTTCGTGTTAGCAGAGCAGACTTCACTTGTTTGCTGTAGTTGTCAACTGGACCCAATGAAGCTATGTGCAACATGTATTTATAAAGATTACATCATTGAAGTGTGATCTAATGAGAAATGGAAATTCAATGTATAGTACCGGAGCATGATTGATGATGAATAGTACCTTGCGAAGTTAAGCTCTCATGAATTAATGAGTATCATATGCATGATCACTGTCTCAATCAACAACTGAGCCCTTTATCCCAAGCATATGGGGTAGGCTACATGAACCAACATGAGAATCACTCCGGGTCCAGCACATGAATCCTCCGTCTTCACTCACTCCTATCGAACAATATACTTTCATTGAGGCTTTTGGCAACCATATCTTTTCGTACCACCTCCATCCATATTTTCTTCGGTCTCCCTTTCGCCCTTTCGACATTGCCTATATCGATAGTATCCATTCGTCGAACCGGTGCTTCCATAGGTCTGCTTCGCACATGACCAAACCATTTTAGCTGGTTTTCCTGTATTTTTTCATCCACAGGCGCTACACAAACTTTTGCACGAATATCGTCATTTCACAACTTATCTTTTCTAGTGTTACCACACATCCAACGTAGCATGCACATCTCCGCTACATGCATCATCTGGGTATGATACTTCTTAGGAGCCCAGCATTGTGTACCATATAATAAGGCAGGCCGAATAGCGCTCAATAAAACTTCCCTTTCAACTGTAAAGGAAAGTTCCGATCGCACAAAATCCCTGTTGCACTCCTTCATTTCAACCAACAGCTTGGATCCTTTGATTAATATCGCTGTCGATCTCCCATCTTTTTGAATGATGGAACCTAGATATGTAAACTGATCGCACGGTGATATCTCTTGTCCTTTCAGTGTTATTACGATTGCACAAAATCCCTTTTGCACTCCTTCATTTCAACCAACCAGCTTGGATCCTTTGATTAATATCGCTGTCGATCTCCCCACCCTTTTGGATGATGGAACCTAGATATCTAAACTGATCGCACGGTGATATTTTTTGTCCTTTCAGTGTTATACCAATGTGGTCTCGACTTCTTTGTTTGCTAAATTTGCAATGCATACATGCTGTCTTGGACTCCAACGTTTGCTTTCATAACTCCAATTTGGTATTAATTCCTGCATTCGTCTCATTTACTAGAACAATATTATTTACTAGCACTGTCATAGTGGAACACTTTATTATGCATATTGAACTGAGCATGAATCATATTGATTAAGTAATTATAAATATTATGAAGTCATCAAGCCAGAAAGCGAGCATGAATGAGAGTAACCCATGTACATTGAGAGTAATCATCAATAAAACCTTAATAACATAACATAGTTGGCAGTGTAGCATGTTAAAGTCTCATGAACCAAGTGGAGTGTCTGTAAGAAAGCATTAAACGTACATGACACAATTTCCTTTATCATGTTATTAGAGGTGGTTTTGATCCTGCGACCTGTGGATTATGGTTTCTAAAATGATTGTTTATGCAGAGTTTGCCTATTAGACTGTTTACCGCCGAAAATGGGAGACGAGACCGCGTAGGTTGTCTAGCTTCAATTTTGGGGCAGATACTATTTGGTTTTATTCGTCCACCTCTCCGAAGATACCAAGTTGATTTATGACACCGTGTATCGGAGGTTTGGACGGATACGGCCGTTGTAGTAGACTTCGTTAGATTCCCCCTCGTTTAAGAGTGGTTTTTGATTATGGGGACACTCTTCCCTGCAGGCGCTAGTCCCTGCAGTTAATTACGTTACCACATCGCGGTAACCACTTTCTCCTTCTCCAGAAGTTCAGTTCGTGTCGTGTGTGTTTATTTTTTTTTTGGTTGCCCGTGGATTGTATACGGAGACTAATTTATGTCGTCGCCCGTAGGGCGCGATTAGTCCAAATCCGTATATTTTTAGATTTGGGTTTGGTTTGATTTAAGGATTGTTAACCTTGTTTGAGATTAAAATCGACTTAAATGTTTGTTGAGAATACGTTAGTCTAATTTTAGATTAAGATCTACTCAACAGGATTTTTGGGATCATTCAGACTCAACAGAAGAACATTTGGGCTCTATTGTCTTAATTTAAGGACGTTGTGGTCCATACCTAGTTTAAGGACGTTACGGTCCAAGGAATTGTTGGTTGTCGGGATCCGCCACCTCTCTTAAGACGTTGAAGAATTACAACGACATATATCAAAGGTGTGGGAAGATGTACCCTGGAACTAATGAATATTCGTCAGAAGCTCGGTAGTCTTGTTTGAGACTAAGATCACTCTGGAAAATAAAGAGCACATGGGCTCAGTTGACTAGGAGTTTGGCCAAACTCGGGCTCAACCCAGTCATTTCATTTTTGAATAAAGTGTTAAAACACTTGCTTGGGCTTGGTCTCTTTTCTGTGCCCACGATGCTGTGCATTCATATGGATTATGACGTCCACACTTTATCTTGCTTTCTTTTTTTTTTAAACTATAGAGTGTTAAACATTCTTTACGGCGTCCATGTGTGGGGCACGTGAGGCGCTTGGCGTTGAGCGCCGACCACTGAGTGCTAAGCACTCTTTATTAAGCAGCGCCCTCGTGAGGGGCACGTGAGGCGCTTGGTGCTGGGCGCCAACCACTGAATGCTAAGCACTCTTTATTAAGCTGCGCCCACGTGAGGCGCTTGGCGCTGGACGCCAACCAGTGAGTGCTAAGCACTCTTTATTAAGCTGTGCCCATGTGAGGGGCACGTGAGGCGCTTGGCGCTGGTTTTTCTTCGTGTATTATGTTCCGAGGAGTTCAATTTTCTGTTCTTCTCTGGATTTTTGATCCCTAAGAACAAATTCATCCCCATGAGAATTAAATTCTCATTTGTAAAAGACTTGTCTCATGGATCTCAGATCCAGGAAAAGAACTATGTTCTTTATAAGGGTTAAACCCTTGGATATGCAGATGAGATGCTCTGATCTCTATTACTTGTTTTTACCTCGAAAAAAGTTCTTCCCTCTTCTTTCTTCAAGCTTTCTTTTTGCTTGCTCTCTTTTTAAACTTGAAGTTTATGGGGGGTTCCTCTCTGCAAGACTTGAAGTCTTGTTCCTTTATATAGTAGAGGCCGATTTGTTAATTTAGTTAAAGAAATCTCTCATTGAGAGATTCTTAATTGATTTGGGGATTTTATCCACTGTTGGATCTTTGATCCAAGGACTTCTGTTTTACAGAAGATATTTCTCTTGTTTTTTAACAAGATTGGGAAATATTTTCCCATACAGAGCTTATTCTGTAACTTGGTGATTTTTTAATCACCATTGGATTTTTAATTAACGGTGTTATGTTTTACAGAGAGTAATTTTTCTCGTTTAGAAAGATTTTGAGGAAATATTTTCTCAACAGAATTCAATTCTGTATTTCGATGATTTGTCATCCCCGTTGGATCTTTGATCCAATAGCAGGGAACTTTTAGTTCTGGCGCCGGCGTCCTCATGCAAGGCACGTGAGGTGCTGCCTCAGAGTTTTTAACTCTTGGCGCCAGCGTCCTCGTGCAAGGCACGTGAGGCGCTGCCTCTTTCAAATTTTGAACAGACCTTTGCTCTTTTATTGCGGGGAAAAATGCCCCCACTGTTGCGCTCACGTGGCTTACACGTGAGTGCAGCGGTGGCATCTTTTCCACCGTTGGATGTTCTTGGAAGTTGAATCGTCTTCTCATGCCTGTAAGTAGGGCTTTTAGCCTTTGAGATGATTGTTGTTCATCTTCTTTTGTTCTTCCTTCTTCTGAGAATTTAATTCTTCTTTTCAGAGCTTAGATCTCTGTCCAAAGAAATCCTTTCTAGAGTTAGAACTCTATCCAAAATTTTGGTAAGGATCATAATCGAACCCATTAATCAGAGCTTTGCTCTTCTTAGATCACAGATCTTTAAGATGCATTTTTAGGGTTATTTAACCCTTTAATTAGAACATTGTTCATCTTTCATGAAGAACTCTTAGAGTTTGTTTTGTAGATCTTAAAGATCTTGGGATTTTACTATGTAAAAAGCTTTGCTTTTGAGGGTTCTGGTAGATTATACCAATTGTTTTTACAGAGCATAGCTTTTTAGAAAAATTTTAGGGAATTTTATTCCCTTCTTAATTGACATATGTAAATTCTGTTTGTAGAGCACAACTCTCGAGAGAGTTTTACTCCTTGGCCCGATGAGGCTTCTCATTAAATGGGGAGCCTCTTAGGATTCCATCCTTAATGAGTGACTGCCCCATCAATGATGGACCGTCACTACTGTTTTTATTTTAGACTCTAAGAATCTTGATATTTAATGGCTAGTATTTTACTGAATTTTCTTTCCAGATACTATGGCTGCTTATCTGTATGATCTTGACAAGATTATCTCCTATGAAGACATTCGCGTCCAAAGCCGCTGTCGAAACCAGGAGTTTACGAATGCCCAATGCGTCGCTTCGATGAATACAATGGCCGACTACTCCCCCGTCGTTCTGTTTTTTTGAAAATTATCATGGGGGCAATTTGGGAAGCATTTCTCGAATTTAACGAGGCCATGCCGCTTGAGGCACTTGATGATGCCGAAAATAAGGTGCACTCAGTATATCTGATGGGCTTGATCTCGAAGAGGCGGTGAGATGATCTTGTCGATATTTTACATCAGGTCTTTCAACAGACGACGATAATCTCTGCCTACCAGAGGACGGGCGATATCAATGAGAATCTCGACGCCTGCATTCGTGAGAAAATGCATCAGAAAATGATCAGAGAAGCCAGAAGCATTTTACTCGGCCTTGCTTCTGAATTCTTAAATCCATGCCCAGGATTCAGTGTCTTGCCATTGTAAACATTTTGATGATATTTCTGTTTTGTTGTTATCACTGATGTATAAATTTTCTCAAGTATGAATGGCAAAATTTCCCTTTCTTTTATCAAAGGTGTTTGAGTCGCAAGAATCCCGCTCGGATTTTTCTCTTTAACGAATCTTAAGAACTCATAAGTAGCTTCTTTATTTCAGTGGCATGTAACCTTGGCAAATATGGCCCGTAGATAGTCCATCTTGATCTCCTCGTAGGGCAGCGGTGGCTTAGGAAACAGGTTCAGATTTGTCGTCTAAGACTTTTCTACTTTATGAGCCGTGAGGGTCTCATAAAGACTTCTCCCTACAAGTCGAGATGATCCTGTAGGTGTATTTTCTCCTTAATAGTCATGAGGATTTCTAAGTGCGTTTTCTCTTGAGAGTCGTAAGGATCTCACAAGAGAATTTTTCCCCTTTACAAGTCGAGAGGACTCGTAAGTAGTTTTTTCCCTTCTTGTCGATATTCGACTTTGGAGAGTGTGACCCGTGAATAGTATACAATAGTCCATCTTGGACTTAATTGCAGGGTCGCAGTGCTTAGGAAATAAGTCCTTATTCCCGTTGCCTAAGGCTTTTCCCTAAGAGACGAGTCGAGAAGTTCTCGCAAGAACATTATTTTTCCCATGAGTTGAGACGAATCGAGAAGTTCTCGTAAGGATGTCCTAACGTCATAATTAACTCCTGCTAATAGAAGTCCGTTAAGGTCTGTGGTACTAGGGTTTTTTACCCGTCGTACCGTCGCGTTGGCTGGTGTATTCCTCGATACGCAATCTTGCTGTTCGAGTAGCCCCGCGACTGTCGTGTCTTTGATCCCTTCGGGGGCTGGACAAAACGTCTTCAAGTAATCTTTCAGGTGATATTACCGTCGAAAGAGCAAACATTAGGAATATTCCATGTCGCTTTTTACTTGAGGTTAGGCTCAGTTTGGGAGCCTCGATGAGTCATGACCACTCCGCGTTGGTGTGGGATGATCTCCGATAGTCTTTTCAGGTCTCATTTGAGTTGCCGTCAAGATCCTGAAGCGAGGGATTTTCCTTGGCTTCGTTTGTTGACATTATGTCTGCAATATTGCGACGAATGTCGAGGTTGTCTCTAGGTTGTCTGTGAACCGTCGAGTCTTGGAACTAGGGATTTTGCCGTGGCTTCGAGGTGGTCTCTAGGCTTTCTGTGAACTGTCGAGATTTGGAACTAAGGGATTTTGCCGTGGCTCCAAGGTAGTCTCTAAGCTGTCTGTGAACCGTCGAGATTTGGAACTAGGGATTCCGCCATGGCTTCGAAGTAATCTCTAGGTTGTCCGTGAACCGTCGAGATTTGGAACTAGGGGACTTTTCCATGACTCCGTTTGTTGATGTCGTGTCTGCATCCTGCTGGAGGGAGGAAGAACGCTGTTGTTGATCTATAGGCTGCAGATATTGCCGTCGAGACTTGGAACTAGGGACTCTGCCATGGCTCCGAGGTAGTCTCTAGGTTGTCCGTGAACCGTCAAGATTTGGAACTAGGAGATTTTGCCATGGCTTCGTTTGTTGATGTCACGTCTGCATCCTGCTGGATGGAGGAAGAACGTTGTTGTTGATCTCTAGGCTGTAGATGTAGCCATCGAGACTTGGCTTCCCTTTGACGAAGCCCGGTGGGGCAACATGGTTCCCTTTTCGTTTGTACCCATGGATTGTATACAGGGGTCAATGTGATCTCACCTGCAAAGAAAAAGTTTCATTTCATTTTTTTATTTCTTTCCGCAATGCTCTATCATTTCAGTTTTTTATATCGCGAAAGTCGTGATTGCCTACATTTCGGCTATTTTTCTTTTTCTTTACTCGCTGCTTTTTATTTCGAGTTGTCCAATCATTTCGGCTATTTTTATATGCATATATTTTACTCGCTGATTTTTTGTTGCGAGTTGCCTATCTTTTCGGCTATTTCATATGCATTTTTGGCTCGCTGTATTTTGCTGCGAGTATAAAACTTGAGATCTGATACCAATCTTAGTATCAGCATCGCTGCGACTGGAATATGGTCAGGAGCGAATCATCATTTGCCGTGAAAGGACTTGGAATTTGATACCAATCTAGGCATCAGCATCGCTACCACTGGGATTGTTGCCAGGAGCGAATCATCATTTATCTTTGTCGATTCGAACAAAGGTGGCTTAGCAAACGGGGTTATGATCTTGTCGACTACAGCTTTTGATTTCATGAGCCGTAAGGGTCTCATAAAGGTGTTTCTCCCTACGAGTCGTGAGGATCTCGTAGGTATGTTTTTTCTTTGGGAGTCGTGATGATTCCTAAGTGTGTGTTCTCTCATAAGTCGTAAGGATCTTACAAGAGTTTTCTCCTTATAAGTCGAGAGGATTTACAAGTGTCGTTCACCACATGAGAACATTTCTTGTCGTTGGTGTGACTTGGTGGAGGAAACGTTTATTTGTGCCCGTGGATTGTATACAAGGGTCAATATTGAACCGTTTGTAGGGCAACTTGGAGAGTGTGATGGGTTAAGAATAGGTTCAGATCCCTGTAGCTTAAGACTTTTGAATCCTATAAGCCATGACGGTCTCATAGGGGGAATTCTTTTTACGAGTCGTGAGGATCTCGTAAGTGTAATTTTTTCTTAGGAATCGTGAGGACTTCTAAGTGTGTTGCTCCATTTTTTGAGTCGTAAGGATCTCACGCGGGTGTTTTCTTCTCACAAGGTCGAGAGGACCTTGCAAGTGCGCATGATTTTTCTTACGAGTCTGCGCCCTTTCGGGTTTTCACGAACTCACCGGCAGTCTTGCTGTTTTTACTCACGAAGCCCTTTCGGGTTTTCATCCGTGCCCATTTCGCTTATAGACGTATCGTTTTTTTACATCACGAGATTGCGTCTTTTCAGGTTTTCACAAGCTCGCCGGTAGCTCTGCTATTTTTACTCACGGCGTCCTTTCGGGTTTTCATCCGTGCCCTTTTTACCTGTGGACGTACCACATTTTTTTTAACTCCTCCGTTTGCCAATGGCACTTAGGGGGAATTTCGCCACCGGGACTTAAGTTGCAATCATCGCCGCTGGGACCTGTGGACCAGGTTCACTGTCGCCGTGTTTGAGGCGGCGTATTTAGTTTAAAGACATTGCAGTCCATTGTTAGTTTAAAGACATCTCGGTCCAATGTTAGTTTAAGGACATCTCCGTCCATTGTAGTTTAGGGACATTTCGGTCCATAACTAGTTTTAAAGACGTTGCGGTCCGTCGGGATTTTGAGGCGAGATTTCGCCGGATACTACTTATAGAGTTTGGACTCAGGAAGATAGCGAGCGGACACGAGCGTCGTCATCCATCATTAACTTGAGCCGTGACTTGTCAAGCGTAGTATTTCTTAAGGAACCGGCTGTTTATTGGCCGGAAGGGTCTTTCGCCATGCATATCCATGAGCAAGTAGGCCCCACCTTGGTAGACCTTATCTATGATATACGAACTTTTATAGTTTGACTCGAATTTCCCCGTTTGGCACGATTGGGCAGGTTTTTTTTTTACACTAACACGAGTTCGCCTTGGCGGAATGTTCTCGTCCTAGCCGGTCTTTCGTTTGAACGTGTCATCCATGCTTTGTAAGCTTCCAGGTTTTGCTGCGCCATGAAACAAGTTTCATCGAGGGCATCGAGCTCCTCAAACCGAAAATGGGCATTTTCTTCATCCGTCAGCTCGTATCGAACTGCTACTCGTAGAGAGGGTAGCTCTATCTCCAATGGGAGAACCGCTTCCGTTCCGAATATCAACGCGGATGGCGTTGTATTCATGGTCGTCTTGAACGCGGTCCGATAAGTCCAGAGAGCTTCATGCAATCTCTCGTGCCAATCCTTTCTGTTTCTGGACACCGTCTTCTTTATGATCTTTGTCAAGATTTTGTTGAAAGCCTCAGCTAGACCGTTAGCTCGGGGGTTATAGACTGAAGAGTATCTCCAATCTATTTTATGCTGCTGTGTGAAGCGGTTGATCTTATGGCTTCTGTAGGCTGGCCCGTTATCCGAGATAATTCGTCACGGAGTGCCGAACCGGTAGATGACATATGTCCTGAAGAAATGGAGCATGTTCTCCATCTTCACATTTCTTAGCGGTATTGCTTCTGCCCACTTAGAGAAGTAATCGGCTGTTACTAGTATGAACCGATATCCCTTGGATGATGCCGGTTCAATGGGCCCGATAATATCGGTTCCCCACATTTCGAACGGTCAGCTAGCCAGCATTGTGTGTAGCGGATTTGGATGCTGGTGGATGAAGTCCCCGTGAATTTGGCACGAGTGACACTGCTTCGCATACTCGAGACAGTCCTGAATCATTGTGGGCCAATAGTAGCCCATTCTCTTGATCTTCAGCTTTATCTTTGCTCCGGCTTGATGATAACCGCAGAGTCCGGTCCCAGGCACCTTAGCCACAGACAGTCGAATGAACTCTTATAAAGAGTATCATTGACGAAGGTGAAAGACAGGGCTCGCTTCATGAGCTGATATCTTGACGACGCGTCTTCGGGTGTTTGATGGGATTTGAAATAGTCTATAAAGACTTCTCTCCAATCCGTAGCCTTTTCTTCGTCTTCTATTCGGTAAGCTGCTTGCTTGGTCGCTTCCTTTTCTTCAGACGACTCCCGAGATATTTTTGCTGGCGCGAGAATCCGGCGGCTTTGCACAATGATCCTTACGTCATCAAGGTTTTCGTCGGCCAGTTCTTTAGCGAGTTTGGCTAGCACATCCGCCTTGTTATTTTCCGCACGCGGTATACTTTCCAGGATGTAGGAGGGATGTGTCAGCAATTGTTGTACTCTTTCACCATATATCACCAACTCTGGCTTGCACGTCTGGTAGTCGCCATTTACTTGGCTAACAACCAGCTGGGAGTCTCCATATATGATGAGGTTTTCGATGCCTATGTTGACAGTGATCTCAAGACCTGCTATCAAAGCTTCATATTCCGTTTCATTGTTCGTTTTTGGTTCCGTTAAGGAAAGGGCAAAACGCATTATCCCTCTTTGTGGAGTCACAAAGATAAGGCCCACCCCAGCTTTGATTATGGGGGTGCTCTGCTTTCGCCTCTTCATGGAAGATGCCCCATCAAAGTAAAGTTCCTCATCGGGCATTATTTCCTTCCTTCTTCCTGTCGATTGTGTCGAACGCGTGTTCATCTGGCAATTCGCAGTTTAAAGGAGAGTCGGCTGGTATTGGATACTCAGCGAGAAAGTCGGCGATGACCTGGCCTTTTATTGCCTTGAGGGGTCGATATATTATCGAGAACTCCATCAAGAGGAAGACCCATTTGGCAAGCTTTCCTGTCAACATGGCTCTTGACATCAAATACATGAGAGGATCCACCTTTGATATGAGATGGACCTCATGTGCCAATGCATAATGTCGAAGCTTTGTTATCGCGAAGATTAATGCCTGGCAATGCTTTTCGATGGGGGAGTAATTGTTTTCTGCCCCTAAGAAAACTCGACTCAAATAATAGATAGCTCTCTCCTTCTGAGTGCTAAGTATTCTTTATTAAGCAGCACTCACGTGAGGGACACGTGAGGCGTTTGGCGCTGGACGCCAACCATTGAGTGCTAAGCACTCTTTATTAAGCAGCGCCCACATGAGGGGCATGTGAGGCGCCAGCGCCAAGAGTTAAAAACTCTGAGGCAGCGCCTTACGTGCCTTACATGAGGACGCCAGCGCCAGAACTAAAAGTTCTCTGCCGTTGGATCAAAAATCCAACGGGGATGACAAATCATCGAAATATATAATTGAATTCCGTTGAGAAAATATTTCCTCAAAATCTTTCTAAACGAGAAAGATTACTCTCTGTAAAACAGAGCCCCGTTGGATTAAATCCAATGGTGATTAAAAAATCACCAAGCTACAGAATAAGCTCTGTATGAGAGAATATTTTCCAATCTTGTTAAAAACAAGAGAAATATCTTCTGTAAAACAGAAGTCCTTGGATCAAAAGATCCAACAGTGGATAAAATCCCCAAATCAATTAAGGATCTCTCAATAAGAGATTTCTTTAACTAAATCAACAAATCGGCATCTACTATATAAAGGACTCAAGACTTCAAGTCTTGTAGAGAGGAACCCTCCCATAAACTTCAAGTTTAAAAAGAGAGCAAGTAAAAAAGAAAGCTTGAAGAAAGAAGAGGGAAGAAGAACTTTCTTCGAGGTAAATACAAATAATAGAGATCAGAGCATCTCATCTGCATATCCAAGGGTTAACGCTCATAAAAAATATAGTTCTTTCTCTGGATCTAAGATTCATGAGACAAGTCTCCCACAAATAAGAATTTAATTCTCATGGGGATGAATTTGTTCTTAGGGATCAAAAATCCAGAGAATTGAATTCCTCGGAATATAATACACGAAGAAAAATCAACGCCAAGCGCCTCATGTGCCCCTCACTTAATAAAGAGTGCTTAGCACTCAGTGGTTGGCGCCCAGCGCCAAGCACCTCACGTGCCCCTCATGTGGGTGCTGCTTAATAAAGAGTGCTTAGCACTCAGTGGTCGGTGCCCAGCGCTAAGCGCCTCACGTGCCCCACACGTGGGCGCCGTAAAGAATGTTTAACACTCCATAGTTTAAAAAAAATGAATGAAAGATAAAGTGTGGGCGTCAGAATCCATATGAATGCTCGGCATTGTGGGCACAGAAAAGGGACCAAGCACATGCAAGTGTTTAACGATTTATTCAAAAATGAAATGACTGGGCCGAGCCCAAGTTTGGCCAAACTCCTAGTCAACCGAGCCCATGTGCTCTTTATTTTCCAGAGTGGTCTTAGTCCCAACAAGACTACCGAGCTTCTGACGAATATTCATTGGTTTCAGGGTATATCTCCCCACACCTCTGATATATCGTAATTCCTCAACGTCTCCAGAGAGGTGGCGGGTCCTGACAATCAACAATTCCTTGGACTGCAACGTCTTTAAACTAGCTATGGACCGCAACGCCCTTAAACTAAGACAATAAAGCCCAAATGTTCTTCTGTTGGATCTGAATGATCCCATAAAACCTGTTGAGTAGATCTTAGTCTAAAATTAGACTAACGTATTCTCAACAAACATTTAAGTCGATCTTAATCTCAAACAAGGTTAACGATTTTTAAATCAAACCAAACCTAAATTTAAGAATATACGGATTTGGACTAATTGCGCCCTACGGACGACGACATAAATTAGTCTCCGTATACAATCCACGAGCAACCAAAAAAATAAAACAAACACACACGACACAAAGTGAACTTCTGGAGCAGGAGAAAGTGATTACCGCGATGCGGTAACGTAATTAACTGCAAGGGCTTGCGTCTGCAGGGAAGAGTGTCCCCACAATCAAAAACCACTCACAAATGAGAGGGAATCTGATGAAGTCTGCTACAACGGCCGCATCCGTCCAAACCTCCGATACACGGTGCCATAAATCAACTTAGCATATTCGGAGAGGTGGACGGATAAAACCAAATAGTATCTGCCCCCAAATTGAGGCTAGACGACCTACGCGGTCTCGTCTCCCGTTTTCGGCGGTAAACAGATTCTGGTATGCCCGGTGGGACTTGGTGGGGGAAACGTTTATTTGTGTCCGTGGATTGTATACAAGGGTCAATATTGAACCGCTTGTAGGGCAACTTGGGGAATATGATGGCTTAAGAACAGATATAGATCCATGTAACTTAAGGCTTTTGAATTCTATGAGCCGTAAGGGTCTCACAGGGGGATTCTTCTCATGAGTCGTGAGGATGTCGTAAGTGTATTTATTTTAACGAGATTGCGCCCTTCCGGGTTTTCATAAGCTCGCCGGCAGTTCTGCTGTTTTTATTCACGGCGCCTTTCCGGGTTTTCATCCGTGTCCATTTTGCTTGTGGACGTACCTTTTTTTAACGAGATTGCGTCCTTCCGGGGTTTCACAAGCTTGCTGGCAGTCCTGCTGTTTTTACTCACGACGCCGCTTCGGGTTTTCATCCGTGTCCATTTTGCTTGTGGACGTACCTTTTTTAACGAGATTGCGCCCTTCCGGGTTTTCACAAGCTTGCCAGCATTCCTGCTGTTTATACTCACGGCGCCCTTTCGGGTTATCATCCGTACCCATTTTGCTTGTGGATGCATTGTTTTTTTAGCGGGGTATTCCACTAGATTGTAGGAGCTGTTTGTAGGCCTCTTAATATCCTTCCTTTGAGAAGAAAGGACCATTCTACATAGAGATTCTTCCGCCAGTGAGAAATATACCCCTGTGTATATCTCGGGGGAACGAGTCCCATCGGGAGTGCCAGAATCTGTTTACCGCCGAAAATGGGGAAGACGAATGTCTTGCCTGAATTTGGGGACAGATGCTATTTGGGTTTATCAGTCCACCTCTCCGAAGACGCTAAGTTAATTTATAGCACCGTGTATTGGAGGTCTGGACGGATGCGGCCGTTGTAGCAGACTTCGCCAGATTCCCTCTCGTTTGCAAGGGGTTTTTGATTGTGGGGACGCTCTTCTCTGTATGCGTAAGCCCCTGCAGTTAATTACGTTACCGCATCGCGGTAACCACTTTCTTCTGCTCCAGAAGTTCACTTTATGTCGTGTTTGTTTGTTTTATTTTTGGTTGCCCATGGATTGTATACGGAGACTAATTTGTGTCGTCGCCCGTAGGGTGTGGATTAGTCCAATCATATTCTTAGATTTGGGTTTGGTTTGATTTAAGGATCGTTATTCTTATTTGAGATTAAGATCGACTTAAATGTTTGTTGAGAATACGTTAGTCTAATTTTAGACTAAAATCTACTCAACAGCATTTTTGGGATCATTCAGACCCAACAGAAGAACATTTGGGCTCTATTGTCTTAGTTTAAGGGCGTTGCGGTCCATAGCTAGTTTAAGGACGTTGCGGTCCAAAAAATTGTTGGTTGTCGGGACCCGTCACCTCTATGAATACGTTGAAGAATTACAACGATATATATCAGAGGTGTGGGGAGATGTACCATGAAACCAATGAACATTCGTCAGAAGCTTGGTAGTCTTGTTTGGGGCTAAGACCACTCTGGAAAATAAAGAGCACATGGTCTCAGTTGACTAGGAGTTTGGCCAAACCTGGGCTCAGCCCAGTCATTTCATTTTTGAATAAAGTGTTAAACACTTGCTTGGGTTTGGTCCCCTTTCTGTGCCCACAATGCTGAGCAATCATATGGATTCTGACGTCCACACTTTATCTTGCTTTCTTTTTTTTTAAACTATGGAGCATTAAACATTTTTTACGGTGCCCACGTGTGGGCACATGAGGCGCTTGGCGTTGAGCGCCGACTACCGAGTGTTAAGCACTCTTTATTAAGCAGCGCCCACGTGAGGGGCACGTGAGGCGCTAAGCACTCTTTATTAAACAGAGCCCGCTTGGCGCTGGTTTTTCTTCGTGTATTATGTTCCGAGGAGTTCAATTCTCTGTTCTCTGGATTTTTGATTCCTAAGAACAAATTCATCCCCATGAGAATTAAATTATCATTTGTGAGAGACTTATCTCATCAGATCCAGGGAAAGAACTATGTTCTTTATGAGGGTTAAACCCTTGGATATGCAGATGAGATACTCTGATCTCTATTACTTGTATTTACCTCGAAGAAAGTTCTTCTTTTCTCTTCTTTCTTCAAGTTTTCTTTTTTGCTTGCTCTCTTTTTAAACTTGAAGTTTATGGGGGTTCCTCTCTGCAAGACTTGAAGTCTTGGGTCCTTTATATAGTAGAGACCGATTTGTTTATTTAGTTAAAGAAATCTCTCATTGAGAGATTCTTAATTGATTTGGGGATTTTATCCACTGTTGGATTTTTGATCCAAGAACTTCTGTTTTACAGAAAATACTTCTCTTGTTTTTTAACAAGATTGTGAAATATTTTCTCATACAGAGCTTATTCTGCAGCTTGGTGATTTTTTAATCACCATTGAATTTTTTAATCCAACGGTACTCTATTTTAGAGAGAGTAATCTTTCTCGTTTAGAAAGATTTTGAGAAAATATTTTCTCAACAGAATTCAATTCTGTATTTCAATAATTTGTCATCCCCGTTGGATCTTTGATCCAACGGCAGGGAACTTTTAGTTCTGGTGCCGGCGTCCTCGTACAAGGCACGTGAGGCGCTGTCTCAGAGTTTTTAACTTTTGGCGCTGGCACTCTCGTGCAAGACACGTGAGGCGCTGCCTCTTTCAAATTTTGGACAGAGTTTTGCTCTTTTATTAGGGGGAAACATAGACCTTTGTTTATTCAGTGTTATACATTTCTCTTCTTTTCTCACTCCCTTTCTTTTCTCTTCTTTTTTGGTTGAAAAACACCATGTTTCTAATGCATATAATATGACAATACTAGCTGTTACTTGTTAGTATTTCTATATTTCTTATTTCACCTTGAAGTTGCTATCCCTTTTCATTTCAGTTCTAAAATGTTTTATGGGGTGCTGAAGGAAGCACCGTGAAATTAGACATTTGTAGTGGGCCCGAAATCGAACACATGGTTTTGACGTAAGTAGTATGGCCTGCCACCTTGTTGATCGTTACCAATATATTTTATTGCACTAGAATGTTATGCTAAACAATATGAGCATAACTGTTAATGCTTAGATAGTTAATAATGAATATTTCAAGGCTGAATGTATTAGTAACACTTGCCACTTGGTTTTTGTTTCCAGGAGAGAGAGAGAGAGTTAATGCTGAACCCTGTTAAGTCACGGTTATGTGAGATCACAAGATCTGGGAATGACAGCACCAAAATTGGGTACATCAAATTAACAACATTCAACCAAAACGCCTCAGGTTAGCGGTGTTGTGCAAGATCCTGTATAAAACAACCCTTCATCCTAAGTTTTTGGGTCGGTTACATGACTCCTTTCTTCCATCCAGCACAGTCAACGGTCATTTTTTCATTGACTGAATTGACAACATTTTTAGTAAGACAAATTTGAATCGACAACATTCTTCTTTAATATGGCTTCTACTTCTGATTGGGTTTTGGTTATTATTCATTTTCATTCTAATTTCCATAAAATGGACTTTCGGCAGCCTAGATTTTCCAATCACAATTGGCTTGCATCAAGGATCTGCATTAAGTTTATTCTTGTTTGCCATAGTGATGGATGAGTGTACTAGAACTATCCAGGATGAGGTGCTTTAGTGTATGTTATTCGCTGATGATATTATTTTGGTAACAGAGGTTAATGTCAAATTGGAGCTATGTAGGAAAACGTTGGAATCTCGGAGGTTTAGATTGAGTAGGTCCAAGACAACATATATGCAATGCAAATTCAGTAAACAGAGAAGTCAAGATCACAATGGTATAACACCGGATGGACAAGAAATATCACCGAGCGATCAATTTAGATATCTAGGTTCCATTATCCAAAAGGATAGGGAGATCGATAGCGATGTCAACCAGAGGTCAGGTTGGTTGATTGAAATGGAGGAGTGCAACGGGGATTTTGTGTGATCGTAACTTTCCGTTAAGGTTGAAAAGGAAATTTTATTGAAGCTCTATTCGGCCTGCCTTATTATATGGTACAGAATGCTGGGCTCCGAAGAAACATCATGTACAGAAAATGCATGTAGCGAAGATGTGCATATTTCGTTGGATGTGAGGATATTCATGCAAAGGTTGGTGTAGCACCCCTGGAGGAAAAGATACGGGAAATCCGTCTAAGATGGTTTGGTCATGTGCGACGCAGACCTACGGAAGTATCGGTTCGACGAATGGATATTATCGATTTAGGCCAAGTCAAAAGAGCAAAAGGGAGACCGAATAAAACGTGGTTGGAGGCGATACGAAAAGATATGGATGCCAAAGGCCTTAATGAAAGTATATTGTTTGATAGGAGTGAGCGGAGGCGGAGGATTCATGTGCTCGATCCGGCGTGATTCTCATGTTGGTTCATGTAGCCTACCCCATATGCTTGGGATCAAAGGCTCATTTGTTCTTGTGCCTAGTGCATTTAATTCGAACACCGTTTCTTGCACAAGTATTCCTTCACTTGGAAGCTTTTCTATTTAATTGAGATCAACAAAACTACTTAATTGAATTCGATTCTAAGGATCCATAAGTTGCAAGAACAAGGTCTCGCTATATAGAATCAAATTTTCCGGCAATCACATGATAGCAATGCTCAAGAGCCTGAGCCAGCAAGAGGGGTCTGGGGTTTTCCCCAAAAGCGAGTGTATTTCTATTGCCTGCTTTAACTATTTTTGCATGTATGCAGTTCTATTGTAGTTGACCTTTTACTTACCTGCTATGTTCTGGAGCAATGATGTTATCTGACGGAGCTTATATGTTATAGATGAATGAAGAAAATGGCGTCACATTTTGTTTTCTTCTTGCAAAAATGGCTAATTTTACCTATTTTCCGACCTCTTTCTATTTTGTTTTTGCTAGGCTTTCATATTAATTCACATAGTTCTACTTGGTAAAGCTAAATAATATAAACATTACTTGCGAATTCGATATCTATTCGTTCTGTAATAATAAATTTTATATCGCACTTTTCTTGTCTTTTGTAGGAGTGGTCAAGGATGGTATTCAGGCATTAAGAAAAAACAATATTAATTCCTTTGTATTGGACCTTAGAAATAACAGGTGATCATTCTCATTAGAAATATGATCTGTTTTACATTCACTTGTATTGTGAATCTTTACATGCTAAAATTTGGTGCAGTGGTGGTCTTTTTCCATAAGGAATTGAGACTGCAAAGATCTGGTAAGGTTTTTTTTAATGGTTTTTATTTTCATTTTATTTACAAGACAATCTTGCGTTTTATTGCGGACAGGCTGGTGTGTACATAACTAGTATGCTCGCTTTCTGTTATCTTTACTGCTGAGAACAATCTATTTCCCTTTCAAACAATAATGAATAGTTTGGCACATAAATTACCTTTCTTAGTGCTTAGCCCACTATGCTTGCCTTATTGGTGATCCATAATGTCGAATGATGATAAATCACAAACCTTTTTAATGAATAGAATTGGTCTCATTGATACGGCAGTACAACATGGTAGTAAAGTAGAAAATCTAATGCCAAACATATCTAGGATGCCAAACTACAAATTTTCAAAATAGCCATGATGTCAAAACCGAAATCGCAATGGCTTACCTTTTACATCAATCGAATGCTAAGTGTTAATTGTTAATGATGGGTGTTACTCTTTTACAAACATTTAAATTATAGAACTGGTAGTGTTACTATTTAGAAGGAAACACCCTAAAGAAGAATCTTAAACCTGAACATCTTTAAAATGCCAATTTTATTTTTAGTGAATTAGACAAAGAATTAAATGTGTGAAAAACCGCTTAAAACTAACTATATATTAACTGCTTGTGACCTAGATGCTCAATCATGTTTATAGAATTGCCGACTGGTGATCCTTTAATCTTGACAGAGTAGTAGATACTAGTTAAATATAGCATCAGAAATATGCGCATGTCTAACTTTTAATTGACATTATTTTTTTAAATTGAAACCTTGCCTCTGTTTAGGCTGGAGAAAGGTGTGATTGTGTATATTTGTGACAGTCATGGTGTTAGAGATATAATTGAGGTAGATGGAGGGGACTCTGTTGCACCGTCAGAACCTTTAGTTGTTCTGGCATGCCTTTTCTTTTTGCTCTATCATAATTCGGACCTAGAAATCCCACAGAGGAAGAAGAATCCTCTCCATTTTTAGTATTAGGTGATGAAAAATTTACACAAATGTGCTTTAGCCAAGACATATATGTATGCATTAGCATATGTTATTGTATGCTCCTAGCTTCCTACAAATGTGTTCCTCTTGTGAACTCTAGTGGTTTTATAAGCAAAATATGTCAACTGTTGATTAGATTTTCCGTCTGATGTCAAAATGCTCTCTTCTAAAACTCTCTCGAACAAAATGATAAAAAAAAATCTCAATATGCTTTGCCTTTGATTACACATTTGATGATTGTTTTTCAGTTGGCGATCTGGACAAAATCTGCATTGTCATAACGTTCATTTCACGCATTACTATGATTTTGATATAACAGCCCACATCCCAAGGCATTATCATCCTTTGCCATTCAAAGTCATCACAACAATATTACTTTCGGAGCCAATGTAAACTAATCTTAGACCCCTTGCAAACACAACAGCAGACTTGTTCCTTTTATAGTTCTTCTTGAGATCTCCATGGATGAAGGCATTTTTGAGATCTTACTGATACAAAGGCCAGTAATAGGAAACAATTAGAGAAATCGCAAAGTGAACCATGTGATTCTAGCCATAATATCAAGAACATTAATTTTGTTTAATTTTAGCCGTGATATAAAAACCATGGTATGTATCTACTTTTTTCTGCTTTGTTCATGTGATGGATTATTTTACAGATTGTGCAAAAATTCTTTGTTTCTTTGAATTATTCTAATCTTGCTTGGCTTGTTCAAAATGCTTAATTCAGTAATTCAATATGTTAGGTAAACAAAGGAACTGCTAGTGCAAGCGAGATACTAGCAGGAGCTCTTAAAGACAATAAGCGAGCAATATTATACGGCGAGCCCACATTTGGGAAAGGGTAACTGATATGTGCTTTCTGGATATGAATTTTGACTGCAACATTCCTTGTTTTAGCTTTATTTTATTTTGTTGGGTCTAATATTCTTCATGTGCAGGAAGATACAGTCGGTATTTGTACTTTCTGATGGCTCTGGCCTGGCTGTCACAGTTGCTCGATATGAGACCCCTGCGCACACAGATATTGACAAGGTAAAATTATATGTTTGAAGCATAATTTATATTTGTGATTCATGCATGCCTCTTTGGTAAGTTGATGGTTATTATATACATACACATTGTGCAAGTGCAGTTTCTTACAAATATAGCCCTGAAAAAACCTTCTATAATTAATTTTTTTTTTTGAAAATACACTCAAATGAAATCGACATTAACATTTTGATACTTTTGTATGTCTTACTGCCAATTATGTTATTAGGTGTATTTCATGTTATTGGGCATACAAAAAGTCACACTAAAATTATTTACAAACGTAATCTTTTCAACTAGAAAGAAGAAAAATATACCTGCTCATTTTATATTTCATTAAGAGGAAATTATAGAAAATAGTTTCTTTCATTTCAAACACAGCCCAAGAGTAAGGGTGCTTTTAATACTTTAAAATTTCAATCATCTTTTAGTATTCAAAACCCTGAATACTCCTATTTTTGGGAAACCTTTTTATGCCCTTATAAGTGCGTAAATTTTTCTCTAATGAAATTTGTTCCAGGTTGGAATAATCCCAGACCATCCGCTTCCAGCATCATTTCCATTGGACGACGAAGGATTCTGTAGCTACCTCAAGGATCCGGCATCTCCTTGCAATCTTAGTGCCACCACGCTGTTCTCAAGATGATACAGCAGGAAAATAAAAGGAACCCGACATTCGTTTAAAATAGGTCTTGATATCGATTTATGTTATCAATATTCCAATGTTTAATTTCCGTGTTGATGTCCATGTATTTTGTTCATTGAGTTTTAATTCAAGAATGGCATGTAAAGGTTACAGGTTATAATCAAATGAAAATATAGTTCTCTGTGGGAGCATTGAAGCAGCTACAAGAATGGACTGATTTTTCCAGCAAATATAGCATCAGAAACCAAAATCAGTATGTTTAAGCATGCAGATAGCAAAATTCATATCCCCGCAGAAGATCATAATTTTTGCATGTATGATAGGTACATAAGTTAACCGACAAATTGAATCGGATATGATACAACTGCCTGTAATCCAGTCATTGTGTTGGTTTCTCTTCAGCTTCCGCAATGGCCCCCTTGCAATTGCACCCACCAAGGATAATACATCCTGATTCAAACTCATGTGAATCTGTTTTTGTCTATAACATGCTTTGGCACTATAATATCCTTGTCCATGATCCCAAGAAGGGAAAGACCGCGATCAAGAGTCTGAGAAGCAAAGGTGTATCTTTGTATCTCCTCCTTTTCGACAACTTTCCCCTATTAATAGTAGTTGTTTGCCTTCTCATCGACCCCCTTCGATCATCTAACTCATCCCATCCTCCAAATCCGGAACTTTCCGATCTCGATCTCGATCTGCTTTCTTTATCAGCTACTTCAGGATCTGCTGAAGACCAAGATCGGTAGTCATTTGTTCCGTAGTGGTCGCCGCTGCTCCTTTCTTCTTTTTCTTGCTTTCTGAAATCGGTATTATAAGCCCTGGAAAATGGCTTCTTCTTGGTCCGGGACTTAGTTCTTGGTGCTTCCGATGCCCGTCCCCATAACTTATCAATTGCTAAGGAAATTGCGGATTGCCCTAGGGGAAAAGCCAAGGCCATTAGGAAAGCTTGTGGGCCTGTACCGAGAAGCATGGAAGCAATGATGGCAGGTAGCATGTAGCCATATGCCTTGAAAACCTGCATATAGATACACCATGTGGAAAACAATGTGATTTTAGTGCCATACAGTAATGTGTTACCGTCAAGACACAATGTGTATCCCCAGTTTAAAGTTCACTCAAAGAAATGAAACAGTTGCAAGTGTCGCTGCACCCCATTGGAAGTCTCCTTTAGAAGAGAACACAAATCTCAAATCCTAACCTAAACCCTAAATTCAAATTTACATAGGACAAGAGTCAGGTTTCTAGTTCCCTAGTATAAATCAACTGCCATATTGATTGAAAGAAAGACCATTTTCAAGGGTTGTGAAACCACAGGAAGAGCTCGGTTATTCTACTACCAGATCAGGAAAATACTGGAACCACATGCAGCTACACAGTTCAAAAATAAATAAGAATTAGTTATCTGCTTTAATTTAAAAATGGCAGATTGTGCCCAAGCATAAAGTTTGGCTAAGGGGCATTTCATATGTGGATATATTTAATTAGGATAGGTTTTGTTATGCTGCTGATTACTGCCCAAACCGGCTTTACCGTTAACAGGCTAGCATAACAGTCAATAGCAAAGATAGATTTTTAATCATCCAGGTACATGGATGTTTTGTAATAGTGCACACATGTATATGCATTCCTTTTAGGTTTTATGGAAGTACTTTTTTTCAGTTGGTCTGCAAAATAAACGGCAATTAACATCTATAAAGAAAAATCAGATACAAATTTATGAAATACTTAACATTGTTAGAAACCAAGATAGTTGGATTTCACAAAGGAATGCGCGATAGGCTAATGCACAATTGCACATTCCCTTAACCGCTACATCAAGCTCCTCTTGGACAATTTTATATATAGATATCTTATGTTTTCCACTTTAATGTGAAAGAACGTCGCCCTTTTAAGTCGCTGGTGAACCAAATTCCGATGTTATGATGAGGGTTGAGGAATATATATTTATACTTTAACATCCATGTGCAAGTGTCAACATAGCCTAGTGGTAAATCCTCTTGTGGTTGAGCAAGAGGTTTGGATTCGAAAACACTGCTTGCATCGGGTTATGGCCTATTAAAAAAACATTCATGCAGGTTGGAGCGCCCTTTTTTATATGGGCTAAAACCTGGGATTTTACACATTGTTTTTTATTATGATTAATCCACTTCGAATGTGTGCCTGGTAGGATCTAATTGTGAGTTGCTCTGTTATGATCTTAAATTCCTAGCCACTACACCAAAACCCTTAAGTTAAGATGATCGAGGGTTGCGCGTTTCAATTGGTTTTGTACACGATATAGATGAGATGAATGACAAATATATTTTGTATGCAATTAAAAATCTCTTAACAAGAAAACTACAACAACTTTCAAAAGTTTGTCCTTCAGCCCTTTGGCGAAGCGATCAAGATTGATTTGGCAAATTGGTAAAATATAATGCCACACTATATGTACTTGATCACCCCAAAAGCAAGCTCTTTCAGAAATTTTCCGTAATTTAAGTTTCATACACCCATCTCACATTAAAAAGAAAATCGTTTTGGAAATAAACAAATACCAGGACATTGCAAATAGGCACTTATTTGTTAAATTTAATAACCATATCCATCCTTGTCAATTCCTATCGAGGCACTGTTTGGGAATGGAGTTGAGTTTAAGATAACCAAAGTTTCATAAACTTATCTAAAATTAACTCCACGATCCTAATTATGCCATGTTTGGTATTGATTTTAAAGTTTAGAAAACTCCGGCTATCTTAAACTCCAAAGTTGAGATAAGCGGAGTTTACGAAACACCAATCCAACCAAAGTTTTCTAAACTCCATATAATTTGTAAAGAAAGTATCCATTTTTTGAGTTATAGATAACTCCAAAACAACATTTTGCACCTCAGAAAACTCCAAACCAAACACCCATCAAAGCTAAACTCAGCATCGTTGTGAATGCACAAAGCACACTCTTTTGCTTCAAACCCCCAGCTCCCAATGCAATATCAACAAAAAAGAAAGCACAATTACCTTAAAGATCCAAAATTTATCCCAAAAGCTCTCGCTTTCTTCATCAAACGGATCGAATTCATCCTCAAACTCATCCGCATAATCATCGGACCACCATCGCCGATTACTACTGCCGCCGCCGTCCTCGTCTCGAAACCTGGACCGAAACGGCTCCGCGCTGGAGTCCCATTCGGAATCGCCGCTTCGCTGGCAACGGCAGCTGAGCCTGCGGTAGGATAAGATTTTAGGGTTAGGGTTAGGGTCAGGGTATGATGAAGGCGGAGGCGTTGTGAAGGAGAGAGGAATAGAGAGGATCATAGAACGACAATGGTTAATTAAAATGGTAGTGGACGAAAGTGAGTGGGTTTTGTAACGATCTAGATTGATAATTTTGCAGGAAACTCCCTTCACTTTTTGCTGAGTTGGAGTCGAAGAACAAAGCGTTACTTTTATTATTGAAGAGGTATTTTTTTGCTAACCAAGCAGAAGTGAAATATGAATCCCTTGTGTGGTTAAATACTGTATGCCATGTGCATCGTGCATGTAAAAAAAAAAAAAAAACCGGTATAATAATAATCTTTGTTGTTTTTAAGGTTTTTTGTCGATCTTTGCTTCCCATCTTTCTCTTAATTTAAATTCGATCAGGGTCACATTGAATCTCTCCCTTTTTCTTTCGGTCTTCATTATAAACTTAATTCTCATATATTCCTCATTCAAAAGCCATACATCCTTATTTAGAACCATCGCGATTTGTTTTATCTTATACGATTACATGTTATTAATTGGGTGTGACTCGCTGGATGAGATTGAGATTTTGAGTTAATCCATAAAAACATGAACAGAGAAAGTGATGCAATCAAAACACAATCTTAGATTCAGTTGCTATGAGCATTTTCCCTCTTGGGGAGAGCGTGGGATTTGAAGCTCAAGAACCTCATAAAAGAAAGTGATGGAGCCCTGGATCTCCTACAAATGCTATCTTCTATTGATCTGCTGTTTACGCTGATGGATGGCTGAGATTGAGTTGGAGGGTTGCCTTCTGGAGCATGTGGATCTCATTGTGTTTATGTGGTTGAGGCTGAGCTATCTGCAAAGAAGTCCCGGGATGGTTGTGCCGCCGGGACCCTCCGACGATCAAGTTAGACGGGGTATTTTGGCAGAGTAACGGTCTATTGGAGTGAGAATGGCTTACATGAATTCTCTAAGAGAGGGGTTTATATAGCGGCAGCAATGGGCTGGCGGGCGCGAGATTCACGCAGGCCGTTATGCCCCTGGCGTAACGCCCGCGTAATGGGCGGGATTCCGCATTAATGACGAGACAAGCTCGTTAACGGGGGATCGTGATGGCGTGGAACGCGGGATCGTGGGCGGCGGATATCTCGCGCATGGCGAGATTCGCGAAGCCGTGGCGGAGGCACCTGTGATCAGCGCTGTGGGTCGGTCGGTGAGACCGAGGAAGATGAGCTCGGCGGGAGGCTCGGGCACGAGCGGGAGGCCGAGGCATCTTGGTTTTGTGATAGCTCGGAGACGAGCCGGGGGGTGGTATAGAAGGCCACCGAAGGTCGGGATGATCCTCGAGCCGGAGGCCCGAGATGTAATCCCAACTGAAACTCTTGATCATTTCTTGTAGGTTCTGAGACACGTCATCTGCAACGTGTCAACATCTGGAGAGTCACCGATATCGAGCATCATCATGAGCCCCTGTAACACCCTAGTTCATTTATACCAGTTCTAGTTCATATATTTATTTATTTATGGTATTTTCCTGTTTTACCGTGTTTTGGATGCGAATAGTATTTTTGACATCTGTATTTGCATTCTACCCGACCCGCTTGCTTGAAACCCGTCTTGATTCATGTTCATGATTTATCCTAACCTGTTACATGAACTCGTGCACTTTCATTTATTTGTACATTGCATACTCGCATTATATCTGGCATCTGCATTTTATATATAACATTTAAAGTCACATAAAATATTTTAAAAATACATTGCATGGTCTGCATGATACCCCTGACCATGTGGTAGCATCCGTGCATCTTGTTCTTGTCCCGTTCTGTGAAACAGACTTATTTGGATGGCTACGCGCACGTGCGTGCATCCGTTCTCGGGGGTATGCATTTTCGTTACCCGGATATCCTATTTTAGTTTTGGTCGACATGTATATTTTTCATATTTTGAAACTAAATTTTTAGACCCGACCCGGGCATGTGTTGGACTAAATTTGTATTTACCAAAAAATCCAATTTTATTTAATATAATATTTTAATTATTATTATAACAGTTTAAAATTTAAATAACTAACAAAAATCATTTTCAATTAAAATCTAAACGACTTTAACAACTCTCTCTCTCTCCCTCTGACCCCACCACTCAGTCTCTCCTCTCTCTCTCTCTCCTTTCTCTTTCCTCTCGCGCCCTCTCTCTCTCCTCTCGGAGGTACTGTTCACTTCTCGAGTGTGGTCACCGCCCGCGCGCTATATTTACCTCCCTCTTCTTTTCTTTTCTCCTTCTTCTATTTAAGCTGAGCTCCCCTACGAGAACCCAAAAGCTCCACGAAAACCCTAACCCTACTCGTCTGCCCTCGACTCAACCCGAGCCTCCATCCTCATCTCCTACTCCACGTCATCATCTCTTCTCCCTCTCCTCTCCTTCCCTCACCCCGAGAACCCTGCAACCAACCCTAACCCATTGAACCCATCGTCTCACCTGCACCTCCATCGCCGCCGATCACCTCATCATCGCCGGCAACTTCTTCTCTCCTCCTCCTCTTCATTCCCTTCTCCTCCTTCTTTCCTTTTCTTCTTCTTTCTTAAACCCCACAACCAACAGAACCCTAGCCTGCACCCCGCACCCTCGCCGGCACCTCACCGCCGGTGACCCCGACACCACCATCTCGTCTCCCTGACCCCTGTGCACCAACCCCGGTGAGCACAAACCCCTTCTTCCCTTCTTCTTCCTCTTCTTCTTTTCTTTTCTTTTTTTTCCTTGTTCTTGAATTCTGTATTTTCCAGCGTCGCCGGAGTCGCGTCGCCATTGCCGTTCCAAACGACCCGTAGACGTGCCTGACCTGCGTGATCACCCCCTTGCCTTGCTTGGACCCGTCCCGCGTGCCGTGCGTGCGTTGCGACGTTTTACCGACGTCGGCCGTGCCGTGCATATCCGTATCGTGATCCATCGAGGCAAGTTAATCTTGCTACATGCTATACTACTATATTCTATATTCAATTGAATAATAACATTTCATATTGTTTAGTTGTACATCCCGCATTTACCAGTTTATCATTTTACTGTTATACGACGTCCGTACACATCAATATCATTATTTACATATCTAGTCGTATGCTAATTCATCTTGCTATATGCTAGGTATAGTATTGTGCATCCATATGAGTAAAATGTTACCCGTTTATCACATTGTGCATCCATTTTACAGTTTTACTGTTTTCGGATACCCGTTTGCATCCATATCATTTAAAATATATATAACTGCATCTATAGATCATATTAATTCATGTTATTATTGTAGTGACACCCCATGTTTAATAATGTACATCCCACTTAGTCTTGAAGCTATAAATGTAACCCCAAGAGATAATTGTGCATCCATACCATTAATTTCATATCTAGTTGAATAGCATAACACGTTATTTCAAATTACTTATACATTAACACCTCATGCTCGATAATGTGCATCCTACACAGTCATGAAGCTATATTTGTAACCCCTGATAGTTATTTATGCATCCATGTTTATTCGTGTATCCATACCATTAATTCTGCATAACTAGTTGCACCCCATTTTTGGCTCTGTCACTTGTTCTTAATAGTCACCCGGTTTAATTCTCTATAATCAATGCACATCCTCCTTGTGCCATCTTTCTTCTTGACTAGAAGAATTGGAGCTCCCCAAGGTGAATTATTCGAGCAACTCAGTAGTGCGAGGGTATTCTCGAAGCTGGATTTGCGATCCGGATATTATCAAGTTCGAGTTAAATCAGAGTATATTTGCAAGACTGCGTTCCAAACTCGGTATGGACATTACGAGTATTTAGTGATGCCATTCGAAGTCACGAATGCACCGGTGATATTTATGGACTTGATGAACTGAATCTTTTTACCGTTCTTGGACCAGTTTATAGTGGTGTTCATCGATAATATTCTGGTCTACTCACGGAGCCTTGAAGAGCATGCAGAACACTTGAAGATCACACTGCAGACATTAAGGCAAGAAAGATTGTATGCAAAGATGAGCAAGTGCGAGTTTTGGCTTGAAGAAGTGAAGTTTTTGGGGCATGTCGTATCCGGAGATGGAATCGCCGTTGATCCCGAGAAGATTGCAGCAGTTCAAGATTGGTCGATTCCGAAGAACATAGCAGAGATCAGAAGTTTTCTTGGACTTGCCGGATATTACAGAAGGTCCGTGGAGAATTTTGCTCATTTGGCTGAGCCTTTGACCAAGCTTACGCGAAAGGAAGTACCGTTCGTATGGACGGATAAGTGTGCGTCAGCTTTTGAGGTATTGAAGCAGAGATTGATAACCGCTCCTATTTTGACCGTACCAGACAGTTCCGGAGGATTGGTGATCCACATCGACGCATCTGGGAAAGGTTTGGGATGTGTTTTGATGCAGCATGGGAAGGTTATAGCTTACGCATCGCGACAGTTGAAGACCCGTGAGAAGAATTACCAAACTCGTGATTTGGAGCTTGCAGCAGTAATTTTCGCTTTGAAAATTTGGAGACACTACTTATTGGGCGAAAGGGTTGAAGTATTCACCGATCACAAAAGCCTAAAGTATGTGTTCACGCAGAAAGAGCTTAACCTGAGGAAGCGTAGATGATTGGAGCTGATGGCTGACTACGATCTTGATCTTAAATACCATCCGGGGAAGGTTAATGTTGTGCCGGATGCGCTTAGTCGGTTGCCAGCAATTCGGATGTTGACTGCACAGAAGGAGCTTATCGAAGATTTTCGGAGATTCGAGTTGGAGATCGTGCTACCGCATTCTTCGGAACAGTTGATGCAGCTGCAAGTACAGTCGTCGTTGATCGATAATATTAAAGCAGCGCAGTCGCAGGACCCAGGATTGCAGAAGCTTCGAGAACAGGTTGAAGCTGGACTTCGAACGGACTTGTTGATTCATGAAGATGGTTCGTTGCGATATGGTAGCCGTTTGTGTGTGCCAAAAGGAGATATTCGCGAAGAAGTTATGAAGAAGGCACACAGTTCCGCGTATTCCGTACATCCAGGAGGCACGAAGATGTACCGCGATCTACGACAGCATTTTTGGTGGGAATGCATGAAAAGGGAGATTGCTCGCTTTGTAGCGAAGTGCTTGGTGTGTCAGCAAGTTAAAGTTGAACATCAAAAGATTGCTGGTTTATTGCAACCACTTCCGATTCCTCAATGGAAGTGGGAACATATAACCATAGATTTCGTGACAGCTTTACCGCAGAGTCCAAAGGGCAATAATGTAATTTGGGTGATTGTTGATCGATTGACCAAGGCAGCTCATTTCATACCATTTCGAGTTGGTCAGTCAATGGAAGCGTTGGCTGAACGGTATATGTAGGAGATTATGAGATTGCATGGAGTACCTGTGAGCATCGTGTCCGGCCGTGACACCCGATTCTTATCGCACTTCTGGAAGAGTTTACAGGAAAGTTTGGGGACGCGATTGAAGTTTAGCACAGCTTATCATCCTCAGACAGATGGCCAGTCAGAGAGAACGATCCAAATACTTGAAGACATGTTGAGAGCTTGCATGTTAGACTTCAAGGGTTCATGGGAGGATCATCTACACTTGGTGGAGTTTTCTTACAACAACATTTTTCAGGCGACTATTTAAATGGCTCCATTCGAAGCATTGTATGGTCGCAAGTGTCGTTCACCCGTTTGTTGGGACGATGTTGGAGAACGAAGATTGTTGGAACCGGATTTGATCGTGCAAACTGTGGAGAAAGTTAATGCTATCCGGAATCATATGAAGGCAGCACAGGATCGGCAGAATAGTTGGGCCGACACATCGAGAAGACCTCTAGAGTTCGCTGTTGTTGATCTGGTATTCTTGAGGATATCACCGACTAGAGGAGTGATTCGTTTTGGGAGTCGAGGCAAGCTTAGTCCTCGATTCGTGGGACCTTTCGAGATTTTGGAGCGTGTTGGAGAAGTGGCTTATCGATTGGCGTTACCACAATCTTTGGATAATGGTCATGACGTGTTTCATGTATCTCAACTCCGTAAGTATGTTCGAGATGAAACACACGTGCTGGATCATTCAGAGCTAACTGTAAGAGAGGATTTGACCTTTGAGGAACGACCGATATCGATTATTGATCGAAGAGAAAAGGTCTTTAAGAACAAGTTTATCCCTCTCGTACTTGTTTCTTGGGGAAATCACTCGCATGGATAATCGACTTGGGAACGAAAAGACGAGATTCGACAGAAGTTTCCATATCTCTTCCTGTAGTTTCATGTTTGTTTATCTTTTCTTGTTCATAGAATTTCGAGGACGAAATTCTTTTTGTAGTTGGGTATAATATAACACCCTAGTTCATTTATACCAGTTCTAGTTCATGTATTTCTTTATTTATGGTATTTTCCTGCTTTACCGTATTTTTGGTGTGAATAGTATTTTTGACATATGTATTTGCATTCTACCCGACCCGCTTGCTTGAAACCCGTCTTGATTCATGTTCATGATTTATCCTAACCTGTTACATGGACTCGTGCACTTTCATTTATTTGTACATTGCATACTTGTATTATATCTGGCATCTTCACTTTTATATATAACATTTAAAATCACATAAAATATTTTAAAAATACATTGCATGGCCTGCATGATACCCCTGACCTTGTGGTAGTATCCGCGCATCTTGTTCTCGTCCCGTTCTGTGAAACGGACTTGTTTGGATGGCTACGCGCACGTACGTGCATCCGTTCTTGGGGATATGCATTTTCGTTACCCGGATATCCGATTTTAGTTTTGGTCGACATGTATATTTTTCATATTTTGAAACTAAATTTTTAGACCCGACCCGGGCATGTGTTGGACTAAATTTGTATTTACCAGAAAATCCAATTTTATTTAATATAATATTTTAATTATTATTATAACAGTTTAAATTTTAAATAACTAACAAAAATTATTTTCAATTAAAATCCAAACGACTTTAACAACTCTCTCTCTCCCTCTGACCCCACCACTCAGTCTCTCTCCTCTCTCTCTCTCCTTTCTCTCTCCTCTCGCGCCCTCTCTCTCTCCTTTCGGAGGTACTGTTCACTTCTCGAGTGTGTTCACCGCCTGCACGCTATCGTCACCTCCCTCCTTCTTTCTCTCCCTCTCCTCTCTATTTAACCCCTAGCCCTCCTCAAGAACCCACAACTCATCGAAACCCTAACCCTAAAACTCCTCTGCCTCCACTAACCCGACCTCGTCACCACCTCCATTTCCATTCTCTCCTCCTCATCGTCGTCTTCTTCTTCTCCTTCCTCCTTCCCGAGCACCAAAACCCTGCACATCAAGAACCCCGACAACCCATCACCCTGCACATCTCGTCGCCGGCGATCCCTCGACCTCGCCGCCACCACCTGTCACGCCCCGCTTCCCGGTATACGGCGAAGGGGGCGCGACGAGGCCCGCTACGTATATACTCAGAAGTACATACGCTAAGCGTATCTAAGCAATATAAAATAAATACAAAAGAGACAAGATATAAAAGGAACAACTTTTATTTATTAATATTCTTTTGTACAATGCATGAAAAGGAAATACAACTGAAATAAAATGATGCCTAAACAGTGGCATAACAGGAAGTGAAAAAAAAATACAGAAAGGAAAAGTGTACAATGAAACTAAAGTGCAGGGCCTTCAGCAAACTGCTCCAAGTCTTCTTGAGATGGCTCGATCTCCGCCGGGTCCAAACTACCTGACGACATTCAAAGAAGAAAGAAATAGAATGTCGTCAGCGAACAGGTCGCTCGGTAAGTCCCAAAGATAAGGGAGAAATAGACAGAGAGTAAGAGAGAGAGAGAGAGTAGCTTTTAATGTTGTATTATAATATTGTAATGTTGTATTAAAGCTGTTGTTTGTAGCCTGGTACAGAAGATGCCAGTGTATACGAGGGGAGTCCCACTTACACCGGGGACTTTGATAATCTGTAGTACAAGGCTCCGTCGATAATACCACGGAACAATAACATGGATGTAATTACGTCTTAAGTGACCAGCTCGTGCCACCTTTAACATATTACGTACCAGTCTACCCCTTAAACCCCGCGATATCTTGTTTGTATTGTTATCTTGTAAATTGTATTGATTGTAAGATTGATTGACTGACCGAAACCATGATATCAGTAAGCGGTTGTAACCATAGAGTCATGTAAATGGAATAACTGAGAATCATGTAAAAGGAATAGGTATATCCATGGTTCGGTTCAGTCAAGATGTATAGATTGATATTGGATTCATGAGTTCATATTGAAGTGGAAACTTGTAGATTATAGATTGACTTGAATCATATTCAAGTCAGATTAATCAGATTCAAACCCGAGTCAGACAATCAGAAATGTGAATTGAAGTCTTATAATTGCTAAGGTCCTTAGGGTAATTTATAAAACTTGAGGGGGTTTTATGTAAAAATGCTTTTATATACTTTTCAAAATACACCTTAAGTATTTATTGTTCGTCTTTAGAATTGTAATGAGGGTGGATTTTATGTTATGACATTTCTAGTGAAAATATCCTAATTTTATAAATAAAGGTATTTATCTGTAATATTGATTATTTGAAGTTCATGGTATTTTAGTGTAAAATTTATTCTTGTGAATTTTAGAAAAAGGTGGAAAATTTATATTATAATAAAATAGATATTTAAATGATAAATATATATATGTTTATACAAAAATAATTTTAATAAATATTTTATATTCTAAAAATCTCATTTTCTTAAAATGTCGTATTTTAAACCTTTCGAGACCGAATGCTCCTTGCGGAGGTCTGAATCTCGCACTACTAGCCCGAGAGTGCGCGATAAACCGCACGATCCCAAACGGGTTCCCCAAAGATGGGTTGTAGCGGCGCTTTGCAAAGATTGTATAATACTAATCCTTTAGAAAACGGTTTTATTAAGTAAAAGGTATTTATTTGCAAAGTGTAATTTTCCGTATTTTAGATTCTAGGGTTTCCTAAGCCAACTAGCCTATTTCTAAAGGGTCTAAATGACAAGTCGTTAGAAGCCTCAAATCGTCTCTTCACCGCCAATTGTGGCCAGGTAAGTACAAGTGAGGAAGGAGGGATCCGCTCACGAATCGTGAGACGGGCCATTTAAAATTACCTAAGCTCACTTGCCTAGCCTAGACATCACAAAGTCAGGTTTAGATAAACGATCGATGTCCACAACTTATCGTGTTTTCCTAATAAGAAGTATTTATTTAAAAGTGTATCAAATCTAAAACTTTTAAGAATGGTTTTATTAAGAATATGGTATTTAAATGAAAGTTTAGTTTTATCGTATTCTAAGTTTTTGATGATCTCGTTTAAGGTTGTATTTGCGTGTGTGTGGAGCTAGGTCATTATCTCGTGCTCTATTTTAAATGTATAGCAAAGTTAAGGGGTTAAATGTGAAATCGAAACATGATGGTATTAAAGTGAAAAAATACGATAAATTGGAAAGGTTATCATTTCATGTGAGAAAACTTGTTCAAATTGATTTTTTAAAAGTTTAATAGTCAAGATTAAGATGTTTAGGCATGAATGTATTGATTAGAAATGAAATTTTATAGAAAACCGAATCGGAAATCGGATTTGTTCCGATTCCGTCGGGTTTCGTAGTTTCGTATTTCAGAGAAATAGAAAGGGTGATAGAATGGGACTTACGGGTTTCGATCTATACTAAGGAGTGTAGGGGAACTAAAGGGGTTGCCGAGGCGTTGCTTCGTCGCCGGTTGTTTCTAAAAACATCGTCGGAATTCCCGCCGGAATTTCGTCGGAGTTTCGCCGCGAACTTGTTTTCGAAGTACACAACTCTTGGAAAATTTTGAGAGAGTGAGCTTAGGATTTTGGGGGTGAGAGGGTAGTGTGTAGGGTTGGTATTTATAGGATTAGGCTAGGGTTATGGTAGATGAAAAGTTAAAAATAAAAATGTGATAAAATGTAATAAAAAAATGTATTAAAAGTGGAGTAATTGGGGTTTTTAAAGAGCTCTGGAAGTGTTCTGAGGCTGAAATTTTGCAGGTGCATAGGGAATATGAAAAGACACAACTTTCATGTTGGGGCCGTCGCCGGAATCGGCCGAATCGGGGGTGACTCGGCCGTGACTCGGTCGAAGAACTGAGTCGGCCGAGTCAAGGCCGAGTTGGCCGATTCCCGGCCGAGTCCGGTGGCCTGGATCCCCCCGACGGTTCATCTAACACCTGAAAGTATTACATCTTTGGGTGTAGTGGGGTTTTTATGAGATATGCACGTGTAAACTGTAAACTCTTGGTATTCTAAAGGTTTTAAAAAAAATCAATATTAAAAATAATGTGGGGTATGGGATTTGAACTCTGGTGGCTTGGTTCAGCAGTGCAAGGTATTACCAATCAGCTATAAGCTCCTTCTTGTAATTATGGAGTTATTTAATTACTTAAAATGATAGCAGCAAGAGTAAATACTCCAAGTATACATTAAATTTAAAGTAATTTCTTGTACACTAAAAATGGAGTTATTACATTCTTGTAACTTGTAATTAAAAACAAAATAATTACTTATATCTTGTGCTCAAGCTAAAATACCCCTTTATGGATTTTGAAAAAAAAAATTTAAAATTTTGTGTAGAAAAGTGTAAAGGAAAATTAGGGTTGTTACACTACCACCATCTCCTCCTCTCCCTCTCCTCTTCCCTTCTCCCTCCTACACCAAGATCCCTGCATCCGAACCCCAGCCTACACCAACACCTAAGCCCAAACCCTAACTCTTCAAAGCCAAACCCTAGCCTTGTCGCCGGAGCTCCGTTGATCTCGTCGCCACCATCTCATCTCCCTGACCCCGGTGCACAACCCAGTAAGCAATCCCCTCTCTCTTCTTCTTCCTCTTCTTCTTTCCTTTTTCTTTTCTTTATCTTTTCTTGAATCTTGTTTCCAGCGATCGTCGGAGCCGTGACCGTTGCTGCCGATCCAGACGATCCAGTGAGCGTCCCTTGCTCGCGTGGTTACTCTCTTGCCTTGCCTGGACCCGTCCCGCGTGCCGCGTATGCGTTGCGACGATTTACCGTCGTCGGGCGTGACGTACATATCCGTATTGTGATCCATCGAGACATGTTAATCTTGCTACATGCTATACTACAATATATTGCACCCACTTGAATAATAACATCACATAATGTTTAGTTATGCATCCCACATTACCATTTTACAGTTTTACTGTTTTCGGATACCCGTTTGCATCCATATCATTTAAAATATATATAACTGCATCTATAGATCATATTAATTCATGTTATTATTGTAGTAACACCCCATACTTAATAATGTGCATCCCACTTAGTCTTGGAACTGTAAGTATAACCCTAATCGATAATTGTGCATCCATACCATGAGTTATATATCTATTTGCATTCCAAGTCATGTTATTTCATATTACTGCTACATTAACACCCCATGCTTGATAACGTGCGTCCTACATAGTCATGATGTAACCTCTGATAAATATTTGTACATCCATGCTTTTATTTGTGCACTCGTACCTGCTACAGTTTTATTATGAGCATCCGCTTGACACATGTGCACTACCTGTTATAACCTGATATACCACTGCTTGATTTAATACCTGATCTTGTTACTAATATCGACAATCTTGACATGTTGTCCCTACGGACATATCTTGTTGTCTATTTAGACAAATATGTACCTGCTTGATCCTGTGTTGGCATTAGCTCCAGATTATCAATACCTGACTTGAACACATAACCTTGGGCGTATGGGGAAATCAAAAGTGTAAACTAAAGTGTAGCTTACAGGTGTATTAATTGTTCCGTGGTCCCGGGGGATAACGGGACAGAATCATTCGTGATTCTTACTTGATCCGTGGTCCCGGAGGATAACGGGACAGAGTCATTCATGACTCCCACTTGTTCCCCTTCGAAAGACGGCGCACAAGACTGGAGGCGTCTTGGCACTGAGATTCGGGACAGATGCTATTTTGTGCTATTCGTCCACCTCTCCGAAGATACCAAGTTTATTTATGGCACCGTGTATCGAAAGTTTAAACGGATGCGTCCGATATAGCAGACTTCGTCAGATTCCCCCTCGTCTGAGGGGTTTTTGATTGTGGGGACGCTCTTCCCTGCAGGCGCAAGCCTCTGCAGTTAATTACGCTACCGCATCGCGGTAACAACTTTCTCCTTCTCCAGATGGTCACTTCGTGTCGTGGGTGTTTGTTTTGTTTTGTGGTTGCCCGTGGATTGTATACGGAGACTAATTTATGTTGTCGCTAGTAGGACGTGGATTAGTCCAAATCCGTATTTTCTTAGATTTGGGTTTGGGGTTTTGGTTTAAGAACACGTTAGCCATATTTGAGGCTAAGATCAACTTAAACGTTTGCTAAGGATACGTTAGTCTGATTTGAGACTAAGATCAACTTAACAGGATCGTTTAGATCCGACAAAAGAGCATTTGGACTCTATTGTTCTAATTTAAGGACATGGTGGTCCATTGCCAGTTTAGGGACATGGTGGTCCATTACCAGATTAGGGACACAGTGGTCCAACATTCCCATTTTGGGGACGAATATTGGTTTAAGGACATCATAGTCCATGAGTTTAAGGACCCCACGGTCCGTAGCAATGTATGGTTGTCGGGACCCGTCACCTCTCGGACGACGTTGAAGGATTACAACGACAAATATCAGAGAAGTTCAGAAATGTACCCTTGAACCGGGTGTAAATTGATTTGGGAAAGCAGTTGTGCTCAGTTCAATTTAATTTGAGGACTTATGGCCAGAATTGGGTTAAGTCCAGTTAGAAAATGTTTAACATTTTATTCACATTTGGCCTGTTAGGCCTTTGATTGGGCCCTGCCATCTTTTTTTTTTTATTATAATGCACAGCATTTATCTTTGGTCTATTAGACCTTTAATTAGGCTCTGCCCATTTTAATAATGCATGGCATTTAATGTTCTGACAGTGCGCCATGTGGCTTGTCAGGCACTTTGCGCCAATTAATGAGCGCAAGGCGCCAGCACATGTGGATGTGACACGTGTCACGCTCTGGTGAGCGCAAGGCTGTTAGCGCAGTGCGCTACGACAGTGCGCCGCGCTAATGCGCTGTTGATGCGCGGCGCGCTCTGGTGCAGTGCGCCAATCTAAGAACGCAGCGCTCTGTTTTTAGGAGCGCAAGGCGCAGATTGACACGTGGCGCTCTCTGGTGACTTGCGCTAGTTCAAGGAGCGCAACAGCGCAAATCAAGAGTGCAAGGCACTGTACAATAGCGCAAAATGCATCTTGATCTAATTTAGATCAAAGAAAAGAACCTTTTTAGTTCTAAAGAGGTTCTACCTCAAATTTCAAGAACCAATGGTTCATAAAAAGGCGGTGCCTTTATATACATCAAAAGATCTAAGGATTAAGTAAATTACTTCTTTTTAATTTTTTATGGTTAGATCTTTATGATCTTTCTCTTTTTATTGAAGATCTTGATTTTGTTCTTAGATCATTGATATTTTTAGAAGAAATTCTTATTCTTTTTTTCAAGGGTTTACCTTTTTCTCTTTGAGTTCTTTTCAAAAAAATTTAGAGGAGTTCTATATATGAGACTTGGAGTTTAGGGGCCTTTATATAGGGCCAATTAGTTTGTTGAGTTTGTTACAGAGATCTTTCTCTGATTGATCTGGGGATATTTCCCCACTGTTGGATCTTTGATTCTAAGGCCTCTGTTTTACAGAAGATAATTTTCTTATTTTTAACAAGATTGGAAAGATCTTTCCAGAATTTCAATTCTGATTAATTAAATAATTTATTATTTAAGTTTTGGCGCAAGTGCACCTGCGCTTGACACGTGTCGCGCAGCGCAGAGCGCAGCGCAACTGCGCTGACACGTGTCGCGCAGCGCAGAGCGCAAGTTATCTGAAGCGTTGCTTCCTTTATTATTTGAATTTTTAAAACATAGCTTTGCTCTGATTGGGGGAAACAGAAGCGCTGCTTTATTTCCCGTCTTGGAATTTGAATAGAGGTTTGCTCTGATTGGGGGAAACTGTAGGGTTCCTAGGCACCCTAGTGAGGTCTCACAAGGCATCGAACATGCCAATTTCAAAAATTATGGTGCCGAGAAACCCTAGTGTACGGATCGTCGGCTAGAAGTTTAGGCGAAAAAGCTAACTAGTTAACATTTAACTATGAGAATACGGAAATACAACCTTTGTAGATCCGGTGCTCCACCTCCACGGCTCCGCAACGAGGTCCTCTCCGCTGTCCAAATCAAATCCGGGCTCTAGAGTCGGCTTCGTCGGAGAAAAAGCGAGCTAGGTCGTCTATGTCCATGCCGAAGATGATCTACGTCGAGGCATCGCTAGATCAAGCTCACAACTTCACCAAGTCATGAAACTTGTGAAGTAAACACACTCTACTACTTGGCAAGAGGTAGAGGATGAAGAAATAGGAAGTGGGTAGACTTTAGAAATGGATTTCTCACTCAAATCATCAATCCACCATTGATGACCTCAAGCTTCTTCAAAGAAGAAGATGAAGAAGAAGAAGCTAAATTATTATGATAAGTTAATTAAAAATAATAGAAAAACAAATACTTATCATATCATTAACTATAGTCAAGTGTAGAGAATGAATCATGGTTAGTGGGAATGGTTAGGGTTAAGGATGAGATAAGAATGGTTGACTTGATCAAAGCTTCATGAAGCTTCAACTAAACTCCAAAACTAGCAACCATTCTTTTCTCTTCTTTTCCAAAATGAATAAATAAATAAATAAATGAATAAATAAAGGAAATGAAACCCTAGCCATTCTTTTAACCATGGTTTAATTCTTTGCACTTAACCAAGTAAACATGTATCATCAAACATGATACAATCAAGTGCACAAAATCATATCGCATATGTAATGCGCACATCCGAGTGAGAAAATCCATTTAAAGTGAACCGATACTAGTTAATGCAAAGTAATATATCAAATATATAATTATACATTAAATCATTAAATCAACACTTGATTCAATGATCCGGTCATGTCGCACATAACCGACTGGTATCAATAGTAACAACTTATCGAATCAACACTTGATCCGATAACCCGGCTATATCGCATATAACCGATCAATGTCACATCGCGAGAATTGAATACAGTATCACATACTCGTATTATTCTCGGTCCCGCACATATCTCATATGCGCTCCTATTTCGTTTCGCTTGAGCCAGGAAACCTCTGTGTAGGACTCTAAAGACTCGTCAATACGCCGGCAGCAGGTGATGATCATATCAAACACCCACAAGCCGCAAGCGGTCTGCTAAACGTAACGGCCACCCGGGTATTGAGCGATCTGAAGATCGACGAGCAAGCCCGCTCACACTCCAGTGAATCCAACCAGTAACACTACCGTACAGTCCGGTCTGATCGTCTGATATGTCGCATATCTCGCCTAGGGGTGGTAAACGTCAGACCCCAATAGCTCGATAAGTCGTGTCGATATGAGGTCTATAACAATTCGAGAAACTACTGGTAACACTTACCAGTAAATCTCAGCAACCCTGGCCAGGGATTTCCTGTTATAGCCAATCGAACACAGCGCAACATCAACCCCCTATACCGGGAGAGACGAATCCCCTCCTATCGCTCATTGCCTCCATGTGACTCGGGACTGTACCCAAAAACCACCGTTTTGCACGCCCTCTTGGACGTGGTAAGATGGAAATCAAAGCACAGTGGGAACCACACAAGACTCTATGACGATCTCGGGTCAACAGACTACTCTGTACCAGTGTCACCAGAGAACTGCCATCTGACGTAAGGTATAATACCATCTGGGAGTTCTCGGCGAGTCCGTCCAGTGTACCCAGTCTCCACTGAGCACACGTATATCATCTCTGATGTCGAACACCAATGGATATGGGATCATCCATCGCCCATCTGTATGGGTCGAGAAGGTATACGCTAGTCTACTCTGGTATATCGATGCCCCGTCTCGATACACCCACGACTAGGGACTTTGAAGGATGTACTTATGGACTACCGTGTCCCCACTAGTATGATCCGCATCATAGTCCAGGTAGTCAAGCACACATCCTAAGGGCTTTACCAACATGTAACAGAGAGACAATCAGTATACACGTTAAGGTAAAGTTCAACCAGATAGCATACTATCATGTCGAGCAAGAAAGTCCTCCCTATACATGTCCCAGCATCCACTACAATATACATCCAATGTACAGTAATGGCCTCTAGGGCATACATATAACTAACAGAAACAAATGCCCCCCTTACCGTTGCACTTACGTGGCCCCAAACGTGAGAGCGGCGGTGGCAGAATTCCAACCGTTGGGAAGTTGAAACGGCTCTCAATACCTATAAATAGGACCTTTGGTCCCTTAGATGATTTTCATCTCTTTTCTGAAGAATTTTTATTCAGAGCCTTGCTCTTCAATTTAAGAACTTTTCAAGAGTAAAACTCCGTCAAAATTTAGGTAAAGTTTTAAAACTTTTAGGAATCCAGGGTTTTACCCATTAACAGAGCTTTGCTCTTTATAGATCTTTGATCTAAAGAGAACCATTTTAGGGTTCCAATAATAGAGTTTTTACTCTCTAAAAGGATTTTATTTACAATTTCTTGATTCATTAATGGAGCTTTGCTCCTTTTAAATCATATAGCAGACTCTTAAGAGTTTTTCATGAATCTTTGAAGATTAAAAATGGGATTTTATTTTTTAATAAATTATATCGTCTTGCTTAATCAGTCTGTCTGCTAATTTTGTTAATTTTCTTTTGCAGGAGTAATGGACGCCCACATGTATGACCTTGATGAAATCATCTCTTTCGGAGACATCCGCCGAGTCGGCCGTTCTCAGAACCGAGAATTTACCAACGCCGAGTGTGCCGAAATTATGAGTCGCTTCGATGCATATAACGGTCAACTGCTTCCTCGACGCTCCCCTCTCCTGAAGCTCATCGTGAGAGCCATCTGGGAAGCGCTTCCCTTATTCTGTACTGGTGTGCCGCTTAGGACGTTGGATGCCACCGAGGATAAGGTGCACTCGGTGTATCTGATGAGCCTAATCTCAAAGAGAAGGCGAGATACCCTGTCGATCTCCTGCACCAGGCCTTCCAACAGTTCGCCATACTCGCTGCCTATCGGAGGGTGGAGGACATCAGTGGGGACCCCGACGCTCGTGCTCGCGAAAGAAAGCACACTAGGATGGTTCGCCAAGCTTGGAAAGTCCTAGACAAGGTCACTTTTGAATTCCTCAATCCATGCCCTGAGTCCGAGGTTATACCCTTGTAAACAGTTCCAATAATGCTGTTTTTGTTTATTGTCTTTATTGATGTAAGAATTTTCCAAGTATGAATGACAAATCTTTTGCCTCGTTCCTTTTATTCTCTGCTTTGTTGTTGGCATATTCCTTAAGTAAGCATAGCCCGTAGGCGATATAGAACATTCTGTCTCGAACACCTTGGGGAGTAGTGATGGCTTAGGAAGCAGGTTCAGGTCTGCTACCTAAGGCTTTTCAACTTCATGAGCCGTAAGGGTCTCATAAAGACTTTTCTCCCTACGAGTCGAGAGGATAGGTGTATTTTCTCCTTAGGAATCGTGAGGATTCCTAAGTGCGTTTTCTCTTATAAGTCGTAAGGATCTTATAAGAGAATTTTCCCTCTTACGGGTCGAGAGGACCCGTAAGCGGTTGTTTCCCTCCTTGTCGAGATTCGACTTTGGAGAGTGTGACCCGTGAATAGTATGCAAGAGTCCGTTTTGGACTAACTTGCAGGGCCCCAGTGCTTAGGAAACAGGTTTTTTTTTATCCTCGCTGCCTAAGGCTTTGCCTCACCAGTCGAAATGAATCGAGCATTTCTCGCAAGGATATCCTAACGTCACAGTTAACCTCAGCTCTTTACGACAGAGGTCCGTTAGGGTCTGTGGTACTAGGGTTTTGTCCGTTGTACCGTCGCATTGGCTGATATATTCCTCGATAGGCAATCTTACTGTTCGAGTAGCCTTGCGATTGTCGTGTCTCTGATCCCTTCGGGGGCTGGACAAGACGTCTTCAAGCAATCCTCCTAGGCAGTTTGACCGTCGGAAGAGCAAGCGTTAGGAATTTTGCCATGCCGCTTTTTACTTGAGGTTAGGCTCATTTTGGAGAGCCCCGATGAGTCATAACCACTCCGCGCTGGTGTGGGATGATCTCCGATAGTCTTTCAGGTTTTATATGAGTTGCCGTCAAGACCCTGAAGCTAGGAATTTGGCCTTTGCTTCATTTGTTGGCATTACATTTGCTGTATTGAGACGAATGTCGCGGTTGTTTCTAGGTTGCTGGTGAACCGTCGAGGTTTGGAACTAGGGATTTTTCCGTGGCTCCTTTTGGTGATGTTGCGTCTGCTTGTATCGAGACGAACGTAGAGGTGGTGACCACTCCGCGCTGGTGCGAGATGCGACTGTCTTTCAGGCTTTTTATGACTTGCCGTTAAGACCCTGAAGTTAGGAATTTGGACTTCGCTTCGTTTGTTTTGGCGTGTCCGAATCCTGTTGGAGGAAGGACGCTGTAGTGACATCTCGTCTGCTGTACCGAGACGAACGTCGATGTGGTGACCACTCCATGTGGGATGATCTTCGGTTGTCTTTCAGGCTTTATATGACTTGCCGTTAAGACCCTGAAGCTAGGAATTTGGCCTTCGCTTTGTTTGCTTTGGCGTGTCCGGATCCTATTGGAGGAAGGACGCTGTAGTGACATCTCGTCTGCTGTACCGAGACGAACGTCGAGGTGGTGACCACTCCATGTGGGATGATCTCCGGTTGTCTTTCAGGCTTTATATGACTTGCCGTTAAGACCCTGAAGCTAGGAATTTGGCCTTCGCTTCGTTTGTTGGTATTGCGTCTGCTGTATTGAGACGAATGTCGCGGTTGTCTCTAGGTTGCTGGTGAACCGTCGAGGTTTGGAACTAGGGATTTTGCCGTGGCTCCTTTTGGTGATATTGCGTCTGCTGTATCGAGATGAACGTCGAGGTGGTGACCACTCCGCGCTGGTGCGAGATGATCTCCGATTGTCTTTCAGGCTTTATATGACTTGCCGTTAAGACCCTGAAGCTAGGAATTTGGCCTTCGCTTCGTTTGCTGGCATTGCGTCTGTTGTATTGAGACGAATGTCGCGGTTGTCTCTAGGTTGCTGGTGAACCATCGAGGTTTGGAACTAGGGATTTTGCCGTGGCTCCGTTGTTGTTGTCGCGTCTGAACCCTGCTGGAGGAAGAACGCTGTGGCGACATCTCGTCTGCTATACCGAGACGAACGTCGAGGTGGTGACCACTCCATGTGGGATGATCTCCGGTTGTCTTTCAGGCTTTATATGACTTGCCGTTAAGACCCTGAAGCTAGGAATTTGCCTTCGCTTTGTTTGCTTTGGCGTGTCCGGATCCTATTGGAGGAAGGACGCTGTAGTGACATCTCGTCTGCTGTACTGAGACGAACATCGAGGTGGTGACCACTCCATGTGGGATGATCTTCGGTTGTCTTTCAGGATTTATATGACTTACCGTTAAGACCCTGAAGCTAGGAATTTGGCCTTCGCTTCGTTTGCTGGCATTGCGTCTGCTGTATTGAGACGAATGTCGCGGTTGTCTCTAGGTTGCTGGTGAACCGTCGAGGTTTGGAACTAGGGATTTTGCCGTGGCTCCTTTTGGTGATGTTGCGTCTACTGTATCGAGATGAACGTCGAGGTGGTGACCACTCCGCGCTGGTGCGAGATGATCTCCGATTGTCTTTCAGGCTTTATATGACTTGCCGTTAAGACCCTGAAGCTAGGAATTTGGCCTTCGCTTCATTTGCTGGCATTGCGTCTGTTGTATTGAGACGAATGTCGCGGTTGTCTCTAGGTTGCTGGTGAACCGTCGAGATTTGGAACTAGGGATTTTGCCGTGGCTCCTTTTGGTGATGTTGTGTCTGCTGTATCGAGACAAACGTCGAGGTGGTGACCACTCCGCGCTGGTGCGAGATAATCTCCGATTGTCTTTCAGGCTTTATATGACTTGCCGTTAAGACCCTGAAGCTAGGAATTTGGCTTTCGCTTCATTTGCTTTGTCATGTCCGAATCCTGTTGGAGGAAGGACACTGTTGTTGACATTGCGTCTGCTGTAACGAGACGAATGCTGAGGTGGAGCTGGGATTTTGCCGTCACTCCGCTTTACTGATCATGGGGTCTTTTGTTGACGTTGCATCTACATCCTGCTGGACTGCGAAGGAACGCCGTTGTTGACATTGCGTCTGCTGTAACAAGACGAATGCTGAGGCGGAGCTAGGATTTTGCCGTCACTCCGCATTATTTCGACCATGGGGTCTTTCGTTGACGTTGTATCCGTATCCTGCTGTACTGCGAAGGAACGCTGTCGCTGATTCTTAGGCTGTAGATATTGCCGTTAAGATTTGGAACTAGGGACTATGCCGTGGCTCCGTTTCGTTGCGACTCGCAGGTCGGTTGTTGATGTCATGTCTGCATCTGGTTGGAGTGAGGAGAAACGCCGTTGGTGATCTCTAAGTTGTCGATATCAACGTCGAGACCCTGAAGCTAGGGATTTCCTTTTGCTTCGTCTGTTGACATTGTGTCTGCAATATTGCGACAAATGTCGAGGTTGTCTCTAGGTTGTCTATGAACCGTCGAGATTCGGCTTCGCTTTCTGGTGGAGCCTGTTGGGAAGGTATGGTTCCCTTTTTGTTTATGCCCCTGGATTGTATACAGGGATCGATGTGATCTCACCTGTAGGGCAAAAAGTTTCATTCTTTCATCATTTTTTTATTCTTTCCGCGATGCTCTATCATTTCAGCTTTTTATATCATGAAAACCGCGATTGCCCAATCATTTCGGCTATTTTTCGCGGTGCCCAATCATTTCAGCTTTTTATTTTTTACTCGTTGCTTTTTATTGCGAGTTGCCCAATCATTTCGGTTATTTTGCATGCATACATTTTTACTTGCTCATTTTGTTGCAAGTTGCCCCATCATTTCGGCTATTTCGTATGCATGTGTGGCTTGCTGGCTTTTCGCTGTAAGCCTAGAATTGGACACCAATTTCGGCATCAGCACCGTTACCACTGGGATATCGCCAGGAGCGAATCATCATTTGCCTCTGTTGATGTCGAACAAAGGCGGCTTAGCGAACAGGGTTAGGATTCTGTCGACTAAGGCTTTTGACTTCATGAGCCGTAAAGGTCTCACAAAGGTATTTCTCCCTACAAGTCGTGAGGATCTCGTAGGTGTATTTTCTCCTTAGGAATCGTGAGGATTCCTAAGTGCATGTTCCCCTGTAAGTCGTAAGGATCTTACAAAAGAGTTTTCTCCTTATAAGTCGAGAGGACTTACAAGGGTTGTTCATCGTGCGAACATATCCCGAATCACGGATAGGACTTGATTAGGGAAATGCTTATTCACGCCCGTGGATTGTATACAAGGGTCAGCATGAGCCGCTTGTAGGGCAATATCGAAGGTTGTGGGGGTTGCTTAAGAACAGGTTTAGGTCTCTGTAACTTAAGACTTTCAAATCTTATGAGCCGTGAGGGTCCCATAAGAGAGTTCTCCTTACGAGTCGTGAGGATCTCGCAAGTGTAATTTCTCCTTAGGAATCGTGAGGATCCCTAAGTGTGTTGCTCCCTTGTGAGTCGTAAGGATCTCACGCGGGTGGTTTCTCCTCACAAGGTCGAGAGGACTCTGTAAGTATCTTTTAACGAGGTTGCGCCCTTTCGGGTTTTCACAAACACTCGCCGGTAGCCCTGCTGTTTTTACCCACGGAGCCCTTTCGGGTTTTCATCCGTGCCCATTTTGCTTATAGACATACCGTCTTTTTTTTATTCTTTTCATTTTTTTTCTAACGAGGTTGCGCCCTTTCGGGTTTTCACAAACACTCGCCGGTAGTCCTGCTCTTTTTACTCACGGAGCCCTTTCGGGTTTTCATCCGTGCCCATTTTGCTTATAGACATACCGTTTTTTTTATTCTAGTATCAGTTTTGGGATGCTGCAATCCACCATAATTTATCGACATCTCGGTCAACAGCTAGTTTTAGGACGTAGTGGTCCGTCATTAGTTTAAGGACGTTTCGGTCATCGGTCAACGTACGATTACGCAGCTAGATTTTGTCGCAAATCTTCGCATGTTTTGTGCCGGAGGTGGATTCCTTGAAGAGAGGGCTGAAGGCGATTTCTTTGTCAGAGTTGCTTCCAAAGGTGATAACTTGCGATCCCTTGGTGTCGGCTATGTGACGGTTGCCAACAGCTACTTCGCGCTCATCTGTCGTGCTTTTCTGTTCCCGACGATCCTTGCGCTTCACTCGTTGAACGTGTCGTCGATGGGCAACATATCCCTGCCACCAGTTTTTAAAGGCTATGCACTCCTCGGTAGGGTGTGCAATCCTCTGATGGTATAGGCAGTAGTTAGGATGTATTTCCGCTTCATCAAGACGTATATTGCCAGGGGAATTTCCTTTGAAAGAGGGCAACTTCATTCTTATTGCCAGGGCCCTAGCGAATCGTTTCCTTACTTTAAGCTTGCTTTTGCTGGTGATAGGGATGCTTTGCTCCAGTTGGGATGTCTCGACCTTTTCCTCCAGTCGTTGGCGTTTGGCCTTTTCAAATATAGCCAGTTTACGCTCTCGATTGGCTTTGCTTTCCTGACGGGCTTCGTTTAGGAATGCATCAATCATTTCGTCTGATGGTCCTAGAAGTTCTGGTTCGGGACCTGCCCCCAATTTCTCTGTGCAAGAAGCCTTTTCATCGTCTGTAAACGAGTGAGAGATCACATGACAACTTGCTACGTAACCCTCAGATTCATCCGACGAGCTTTCTCCATCATCTTCCTCCTGAAAGACGTGGCTGAGGAACTCTTGGAGCGTGATGGAAGTCCGCGCCTTCTGATTATATTTCTCCAGCGCGTCGATCTGTTTTTGCAGGCTCGTGCGCTTGTCACCAGGCTTCACGGCCGTTTTGGACTTCTTCTTTTTCGAAGGTTTTGACGGCTGAGTGTGAGCATTTTGGCTATCACCAATCTTTGGAGTTGGGCGCGGCTTCAACATCCCCTTGATGATCTCAGGTTCCAACGGGTTCTTCCATCAGATCGCCGGGCATGTCTGGAGATCATTCGGAATCTTTTTGGTTTTGGCGGAAAGTACGACCTCCCATGGAGCTTCTTCAACAAAAGAACAAGCTGCCCCCGGCGTGCCCGTCTTCTTTGGAGTGTGCGGCTGTGGTGGGTTTACTTTCCACTTTTCAGACAGCGCAAACTTGCCTTGTAGGTACTGATCCTCGATCCATCCCTTAAAGACGAAGCAATCCTCGATCGGGTGACTTACCGTTTGGTGGTAAGGGCAATAATTGGGATTATTCACCTCGCTGGGTTGCGGTGGTCTCCTTGGATTCGGGAGATTGATAAGCCTATTGCACATTGCCAGCTCGAACAGCCTCTTCGTTTTATCCCGCGGGAATGAGTAAGGGCGCTTCATTTTCTCATTATAATACCGCCTCTCTCTTTCAATTGATCCGCTAGCTTTAGGGCACTGGGCTGCTGTTGGGTGTTCGCAACGAAGGTCGCCTTCCCTTTACCCTTGTCATTTCGGGGTTCCGACTTCGGAGGAGACGGTCTGTGACCCATTTGATTCATCTGGGCTAGCTTATCAATTAAAGCCTGGAACGTGGTCGGTTTAAAGAACATCATAAACTGTGAGATGGTCGCTTGCGGATCAAGATTGCCCACGAACATGCCTACCGCAGGTGCTTCTTCGATGCGTTGTTCGCACTTCAACCTTAAGTTTCGCCACCGTATTGCGTATTGAACCCACGTTTCGCCTAGCCTTACCCTGGCGTTGATCAATGCGGTGATCGGGGTACGCTCGCTGGCGCTTGCAAATCTTTGTGTAAACAGTAGCTCCATCTCCGTAAATGTTTTGACAGAGTCGTTAGGTAGCTCCGAATACCACTCGAAGGCCGTTTCTGCTAAGCTGCCGACGAATTGTCGAAGCAACAGTTTGTCGTCGCCTCCGGTGTTGCCGCATAAGGCTCTGAATTGAGCGACATGCTGATGTGGATTCCCTGTCCCCTTGTACACATGGAATTTAGGGATTGTATATCCCGGCGGGTAACTGATTTGGTCATACCAGCTCGGATAGGGTCATCCGGTTCTAACAATTTGCCCAGCCGCTTCATTCACCTGATGAGCTCGTATTTGTTGAGCTATATAGTCGTCTAGTGCAGCTTTGGAAATGGTTTCCTCCTTGGCTGCTGAAAGGGCCGGAGGAGGATTAGATGTCTCCCCTCCGTCGTATCCAACAATGATTGGGGGGTCTTCAGCTGGAGGGTCCGGCTGTAACATCATCCCTACCATATCTTGGAAGAGGAGCGCCATTTGTTTTATGTTAGCCGCTTGCTCTGCGGCTTCTTTGTCCTTCTTTTCGAGGACTCTGCGTAAGAAGTCAGCATCGGTTTCTTGCTCGTGACGCTGTTCTGATGATGCCTCCGAGCTTTCTTTTAGCCCGGTGAGTGCGGCCATCGCAGTCATCATCTCTTGAAGCTTCTGCTGTTGCTCCTGGGCTTTTGTCAAGGATCAGGTGAGCGGTCGGTGAATCATCGAAGCGCGGCTTTCCTCCTTTCCGGAAGCTATATAAACGGTATGCACCACCATGCCCCCAGACTTGGGGCGTTTAGATTCAGTGGTCTTGCGATTCGCCATGTTCACAGGGGCTTTTTGCGGCCTTCTTTTCTTTTGAGTGATTGACGTTGAGGGAGCCGTTGCAGTGGGGACCCAGCCAGCTGTTGCCTTTTCCGGCTTGACAGGGTAGTCCTTCTCCTGCCGAACTTTCATCTTTTTCTGTCGGCGGAGATAGTCTTGATCCATCACGGAGTCTTGGACTTGACGCCAGACCTTGTAAATTTCAGAGGACAGCCGTTGAGGGGGCTGCTCCAGCTTCACCTTTGGGGCATTATCCACAGGTGTAGGAGATATTTTCGATACGGCAATTGGCGAGTTTTTGCGCACCTTGTTGAGCAGTTCAATGCTGTTCTCGGTTGGAACAGCAGCATCGACCCCCATCATCAGAGCTGGTGGAGTTATCCCAGAGGGAGAGTTGCCCCCAGCCTTCCTTACTCGGTGCCAGTGGCGACGTCGAGCGCGTCGTGCGGATGGAGTTGTTTCAGCTATAAGGATGACTTCATCATGCCCCCTGCTTTGAGGAGAGACTGTTATTGGTGCTATCCTGTCGAAGACTGACACCCGTTGAGAAGCAATGTCTTATCTGTCAAAGACAGACCTCTGGGCAGGGGAAGCAGCTTTGAGGATCTTGCCTGCAGCAGAAACCGGAATGGCCATCCTTGTAAAAACTGACTTGTTGGAAGGAGAAGCCTTTCCAATGATTTCGTCCGCTTGAGCCGGGATGGCTATCCGCTTTGGGATGGCAACTTCGGGTATCGCGGGCTTGTAGACGTTCTGGCCCAGTCTGTTGAAAACTGAGGTATTGAAGTTGGGCGACCCGTTGAGAGGGGCCGCGGCAGTAGTAAGTCGATCAAAGACCGACTTTTTTGGGGCTTCTTGCAGCGTCATTAGGGCATTGAAGCTCATTGGTGGGAGCATGGTCCCGAAGAATTGTCCAGTGGTGGCTTGAGTTATCTGCTCCAATGGCATCTTGAAAAGGGAGGCCGCTTGGGGCCCGTAAGTCACTCCTCCAGTAGGGACGAAGCGAGAGTTGCAGTTGCAGGTAGTGCAGTTTGAAGCCATTGATCTTCTGTTTTCTGCACGGAGCAAGACACCAAATCTAAGTACCTCAAATCCACAGGCAACCATAGCAAACCGCGATTCGTTCGCGAATACGACACACAAAGTATGGAGTGGAAAGAGGAAGAGATCCCACCGGGCGTGCCAGAATCTGTTCCCCTCCGAAAGACGGCGCACAAGACTGGAGGCGTCTTGGCACTGAGATTCGGGGCAGATGCTATTTGGTACTATCCGTCCACCTCTCCGAAGATGCCAAGTTGATTTATGGCACCGTGTATCGAAGGTTTAAACGGATGCGTCCGATGTAGCAGACTTCGTCAGATTCCCCCTCGTCTGAGGGGTTTTTGATTGTGGGGACGCTCTTCCCTGCAGGCGCAAGCCCCTGCAGTTAGTTACGCTACCGCATCACGGTAACAACTTTCTCCTTCTCCAGATGGTCACTTCGTGTCGTGGGTGTTTGTTTTGTTTTGTGGTTGCCCGTGGATTGTATACGGAGACTAATTTATGTTGTCGCCCATAGGACGTGGATTAGTCCAAATCCGTATTTTCCTGCACCTACTAATTAATCACAAACCGACATGGAAAGTTTCAAATTCAAGTTTTAGGGTTCAGTTTCAGGTTTGATCTGGGTTTCTAACACTATGGGGGGGTTTAAGGTCACCACTAAGCTCAATAGCACCAACACAACTCAAGATTCCTTCAAATCTCATCTAGGAATTTTCAAAGCTCACAAAACTCCACTAAAACACTTCTAAACATGCAAAGATACTAAAGTGAATGAAATACTAATCTAAGTGTGAAGGAATTACCTCATATGGCAACTCAAGAATTTTCTTGAGTTGGCCCAAGTGTTCAAAATCCTAGCTTTCTTGGTCCAAAGTGCTTGTAATGAGCTTGTGCATGTTTTTAATGAAATGGAGATGATATTTTGATGTGAGATTGAGGGTGTTTGTGAGAGGTGAAGAGGTGGAGGGAGTGGGCTGCCATGGGAGAGGAAGAAGGAGGGAAAATAATGGAGGGGATGAAGGATGAAGCCAAGTCAAAGACCCCTTTGTTCCCCTCAGAATGGCGGCCGAGACATTAGGACGTCTTGTCTGAGATTCGGGGCAGATGCTATATGGTTTTATCCGTCTACCTCTCCGAAGATGCCAAGTTGATTTATGGCACCGTGTATCGGAGGTTTAGACGGATGCGGCCGATGTAGCAGACTTCATCAGATTCCCCCTCGCTTGAGGGGTTTTTGATTGTGGGGACGCTCTTCCCTGCAGGCGCAAGCCCCTGCAGTTAATTACGCTACCGCATCGCGGTAACAACTTTCTCCTTCTCCAGAATTTCACTTCGTGTCGTGTGTGTTTTTTTTGTTTGTGGTTACCCGTGGATTGTATACGGAGACTGAGTAATGCCGTCGCCCGTAGGACGTGGATTAATCCAAATCCGTATTTACTTAGATTTGGGTTTGGTGTTTTTTTTAGTTTAAGGATATGTTAGCCGTATTGAGGCTAAGATCAACTTAAACATTCGTTAAGGATACGTTAGTCCTGTTTTGAGACTAAGATCAACTTAACGTGGTGATCCATTTAATATATGGCCGTCGGGACTCGTCACCTCTCTGACGTCGTTGAAGGATTACAACGATAGGTGTCAGAGGAGTTCGGAGATGTACCCTTGAACCAAAGTCGATTTGGAGTTTTATAATCCATTTGAATGTTTAAGGATACGTTAGCCGTGTTTGGGGCTAAGATCAACTTAAACGGGATCGTTTAGATCCGGTAAAAGAGCATTTGGAGGCTCTATTGTTCTAGTTTAGGGACGTGATGGTCCATCGCCAGTTTAGGGACGTGGTGGTCCATTGCCAGTTTAGGGACGTAGTGGTCCATTATTAGTTTAAGGACGTCTCGGTCCGATATTAATTTAAGGACGTCTCGGTCCGATATTAGTTTAAGGACGTCTCGGTCCGCCATTAGTTTAAGAACGTTTCGGTTCAATATTAGTTTAAGGACGTTTCGGTCCAATATTAGTTTAAGGACGTTTCGGTCCACGAGTTTAAGGACCCCGCAGTCCGTATTAATGTGTGGTCGTCGGAACCCATCACCTCTCTGACGTCGTTGAAGGATTACAACGATAGGTGTCAGAGGAGTTCAGAGATGTACCCTCGAACCGAAAGTAAATTGATTTAGGAGAGCAATCTTGCTCTGTCCATTTAATTTGAGGACTTACGGCCACGATTGGGTTAAGTCCAATTAAAAAATGTTCAACACTTTTATTTGTTTTTATTTTTGTTTGGGCTCTGCCCATAAAGGATGCAGAACATCAATTTGTTTTGGGCTTTGCTCATTTTATAAATGATGCAGAGCATCAATTTTACCTGGGCTCTGCCCATTTATTGCTTTGCAATTTATTTTGGCCTACTAGGTCTTTTTTGATTTGGGCCTGGCCCTTTAGGAAATGCATTGCATTTGTCAGGCACTTCGCGCCAATCGAAGAACGCAAGCGCTTGTCGTGACAACACGTGTCATGCAAGCGTAGTGCGTTGCGCTAGTGCGCTACGCTTGCGCTGCTGACACGTGGCGCGCTCTGGTGAGTTGCGCCAATTTCAGAGAGCAAAACTCCATTTCAAAAGTGCATAGCGCAAATGGTTTAGGTGCTGACACGTGGCGCTCTCAGGTGGGTTGCGCCAACCCAAGAGCGCAACAGCGCAGTTTGCAAGTGCAAGGCACTATAATTTGAGAATCTTTTAGATTCTAGAACCAATGGTTCATAAAAGAAGTGCAAAGCACTTTTTGTTTTCTTGATCTGATTTAGATCAAAGAAAACAAGTTCTTCTTGTTTTTCTTATTTCAGAGAACCAAAGGTTCATAAAAAGTGCAAAGCACCATTTTTATTTGTTTTTTATTGAAGATCATTGATCTTGTTCTTAGATCAATGATCTATTAGAAGAAATCCTTCTATTTTAAAGGTTTTTACCTTTTTTCTTCTTGAAATTTCTTCAGAGTTCTCTCTATTTGAAAATTTTGATTTCTCACAAAATATTGATGCCTTTGAATTGAGGTCTAGGGTCCTTTTTATAGTGCCCATAAATTAGTTAAAGAGATCTTTCTCTGAGTGATTTGGGGAATTTCCCCCACCGTTGGATTTTTGATCCAAGGGCTTCTGTTTTATAGAAGAAAATCTTCTTGTTTTAACAAGAACAGAAAGATTTCTTTAAAATCTTCATTCTGTTTGGCGCAAATGCCCCAGCGCATGACACGTGTCAAGCAGCGCACAGCGCAGCGCAACTGCGCCAGCGCATCTGCGCTGACACGTGTCGCGTAGCGCAAAGCGCAGCGCAACTGAAGCGTTGCTTCCTTTATTAAAATTTTGATTTTCAAGGTAGAGCTTTGCTCTGGTTGGGGGAATCGGAAGCGTTGCTTCACCTGAGATATCTTTTCATCTCCTTTTTTTTCAAGTCAAACTTGTATTTCCCGGAATTTTGATTTCCCTGGTCTTGGAAATAATTCCACTGTGCACAGAATTTTCTGTGCTTGGTCTATATATATAACTCAAGGCTGAGCCTTCTCTTCTCTCATCTTCAGAGAACTTCTTCGATCATGGCTTGCAACCGCCCTCATGCCTGCCGACAACCATGGGAAGTGCCAATTCGGGACATCGTTCCCCGTTTTGCTGCGCGCCTGGTGGACTCTTCTCTTACGGACGAGCAATGCGATGCTGCAATGTACGAGCTTTTGACTCGTGTGGGGTCTCCTCTCCCCCCGCACTCCATTTAGCTTCGGATGATCCTTGCCTCGGTGCTCGCCGATATTCCCCCTCCTCCAGCAGAGATGTCCTCGGCAGTGCTTGATGCCGCCGAGGATAAGATCGAGTGCTTTTTCGAAGCGCACTTGATCATCAAAGCCCTGAGGGACCGCTCTTTCCACTTGCTGAGCCAGATACGGGCTCGCCGGGTTGTCATCGCCACCTTTTCTGACGAATGTGGCGATGATCGTTGGATGTCTACTTCTCGGGAGGATCGCCGCTTCAACGTGATGGAGAAGACAAAAAGGGAACTGGGGAATCTTCTTCTTATCTTTGCGAACCCTTGTCTTTCCGATCCCATATTTGGTGATCTTTTTTAAATGTAATAATAATAATAATGAACAAGTATTTTTCTTTTTAATCAAGTACTTCATTATCTGTTAAGGGTTATTTTATTTTAGTTCTCTGTTGTGCTTGTGCATCGTATAATTTAATTTGCTATTATTAAGTGCATGTGATTCTTGCAAGGATAAATTGCCTTTGGTGTTTATTCTCTTTTATGAAGCGGTGCTTTACTTTTCAGTCTTAGAAATAGAGTTTCGTTCTAATTGGGGGGGAAAAAATGCCCCCCCCACCGTTGCACTTGCATGGTTCTAAATGCAAGCGCAACGGTGGTGGAATTCCAACCGTTATGGCAACCTTTGGGAGTTGAAAGGGCACTTGATGCTTATAAATAGGACCTTTGGTCCTTCACAGATGATTGTCATCTTTTAAGATTTTTACTTTCAAAATTTCAGAGCCTTGCTCTTGCCTTCAAGAACTCCAAGAGTTAGAATTTCTTTCGAAAGCACCTTTTTTAGGTAAAATTTTTAATTAAATTAGATCAATTTTTTATTGACAGAGCCTTACTCTCAATAGATCCCTAATCTAAAGAAAACCCATTTTAGAGATTGTACGAACCCTTTGCAATATGAATGGAAAATTTCTATTTCAGCTTGTCTTATTTCTCGTTCTGAATCTTTCGCCTATGCATGAATGAATGTGTCTCGAACGCTTGATCAAATGTAAATCGGATGCTCTTTCTGTCACTTTCTTCTTTTTCAGCATGCTGTCTTGATAAACACATTTGACCGATAATAGAGTAATCATCTAGATTTCCTCAAGAAAGAGCGATGGCTTAGGCCGCAGGTTCAGATCTGCCGCCTAAGACTTTTCAACTCTATGAGCCGTGAGGGTCTCATAGGGACTTTTCTCCCTACGGATCGAGAGGATCTCGTAGGTGGGTTTTCTCCTTAGGAATCGTGAGGATTCCTAAGTGTGTTTTCTCTTACAAGTCGTAAGGATCCTATAAGAGAATTTTTCCCTCTTACGAGTCGAGAAGACCCGTAAGCGGTTGTTTCCCTCCTTGTCGAAACTCGACTTTGGAGAGTGAGACCCGTGAATAATATGCAAGAGATCGTTTTAGATCGACTTGCAGGGTCCCATTGTTCAGGAAGCAAGTTTTTTAGTCCCTGCTGCCTGAGGCTTCATCTTGCAAGTTGAGACGAATCGGGAATTTTCCCGCGGAGACACCGGTTTCTCTGCGAGCCGACGCGAATCAGGAAGCTCTCGTCAAGGACGTTTATTTCCCTGAGTTGAGGTATTTGCCAAGAATTATTTGTTTCCCTGGTGTCAAGGATTATTTGTTTCCCTGGTGTTGAAACGAGTCGAGAATTTCCCACGGAGGCACTGGTTGCTCTTTGAGTCGACGCGGATCAAGAGGCTCTCGTAAAGGATTGTTTGTTTCCCTGAGTTGAGGTATTTGCCAAGGATTATTTGTTTCCCTGGTGACAAGGATTATTTGTTTCCATGGTATTGAAACGAGTCGAGAATTTCCCACGGAGGCACTGGTTGCTCTGCGAGTCGACGCGGATCAGGAGGTTCTCGTCAAGGATTGTTTGTTTCCCTGAGTTGAGGTATTTGCCAAGGATTATTTGTTTCCCTGGTGTTGAAACGAGTCGAGAATTTCCCACGGAGGCACTGGTTGCTCTGCGAGTCGACGCGGATCAGGAGGCTCTCGTCAAGGATTGTTTGTTTCCCTGAGTTGAGGTATTTGCCAAGGATTATTTGTTTCCTTGGTGTTGAAACGAGTCGAGAATTTCCCACGGAGGCACTGGTTGCTCTGCGAGTCGACGCGGATCAGGAGGCTCTCGTCAAGGATTGTTTGTTTCCCTGAGTTGAGGTATTTGCCAAGGATTATTTGTTTCCCTGGTGCCAAGGATTATTTGTTTCCCTGGTGTTGAAACGAATCGAGAATTTCCCACGGAGACACTGGTTGCTCTGCGAGTCGACGCGAATCAGGAGGCTCTCATCAAGGATGTTTGTTTCCCTGAATTGAGGTATTTGCCAAGGATTATTTGTTTCCCTGGTGCCAAGGATTATTTGTTTCCCTGGTGTTGAAACGAGTCGAGAATTTCCCACGGAGGCACTGGTTGCTCTGCGAGTCGACGCGGATCAGGAGGCTCTCGTCAAGGATTGTTTGTTTCCCTGAGTTGAGGTATTTGCCAAGGATTATTTGTTTCCTTGGTGTTGAAACGAGTCAAGAATTTCCCACGGAGGCACTGGTTGCTCTGCGAGTCGACGCGGATCAGGAAGCTCTCATCAAGGATTGTTTGTTTCCCTGAGTTGAGGTATTTGCCGAAGACACTGGTTTCTTCGGAGTTGGGATGGACTGTTGAGATTTGACTTCATTTTCTGGTGAAGCCTATTGGGAAAGTATGGTTCCCTCTTTGTTTGCGCCCTTGGATTGTATACAGGGATCGAAGTGATCTCAACTGTAGGGCCAAAGTTTTATCATTTTTTTTTATTTCCGCGATGCTCTATCATTTCAGCTTTTATATCGCGAAGGTCGCGATTGCCCAATCATTTCGGCTATTTTTCGCGGTGCCCAATCATTTCGGCTATTTATTTTATTTTCACTCGCTGCTTTTTATTGCGAGTTGCCCAATCATTTCGGCTATTTTGCATGCATACATTTTTACTTGCTGCTTTTTATTGCAAGTTGCCCTATCATTTCGGCTATTTCGTATGCATGTGCGGCCTACTGGCTTCTTGCCGTAAGCCTGAAATTAGACACCGGTTTCGGCATCAGCACCGCTGCAACTGGGATATTGCCAGGAGCGAATCATCATTTGCCTCCGTCGATATTGAACAAAGGTGGCTTAGCGAACAGGGTTAGGATCCTGTTAGCTAAGGCTTTTGACTTCATGAGCCGTAAGGGTCTCACAAAGTTATTTCTCCCTACAAGTCATGAGGATCTTGTAGGTGTATTTTCTCATTAAGAATCGTGAGGATTCCCAAGTGTATGTTCCTCCGTAAGTCGTAAGGATCCTACAGGAGGGTTTTCTCCTTGTAAGTCGAGAGGACTTATAAAAGTTGTTCATCATGCGTACATATCTCCAATCATGGATGAAACTTGATTAGGGAAATGTTTATTCGCGCCCTTGGATTGTATACAGGAGCCAGTATTGGACCACTTGTAGGGCAATATCGGAAGTTGTGGGGGGTTGCTTAATCCTAGGTTTTAGGTCTCTGCGACTTAAGACTTTCAAATCTTATGAGCCGTGAGGGTCCCACAAGAGAGTTCTCTTTACGAGTCTTGAGGATCTCGCAAGTGTATTTTCTCCCTAGGAATCGTGAGGATCCCTAAGTGTGTTGCTCCCTTGTGAGTCGTAAGGATCTCACGCGGGTAGTTTCTCCTTATAAGGTCGAGAGGATCTTGTAAGTGTCCTTTAACGAGGTTGCGCCCTTTCGGGTTTTCACAAACACTCGCCGGTAGTCCTGCTGTTTTACTCACGGAGCCCTTTCGGGTTTTCATCCGTGCCCTTTTTGCTTATGGACATACCCCTTTATATATATATATATATATATATATATATATATATATATATATATTTTTTATTTTTTTTTATTTACTTTTTTTTTACGAGGTCGCGCCCTTTCGGGTTTTCACGAACACTCGCCGGTATCCCTGCTGTTTTTACTCACGGAGTCCTTTCGGGTTTTCATCCGTGCCCTTTTTGCTTATGGACATACCGTTTTTATTTATTATATTTTTTTTTTTTTATTTCGTTAGCCTACGGATGCTGCGGTATTAGTTTAAGGACGTTTCGGTCCGTCATTAGTTTAAGGACATTTCGGTCCGCCATTAGTTTAAGGACGTTTCGGTCCGTCATTAGTTTAAGGACGTTCCGGTCCGTCTAGGAAACGGCTGGCTACTGCTTATAAAGTTTGAGCTTAGGAAGATAGCGAGCGGACATAGTCGTCGTCATCTATCATTGACCTAAGCGATAACTCGCTAAGCGTAGTATTTCTTTAGGAATCGGCCATTTATTGGCCTGAAAGGCCTTTCACCGTGCATATCCATGAGTAGATAGGCTCCACCCTGGTAGACCTTGTCTATGATGTATGGGCCTTCATAGTTTGGCTCGAATTCTCCCCGCTTGGCGCGATTGGGGATCATAGGCCTTTTGACCACTAGCACGAGTTCGCCTTGGCGGAATGTTCTCGGCCGAGTCAATCTTTCATATGAGCGCGTCATCGTTGCTTTATAGGCTTCCAGATTTTGTTGTGCTATAAGCCGAGTTTCGTCAAGGGCATCAAGCTCCTCAAGCCGAAGTTGAGCATTTTCTTCGTCCGTCAGCTTGTAATGGACTGCCACTCATAGAGAGGGTAACTCTATCTCAAGGGGGAGTACTGCTTCTGTACCGAATACCAACGCGTACGGCGTTGTGTTCGTGGCTGTTTTGAACGTAGTTCGATATGCCCAGAGAGCTTCTTGCAGTCTCTCGTGCCAGTCCTTCTTATTTCGGGACACCGTTTTCTTCATGATCTTTGTCAAGGTCTTGTTGAAGGTCTCAGCTAGACCATTAGCTCGCGGATTATAAACTGGGGAATATCTCCAGTCTATATTATGCTATTGCGCGAAGCGACTGATTTTGTGGCTTCTATAAGCTGGCCCGTTATCGGAGATGATCCGTCGCGGAGTTCCAAACCGATATATGACGTGCGTCTTGAAGAAATGGATCTCAGTCTTCACTTCTTTCAACGGTACTGCTTCTGCCCATTTGGAGAAATAGTCGGTCGTCGCCAGGATGAAACGATGTTCCGTGGACGATGCTGGTTCGATGGAGCCAACTATGTCAGTCCCCCACATTTCGAATGGCCAGCTAGCCACTATCGGGTGTAGCGGATTTGGGTGCTGGTGGATGAAGTCTCCGTAGATTTGGCATGAGTGGCATTGCTTCGCATATTCGAGGCAATCCTGAATCATCATGGGCCAGTAGTATCCCATCCGTTTGATCTTCAACTTCATCTTCGGGCCCACTTGGTGAGAACCACAGATTCCGTCATGAACTTCCTGAACGACTCTTTCTGCTTCTTCAGGTCCTAAGCATCTCAGCCACAGAGAATCGAATGACCTCTTGTATAGAGTATCATTGATGAAGGCGAAAGACAGAGCTCGTTTCATGAGCTGATGTCTTGTGGATGCTTCTTCAGGTATTCGGTGGGACTTAAAGTAGTCTATGAAGACTTCCCTCCAATTCTCAGCCTTTTCCCGGTCTTCTATTTGCAAGGTCGTCTGTTCAGTCGCTCCCTTCTCTTCGGATGATTCCGGAGATATTTCTGCTGGGGCAAGCACCCGACGGCTTTGTACCTCGATTCTAACGTCATCGAGGTTCTCGTCAGCCAGTTCTTTAGCAGCTTAGCTAACGCGTCCGCTTTGCTATTTTCCGCGCGTGGTATGCTTTCCAAAGTATAGGAGGGAATTTGGGTCAACAGTTGTTGTACCTTTTCACCGTACTTCACCAACTCCGGTTTGCACGTTTGGTAGTCGCCGTTTACTTGACTAACGACCAGTTGGGAGTCTCCGTATATGAGGAGGTTTTCAATTCCCATGTCAATGGCGATCTCGAGGCCTGCTATCAAAGCTTCGTATTCGGCTTCGTTATTTGTCCTCGGCTCTGTTAAGGAGAAAGCGAAGCGCATTATCCCTCCTTGTGGAGTCATGAAGATGAGGCCTACCCCCGATTTGATTATAGGGGTATTTTGTTTGCGCTTTTTCATGGAAGATGCTCCATCGAAATAAAGTTCCCATTGGGTATCACCACCGTCGATCGCGTCAAACGCATGTTCGTCTGGCAAATCGCAATCCAGAGGAGAATCGGCAGGTATCGGGTGCTCAGCAAGGAAGTCGGCGATGGCCTGCCCTTTCACTGCCTTGAGAGGTTGATACGTTATCAAGAACTCCATCAAGAGCAAGGCTCATTTAGCGAGTCGTCCCGTCAATATGGCCTTCGACATCAAATATTTAAGGGGGTCCACCTTTGAAATGAGACGGACCTCATGCGCCAACGCATAGTGCCTAAGCTTTGTTATCGCGAAGATCAACGCCAGGCAGTGTTTTTCAATGGGGGAGTAGTTGCTTTCTGCCCCCAGCAGAACTCGACTTAAGTAATAGAGAGCTCTCTCCTTCCCTTGATCGTTCTCTTGTGCCCATAATGCGCCTAAGGAACCTTCGAGGGCGGTTGTGTAAAGAATGAGGAGCTTCCCTTTGACCAGAGCAGCCAACACTGGCGGGTTCTGTAGGTATTGCTTGATTTCTTCTAGCGCGCTTTGGCATTTTTGATCCCAGACAAACGGGGTTCCTTTCTTCATCAGGTGGCTGTAAGGACGACACTTGCCTGAAAGGTTGGCTATAAATCGCCGTATATACGCGAGCTTCCCTTGGAGAGACCACAGCTGTTTGAGAGTCCTTGGCGGAGGCATTTCCATGATCGCCTTGATCTTTGACGGATCTATCTCAATGCCCCGGTGTCGAACGATGAATCCTAGGAATTTGCCTGAGGAAACCCCGAATGCACACTTGAGAGGGTTCATCTTCAAGTTGTATTGTCGAAGGCCTTGAAATACGGTCTTCAGATGCTCAAGATGCTCCTCGTATGATTTGCTTTTAACCACGAGATCGTCGATATAGCATTCGACGATTTCGTGTATGAGGTCATCGAATATCTTCGTCATGGTCCTCTGGTAGGTGGCACCGGCGTTCTTTAATCCGAAGGGCATTACTTTATAATAGAATATTCCCAAAGGAGTCCGAAAAGCGGTGTGCTTCTGGTCTTCGGGGTGCATCTTTATCTGATTATACCCTGATGAGCCGTCCATGAAAGAGAAAACCTCATGAGTGGATGTATTGTCTATCATCAGTTCGGTGACTGGCACTGGGAAATCGTCCTTCGGGCAGGCTTTATTGAGATCCCGGAAGTCTACGCATATGCATACTGTCCCATTTTTCTTCATCACCGGGACGATGTTGGCGATCCATTCAGGATATTGGACCTCTTGAATAAAGCCAGAGTCGATCAACTTCTTGACCTCGGCGTTGATACTCATCTCAAGCTCGAGCCGCATTCTTCTTGGCGCCTGTTTGACCGGCTTGGCGTTCGTGGATATTGCCAATTTGTGCATAGCAATTTCTGGATCTAGTCCCGGCATCTCGGAATAGTTCCATGCGAAGCAATCTTTATGCTGCATAAGCAGGTCTTTTAACGAAGCCGCCTTCTCTTCAGACAGCAACTCGCTAATGAATGTCGGTCGCGGATCGTTCGCCGTTCCCAACTCAATTTTCTTGAGGTTATCTGCAGTGGTATGGATTCCATCTTCCATCTTTTTTGGCGCTGGTGGAAACTCTGAGATCAACTCATCGTTGCTATTTTCGAAGCACCAGGGAAAGTCATCCATGTTCTCGGGCTCTTCTTTTGATATTGTTATCATGTGACAAGTATGAATTCGCTTCCAATCCCAATGTGGAACTGGTTCTTCTTCCGTGGCCTTGGGTTCGTACTTTTGTGGCGGCGTTACCCTCCAGTTGTCGGACAGAGCGAACTTGCCAAGCTGATACTGATCTTCGACCCAATTCTTGAAGGTGAACCAGTCTTCGAGAGGATGCCCTACCACTCGGTGATAAAAGCAATAGTCTGGGTGCGAGACTTCTCCTGCTTGTTCGGGGTGTTTAGACTCCGGCAGTGTAAGCATCTGATGTTTTAGAGCGAGGTCAAGTATCTTCCTGGTCTTGTCCCGAGGAAAAGAGTATGCCCGACCCATTTTCCTCATAAGGGATAGATCGGAACCGCTCGGCTCCCGCTTGCGTGGCCTCTTAGCCCCGCTTCGTTGCTGTTGAGCGCATTTTTCGCGTTTCGACTTGCTTTTGCCTCTGCGTCGAGCCTTCTTTATAGCAGGTTGACAAGGAGCGGCATTTTCCTCTTTCACGGCCTGTTGGAGGAGGCGTTGTGTTTTGGCTTTATCGTAGATGGCCATTTCGCGATTATGGTCGTCTCGGACTTTTTGACCAGCTTCCCTTATAAGTTTGTCCATTTGTTCTTCGAACGACGGACTGGGCACTTTTGCATCTGGAACTCTTACTGGTTCAGGATTAGCGTCCTCCCACTGAGCATCCGCTTCTTCATCGAAGTCATACACGACGTAACAGCCGTGTAGTAACTCTCGTTTCTTTGACCGGATGTATCCAAGCCCTTTTGTTTCCATTCTCCCATTAGGCAGTTTGCGTTGAGTCCCGGGAACGTTCCAGACTCTGTCATAGAACTTGGCTTTTCGAACGGTCTGCTTGAAGGATATCCCTTGACGTTTCAGCAACCCCTTCAGGCCTTCTGTATAATATCTGGGGAGACGGATGGGCTGAAGCCTATCAAGCGTAGGATCCGCGCCATGCCAGATTTCTTTCTCCACTCGGGTTTCTTCAGAGCGGTAGAATAGAATTGCTTTTTCGCTTTCTCGCCTGGGAGGGATATAGAACGTTTGCAGCTCTTCTACATTGTAAATATCAAGTGCATCCAGTTCTTTACGGTATTTAAGCGGCACCATGGCGACTTGTAGACTTTGTTCCTCGTTAGCGGACATTCGTATTGGAGGCCGAGTAGAGAATATGGCATGGACCTCATCTTCCGAGTCGCTACCAAAGATCAACGTAGGAGCAGACGGTCCCGGCTTGTTGCATTGGGGCAGACCCGAATAAACTATCTCCTCCTCCTCCTCGGTATCACTGCCGAAGACAAGGATGGTGGCATTAGCTTTGTTCTCTGGCTTGTGACACCTCTCCGTGTCTTCGAAATCCGGTAAGAAGTATTTGGCATATTCATATTTGCGTACCTCATTCACAGAGAACGGGTTCAGTTCTCCCGCCACGGTATACTCGAGACCATCCTTAGAATACTTCATACACTGATGTTGTGTAGAAGGGATGATGTTGTACTCGTGTAACCACGGTCGGCTGAGCAGAGCGTTGTAGCATGTCATGGCGTCTATGACGTGGAACTTAAAGTCTGTGACGAGTAACCCGAAACGTAGCGTCAGTATCACAGACCCAAGAGTTCTTGATGACTGGGAGTCGAACCCGGAGATAGTGATCTTGTCCCAAGCGAGGTGCTGGATGCTCATGCAGATTTCTTTTAACACCCGCACATTGAGAAGGTTAACGGAGGATCCATTGTCGATAAGGATTTTGCCTATTTTTATATCGTGATAGTATCCTGAGACATAAAGGGGGCGATTGTGTTCACACGTCCCAAGGAGAAGGTCTTCATCACCAAAAACGACATCGGCCGTGTGAGCTTCCTCCAATTCATCTTTCATCTTTTCCTCGGCCAGGAAAGCTTGGAATTGCTCCGGATCCTGTAGTGCTTTGATTAACGAATCTCTCGCCTCCTTTGACAACAAAAGGGCATCAAGAATGCTGAGCTGTGAGGGTAGCTTCCTCAGATGCGCTAAGACGTTGTAATCCACCTTACTTCTCTTCGGCGGGTCCTTGGCACTTAGCTCCTCCACAACTTGGTCATCTAAGTCGATATCTTCAGAGACCTTTTCTTTCCCCTTTTCTTTTCTATTCGAGAGTCCGAGATTCTTTTCGGGCAGCGTGCGGTTACATAGCCGGATATTTTCGCAGACCTTCTGCTCTTCTTCTTTTCCGGAAGTGGACTCTTTAAAGAGAGGGCCAAGCTCCAGCTCCTCATCAGAATCGCTCCCGAATGTAGGCACCTGTGATCCCCCGGTGCTAACCATGCGACAATCGCCGGTAGTTCTCTTAAGCCCTTCGGTCATATTTTTCTGCTCCCGACGAGTTTTACGTTTCTCCCGCTTAAAATGTTGTCGATGAGCAACATATCCTTGCCACCATCTATCGAAAGCTTTGCACTCCTCAGTGGGGTGCGAAATCTTCCGATGATACAAGCAATAGGAGGGGTGCATTTCCACTTCACCAGTGATGTTTCCTTCAGAGGATGGTAGCTTCATGCCCATTGATATGGCTTTAACAAACCTTTTCCTCATCTTGAATTTGCTTTTGTCGGTAGCGGATGTATTTTGCTCCAGTGGGAGCGTCTCAGCCCCTTCATCAAGTCGCTGGCGCTTGGCCCTTTCAAATATGACCGCCTCGCGTTCTTGATCAGCTTTACTTTTCAACCGAGCTTCATTAAGGAATGCGTCAATTACTTCATCTGATGGCCCCAGAATTTTTGGTTCGGGATCTGCCCCCAGCTTTTCAGTGCAAGGAATCTCTTCATCGTCCATGAACGAATGGGAAATCACATGACAGCTCGCCACGTATTCTTCAGATTTATCAGATGAACTTTCTCCCTCATCTTCCTCTTGAAAGATGTGATTGAGGGATTCTTAGAATGTAATGGGAGTCCGTGCCTTCTGGTTGTATTCCTCCAGTGCGTCAATTTGTTTTTGCAAGTCCGTGCGCTTGCCGCCAGGCATTACGGGCTTCTTTGATTTCTTTTTCTTCTTCTTCGAAGATTTTGACGGCTGGTTGCGAGTGCTTGAGCCGCCACCATCGGTCCTTGGAGTTGGACGTGGCTTCAACATCCCTTCAATGACCCGTGGTTCCAACGGATTCTCCCACTTGATCGCTGAGCATGTCTGAAGGTCGTTCAGCATTCTCTTTGTCTTAGCTGATAATACAACCTCCCAAGGAGCTTCTTCAATGACAGAGCATGTTGCCCCCGGCGTATTCATTCCCTTAGAGGTGTGGGGCTGCGGTGGATTCACCTTCCATTTGTCAGACAATGCGAACTTGCCCTGTCGGAACTGGTCTTCAAGCCAATTTTTGAAGACATAGCAATCCTCGATCGGATGACCTAGTACTCGATGATAAGGACAGCAGTTGGGCTCATTGACATCACCTGGTTGCGACGGACGTTTTGGATCCGGCAGATTTATGAGTCGGTTGCGCAACGCCAGCTCAAATAACCTTCTCGTTTTATCTCGGGGAAACGAGTAAGGACGTCCCATCCTCTCCCCAAGGGCTACGTACGGGCGCATATTATTTTGACGAACGACCGGCTTCGAGTTGTTCGGCTGTTGTTGAGCGTTAGCGATCACGATCGCTTTTCCCTTCCCTTTGTCATTTCGGGAGTCCGGCTTTGGAAGAGGGGGTTTATGGCCCATCTGATCCATTTGCGCTAGCTTGTCAATCAAGGCCTGGAAGGTAGTCGGCTTGAAAAACATCATAAATTGCGAGATGGTTGCTTGCAGATCAAGGGTTCCCACAAACATACCCACCGCGGGAGCTTCTTCAATGCGCTGCTCGCATTTTGACCATAGGTTTCGCCACCGTATAGCATATTGGACCCACGTCTCGCCTGGCTTTACCCTGGCGTTAATCAATGCCGTCATCGGGGTGCGTTCACTGGAGCTTGTAAAACGCTGGGTAAACAACAGCTCCATCTCCGCGAAGGTCTTGATAGAGTCATTCGGGAGCTCAGAGTACCACTCGAACGCCGTATCTGATAAGCTTCCAACAAACTGGCGAAGCAACAGCTTGTCATCACCGTCGGTGTTGCCGCAGAGTGCCCTGAACTGGGCAACATGCTGGTGAGGATTGCCCGTCCCCTTATAGACATGGAACTTGGGAATTGTGTAACCGGGCGGGTACTTAAATTGATCGTACCAACTTGGATACGGCCGCCCTGTTTCTACGACCTGGCTGTTCCCCTCCGAATGGCGGCGCACAGGACCGCGATGTCCTGACGCTGAGATTCGGGGCAGATGCTATATGGTTTTATCCGTCTACCTCTCCGAAGATGCCAAGTTGATTTATGGCACCGTGTATCGGAAGTTTAGACGGATGCGGCCGATGTAGCAGACTTCATCAGATTCCCCCTCGCTTGAGGGGTTTTTGATTGTGGGGACGCTCTTTCCTACAGGCGCAAGCCCCTGCAGTTAATTACACTACCGCATCGCGGTAGCAACTTTCTCCTTCTCCAGAATTTCACTTCGTGTCGTGTGTGTTTGTTTTGTTTGTGGTTGCCCGTGGATTGTATACGGAGACTGAGTAATGCCGTCGCCCGTAGGACGTGGATTAGTCCAAATCCGTATTTACTTAGATTTGGGTTTGGTGTTTTTAGTTTAAGGATGCATTAGTCGCGTTGCGGCTAAGATCAACTTAAACGTTCGTTAAGGATACGATAGTCCTGTTTGAGACTAAGATCAACTTAACGTAATAATCCATTTAATATCTGGCCATCGGGACTCATCACCTCTCTAACGTCGTTGAAGGATTACAACGGCAGATGTCAGAGGAGTTCAGAGATGTACCCTTGAACCAAGGTTGATTTGGAATTTTATAGTCCGTTTGAATGTTTAAGCATACGTTAACCGTGTTTGGGGGCTAAGATCAACTTAAACGGGATCGTTTATATCCGGCAAAAGAGCATTTGGAGGCTCTATTGTTCCAGTTTAGGGACGTAGTGGTCCATGTTCCAGTTTAGGGACGTGGTGGTCCATGTTCCAGTTTAGGGACGTGGTGGTCCGACATTAGTTTAGGGCCGTCTCGGTCCGATATTAGTTTAGGGACGTTGCGGTCTGATATTAGTTTAGGGACGTTGCGGTCCGATATTAGTTTAGGGACGTTGCGGTCTGATATTAGTTTAAGGACGTTCCGGTCCAATATTGATATGTGGTTGTCGGGACCCGTCACCTCTCTGACGTCGTTGAAGGATTACAACGACATGTGTCAGAGGAGTTCAGAGATGTACCCTTGAACCAGTCGTAAATTGATTTAGGAGAGCATTTTTGCTCAGTCAATTTAGTTTGGGGACTTACGGCCATGATCGAGCTAAGTCCCATTGAGAATATTCAAGATTTTTCTTGATCTTTGGCCTATTAGGCCTGTGCTAGAGCTTTGCCCATATTTAATAATGCACTGCATTTTATTCTGGCCTGCTAGGCCTTTTTGAATTGGGCTCTGTCCCTTTCTTTATGATGCAGAGCATCTGTTTTGGTTTGGGCTCTGCCATTTTTTTTTAAGTAATGCATTGCATTTTATTAGGCCCGTTAGGCCTTCTTTAATTGGGCTCGGCCCTTTTGTAAGCAATACAGTGCATTTGTCTGGCGCTTTGCGCTAAGTAATGAGCGCAAGCGCGTATGGTAATGACACGTGTCATGCTCTGGTGAGCGCAAGCGCAATGCGCTGCGCTAGTGCGCTGCGCTGTTGCGCTGCTGACACGTGGCGCGCTCTGGTGAGTTGCGCCAACACAGGAGCGCAACAGCACTGTTCTTGCAAGTGCAGAGCACTGTTTTGTCTTTTGATCGATTTTAAGTCAAAGAAAAACAAGTTTTTCTTGTTTTCAAGGAACCAATGGTTCATAAGTAAGTGCAAAGCACTATTATTAGTTAGTTTTCCTTCTTATTGAAGATCGTTGATCTTGTTCTTAGATCAATGATCTTCTTTTTTAAAAGAATTTTCTCTTTTTCTGAAGGTTTTTACCTTTTTTTTGTTCTTGAGGAATTCCTCAGAGTTCTATTTTTTTTTCTCCGAAAATGTTCATGCCTTTGAATTGAGGTCTGGGGTCCCTTTTATAGTGCCCGTAAATTAGTTAAATTTGTTAAAAAGATCTTTCTCTGAGTGATTTGGGGAGTTTTCCCCACCGTTGGATCTTTGATCCAAAGGCCTCTGTTTTACAGAAGAAAATCTTCTTGTTTTAACAAGAACAGAAAAGATTTATTCTGTTTTGCGCAATTCCCTTAGCGCGTGACACGTGTCGCGCAGCGCAGCGCCTGCGCAGCTGCGCTTGCGCAGCTGCGCAGGCACGTGTCGCGCAGCGCAGTGCTTGCGCAATTGTGCTTGCGCAGCTGCGCTTGCGCAACTGAACGTTGTTTCTTTTACTTTTAGTTTTTAAAAGAGCCCTGCTCTGATTGGACGCACCGCCTTGGGCGTTGCGCCGTCGTATCAACTTCTGACACGTGGCGCGTTGCGCGCAGCGCACGGGATTTGAAGCGTTGCTTCAAAATTTGAATTTTTTTGAAATTCAAACAGAGCCTTGCTCTGATTGGGGAAACAAATGCCCCTCCACCGTTGCACTCACGTGGCGCGCATGTAAGCGCAGCGGTGGCAAGATCCCACCCTTTGGATCAACTGATAAGTTGAAGGGGCGCAGGCGCCTATAAATAGGACCCTTGGTCCTTAGAAAATTCTTACAACTTTCAAGAATTTTGATTCTCAGAGCCCTGCTCTTGCTTAAGAACTTCAAAGTTCAGAATTTAGAATCACTCTAGGTAATTTAAATTAAATTAAATTTAATTAACAGAGCCTTGCTCTTATAGATCTTTGATCTAAAGAAAACCCCTTTAGGGTTTCATCAACAGAGCCTTGCTCTCAAAAAACTTACAGATCTACAGAGGTCTCGTCCATAGGTTTTAACCCATGAACGGAGCTTTGCTCTTGAATCAAATGTAGATTTTTTTTTAGATCTGAAAAATGAAAAAAAAATCATAAGTTTTCATGGATTTTTCAAGATTCCAAAATTTTAATTCTTTTAAGTGTGTTAAAAAAAAATTTGATGGATCTTTCCATTATTACCAAAGAGCTATGCTCTTTTGAGGAATCTTGTTCCCCTGAGACCAGAGTTTGACAAATGTCACTCTGTGACAGAGCTTTGCTCTAAAAGAGGAGATTTTCTCCTTGTCTCCAGGGGTTTCCCATCAATGAGGATATTCTCTTGGGGATCTTTTCATAAATTGACAGTCTCATCTAATGATGATGCACCGTCATCCAGATTTTGTGGGTCCCCCTTTGGTCCCCTACCCACTGCATCACAGTGTGGAGTAAGATTTTAAAATGCCAAGCGTTAGAACACTAACGGTTATTTTTGTCTTTCCACAGGAAACATGTCTGACGACTTGTTTTTGCCCTTTGTTCGCTCGGAAGGAGGGTTCCCTCATTCGCCAGTGCACCAGGTGGCGTTCGCTCTTATTAAAGATCATGACCCCGGGTGCAAAAAACTCCACCTATGGGGAAGGTGGTACAGCCAGATCATCCAGGGTCGCCGCAGTTTCAGTTTTGCCACGCCATCTGAACCCATAACTCCAATCCCCTATGCGGACGAACCCCCGGCGAAGTATGCCGTGGAGGTTAAAAATTGGAATTCGAATGACCTCCTCCAACCCGCAATTGGTGTTATTCCCGTACAGCCGCCGCCGGCAATAGATATTTTAGGAAGGCGAATCTGTCAGGGTGAAGCACGCCCTTGGGGACAGGCCTATAATATTGGATTGGTGCCGCGACCGCCCGCCGGATACTTGCAGTGGGCCCGATACATCTTATCGGCGAAAAGGACTCATCTAATGAAGATTGGATTGTATTCGGCCATCTACGTCTCGCTCTTCGAGTATCCCTCTCCTCCAAAGTGGTGGATCAAGGCCTTCATCGAACAATGGAATATCCCCACCCACACTTTCTTGATGGCGGATAGGGAGGTCTCAATTTCTTTGGAGGAGTTTGCCGAGCTCTAGGGTTTACCGATGATGGGGGAGCATTACGAGGAGTTGCTACCTCCTGATGAATACGTTTTTGTCACCAAGCCGCCGGTGTTTGACCTGACTCCGGAAAACGCCGTTCAGCATCAGTATCCGGGCCTAGCGAAGATGTTGGAGATCTATGAAGGACTCCATATAGAATCGGGCGACCGGGGCGTCAGTTTCGCAGATTTTATTGCCCGCTTCATTCGCCCGGAGTTCCTATCAGAGCGGAGTGAGAAGTTCGCCCAGCTCGATGACCCTTTCGGTTTCGGCTTAGACCGCCGACCCGTATCGGAGGATGATCAAAGGGATTTTTATCTCCCCGGCGCTGCCATCGTCCCTTTCTCAGAAATCGCCGTCCCGGGCATGGATGAGGAGACCTTTTTTATTGGGTTCTTGGGCTTGTGGCTGTGCAGCTTTGCGCTCCCCATGCACCCGCGTCACATGCGACCCTCCGTCTTTTACCCAACGCGTCGGATGGTGGCTGGTTTGCAGTTATCGGTAGGAATCGCCAGGATGGCCTACCTTTATAAAGGACTTAGCGTAGCGGCGGACGCTAGTGAGCCTGGGGTGCAGCCCGCTAACTTCCCGACGCACTATTTCACCTCCTGGATGGAAATGCACGTGCAAGGGGTGTTCGGTGTCCATAAGATTCCTCCGTTCTTTGAGAAGTGCAGACTCCCGAGAGTCATGCGGTTGGTCGGCACTTCAATTGTGGTTGCACCCCCACGGGAGTCTAGGGGGCTGCTCCTTCGTCCATATTTGGTCGGAGCGAAGATTTCCTTTGTGGATAAGGTTATAACCATAGGCTCAGAGACTACTAAATCAGTAGTGCCACTGCGCGATGATTTCAAGGACGGGGCTTCCGTATTGAAGGCTCGGGAAATCCTCCACCTCTACTCCATTCGGCAGGGCTATCTAGTGTTTAGGCAGAATGAGACAGCACTTTTTATGAGGTACAACCCGCACCGTTTTGCTCAGCAATTGAGCTACAACCAAGGGATCCCGATGGAAGCTTTCTTGGAAAAGCCCTTGGTCAGCCGAGAGGGGATGAAGAATGCAATGCACCATTTCACACGGCTTAACACGGGTTCCTATTTCTTCATTAGTGAACCCAGCTGTGTCCCTAAGATGCTTAACACGTACGTGGCTTGGTATGCGCATGCGATGGGCCCAATTATCTTAACGGAGAAGCGTATACTGGTTGACCGTAGGGGTGCGCCTCCTGGCGGTGATCCAAGGCCCCCTTGCAACCGAGGATCCTGGTCATTCCTCCGTTAAAAGATGCCGGAGTCGACCGACCACACGTGTTGAGCCCCCCGCGTGGATTGCCGCTGTCTGCTACGGTGAATGCACCACAGGCGCCCCGTGTTCCCACGAAGACGGTTAATGTAATATCGCCAGAGACCGGCGCAGGAGCGGATATCGGGACCCGCCGCCCCAAGGTGACTGCCAAGCGCAAATCAATTCCAGGTGCATCTAGAGCTGGCGGGCAAAAGAAGAAGAAGTCGATCCTTTCTCTCGACGCGATCCTCAATTTAGAGCCTGAGGCCCCTCTTACCAAAGGAATAAGTGAATACGGCAGCAATGAGGGCTTCTTGGTAGACCCTGCAGACACCAATTTGGCGGCCGCTATTGCAGCTTCTGAGCGATCAGCAAGGCTCGAAGCGATGTTAAGCAAACTCGCGGAGTCAGGTGATCATTAGCCGCTTTCCTTATCATTTCATTGCATTTTTTTTTATCATTATTCTTGACTAATACTTTTCCTATTTTCAACAGGTGTCTCTACTGAAGAAGCTATTGCTGCCTCTTTGAAAACTTTCCAAGAGGAGGAGGAGAAACGTGCTCTAGCAGGCGTTGGTGCGTCCCACCCCCTTTTCTTTTATAAGAAAAAAAAATTGTTATCTCTTCTGATGGCCAACCTAACCTTCTTCTTTTGTTTCTTTGTAGGAGCTATATCAGTTGATGCGGGGATCCTCCCCAAGCCTGTTACTAAAGTCCCGGTCTCGTCGGGGCTGCTGTAAGAGCCTCGACTTGACAAAACGACGAGGGATGCCTTGAAACACCTGGAGGCATCCCTACTCACGGACGAAGACGCCTCAATGAGAGAGGCTCTGGTGAGGTCCGTCTCAACGGCCCAGGAGGAGAGAAAGCGGCTGAGGCGCGAGGCGAAGGCGCGCCGGACTGCTTTGGCTATGGGAGCGGGCCCAAGCACTGTCCCTCGGGCAGATACTCCTTCCGGAGAGGCCCCTGTCGCCCTATCCACTGCTCGCCGACAAGTGGCGCGCGCCGTTCGAAGCGCAAATGATAATTCCACTTCAGGTAACATTTCTTTCAGAATTTTTATTGTGAAAGTTATAATGCCGACGGTTCTTATATCTATTATTTTGCAGGGCCAAGTCCGACCGAGGGTGAGGCGGAGACCGTTGAACCCAGGGGAATAGAGGAGGCGGTGTCTGTCGAACTCGAGCCGACAGTGGGCAACATCGTTGAGGCCATGGAGCCTGATGCGGAGGTTGAGGGGCCTATAGCCGAGAAGGTCGTTGATGCCGAGCCTGAAGTGGCGGCAGATGAAACGATCATTACAACTGAGTCCGGGGTGATGGCGGACGAGGCACTTGAGGCTGGCGACCTCGTGGTGACGGTAGATGAGCCGATGGAGACAGCGGAGCCCGAGGAAGTAGCGGGTGAGATGGGTACGACTCTTGGGGAAGAGTCAGCCGCTTCCTTCCAAGAGTCCGGCAACGCTCCAATCATTGCCCTCCCCGTCTACGATTTTCTGCCGTCTCCTGGTCGCGCGAGCACGACGACGGTCCCTATCGAGTCGGGTGATGAGGTTATAGGTGGTGGCCTCATGTCGATGGAGGAGGGGATTGCCTCAGTTTCGGCTGGCAGCTCGTCGGGTAAACTTCGAGTTACCATCATTCCCCTTTTTTTATATATATCTTGCGATCTTTTCTAACAAGTCTGTCTTTGTTTTTAACGCAGGCGCGGCCAGTGCCGATGCTCCATTGCTCGAAGGAGCAACGTCAACTACTGCTTTGGCGGTGGTCATCTCCCAGCCTTCCCTTGTGCCATCGCGGATGTTGGAAGGTATGGTTTTACAACTCATGAGTTGATCTTTTAAACGTGTAGCTTATGTACTAACGTTATACCACTGTGTCCTTTCAGGAGTGCTCTTTGATCATCTATACCAAGTGTTGCTCCCACACTTCTCCTTCCCATCCGAATTCGCTTCTCCTTCTAGTGGTGCCGGTGAGTATATTTTCATTTCGATGTCTTTCTTTTCCCTCTTTTTTTATAGGATTATTTCTAACTTTTCCTCTTCTTTATTGTAGTGCCACAAATCGAAGGAGGGGGTGCAAGGCCTGCCACGCCACCGGCCCTTCCGGCCTTACCGTCCGTTGCAGCTGGTATAGTAAATCTCCTCCTTTTTTATGACCCTTCAACATCTCTTGAACCATCGTCTAACCATGTTTTGTTTTGCAGCCATCGTTCCGGCTCCGGTCCCTCTTGAGTCTCGCGTCCTTTCACCGGCAGGCCCTTTCTTGAAACGTCCATCTTCAAAGGGTGCCGTGATGAGTTTGGGTATGCTGAGCGGGTATATCGAAGAGCTTAACACGGACGCTCTCCTTTCTGCCACAGATTTCGCTGTGGAAGTTAACCCAATGTTGGCGGCGCTCGTAAACTTTCACAACGAAGGCGTCGTCGAATCTTGGGTTAACCACTGCAGGGAGGTCGAGGCCTGTCTACATCGGCTGGAGTCGACGCGTCCTTCTCCTGAAGTTTTGGCCATAAGCACCCAACGGACAGCTTGGCTCGAGCAAAGCACTTCTTATTTCCGCCATTTGGAGCAAGAAGCAGCTTTACGGTTGAAGGAACATCAGGAATCTTCAAGCGCAACTGCTCGCCTACGCGCTGAAGTTAGGGCGAATGCTGCTGAGGTGAAAGTCGTCTTTGAAGGCCTTCTGGAGCGTATTTCTAATGGGCTGGCACTGAAGCAGAAGCTTGATGCTGCCGAGCGTGATGCCCGAGGCCGTGAAGCAGCTCAGCAGGTCGTTGAGGAACAGCTTGCATCCTTCATGCAGCAGCGGGCCCAGGTGGAGGCGGAGGTGGCTGCGGCTGTTACTCAGGAGGAAGCGCTGAAGGAAGTGCGAGAACAGCTTGTGAATTTATTAAAGACACTTCCTCCTCAGTAGCTATCCATCCTTGTATCGTTTGTGCTTGTAGATAAAAGAATATATATATATATTTATTCTTTGACATAATGTATCCTGTATCCAATCAAGTTTATGAATAAAAGATACACCTTTTTTTGTAATGTGTCATTTTCTCCGTCTTTTCTTTCTTTCATTATTAGCATGCCACTTTAGTAACTATGGTTGACGGATGATCAGAACGAGTATCCTGACTTTCTTAAGAAATAGCGATGACTTAGGCCGCAGGTTCAGATCTGCTGCCTAAGACTTTTCAACTCTATAAGTCATGAGGGTCTCATAGAGACTTTTCTCCCTACGGATCGAGAGGATCTCGTAGGTGGGTTTTCTCCTTAGGAATCGTGAGGATTCCTAAGTGTGGTTTTCTCTTATAAGTCGTAAGGATCCTATAAGAGAATTTTTCCCTCTTACGAGTCGAGAGGACCCACAAGCGGTTGTTTCCCTCCTCGTCGAAATTCGACTTTGGAGAGTGAGACCCGTGAATAGTATGCAAGAGACCATTTTGGATTGACTTGCAGGGTCCCATTGTTCAGGAAGCAAGTTTTTTAGTCCCTGTTGCCTGAGGCTTTATTTGCATGTTGAGACGAATCGGGAATTTCCCGCGGAGACACAGTTTCTCTGCGAGCCGATGCGAATCGGGAGGCTCTCATTAAGGAGTGTTTGTATCCGTGAGTCGAGGAGTTTGCTAGGGATTATTTGTTTCCCAAGCGCCAAGGATTATTTGTTTCCTTGGGGTTTGAAACGAGTCGAGAATCTCCCACGGAGGCACTGGTGGCTCTGCGAGTCGACGCGGATCAGGAGGCTCTCGTCAAGGAGTGTTTGTATCCGTGAGTCGAGGAATTTGCTAGGGATTATTTGTTTCCCAAGCGCCAAGGATTATTTGTTTCCTTGGGGTTTGAAACGAGTCGAGAATTTCCCACGGAGGCACTGGTGGCTCTGCGAGTCGACGCGGATCAGGAGGCTCTCGTCAAGGAGTGTTTGTATCCGTGAGTCGAGGAATTTGCTAGGGATTATTTGTTTCCCAAGCGCCAAGAATTATTTGTTTCCTTGGGGTTTGAAACGAGTCGAGAATTTCCCACGGAGGCACTGGTGGCTCTGCGAGTCGACGCGGATCAGGAGGCTCTCGTCAAGGAGTGTTTGTATCCGTGAGTCGAGGAATTTGCTAGGGATTGTTTGTTTCCCAAGCGCCAAGGATTATTTGTTCCCTTGGGGTTTGAAACGAGTCGAGAATTTCCCACGGAGGCACTGGTGGCTCTGCGAGTCGACGCGGATCAGGAGGCTCTCGTCAAGGAGTGTTTGTATCCGTGAGTCAAGGAATTTGCTAGGGATTATTTGTTTCCCAAGCGCCAAGGATTATTTGTTTCCTTGGGGTTTGAAACGAGTCGAGAATTTCCCACGGAGGCACTGGTGGCTCTGCGAGTCGACGCGGATCAGGAGGCTCTCGTCAAGGAGTGTTTGTATCCGTGAGTCGAGGAATTTGCTAAAGACACTGGTTTCTTCGGAGTTGGACTGAACCGTCGAGATTTGGCTTCGTCTTCTGGCGGAGCCTGTTAGGAAAGTACGGTTCCCTCTTTGTTTACGCCCTTGGATTGTATACAGGGATCGATGTGATCTTAACTGTAGGGCCAAAGTTTTATCATTATTTTTTTTATCTCCGCGATGCTCTATCATTTCAGCTTTTATATCGCGAAGGTCGCGATTGCCCAATCATTTCGGCTATTTTTCGCGGTGTCCAATCATTTCGGCTATTTATTTTATTTTTACTCGCTGCTTTTTATTACGAGTTGCCCAATCATTTCGGCTATTTTGCATGCATACCTTTTTACTTGCTACTTTTTATTGCAAGTTGCCCAATCATTTCGGCTGTTTTGTGTGTATGTGCGGCTTACTGGCTTTCTGCCGTAAACCTGGAATTAGATACCGATTTCGGCATTAGCACCGCTACAACTGGGATATTGCCAGGAGCGAATCATCATCTGCCTCTGTCGATGTTGAACAAAGGTGGCTTAGCGAACAGGGTTAAGGCGCTGTCGACTAAGGCTTTTAACTTCATGGGCCATAAGGGTCTCACAAAGGTATTTCTCCCTACAAGTCGTGAGGATCTTATAGGCGTATGTTCTCCTTAGGAATCGTGAGGATTCCTAAGTGCATGTTCCTCTGTAAGTCGTAAGGATCCTACAGGAGGGTTTTCTCCTTGTAAATCGAGAGGACTTACAAGGGTCGCTCACCATATGAACATATCCCCAGTCACGGATGAAACTTGGTTAGGGAAATGTTTATTCGCGCCCGTGGATTGTATACAAGGGCCAGTATTGAGCCACTTGTAGGGCAATATCTAAAGTTGTGGGGGTTGCTGAAGCACAGGTTTAGGTCTCTGTAACTTAAGACTTTCAAATCCTATGAGCCGTGAGGGTCCCATAAGAGAGTTCTCCTTACGAGTCGTGAGGATCTCGCAAGTGTATTTTCTCCTTAGGAATCATGGGTATCCCTAAGTGTGTTGTTCCCTTATGAGTCGTAAAGATCTCACGCGGGTGGTTTCTCCTTACAAGGTCGAGAGGACCCTATAAGTGTCTTTTAACGAGGTTGCGCCCTTTCGGGTTTTCACAAACACTCGCCAGTAGTCCTGCTGTTTTTACTCACGGAGCCCTTTCAGGTTTTCATCCGTGCCCATTTTGCTTATGGACATACCTTTTTTTTTATTATTCTTTTTATTTTCTTTTTCTTTTTTCTTTTTAAAACGAGGTCGCGCCCTTTCGGGTTTTCACGAACACTCGCCAGTAGCCCTGCTGTTTTTACTCACGGAGCCCTTTCGGGTTTTCATCCGTGCCCCTTTTTGCTAATGGACATACCGTTTTTTTTATTTTATTTTTATATGTTTTTTTTATCTCGTCAGCCTAAAGATGCTGCGGTAGTAGTTTAAAGACGTTTCGGTCTGCTATTAGTTTAAGGACATTTCGGTCCTCTATTAGTTTAAGGACATTTCGGTCCGGCGTTGAGAGGCTGGCTACTGCTTATAAAACTTGAGCTTAGGAAGATAGCGAGTGGACATAGTCGTCGTCATCTATCATTGACCTAGGCTGTGGCTCATTAAGCGTAGTATTTCTTTAGGAAGTGACCGTTTATTGGTCTGAAAGGCCTTTCACCGTGCATGTCCATGAGTAGGTAGGCCCCACCCTGGTAGACCTTATCTATGATGTATGGGCCTTCATAGTTTGGCTCGAATTTTCCCCGCTTGGCGCGATTGGGGATCATAAACCTTTTGACCACTAGCACGAGTTCGCCTTGGCGGAATGTCCTTGGTCGGGTCAATCTTTCATATGAGCGCGTCATCTTTGCTTTATAAGCTTCCAGATTTTGCTGTGCTATGAGCCGGGTTTCATCAAGGGCGTCAAGCTCCTCAAGCCGAAGGTGAGCATTTTCTTCGTCCGTTAGCTCGTGGTGGACTGCCACTCGTAAAGAGGGTAATTCTATCTCGAGGGGGAGTACTGCTTCCGTCTCAAATACCAACGCGTACGGCGTTGTGTTCGTGGCCGTCTTGAACGTAGTTCGATACGCCCAAAGAGCCTCTTGCAGTCTCTCGTACCAGTCTTTCTTATTTCGGGACACCGTTTTCTTCATGATTTTTGTTAAAGTCTTATTGAAGGCCTCAGCTAGTCCGTTGGCTCGCGGGTTATAAACCGAGGAATATCTCCAGTCTATATTATGCTGTTGCGCAAAGCGACTGATCTTGTGGCTTCTGTAAGCTGGCCCGTTATCGGAGATGATCCGTCTTGGCGTTCCAAACCGATATATGATGTGCGTCTTGAAGAAGTGGAGGATATTCTCTGTCTTCACTTCTCTTAACGGTATTGCTTCTGCCCATTTAGAGAAGTAGTCAGTCGTCGCCAGGATGAAACGATGCCCTCTAGACGATACTGGTTCGATGGGGCCGACTATATCAGTCCCCCACATCTCGAATGGCCAGCTAGCCACCGTTGGATGTAATGGATTTGGATGCTGGTGGATGAAATCCCCATGAATTTGACACGAGTGACACTGCTTCACATATTCGTGGCAGTCTTGAATCATCGTGGGCCAGTAGTAGCCCATCCGTTTTATCTTCAACTTCATCTTTAGGCCCGCTTGATGAGAACCGCAGAGTCCGTCGTGAACTTCCTGGACGACCCTTTTCGCTTCATCAGGTCCTAAGCATCTCAGCCACAAAGAATCGAACGACCTCTTGTACAGAGTATCATTGACGAAGGCGAAAGACAAGGCTCGTTTCATGAGCTGATGTCTTGTGGACGCTTCTTCAGGCATTCGGTGGGACTTGAAGTAATCTATGAAGATTTCTCTCCAATCCTCGGTATTTTCCCAATCTTTTACTTGCAGGGTTGTCTGCTCGTTCGCTCCTTTTTCTTCGGATGGTTCCGGAGATATTTCTGCCGGGGCAAGCACTCAACGGCTTTGTACCACGATTCTAACGTCATCGAGGTTCTCGTCAGCCAGTTCTTTGGCAATTTTGGCCAACGCGTCTGCTTTGCTGTTTTCCGCACGCGGTATGTTTTCCAAAGTATAGGAGGGAATTTGAGTCAATAGTTGTCGCACTTTTTCGCCGTACTTCACCAGTTCTGGCTTGCATGTTTGGTAGTCGCCGTTTACTTGACTAACGGCCAGTTGAGAATCCCCATATATGAGGAGGTTTTCAATTCCCATGTCAATGGCGATCTCGAGGCCCGCTATCAGAGCTTCGTATTCGGCTTCATTGTTTGTCCTGGGCTCTGTTAAGGAGAAAGCGAAACGCATTATCCCTTCTTGTGGAGTCACGAAGATGAGGCCTACCCCTGATTTGATTATAGGGGTATTTTGTTTGCGCTTTTTCATGGAAGATGCTCCGTCGAAATAAAGCTCCCATCGGGTATTATCACCGTCGATCGCATCAAACGCATGTTCGTCTGGAAGATCGCAATTCAGAGGAGAATCGACGGGTATCGGATGCTCAGCGAGGAAGTCGGCGATGGCCTGGCCTTTCATTGCCTTGAGAGGCTGATATATTATCGAGAACTCCATTAGGAGCAGGGTCCACTTAGCGAGTCGTCCCGTCAGTATGGCCTTTGACATCAAGTATTTAAGGGGGTCCACCTTTAAAATAAGACGGACTTCATGCTCCAGCGCATAGTGCCTGAGCTTTGTTATCGCAAAGATCAACGCCAGGCAGTGTTTCTCAATGGGGGAGTAGTTGCTTTTTGCCCCCAGCAGAACTCGACTTAAGTAGTAGAGTGCTCTTTCCTTCCCTTGGTCGTTCTCTTGCGCCTATAATGCGCCTAAGGAACCTTCGAGGGCGGTCGTGTAAAGAATGAGCGGTTTTCCCTTAACTGGAGCAGCCAATACCGGAGGATTCTGCAGGTATTGCTTGATCTCGTCTAGCGCGCCTTGGCATTTTTGGTCCCAGATGAACGGGGTTCCCTTCTTCATCAGGTGGCTGTAAGGACGGCACTTGCCAGAGAGGTTGGCTATAAATCGCCGAATATATGCGAGCTTTCCTTGGAGAGATCGCAACTGTTTGAGAGTTCTCGGCGGAGGCATTTCCATGATCGCTTTGATCTTGGATGGATCTATTTCGATACCCCGGTGTCGGACGATGAATCCTAAAAATTTGCCTGAGGAAACTCCGAATGCACACTTGAGCGGGTTCATCTTCAAGTTGTATTGTCGAAGGCGCCGAAATACGGTCTTCAGATGCTCGAGATGCTCCTCGTATGATTTGCTTTTAACCACGAGATCGTCGATATAACATTCGACGATTTCGTGTATGAGGTCATCGAAGATCTTTGTCATGGCCCTCTGATAGGTGGCGCCGGCGTTCTTTAAACCGAAGGGCATTACCTTGTAGCAGAATATACCCAAAGGGGTTCTGAAGGCGGTGTGCTTCTGGTCTTCGGAATGCATCTTTATCTGGTTATACCCCGATGAGCCGTCCATGAAGGAGAAAACCTCATGAGTGGATGTATTGTCTATCATCAGTTTGGTGACTGGCACTGGGAAATCATCCTTCGGGCAAGCTTTATTAAGATCCCGGAAGTCTACGCATATACGCACTGTCCCATTTTTCTTCATCACCGGGACGATGTTGGCGATCCATTCAGGGTATTGAACTTCCTGGATGAAGCCAGAGTCGATCAGCTTCTTGACCTCAGCATTGATGCTCATTTTAAGCTCAAGCCGCATTCTTCTTGGCGCCTGTTTGACTGGCTTGACGTCCGGGGATATTGCCAATTTGTGTACAGCAATTTCTGGAGCTAGTCCCGGCATTTCGGAATAGTTCCATGCGAAGCAATCTCTATGCTGCAGAAGCACATCCTTTAACGCAGCTACCCTTTCTTCAGATAGTAACTCGCTGATGAATGTCGGCCATGGATCGTTTGTCGTCCCCAACTCAATCTTCTTGAGGTTATCTGCAGTGGTATGGATTCCATCTTCCAGCTCTTTTGGCGCTGGTGGGAATTCTGAGATTATCTCGTCGCTGCTGTTTTCGAAGCACCAAGGGAGCTCATCTATGTCCTCGGGCTCTTCTTTTAATATTGTAATCATGCGACAGGTGCGAATTCGCTTCCAATCCCAATGTGGAATCGGTTCTTCTTTCGTGGCCTTGGGCTCGTGCTTCTGTGGCGGCGCTACCCTCCAGTTGTCAGACAGAGTGAATTTGCCAAGCTGATACTGATCTTCGACCCAATTCTTGAAGGTGAAGCAATCTTCAAGAGGATGCCCTATAACTCGGTGATAAGGGCAATAGTCCGGGTGAGAGACTTCGCCTGCCTGTTCGGGGTTTTTGGACTCCGGCAGTGTAAGTATTTGATGTTTTAGAGCAAGATCAAGTATCTTTTTCGTCTTGTCCCGAGGAAAAGAGTATGCTCGACTCATTTTCTTCATGAGGGATAGATCAATAATGCTCGCCTTCCGTTTGCGTGGTTTCTTAGCCCCGCCTTGTTGTTGTTGAGCGTCCCTCCTCGGACTCCAGCTCTCAAGACCGCACGGAAAGAATACTCAGTGCATTGACCACTCTCGCGGAAGCTCAGGAGAGGAAGACAGATTTGCTTACTGAGGGACTCAGAGCGATTACCGCTGCAGGAGGACCCTCCGCACTTATTACCGCCCCCGAGGGCGCTACTCCACCAGCTTATCAGACTAGGGCTGGTACCGTGTCAGACTTCCGACGGTTACACCCAGCTGCGTTCACAGGGCTAGCTGAACCCCTTGAGGCTGAACAATGGCTGGTAAACATGGAGAATTTATTGGCAGCCGCCAGGGTTCCAGAGGAAGACAGAGTGAATGTGATAAAGATACAATTAGAAGACGAGGCTCGTACATGGTGGTCGGTAGAAGAAAGCAGACTTGAAGAGCCGATTGAATGGGACAAGTTTAAGGAGTGCTTCTTAGATCACTATTTTCCTCCCACAGCCAAGGCAGAAATGGAGGAAAGGTTTATTCTTCTGAAGCAGAATGGACGCCCAGTGGACGTTTATGCGGCAGAGTTCAACCGTCTGAGCCGCTTTGCTCCATACATGGTCAAATCAGAAGTCACCAGAGCTAGGCGTTTCCTTCAGGGGTTAGATTTTGAGTTGCAGCAGCTGATTGCATCGTTAGATCTGCAGACTTTCGCACAGGTACTCAACGCGGCGAGAGTTCAGGAGCAATTGATTAACAAGTTCAGAAGACCCCCAGTCGTTCCAGCACATAACCACGCGCCTCCTCGAGGAGCCATACCGGTTCACAGAGCAGGAACGACGCAAATGAAGCGCCCTTTCGTACCACAGCATCGCCCCCAGAGGCAGGGCGTAACTTGCGGATATTGCGGTAGAGGAGGACATACCCAGAAGGACTGCCGCCGTGCTAAGGGACAGTGTCTGATTTGCGGCTCCAGTCAGCACAGGATTAACAGTTGTCCTGAGCGAGCAGAGATACAAGGAAGTTCGGGACCGCCACAGCAGAGGCCGCAGGAACAGAGACAGCCATTTACAGGTCGCGGTCAGGGACGGGCTTTCACCTTGACCGCAGAGCAGGCAGAAGCGTCAGGAGATGTGGTTACAGGTACTCTACTTGTACATTCCTTGCCAGCTAGAGTACTTTTTGATTCAGGAGCATCGCATTGTTTCTTGTCTGAGCATTTCACAATTACACACTCAATACCACATGAACCACTAACCAAGGGATGGGAAATTCATACGGGTAATGGCGTTATTATATCTAGTCGAGAATGTAGATTATGCCCGGTTGTAGTGTGTGGCAGGGAATTCTATGCGAATTTCCTCCTAATTGGGACAGGCAGTTACGACGCAATACTTGGGATGGATTGGATGAGCACTTTTCATGCAGTTATCGATTGTCGTGCAAAGAAGGTGATCTTCCGTATTCCTAATCACCCGGAGTTTGTTTTCGAGGGCGGAAGCGAATCTTTGGAACCAGCTAAGTACAGAGCAAAGCCTAAGGAACTGACAGCCATGGAGATTGATAAGACCCCAGCCCCAGAAATTGTTCGGGACTTTCTAGACGTGTTTCCTGAAGATCTACCAGGTCTACCACCTCCTCGAATCTTGGAGTTCTCAATCGATTTGATTCCAGGTACTGCACCAGTATCCAGAGCCCCATACAGAATGGCACCAGTCGAGTTGGCGGAATTGAAGAAACAGGTTGAAGAATTATTGGAGAAGGGATTTATTCGGCCAAGCGCTTCACCGTGGGGTGCACCAGTTCTATTGGTAAAGAAGAAGGATGGATCGTTGCGAATGTGCATAGATTACCGGGAGCTGAACAAGGTGACAATAAAGAACAAGTACCCAATCCCGCGTATCGATGACCTATTCGATCAGCTAAGTGGAGCCAAGGTTTTCTCGAAGTTGGATCTCCGTTCTGGATATCATCAAATCAGAGTAGCAACCGAGGATGTATGCAAGACGGCTTTCAGGACCCGATACGGACATTACGAGTTCCTTGTGATGCCGTTCGGTGTTACCAATGCCCCAGCAATATTCATGGATTTAATGAACAGGGTGTTCGCAAAATACCTGGACACGTTTGTCGTTGTGTTTATCGACGACATACTTATCTACTCGAAGACCTGGGAAGAGCATGCTGAGCATTTGCGCATGGTTCTACAAATTCTTCGAGAAGAGAAGCTGTACGCGAAGCTAAGCAAGTGTGAATTCTGGCTTGACAAGGTTCAGTTTTTGGGACATATTGTTTCGGGCGAAGGCATCTCAGTGGACCCGGCAAAGATAGAATCTGTCAGAGATTGGCCGACGCCGAAATCAGTGGCCGAGATCAGGAGTTTTCTGGGATTAGCAGGCTATTATCGGAGATTCGTCCAAGATTTCTCAAGAATCGCAGAACCATTGACACGGCTGACACGGAAGGACGTGCCGTTTACATGGACAGAAGAGTGCACTCAGGCATTCGACACTCTGAAGCAGAAGTTAACCACAGCACCTATACTTACAGTACCAGATAATTCCGGTGGTTTGGTGATACACAGTGATGCCTCAGGGAAGGGTTTAGGCTGTGTTTTGATGCAGCACGGCCGAGTGGTTGCTTACGCCTCTCGACAATTGAGAAACCACGAGAAGAACTACCCTACACATGACTTGGAGTTAGCTGCGGTAGTCTTTGCGTTGAAGATTTGGAGGCACTATCTATTAGGAGAAAAAGTGGAGGTATACACCGATCACAAAAGTTTGAAGTATGTTTTCACTCAGAAGGAACTGAACATGAGGCAGCGCCGATGGCTAGAGCTAATGGCAGATTATGACTTGGACCTTCAGTATCACCCGGGGAAGGTCAATGTTGTACCAGACGCACTCAGTCGCAAACCAGCGGTCATGATGTTGACCGATCAGAGGAGTATTATTGAGGATTTCCAGAGACTTGAACTTGAGGTCGTTACTCCGAACGCACTCAGTCAATTTTGGCAACTACAGGTGCAATCTTCCCTGGTGGATCGCATCAAGATTGCACAAGCGGATGATCCTAGATTACAAAAGTTCAGAGAGCAAGTGGAAGCTGGATTGAGAACGGATTTGATTATACATGAAGATGGCTCTCTGAGATTCGGTAACAGACTCTGCGTACCTAAAGGGGATGTACGAGAAGAAGTTTTGGCTGAAGCACACAGTTCAGCTTATTCTGTGCATCCAGGAGGTACAAAAATGTATCAGGACCTAAAGCAGCACTTTTGGTGGAACGGAATGAAGCGGGAAATTGCGAGGTTCGTATCCAGATGCTTGGTATGTCAGCAGGTGAAGGCGGAACATCAGAGAACAGCAGGATTATTACAACCATTGCCGATACCTGAATGGAAGTGGGAGCACATTACTATGGATTTTGTGACGGCCTTACCACGGAGCCCTAGAGGTAATAACGCTATTTGGGTTATCGTCGATCGCCTCACAAAAGCTGCACACTTTCTACCTTTCCGAGTGGGACAGTCGACAGAATCACTGGCAGAAAGATATATGCAGGAGATTGTGCGACTTCACGGTGTTCCAGTCAGCATTGTGTCAGACCGGGACACGAGATTCTTGTCACACTTTTGGAAGAGCTTACAGGAGAGTTTGGGAACCCGCCTTAAATTCAGCACAGCTTATCACCCACAGACGGATGGACAATCCGAGCGTACAATTCAGACCCTCGAGGATATGTTGAGGGCCTGTATGTTGGACTTTCAGGGTTCCTGGGAGGACCATCTGCACCTAGTCGAGTTTTCTTACAACAATAGTTATCAGGCTAGTATTAAGATGGCTCCTTTTGAAGCGCTATATGGGCGGAAGTGTCGATCCCCAGTATGTTGGGATGATGTGGGAGAACGAAGATTACTGGGCCCCGAACTCATTGTTCAGACAGTGGACAAGGTCCAAATGATCAGGCAGCGTATTAAGACGGCTCAGGATCGACAAAAGAGTTGGGCAGATACCAGCAGAAGGGCACTTGATTTTGAAGTCGGAGATCATGTGTTCTTGAAGATTTCACCTACTCGTGGAGTTATCAGATTCGGGAGTCGGGGAAAGCTTAGTCCCCGTTTTATCGGACCTTTTGAGGTGCTAGAGCGAGTAGGAGAGGTGGCCTATCGATTGGCCTTGCCTCCATCGCTAGCTGGGGTGCACAATACCTTTCACGTGTCACAGTTGCGGCGTTACGTTCGAGATGAGAACCATGTTCTGGACCATTCAGAGTTAGTTTTGGAGACCGATCTGTCATACGAGGAGCAGCCTACTACCATTCTCGACCGCAGAGAGAAAGTGCTGAAGAATAAGGTCATTCCGTTAGTCCGAGTGTCTTGGGGCGGTCGTTCCCCAGGAGAATCCACCTGGGAGCGGGAGGAAGACATCCGTGATCGTTATCCACATCTTTTTGTTTAGTACATTGTACTCTTGTATCTTTGTTAAATTTCGAGGACGAAATTTTTGTTAAGGGGGGTATGATGTAAATCCCCGTTCCCTTTCTACATGAAATCTCCTATTTTCTGAATTCTAGTGATTAACTTATTCTTGACTCCATATATTTTTAGTTGGTTGTTTAAACCCTATTTTTTCGGCTCTTTTGGAATTATAGTCCAAACCCTAAAAGCTAAAACCCAAAATTTAAAACCAAAATTTATCAATAAAATCCTAACCCTATATTTTAAAACCCTAAGTTTCAGCCCACTCTAAATTTTTAAATAAATTCCTTATATTTTCCCGGCCTGTTTATCTCAGCCCACTCAAATGTTTCTTGATTAAATCCTTACACTAAAATCTCCTTTAGAACCCCTCAGCCCAATCTACTTCCTTCAGCCACATTTTTCTTTTAAGAAAATTTCTTAAAGACCCTAGCCGGCCCCTCACTCTTAGCCCAGCCACAAAGTTTTTTTTTAAAAAAGAAATTTTTTAAAAACAGCCCCCGGCCCACCGTCTCAACCTACAGCCCACAACGTTTTTTTTTGGAAATTGTTTTTTTTTTTTCTCGGCCCAAACCCCTAAGGCCCGTGACCACTTACCTCCTTATACCCGACCCGACCCCACTATACACTGTTCTTCTTCCCTTTCAAAAAAAAAAAATCCCAACGGCTACTCCATTAACGCGCGCGCACGACCCGCTTCCTCCGCCGTCGCCCACGCCCTCGCCCTGCCGTTGCCCCCACGTTGTCAAACTCGTCGCCCTCATCTCTCTCGCACTCACAAACTCCTCACCTCTCTCCTCTACTTTCACCGAGCCACAAATCTCCCATAACCCACTGCCACCTCCACCCACGACGACGACGAACTTCCTCCGATCCCCCTCTGCATCACCTCACGTTTCCTCCACCAACTCCCTCCTTCTACGACTCCACATTCGACAGCCCGAGCCCCTGCCAAGCAACCCCCTGCACAGAAACCCATTCTTACCGACGAGCTCGAATCACCCCTGCACGCCTCCTCGACGCCGGCAACCCACGACGTTGTCGACCCCACCTCTGCAGCCTCATCACCCTCGCCACAATTCCCAAGCCCCACTGATTAATCCTCCCCTCCAAAAAACACACTAAACCCAAGATCACCAAACCCACTTCCAAACTTTGAACTGTTGCACTTCGCCGGAGCGACCGCCGCCTACGTCGTCGATCACAGCGCAACCGGGAGACCAACAGAGCATCGACGGCAGTTTCACACGCACAAGACGACTCCGAACAATCCCGACGCGAGATCCACATCTAGATCGAGGCTCGCGGGAATCCGGTACGTGGCGTATATCGCGCGTTCGCGACGCCACTGCTGCCATACGACACAGAGGCGCCTTTTAAGTGAACCGGCACTACAGGAGTTTGAGAACTCCGTAGTTAAGCGTGCTCGGGCCAGGGAAGTCTTGGGATGGGTGACCTCCTGGGAAGTGGCCCCTGGTCGGGTCCGGTTTGATCCGAAGGACAAAACCGTGCGGCTTCGGCCAGAGCGGACAATACTCTCTGTATTGGAGGTGGGGCATGACAGTCTTTTTGGCCTTTCGACTTATTTCTGCTTTTGCGCCGAGTTTTCTTTATAACAGGTTGACAAGGAGCGGCATTTTCGTCCTTTACGGCTTGTTGGAGAAGGCGTTGCGTCTTGGCTTTCTCATAAATGGCCGTCTCGCGGTTGTGATTATCTCGGACTTTTTGACCAGCTTTCTTTATAAGTCTGTCCATTTGTTCCTCGAACGACGGACTGGGCTCCTTCGCATCTGGAACTTTCACCGGTTTAGGATTAGCGTCCTCCCACTGAGCATCCGCTTTTTCATCAAGGTCATACACGACGTAACAGCTGGGCAGCAACTCTCGTTTCTTTGACCGGATGTATCCAAGCCCTTTTGTTTCCATTCTCCCGTTAGGCAGTTTGCGTTGAGTCCCGGGAACGTTCCAGACCCTGTCATAGAATTTGGCCTTTCTACCGGTCTGTTTGAAGGATATCCCCTGGCGTTTCAGCAGCTTCTTCAAACCCTCTGTATAATATCTGGGAAGACGGATAGGCTGAAGCCTGTCGAGCGCAGGATCCGCGCCGTGCCAGATTTCTTTCTCCACTCTGTTTTCTTCAGAGCGGTAGAATAGAATTGCTTTCTCGCTTTCTCGCCTGGGAGGAATCTAGAACGTTTGCAGCTCTTCTACATTGTAAATATTGAGTGCATCCAGTTCTTTCTGGTGTTTAAGTGGCACTATGGCGACTTGTAGACTTTGCTCTTCGTCAGCGGATGTTCGTATTGAAGGTCGAGCAGAGAATACAACACGGATCTCATTTTCCGAGTCGCTGCCAAAGATCAACGTAGGAGCTGATGGTCCCGGCTTGTTGTGTTGGGGCGGACCCGAATAAACTATCTCCTCTTCCTCCTCAGTATCACTGCCGAAGACAGGGATGGTGGCGTTAGCTTTGTTCTCCGGCTTGTGACACTTCTCCGTGTCTTCGAAATCCGGTAAGAAGTATTTGGCATCTTCATATTTGCGGACCTCGTTCACAGAGAAAGGGTTCAGTTCTCCCGTCACGGTATACTCGAAACCATCCTTAAAATACTTCATACACTGATGTTGTGTAGAAGGGATGATGTTGTACTCGTGTAACCATGGTCGGCCGAGCAAAGCGTTGTAGCATGTTTTGGCGTCTATGACGTGGAACTTAATGTCCGTGACGAGTAGCCCGAAGCGTAGCGTCAGTATCACAGATCCGAGAGTCTTTGACGATTGGGAGTCGAACCCGGAGATGGTGATCTTGTCCCGAGCAAGGTGCTGGACGTTCATGCAGATTTCCTTCAATACCCGCACGTTGAGTAGGTTAACAGACGACCCGTTATCGATCAGGATTTTGCCTATCTTTATATCATGGCAGTATCCTGAGACATAGAGAGGGCGATTGTGTTCGCACGTCCCAAGTAGAAGGTCTTCATCGCCAAAAGTAACATTGGCCGTGTGCACTTCCTCCAATTCATCTTTCATCTTTTCCTCGGCCAGGCACGCTTGGAATTGTTCCGGGTCTTGGAGCGCCTTAATCAACGAATCTCTCGCCTCTTTTGATAGCAAAAGGGCGTCAAGAATGCTGAGCTGTGAGGGCAGCTTCCTCAGATGTGCTAAGACGTTGTAGTCCACCTTATTCTTCTTTGGTGGGTCTTTGGCAGCTAGCTCTTCCACCACTTGGTCATCTAAGACGATATCTTCAGAGACCTTTTCTTTCCCTTTATCATTCCTGTTCGAGGGCCCGAGGTTCTTTTCGGGCAGCGTGCGATTACGTAGTCGGATATTTTCGCAAACCTTCGGTTCTTCTTCTTTTCTCGAAGCGGACTCTTTAAAGAGAGGGGCAAGTTCCAGCTCCTCATCAGAATCGCTCCCGAATGTAGGCACTTATGACCCGCCGGTGTTAACTACGCGACAATCGCCGGTAGTTCTTTTACTCCCTTCGGTCGTATTTCTTTGCTCTCGACGAGTTTTACGCTTTTCCCGCTTAAAGCATTGTCGATGAGCAACATATCCTTGCCACCATCTATCGAAAGCTTTGCACTCTTGTGTGGGGTGCGAAATCTTTTGATGATATAAGCAATAAGACGGGTGCATTTTCGCCTCACCAGTAATTTCTTCTTCGGAGGATGGTAGCTTCATGCCCATGGACATGGCCTTAGCAAACTTCTTTCTTATCTTGAATTGGCTTTTGTCGGTAGCGGAGGTGTTCAGCTCCAACGGGATCGTCTCAGCTCCTTCATCAAGTCGCTGGCGCTTGGCCCTTTCAAATATAGCCGTCTCGCGTTCTCGATCCGCTTTACTTTTCAACCGAGCTTCATTAAGGAGTGCGTCAATTACCTCATCTGATAGCCCCAGAATTTTCGATTCAGGATCTGCCCCCGGCTTTTCAGTGTAAGGAGTCTCCTCCTCGTTTGTGACCGAATGGGAAATCATATGACAGCTCGCCACATATTCCTCGGATTCATCTGATGAACTTTCTCCCTCATCCTCTTCTTGAAAAACGTGATTGAGGAACTCTTGGAGCGTAATGGGAGTCCGTGCCTTCTGATTGTATTCCTCCAGCGCGTCAATTTGTTTTTGTAGGTCTGTGCGCTTGTCGCCAGGCTTCACGGGTTTCTTAGATTTCTTCTTCTTCTTTTTTGAAGATTTTGACGACTGGCTGCGAGCGCTTGAACCACCACCATCGGTCTTTGGGGTTGGACGTGGCTTCAACATCCCTTCAACGACCTGCGGTTCCAACGGGTTCTTCCACTTGACTGCTGGACATGTCTGAAGATCGTTTAGCATCCTCTTTGTCTTGGCTGATAATACAACCTCCCAAGGAGCTTCTTCAATGACGGAGCATGTTGCCCCCGGCGTATTCGTCCCTTTAGAGATGTGGGGCTGCGGGGGATTCACTTTCCATTTGTCAGATAACGCAAACTTGCCCTGTCGGTACTGGTTTTCAAGCCAATTCTTGAAAACGTAGCAATTTTCGATCGGATGGCCTAGTACTCGATGATAAGGACGGTAGTTGGGCTCGTTGACGTCACTTGGTTGCAACGGACGTTTTGGATCCGGCAGATTTATGAGTCTATTGCGCAACGCCAGCTCGAATAACCTCCTCGTTTTATCACGGGGAAAGGAATAAGGACGTCCCATCCTATCCTCAAGGGGTACGTATGGGCGCATATTATTTTGACGAGCAACCGGCTTCGAGTCGCTCGGTTGTTGTTGAGCATTAGCGACGACGATCGTTTTTCCCTTCCCTTTGTCATTTCGGGAATCTGGCCTTGGAAGAGGGGGTTTGTGGCCCATCTGATCCATATGTGCTAGTTTGTCAATCGAGGCCTGGAAGGTAGTCGGCTTGAAAAACATCATAAACTGCAAGATGGTTGCTTGTGGATCGAGGGTTCCCACAAACATACCCACCGCGGGAGCTTCTTCAATGCGTTGCTCACACTTCGACCATAAGTTCCGCCATCGTATAGCGTACTGAACCCATGTCTCGCCGGGTTTTACCCTGGCATTAATCAGTGCTGTCATCGGGGTACGTTCACTGGCACTTGCAAAATGCTGAGTAAACAACAGCTCCATCTCCGCGAAGGTTTTAATAGAGTCGTTCGGGAGCTCAGAGTACCATTCAAACGCCGTATCTGATAAGCTTCCAACAAACTGGCGAAGCAACAGCTTGTCGTCACCGCCGGTGTTGCTGCAGAGTGCCCTGAACTGGGCAACATGCTGATGAGGATTGCCCATCCCCTTGTAGACATGGAACTTGGGAATGGTATAACCTGGCGGGTACTTGATTTGATCGTACCAACTCGGATATGGCCTCCCCGTTTTCACGACCCGGCCGGCTGTTTCGGTTGCATGATGAACCCGTATTTGTTGGGCGATGTACTCATCCAAATCAGTTTTGGAGATTGCATCCTCTTTAGCTGTGGACAGAGCTGGTGGAGGATTCGACGTCTCTCCCCTATCGTCTTCAAGGATGATCGGGGGATCTTCAGCAGGCGGATCTTGTTGAATCATCATACCCACCATATCCTGGAACAGGAGGGCCATTTTCTTTATGTTGGCTGCCTGCTCCGCAGCTTCTTTATCTTTCTTTTCTAGTACGCGACGAAGGAATTCAGCGTCCGTTTCTTGTTCTTGACGCTCGTCCGAGGATGTTTCAGGGGTTTCTTTTGGCCCTGTAAGTGCGGCCATAGCGTTCATCATTTCTTGGAGCTTCTGCTGCTGCTCCTGAGCCTTGGTCACTGACCTTGTGTGCGGTCTATGACCTGTTGATATGCGGCTATCTTCTTTTCCCGATGCCATGTAAATCGTATGAACTGTTATGCCCCCTGACTTGGGGCGTTTAGGTTCACCATTTTTAACTTTTGCCGCTGACGTGGGAGTTTTCTCCGGCCTCCTTCTTTTGTGGGTCGTTGAGGTTGAAGGAACCGTTGAAGTGGGCATCCTAGCAGCTGCTGTCCCCCGCTGTTTAATGGGACGGTCCTCGTCTTTTTCCACCTTCGCCTTTTTCTGGTGACGAGAGCGACCTGGGTCAATCACGGAGTCTTGAACCCTCCGCCAAACTTTATAAATTCTTAAGGACAGCCGTTGAGGGGGCTATTCTTGTTTTGTTTCCGGAACTCTCTCCGCAGGTGGAGGAGATCTCTTCAGTGTAGCGGTTGGAGAGTTTTTTTCGTACACTCCTCAGCAGTTCAAAGTTGTTCCCAGTTGGGACAGCAGCGTTGACTTCCACCACTGGAGCCGGTGGAGTTAGCCCTGAGGGAGAGTTGCCCCCTGCCTTCCTCACTCGTTGCCAATGGCGACGTCGAGCACGGCGAGCTGTTGGGATTGGCTCAGAGATTGAGATAGTTTCTTTTTGCCCCCTGTCTGAATGAGGCGCCGCCGGTGTTAACCTCTTAAAGACTGAGGTTGTCTTTTGAGGGGTGATATTCAACCTGTCGAAGACGGATCCTCGAGCAGGGGCAGGAGCAGGAATCGTCGGTCTTGAAAAGACTGACTCTTCGACAGGGGAAGCCGCCTTAACGACTTCTGGAGCAGCAGTTATTGCTTTCCTTGGGATAGCCAATTTAGAGTTCTGATTTAGCCTGGTGAAAACAGAGGCTGTTGGTTTGGCAGTGGGTGACCCGTTGACAGGGGCCGTCGTGGCAGTGAGTCGGTCGAAGACCGACTTCTTGTTTACCTCCGATGCAGGCATCGGCATAGAGAAGCTTGTAGGTGGGATCATGGTCCCGAAGAACAGGCCAGTGGTGGCTTGGGTCACCTGGTCTACTGGCAGAGTGAGGAAGGAAGCCGCTTGGGGCCCATATGCTACACCCCCGGGGGAGATGGAGCGTCCGTTGCAGTGGCACTTCGAGCGGTTGGTGCAATTAGAGGCCATTGAATCTTGAGTTCTGCGCCAGGCAAAAGACCAAATCTTAGTAACTTAAAATCCGAAGGCAACCATTAACAAACCGCGACTGGTTCGCGAAGACGACACACGAAGTGTGGAGTGGAAAGAGGAAAAGGTCCCACCGGGCGTGCCAGAATCTGTTCCCCTCCGAATGGCGGCGCACAGGACCGCGATGTCCTGACGCTGAGATTCGGGGCAGATGCTATATGGTTTTATCCGTCTACCTCTCCGAAGATGCCAAGTTGATTTATGGTACCGTGTATCGGAAGTTTAGACGGATGCGGCCGATGTAGCAGACTTCATCAGATTCCTCCTCGCTTGAGGGATTTTTGATTGTGGGGACGCTCTTCCCTGCAGGCGCAAGCCCCTGCAGTTAATTACACTACCGCATCGCAGTAGCAACTTTCTCCTTCTCCAGAATTTCACTTCGTGTCATGTGTGTTTGTTTTGTTTGTGGTTGCCCGTGGATTGTATACGGAGACTGAGTAATGCCGTCGCCCGTAGGACGTGGATTAGTCCAAATCCGTATTTACTTAGATTTGGGTTTGGTGTTTTTAGTTTAAGGATGCATGTCGGGACCCGGTTCTTGCTCACGGAGCAAAGTGCCACACGGAACAAAGTGCCACGCCAAGTGTCGTGTTAAGTGGACGGGGGCCACCTCTTGAATCCGTGGGGGCCACCTCTTGAGTCCGTGGGACCCACTGTAGAACAATGGGGAATCTTCGGAGCACATTCCGAAAGAGGACCGAATTGCATTATAAATATAATGATACCACCCTCAATTACAGAGGCGCCTTTTAAGTGAACCGGCACTACAGGAGCTTGAGAACTCCGTAGTTAAGCGTGCTCGAGCCAGGGAAGTTCTGGGATGGGTGACCTCCTGGGAAGTGGCCCCTGGTCGGGTCCGGTTCGCTCCGAAGGACAAAACCGTGCGGTTTTGGCCAGAGCGGACAATACTCTCTGTATTGGGGTGGGGCGTGACAGAATGGTATCAGAGCCGGTCCCTCAATAGTAGATCTGTGGTTCGAGGACGAACCATTGTTCAAAGGTGGGGAGAATGTCGGGACCCGGTTCTTGCTCACGGAGCAAAGTGCCACACGGAACAAAGTGCCACGCCAAGTGTCATGTTAAGTGGGCGGGGGCCACCTCTTGAATCCGTGGGGGCCACCTCTTGAGTCCGTGGGACCCACTGTAGAACAATGGGGACTCTTCGGAATACATTCCGAAAGGGGGCAGATCTGTACTATAAATGGAATGATACCACTCTTCAATACAGAGGCGTCTTTTAAGTGAACCGGAACTACAGGAGCTTAAGAACTCCGTAGTTAAGCGTGCTCGGGCCAGGGAAGTCTTGGGATGGGTGACCTCCTGGGAAGTGGCCCCTGGTCGGGTCCGGTTCGCTCTAAAGGGAAAAACCGTACGGCTTCGGCCAAAGCGGACAATACTCTCTGTATTGGAGGTGGGGCGTGACAGAATGGTATCAGAGCATTAGTCGCGTTGCGGCTAAGATCAACTTAAACGTTCGTTAAGGATACGATAGTCCTGTTTGAGACTAAGATCAACTTAACGTAATAATCCATTTAATATCTGGCCATCGGGACTCGTCACCTCTCTAACGTCGTTAAAGAATTACAACGGCAGATGTCAGAGGAGTTTAGAGATGTACCCTTGAACCAAGGTTGATTTGGAGTTTTATAGTCCGTTTGAATGTTTAAGGATACGTTAACCGTGTTTGGGGGCTAAGATCAACTTAAACGGGATCGTTTAGATCCGGCAAAAGAGCATTTGGAGGCTCTATTGTTCCAGTTTAGGGACGTGGTGGTCCATGTTCCAGTTTAGGGACATGGTGGTCCGACATTAGTTTAGGGACGTTGCGGTCCGATATTAGTTTAGGGACGTTGCGGTCCGATATTAGTTTAAGGACGTTCCGGTCCAATATTGATATGTGGTTGTCGGGACCCGTCACCTCTCTGACGTCGTTGAAGGATTACAACGACATGTGTCAGAGGAGTTCAGAGATGTACCCTTGAACCAGTCGTAAATTGATTTAGGAGAGCATTTTTGCTCAGTCAATTTAGTTTGGGGACTTACGGCCATGATCGAGCTAAGTCCCATTGAGAATATTCAAGATTTTTCTTGATCTTTGGCCTCTTAGGCCTGTGCTAGGGCTTTGCCCATATTTAATAATGCACTGCATTTTATTCTGGCCTGCTAGGCCTTTTTGATTTGGGCTCTGTCCCTTTCTTTATGATGCAGAGCATCTGTTTTGGTTTGGGCTCTGCCCTTTTTTTTTAAGTAATGCATTGCATTTTATTAGGCCCGTTAGGCCTTCTTTAATTGGGCTCGGCCCTTTTGTAAGCAATACAGTGCATTTGTCTGGCGCTTTGCGCTAAGTAATGAGCGCAAGCTCATATGGTAATGACACGTGTCATGCTCTGGTGAGCGCAAGCGCAACAGCGCAATGCGCTGCGCTAGTGCGCTGCGCTGCTGCGCTGCTGACACGTGGCACGCTCTGGTGAGTTGCGCCAACACAGGAGCGCAACAGCGCTGTTCTTGCAAGTGCAGAGCACTGTTTTATCTTTTGATCGATTTTAAGTCAAAGAAAAACAAGTTTTTCTTGTTTTCAAGGAACCAATGGTTCATAAGCAAGTGCAAAACACTATTATTAGTTAGTTTTCCTTCTTATTGAAGATCGTTGATCTTGTTCTTAGATCAATGATCTGTTTTTTTAAAAGAATTTTCTCTTTTTCTGAAGGTTTTTACCTTTTTTTTTGTTCTTGAGGAATTCCTCAGAGTTCTCTTTTTTTTTCTCCGAAAATGTTCATGCCTTTGAATTGAGGTCTGGGGTCCCTTTTATAGTGCTCATAAATTAGTTAAATTTGTTAAAATCATCTTTCTCTGAGTGATTTGGGGAGTTTTCCCCACCGTTGGATCTTTGATCCAAAGGCCTCTGTTTTACAGAAGAAAATCTTCTTATTTTAATAAGAACAGAAAAGATTTATTCTGTTTTGCGCAATTCCCTTAGCGCGTGACACGTGTCGCGCAGCGCTTGCGCAGCTGCGCTTGCGCAGCTGCGCTTGCGCAGCTGCGCTTGCGCAACTGCGCAGGCACGTGTCGCGCAGTGCAGCGCTTGCGCAGCTGTGCCTGCGCAGCTGCGCTTGCGCAACTGAACGTTGTTTCTTTTACTTTTAGTTTTTAAAAGAGCCCTGCTCTGATTGGACGCACCGTCTTGGGCGTTGCGCTGTCGTATCAAATTCTGACACGTGGCGCGTTGCGCGCAGCGCACGGGATTTGAAGCGTTGCTTCAAAATTTGAATTTTTTTGAAATTCAAATAGAGCCTTGCTCTGATTGGGGAAACACTGGCCAGCTGCTTCAGTTGCATGATGAACCCGTATTTGTTGGGCTATGTACTCGTCTAAGTCAGCTTTGGAGATTGCCTCCTCCTTAGCTGTTGACAGAGCTGGCGGAGGATTTGACGTCTCTCCCCTATCGTCTTCAAGGACGATCGGAGGATCTTCGGCCGGAGGATCTTATTGGATCATCATCCCCATCATGTCTTGGAACAGGAGGCCCATACGCTTTATGTTGGCTGCTTGTTCAGCAGCCTCTTTATCCTTCTTCTCCAATATTCGACGAAGGAACTCGGCGTCAGTTTCTTGTTCCTGGCATTCATCCGAGGACGTTTCAGGGCTTTCTTTTGGCCCAGTAAGTGCAGCCATCGCGTTCATCATCTCTTGGAGCTTCTGCTGCTGCTCCTGCGCTTTGGTCACTGATCGCGTAAGCGGTCGATGACCCGTAGATATGCGACTGTCCTCCTTACCAGACGCCACATAGACGGTATGAACTACAATGCCCCCTGACTTAGGGCGTTTGGGTTCACCACCTCTAATATTTGTCGCCGGCGCGGGGGTTTTCTCCGGCCTTCTTCTTTTGTGGGCCGTTGAAGTTGAAGGGGTCCTTGCAGTGGGCACCCTAGCGATTGTTGTTCTCTGCTGTTTAATAGGACGGTCCTTTTCTTTTTGCACCTTCGTCTTCTTTTGTTGACGAGAGTGATCTGGGTCAATCACGGAGTCTTGAACTCTCCGCCAAACTTTATAAATTTTTTAGGACAGCCGTTAAGGGGGTTGTTCTTGCTTCGTTTCCGGAACTCTCTCCGCGGGCGGAGGAGATCTTTTTAATGTAGCGGTTGGAGAGTTCTTACGTACCCTCCTCAACAGTTCAAAGTTGTTCCCAGTTGGAACAGCAACGTTGACCTCCACCACTGGAGCAGGTGGAGTTAGCCCTGAGGGGGAGTTGCCCCCTGCCTTCCTTACTCGTCGCTAATGGCGACGTCGAGCATGACGAGCCGTTGGGACTGGCTCGGAGATAGAGACAGCTTCTTTTTGCCCCCTGTCTGAATGAGGCGCCGCTGGTGTTAACCTCTTAAGGACTGAGGTTGTCCTTTGAGGAGTGATATTCAACCTGTCGAAGACATATCCTCGTGCTGGGGCCGAAGCAGGAATAGTCAGCCTTGAAAAGACTGACTCTTTGACGGGAGAAGCCGCCTTAACGACTTCCGGAGTAGCAGCTGTTGCCCTCCTTGGGATAGCCATTTTAGAGTTCACGGGCTTCTTAGCAGGCCCCTCAGAGTTTTGATCCAGCCTCGCAAAGACAGAGGCTGTTGGCTTGGTAATGGACGACCCGTTGACAGGGGCCGTCGTAGCAGTGAGCCGGTCGAAGACCGACTTCTTGTTCATTTCTGGTGCAGGTATTGGCATAGAGAAGCTTGCAGGTGGGATCATGGTCCCAAAAAACAGGCCGGCGGTGGCCTCGGTCACCTGTTCTACCGGCAGAGCGAGGAAGGAAGCCGCTTGAGGCTCATATGCTACACCTCCAGGTGAGGTGGAGCGTCGGTTGCACTGACAGTTCGTGCAGTTCGAGCAGCTAGAGGCTATTGATGCTTGAGTTCTGCGCCAGGCAAAAGACCAAATCTTAGTAACTTGAAATCCAAAGGCAACCATTAACAAACCGCGATTCGTTCGCGAAGACGACACACGAAGTGTGGAGTGGAAAGAGGAAAAGGTCCCACCGGGCGTGCCAGAATCTGTTCCCCTCCGAATGACGGCCGAGACATTAGGACGTCTTGCCTGAGATTCGGGGTAGATGCTATATGGTTTTATCCGTCTACCTCTCCGAAGATGCCAAGTTGATTTATGGCACCGTGTATCGGAAGTTTAGACGGATGCGGCCGATGTAGCAGACTTCATCAGATTCCCCCTCGCTTGAGGGGTTTTTGATTGTGGGGACGCTCTTCCCTGCAGGCGCAAGCCCCTGCAGTTAATTACGCTACCGCATCGCGGTAACAACTTTCTCCTTCTCCAGAATTTCATTTCGTGTCGTGTGTGTTTGTTTTGTTTGTGGTTGCCCGTGGATTGTATACGGAGACTGAGTAATGCCGTCGCCCGTAGGACGTGGATTAGTCCAAATCCGTATTTACTTAGATTTGGGTTTGGTGTTTTTTTTAGTTTAAGGATACGTTAGCCGTATTGAGGCTAAGATCAACTTAAACATTCGTTAAGGATACGTTAGTCCTGTTTTGAGACTAAGATCAACTTAACGTGGTGATCCATTTAATATATGGCCGTCGGGACTCGTCACCTCTCTGACGTCGTTGAAGGATTACAACGATAGGTGTCAGAGAGGAGTTCGGAGATGTACCCTTGAACCAAAGTCGATTTGGAGTTTTATAATCCATTTGAATGTTTAAAGATACGTTAGCCGTGTTTGGGGCTAAGATCAACTTAAACGAGATCGTTTAGATCTGGCAAAAGAGCATTTGGAGGCTCTATTGTTCTAGTTTAGGGACGTGATGGTCCATCGCCAGTTTAGGGACGTGGTGGTCCATTACCAGTTTAGGAACGTGGTGGTCCATTATTAGTTCAAGGACGTCTCGGTCCGATATTAGTTTAAGGACGTTTCGGTCCACGAGTTTAAGGACCCCGCAGTCCGTATTAATGTGTGGTCATCGGGACCCGTCACCTCTCTGACGTCGTTGAAGGATTACAACGATAGGTGTCAGAGGAGTTGTAACACCCAGTTCTTTTTATACCAATATTTGTGTTCTCGTTAACTTATAAGATTTTAATTTAATTATAATTATTTAACCTAAACCAAAAAAATCACAAGCTCATTCTTTTATCTTTATTTTCATAAACTCAATTCCTTTCTAAGTCTCCCGGCCTGTTTATTTTCCAATTGATTTATTATAAATTCCTCAGCCCATCTTAGCCGGCCTACTCTCTTTTTATTTTTCATCCAATTTCCTTTAAATACCCTGGCCCAACTCGCCCCGGGCCGTTTCTTCTATTTTTTCCCAATTAACTCAATTTCCTTTTTCCTTTTATTTTATTTGGCCCAGCCCCTCTTAGCAGCCCGCTCCTTCTTCCCCAAATTAATTCTTTCCTTTTTATTTTTCTTGGCCCGGCCCGTTGCTCTTTTCCTATAATATATTTAAATCCTTCACCGGCCCGGCCCTTCACCTTCAGCCCACACCCGACCCGTTTTCTTATCTTCCCCAACGGCTCCTTCTTTCCCGCATACGTTTCCTTCGCCGTCTCTCTCGCCCCCGCCCCGGCTAGCGCGACGTTACCCCCATGATGCTCGCCTCGTCTCACTTCTCCTCCCCCTCATTCCCATCGCCTTCCCTCAACCCTCACTCCCGCAACCATCTCCTTCCCCTCTCGCAAACCCCACCTCAACCCACTGCCTCCAAGCTGCAGCCACTTTCCCCCGACGACGACGACGACGACGAACCTCCTCCTCCTTCATCTCCTCACCCTAACCTCCTCCTAAAACTCTCACCTTCACCTTCTCCAACCACCACAGAACCCTCCCCTGCACAACGAACCCCCTGCTCTCGAGCTCGGTGCCCCGGCGCCCTCTCGTCGGCGAGCCCCTGTGCCCCTCGTCGACCGCACCATCATCGTCGCCAACATCAACCCTCTCTCTCTTTCTCAGACCTCAATCTCTCCCTTTCTCACTCTGCTCTTTTCTCTCTCTCTGTGCCTCTTTCTCATTTTTCCTCTCACTGCCTCTCTCACTTTCCCTCATTGTTTCTCTCTCTCTCTACAATCTCACTCTCTGTCCATCTCTGTTTCCTCTCTCTCTCTCTCTCGCCCTCTCTTTATCTCAAAACCCATTTTTCTGTACAAACACTCACTGCGGCCATTGCCGGAGCGACGCCGTCGACCGTCGTCGACCCCAGTACACTCTCAGAGGATCATCAAGCACCCCTCAATCTCCAGTGACCGTGCAACGACTCCGGACAACTCCGACGCAAAATCCGCATCTCGATCCAAGCTCGCGCAAATCCGTTTCACGGCGTACATCACGCGTTCGTGACGCCGCTGCTACCGTGCGACCCCGAGACGTTTCCAGGCAAGTATTTTACTTGCTTACATGCTATTTACTTAAGTTACAATCGTTAAGTACATAGATTATAAAGTTACAAGTTTAAACCAATTATGTGCCATACCTGTTCGACGCGTGTTCCCAAAGAAAATACTTTTCTAAATTGACGGAACTGGATTACTTACATTGGCCCTTGCTGTGATGAATACCTTGTGCAAGTTTCGCTGGAAAACATGACCGTTAACGACTAAAACAACTACCCCCAAGTTTAACCGTAAAACTAGAATTTTATTGCACCTGGAAACCGTTTAAATTACCATAAATTATATACACAATGGAACGATGCGCTCGAGGGCTCAAATCGAAGCCAACTCGACGAACTATAACCCTATACTCAACCTGTGTTAATATTTGGATCGGAGTGCGACTTTGGACTGCAGTCCAGAGCGACTCCAATTGTTGCTTGCTGTTCCGTAATGGGTACCACAGGATTTCCTTAACTCTTAGGTTGCGTAACTCCGCTGTTTATTGTAGGTGAACCTGTTAGCTAGACAACACAAGTGGTTTCATTCTGTTTCGTTATCGTTTGTTATTTTATCTGTAATTTAGCAGATCGGGACGCATAACAGTCCCAACAGAATCAGAACTGACATATTGGTATTGAATAGTGTATATCTCCTAACGTACAGACGCGATTGAAGATCGGTCTGTTGCGTTGAAAACTTTACTAACAACCCTAGATTTCATTCAACTGCAGTATCGCTAAAATCTGATCCCAATTGGGATTAAAATGCGTTGAGAAACGGGCTTCCGATTCTGAAACCGGATTTCCAGCCGTGAACGCTTAAAATGAAATGGCTATAATTAGTGATCCTGAAACCCGTTTGGCGTGAAACTAAATTCGATGGATAGATAACTGAACATACTAATTATTACCTGTTTATCATTTCGCTAAACCGTACACGTTTGATTTATGATAATTTATGCAAGTGGTGGATGGTTGATTCATGACATCCTAAACATGCTTTATATACTGTTTACGCATCATATCTTACACCTGTCATTGCATTGATAACCTAGTGATAACGTGCATTTACCCAGTGTTAGATTTTAGTGATGATTGTGGCAAGTACGTCAGTGTTCGTGTATAAGTGATTAAGTGAAAATGATACGTACTTGTACACAATCAGTGAACCTTATTATTCTATTGTATTGTCGACGTCTGTGGGATGCGTGTACGTGTGACTATAAGTGGTATGGGACACTTATGGAAGCTCTTGCACGAGTGTCACAGATAAGGCACCAGAAACTGCCATTTATCTTAGGTATTAGTCGGGACGTGCTTGATGGAGGTCCTGCTTCCAGTTCTCGCGCAGACTTGTCACAGACCGATTGGTATTTAGGGTTATGGTTAGCGTTTGATATAGACCATGGGGTGTGGGGTAGTTTAAGTGTGGGTTCAACAGAATCTCGGGAGTCCCATGCCGGCTTATATATTTAGGGAGATATATGGAGATTTACAGGGTATGTGATTATCACCGTGATATACATGTTGGGCCCGTGGTCCCTTGCCCTTGGGTTCTACCCTTGGGTGGAGGACACTCACGAGTGGTTGACTCTCACACTTAGACTAACGATAGGCTTAGTGACCTGTACAGTGAGACTTAGAGACTGATAGGAATACTGGCATTGATATATCTTACTTAATGTGTTGACATACGTGGCATATCGTTCTGCTGTTTTTACTGTTCCGCTGCATTGATTACTGCATGTTCATATCCATACTGCCACTGATCTACTGTTATATATACCTATGATCACTGTTAGAATTGTTACATGATTTTATATATATTATATTGCTATTGTGTCGCTCTGACGACCTGAGTATGCATGCTCAGTGTGAGGAGAAGATTTAGCCTGGACCAGGACTAGACGCACTTCACGGACATCTTGTTTAGCTATCCAGAGTTATATCTTTTGTTTCCCATCAGGTCAGTTCATTTTACTGTTTTGTTTCAGTTACTGCATTACTCATTACCTGTGCATCATTTACTGTTTACCATGATGAACTAAAAGCCGAAGTGTGACAACGACAGGACATTTCCTTGACCGTAGGAGCATGGCTGGCCTTGTCTACCCCTCGTATTCCGTATTTTGGGAAGCGGGGCGTGACATGGTTTAGTTGGTATCAGAGCCAGGTTTTGCTTCGATTGGGATTGCAGTTTTCCGTGTATAGTTTGGCAATCTAAGACATTCCTTGGTCTTGATTGTAAACTTGTCATTCTTGATCCATATTCACATCGTATGTTCAGCTATCCATTCGCTAGGGTTTCGGGTGACTTGGCTAGGTTACGTAGTTGCAATTGCACTACCGTACTCTATTTAAGTGACTTAAAGTCATACGGTTGATTCTCCACTTATAATAAATTCATCACCTCTGATATTCTTGAATCTTTGTCCTATCCATATTATATTTTGATTCGTATAGCTTGTGACTTATATCATTCTCAAAAATTGTTGTTTCAGGATCATGTCTTCCAACGACTCTTCATCTATATCCGCTCCCCAGAATCAGACCATTGAAATTCTGAGTGTACTGCAAGGTCTAAAGGAAGCCCAGGAGCAAACAAACGACTTGTTGGCTGAAGGACTGAGAAGACAGGTGAATCAGGCACCAGCGGGAGTCTCCAATCATAAAGGGATCCCCATTAGACGAGGAAAAGAGAAGAAAATGAAGCGCCAATTTGTTTCCCCGCGACAGAAACAGCAGAAGACCCCGTGTTGTGGGTACTGTAAGAGGCCAGGACACCTTCAGAGGGATTGTCACCGCGCCCAAGGAAAATGTTTGATATGCGGGTCCAACAAACATCTCATCAGCGGTTGCCCCGAAAGAAAAGAACTACAAGGAGGAGACTCGTCCACATTCCCCACTTCTGCTAAGTGAGGAATACTGCGTAGTTCGTACTTCGAGGATAAAGCGGATCCAACATAGGATTCAATTTGCGTGACGAGGATGCAACGGTCTAGTGATCAAAGAAGAATTTTTCATATTTTTCTAGTTTCAGTAATAATGTAGTCATCTTCTTATAAATATTTCTTTCCATTTGAAAGCTTGTACCCGTTGAATTTTAGTTGAATGCAATAGAACTTTGAATTGTGATATATGTATCATTCTCCTGCTTTCTCCTTATTTATACTATTCATTATCACAGCATTATTATCCTGGTATTTTTCAATTCCGGCCACCGTATATCTTTCTATACTTCGTACACTTAACTACTTCCTTGATATGTCCCATTGCCTAATCATAACTCTTTCTTTTCAGACCATGGCCCACCCTGGAGCAGCGCCACATCTAGATGAGGATGCACAATCATGCGTATCCTTAGACAACACGCTGATGAGTTCTGACGATGAGATCAACGGTCCTCAGGTCAATTTCGAAAACAACGATTCAGAGGACGAAGGAGCAGACATCCCAGAGTTTGACATGATGGGCGATTCCGACGAAGAAGAAGGAGACCCTGAAGAGAACCTGATAGAGGAAAACCCCGAGGAAGACCCAATAGAAGAAAATCCAACGGAGGAAAACCCGGTGGAAGAAAATCCAGAAGAAGAAAATCACATTGAATCAGACCTCGATGAAGAAGCTCCATCCGAGGAAGAAGAACCAGAAGATCAAGACTCTGTTGTGGAAGAACTCCCAATGGCGATCCCTGCAAGGCGATATGGGAATGGACGCCCCTACCTGAGCTCGCGAGTCTACCGCAACCTGCTGAATCTCCACAACCGCGACTGACGGGATTTCTTTTTGATGTTGTTTTATCTGGCCAAATAAATCTGTGTATAGATTAGGGCCACATTTCGTTTTGAGAATGCTTTGTTTCAAATTTTCTAGAGTGGAATAAATTGCTGAGTTCGCAAATCCTTTGATCTTCTTAGTTCCCTTGCTATTTGATTATTTCTTCTATAATTATTTTCCTACTGAGACCTGTCCACCTCTACTCCTTACGTTGCCTTAACCTTCACTCAGATTAACCAGTACCACACATAATCGTTTAGAGGTCCACTCTTCATCTTTCGTCTGTGCCCGTTTGAGATCCTTTTGGGAGGAGAACGTTTCTTGTGAAATTTCCGAGTTCGCTAACCCTTCAAATCTTTGATTCATAAGATATACCGACCGTCGTTCTCCCCATATTTTCTCCTAGTAGTCCTTTGTTGCTCACCCTTACTTCTTGTGCTGACCCGATCCCAATCTCTTTGACCTTCAGCCTAAAGCAGCCACACTCCGACCTTTGAATGATACACACTTCCTTGAAACCCTTACCCTAGCTAACTTATACATTTTTGTGTTCTTCCTATTACCCTGACTATATATAGGGACAGTGTTATTCAAAAAATTTATTTTTCATTATTTTGGTACGTGTTATTGATTACTTCGTTTTATGTATTTTAAGTACACTATTATTATTCCCATTTTCAGTAGCGCAACCTTACACCGCACATATTTTTGGCCCATGTTTCTTAATTTCACTATACAAGTTTTCTAAATTATTTTAAACCTATTTTATCGATACATTATCCTAAAATGTTTTAACCTATCGACTAATTTTCACTACTTTATTGTCGTTACTATATTTTCGGGTTTTGTACCTATGATTACTATGGTTGAGCCTTATACTTATTATTTCGGCTTGCTTTTGATAGGCTTAGATGTGCACATATTTGGGTTTCGACTTTTATCGAACACGCCTTGATTATTATTATTCGTTATTGTTACCTATATTCTCGTATACTTGTAGTTGCTCTTATAGTGTTCCTACATTATACTTATTAGATCTATCTTATGTATGTGGTTCTTATATATATATGTACCTTCAAGTTTTTGTCTACCCGTTCTAAGTAAATCAACATGTAGTAGTGTTCGATATGATAACTCTTCGCTTATTATTTTATAACTTGTTGTTTCTTTAAATTTCGAGGACGAAATTTTTTTAAGGGTGGTATGATGTAACACCCAGTCCTTTTTATACCAATATTTGTGTTCTCGTTAACTTATAAGATTTTAATTTAATTATAATTATTTATCCTAAACCAAAAAAATCACAAGCTCATTCCTTTATCTTTATTTTCATAAACTCAATTCCTTTCTAAGTCTCCCGGCCTCTTTATTTTCCAATTGATTTATTATAAATTCCTCAGCCCATCTTAGCCGGCCCACTCCCTTTTTATTTTTCATCCAATTTCCTTTAAATACCCTGGCCCAACTCGCCCCGGGCCGTTTCTTCTATTTTTTCCCAATTAACTCAATTTCCTTTTTCCTTTTATTTTATTTGGCCCAGCCCCTCTTAGCAGCCCGCTCCTTCTTCCCCAAATTAATTCTTTCCTTTTTATTTTTCTTGGCCCGGCCTGTTGCTCTTTTCCTATAATATATTTAAATCCTTCACCGGCCCAGCCCTTCACCTTCAGCACACACCCAACCCGTTTTCTCATCTTCCCCAACGGCTCCTTCTTTCCCGCGCACGTTTCCTTCGCCTTCTCCCTCGCCCCCGCCCCGGCTCGCGTGACGTTACCCCCACGATGCTCGCCTCGTCTCACTTCTCCTCCCCCTCATTCCCATCGCCTTCCCTCAACCCTCACTCCCGCAACCATCTCCTTCTCCTCTCGCAAACCCAACCTCAACCCACTGCCTCCAAGCTGCAGCCACTTTCCCCCGACAACGACGACGAACCTCCTCCTCCTTCATCTCCTCACCCTAACCTCCTCCTAAAACTCTCACCTTCACCTTCTCCAACCACCACAGAACCCTCCCCTGCACAACGAACCCCCTGCTCTCGAGCTCGGTGCCCCGGCGCCCTCTCGTCGGCGAGCCCCTGTGCCCCTCGTCGACCGCACCATCATCGTCGCCAACATCATCCCTCTCTCTCTTTCTCAGACCTCAATCTCTCTCTTTCTCACTCTGCTCTTTTCTCTCTCTCTGTGCCTCTTTCTCATTTTTCCTCTCACTGCCTCTCTCTCTTTCCCTCACTGTTTTTCTCTCTCTCTACAATCTCACTCTCTGTCCCTCTCTGTTTCCTCTCTCTCTCTCTCTCTCTCTCTCTCTCGCCCTCTCTTTATCTCAAAACCCATTTTTCTGTACAAACTCTCATTGCGGCCATTGCCGGAGCGATGCCGTCGACCGTCGTCGACCCCAGTACACTCGCAGAGGATCATCAAGCACCCCTCAACCTCCAGTGACCGTGCAACGACTCCGGACAACTCCGACGCAAAATCCGCATCTCGATCCAAGCTCGCGCAAATCCGTTTCACGGCGTACATCACGCGTTCGTGACGCCGCTGCTACCGTGCGACCCCGAGACGTTTCCAGGCAAGTATTTTACTTGCTTACATGCTATTTACTTAAGTTACAATCGTTAAGTATATAGATTATAAAGTTACAAGTTTAAACCAATTATGTGCCATACCTGTTCGACGCGTGTTCCCAAAGAAAATACTTTTCTAAATTGACGGAACTGGATTACTTACATTGGCCCTTGCTGTGATGAATACCTTGTGCAAGTTTCGCTGGAAAACATGACCGTTAACGACTAAAACAATTACCCCCAAGTTTAACCGTAAAACTAGAATTCTATTGCACCTGGAAACCGTTTAAATTACCATAAATTATATACACAATGGAACGATGCGCTCGAGGGCTCAAATCGAATCCAACTCGACGAACTATAACCCTATACTAGTTTCCAGATATTCCTGTACTCAACCTGTGTTAATATTTGGATCGGAGTGCGACTCTGGACTGCAGTCCAGAGCGACTCCAATTGTTGCTTGCTGTTCCGTAATGGGTACCACAGGATTTCCTTAACTTGTAGGTTGTGGTACTCCACTGTTTATTGTAGGTGAACCTGTTAGCTAGACAACACAAGTGGTTTCATTCTGTTTCCTTATCGTTTGTTATTTTATCTGTAATTTAGCAGATCGGGACGCATAACAGTCCCAACAGAATCAGAACTGACATATTGGTATTGAATAGTGTATATCTCCTGACGTACAGACGCGATTGAAGATCCGTCTATTGCGTTGAAAACTTTACTAAGAACTCTAGATTTCATTCAACTGTAGCATTGCTAAAATCTGATCCCAATTGAGATTAAAATGCGTTGAGAAACGGGCTTCCGATTCTGAAACCGGATTTCCAGCCGTGAATGCTTAAAATGAAATGGCTATAATTAGTGACCCTGGAACCCGTTTGGCGTGAAACTAAATTCGATAGATAGATAACTGAACATACTAATTATTACCTGTTTATTGTTTCGCTAAACCGTACACGTTTGATTTATGATAATTTATGCAAGTGGTAGATGGTTGATTCATGACATCCTAAACATGCTTTATATACTGTTTACGCATCATATCTTACACCTGTCATTGCATTGATAACCTAGTGATAACGTGTATTTATCCAGTGTTGCATTTTAGTGATGATTGTGGTAAGTACGTCAGTGTTCGTGTATAAGTGATTAAGCGAAAGTGATACGTGCTTGTACACAATCAGTGAACCTTATTATTCTATTGCATTGTCGACGTCTGTGGGATGCGTGTACGTGTGACTATAAGTGGTATGTGACACTTATGGAAGCTCTTGCACGGGTGTCACAGATAAGGCACCATACACTGCCATTTATCTTAGGTATTAGTCGGGACGTGCTTGATGGAAGTCCTGCTTCCAGTTCTCGCGCAGACTTGTCATAGACCGATTGGTATTTAGGGTTATGGTTAGCGTTTGATGTAGACCACGGGGTGTGGGGTAGTTTAAGTGTGGGTTCAACAGAATCTCGGGAGTCCCATGCCGGCTTATATATTTAGGGAGATATATGGAGATTTACAGGGTATGTGATTATCACTGTGATATACATGTTGGGCCCGTGGTCCCTTACCCTTGGGTTCTACCCTTGGGTGGAGGACACTCGCGAGTGGTTGACTCTCATACTTAGACTGAAGATAGGCTTAGTGACCTGTACAGTGAGACTTAGAGACTGATAGGAATACTGGCATTGATATATCTTACTTAATGTGTTGACATACGTGGCATATCGTTCTGCTGTTTTTACTGTTCCGCTGCATTGATTACTGCATGTTCATATCCATACTGCCACTGATCTACTGTTATATATACCTATGATCACTGTTAGAATTGTTACATGATTTTATATATATTATATTGCTATTGTGTCGCTCTGACGACCTGAGTATGCATGCTCAGTGTGAGGAGAAGATTTAGCCTGGACCAGGACTAGACGCACTTCACGGACATCTTGTTTAGCTATCCAGAGTTATATCTTTTGTTTCCCATCAGGTCAGTTCATTTTACTGTTTTGTTTCAGTTACTGCATTTCTCATTACCTGTGCATCATTTACTGTTTACCATGATGAACTAAAAGCCGAAGTGTGACAACGGCAGGACATTTCCTTGACCGTAGGAGCATGGCTGGCCTTGTCTACCCCTCGTATTCCGTATTTTGGGAAGCGGGGCGTGACAGGAGTTCAGAGATGTACCCTCGAACCGAAAGTAAATTGATTTAGGAGAGCAATCTTGCTCAGTCCATTTAATTTGAGGACTTACGGCCACGATTGGGCTAAGTCCAATTGAAAAATGTTCAGCACTTTTATTTGTTTTTATTTTTGTTCGGGCTCTGCCCATCTGTTTTAGGCTTTGCTCATTTTATAAATAATGCAGAGCATCAATTTTACCTGGGCTCTGCCCATTTATTGTTTTGCAATTTATTTTGGCCTACTAGGTCTTTTTTGATTTGGGCTTGGCCCTTTAGGAAATGCATTGCATTTGTCAGGCGCTTCGCGCCAATCGAAGAGCGCAAGCGCTTGTCGTGACGACACATGTCATGAAAGCGTAGTGCGCTGCGCTAGTGCGCTACGCTTGCGCTGTGGACACGTGGCGCGCTTTGGCGAGTTGCGCCAATTTCAGAGAGCAAAGCTCTATTTCAAAAGCGCATAGCGCAAATGGTTTAGGTGCTGACACGTGGCGTTCTCAGGTGGCTTGCGCCAACCCAAGAGCGCAACAGCGCAGTTTGCAAGTGTAAGACACTATAATTTGAGAATCTTTTAGATTCTAGAACCGAAGGTTCATAAAAGAAGTGCAAAGCACCTTTTGTTTTCTTGATCTGATTTAGATCAAAGAAAACAAGTTCTTCTTGTTTTTCTTATTTCAGAGAACCAAAGGTTCATAAAAAGTGCAAAGCACTATTTTTATTTGTTTTTTATTGAAGATCATTGATTTTGTTCTTAGATCAATGATCTGTTAGAAGAAATCCTTCTATTTTAAAGGTTTTTACCTTTTTTCTTCTTGAAATTTCTTCAGAGTTTTCTCTATTTGAAATTTTTGATTTCTCACAAATTGTTGATGCCTTTGAATTGAGGTCTAGGGTCCTTTTTATAGTGCCCATAAATTAGTTAAAGAGATCTTTCTCTGAGTGATTTGGGGAATTTCCCCCACCGTTGGATCTTTGATCCAAGGGTTTCTGTTTTACGGAAGAAAATCTTTTTATTTTAACAAGAACAGAAAGATTTCTTTAAAATCTTCATTCTGTTTGGCGCAAATGCCCCAGCGCTTGACACGTGTCAAGCAGCGCAACTGCGCCAGCGCATCTGCGCTGACACGTGTCGCACAGCGCAGTGCTTGCGCAACTGAAGCGTTGCTTCCTTTATTAAAATTTAGATTTTCAAGGTAGAGCTTTGCTCTGGTTGGGGGAATCGGAAGCGTTGCTTCACCTGAGATATCTTTTCATCTCCTTTTTTTTCAAGTCAAACTTGTATTTCCCAAAATTTTGATTTCCCGGGTCTTGGAAATAATTCCACTGTGCACAGAATTTTCTGTGCTTGGTCTATATATATAACTCAAGGCCGAGCATTCTCTTCTCTCATCTTTAGAAAACTTCTTCGATCATGGCTTGCAACCGCCCTCATGCCTGCCGACAACCATTGGAAGTGCCGATTCGGGACATCGTTCCCCGTTTTGCTGCGCACCTGGTGGACTCTTCTCTTACGGACGAGCAATGCGATGCTGCAATGTACGAGCTTTTGACTCTTGTGGGGTCTCCTCTCCCCCCGCACTCCATTTGGCTTCGGATGATCCTTGCCTCGGTGCTCGCCGATATTCCTCCTCCTCCAGCAGAGATGTCCTCGGCAGTGCTTGATGCCGTCGAGGATAAGATCGAGTGCTTTTTCGAAGCGCACTTGATCACCAAAGCCCTGAGGGACTGCTCTTTCCACTTGCTGAGCCAGATACGGGCTCGCCGGGTTGTCATCGCCACCTTTTCTGACGAATGTGGCGATGATCGTTGGATGTCTACTTCTCGAGAGGATCGCCGCTTCAACGTGATGGAGAAGACAAAAAGGGAACTGGGGAATCTTCTTCTTATCTTTGCGAGCCCTTGTCTTTCCGATCCCATATTTGGTGATCTTTTTTAAATGTAATAATAATAATAATGAACAAGTATTTTTCTTTTTAATCAAGTACTTCATTATCTGTTAAGAGTTATTTTATTTTAGTTCTCTGTTGTGCTTGTGCATCGTATAATTTAATTTGCTATTATTAAGTGCATGTGATTCTTGCAAGGATAAATTGCCTTTGGTGTTTATTCTCTTTTATGAAGCGGTGCTTTACTTTTCAGTCTTAGAAATAGAGTTTCGTTCTAATTGGGGGAAACACCCTTCACCTCTCTCTCATGTCCATACTCTATTCTTTATTCATTTTCTTTTTCTTTTTCTTTTCTTTTCCTCATTTAAAACCAAACCATGCATGAACAATAAAGAAAAGCCAAGGTAGAAAAATGTAATAATGTGTAAAATGACATGGTGCATGTCATGTGCACAAATCAAGTTTAATGCACGATTAGTGATATTTAATCGCGATTAGTATTAAAGGGGAATATAATTAATCATAAGAATTTATAATTTGCTTAAATCATGTAAAACACCCTCATTTCCATAATTCCTATAATTTTCCAAATATTTCCCAATTTATCGGTATTTAATTATACCGCATTATCAAAATATTCATAATATTTATTATTTAATTATATAAATTCCCAAAAATAATATTTTATTTTTCTGAAATGTTACAGCTTGCCATGTAATCAGAATCGGAAGATGAACTTTTGGTTGAGTGGAACTAGAATTCGCACAGACGGCGCCAACTGATAGAGCTCTGGATCTCCTTCAGATGTTATCTTCCGTTGATCTGCTGTTTACGCCGATGGACGGCTGAGATTGAGTTGGAGGGTTGCCTCCTGGAGCGTGTGGATCTCAATGGGTTATGCGGTTAAGGCCGAGCTACCTGCAAAGAAGTCCCGGGGTGGTTATGCCACCGGGGACCCTCCGACGATCAAGTTAGACGGGGTATTTTGGCAAAGTAACGGCCTATTGGAGTGAGAATGGCTTACCTGAATCGTCTGAAAGAGGGGTTTATATAGCGGCATCAATGGGCAGGCGGACGCGAAATTCACTCCGGCCATTATGCCCCTGGCGTCACGCCCCCGTAATGGGCGAGATCCCGCATTAATAACGAGAATGCTCGTTAATGGGAGATCGTGATGGCGTGGAACGCGGGATCGTGGGCGGCGGATATCTCGCGCATGACGAGATTCGCGGAGCCGTGACGGAGACGCCTGTGATCAGCGCTGTGGGTCTGTCGGTGAGACCGAGGAAGATGAGCTCGGCGGGAGGCTCGGGCACGAGCGGGAGGCCGAGGCATCTTGGTTCTGTGATAGCTCGGAGGCGAGCCGGGGGGTGGTCTGGAAGGCCACCGAAGGTTGGGATGAACCTCGGGTCGAAGGCCCGTGGTATAATCCCAACTGAAGCTCTTGATCCTTTCTTGTAGGTTCTGGGACACGTCGTCTGCAACGTGTCAGTATCTGGAAAGTCACCGATATCGAGCATCATCAGAAAGTGGCCGCAAATTAACGTTTCCGGGGCAAATTTATTGGTCCCCTTGGTGTGTGCGTGCTGTGTGCTCGTTGTAATGTGTGCGTGGATGTGTTGGATAGGATTGCATGCATAGGTAGTGCCAAAATGAAAGGGCCTGAAGTTAGCGGATTCGGGCAGGATATATCTACAAACTTCAGACAATTCGACCCGACCGTTAATCAATCCGAAACCCAATACCCAAATCAAATCAAAATTGTAAGAAATTCACTGCCCAATCCCAAACCCAATTGCAACACCATCACCACCTTGCTGATGCTGTTCTAATTACCCTAATTCCCCAAAATTTGCGACTTCCTCTCCCTTCTTCAACCTCTCGAGCCTCGTCGTCGTCGCCGGCGCCGGCGTCAGGCCTCAGGCCTCAGGCGAGTCTCTCTCTGCGAGATCTCCCACTTGATCGCTTGAATTACGCTCTCTTTTCTTCGATCCACGAAGATTAACCCGATCCACAATTTAGCCGACCCCTAGTTTCATTCTCCATCGCTAGATCTGTGAAGTTCTTCATCTTACATCATCCCTTGTAGATGCCATCGAATCGATCCAATTGATTTCGAGGGCAATTTCGATCCGAACCTTAACGAGGAAGCTTTGTTTTTCATGGATATCGCCAGAAGTTGTATATTGAACGGCGTTTCTACTTGGGGTAAGCATTATTTTCGTAATTTGATATTTTTTTGTTGGTTACGTCGGAGCTGGGGTAGTAATGACTGTTGTTTTGGTTATTTACAGGACCATTATGTTGAAAGGAAGAAATGATGCAGCAGTGTTCTGACGATGTGCAGGGTTATTCAGCATCTAAGTCGTCTAGTTCTCCTATACAGTTGCCACCGGCATCTTCCAGCTTGAGGTGCAGGTATAGACTGTTTCCATGAACTTGATTTAGCATTCCAGCTTTGATGGTGTTCGTTCTAAATATTTTTAATAACAAATCGATCGGCACTCACAAATTGATATTTAAAGCAATGTTGAAAATAGCGATAGCATGGAGCGTAGCCCTCGGCCACCAAATAGCAAAAAGCGCAATTAGCGTAACACATAACGTAAGCTATGCGGTTTATCAATATTTTAATTAAAAAGTATAAAACTATAGCTATACTAAATATAAAGGGAGTAAAAATACTTAAAAACTAGACATAACAATAAGTTAATGTTTAATTCATGAGTTCTTACTTCTCATCTAGCATCACAAACAAATAACTACTAGCACACTACAAGTCCTACAAAGAGTAATTAAATAAGTGTCAACATCATATAAAATGCATAATAGACTAGCCAAAGGATGATAGAAAACTATAAACTAAAGTTATCTTCATCGGCTCATCATATTCGTTCCATCTCAAAACTGTGCTCCTCCAAGCGGAAATCAGCGTCCTCCGGATCGATGTACATATTATCTCTCACAGTCACACATTCGTCGCATCATCAATAATTCATCTTTGAGCCGAAGATATTAAAAATTCAATAACATTCAAGAAATGTCCTCAGGTGGCCGGTGGAGGCCTCAGGTGGCTAGATCGAAATGGGTTGGGACAACTAGGAGAGGAAGAATCTCTATTCAATCAGGATGGGGCCGCAGGGGATGGGTTTTGTTGATATGTTAATGAGTTTTAGTGTTCGGGTTGAATATTTTTGTAAAATACCCACTAAATCTTACAAGCAACATAGCGGTCATAGCTTATGCTACATAGCTTAAGCTACGTAGTACGCAGCGTACACTATTCATGAAAAGAACTTAAGCTATGAGCTATTTGCGCTATTTAAAGTGCTATATAGCGATTCTTGCTTTGCTATGCTATGAGGCGTGCTATTTGTGCTACGAGGCGCGCTATTTTCAACATTGATTTAAAACAATACAACGCTCTCATAATATTTAATTGGAGAAAGAGAACTTTCTTCCCATGGTGAGTTTCCACCTATTAAGGCTTCTTGTCAGTTGGCTAGAAGTGTGTTTCATGAGCATGACAGCCGACAATTTGAAAAAATTTAATTACATCACACCACATGGACCGATATCATTTATTGCGAGTCATAGGTCATATGGCCAGTAGTTCCAAGAAAGAACATGGTATACAACAGCTCTATGACATATTGGATTTACACATATTGCTATAAAAGAGCAGATATCACAAAAGCACGTTTAGAAGACAAAGTTCTCGGCCATAAGCCATATTACACATTATAGCTCTTAAATCATTAGATAGGGAGTAAAAGCCAGCCGAAAGGGTGTCGGCTAAAGTTTTATTCTACTAATCCTGTAGTGTTTCACATGAAACACCCAAAATCCATTTTAGGAAACAAGGGATTCACACAATATTGAAGTTGAGAGTAACATCACAGTGCATCACACAAGACAACCAAAACCGCTCAGGGAAACAAGGAATTAACGCTGTTCACAAGATTGATCCTTGTTCCAATCAACTCCTAACGTGATTCACGCACCGCACCAACTTCTATATTTGGAAAACATGGATATACACTACTCAGGATATCGGCTCGGTTCGCTGGGAATTAAATTAAACGAGCCTTGCATGGGTGCTCAAGACTAATTGCCCCTATACTTGTCTTGACCGGAACCTGAATGCAATTAACTCTCACTGAATGCCTAAAATCCATCTTTGGTAAAATAGGATTTATGTTATACATCCAAGATTCGACTTCTGTAAGATCATGGACGTTTATGTCGGCCAAAGATAAGACGCTACCGTTGAGAAATTTGTGTTCAACCACGGTAAAGGCTTTGTCTCCGGCCGACGCCATTGATATGACATGAATTACTTGTTGATGAAGCGCTTGCACTCTACTTCGGCAAGGACCTTCAATAGCACTGGTCAATTGTATTAAGCTACACCTAGGATAGACTAAGGCATTGCTATTCGATTGATTGATTCAGGATCCCTTAATTCTTCTGTTTTTTTGATATTTATACTTATGGAGTAGCGGTTACACGTTTCTTTAGCGTAGTTTCTTCCTACATCTTGTTTAGTTGATGTGCTACGTCACTCCTCAACGTGTGCTTTACTGGCCCACTATCTTACCCACGTCCTCAGGTCGTCTGGCCTTTTTCCTTCGCCACGGTCTTCCATCGGCTGAATCATAATATCGGCTCATGGCAATGTTTTGAGTTGAGAGATGAACCGAATGCGTAAAGCAGCATATCTTCTGCCTCGGCTAGCATAACCAAATTTTGGTGTAACCAGATTGATTTAGCTAATTTAGATTATGGTGAGATTAGGCTTGTGGTTTGGAAATGCTATTCATTTGGGTTGTAAAGTTGCAATCTTTTGGATATGGAAAGTGCTTTGTTTTGCCCTTGGCGTTATTAGTGCTTTCCGGTTGAACATAATTTCTTATATCAAATCTATCACCTTTTTTCATTCAGACTTTTTCACTAGATTAGGAGAATTTGGAGGCCGATGAATAAATTATTTAGGATTATGGAGAGCTTCATTAAAGTGCATGGTTTCCTTGGTTAGGAATTCAATGCTTTGTGATATGAACCTTTTATTATAGAGGCTTGCTTTATAGCCTAACCATTTTGATGTGGAAAGGATTACACGATGATGATGGCGTTGGCGGTGTTTTTTATTTTATTTATATTATACAATTTTTGTGAAGCTGACTTTGCATGTTACTAAATTTGTTGGGGGATATAAGAGGGGGAAAATGCATTTGAAGAGAACTTTATGTGGGACTTTACCTCAATTACGGATTATTGAATAAGGGCCATCTATACATGAGATAGAATAAATGATGTCATTAATATTTTTATAAGTTAAATCCATAAATTACTTACGAATATATGTAAGATGGGTGAGGAAAAGGCTTATGTTTATCAAGGTGATGCTTTATTCTGCTGTTTAAGTTTTATATCATGGTGCAAGTGGGAATTGTCCACTTGTACCACAAACATGCTACTTGTGTAGTGGTACTCGTCTTGCTTTTAAGTCAACCTGCATACTTTGTTGAGAAGTCTTTGTCGAAGATTGGGCTCCTAGAATCAAAAAAAGTAATCTTTCTTGTACCTTCAAATTGCATTTTGACAATGTTAGAGCAGCGATTGTGCTCGAGGCAGTTAGCTGCCATTCATTAATAAATTTCTGCCAGAATAGGATATATTTCTGTCAAAAAAATAATGTTGCCTTTTTTAATAATAAAAATGGTGGTTAGCTGCCAAGTACTGTAACTTTGAATCTATATGCTATCAGCAAATGATATCTTATGTGAATTTGGCATTTTCTAGTGAACTTGTATGTGCGTCAATACTACTTATCCAAAACATTAAGCTTATAGGGTCTTGGACCAGAATGCATACCGATCGAACTTAGTACTTAATACTATTATTCCCTTCATGTGCACTTTTGTGCCATGGTGGCCTCCAGCATAAACACTCGGGTTGTTTGGACGCACAAAATAAATGGGTTAATAGACATATTTTTAATTTTCAAATGACTAGGTTTCATTTTCATACCATCAATATTGTAAAGAATGGATTCAGAGTTTGGTTGGCCTGCGAATAAAAAATATCTAGTTTATTCGGTGAGTGTTTGATTTATTCAAACTATGCGGCCATCAATATTTTTATATAAATATTACATATAAAAAATTCAAAAAATATAAAGATGTAGAAAACTAATATACCCGTGGCCTAATGATAAGGCGTCCGAATTAAATTGGAACATTGTGGGTTCGAGTCTCGGTTGTGAAAGAAGAATATAGATAGAGAAATGAGGAGAGAGTGTTTCTGAAATAATAATTGTGAGTCTCACTTATTTTTTTAATTAAGTTGTGAATTTCACACTTAATATTTTCGCAGTGAGTTTTTTTTTTGTTTTGGGCCTAATTGGCCAATTTGACCGAATTGTCGCGTTATTCACCGAATATACGGTTTGTATAGCGAATATTCAGTTTGACCGCATATTTGACCGAACATTGAAGTGTTTGCTCGTTTTGCCACCGAGTCGGCCGAATATTTCGTTTTTTCAACACTGCATACCATGTCAGTTAACCATTTTACCTAAAATCTTAAGCATAAGGATTGTGGGCAAACAATTTGCATCAAGCAAACCTTATATGATGCTCATTCATTGCTCTTGTTGTAAATCCTTGATATAGTTCTCTATTTGCAATTCCTTTGTCCAGCTAGGATCCTAGGCATCTACCTTTTAAAACGCTGTTGGCTACACACACAAACACATTGCATCAATATCCACGCAATTGTATCGGATACTTTTTCGACTCCTTGAAAGTGCGTTAACCGAGAAGTTGTGGAAATGGATCTTAAAAACATAAACAGATAAAGTTAAAGTTTGTTATATCTTCTTCTGAAGGTGGTGAAGCAATAAAGTATGATAGGAAAACCAACACAAGCTTACATATTCCTTTACTGACACTGGTTGATACGTTGCAACTTTTATGACCACAGAAATGTCTTCCAGTTGTTAGCATCGAGGGAAATTTCTCCTCGTGCAAGATACTCCTCAAAAAGTCTGCGGCGAGAAAGTGCACCATGCAGGGCTGATTGCTTTGGGCCGACATGTGGAATAATAGATGCACGGCATGCTCTACATTCTTGGTAAAACATCCATCCTGTAGTTTATATATTCTATGAAAACTTCATTCAATAAAATGAGCTAGTTGGTCAGGAAAACTGCCGTGCCTGTTACAATTTTAAAATAGCTCAACAGGTGCTGTATATCTAATCGATGGGCATGTAGTTTCTTGTACATTCTTCCCTTCTGAACCAGAACTATCCAATGTTGATTCATGTCACATTACTCTCAGGGTAGAAGCAGAGTCATTGCATCATTTGTCGGCCAAATATTGTCCTCTTCTACCTCCTCCAAGGTCAACAATTGCTGCAGCATTTAGTTTAGATGGAAAAACGCTTGCTTCTACACAGTAAGCGTGTGCTGCTCGTATTTTTAAAAAAAATTTATGTCCTTAAGTTTGCTTGCTATGTGAACTTGCTGTTAACACTGCCATGAATAAATTTCAGTGGTGATCACACTGTTAAAATAATTGATTGCCAAACTGGAAGATGTTTGAAGGTCTTAAGTGGCCATCGGCGAACGCCATGGGTGGTATGTATACATTTGCTAATAGTTCAGTGCATATTTTTTTTGGGTTCTATTCCATTGTTAATTTAATATACAATAATACTTGTCCTCGTTTATATATTACTTTATCTAAGATATCCTTTTCAATAATCTTCTGGTTAAGGTAGTGGTTTTCATGGGAGATCAGTCTACTTTCCTGTACAGTCGGAGACTCATAATGAGTGTTATTTTAAATAAAACAGCCACTGGTTTTAGTTCTCTTATCAGCTTAATCTTCCTGGTTTTAGGAGGATGTACATTGAAAATTTATACCATGTTCTTGCTTCATGGTTGCTTGCATTTTAAATCCACCCATAAGCAAAAGTTTTTTAGATTACCATATTTAATAAATCAAGATTAGCTAGTTTAACCTGTAAAAGCGCTTTGAATAATGAACAAAGCTCAAACTTACATGCTCATGATAAAGTTTGTCTGACAATACTTTATTTGTTCCTTGGCACCGTGGTCTGTAACTTGCTGTAAGATTGCTTTGTTGTTGCTGTTCATGCTTTTGTGAACATTTCTTCATTGTAGTAAAGTAGAGGAATGGATGGATGGGAACATATTTTTATTCACTTGCTTCTTTGACTAATTTTATTTCGGAAAGATATTTGCAATTCCATATAGTACAGCTTATATTACTCCTTCATTAGAACTTCTGTCATCCTAGAGAATTGTTGGTAGGGTGCTTCTGCGCTGCGGGAGCTTAAACCGCATAGTCAATTTTTGCTAGATTTTGTTACCATCCAACCAGCTGATTGGGTTTATCACACACCCCTCTCATTATTGCCAATGAATCTTGACACCAACTCACTAACCGAAACTCAATGAATTGATGCCGGGTTGACAACTAGTTGTAAAAGTTTGTCAAAAGATTCCATGGGGCCTTTTTCAATGTTGGATTGTGTACCATATTCAACGCCCGCCCCCACACGCACCCCCTTTATTTTCCTTACTTTTAGGGAGACTTTGATGTTGATTATGATCTAATTGTTAGAATCAAGTGGAAAAACATATACATATTATCAATTTACTGGAGGAGACGATCCTTGTACAGGACAAAAAGGACTCGAAAGTTTGGGATGAAAGCTCATTGTTGTTGTCTACAAGTGATGCACCTTTTAGAAAAGTGATTTTTTTCCATATTCAAGTTTGTAGAGGATGATGCGAAAATCCTTTTCTTTTGGGTCTAAGGTCTAGTCGTGACCGTTTAGGCGCCTATGCAGCCTTCCGTCTAGAAGAGCCGCACCGCACTGCATTAGACCGCTAAGTCATGAATTTTGGTTACACTTGTATTCTTGTGGGTATACTATATTTATTAATTGGAGTGTAATATATAATAAATTGGAGTAGTTTTAGCATCATTAAACACTGAGGGCCACCATGAGGCCTTCCACCGCTGATTTTGAGAGCCGCCGCGGATTGCGAGAGCCATGAGGGCTAGCGATCGCCGTCGGTTGCGAAGTTTTCCAAACCGAACTTGAACCAAGATCTTCACTTCGATCTCCACTTCAAACTTTAATCTTGTCTGCAACTTTGAACTCAACTTCGACTACAAGCTTCAACCATGCCAACACCGGCTTCGAGTTTCGAGCTTTTGACGACAATGGTTTTTTTTTGCCTTTTCTTTTTTTGCTTTTTGGGACTTAAAATTGGAAAGATTTAGCTTAGACAATTAATTAATTTTTTAATTAAATTTTTTTTGATCTTTGAAAAATTGATGGAATTTACTTTATTATCAGCTTGCATTTAATTGTTAACACCTTTGATAATGCTTATTTAGGCCGTTGCTACAAGTAAAAAAGAAACCAAAGTAGTTGACAATCAAATTAGAATCAATATTTAACAAATATGTTTAAGAAACAACAAAATTAATTCGAAATACACCTAAATTGATATCAATGCGGCCTTGACGACCGCCTCTGCACCCAATCCGTTTGGCCGCACCACTTTTCTTTGCTGCTTTTTAATCACTGCATGAAGCCATTGTCATGAACCAATGCTCTTAGGGGTGGTTTGGCTCATGGAATTGAAAAATTGGGCATTGGGGTATAGTACAACTGCACCGTATTCCTATTTTTCTTTTCGTGGAATTCTCACTTCATTTGTTTGTTTGACATGTATTATGTTTGTGGCATAGGGGGACATTGTACTCCATTGTTTGGTTGCTCAAAACAAAAAAAATGAGAATTGGGTTTTGGATTTGGGGATAGAGAAACATGGGCAAATCTTAAGCTTTACTTACCTCACTAAAAGGCAAAAGTCAACCAACATAGGGAGTTTTTTCCTCCTACAAACAATAATTGTAGAAAATCATCAAACTAACAACCAAAATTATCAAGATTATCCCAATTCGAAGATTAGGGTATCTAATTGACAGTAAATAGGTAATTTGAGAACAATAATTGCAGTAAATTAAAAATAAATTAAGCATGCAGGAAATTCCAGCAATAAACTGAGCCAAAAAAAACCTAACCCTAACCCTAAAAGAAATTGAAATCTAAGATTTAAAAAAACCCTACTTTTTATAGCCTTCGCCATAATCCCCAAAAAATGTCAAAGCTGCCAACATGGAAATGCCAATTCCAAACTTTTTGCTTGGAATTGGAATTCCGAAAATAGATGATGTGGTCTAACTTCAATTCCCAGAAGCACTAATTCCCATTCCTCTAAAACAAACATAGGAATGGGAGTTCTAGCCTTTTCATTTCCCATAAGCACTGTCTTGTCCCCTCTATTCCTAAAACCAAGTCCAATTCTTAAAAACAAAATGCCCCCTATGGTATCATGGTTTTGTATAACAAAGCTTTTGTATCTGTTGCTTTACTGTCAATAATCAATTTTCATTTTACTATAACAGTATTTGTGTTATTATTTAGGCTGTTAGCTTTATATTGAAACAGTAGAATCTTAGTGGTCATATGTCCTTGGCAGGTTAATCACTAAGCGGTGTATAATCAGTACTATTAATACCCTAATCCAGTGATGGTCATTTTTAACTCATTATGCATGTCTAATATGATTTTATATTTTATTTATGGAGCATAAAAAAAACTTAAGGTAATGTTATGCTTAAATGAAGTAATTATATATATCATGGTCTATTGCTCCGCTTGGGCTCTTAGCATGGATTTGACAGGATCTTCCTAGTTATAGAGCCTTTTCTAGGGTTCTTACTTATTGCTAGTCCTTGTAAAATTTTCATATTCGTGCTGACAAGTAGGATTATAGTTTTATAATAACTTCGCCCTGCAAGGTTTAAATATATAAATGTAAATATGTTTTGTTTTATGATGGGCTGTCTGCAGGTAAGATTTCATCCACTTTCTTCCGAAATACTTGCTAGTGGTAGCTTGGATCATGAAGTGCGACTTTGGGATGCAAACACTGCTGTTTGTTTAGGATCACAGGATTTCTGTACTCTCTCTCTCTCTCTCTCTCTCTCTCTCTCTCTCTCTTCCATTATTTGCTTCGTGTTTTAAATAGATTTGGTGACCTTGCTATATCCTTGACAGTGATTTATTATCTTACATTTTGTAGCGTTTAAATCACATGAGTTTCCTTTTCGAATGAGCAGATCGTCCCATTGCCTCAATTGCTTTTCATGCTCAAGGGGAGCTGCTTGCTGTAGCTTCGGGTCACAAGGTAATAAAATCCCTACAATTGGAGCATACTTGGAACTTTTGCTTGCATGTGTTAGTTCCAATTTACATCTACCCAATAGTTAAACATTGTGTCCTGACTATGAAATGTTATTGATATGATAGCTATTCATATGGAACTACAAGAGGAAAGGAGAAGCATCTTCCCCTTCAATTGTGCTGAAGACTCGGCGTTCATTGAGGGCTGTGCACTTTCATCCACATGCTGCCCCACTCTTATTAACAGCTGAGGTGGGATTGTTTTAGCTTCACATCTGAATTGTTGTTTATCCAAAAGGCTCGAATGCTTGATTTATGTTCCTCATCTCAAATGCAGCTATTTAAGAGAACCTAATGTGGCTGTTCTTTTTTTGGTAGGTTAATGATCTAGATTCTCCAGATTCACCACTGACACTTGCGACCTCTTCTGGTTATTCACCGTATCCTCCTCCTGCTATCTTTTTCGCAAACATTAGCCCTAAACTCCGTGCTCATCTGGAGGCTAATATGCCTCTTATACCTTCTCCTTACTTGTTTTGGCCGACATTTGTAAGGGATGATGGAAGATCATCTTTGCAGCCGGGTGGCAGGATTAGTGGCTTAGTCAATGGGCATCCTCAAGCAGAATCTTCTCAATACACACATGCAAATGGTGAAAATCAGTTTGCCAATATAGCGACCCCTATGGATATATTTTCTGTTGTGCCTTCTAACACAAGCCTTTTAGCAGAGGAAACTGCTCCGTCCAATTCTTTTATGGCTTCTGCAGAAACCAGCAGGTATGAACAAGGAAGGTCTAGTGGCATTTCATGGAGATCGAACGTTGTCACTATGCCTAGGATCGAGGGTGCTACTGTAAATTCATCTACCGTTGATCTTCAGACCCTGTTGAGAAATGTAGAGGGAGGACAGCTCCATCAGTTCATTCCCATCAGTGATCCAGCACGTTGGGAGCTTCCTTTTTTACAGGGTCGGTTAATGGGCCAGACCCATGCTGGCCCCCAAGGGAATCCATCTCTAGGTCATGAAACAGGCAATAACTTGTTGGCACCTGGTCTACTTTATACTCGTAACATGGAAGCGCTGTTATCTTCAAATGTGACAAACACGGCTTCCCGGTCTAGGAGGTCAAATACCCGTCACCGATCACGGTCTCGTATGACGGCGTCAGTAGATTCTGGAGAAGGTGCCATGTTCTTAAATACTCAAAATGATGAAAATGTGCCTCTTTCTGGTCCTGCTGGCATTGCATCTGAAATACAGACATCGCTTGCAGCAGTTGCCGCAGCAGAATTACCGTGTACTGTGAAGCTAAGAATATGGCCGCATGATTTACGAGTTCCATGTGCACCTCTTGATCCAGATACACGCTGTTTGACTATTCCACATGCCGTGCTTTGCAGGTCTGGTTGCTATATTATTATGAAAGTTCATGGAGTTTTAATATCTCATATCAACCTTATGAAATTGTCAAAAGAGATTCTTTACGTCAGTGTTCAGTACAAACTATATTTTAGCATTATTACCTGCTTTTGTTTTATTGTTATGAGATTTTGTTTCAGTTTGGCTCTTCTGTTTTATATTATAACTCAGATGACTGCTTGTTTTCTAAATTTATAAAAATAAAATCTTTTCATCACACCTTTCTTAGACACACAAACAGTTTTGTAAAAGAAATCTTTTCATCATACCTGTCTTAGACACTTAAACAGATTCAGAAGGTATTTAGAAGGTTGCTCCTTGGTTGCATGGCCTTCCCTATACTGCATGACAAGAAAACATAGCTTTTCCTACCAGCGTAGTGGCCTCCAAGGGCTTTTGTTTAGTTGCTCTCAAATCTGAATTTTATCACTATATATGTATGGTTGATGTCTGTCAGATTGACAGCTGGTAGCGAAAATTTTGTTTAGTTCTTGCACAACTTTCTCAACATTGAGTTGTGCACCATAGCTGATCCCAATTCGATTTAAAAAGGAAATGATAACTCTACTGTTGATCCCTAACAAGTTAGTTATGAGCTCATCAACATTTTCTCCATTGGGTTGATGATGGTCTTCTTCCATTTGTCGCTTCAGTAAATTTGTTGAGGAGTTAATTAATTTTTTTGTTCATGATATTTAGTGAGCGTCTGAAGCAGTGTCTTTCTATGTCATGTTTGTTGGTATTTGCTATGCTTCTCATTGAATACTTTTATTCTCTTAATAATTGTGTTATTTTCTTCTACTATTGCTCCAAAAATTAGTTGATAAACTCATCAATATTCTTTAGTTCATAATGTTAAGCGAGGGTCTGCGGCACTACTTTACTAAGCAGCGTCTAATTTAGTTCTCAGTTAAATCTGCTTACGTAAAGTTGGCTTATTCTGGCTATTATTTCAATTTATTCCTGAGTACTTACATCTTCTTCATAATAACAGTGAAATGGGTACGCACTTTTCTCCTTGTGGGCGATTTTTAGTAGCATGTGTTGCATGTAGGCTTCCTCAGATGGAAGGTGATCCTGGACTCCAGGCCCAATTTCACCATGATCCCTCTGGGGCTGGGGCATCTCCGACACGGCACCCTATTTCCGCTCACCAAGTGATGTATGAGCTTCGTGTCTATTCACTCGAAGAGGCAACGTAAAACTCCGACCTTTACTATCAACTACTGTATTATCTCTTCCTTTTTTTCACCATAGTTGACATTCTGTTATGCGTTATAGCTTTGGTTTGGTGCTGGCTTCAAGAGCAATTAGAGCTGCTCATTGTTTGACATCTATTCAGGTTAAGCCACTCTCTCACACTAGTCATTGTCTTGCCTGTCTATTTGCCAATATTAATTCAGATTACCCTGCCTTGTTGTATCTGATGCTGTAATGTATGCTCGCGCCATGTGGTATCTAATGTTGTGTTGCATGCTCAATTGTTGCATGAGCCCAAGTTGAATAACTTGTAGCATTTGCTTTACTAAATGCTTCTCTCTACTAGATTCATGGAAACTCCTCTCGTATAAATAGTTTCCATGGCAAGAATCTCAGACCAACATTGAAGATTGACCAGATTCGGTAGTTGAGATTTGGTCTACAGCTGGTGTAAAATTTTGTCAAATATCTTATGGGGTCTTCTGGATATGGAATTGCATTCCAGAGCTGGCTGGCTTGATAAGGAAAAAGCTTAGGATTTAGGATTCTTCTTCTTCTTCTTCTTCTTTGAATGAAGAGCGGGGTTTGTAACGAATCCATTGGATTTAGGACTCTGCTTATGTTGAATACTGATACAATATTTTATTGCCAATGCAGATCAACTTATCTTGAAATTCAGTGCTTGCATGAATTTAATACTTCTACTTCACTAAATTGAACTACGAATTAATGCACTCCTCAGGAAAACTACAGCATGACAGGTCTTTGTAAGTTCAGAAGCTGATGGCACTTTATAGGGAAAGTGCTATAGCAGCTATAGTTCATGGTGGTTCAGTGTAACTCAGCCTTTTCTTTTGTTTGCAATAATGCTTTCATATCATGCTTTGCCGACTCCTGTGCTCATATTTAAATTGGTTAACTATATTGGCTTACATGAAATACATATTTAGAACTCTGAAGCATAATTAATGTTTTCTGTACATTCTCTTTTTGTAACTTTTGGGACATGAATGGAATTGCCCAATTGATTGTGCATGAACTAGTATTCTTTGGAGAAACTGGCTAATACAGACAGTTAATTGAAGGGAGGACTTTCCTGGTTAAATTGGGGATTCAATAACAACCGTCTTATCTATCGCGATTTTTGTACTAATTCCAGTTCACAATGTAGATAATTAAGCCTTTGCACTTTGTGCAATTTCTCCACCAAGAGAGGTTAATAGCTTCTAGACTTATAACAGTTGCTGAATACAGGAACTGGTTTTTAGGCGAGTATGGCTCATATATCTTTAGTCAATGCCGAACCTGAAGATGTGGGATGGCCATTCTACGTACATCTTTTGCTTACCTCATCTGAATTCTTGTTATAATAATATGCCAAGGCACTGTATTAGTGTATTGGAATAAAACTGACAATTGGAATAAAACTGACAAGGCGAAGATCAATGAGACGAAGAAGTAACACATTGTTTTGTGTTGTCTTTATAAGAAACAACCAACAGTTTTGGTGTCTTAATGCATTTGCACCAAAATGGTTGGATAATACCTAACCCTCCTCACCCACACCGGTAACACTCTCATGCATACACACAGCATTTAGTTTGATTTAATAAAAATAAATATGTTTAGTTTGGCTAAGTCAAGGGTTTGGATTAAGCTTATACTTCTCATGATTCTTCACTACTGTTAACCGCGACATATCATATTGGGTAACTTCATCTCCAAGATCAGGATGAATTTAAAAGTCCCTGAGGCTTTCTCTCTGCCTTTTCTAGTTCATTGTTCTATCTTCTCTCTACCATCCTTCACCTCCCTTTTCTTTTCTATGTACATATTTTCTTTTCTCTTCCTTATTTCTTTATCTGCTGAAAATTTCTTTCTACAATCTCATTATATTTATCCGACCACTTGAAACTAGAAAACATATATAGTTCCTTGATCTTTAAGCTCTGGAAACCTTTTCCCATCAACACAGCTCTCTCAAAATCATGAATGTTATATAGCTCGCTGAAACTTGTGTAAGTTAAGCGCTGTTTGGAAGAAACTAAGTTAGCCAGCCATGCTGCTAAATCCAATTGGATTATAATTTGCAACTCTATGTTACTGGGTAACTGATTGCCTATGGACCGTTGCAGATCCTTGTATGAAGTTTTTTATTCAGTTCACTTGAAGCTTGGATGATGTTCCAAAGGATGAACCTGTACGTAAAGCAGTGGTTTGGGGTTTAATTGGATCTTCGTGTAGCCACGCACGCACCCACCTGCATACTTAAACACTGTTTTTAGAAAGTTTAACTTGTAATCTTTTGGTATTATATTCGTGAAACAGTACTATGTAAATGTAATATCTAAATAATTGTGGATAGGCCTGTATCTCGTCATGAATTTATGTTCAGCAGTTCAATAATTTCCTATTGTGCATTCTTTTCTGATAGTTTTCTTCCTACAGTTTTCTCCGACATCCGAACACATATTATTAGCATATGGTCGTCGCCATAGTTCTCTTTTGAGGGGCATTGTCATTGACGAGGAGACTGAAATACCTATTTATACAATCTTAGAGGTAAATCAATTTTTACTTGTCCGTTTTTTATCTTGGCTTTGAACATTTAATAGAAAAGCCTATTTTCCCTTGTGTTGTAATATGCTAATATATTGACACAGGAAGTAGATCTTCCTTATGAATTGCTGCAACTTGTTTTCTCTTATTATTATTTTTTGAATCCATATAAAATTTTGTTTTTGTCAGTATTCAATTAGTATGTGATAGCCCAGGAACATCACATATGATTGGTATAACCTTTAGTCCTTTACTATTTTAGAAGTTTACGGGGACAATGACTATTGTTGGAGGTTATCGATAACAAAAAGTTGAATCGCCTTGAGGCACATTAGAATAGGAAAGAGGGCATTCTCAAATGCCATCAAAACTCAGTGAGGACGAACTCTGCAGCCTGCAGTCATTGCAAAGATGGATGTTATTTCAGCTATCGTCCCATTAAATGGTATATGGATAAACACAGTTAAATGATCACAAAGATCAAAATAAAGATATTGATAGTAGTTTATTTGACACGTCGTTGTAACTTTGGACCGATAACAATCTTGGGCAGTGTCACAGTTGATGGTTTGTTAATGATAGGCAATATTCTCAAACAAGCAATCATAATTCTGCGAGTGGTGGGACAAATTAGCTAGTTAGGCGCCTAATTATCTATGAATTCGGATGTTAGCTGGTTATCTCGCTATAGGTTAGTTGCCGGGGCTAAGCTAACTATCTATTGAGTATCTATTTGTACAAAACTCTTAGTAATCATACGCCAATCTTAATTCTTAAAACATCTCTGGAGCAGAGAGTGCTGATTATAATAATTATAATTATTTTATATATAATACTTGAATGCAGGTTTATAGAGTATCAGATATGGAGCTTGTACGAGTTCTTCCTAGTGCAGAAGATGAAGTTAATGTTGCGTGTTTTCATCCTTTAGTTGGAGGTGGCATTGTTTATGGAACTAAGGTGAACAGAAAAGAGTGTCATATCTTTTAAAAAGTTTTTCTTTTCACTACCAACTCTTAAAGAACTCTATGGTTATATGCAGGAAGGCAAACTTAGAATTCTTCAGTTTGATGGTTCACAAGATGCAACCTGCACATGCCCTAAGTTCTTTCTTGGAGCAACTATGTCAGAGGTGGTTTACTCACCCTTCTTGCTTTTTCTAGTTCACAAGTCTTTTGACTTGTTCGTTACGTGCCCTGCATCAGTTTTGGGCTTGATTTGATCATGTTCCTGATCGATTGATCTTCATTTAGCTAAATACTAACATAAGTATTTAGATTTCCTTGGGAGTTGATTTTTTAACTCCAACACATCCGTCTGAACCCTAAATCCGTCGGGAACCAACCGGCTTTCAATATCCAATTCAACACAATATATATCATAGACATCTAATTTTAGATATTGTAATGTACATATTGTATTATATATAGTTTGTGAGTTTAAGTTTAATTTATAAATTTATGATATATAATATAATATAGTTTTGTCAAGATATAAGATATAAGTTTCATGCAAATAATTGTTAAAACACGCTACAAAATGTTTAATTTCAATTTATTTTATAATGTATAACGGGTTAAGCCAGAAAAACTTCAAAACCCGATCCATCCACCTAAACCTGAATTTGTGGATTTGTGTATAAAAACATTTTAAGCCATGGGGTTCGAACAAGTTTTGAGTTGAGTGTAAAAATTGTTAAAGCCTTGGCCAACCCGGCCCGGTTTCACCCCAATTATAAATATACAGACTACGCAACAGAGATATCCGTTGTATTGTAATTTCTCTTGCATTAAAAAAATAATATTATAAGAGCTAATAAAGAGGGGAATGTTGTTGAATGTTCTTTAAAGACAAAATTTCAAGCATTCTGGAGGACCAAGGTAGTATGAGTAATTTCCCAACAAAAAAAGCAGAAGTTTGGAATTAGCATAAAAAATTGAAGTATTAAAATACATACTCTACTAGACAACAAAGAAATTTGCATCCAGTCATATTATTGCAATCAATCTGGCATTTTTATGATAAATAATAGACCGAGACCTTCAACTCAAAACATTGTATTTGTAGACTTTTGACCTTATTTTGATATGTCACATATATTTTATCTTTAGCTTAAACCGCTTGGGGTGGTAGTTGGTATACTATATATCCATGAAAATAGTTGATAGTAAGTTGCATGTGAGTTTTTTGTTGCGGCAAACAACAAATACTTCTAGATTTTTATATCCAAAAAGATCCGTTACATTCTTTATGTTTTCAACAAAGATTTAAACGTTGGTACTCATATTTGTAATAATAGACCTTATTAAATTTGTAGAACGTCACAATATCGTTGCAAGGTTTAAATATAAATTTCACACAATCAATGAATTTTGTATATTGGAGGAGCATGCATGTGAAGTTGATGATTTTGTACCGTTGGTATGAAAATAGAATTTGTTGTGGTTTTTTTATAAAAAAAATGGAGGCCATGGATCTTTTGTTTAGATGGGACCCACATTAAATTCAATGAGGCGGCTCATATGGTGAAAAGATCAGTTGTTCAATTGATTTTTTTATTTTTAAAGTGTGGGTCCACATCAATTAACAGTGTTGATTGATCACAAAGATAGGTTGAAGACAGATCTGGAAATAACCCAAAAGGAGTGTAAATTTCCAAGCAGCACCCGTGTGCCTAGCTTTATTATATAATTCTTTGGTTATGATTACTGTTACATTTATGATTAAAATATTGATCTACATGTTTTGAGGTACCTTTTTGCCTGCTAACATTTCTGTTTAGGTCATATGCTGCAACTATAATATTACTTCTTTCTTTTCCAAGAACAACTCGTGTAGTTATAAGTGAGAAACTACAATTACAAATAGGCAACTTCGCCTTGCAAAAGAAAAAGAAATGGTAGCATTCAGTGAGGCTGATGTGACTCAACTTGATAACTTGATCTGCATACAATAATTTCAAATATGTAAACTTGATAAACAGAGGTATGTAACTAATAATGAGGAAAAATTAGAAAAGGAGAAAGGACGGGGAGAAATTAGGAAAGGCGAAGGACGGAGTAACTAGAGAAGGAAAACTAGTCAACACATGATTACATGAACACAATAACTCAATCCCAATTATCAGAAGCTGCCTCTCCTAGTAAAAATAGACTCGCTTGAAGGGACCGAGTATAGAGAGCTAATTCAAGTATGGTTTGTAACCCATGTTATTTCTATCTAAAGATAAACATTGATACTTTTGATAAAACAAGTTCTAATCCTAATTAAACTCAATTTCTAGATAAAAGGTATATCTTGTATTTCTAATCTAGAAATTTAACTCCAAAACAAATATAGATGCGGAGTGGTAACGACTAGCGTGCATGCATGTAACTAATAGATTTCAAAAATGATTTTAAACACTAATTTAATATAGGTAATTACAATATTTGATAAATACACATGTGCAAGCAAATGAATAATATATGAATAAAAAATATGGTAACAAATATACTATACATATTACTAGCCTATTTTGCATATTTTGAAACTAACATTATTAAATGATATGTCGAAATATTCCTTGAAATACCTAACTTATAAAATAAGCAAAAAATTAAGCTTGATTAACTTTTTTTTTATATAACTAATACTGGGAACGAGTCCAGTTAGGATTTTATTGATAAGGGAAATTGAATATAAAATGATATATTTTCTTGTATTTGATTGCAAATACCGTACCCGTATATATATATATATATATATATATATATATATATATATATTAGGATATATATATCCGTATCCGGATTAATAACACCTATATAATCAAAGCAATGGTTGCCTCGTTTTGCGTGTCGTAGTTCCTTTAGTGTTTGCTTGGTACATGAAATGGAATATTACCTGGAATCTTCACATTCTTGGGAATGTGATGATAAGGCGTCTAATTCCAAGGAATCTTGTATTAGTATATTTTACAACAACCGAGCCTTTTATCCCAAGCATATGGGGTGGGCTACATGAACCAATATGAGAATCACGCCGGGTCCAGCACATGAATCCTCCGCCTCCACTCACTCCTATCGAACAATATACTTTCATTGAGGTCTTTGCCAACAATATCTTTTCGTATCACGTCTATCCATATTTTCTTCGGTCTCCTTTTCGTCCTCTTGATATTGCCTATATCGAGAGTATCCATTTGTCGAACCGGTGCTTCCATAGATTTGCGTCGCACATGACTAAACCATCTTAGCCGGTTTTTCCGCATCTTTTCCTCCACAGGGGCTACACCAACTTTTGCACGAATATCCTCATTTCGCACCTTATCTTTTCTAGTGTTACCATACATCCAATGAAATATTCGCATCTCCGCTACATGCATTTTCTGTGTAATACTTCTTAGGAGCCAAACATTCTGTACCATATAATAAGGCATGCCAAATAGCGTTCTAATAAAACTTCCCTTTAAAACTTAACTGAAAGTTACGATCGCATAAAATCCCGATTGCACTCCATTTGAACCAACCAGCTTAGATCATTTGATTAACATCTCTATCGATCTCCCCGTCCTTTTGGATAATGGAACCTAGATATCTAAACTGATCGCTCGGTGATATCTCTTGTCCTTCCAGTGTTGTACCAATGTGGTCTTGACTTCTCTGTCTGCTAAATTTGCAATGCATATATGCTGTCTTGGACCTGCTCAATCTGAACCCCCGAGATTCCAACGTTTGTCTTCATAACACCAATTTGGCATTAACCCCTACCTTCGTCTCATTTACTAGAACAATATCATCAGCGAATAGCATACACTAAGATACCTCATCTTGGATAGTTTTAGTAAGCTCATCAATCACGATGGTAAACAAGAATGGACTTAATACATGTTCTTGATGTAAACCAATTGTGATCGGAAAATCACTCGTTAGGGCACCGCAAGTTCTGACATTTGCCACTATTCCATCGTACATATTCTTAATTATGTCAATATACTTGACGGGAATCCCCTTCTTTATCATTGTCCCCCATAATACTTCTCTAGGTACCTTATCGTACGCTTTCTCTAAATCAATAAATATCATATGCAAATTTCTTCTCTCTCGAAAACGCTCGACAAGTTGACGAACCAAATGAATAGCCTCTGTCATCGATCGTCTAGGCATGAATCCAAACTGGTTTTCTGTTATCTTAACATCCTTCTTTAGCCTGTGTTCAATCACTCTCTCCCAAAACTTTATGGTGAGACACATAAGTTTTATTCCACGGCAATTTGAGCAACTTTGAATGTCACCCTTGTTCTTGTAGATAGGTACAAAGGTATTTTTCCTCCACTCATTTGGCATCTTTTTGATCTGCCAAATTTTATTAAATAGATCTGACAGCTATTTAACGCCCATTTCTCCTAAGTATCTCCAAATCTCGATAGGAATCCCGTCTGGACCAACCGTTTTTCTTTATTTCATTCTCTTCAAAACCTCTTCAACATCTGGTATTCTTATTTTATGCATGAAATCATGGTTTATATCTTGAGATTGAATGATAAGTTCATCCAAATTCTTAGTGAAGTTCTCATTAAACAATTTGTCAAAATAATCTCTTCACATTTCCTTGATATTCTCATCTTGAACTAAAACCTTCTGATCTTTATCTTTGACACACTTCATTGCATATAAATCTCTGGTCTTCTTTTCCCGCATCCGAGTAATCCAGTAAATATCATTTTCAGTCTCCTTAGTGTCCAACTTCTCGTACACCTCTTTGTAGATCATAGTTTTAACTTTCCGAACAGCTTTTTTAACTTTCTTAACCATTTTATACTTCTCAAATCTCTCTGCATCTCTGCTTTTCTTTAAATCTTTATAAGAATCTCTCTTGATTTTAATAGCAGGCTTTACTTCTTCGTTCCACCATGACGTGTCCTTAGATAGTGGAGCACCACCTCTCGACTCACCAAGTAGATCTCTGACTATCCTCGTGATACAATTAGCTATCTTGTTTCATATTCTGTCTGAATTATCTTCAGACTACCAATTCGCTTCTTGAACTACACGATCTATAAAAGTCTTTTGGTTACCTTCCTTCAGTCGTCACCACTTAATTCTAGGTTCTACGTTACGTCTAATTTTTCTAGATCCTTTTCTAAATCGAAAATCTAAAACTAAAAGTTTATGTCTGAGTGGTTACACTCACCTGGCACTACCTTACAGTCGATACAACCCACTCTTATTCTTCTCGTCAGAAAAAAGTCGATTTAACTTGCACTTGATCCGCTCTTAAAGGTGATAAGGTGAGACTCTCTTTTCATAAACCAAGTGTTTGCTAAGATCAAGTCGTAAGACAAGGTAAAATCTAGAATCGAGCTACCTGCTTCATTCCTTTGTCCAAAACCAAAACCTCCATTGATAGTATTAAACCTACTACGATTAGTATCTACATGTCCATTGAGATTACCACCAATAAATAACTTCCCGCCAACTAGATATCCTTTGTATTAGTATATTTTAATATGGTAAATATGTATGTGCAACGGGCGGCCGACGGGCAACGGGCGGCCAACGAACATCTAACCGGCAACGGGTGGCCGACGGTTAGCGGTCCGCTGACGGAGTACGGTGTCTGACCGGTGACGGCGGATGGCAGACAGACGTTCGGCAGACCGTAGGCTACGGCCGGCGGGCGGCAGATGGTCGTGGGGCATCTTGTATTGGGTTGGAATATTTCGTGGTAATCTAAGATATACACTAATTTGGGGGGATAGGATTCTAATGAATTGGGAGCATCTTATTACTATGGTAACCCTATATTCCCGGGAATACTTTTTACACCATGAAAAGGAATCTAGGATTACTATCTAGATTACCCTCCTACCAAGCGCTCCCTTAACATATTGCATTTTCTTTCAGCAACAGTTGCTATTTTCTTTCAGCATCAGTTGTGACTTATTTTCTAATCTGCTGATTCATTATTATTCTTTTAACTTTATTTTGGGCAGTCTCAAGGCTAATGGGATGCTAAAAGCTAGTTACACTTGGAAAAGACTGACTAATATTGTGTTGCCTTCACACTTAAATTGTGAACTTTGGTGCCCTAGACTTCAAGCTATACTGTGCTGCTGGCAACTCCTGCTGATGTTTATAACCTCGTCGATTGTCAGTTGTTGCATGTACATTATTATGCATTATTATAATATTATTGTACATCGCTAATTTGGGAACATGATAGCATTTGAATGTGATGCTGGCATATGCTGTTAGAATTTGACTTAATAAAGACTTGTATCCTCCTTTTATCCGGGAAATCACGCATGTAGCCTATGCTAGCTTCTTGGTGTAAGAGATCTGTGGTGATTTAGTTTTCTGCACGTGGGAACAAGAATCTGACTTTTGTGGAAGTGCAGTTTCAGTAAGGGGTGGTGGTTTGGTTTACCAAGAGGAAAATGCAGCAATTGTTGCCGATATGAGCTTCTAATTCGTTTCGGTAGCTGCTCCCAGTTTTGTGTTTTGTGGTTATGAAACCGTTGATACAAAAGTTGCAGCATCTGAAAATTTCATGTGGTCGATGGGAGTTTTAATTGTACGATGTTAAGAAGCAGGTTCGTGCTGGTTGCTGCATTTTCTCATAACCCTTACCTTGCTGTCTTATTTTGTTGTGTTATCTGTAATTTATGAAGTGAAAATTTGGAAGAAAGCTGTAGCTCATGGGGTTTAGCATAATTTTCACTTCTAGGATCCATAATTTTATGATAAGTTGGATATTAATCTCGAATTTGCGGGATTCTCTCATCAATTTTGTAGAGTTCCAGATTGCATGAATTTGAGTTGCTAGATTATGGCTTTTGTATCGTGATTGCTCTTCTTTGTTTGGACTAGAAAGGGCTCCCACGTAATGCATTGTTATTGGTATGAAGTCTAAAATCAAGAAAAATCATTTTAGTATAAAATTTTATTGTTATATGATTTATTAAGTTGCAACATCTCATATTTAACCTGCAAATACCTCTGTATTTTTCTTTAGCTTTTCAATGTTTTCCTTGCTAAAATTGTCAAGTTTTTTAAAAATCCTAAATTTTTGTTTCTATATTTCAATATTTTGCTTGTAGCACAGGAAAATTATAAAATGTTCAAAAATCTAAAAGTTTTTATTTTCTTCGAATATTTAACATTTAGCACGCTATATCACATGAATATGATGAAATTTTATTTAAAATATTTTTTTATTGTTTTTCGGTTTTTCAATATTTTGCTTGTTATAGCATAAGAAAATCATGAAATTTGAAAATTTCATGACTCTCAAACGATGAAAAATAAGGATAATTTAAAGTAAACAGAAATTTTTTAATTTTTTTTAAAAATCAAGTTTTCCGTGTGCTATAACATTTAAAATGTTGAAAATTTAAAGATAAAATATTGAAAATTTGAAGGAAAAGGAAAATTTTGGGAGTTTTGAAAATATTACGATTTTTGTGTGCTAAAATATTGAAAAACCAAATATCAGAAAATTGAGATTTTTTTGGAAATTCTGCGATTTTCGTATGTTATTTTACTCGGAAGGAATAAAAAATTATAGTCAGGAAGGTCATAGTAGCAAAAGCAATTGAAAATTCTATTTTATATATATCGGAATAATCCATTTTGTTATTAATCAACTAGGGGATAAACATTGACTCGAGTAAAGCTAAAGCAACAACAGTATTTATATCATTTATGGGGGCGGCAACAACCCATGAGGCAGCATGCATAATATTTTTAAAAAATAAAATAAAAAACAAAAAATTTTGAGAGTTTTTAAAATTTTACGATTTTTTAAAATTTTATATAGATCATGAAAATATTAAAACAGCAGAAAACAAAAAACATTTATTTTTAAAAAAGTTCATGATTTTCTTGAGCTAGCAAGCAAAATATTGCAAAAATCGAAGAAAACACAAATTTTGAGATTTTTAAAAAAAATCATGGTATCCGTATGCCATAACTCGCAAAATGTTGAAAATTTAAAAGAGAACAAAAAATGAATTTTTGTACATTCAATTATTCTCATGTGCTATAACAAGCAAAATATTAAAATTTCAAAGATTTTTTTTTTGAGATTATCAAAATATTCTCTATTTTCGTATGATAAATATAATAAGGAAAATATTGAAAAACTAAAAAGAAACACTGAAGTATTTGCAATTGATCCTTTATATATTTACTTATATATTTACATATAAGTTCATAAATATGTTTTTTTTTCGACGGCCGATAGGATAGGCTTTGGAAGAGAAGAGTTGGGCCTCGGACCCATGGAGACTTCCTCCCAATCGACTGCTTGAAAATCCTCCTTTTGAGAACTCCCACAAAATGTGAAAGAGTGTCATTGTCATTCCAGCAAAAAGTCATTGGCAAAAATATGAATTAATACAATTTACAAATCATGCATAAGAAAAAAATTCTCTTTTGCTGTTTCTCCTCCTAAAATCACAAAACTCCTCGGACAACGGTGCTTATGGAAAAATGTCCAAATCTTTCCAAACTCTTGTTTCATAGACTTGGACGACGAACATTACTTTTTTAAGCTTCCAAATCAGATAAATCTACAAATGAACAACAGATCTAAAACCCCAACAATAGATTTGCAGCCTTCTTTAATGGATTCCAAAACTATGTTGTGAAAGTAAGACATTTAAGCACAACACTGGCAGCAGAATTTTGTTGTTGTCAACCTATCAAGTGAAAAATAATCCAAGTCCAGAGTCCAAATTGCCCAAAGTCACGAAACATGAAGAAACCAAGCAAACAGAGAACTAAAAACAATGGAAAACTTCTGATGGAATCACATTGTTCTGGACATATAATTAGGCCAAAATCCATTCAACATGAAATAAGCTAAAGGAAACAATAAGTTACCTAAAACAAGCAAAATAACACTAAATATGTCATAAGTTACAAGACTAATGGACAGTCATTGAAGAATCGAAACACCATCCACTTCAATCCCTGAAGAAACAAAAAAGAAACTAACGTCATACAAGAGTTGACAGTCAAAATACCGATCATGAGTGCAACAGATCACCTATTCTGATGCCGGCATTTCATGTGTCAGATCACGTAAATGATTATATATCATGTCAAAATATTAGGAACTAGAAAAATTACTTACAATGTGAGCAGGAATCGATTTGCCCGTCTTTAAAGCCTTTCTTCTTTGTTTGGGAAAAGTAACAAATCAACTTTTCGCGACTTTCCTCTGTTCAACCTGCCCAGTCAATGGGCATTGCATCTCTGTCCAGCTGATTGGTACCATGGTAGCACCTGAGAATAATAAAATGAGCAGTCGGTGAAAGCTGTGAATTTGCCTAGAATTATTCACAGGCATCGAGCCTTGAGGAGACGAAGGCTTAGCTTCCATACAACATATCGGGTACTATAAATGCAGTCAAGGATTATTCGACCCGAGGGATGATACTGAATTGATAGTCAGTTAGAAACATAGAGAAATTATTTTGAGTGCAGAAGCTTATGCTGCCGGAAGGCTGTCCATGACTCTTCTATCTCTTTTCTGCTCAGTTGTGTTGCACTCAGCACACAATAAATTTTAGTAGTGTCACACTACGCCCATGACAAACATGCATGTATTGCATATCCATGCATGAGTAGTATCGGAATGGCAACTTTTCCTCTGGTTGTGGATTTTCACGTTCCATATCTCATCCTCAAAATTTCATATATCCAAGCTAGGTCTACTTATGCAGGATAATAACTGAATCATGGTTTAACCATCAGACCCCACAAAAAAATGGTAATCTTGAGTGATTCATCTACTTTGAAAGAGACGTCAATTCAGTTCCAAAAATGGAAGAAAGAAAACCTTCAAGCTGTGTCCATTGTTTAAGAAACCCATAATGCCCCGGTTTGGCAGTAGTCGGAGAGGATGCTTTTGAGGCTTGTAACCTTGATTCGAATACCATTGAGAGATTGAAGGTATTCTTAAGTCCACCTTTTATTTTAGTCTTTAAAGTCAGTCTTTTAAGTTATATATAGAAGGATGTGTCGTCCACCCGTATTGGTTATTATCCTTGTAAACTCTACAATTCGTTTTAATTTTTAAAAAATTATCCCAACATCCTTATTATGTCAGATTCCCTACTGAATTTTTGTTTTCCAGTATTGATATTTTATTTCTAATGTTTTACCTTGAAATTTTCTTTTAATTTCACTTTAGAAAAATAACCTATGCAGCCTTTTATCACCGAAGCCCAAGTTCTACCCATTTTAAATCCGCTTCAACTATGGGGGTGGCTTAGCTTATAACCTCTTGAAACCAATCAGATGAAGTAGCCTGTGTGCCTCGCCCTGATTCCCTAATTGCTCATTTCCAATTTCTGATTTCCCAGCGCTCAGTGCCTCACCCTCTTATCCCCTCATGGCCTCGCTCTCTCGTCCCTCTCTTTCTTATTTTTCCAGTTCCTTATTTAATGATAGTGCAAAACTTCTAGACCTATCTTTATTTTCTTGTATATATATGACAACATCTATTTAAATCCACGCCATTTCAGGGAAGAAAAGAAACAACACTTGAATTAATTTTCCTTTAGCTTGGCATCCTATTTAAAAATTTAAATACTGATATGTTCATGCATTTCATTTTCAAGTTATCTTCCATTAAAATAATGAAGTCAACCTAATGGGAACGGAGCAAGTCTGTCTACACAATACACTAGTGTGATTGCCAACAATATCATTAAACCTGAAAAACATTCAAAGGGTGCACCTGAATCATATCGGATTTTACAAGGTTTTAAACACCGGATATCAGCACATATCGAAATCGTATTGGTAGGTGTTTCTACATTATATACGGACGACATATTGGTTGATATCACCATATCGACCAATATGAGAGGGGTCCCGATATGGTATGGACTTATATGAAATGCAAAAGGAGTTGATTTCTACGATGACTGGATTTAAATTTATTTACTTAATCTTCTGAAGCTATTGTTTCTAAATATAACCTTCAAAAACAGTAAATAGCGTGAAGCGTTCTAATGGGACCAATCACATTAAACAACACATGAAAAAGTATAAAGCTAAAATATATAATAGACTTAAGTTCACTAAACTCCACAAATGTTTGGGGGTTTTCCAAGGAAACTACCAAAAGCTTCAAAATTACAAAAAACTACCATGGGTAATGGCGACACATTATTGCTGTTAGCCAAGTAATCACATGCTCATCATTTCCACTGTCAACACCCAAAATACCCCAAAAATACCCCGTTGACCACTTCAAGTTATTTTCTTTCTTTTTCTCAAATAAATCCACCATTTCTCTTTCTTCTTCATGTTGCTCTTTGCGCTACCCCTACCTCCCTCGCATTTGTGATCCTCGTTGGATGTCGATGACTCAAGCTCAAATCCAAGCAAGATATGTAGTTTGCAGCCTCCCATGCACGATTTTGAAGTCCCCAACGCCCAAAAACCCCAGTCAATTATTTTGGGGAAACTCTAAATATCCTAACAAAGGCTACTATGGGTTCCAAGATTGGGTGGATAAAAAGCCTAGAAAGAGGGGTAACGAGATGATTCTGACCTACACACACACAGGCAAAAAAGCTTTTTTTAGCTACTAGGTTAACGGTGTTGGGGGATCATCGTTACCCATGGTAGTGACTAATAATTTGAAACTTTTTGGTAGTTACCAGGAAAACTCCCGAACTTTTGTGGAGTTTAGTGGACTTGATCGATATATAATATGAGCTTCCAACATGCATGGTACCACTTAACACCCTTCATTAAATTTGCCTTGATTGTACACTATCTCAAAGGCACCATAAACCAATAAAATAGTTGAAAGGCAATATTCAATCTTGATATTAAGTCGAAGAGTAGTGTCTTAAAGGCGAAGCGCCTTGACGTCTCAGAAGCCCAGGCGAACACGATCTAAGCCATCATCCTCTCAGTCATCAAAGCGCCCTATTGACCTATGAGTCTCATTCTTCTTAATTTTGATTATTTTATAAAACCATATTTTAAGATATCAAATGTTACCAACTATGTCAGATCAGTCAAAGTGTTAAAACAATGGATTACTCAAGTAAGAGAACAATCAACAAAGCAACCGGTATCCTCAACAGTAACATCAAGTGATTCTAAAGATCAAAGAGCATTTCAAAGGAAAGTAACGAAGAAGTCAAACAACGAACAAATTGAAGACTTTTTATTTTTCTTTGAGTCTAGAATTGATCTCAGTGGTTTGAATCTCTTCACGATCTTAAAATTTCAGTACTAGATAACTCTTTACTTAAAGAGACATCCAAATATCGACATGATTCAAAACAACATTCATGTAAATCAATATCAGCATAGGCGTCTCTGACTCTTTGTAGACATCTAAAAATGATATATTAGACAATAGACGTATCTGTAGACGTCTATAAGTCTATAGATATACCCAGACTTCTATAGCAGCTATCGGCCTTTATCCAATTTTGAAAGTTTTAATATCTTTTCGCTTTGAATTTCAAATCACGACGACTCTTAACCGCCTCCAATGTTTCAAAAGTCTGGGAACGGTTTTCCTAACTGCACGACACTTAGATTCTATATAGGGGACCCTATACTTGAGTTTTCTACACACTTCTTAAATATTTTCATCATTCTTTAACTTTTCGTTTGAAAACTCTTTTGCTCTCTATTTCTCAAAATTTCAGTATTCAATTGAGAGAAAGGATCTTTCAAGTGCTTAGAATTTGTTCTAATCAATTGTGAAGAAAGATCTCTATTTCTAAAGAAGTTTCCATATTGATTAAGTTTTTCATTATCCTTTTAGAAAACTTCTTTGAATCGATCTTACATTTTCATCATCTCCAAAGCACAATCCAATATCTTCTTGATTTTAACTTGATTCATATATTGAGATCAATAGGATTGTTAAGTTGGGTTTTATCAAGATATGTTAAAATCTGTTCTATACGACCTAATGAAGAAGGTATATGATCTTCACCGGTTTAACCTTGGAAGAAGGTTGGTTGATAACCTTGTGGGAAGATTTTGTGTCCGCACGTTGTATATCTAGTGGAGAAGGTTTGGTGTTCTCGATTTCACTATAGTGAGATAGTGAATTCTTTAGTCGGTACCTCAAGCGGGGATTAGCCACAGAATTGGTGAACCATAGTGAACAAATCCGCTGTGTTATTTACTTTCTGTGTTATCTGTATTGTAGAAATTTCATTACCCAGACTCTGATTTACATTCCGCTGCGAAATTTCTCGAATTTACACATTAAATTTGCCAAAAAGCCTTATTCCCCGTCTAAGGCTGTTTTCACGCCCCTCAAACACACAAGTCGTGTTGCTGAGGCAAGCACTAGTGTGATATATTTTCAGAAAGTAAATAAAATGCCATTTTCATTTTTTTATGTATACTCTCCTCACAAGAGAAGTCTTTTAGAAGTATAGGATTGACTCAAAAAGGAAAGGAATAAATTAAGGTTTTTATTCAAAGTTTAAAAAAGTTATATATCTCTCTTCTCCTTAATCGTCATACCGATCCAACAAAATCCTTCGGTCGCCGCCACTTGAAACTTCTCTAGTCACCGCCGGCGTCTCCTACGACTATTGTCTGGTCCCTACCTCCTCAAGCTATTAATTCTCTTTTTCCTTTCACAAAAATCAAGAATAAAGTTCTCCCTTTGTGAAATCATTTCACTTATTGTTTGTGGTTGAACGTTATATTCACTTTTAATTTTTTTCAATGTAATTTAGATATCATTTGTTGATAGAATTTATCATACAAACAATGTTGAATTATGATCATATATGAATATTTTATATTTAATATTTGATCTCCCTTTACTCATGTGATTGCCTTTTTAGCACCTCATCTTAAGTGATTGGCGGACCTTGATATTAGCTCACTTTTAGAACATTGTAGAAATTTAATTTGCTCGCCGAGTAATTAACAATGGTGTTTGTTAATAAACAAGTTGAAGAGTGATAACTGATTAGTACTAGACGAGATTCGAATGATGGGTGTCATCTGGAATTAACATTTGCTAATCCATTAATAAGTTTTTTCAAAAAAAATTGCATTGAGAATATAGATGTCTTAAATTTATCCTCCCGAATTGCCTCAACCTTTTTCAAACTAAATTTGTGGCCTTGTCACAAAACCATACTTTACCAACTTTTCCCCTATTTCAGTGTAAAATCTTTAAATTTTAATATCAACTTATGTGTGTATAATTTCTTATAAGAAAAATCGTATGGGAAGCTTCAACAAATTCAACTCTTGAATGAAGTTCCTTAATTACCTTTGGTTGATAATTTTGAAATGGGTTTTTATTAAACAGTTCTTCAAAAATTACCTAATTACTAAACACCCCACTAAACTTTGTAATTACAAAAGCAACCCTAAAACTTCAAAAATTCACTAAAATCATCTCCGACTGCACATAAAAAGCATCTTTTTAGAATATTCCTCTACCTCCATTAATGCTTAAAGTAATAACTGTTTTACAATTATTTTAATTAGTTTTTCCTTAAACTTAGTTTATTTCATAATTAAAATTAAAAAATTCTCCCCTTCTAGCTTTGATTAAGCATGAGAAATAGATGAAGAAGATGACGAATTGAATAGAGAGAGATTGGGGCTTGGTTTGGGCAGGCAAGGGGATGGAAACTTAATTTGGGACGGAGAAGATAGATCTTGATTAGGGTTAAGCGAGGACAAAGAAAGAAATTAAAGGTTTGACATGGACTGAGGGTGGAAGAAGGTAGGGATGGAATGAAGATTAGGAAGGGGATGGAGGAGAAGATGGAGGTTTTGGTTAGGACTAGGGTTAAAGTTAGGATTCGGGTATAGAGTTGGGTTGTCAGAAAAGAAAGGAAAGGACGGCGGTGATGGCCAAAAAGGAGGGTGGTGTCGTCGGTGGCGAAATGTATGGGGGATGAAAGGTGAAGTTAGGGCTGAGGTTACGTTTTAGTTAATTAAGATTTTAATTATTAACTTTATTGTTAAGAATTTAAGAGTAAAAAATAAATTGGATGGATGGAAAATATTTTAGGGCCAATTTTAGTGATATTTTAAAGTTTTGGAAGGTGTTAGTAATTACCAAGTCTAGGGATGTTTTGGTAATTAACTAAGTTTTGAGAGACCATAAGTTATAAATTATAGTAATAACTTGATGAAGAAGCAAGAAAGTTGTGTACAAAATAACCGTGATAAAAAGATAATAAAATTGTAATACCCCAAAAAAAGGATTTTCAATAAAGCGTCAATAAAATAGGTAAGGGGCATTTTGTGTAAAGAGAGAATGTTATTTATAATCTCACGGGTCCCCATTACCTAACCCTAGCTACAATTCCTCACCCTACTTTCTCTCGCATCTCTTTATCTCGTCTCTCTTCTTTTCGCTCTATTTGTCCATCTCTCTGTCGATCACTCTCTCACGCGATCTTTATCTCTCTAACGTAACTAAATGGATATATACATGATTACATGGCATGCTTTAAGAATTTTATCTTTTCTATGTCCAATATGACTCCATATATAGCATCCTTTCTTCATCAATTCTTGTACAATGAGATACCAATTCATATCAAGTTCTATAATTAATGGTCCTTGTTCTATCTTAGATTTGAATAAACCACATATTCCCCCTAATACTATAATATGAATCTATAACACAAACATCATAAGAACAATCTACAACTTATATACACTATTACAACCCTAATTCCTAACACATGACCATTTCTCAGCTTATAAAACATTTCAACCTCTCATACCTTCAACGGCCTTACGCAGGTCACATACCCTGAGCAAGCTTCTGCCATCCTTATAACATATAGGTGACATGAACGACGGTTAGAAATCGGTTCAAATATCCCTAGCCTAAGCTTAGCCATGCTTCATGGAGTTTTGCTTTCTTTTTATACAACACAATAGGTTCCATGAAAATTAAACTCTAAATATCGTCAAATATCATAACATGATGATTCGTTCTAAACAGTTAATCAATCATAAAAAGTTGCATCATACTCTAACGCCAAATTCTTATAATCTATATCCCGGTATAATCGTTATCATCCAAGATAACATCAAATTCCCTCAAGATCTACATCCTAAGCATCGATATCATACCTATCACACCCCCAAAATCACATATAAAAGTTCAAAGATGTCAAGTGTGATCGGCCGAAAGTCCCTATCATTAAAACCTTGTAAGGCCTATATAAAACATGAGAATCTTTAACAATACAAATACAAACTCCAATCCGATACAATATTATTCTAAAATCCAAATATTGTTACTCACTTAAATACCTAAAATCTTAACACCCAAATTGATATTTCTCTACACTATCATATATACACCTATACTAAATTTTATAGTAATTTCAATAGTTAAATTTTACAAACCTAACCTTAAAATATACGCAAACTCATATGCTTCTATTTTTTTGTGTCGATATCTTTAACAAATGCTATTTGTATACATACTAATATTTCTGATACAAAAAAGAGTTATCGTCTATTGGTAAAGGCATTAAGTTGTGGCTTTAAAGGTCTTAGGTTTAAACCTAAATGGGTGCAATTTTATCAAGGTTCGATGTTTCGGCCGAAACCACCGATACGTGGTGGTTTCATATCGGTGAATACCGATACGAAACTAACCGAGACCGATACGAAACCAACCATACAATATCATTTCGGCCAAAACCTTTAAGAACTTATCTTTATACCATTTTTATTCTCATTGTGATCATTGTAGGCCTTCGTTGTTAAACAACCGCAAAAAAATGAACCCAAATCCTATATTAATATTTATCTAAGTACACTTTTCAATAATTTGCATCATGGCTAGATTTTTAAATACTAGGATCATTGTTTTGTAATATAAAAGCATAAATTTAAGTATTTAATATATCTACACTTATATATGTTGTATTACCGTCGAAATCGAAACCCGAACCGAGATTAGAAAAACTAGCCGAAACCCAGCGAAACTAATCAAATTATGAGAGACCGAAACCGAGTTCTCGAACCTTGATTTTTATTACTTTTTTTTAGGCCGCATCTTAGGTACTTTAAAAAAAATCTATTACTCATTAAAGACTTTAAAAGTTTTAACAATTAGTATTAAGTGTATGTTTAATATGATATTTTTGGCTTTGATATATGTATTTTTTCAGAGTAAACGGGCCCTGGAGTGTCCCTGTAGGGTGCACCTACAGTGGAGCATATGTGATATCCATGCATTGGACTTTACATAGTGCTTTTGCACTTAAGTCCTTTCACGTTTTCATTGGATCTTGCACTTAAATGCAAAGGCACCATGCAAAAACCGCTTCACTGTAGGGTGCACTCTATAGGGACATTGTATGCCCCTTTTACCATTTTTTATTTCAACTGTAAATATTATATTGTAGAAACAAAAACAAGAAAAAAGGAACATAACAATCTACTAAACTCAAGTTAATTTATAATATAGACGCCACTAAATCACATATGATTGAAGCATTATTTATTTTGAAAATTATGGATTAAAAAATATATAGCTTCTTTCTATATGAAGCCTTATATAGTTGAATCAATATTGTAAAAATAAAGAAAGATAGGTGTACTAATTTAAAATGGTTTTTAAAATCAAATTGGTAATATTTTTCATTATATAAGCATTTTTTATGTTCAAAAAATATGTTTTACCCGACCCCACAAACAAAATTTTTGCCTCTGCCCCTGGCTGCCACCAAGAACGTCATTCATTTAATTCCCCTGACAGCTAATCTTCTTAATGTAATTCCCTACGTTTTGATTAACCACATAAAAGTGGGTGAGCTTTTCGGCCCAGGAAGAGAATGAATACATGTCTAACAATTTATGTAAATAAAAGTATCATATAAAGATATATTATAAATATCATTAAACGATAAATACTGAAAACTATTACTCATCCAAGAGAATGCAATACTTTTGAAGATACCATTTTCATGCAATGAAAGATTAGACAGATAACGCGGTCAACAAAATTAGCTCAGTTGACATAAGCAAAAGGCCACTATTGATAGCCCCTGATAAGAAAAACCAACATTAACCCGCGGTGAAGATGTCATACGACGCGTGTCATAGTCCCAGCGGAACTCCACTACTAACATATGTTGTAACCCATTTAATTTTACATAATCATACTGGTATTGACCCAATGAGATTCTTGCAACACATGGGAAGAAATAAAACCATAAGTTTAGTAAAACTCATATATGCCTAAGGCATACTTCCAACCATGCTGATGTATTCCATTTCACTACATGAAAAATATGTTTTTGAACGAATTTATCATATAAGTACTATATGCAATACAACGAGTCACCATCTCAAACTTTGTGCAGGATAAACGTCACATATACGTTCAAATTCTAATATTTCAAGGTATTCGTAAACACATGTACATTGAGCATTATATCTAATTCGACATTATATAGCAACTATATTCACACATACATAACAAGCATCATATGTAGAAATCATCCAAAACACACAGAACATTGAAAAGTTTAATAGATATTTTATAATAAAATAAATCTTAAACAATACATAATCATAACCACTTACTGTACTTGCAGAAGTCTCAGATCTCATATGGCCCAAAGTTCTCTACTCCTCCAAAAGAATCTTTAAGAAGCATATACATATTATAATTAATTTCGGTTATAGCTAAAGACTACTTATATTGATCTTTAAACCCAAATTAAAAATAAACCTACCTCTCAAATTCAACCACTTAAAAGACAACCATGATTGTCATTATATCATTTTCTTTTTTCTTTTATTATTTTCCTTTTCATAGAAAACCTATGCACAAATAGCTAAAAGGCTAATCATATATCTGATTTTTGGGGTATTATGACAACGTAAAGCTATAGGGTCCTCGACTCCTCGGTAGTGACCGATAACACTCGAGAAAATCCTCTTCACTATAATTAGGTATGAGATAAAAGAATAAGATGACAATGATATAGAGAACACATAAAGGGGGAGGTGGATCACGAAAAGGACGGAGTCATTGAGAAAGAGATCGTGTGAGTGAAAGCGATCGAAGAGAGAAACAGATGCGAGACAGAGTTACAGAGATAGAGGGATGAGGAATTGCGGCTAGGATCAGGTTGTGGGGACCATGAGATTATTACCAAGGTTTGAGGTTTCAGCTGAAACCACCGATACGTGGTGGTTTCGTATTGGTTTCAGTGGAGACCGATACAAAAACCGAAACCGATCATACAATATCGTTTCGGCTGAAACATTTAAAAACTTATTTTTTTTATACCATTTTTATTGTCATTGTGATCATTGTAGGTCTTCGTTATTAGAAAACCGTAAAAAAGTGAACCCAAACCCTATATTAATATTTATCTAAGTACATTTTTCAATATATTTTGCATCATAGCTGGATTTTTAAACTCTGGGATCATTGTCTTGTAATATATAACCATAAATTTAAGTATTTAATATATCTACACTTACGTATTTTGTATTAATGTCGAAACCGAAACCCGAACCGAGATTAGCGAACCCAGCCGAAACCCAGCGAAACTAATAAAATTATGAGAGACTGAAACCGAAACCGAGTTTTTGAACCTTGTTTATTACTAACATTGTTTCTTTATACAAATACCCCTTACCTACTTCATTTACGCCATCTTGAAAATCCTTTTTTTATTGAAAATCCTTAGCGAGTAAATATAATAAGGGATGTTTTGTGTAAAAAGATAAGTGTTATTTATAATCTCATGGTCCCCAGGCACAACATAACCCTAACCGCAACTCTTCACCCTTCTTTCTCTCGCGACTCTCTAGCTCTCTTTCTCTCCATCTGTTTTTCTTTTTGTTTGTCTCTCTACCGATCACTCTCTCATGTGATCTCTATCTCACACAATCTCTCTCAGTGGACTCCTTCCCCCTCACATACTCTCTATATCGTTCATTCTATTCGAGCATCTCATAATCTAATTATAGTGGAGATGCTTTTCTCACGTGCTTCCGTCGCCAGCGAGGAGTCAAGGACTAGCTTTACCTCATCATAATATCCTGAAATCAATAATAGTAAGATATATGATAAGCCCTTTAGCTATTTCTGCTTAGGTTTCCATAACCAAAATAAAAAAAGAAAATATAGTGACAATTATATATGTCTTTAAGTAGTTAGATTTGAGTTTAGGGGTTTATGTTTTAATTTAGATTAAAAGATCAATAGAAATGGTATTCGCTACAACCGTTATTAATTATAATATTTATAAGCATCTTAAATATTCTTTTGGAGAAGTAAGACTTTGGGCCATATGAGACCTAAGACTTTTAAGTGGTTATGCATTGTTTAAGATTTATAGTATTATAAATATCTATTAAGCTATTTGATATTTGTTTGCAATGAATACTATTGATGGTGGATGATTTCTCCAATGATGCTCGTCATATGTGTGTCCATATAGTCACTATACTATGTTGAATTTGAAATAATGCTATATATATATATACCGAAATATTAGAATTTGAACGTATGTGTGATTTTAACCTTGCACAAAACTTGAGAATATGATTCGATGTATTGCGTATAGTTCTAATATAATAAGTTCGTTCAAAAACATGTTTTTTCATGTAGTTAAATGGAATACATCACCATAAGGGCATGGTAATATGGTTTATGCCTTCGACATCTACGAGTTTCGCTAAACTTATGGTTTTAATTCTTCTCATGTGTTGCGTGCATCTTATAAATCAATACCGGTATGATTATGAAAAATTAAATGAGTTACAACATAGGCTAGTAGTGAAATCCCGCTAGGACTATTGCGCGTGTTGTATGACTTCCTCACCGTGGGTCAATGTCGGTTCTTCCGACCATGGCTATTGAAAACCTTTTGCTTATGTCAATCGAACTTGAGATGTTGACCGTACTTAGCTGTAATATGCCTACTCTTTCGTTGCATGTAAATATAATTTTGAAAAACATTGTATTTTCTTTTGAGTAAGTGTTGGATATTACTACTTATCGTATAAGAGTGTTATCTATAATAATTTGGTACCTTTATATGATATTGTTATTTACACAAGTTGTTAGAATGTATTTTGTTCGCTTACTGGCTGAAAAGCTCACCCACTTTTATGTGGCTGCTAATCAAAATGAAAGGGATCATGTTAAGAAGCGAAGTTGTAAGAAGAATTAAATGGATGACGTTCTTCGTGGCAACATCTGAGTTCACGTGTATTTTAAGGTTTGTAAAATTTGACTCAATTGAAAATACTCGAAAATTTTTGGTTTCTTTATAGGTATATATATGATATTGTTGAGAAATATCAATTTGGGATTTGATAATTTAGGTATTTAAGTGAGTAACAATATTTAAATTTTAGAATAACATTCATATTGTTTCAGATTGGAGTTTGTATTATTAAAGACTCATGTTTTAGATGGGCCTTACAAGTTTTTGCTGATAGGAGTTTGCCGCCGGTCACACGCTTGATATCTATGAAATTTTTATGCGGTTTTAAGGTGTAACAAAAACTGCAAATAAATAAACATAAATTGCAATGACAGTAATCCTCAAGATCAGAAAACCAAACACAATTGCATGGTACAAGTCTATGTAACCATTTGTGCTGAATATTACTGATAATGTCATAATAAAAAACTATGTTATAATTAGTCAATGTCATAATAAGAAACAAATCATTAATCAATGTCATAATACGAAGCTATGTTATAATTAGTCAATGTCATGATAAGAAATAAATCATTAGTCAATGTCATAATACGAAACTATGGTCTGACTTTTCTATGTCATAATATATGAAATATGCAAATGAAAAATTTGAAAATGATGTAGCCCTGCAGGATTTGATAACATTATATTAAAGAACAATTCGCTAATGAAACCATAAACAAAAAATACCATGATACTACCTAAACATATAATAAAATTAAATAAAGAAAATATAATAAAATCTACTGCAATGATGATACTACCATGAGACTAATAAAAACAACTGATATGGAATATTTAAATACTGACATGATACTATGAATATATTATAACAAGTTCTAGATATAATTAAATTTGAATATTAATATAAATAAAATGATATAAACATAAACCGCTAATATAATTTTGATTAATAAATATATAATGTGCATGTGTGATCACTATATATGCTGTAAAATTTGATATGTAAAGTATGTGTAGTCAATGTCATAATAAGAAACTGTGCTATACAACAATGAAGAAATATGAAGATCTAGTTATTACCTGCTATGCTTTGAGCAGACACGACTCCAAGCTCATTCTTTGCAGTGGAAAGGTAATATGCCCTCGCATCTCCAAGAGAGAGCTTCATACTAGAGTTAAGTTTCACAACATTTTTTCTTGCATATCGTGTTTACTTTATAAAAGAGCAATAATACAGGTCATGATGTTCATAAAGGATAACACACATAATAGAAGGAAAAGAGTGAGGCGCACACGGTCTACCAGAAGTCTGTATAGCAAATGATTATCTTTCTTAACATGTTTAGCCTATCTAGCATCAAGATAGATTATAGTTGCACTCTCCAAATGACTCGACATATAACTCTCAGTTCAACATGAATTTAAAGCTATCATCTAAGGAATAGACATCCAATTCCAACTCTGAAACAGATGAAATGCTTGAAAAGACAATTAAAAAGAAGGTTTTCTTCTTCACTTAAAGAGCATGCTCGATTCACCAGAGAAAGGTTGAAGCCTGTGATTAAATTTGGTTTTTTTCCCCAAAATGAACAAATCATTTGCATGGTGAATCTTAGGCTTTATCCTATTGTGAATGCTCTATGTGAAAATCCAAATGATGAAGGTGACGTCACCAGGACAATGTCACCAGTGCACCTTAACTATATCTTCTTTTTTAATCTCGTGAACACATATGTTAAAGCTAACAATGAAGGTTGTAATATGTTGCTTTTAAGGCTTGATGAATATTTAAAGTCATTGTAACGCTAAGCATAAGACTCAGGGCAAACCCTAAATTAAAAATTCGTCAACTATACACCATCGATTGTTTGGAGCAAAAAATCATGGATCTCAAATTATTTAAGGAAAAGTCAGCATGTGCCAAGCCAATGTTAAAAGAAAAATGATTGAGGACTATATAGCAACTAGAATATTAAGTTTATAAGTCTGTGTGCAGGAAGAAAATATAATAAAAAACATCAAATATTATCCAGGATACAACTAAAGCTCTAACAATGTCACCAGGGCGAAAAGACTGGTACATGTCCACTTTATCAATTTCAGTTGCCCTCACATCTTGCTGCCTGATTAATTGTAAAAGGAAAAGTTAACAGCAGCAACAAAAAAAAAGGCGCATCTTTTAAAGCGCTTTAAAGTTGTCATTGTAAAGAATCCAACATACCAAGGACTGGACGTATAAAGCATTCTTAAGAGTCAAAGTAGCTAATGTGCCCAAAAATCAAAATACAATTTATCAGGCCCATTAAAGTTTTCTCTGATGCAAGACACTTCAACATTAATGTTGGAGGCCAAAAGTCATTCATAGCTGTTTAATGTCTTCAAGTTTTGATTCCAATAATAGTTTTCTAGAGGGTGGTACTATTCAAAATAAGTAATTGAATTGATTATAATCTAGGCAAAAGAGATAATCTAAATGCTTGAGCTAATAAGATCTATGATTGATATAAGGAGACTATGCAGGATGTAGATTATCCGCATATGTGTAATGTGCATGCATAATCCCTAATCAACATGAACATAAGCTGCATAAGCTCAGGCAATCATATAACCCTGGTTAATAACATAGAAAAAATCACAAGATCTTAGAAAATCCTTCATACCCCTCCCTATAATCACACCCTATGATACATTGTGAATCTCTTGCTGCTTTTTCCACTATCTGTGTACACTTCCCTACAACTTGAAAGAGGCGTGGACATCCAACATGCCACTAAGTCATGAATATTAATATTGATCCCCCTCAGAATAATACAACACGGATCATAGTTTCGCATAGGGACAGTTATCACTTAAAGTTCATAAGGGGTGATGCAGGTACTAGCAACGCAATTTGATTGGGTTGAAATCCTGAATCCTCGTGTTGCTACAACAAATCCGCTGTTGATGAGCCTGATACCAAATGAGGCAGTTCTACGTTTTAGGTGCCTATAAAACTAACGTTGGAGGCTATTAAGGGACAGTGCAACATTAGCAAAGAGGTAAAGGCAAGTGCAGAATTTGCTTTAAAAAAACCTTTCCTTTGTTCCCAAACATGTATATCAAACTGAATAAAACTTAAGCTAATAACATCAATCAATGTAAAATCACATATTCTAATAATCATCAACAATAAGCATTGCCTTCGATACCTAATATTTCCGCTGAACTTCTCCCTCACCGCCTTCGAGCCAACACACATTATATCCGCTGACGCCATCCTAGCCATCACTTTCGTCACCTACAAATAAATCAACCAAACAATAAAATAAAAACATCAAATTTCGCCTTTTTTTTAAAAAAAATCAATCTTTTGCACAAGGGAATACTCGAGCGATGACGATGGATCCTGGTTCAGGGACGGCGCCATGAGATTTGTGGCCGACGACTTCCACGGTCGCCCTCTGCAACAAAGAAGATGAAGCGATCAAAAACCAGTAAAAATTAAAGAAAGGTCGAAACCCTGACCCTAATCGTAAAACGTAGTCCTAGGGTTTTAGCGACCTTTTCGGCCGAGTTTGGCTGAGGCGGGACGATTCGGCGGTGCCCGGTGAGAGAGGCGTGGATACTGCGGCCGTTGGGGGCGAGATAGGAACCTTTTCCGGCGATGAGGTCGGCGGCGCCGCCCAAAATCTCACCGGGGGTCACCACGTCGTCTTCTGCTTCTCTCATCGTGCAAAAATTTTCTGAGCGAGGGGCGAAAAATAAATTAAAAAAGTCTTTCGAGGGGACTTTGTGAGCTTATAAACTTAGGGCATGCCACGTGCATAGCACGTGATAGGAGAATAGTACATTACAATAATCATATTCATTAAACCCCATTTTCAAATTTTCTTTTTCTTTGCAACAGTCTGGAGAGCATTTAGGATAAATTACACTAAAATACCATTAACTATCGTGTTTTTTCACTAAAAAGCCTTTTAAAGTCTTTTATTGCATAAAAATACGTTAAGTGTTGCTTTGTTAGGGTATTTTAGTTATAAAGAATCTCTTAAAAAGCATAGTTTATTGTATTTAATTGTATTATAAAAAAAATTAAGGTATTTTTGTAAAACAAAACATGATAGTTTTGGGTGCTTTAATGTGATTTGCCTTAATTAAACCACGGAGGAAAAAAGTAAGGGTATAATGAAGATAAAATCGTATCCTATTTGAATAGATTGATTTTCAAAAATAATTCAAAATTTTGAAGGAGATTTTAATAAATATGAATACCTAACAGATGTAGATCATAACATGATAAATATCCAAGGAGGGTATATTGGAAGGAAAAAAACAAGCATCGGTTTATAAACATAAAATTTAGAATGAAATTATCAAAGCAGTCATATGTAAAATAATTAAGCTGCAAAGCCGATTTGTTATATCGTTGCCATCATAAAGTTTCTCCTAACAGAAGGAGTTTGGGTGCCGACGAAATATACTTTAGGATAAAGAACTCAATAAAATGTACATGTGCAGCGCCTGCTGAATCATTGGGTATTAAACAGCAATTTGCCGTCATGTCTTCAAGAATATGCTTTCTTGACTAAAATTTTCTTTGGTTTGGTGATGGTAAATAAACAAGCTCTACAAGAATATTCTTTTTTTGGCGTCATATTTCTCTTCATCATAGGTCTAACCTACCAAACGCAAAGATCCTCTCGATAATTATTACATCGATCTCTTTAAACATTTTATATTTTATTACGTGATTAGATTAAACTTTTACATTATGTTTTATTTTCATTCAAGCAAAAGAATGGTTCCAATAATGCTTGTTCTCCTAGCTGTAAAGCTGCAAAAGTTTAGGGATTCCAAGCATGGATCCCTTAACATATCTTAAATTGATTTTGATTGTCGTACAAGGTTTTCCTCTTTTCTTAAGGGCCTATTTGGTTGCAGGATTATGGAATTTGGATTCCAAAATAGTACGGTTGAAATTTCTGGATTTAGTAATTTGTTGTTTGGTTGGTTTTGGATTCCTAGTATTGGATTTGTAGATCCTTGTAATTTTTGTTTGGTTTGTGAATAAAAAGTTGGATTTGGATTTGAGAATTTTAGAGAGGGATAGATAGAGAGAGGATTATTAAATAAATAAAGTACACGGGTCTCATCTAAAAGTACAATAAATAGTGTCAAATCCTTGAAAAATTTTAGGATTCAAGAATCCTTGTTTTGTGGTGGGCCACTCATAAAAAACAAAGGAATCCTAGAAATCCAAATTCATCAACCAAACACAAAATTATGGAATCTTAGGATTCCACAATCCAAACGGTAAATCGAACTCCATAATCCTACAACCAAACAGACCCTAAGGAGCAAATCGAGCAATTTTATCCAAATTCAAAATGAGATGCTAAAATCTTAAACATGTTTTCCAATGCTCCGAAAGAAAATGTATGGATCCGGCAGTGCCATTAGCCATGGTATGCAGAGAGAAAAAGAGGGACAAACCCCGCCTAACTTGATCCATACGGAAGAGGCAAGCACCGGCGGGAAAAGAGTGACTGCAATTATGATCTAATAGCATGGGTGCTATTAGACCATACATCATACATGCAAAGCAAGTAGGATACATCAATACACAGCGGCCCCATGTTTTACATTAATCCCGACCGTTGACTTCAATTTTGGATGAATCAGGCCCATTAGATCTAATAGCATGGATGGTATCATGCTTGTAATAGCAGCCGTCCCGGATCCGGCACAGGCACCTCCGTCTGCTATCCATCTGGATTTATCGACCGCATATACCACAGCCCGGCTAGCCCCTTCCAAAAACACGATCCCCTTTCACTCAGTTTCCAAACTTATTCCTAAAAACCCCATACATTTTATCTAAAATTTCGAACGTAAATGCCCCCTTTCACCCTTGGATATAATAAACCGGTCGAAATTTGGGGTTTTCACTTTAGCCTAAACTCCATTTTCAACTTCGCTTCGCTTGGGTATTTTTTTGAAATAGGATGGTTTAAATTTAAAATTATAAATATATGGAAGTTTGAATTTTATTTAGAAAAATAGGACGGTTTGGTGGACCCCACCCCCTCCCCGGTTTAAAGGGCGGGTTCTAAACCCGCCCTCTGCTTATTATAGGGGAGGGCGGGTTCTTAGAACCCGCCCTCCCCTCATTTACGCCCTCATTTACGAAGAGGGCGGGTTTTCAAAACCCACCTTCCTTTATTAAAAAAAATTTAAATTAATATATCGAAATTAATTAAATATTAAATAAATGAATAAATTAAATATTAAATAAATGAAATAAAATTGTATAATATTAATCGTTGTTTACATATGAATCTGGTATTCTAAATTTGAGGATTTTTTTGTATTCTAAATTTGACGGATTCATTTTGCTATTATAAATTTGACCGTCGAGATAGAATTTACATTTTACAAACATATATGATTTTTTTGTATTGTAAATTTTACGGATTCATTTTGTTATTAGAGTGTACAACAGATTCATATGTAAACAACGATTAATATTATACAATTTTATTTCATTTATTTAATATTTAATTTATTCATTTATTTAATATTTAATTAATTTTGATATATTAATTAAAAAAAAATTAATAAAGGAAGATGGGTTTTGAAAACCCGCCCTCTTCATAAATGAGGGGAGGGCGGGTTCTAAGAACCCGCCCTCCCCTATAATAAGCAGAGGGCGGGTTTTAGAAACCTGCCCTCTAAACTGGGGAGGGCGGGGTCCACCAAACCGTCATATTCTTCCAAATAAAATTCAAACTCCCCTATATTTATAATTTTAAATTCAATCTACCCTATTTAAAAAAAAAAACCGCTTCGCTTTCTCCTGTCTACCTTCTTCTCCTCGAAAACACAACACCAATCCCTCTGAACTCGTAACCTTATCTTCGCCCAAAAAATTAGGGTTATGAAAAAGGAGTGATCTTGATTTTGGGTAGCACGATTCACTTGGGAAGAATAGAGCATCAATGTAAGCAATTTAAATTATACAGCTACTTGATTTTTGATTAGTTGGAGTTTTATAGAGCTGTCTGAATTTAACTCCAAAATCTTAACTATGCCATGTTTGGCTTTCATTTTTAGAGTTTGGAGAACTCCAGATATCTAAACTCGAAAATCAAGATAATTGGAGCGTACTAAACTCCAATCAGAACAAAATTTCCCAAACTCCGACGAAACGATAAGAAAACACTCGTTTTGAAGTTTGGATAGCTTCAAAGCCGAACATCTACCAAAGATTTTAAGTGGAGGTAGAGCCCTGCAAACTAGAGTTTGCTTTATTGCTGCATCCGCTTAAAAATAAATTCCGGTTATCCTAACTCCACACCCAAACATGGCCTAAAATTTGGGTATATGTGATCGTCAGTGGCGTTTCACTGCAATTGTTGGGTATTTTAGAAGCGGTCCACCACTTATATCTCGGTAGGGAATGATCTATTGGTTAATCTCTCTCTTCTTCAAAATTTCATCAAAAAGCAATTTTCTTTAATTATAAAAAAGGCTTAATTCCCAAAAACTACCAAAAACTTAGGATGTAGCAAGTAACTATCAAATTCTTTGAAAATTACATAAAACTATCAAAGTGTACAAACATGCTTAAACTTTTTTAAACTAGTTTGATAGCTTGAAAGTGATGATGCTCGATATCGGTGATCTTCCAGACCATGACACGTGGTAGATGACGTGTCCCAGGGCTCACAAGAAAGGACCCGCAGTGGCCGACTAGACCACTCCTGTGCCCGTCCTATAAGCAATCTCTGGCTCGCCTCCGAGCCCCCTGTGCAATTGGCCTCCTCGGCCTCACAGCTCGTCTCCGGGCTATCGCAGAACCAAGATACCTCGGCTCTTCCGCTCATTTGCGAGCTCTCCCGCCGAGGTCATCTTCCTCGGTCTCATCGACCGACTGACGGCACCGCTCACAGGCACAACCGCCATCCCGTAAATCTCGCCATGAGCGAGATATCCGCCGGGTACATCCCACGTTCTACGCCATCACGATCTCCCATTAACGAGCTTGTCTCACCATTAATGGAAGATCCCGCTCATCACGCGGGCATGACGTCGGGAGTTTAACGGCCGGCGTGATTCTTGCGCCTGCCCTGCCTGCTGCCACCGCTATATAAACCCCTTCTTCAGACGGTTCAAGTAAGCCATTTTCCACCCATTAAGTTGTTACTCTGCTCGGATTTCCTCTCTAACTTGACCATCGGAGGGTCTTCGGTGGTACAAACCACCTCGGGACTTTCTTGCAGGTAGCTCGGCACAAACAACCTCACACCCATTGAGATCCACACGCTTCAGGAGCCAGCATCCAGATCAAATCTCAGCCTTCCATCGTCGCCATCTGCAGATCAACGGAAGGTAACATCTTGGCGTGGATCCACCCTGCATCAGCTGGCGCCGCCTGTGGGAAACCTTGATTCCACAAAAACAAAAATTCATCTTCCAATCTTAATCTAATGGCGAGCGATCATCACAACGATCCCAGCATCAGCCACCGCCTCCCTCTCAACGGAGGCGTGGAAGAATCTCCTCCGCCGAATGCCATCAATGCCCTTGCCGGCCGGATAGACCGACTCGCGTCTGTCGTGGAGGCGCTCATCCGTGTCCAAACGGCAGGGCAGGTTCCCCAGGTCGCCGCTCCTCCGCCTCGAGACCGGGACCCCTACAGGGGGAGAGAAGACTCCGCACGCGTCGGCACTGCCGACCACCGCCTCGCTACCTCCCATGGCCGCAGATCTCCCGGGCCAATACCTTCTGCGACTCGCTGGGCGCCCCACAGTTCAACACCGAGGTCCGTCGCCAAAGCACCTCGCCTCGAGCCTCTTCGCGACCCTTTCCCTCCCGAGGAGATGTCGGTCAGCTCGCCTGTTTCCAGGCATGACCAACACCCCCTCCCTTGACAGGGTCGTGCGGACAGGGCTCGCCACGGCGGCAACGCCAGGGATCAAAGCCCTCGCCAAGAGGCACCGAGCAGCTTCACTGCTCGGTCAATCCTTAGCAGGCCTCCCAGGGCCCCTCCGGCGCTAAGGATCGAAGCCCTTACGAAGAGGCAGCCGAGCGGCTACCCTGCTCGGCTATCCCTGGTTGGTAGCCTCCTACCACGCAATGCCAGGGATCTAAGCCCTCACCAAGAGGCAGCTGGGCGGCTACCCTGCTCGGCTATCCCCGGCTGGTAGCTCCCTACCCCACAACGCCAGGGATCAAAGCCCTCACCAAGAGGCGGCCAAGCGGCTACCCTGCTCGGCCATCCCTGGCTGGTAGCTTCCTACCCTACAACGCCAGGGATCAAAGCCCTCGCCAAGAGGCAACTAAGCAGCTTCACTGCTCGGTCAATCCTTAACAGGCCTCCCATGGCCCCTCCAGAGCTAAGGATCTAAGCCCTCACGAAGAGGCAGCCGAGCGGCTACCCTGCTCGGCTATCCCTGGCTGGTAGCTCCCTACCCCAAAACGCCAGGGATCTAATCCCTCACCAAGAGGCAGCCGAGCGGCTACCCTGGTCGGCTATTGGTAGCTCCCTACCGCACAACGCCAGGGATCAAAGCCCTCGCCAAGAGGCACTGGGCAGCAACCCTGCCCGACCATCATTAAGGATCAAAACCCTCGCCAAGAGGCACCGGGCAGCAACCCTGCTCGGCCATCCTTAGTAGGCCTCTTACAGCCCCTCCCGCGCTAAGGATAAAAAGCCCTCGAAAGAGGCAACCGGACCCGACCTTGCTCTGTTATCCCTGGCTGGTAGCTCCCTACCCCAACACACCAGGGATCAAAGCCCTCGCCAAGAGGCACCGGGCAGTAACCCTGCCCGGTTCATCCTTAAGGATCAAAAGCTCTTGAAAGAGGCAACCGGGCCCGCCCTTGCTCGGTTATCCCTGGCCGGTAGCTCCCTACCCCAACACACCAGGGATCAATACCCTCGCCAAGAGGCACCGGGCAGCAACCCTGCTCGGCATCCTTAGTAGGCCCCTAACGGCCCCTCCCGCGCTAAGGATAAAAAGCCCTCGAAAGAGGCAACCGAGCCCGCCCTTGCTCGGTTATCCCTGGCCGGTAGCTCCCTACCCCTGCACACCAGGGATCAAAGCCCTCGCCAAGAGGCATTGAGCAGCTACCCTGCTTGGCCCCGTCCTTAGCATGCCTTTCCGAGCCTCCCACGCTAAGGAACATGACCTCACCACGAGGCATCCGGTCCATCTACGTCCGAGCGATCTTCACCTCGACTTTGGGGCCATGGAGATACCGTCTTCCCGCTAGTCTTTGCACACTTGGCAAATGAACAGATTCAACTCGACGTGTAATCGCTACACGAAGAACCGACATAACACAAAGGCAGTACTCTGTAAATACAAGTGTTTACTGACAAAGGAAAATACAAGCACAAATACTACAAAAAGTTTTTATTCATAAAGTCAAAGCTTTTATAAGGGTATCGTGGGCTCCCCAGCCTTACAAAATACCCGGAGGCCTACAAAATTCCCGGTGTGACAAAAGAAAAGAAACAAGAAGACAGGGGGCTTCAGGCCTCAGGGCCAGGCGCAACCCCAAGAAGCTCAGCATCTACCACGGCTCGGGCGTCGCCTAGGGGATCAGCGCCCATCACATCAGCCTCGGCGTCGCCCTCACCAGGAATCTCTTCCCCGGCTTCTCCCCCGGGGTCGTCCCCTTGCTCATCATCCCCGCGAGGATATTCGGCTCGGAGCTCTTCGTCAGCGAACTCCAGCATCCGAGCCTTGACGGTATCGAGGGCTTCGTGCCAGATGGCGGTAGTGGCCGAGGCTAGGACGGTATAAAATTGTTCCGACTTCTGGAAATTCTCCACTGCCTTCGCCGCTCTGAGGTCGGCTCGCTTCACCCCCTCTACCGCCGCCTCCAGCTCCTTCCGGAGGGCGCTCGCCGACTTCTTCATGGTGCCGACGAGCACCTTGGAGTCTTGAAGCTTGGCCTCGGCGGCCTCGCGATACCTGGCAGCCTCCTGCTTCACCACCGCCACCTCCTGCTTCACCGCCGTCATCTCCTGCTTCCCGGCCGCCACCTCACCCTCCAGAGCAGCGACCCTCGCTATCGCTGCCTCCAGCTCCCGCTTCGAACTCTCCTCCAGCGAGGAGAGCTCTCCCGTAGCTCGGATCGCCGGGGTAATTTCCTCGTCCTCCATATGCATGACGGGGGCGATGTGCTGGAGAACCTGAAGAAATCAGAGGGGGGTCAGAAAGAAAGGAGAGGCACCAAATCTCATGAATGGTAAGAAACTGAAGCAAAAGTCAAGTAAAGTACGGGCACTAACCTGCACGGCCTCTTGGGCGATTGCTGCCATCCGTGCCCTGAGAGTCCCCCGAGGGATCTTTTCCCCGGCCGACCTCTCCATGTCCGACAGCAAGCTGTCGGCGACGGAAATCCCCGAGGGCACCTCAAAGCGGAGGGCCCCCTCGTCTACCAAGATCGGGGAGGACGGGATCCGCGGAACTGTTCGGGGGAACCTCTTGAGAGGCGATGACGGAGAGCCGGTCTCCACCTTCGAAGCCTGGGCATCCTTTCCCCGAACCCGTTTTCTGCTCGGCGCCTGGCTGGGCTCCGGGGCTCGGCCCGCAGTCGAACGCTGGGGTGGGACGGCTGCCGGGGTAACCGGGATAGACGTCGGACGTAAAGAGCTGGCACCTCCAGCCTTCGATCTCTTCTTTGGCTTGCGCATGGCTGCTCGGAGGGGGCTCAAGTCCATGGGTTCTGCACAAGACAAAATACAATGGAATTAGCAACACAAACAGAAATGAAGGCAAACGCAAGCTCCTAACTTACTGACGAATTGGGCGGGGCTGAGCCCAGCCTAACTAAGGGCCCGCTCAGAAAGCAGCATGTCGGCCCGAGGAATGGGCTCCGACTCCGCCACTCTCACCACGTCGGGATCATTAGACGGACTTCACCGCTAGCACCTATCCCTAGACTACTGGGTGGGCACGGGCCAATCCTCATCCTCTGGCGGCCCAACAAAGAAAACTTCTACTTCCAATTGTGGATGGAAAAAGGCAAGATGACGACTCCTGACCCGGCTGCACTCCCCCGTTGTTTCCTAAAGGAGAGGTAAACCTACCTCGGGTCGCCTGTGCGAGTGCCGGGGTGACCTTTGTAAATAAGAGAGGAGACAAGGATGGATGGGCTGAAGGGGATCATCTGTAACTTCAAACGGACCAGGAACCCGAGGAGAATCCTCCAGGAGTTTGGCACTCCCTGGCCCGGGGCTAACCCGAAGTAATTCAGCGCTCTAACAATCTCGGGGGAGAAGGGCAGGCGCATTCCGGCCCAAAAGGCTTCCAAGTACAGGGCAATCTCCTTGCCCCGTACCTGATCTGCCCTCTCCCCCTCCCTGGCCAAACGCAACGTGTAGCCGGGAGGAATGTGGAAACGAGTCCCAGCATTGGCAAGCTCCTCCTCGTGCCTCACCATAGACGGCACGCCAGGCGCATCCGCGACCTCTACTCGGGGGGCCGCCTCCGTCGCGCGACCCTGGGAAGGAGACCTAACCCTTGCTCCCTGGGAGGACTCCGGTCAAGAAGATGAAGAAGAAGAAGGGGAAATGTCACGCCCCGCTTCCTAAAATACGGAATACGGAAGCGACGAAGGTCAGCCGTGCTACCTACGGTAAGGAAAAATCCTTCCATAGTCATATAAGGCTGTCTAGATTAACCTGCCAAAGATAATATCCAATACCAAAAGAAATAATATTGATAATCATGCTGCAATGAAACCACAAGAAATCCTAAAAATGTGTCCACTAGATAATTGATACAATTAAAGATCCAATACAATAGGTTCGGAAATAAAATAAGATCCAAAAGAGATACATAAGTCCTAATGTCCCATAAGGACGCACATGCTAAAAACTAATTGAAAAGGGAAATAAACCCACGTGTTACTGATCTTCAACAAAGTCCTGGTAGTCGCTGCGGTCTTACTCGGCCTGAAAATCTGTCTCTAAACCTGAGATAATAAATCTCAGGGATGTCAGAACATCCCAGCAAGTACTCAACGTATAAGGTATGTGTATGGTATGATAACATGAATAAGTGAATGTAGTAAAGCCCGTGTGCACAAATAAAAACATATATACATATATATATATATATATAAATAGATACATTACTACTATGAAAAAACAGGTAAAGAGGTTAAGTCATAACCTAACTGGTCACTAAAAGGTAAATTACTCTATCGTAAGCTTGAGTGTGTGCATCAACCTCTGCAGGAGTATTCCTAACCCAAGAGTGGTGCCCCAGGGGCTAGGAAACACGGGCCCAACTGTGAAATGAACAAGCGACCGATATAGACCGGTACGAGCTGTAAACATGAGACCGATATAGCCCGGTACGAGCTGTAAACATGAGACCGATATAGCCCGGTACAAGCTGTAAACTGTAAGTGCACGACGGCATCCCGGCCGTCAATCCGACGCCGGAATGTGGAAACGAAACTTTTCTAAAAACTAGAAACCGGCACCACCGCGCACTAAAATCCTGGATCGGGCCATTAACCTAACTCTAGCAAACTAGAATAAGAGTAGAGAAGCTATACCAAGCGATCTGTGTCTTTCGGTCTTCGCCTCCACTCCGATCTCCTTACGGAATCTCCGGTCGTCACCTCCTCGTCGAAACGGGCACCACATCGCCGGGTTCTTTTACGGGCTCCCACCTCTGGACCGAGACAACTCGGGCACGAAGTTGGCAAGCCGACGTGCCCAAGAAATGCTGTAGGCTAAGTGTAGTAGCTTGTCTTTTTGGGGTTATGAAGTTGCCTTTGATGAAGGTGAAGAATGATCTTTGGAGAGAGGTGTGGGATTTTTGTAGCAAGCATAGAATGAAATGAGATGAATAAAATTCCCACACAAAATGAATCCCTCTCCCTCACAAGTGTGGCCGGCCATGTCATCATGGTGGAGGGAAAAATACAAGAATAAAGCAAGAGGAGAATATGTGTGATAAAGAGGAAAATATGTCACACCAAAGCCAAATCAATTCCCATCTCATTTAATGCAAGCCATGATGAGAAAAATGGAATCAAAGATGCTAGAAAACTCATGAAGCCTCATATCACAAAAAAACCCTTCCACAATTGCTAATTTGCACATTTGCAAATTAGCTCCTCCATCAGAAAAATCCTGCCGTGAAGGAACAAAGGAAAACTGGCCTGAACAGAATGCAAACTGGCAACTTCAGAAAACTGATCCGGAATAAATTACAGGAAAACCCCGCGACTGTATATACATACCCGCATTTGTATTCCCACTGAACACAAATGCAAAGAGACAAAATCTACATGGTACAATACTGGGATCCGGCTTAAACCAAAGCCCGCTAGTATTTTCCGTCCGATCATGATCCGTGCAATACCGCACGTATTTGATCGAACTCTGCCATATCTCCATACGGCCTCTACAGCGTTTCGCCCGAAACTTGAGAAAACGGTCTGTGGGGGACTCTAAAGACTCGTCAACATCTTGGTTGTGGATTTAACCACTGGCACGTCAGAGGTATTAGCCATACGTGATGGGCTACCAGGTATTGACTAAAAGGGACGTCGATGAGCGAACTCATTCTGACAGCCTACTGAGCCTGTCAGTGACAATATCCATACAGTCCGATCCGTTCGTCTATGAGCATCGCATGGCGGGCCTAGGGGGTTGGTAAAAGTCAGACCCCCAAAAGCGGTACAAGTCATGTCGGAGTGTAGCCCATAACACCCTGAGATACTACTGGAATACCTACCAGTAAATCTCCTGCCTTGGCCAAGGACTTCGTGTAATGGCTCTCCTAGACACAGCGCGACCTCACCCCCAATACCGGGAGAGACGAACCCCTGCAGATCCGCTCACTGCCTCCATGTGGCTTGAGACTGTACCCAACTAAAACCTGTTTGCACGTCTCTTTTGAGCGTGGTAGGGTAGTAATCAAAGTACAGTGGGAACTCACACGAGACAAATGACGATCTCAGGTCGATGAACTAACCTGTACACATGTCACCAGGGAACTGCTATCTGACGTCAGGTATAAGACCAACTAGCAGGTTCCCGGCGAGTCCTGTCCGGTGTACTCATAACCCAATGAGCACCTGTATACATCTTAGGTGAACCAACTGACACCGGTGGCTTGTGAGACCGGCCACTGCCCCTCGTCGGGGTCTCGACTGTATACACTAGTCTACTCTGGAGTATCGATGCCCTGTCTCGAAACTCCCACGACTAGGGACCATTTAAGGATGTGCTTATAGACCCCAGCTTCCACGTATATGATCGCCCTCATACTGCTGGCAGTCAAGCAAGAATCCTAAGGGCTCTATCAACGTGTAATAGCGACCTGTAAGGTCACCTAAAACAGTACACGATGATAAAAATAAACCAGATAGCATACTATCATCTTGAGTAAGACTATCCTACCGGTATAGGTCCTTTCTCAATCATTGCAATCATGTGCCTGTGATCCAATAATTGACTCTGAGGGCACTATCTCCAACATAAACATGAGGCCGATATAGCCCCATACGAACTGTAAACATGAGACCAATATAGCCCGGTACGAGCTGCCAGCATGGGACTCCTGAGATCCTGTTGTACGAACGCATACTCAAACTACCCCAACACCCGCGTATTTATAACTACTATGGTAAAGACTAAATCACTAATTAAGAATGCTGAAAAGACAGGAACTTGTGGTATGACAATTGTATGGAAATAAAACTGGTGAATAGTGGTGTCATGGCATGTAGTTCATCATTCCAATTAATGATTCCGTTTTAATATAAATAACTAGGATCATGAATAGGCATGTCAAATCAAGGTGTTTTATACATGTAAATCAATATGAGTCTCGAATGTGTATAAAGCATGTAAAAGGATTCTTGTGCATGGTAATCATGTCATAGCATCATATAAGGAAGAAGCGAGTAGCAGTCGGTAATTAGCAAAAGAAATGGTTTTCAAGTATAGCTCGATGGAGAGAAAAATTCACGTGACCATTAGCCTTAGAAAAAGTTCATAACTTCTATGCCCATATGTTTCCTTCTATATGATTCCAATTAACTATTCATTTCATTATTCAGTTCCAAGCCTGTAAATTGGTTTGGGCTACATAATACACCAACTTAGGCTATTGAGTCTTGAAGACTGATAACTACAGAATCACTAATTGTGTATTCAGATATTCTCAATCCTAGTTAAGCTATAACATTTAAAATCGGTATGCCTATAATCACTCATACTTTATGGGGAATATTTAGCAATATTTTGTACAACTAAATTACACCCAATTTATAATGAAATTTATAGTTGCAAGTTTACAACCAGCAATATATCAGCAAGTGTTCCGATAAAGACAGATGATAAAACCGTGAAAGAAACTTTTTCCTCTAATATTCAAACTTGCATAGGTTAAGAACTAATTTAGAGAATCACCGATGTTGCATCGACTAAAAGAAAAGAGCAAGAGTACTTGGCTCGGAGATAGATAAACACGACGACACGAAGAACAACTCCAAGGTTTGATTGCTCGGCTAATTTTGAAGAAGAAGAAAATATTGTGATGGGAAAAAGATAAGGTTGATTTATATAAGAAGGGGAGAGATGATAATAATTAGGTTGTTATTCATAGGGAAGAGAGATGTTAAAGATTGGAGAGATTATTATAATTGGAGAGAGAAATATTCTGATGAGATGAGATTTGGATTTGATTTTATAAAAGAGAGATATGATGGGTTGTTATATACTTTTATAAGATATTAGAAAAGTTGCATATATACATATTAGTTTGTATATAGTTAGAATAATAGAAAAGTATATGTATATATACATATTAGTATACAGTGAAAATATATGTAGATATGTATATGGTTATGGGTTAATGAAAATTAATATAATTAGTCATATATATAGGATTTTATGATATCAAACAACTAAATTATATTTTCAGTTAAACTATCATAACAAAATATCTTCTATTATATATATGTATGAATGTATATAGGTTTGTAGAAAAATAATTAAAGAGAATAGATTTGAAAAAGAGAATTTGCTGAGAGAGATTAGATTAGATTGGAGAGAGAGTGATTTTGTTAGGGAATATATATAGAAAGAGAGCGGAGATTTGGTGAAATATAATTAGTGATATAGAAAAATATATGTAGATAGAATAGAATATGGGGAGAAAGAAATCTGTTGGAAAAGATATTTGTTTGGAGAGAGAGAATAGTATTTGTTTTAAAAAAATAAAGTTATCAAGTGAGACATATATGGTGATTGGAGAGAGAAAATTGAATTGTTAATTTAGGAAAAATATTTATATGGTTAAAAGATTTAACAGGGGCTCTCATGACTTTTCAAAATTAAATATTTTAACCAAATAAATATCGTAAGACAAAATATCTTATAAATAGAATTTAAAAAATGGTAAAATGTTATATATATGTATTATTTAAAGAAATACCAAATAAAATATCTTTTGTTTAAACTATGATACTAAAATATAAATATGCTTATAAAATAGTGTTAGACAAATAAATATTTAAATACTAATAATATGCATATTTAACAAACTTGAAAAACCATAATTATATGTATATATCTTGATTAAAAGTATTAAACTCCAAGTTATAATAATAAAAATAAAATAAAACCCAATATATCCAAAAGAAAAAGAAACGTATGATCGAACTAGGATGTTACAGGAAGAAGAGGAAGACTCTACAGAGGGCTCCCCAGACTCTACACCAACTACATCTGCAGACTTCTCAGTGGAAGACATCTAACCTGATGAAGAGGAGTCCTCAGGAAAGCAAACTCGGAAATCCCGACCTAAAGAGAAGAACGCCGAGCTAACAAGACCAAAAACGAGGAGATTATGAAGAGGAATGGGCCCTCACGCGGACCCCACCTCTACTTATTGCCACTGACGTTCTCATCCAACGGCGACAGTCATCTCCCGCCAAAACGGTTCAGTACACTCGACGGCCACGATCGCTCCACCTGTCGCATGCACATTGGCATATCCCCTCAGACGCCAGAGGTCTGCGGCCCGTCACGTCAGCCAATCAGCGCCCGACACGTGGCCTGTCACTTCAGCGAAAGTACGCACGATCCGGCGCACCCTCTTTAATGCAAAGATCTCGCCCTAATTCGCTGAGTACATCATCCAGAATATACAACAGATTACTCGGGGACACGCCCGACGATATCTTCGAAAAGGAGCTCATCTCGGGTGACCCAGCAGACCACTCTCGACCCGATCCGCTGACGGGTCGGGACGAGAGTGAGGGGCTAATGATGATGCTCGATATCGGTGATCTCCCAGATCATGACACGTGGCAGATGACGTGTCCTAGGGCTCACAAGAAAGGACCCACAGTGGCCGACCAGACCACTCCTGTGCCCGTCCTACAAGCAATCTCTGGCTCGCCTCTGAGCGCCCTATGCAATTGGCCTCCTCGGCCTCACAGCTCGTCTCCGGGCTACCGTAGAACCAAGATACCTCGGATCTCCCGCTCATCCGCGAGCTCTCCCGCCGAGGTCATCTTTCTCGGTCTCATCGACCGACCAACGGCACCACTCACAGGCGCAATCGCTATCCCGTGAATCTCGCCATGAGCGAGATATCCGCCGGCCACATCCCACGTTCCACGCCATCACGATCCCCCATTAACGAGCCTGTCTCGCCATTAATAGGAGATCCCGCTCATCACGCGGGCGTGACGTTGGGGGCGCAACGGCCGGCGTGATTCTTGCGGCTGCCCTGCCTGCTGCCATCGCTATATAAACCCCTTCTTCAGACGGTTCAAGTAAGCCATTTTCCACCCACTAAGCCGTTACTCTGCACAGATTTTCTCTCTAACTTGACCGTCGATGGGTCTTCGGTGGTACAACCACCCCGGGACTTCCTTGCAGGTAGCTCGGTGCAAACAACCTCAAACCCATTGAGATCCACACTGCTTCAGGAGCCAGCCTTCAGATCAAATCTCAACCGTCCATCGCCGCCATCAGCAGATTAACGGAAGGTAACATCTTGGTGCGGATCCGCCCTGCGTCAGATAACTTATTGAATATTTAGCGAACAAGTTTGGTAATTTATTGAATATTTACGAAATAAGTTTGGTAGTTTATTGAACAATTACTAAACAAGTTTCTGTACACCTGTTAGTTTTCTGTAATTTTCAAAGAATTTGGTAGTTACTTGCCACATCCTCTAATTAAGTTTCTGGAATTAAGCCGAAAAAAATTTCAGATTACTTAACCTTATTTATTGAAGTTGACCATGATTGTTGGTTTAAGAGCTAATGCTGATGGTTTTATTCTCTTTTGAGAGACTTTATTATTGATAGAATGTGTTAGTTTGAGTTGAGATATACATATTGAAGGGAATTGACAATCATGTATAACTACTTGGTCTTCTATTTGCAGCCCAGTCAAAACATGTGCAAATGTCTTGTGATGATAGATTTGGACATTTGGAGTACCAGAGAAGCTTATTTTTCTTCATGAGGGCATAATATATAGTACCATTCTAGCTATAATATTGTCTAAATGAAGATTTAAGAATTTAATAGCTAGGAAAGGTGAGAAATTTGCAACCGATAATGTTTTAAAATTTTCAGAAGTTGTTGAACTTGTTAATTATCATTAAAATCTTTAAGGATACATGAAGCTTTGGAGGATGAATTTGAACAAAAAAGACGGTGGTTATTCTCCTATCAGGAGTGATGATTCACGTGAAACTTCAACCTCAAAAGTGACGATGATAATGATGAAAGCGATGAAGATTATGTCGATGAACATATAGAAAATGATAGTGATGATTCTATGAAAAACTCTCCATCTCCAAATCCCCAAAGGCGAGCTAGAGAAGATGTTTCACATTGAAAGCGTCGTTATCCCTGTAGGAACTAACATGTAGGTCGATGTTATAGAAACGTGCCATGACCGATTGCTTTTGGGCAATGATGTAGATGGATTTAGACTAGAGAGGTTCAAGGAAAGGCTCTATGGTGGGTTCGAGTATAGGATCTGTTTCTTGCCCTTCGGATTCGGAGGTAGGATATGTATCGGGAGGAATTTGACCATGACGGAGTACAAAAAATCATCGCAAGTCACATTCTTCACAGGTACTCTATGGAGTCCGAAAGGGCTGTTTGATGTATTTGCAAAGAAAGTTAATGATTATATAAAATTTAGCTTATAGTTTAAATCACTATGTCTCATCGAACCTAAATTATTGTTGGGCACCATAACATCAAAACATGTTGATATTTTTTATAGAACAATCCAGCATAGCTACTATATATAGAGAAGATTGTGATGTGATAATTCTTTCCAGTAGAGCCGATGCTATTACTAGAAAATTTTCAATAAAGATTGAAGATAAATTATTTGTATAGCCTTTTATGCTTGGAGAAATTCTTTTTTGGTAGGCCAAACACTAAAAGAAATGTCTATTCTATTTATATCCAAAGCCTCCACCAGCACCCTCTCCATAACCAGTGTAGTGTAACATATATAGAACATGCAGTGGCAACCCCTAAGTCTGGATCTTAGCTACAGGGCGTAAACATCGTTTTTTTTTAAAATTTATTCTAAAGAAAAGCTAGCACTAAAAAACAAAAATCTTAAACACGAGTTTTTTGTGCAACGATATTTATTACATTGTTACATGAACACATCTCTCTCTCTCTGTGGTTGTAGGAAACGAGTTCGTAGAAAGTTCTCGAAACCTTGTCTTGTGACTGTACATATATGTAGAGCTTTCTTGCATCGAGGACTAATCATCTTTGATAGGCAAATGCCTACTCTCATAGACGTCATCACACGCTTTAGGCGACAACTCTTTTTCTTTTTGATATGTTATTTTTCAGTATATACACATGTGCATTCAATACCATTTGGTTACTTTTCATTGGTTTTTCCCTATATATATGTGGCAATGCACTTATGCACCCTCCTATAATATCTACAGAAAAGAAAGACTATCGATGAAACATTTTCCATCCATGCAAGCCTTGAGCATGGCCATTGCAACCCTTATTCTCTTCTTAGGCGCTATCAATATTTTGGCTCATTCCACTATGAAGCTGAGGCTGAAGAGGAGCGGCTTCAATGCCCCTCCTCCTATGTTCCCCTTGGGCAACTTGAAGGAAATGAGAAAGAGTGTACGTAAGAGAGTTGCTAGTTCTCGTTCGCTCTCTCATGATATACGCTCTGCAGCATTCCCTTATTTTGCTTTATGGAGGAAAACTTACGGTAAAATCAGTTCGTGTTTCTTAACGTTGCGGTTATAAGTTTGGATTCATTCAGATAGGATCAGTCTGTTTTTTTTTTCCATTACTTAAATAGAGTTGGTTTCGAATTTCTTTGGGGGTGTTGTATGTAAGAGTCGAAGTCCCCGCTCTAATCCAAATTTTCATTATATTTTGTTTCGTGAAAATTAAGTTTCGTAACTGTTGAGTTGAATATATTCAGTTCATTATTTAATTTATTCTTCTTATATAGTAGTCATCGAGAGAAGAAATTGTTATTCTATTTATCTATTAATCGAACTAATAAGAAAATCTTGGTCTATGAAATGGTAACTAGCATGATAATTGTCATTTCGCACTTGAATTTTTTTTCTGTAGAGCGCAGATAAACCTATGCCCTGAACATGATGAAGAGTTGAAAATTATTACCTCTATAAAACTCTCCATTTCTCTTTACTCCATAGAGAAAAAGCATTTGTTTGGGGCGTGAGTCTTAGTTGCACCGCGTTAATGAGTTGATATCTTGTGATTATTTCTTCGGCATTAAAGAGCTGCCAAGTACCATTCTATAACCAAAAGCTGAAGTTGCTGGCTTGTGAGCTATGTATACCAAGCAAGCTAACTAATGTCAAATGAAAGTAAATAATGAACTATATACCTGTGCATATGCATCTACTTTTTTGGAAAAAAGATATTCTCAAGCTAACCATCTAATATTTATTTACGCATGTAATTGTTGCTAATTATCAAAAGAGAGATTAAAATTTTATCAGAAGCGTCATCATTTGACGTTACACGGTTTTTGTATAATGATATGCAGGAAAAGTTTTTGTATATTGGCTCGGAACAGAACCATTCTTGTACGTGGCCGAGCCTGAGTTTCTAAGCCAAGTGACTTCGGGAGCTCTATCCAAGAAATGGGGCAAACCCAATGTGTTCAGAAAGGAGAGGATTGCACTTTTCGGAAACGGCTTGGTGATGGCCGATGGTGATGCTTGGGCTTATCAAAGGCACACAATTGCGCCTGCTTTTTCAATCACTAATCTGAACGCGAGTCTCTTATTATTGTGTTATTATACCAAAATCACCTGCTTAAGAGTCTCTTTGAACATCATTTTATATTTAAATCTATTTAAGTAATTAAAGGATTTTGCACAACTCCACCATGTTGCACTTAATGTCTTGTTCTTTCAGACATCTATCCTAAGTCGGAATAAAAGTAAAGGAAAATAGCCGGATCTTTAAAATAAGTCGTAAAGATATTCATCCGGGCATCTCCACCACGATGAGTTGCATCATTACAATCCAGTTGCAATGATAAGTAAGCAGCTTTAGTATTTGAGAAAAGGGTCCTTAATTAACCGAGCAGAATGAAAACAAAGATTCATGTAGCTGACCATAAAGATAGAGACTTCTTATCAACAGGTGCTGCTGCTGCTGCGGTTTGTTTATTTATTGTAATTTTTGAGGTAGATACATTTTTATTTAACTATATATCGTTCTTTTTCTAAGATGTCGATTTGTAAAATTGATTAGTTTATTTATAAGATAACTTCTTATTTTTTTTTTTTCAAGACTCGTTATTTTTTGTTTATTTATTATGTTGCAGAGAATGATAAGCTTAATGGTGGAAACCACCAACAAAATGCTAGATTGGAACTACCATCTCTCCACTAACAGTAGTCAGGAGATTGATGTCGAGAAAGAGATCACAGGTAATGCTGCAAAAATCATAGCTGAGGTTAGCTTTGGCATAAGCAACCAAAATGACACACGCGTTTTTGACAAGTTGCAGGCGCTACAAGCCGTCATGTTTAGACCTAACCGCCTCGTTGGTGTTCCTCTCAGCAAATTTCTCTACCCGAAGCAGACATATCTAACGGAGAAACTTGGAAAGGAGCTCGATGACTTCTGCTTTCTATTATAGAGTCGCGAATGAGGGAAGTAGAATCGAATTGTGACGCTGATCGTCGCGATCTGCTTTCCTTGTTGGTTGCTAGCAACAAGGACACCGGACTCAATAGAAAATTCACGTCGAGAAAGCTTTTGGATGAGAGCAAGACCTTTTTCTTTGGCGGGCATGAGACCACGGCCCTCGCGATCACTTGGGCTTTGTTCTTGTTAGCTTTGTATCCAGAGTGGCAACAAATCCCGCGAGATGAGGTTGTGGAGGTCACTCAGGGGGACCCGTAGATTCGACAATGCTATCCAAGCTAACAAAGGTAGGCTTGTTTTTCCCTTCCTTTCTTTTGGCATTGAAGAATTTAAATAAAACCACATCGTTTCTCTTGTGTAGATGGAATGGGTGTTGAGCGAAGTTCTACGGTTGTATCCGTCCTCGCCTAATGCCCAAAGACAGGCAAGGAAGGATATTCACGTCGAAGACATTTTTATACCAAAAGGGACCAACATGTGGATCGACATCGCAGGAATGCACCACGATTCAACTCTTTGGGCCGACGATGTGAATGAATTTAAACCGGAAAGGTTCAATGGAAACCTCTACGGCGGATGCAGGCATCGGATGGGGTTCTTACCATTTGGATTTGGTGCTAGGACTTGTGTGGGGAGGAACCTCAGTGTGATAGAGTATAAGGTTGGTTTAAGTCTAATCCTTGGTAAGTATTCGATGACCATCTCGTCTGCGTATTCTCATTCTTCTCGGATTTTACTCACTTTGAAGCCTTCCTATGGAATGCCTCTAATCATTCAGCAAATCGATCACGGATCAAGGTAGATGCCCATTGAGTAAGTTTTCTGTAAAAGAGCATTTTAGTGTGATACATGGACAACTTCGATTGAAATAAGAATCAAACTCACTTTGAAAACTTTTTTCCCCCTCGCCATTGTCATATCTTAACTACAGATTTGGGAGACAACCCTAACAAATGCTATGTAGAATCAAGATAAATGTTAGTTCGTGTTGCTAAAAGAAAGAAAGTAGTACATAATTTTGGACCTATTAATGAGTTGCCCTGCTCAACGAACGAACGAAGAACTCAACTAAATCAGGAAAGAAACCTGGATGAAATCCTGAACAATTCATAACTTTTGTTGCCCTGCTTCCACCAATCATTTCTTCTATAGTTCGACTTGTGTGCAAATATATATATGGAAAAACATATCTTCCTAGAATTATATTTATCAAACTACAATGACTCAAAGTTCGTGTAAATCACGTTAAAATGTTGATGAAAATAACAACCATGTATTCTCTTATAGACTGGGTGATAAAGCCTGATCCCAAGAGAGGTCCGATGGCAGTTCGCAGTTGTTAAGATAATAAGATAAATTACACGACGAGTCAGATGAATAAATCCGTGCCAAAAGCATAGTAGGTGGACGAGGATTGTTCTCGCTCTGCGATCCGCTCATGCTGTTGCTCTGTTACAACTTTCTTGTTCTGGAACTGCTGCATTAATTGAATTGGCCATAGCATTCTGCTGCTGCAGCAGCTGTGCCTGCTGCTGCTGCTGCTGCTGTGGCTGCGGTTGTTGTGGCTGTTCATTGACCTCACCAGAAGGGATCGATTTACTTGTCACCAAGCTTAAGGCGCTAGATGGGTCGCCACTGGAAGTTTCTGTTTCAATGATGGGTGAATTTTCGCAAGTGTGTTCGTTGATGTAGCTGACCTCGAACTTGGGTGGATTATATTCACTGTCGATTTGCATTACTTGTTTGGTTCCTGGGCACCTGTTATGCCAATATTTGCACCTATTATAGTCCCTGTGCGCACATCTCTACTATTTTAACTTAAAAATTGAAATTTCAATATGATCGTCGGAATGCCATGTGGCAAGATTTATGTACTTCGACTAACCTTGGATATTTTTGGTCTTTTAATTCTTGCCTCCATACTTTCTCCAATCCCTCCATGAGCATCAATCTCATCCTTCGTGGCAAGGATTCGATTCGTTCTGTTCACAATGTATAGACCGAAAAAATAGAAAAATGTGGCACAATAATTAGTTAAAAGAGATCTTGTTATATATTCTTGAAAAACCTGTGTTCAGTTACATCCAAAAATGAAGACTTACATTCCTCCTTTCCGATTCTCAGGTTGCGGCTTCTTAATTTCTGCATCCCTCGTGAACTTGGCCGGGTTCAAAGAAGACGATCGGGTTGAAATTAACAATATAACTATGCATTAAGAAACAACTACATATTGCATATTTCCTGGAAAAGAAGCAAACGGCAGTAGAACCTAAGGTACGGGAACAACGTGACTCGATTATATTACACTTATATGCACACTACATTTATACGCACACGGCGAGATATATATAATGTTGTAAGATAAATAAAATTTCAACTACCAAACTATGGTAATCCACCTGATGAAAAATATTAGCAAGGATGATTACCGAAAGAAAAACTAATGCCCATGAAAAGGGACAAATACATCATTAAAAATCAAGTTGATATTACACTAAACTAAAATTTTACTTAAGAATGCCAATAATCGACTATATTTGAAGTAAGAAATATCAACTAGATTTTCGCATGAATCGATTTTTAACACATAAAATTTGATGCTAACATCATGTTGTCTCAATGCCATGTAAATGTGGCACACATGGCGACAAGTATATAACACACATAAGCCATGTCTACAGTGTATGCGATGATGTATCGGACAAGTGTCAATGTTTGATACAAATCTAACGCCCGCATAAAACCCAGTTTTAGGCGTTCGACTATGCTTCATAAATTGCAAGGATAATCGTGCATATAAATAGTTAAGAGACTGTCTCACATATACGGACATCATAGGACTTCAATAAATGATCGATGTTCTACACCTTGTCGAAGCCGGTGTTCATTCAAGTCGGCATACAATCGAACAATTGATTGATGTTTTTTTGTGAAGAGGTGCTAGTGATTTAGCAGTTAAAAGATTCAATGATCAATCTAAAGAAACTGGTGTGCAAAGCCTCTCTCCCAATTTGTACAACATACAACGGCATATAGAAATTTCTATTGTAGCGGAACCCGTGTCAGCACACTATTCATTTGGAGGTTAATTTTGCAAACAATATCTTTCATATTAGAATGGAAACGGTACAGTCGTACGGACATAACCAATAAGGCCATGTTTGGATATGGAATCAGGATAACTATGGTTTATTTTTCAAATGGAGGTAGGACTGTAGGAGTCATGCAAACTGTAGTCTGTGCATCCCAAACTCCAAAATTGAAGATTAGATAACTTAGATCAAAATGATTGCCAAACAAGATAAAGTTAGAATTTTGGAGTTGAGTTTTTCTAACTTTATAAAACTCCACTTTTAGAAAACTCAACTCCATTCCAAGCAGGGACCAAATGCCCCGCCACAGTGACACTATATCCTCCGTATCCTCCCTTTTAGTCGAAGGCATATACTAGTATGACGAATGTAGAAAGTAATACGCAAAGAAAAGGGAAAACTTACCTTCTCTGAAGTTGGCTTTCTCTCGGATCATCATTAGGGGGCGACGCCGACGCACTTTGAACTCGAGAGCAACACGCTCAGCAAGGAAATCCTGGCCTCATGGGGTTAGACATGGCTTGACTTAAGTGAAGTTGTTGCATCATGAACCTGGTAGAAATTCCGGTCAAGGATAGATAGGTTGTTCACGTGGTCTAATCACAGTCACAATGTTCGTGAATTCGACAGAATCTTAGTCTTTGTCCGCTTGGTTGGGCACAGAGGCGGAGCTAGGAATTTATCAGATGTCCATTGCACCATACCAAAACTCCGAAGTTACGATGAGAGTTGGGTGATTTAGTTTTATATTCTAACACTTCCTCGTAAGTCGAAGGCCTTTTGGGCTGGAGCTTGAGTTTTTATGCATCCGTATTTTTAACTTGAATGATATTTAATACGCGCCCAGTGGGATCGTACCTAGATTGCACCTAGATTGCTCTGATCTAATATAAAAGGCATCTTCTAACAGAATTTTAGTTAGAGTGGACGGATTATAGCTTTACCAAAAATGATGAAAAATAATTTATGGGTTAGTGCTGGATTTCTTTGTTCTTTTCTTCTTCTTTTTTCCCCCTCTTTTTGGATAATTCCGGAGAAAATTTTCATAATGTAAAATACTAAAATTATTGAAATTGAGTGGTATATCTAATTGGACCCTAGAAGAAAAATTGTAAGAGCTAAACTATGAAAATTTCTGTGGGGAATGTCACTAGTAAAATAAGGGGTTGCCCCTACGGATATTGACATCCGTAGGGGCAATTTAAGTTTGGCCCTACGGATTAATCCGTAGGGCTAAAAGGTTGCCCCTACGGGCATAGACGTCCAAGAATAAAAATATTAATTCTTAATTTGGTGTTTGCCCCTACGGTGCCGCAAACAAAGGACCTACGGCTATATCCGTAGGGGCAAGTAAATATCGATTTAACAAAATCCCAGATCGATCGCCTACGCTCGCTCACTTTCTCTCTCTCGATCGCGCGCGAAATCTCTCTCGATCGCGCGCGAAAAAATTCCCCAATTCGCCACGCCGTCGTCGCCAACGTCGTTCTCCTTGTCGCCACCGCCGGTTTCGTCGCCACCTCAGCTCTCGTCGCCACCGCGGTTCAGGTCGTCGCCCCAGCCCCAGCGCAGCAGCGGTTCAGGTGAGTAAATCTTTGGATTACTTCGGGATTAGGGTTCAGGTGAGGTAAATTAAAGATTTTTGGGATTATTTTGGGCTTAGGGTTCATGGCGCGCGAGTTGGGGTTGGGCAGGGGTCGCAGTCGGGGTCGGGGTCGAGGTCGGGGTAGGGTTAGGGTTGGTGTTCAGCTGCTGTGGGGTGGGGCTGGGGTTAGGGTTTGCCTTAGGGTTGGTGTTGGGGTTTAGCTGGCCGCACTGGGTTTAGGGTTAGGTTGGGGCTGGGCTGGGGTGGGGCTGGGGCTGGGGGCGGGGGCTGAGGCTGGGTTGGGGTTAAGTGGTGGGGAGTTGAAAAATTATTCTAGTATGTATCCTTACACTCTAGTTAGTATAGCAAGATGCCCAGATGTGTTCTTGTGTACTGCTGTGTAAACCATTCTTTCACCAACTAATTCGTAGCAAAACTGACTTTGGTGTTGTCAATTGATGTAGCCTTGAAAACTGGCTTTGGTGCTGGCTTTGATGTTGTCAATTGATGTAGCCTTGAAAACATTGTTATATCATCCGATCATATTTATTTCTTGTAGATGTTGTTTGGATATTGGATGCATTGTTCATATTTGATATGTAAAAATAAAAAAATAAAAAATTGTAGTCAGATTCATATTGAAAATGGATGTTAAGTGTTCTTTGGGCTCATATCGAATATGTTGGATGATTAGTGTCTTTGGGCACATGGATTCTCAAAGTCTTAAGGTTGATTCATGAATTTATGTGTCTTTTTTGTTTGTTTTGTACCAAATGAAAATGAAAGATGATGGTTTACGAGTTTCTTATTCTTTTGTTTGGTTGTGCCCAAATTGTGGACATGGATTTTTTTGCAAATCCTTACTTTTTTCGACGGAATGGAAAGGGCTCCAAATATCCTAGTTGCATCAATCAATCCTAAAATCAAGTTGCAAACCAAATACAAAACTGGCAAGTTTTTATGGATTTGATATTCCAAAAATCCAACTCCAATCCAAATCCACTGAGGGGTTGTTTGTTTCATGGAATTAGAGCGTAAGTATGGAGGGGACAATTACTGTAGTAACACCAATGTCATGTTTTTAGTTTGGACGAGTATTGTTGCCGAAAGCTAGTGATTTGGTACTAAATGCTGTTGAATTGCTTGAATTATTAAGCAACTTGGGGGTAGGGTTAGGTGGATTGATGACAACAAAATACCATAATTTATAACTATATTACTCATATAATGTGTATGTCATGTGAAAATTAGATGAAGGTCGAGGCAAGCACAACAAATTTTTTGGATGGAACAATATCAATAGGAGCTCAATGCTATTTGGAAAAATAATAATTCAAAAACATAGTGGAGTTTCCGATTGGTGGCATGGACTAGTTTGATGTATGTTGTTGGTTTGATTTATGAAAAAATAGGGAGACAACATGCATGTATGCATATAGGTAACATCTGCCAATATGCCATATCCAGACCGCAATCTATTTTTGCCAATTGGCTAATATGAAAATATCGGCCCGCGTATATGACATAATCAAAGTTGTTAAATCTTGATACGGTTTGTGTTTCGTTTTTTTATTTATCAGTTCTATCAATGTTGCGTATAACGCTTTATGATATCAGTATCCTACATTTGTAGTTTTAATTGTTGATTGTTATAGATGAATACCATTGCAATAATAGTTTTTGGTTGATGAATGCTATTGCAATGTAGGATGATCAGTTCTATCAATCTTGATCTCAATGGTTTAAAATCATGTTACACATACAACACGAATGCACAACAAACGCATAATTAGAGAGCGACTCGAGATATTCAGGTTAAAACCAATATATGATACTCGATGATAATATGAAACCTTCATATTCCCATCGATACTCATATATGAAACTAAAAGCGCCACTTTGTCCCTACGGTGCCCGACATTTTAATTTAAAAATATTAAATCTTAATTTGTTGTTTGGCCCTACGGAGCCGCAAACCAATAACCTACGGTTATGTCCGTAGGGGCATCTGAATGGGAATTTAATAAAAAAAGACACAGAAATACCCTACGCCTCGATCTCTTTCCCTCTCGTTCCCAAAATTTTCTCTCGTTCCCGCGTCTCCAATTTTCTCTTCGTCGCCACCGCGCGCCCTCCGTTCTCAGCCCGCCACCGCCTTCCGTTCTTGGCTCACCACCGCCCTCGTTCTTCCTCGTCGAGTTCCTCGTCGCCGATATTTGTGCCTACATTGATGCCTCAAGCAACGAATCAAATGATGTGGATCACAAACTAATTAAATAAATTTTGAATACCAATCTGGACTGGGATTTGAATACCAATCCTAGTTTGCTATATTTTTTTATATATAGTAGATGGTGATACTTCTTTAAGTAAAAACAACCCTACACTTAAGCGAAATCATAAATCGAAACACACATATATAGAATACAACTCATACATGGGTATCCTCAAATCTAACTTTCATTGAATTTGCACGTGCACTTAAAATAACAACCTTTATACTAAAAAATTATGTATGCCATTACTTAGTAGTTTATGGTTTTTAGACGCAAAAGCCATTTGAGAAATACTTTTCCAACCCACTATTAATCCATATTCTCAATATAGTCATTGAATTTGCACGCGCACATAATAAGAAGGAGAAAACAATAATGTGGCAGAAGAAGAAGGAGAAGACAGTAATGTGGCAGAAGAAGAAAAAATTGGCATTCCGCGTTCTCTGTTTCAGCATCAATCTTCTGATATGAACTATTGATGGCTTTCACATAGGCTTTTCCCTTTAGAGACTTCTTAGTGTCCAATGGAAAGCATACATCAGATTTGTGCAGGTCGGATTCTTCTATGACTTTCAAGAGTCTCAACTGATTCTGTAAATTACACTCTAGTTGGGTGGTACTTTTACCACTTCTCACTGCAGGTGCGCTCTCTAATATCCATTTTGAATGTAATAGTATCGATATTCAAAATGGATATTAGAGAGCGCACCTGCAGTGAGAAGTGGTAAAAGTATCACCCAACTAGGGTGTAATTTACAGAATCAGTTGAGACTCTTAAAAGTCATAGAAGAACCCGACCTGTACAAATCTGATGTATGCTTTCCATTGGACACTAAGAAGTCTCTAAAGGGAAAAGCCTATGTGAAAGCCATCATTAGTTCATATCAGAAGATTGATGCTGAAACAGAGAACGAGGAATGCCATTTTTTTCTTCTTCCGCCACATTACTGTCTTCTCCTTCTGTCACATTACTGTCTTCTCCTTCTTATTATGTGCGCGTGCAAATTCAATGACTATATTGAGAATATGGATTAATAGTGGGTAGGAAAAGTATTTCTCAAATGGCTTTTGCGTCTTAAAACCATAAACTACTAAGTAATGGCATACATAATTTTTTTAGTATAAAGGTTGTTATTTTTAGTTTTCCCTTATAGAGATATGATCTAACTGCATCTATAAACTATAAGTGTGCAGAAAATTATGATAAGAAATCATAAGAAAGGGTCGTAGCCATGCATAACCTTGAATCTACATACCAAATCATGCAAAAGCATGCACTTATTGTCACCTTGTCTTGGAATATAAAATATCTTGGAAGACTATAAGCGAACATTTAAATCTTGATAGCTTTTGACTTCAACATATATTTTTCTCAAGTACCATGAAATATACTTGCTCCGTATAAACCGTTTTCAGGAAGATGGATTAATAATGACAAATTATCCATTGTGGCTCACTAGGTTAGTATTTTCTCTTCTATTGACCATCTTTCTAATTTGCTTGGTAAATTTATTCGGAACCGGCTGCGAATCATTAAAAGACATGCATAAGAAAGAAAGCTAAAATACAGATATATAGCATACCGATACATCGAAACTTCATAGTTGCGATGGCAATCCAGAGATATTTATTTCTACACACGTGGTGCGCGTGCGAATGCGTCAGGCATCATGGACAAATATTTCAGAACATGGAAAGTATTATTCGTATAAAGTAATTAAAACTTTTAAACACCTTGGATAGATATTTTCTTAGTTGATGCAATCATATCATGAGGACTAAATTTAAGCTATTATACATATGCTTATTTATTTTTCTAACCTAATATATCACACACACAGAGAGAGAGAGAGAGAGGGAGAACACCAGGTAGATAGAGAAATCAGGTAGCAGGATCCTGAAGAAATGGAGTCCATAGCATTGCTCATCATCATCATCCGTGATCCCTTTGAAAAAATATTATCAAAGGGATCATGGATGATGATGATGAGCAATGCTATCGACTCCATTTCTTCAGGATCCTGCTACCTGATTTCTTTACCTACCAGGTGTTCTCTCTCTCTCTCTGTGTGTGTGTGTGTGTGATATATTAGGTTAGAAAAATACATATGCATATGTATAATAGCTTAAATTTAGTCCTCATGATATGATTGCATCAACTAAGAAAATATCTACCCAAGGTGTTTAAAAGTTTTAATTACTTTATACGAATAATACTTTCCATGTTCTGAAATATTTATCCATGATGCCTGACGCATTCGCACGCGCACCACGTGTGTAGAAATAAATATCTCTGGATTGCCATCGCAACTATGAAGTTTCGATGTATCGGTATGCTATATATCTGTATTTTAGCTTTCTTTCTTATGCATGTCTTTTAATGATTCACAGCCGGTTCCGAATAAATTTACCAAGCAGATTAGAAAGATGGTCAATAGAAGAGAAAATGCTAACCTAGTGAGCCACAATGGATAATTTGTCATTATTAATCCATCTTCCTGAAAACGGTTTATACGGAGCAAGTATATTTCATGGTACTTGAGAAAAATATATGTTGAAGTCAAAAGCTATCAAGATTTAAATGCTCGCTTATAGTCTTCCAAGATATTTTATATTCCAAGGCAAGGTGACAATAAGTGCATGCTTTTGCATGATTTGGTATGTAGATTCAAGGTTATACATGGCTACGACCCTTTCTTATGATTTCTTATCATAATTTTCTGCACACTTATAGTTGATAGATGCAGTTAGATCATATCTCTATAAGGGAAAACTTAAAATAACAACCTTTATACTAAAAAAATTATGTATGCCATTACTTAGTAGTTTATGGTTTTAAGACGCAAAAGCCATTTGAGAAATACTTTTCCTACCCACTATTAATCCATATTCTCAATATAGTCATTGAATTTGCACGCGCACATAATAAGAAGGAGAAGACAGTAATGTGGCAGAAGGAGAAGACAGTAATGTGGCGGAAGAAGAAAAAAATGACATTCCTCGTTCTCTGTTTCAGCATCAATCTTCTGATATGAACTAATGATGGCTTTCACATAGGCTTTTCCCTTTAGAGACTTCTTAGTGTCCAATGGAAAGTATACATCAGATTTGTGCAGGTCGGGTTCTTCTATGATTTTTAAGAGTCTCAACTGATTCTGTAAATTACACCCTAGTTGGGTGATACTTTTACCACTTCTCACTGCAGGTGCGCTCTCTAATATCCATTTTGAATGTAATATTATAGATATCCATGCCTCTTTATGTCAAAATTACTTATATTGTCAATGTTTGATTGTCTAGTTGTTGGTGATGCGTCCATATCAGGGACAGAGGCCACTCCCGTTCCTCCAGGTATGTTTATATATTATATAGGGCATGTATATTGATTTAGAATGCTATATCATAAATATACACACATTTCTTTTGCTCTTAGTCGTCCAACTCATTATCATGGGCTGCTTGATGAGATTAGATTTGCGCCTGATGATCTACAAGAGCTTATTCACTCCCTGTCATATGTGTAAGCAGCGCTATATGCGACTTTACCTTGTTAGTATGTATATACTGAAATTAATTAATATTATTCAAATTTTGATACATGCAGATACCAGAGGAGCACATCTTCTATCTCTGTAGGTAAGGCTTTGAATTTGTTGATTTTGGTATTTCTTGTCAATTTTATAGACCAGTATGTGCTAAATATAATGTTCTGACAGTTGCTAGGGGGAAGGCAACATTCGAGGCTGCTGACCCCAGTCCTGGACGCCGCACACGGACGGCACCACGGAGGTTGGGAGAGAGGCCGAGGACTGGGCTCTAGCAGGGCCCATATGAGGTTGGATTCCACCCCGGTGGTTACTTCCTCCGTCTCCAGTTAGCGACGTATCCAGCAGGAACAGGAGAGCTTGAAGGCCACCGTTCAGGAGTTGAATGAGATGCTGGTATGTATACTACTTAATAGTAAAATATAATGTCATATTATAGATATCAACATATCCAATATCAGTACATAGCCTGAGCTTATTTGGTTGTAGACTTATGTTTTATTAATCATACATACATATGTAATTGAAATAAACAACGCTTTTCCAAACTAGATATCCAAACAGGGTTTCGAAATAACTTAATAATGATACGAATTCGAATAATAAACAGTTCTTACACGCTTCTTACACACGTTATATCCAGACGCGGCAGGGTAGATTGGCCGAGCCTCCACACGCATCTCCTTCGGCTGCGGCTCCGCAAGCCACTACATCGGCTGCGGTTCCGCAGACAGCTCCTGTAGCTCCACCGCCCACTCAGACTCCCGCTCGCTACGAATTGCAGAGTTTATTGACCGAGGAGCAGGCGCGCGTTATTCTATCGTTATTTAGAGGTGGAGCTGGACCGAGCTAGGGTAGATTTTTGGTTCTTTTTTTTTGAAACATGTATTTATTTATATCATACACATTGTACTACATTTTGAAACGATATTGATATTGGTTTGTATTTATATCATATTCAGTTTTTGTGTTTCTTTTGTATATTATATATATGCGTGAGATGTGATTATGAATACTGCAATATATGATTTGATTGATGTATACATTATTGTGCACAGGGCGGGAAAAAATGAAGCAGCCCATTTTTTAAAAAAAATTATAGACAATATGTACCTACGGATTAATCCGTAGGCACACATGTTACTCCTGCGGATATATCCGTAGGGGCTAAATATCAGCAGTAACTGATATTTCCCCCAGATGTCAGTGTCAGGTGGTTGGGAATGCCCCTACGGATATATCCGTAGGGGCCACTGACTCTCCCCTACGGCGTTATCCGTAGGGGCAAAATATCAGGAATCCTGAATTTGTGCCCCTACGTAAAAGTACCTACGAATATATCCGTAGGGGGTAGTACATGCCCCTACGGCTATATCCGTAGGGCCAAGTAATTTATTAAAATAAACCGTAAATAATATAAAATCTTATACCCTACAGCTTAATCCGTAGGGGAAAATGGACCTACACATATATCCGTAGGGGCAAAAATTTAACCGTAGGGACAAGTTCAGGGTCTCAACTTGCACCTGCGGCCTTTGCACCTACGGGGTGTTTTTTCGCCCCTACGTATATAACCGTAGGGGCAGTGGGTTGCCCCTACGGATAAATCCGTAGGGGCAACCCTTCTTTGCAGTAGTGTGTGTTAATCTCTTTTATGCATAGAATGAAGAATAAGAACAACTAAGCTCAACCTTTAATAAAATTTTTGAGTAAAAACAAATTAAGATTGATGCATTAAAAAAGCGTTGCAGCCATTTAATTAATTAATTTTTAAACTTCTTAATAAATGACAATTTTTTTAATATATATTCATGCTTACAGCAGAGGTTGTCCGCCTCCCCACACCTCTCTTCTTGGTGATCTATTTATTTTGCATTTATTTTTTTTGTCTCTTTCCCTTTCATAATCTAAAAATAATCTAAATTTTTATGTTGCACAAATGTGGATCCCATACACACATCAAAAAAATTCTAGCAATAATTTAAAAGCAAGCAAATAAGAAATTCTTTACCACCCGACTATTAAATTCTTTCCGCATGTACGCAGGCTACAATAAAAGCGATTTTATCTACTCCATACTTCATATAATGCAAATGGACTTGGTTAGAAGCCACCCTCTCCTTTTCTTAAAAAAACAAAGAAAAAAAGAAGAAAATTCCTCCGTGTTCTTAGGGCATCCACAATATTATACAAAGAGGCAAAAATAATTAATTGTTATATTAAAAAAATACAAATCTTAGAGCCTCCACATCATCAAAGAAAAATATAAAAATAATTAAACTTCTCTATTTTTTGAAAAAGAAAGAAAAAATGAACTTTCTAGAACTTGAGACAAAAAAGAACTTTGTAGAAATTACTTTGAATTCCAAATTCAATTTTCATGCTACTCAAACTTAAAAGAGAACTTTCTAGAATTTATTTTAATTTTATCATTTTTCAAATTCTACTTTTATTTACTTATAATTACATTCTGTTACTTAAATATAGTAAATAATATATTATAATATCTTCTAAAATATTCTTGATCCAAGTTATTAAAACAACTATTTTATTCACTTATTAACATTCAAAATAATTTTAAACCAAAATTCCCCCTATTTTATATTTATAAATGGCTTGAGAAACTTTTTTTGGAACTCTAAATTAGATAGCACTACAGACGTGTATTGCACGTGCAAAATGCTAGTATGTACAGTGTCTTTATTTCCCAACCCTTTTCTTAACAAAGAGGCAGCCACATCACAGTAGAGTCAATTAATAGAGAGAGAGAGAGCCAACAGGCCATGCTTAAAGGCTTGACCCTTGACCTTAATCATCATATGTTGCCAGCTTAAGGAGAAACGTTAAGCCAAAGAAAGGGGATGACCTTCTAGATATTTTTTCTTTTTCTTCTACTTCTTAAATTATTTTTGAAACTGGCTCGTAAGTCTCATCCAAACGCACATCACACCCACACACATAGCATACACAAACATACAACACACACGCACCAGGGACCCACGAATTTGCCCCAAATACATTTCTTTGTGGCCACTTCCCCTCCCAGGTTTCAAACTCTGCACTCTATCTAGGGGGAGTGCCATACCAACTGAGCTAATGCTCATAATTGTTGACCTTCTAGATATTTCAGTGTTCTTTTCGGTTAGGTTATAATTTTTTGTCATTTTTATAATTTATATAACCTAATTGGTTTGGGTTATTTCTCCATCTAAATTGTCTCCGATCAACCGAAATACAGAGGGATGCATGCACGGCGGAGCTAAAAAATGGGTCGAGATTTAAGTTGTAGGTTCGGATCGGGTCGGGTAATAAATATTAAAGCCAACCCGCAACCCAATTGATAAGAATATGAATTATATTGGGTCCGGGGTATTACGAATTAAAGCGGTCCTACCAATATAGGATAGGTTGGATCGGGTTGAATGTTAATTCAAACCTAATACAAATCCAAAATACTATTCTTATCTTCTCTTCATCGAGAAATTATCGGTGTGTTGGGTGTAATTAATACTTTCTGGGTAGGAGAAAGAAAAAGATAAAGAATTTCGGATACTCTTCTTCAGAGAACTTGAGCTTTAGTAGATCATTTCAAACACTATTCTTATCTACTTGAGCTTTGGGGGATTCTTATGAGTTTACCTGCACCAGGAAAGCACGACGAAGAACTTACCTAAATCAAGAAAAAGAAATCTAGTATTGCTGCCTCTTCCCAATTTTGATCCCCCTTATAGCCGTTCTCATCGAGTACAAGAATGCAACATTCCCAAAAATCGCGATAAATTTGTTAACAGATCCTTTCCATCATAGCCGATGTATTTTCCCGTCACTGATTAAACCAAGTGATATACTACTGAGCCCAGTCGTGCTCCGGTTACTGGAAAGCAGTGTTGGAGAAAAGCTCGACAACATTAAGATGCGACTTAGTTGATGAAGAATTCGGCAAAAAGCGCCGCAAAAAAATGGGTCTTTACCTGCTTCTGTTGCATCTAAAGTGAAAACTCACAATTTCTCATTCCGATGACTATCAAGTCGTGGCTTCTTTTCAACATCCCTCTTGAACTCGTCCGGGTTCAAGCAGAATACGGGCTGCAAGTAACAATATAGCTATGCATTAAGAAAATAATAATAACAATAACCGCCAACAATTTTTTTTGATATAACTCTTTTTGGGGCGGTTTGTCTGTCAAGAATTGCCAAAATATTGAGAAATGGGGAAACGCACTGTTCACTAAAATAAGAGAATACGGAGAAATTGACACATGGCACCACTCTTTTCCGCAACAGCCCGTAGGTTCTAGGGGAGGGGGTTGGGTCTTTAGGCCGATGGAAGCATTCTCCACATATTTGGTTGAAAATCCTTCTTGTTATTGCAAGAGGTTTCGAACCCAAGACACTAAGCGGGCAGAGTGTTATTGCTAACCTGAGCAAATGCTCTTTGACACACATTTGATTGGACGGAACTGAGAATGGCTAAAGTCCAAAGAAAAGGAGACCGAAGTAAAATCCTTCCTAATTACTTGTAATTTTAGAATATTGCACCCTAAGGATTGCAACTCCACTCTAATTAAAAAAGGGCTTAATTTCCATTATACTAGCAAAAGATTACTCTTTGGCATGAAACAAGTTCCAAAATTAAGAAAAACATCAGGAGTAAAAATGACACGTTAGTGTCATGTCAGCATCTTGTCATGTCATCAAAAGATATGCAAAACCCCAAAATTCCTCGATTCTTCATCCCCTCTGCACTTGAAACCTAACCTTGACATCACTCAACAACAACAACAACAACAACAACTGAGTCTTTTATCCCAAGCATATGGGATAGGCTACATAAACCAACATGAGAATCACGCCGGGTCCAGCACATGAATCCTCTGTCTCCACTCACTCCTATCGAACAATATATTTTCATTGAGTCCTTTGGCAACCATATCATTTCGTATCACCTCTATCCATGTTTTCTTCGGTCTCCCTTTTGCCCTTTTGCCATTGCCCATATCGAGAGTATCTATTCGTCGGACCGGTGCTTCCATAGGTCTGCGTCGCACATGACCAAACCATCTTAGCCGGTTTTCCCGCATCTTCTCCTCCACAGGTGCGACACCAACTTTTGTACGAATATCCTCATTTCGTACCTTATCTTTTCTGGTGTTACCGCACATCCAACGAAGCATGCGCATCTCCGCTACGTGCATCTTCTGTGTATGATGCTTCTTAGGAGCCCAGCATTCTGTACCATATAATAAGGCAAGCCGAATAGCACTCCGATAAAACTTCCCTTTCAATTTTAACGGAAAGTTACGATCACACAAAATCCCTGTTGCACTCCTCCATTTCAACCAACCAGCTTGGATCCTTTGATTAACATCACTATCGATCTCCCCATTCTTTTGGATGATGGAACCTAGATATCTAAACTGGTCGCTCGGTGATATCTCTTGCCCGTCCAATGTTATACCAATATGGTTTTGACTTCTCTGGTTACTAAATTTGCAATGCATATATGCTGTCTTGGACCTGCTCAATCTGAATCCCCGAGATTCCAATGTTTGCCTCCATAATTCCAATTTGGCATTAACCCCTGCTTTCGTCTCATTTACTAGAACAATATCATCAGCGAATAGCATACACCAAGGTACCTCATCTTGGATAGTTCTAGTAAGCTCATCCATCACGATGGTAAACAGGAATGGACTTAATGCAGATCCTTGATGTAAACCAATAGTAATCGGAAAATCACTCGTTAAGCCGCCGCAAGTTCTGACATTTGCCACTACTCCATCGTACATATCCTTGATTATGTCAATATACTTGACGGGGACCCCCTTCTTCATCATTGTCCCCCATAATAACTCTCTAGGTACCTTGTCGTACGCTTTTTCTAAATCAATAAATATCATATGTAAATCTCTTCTCTTCTCTCGAAAACGCTCGACAAGTTGACGAAGCAAATGAATAGCCTCTGTCGTTGATCGTCCAGGCATGAACCCAAACTGATTTTCTGTTATCTTAATATCCTTTCTTAGCCCGTGTTCAATCACTCTCTCCCAAAGTTTCATGGTGTGACACATAAGTTTTATTCCTCGGTAGTTTGAGCAACTTTGAATGTCACCCTTGTTCTTGTAGATAGGTACATGGATACTTTTCCTCCATTCATTTGGCATCTTTTTTGTCTGCCAAATCTTATTAAACAGATCTGTTAGCCATTTAACGCCTATTTCTCCTAAGCATCTCCAAATCTCGATAGGAATCCCGTCAGGGCCAACCGCTTTTCTTAAACTCATTCTGTTCAAAACTTCTTTAACCTCAGGTAGTCTTATTTTACGCATGAAATCACGGTTTATATCTTGAGATTGAATGACAAGTCCATCCAAATTCTTAGTAAAGCTCTCATTGAACAATTTGTCAAAATAATCTCTCCATCTTTCTTTGATATCCTCATCTCGAACTAAAACCTTCTGATTTTCATTTTTGGCACACTTCACCGCACATAAGTCTCTAGTCTTCCTTTCCCGCATCCGAGCAATCCGGTATATATCATTTGCAGCCTCTTTAGTGTCTAATTTCTCGTACACCTCCTTGTAGACCTTAGATTTAGCTTCCCGAACAACTTTCTTAACTTTCTTTTTAGCCATTTTGTACTTCTCAAATCTCTCCATATCTCTACTTTTCTTCAAATCTTTATAAGAATCCCTTTTAATTTTAATAGCAGCCTTTACATCTTCATTCCACCATGATATGTCCTTAGATGGTGGAGCACCACCTCTCGACTCACCAAGTAGATCTCTAGCTACCTTCTTGATACAACTAGCCATTTTGTTCCATGTTTTGTCTGGATCATCTTCCGACTGCCAATCCGCTTCTTGGACTACATGATCTATAAAAGCCTTTTGGTTACCTTCTTTCAATCGCCACCATTTAATTCTAGGCTCTACCTTACGTCTAATCTTCCTAGGTTCTCTTCTAAATCGAAAATCTAGAACTAAAAGTCTATGTTGAGTGGTTACACTCTCACCTGGCACTACCTTACAGTCGATACAACAACCTCTATCTATTCTTCTCGTCAAAAAAAAGTCTATTTGACTAGCACTTGATCCGCTCCTAAAAGTGATAAGGTGAGACTCTCTTTTCCTAAACCAGGTGTTTGCTAAGATCAAGTCATAAGATGAGGCAAAATCTAGAATCGAGTCACCTACTTCATTCCTTTGTCCGAAACCAAAATCTCCATGGATGGTATCAAACCCACTACGACTAGTACCTACATGTCCATTAAGATCACCAGCAATAAATAACTTCTCTCCACTAGGTATACTTTGCACCACCTCGTCTAAATCCTCCTAGAATAGACGCTTACTAGCGTCATCAAGACCTATCTGTGGTGCATAAGCACCAATAACATTAATGATCTCTCCACCTAGAATAAGGTTAACCAGTAAAATTCTATCACCTTTTCTCCGAATCTCAACTACATCCTCAAGCAACCGTCTATCTATGATTATGCCTACCCCATTACGATTTTTATCTCTATCCGTATACCAAAGCTTATAACCCCAAGGCTCTATGACTCTACTCTTTTCACCTACCCACTTAGTTTCTTGCAAACACATAATACCAACTCTCCTCCTAATCATCACCTCCACTAATTCTAATAGTCTACCCGTAAGAGAACCTATGTTCCAGGAAACTAGACGGATCCTATGAAACCCTTGCTTATTTGTCACTACACCCGGGGTCCGATGTAGCGCGCCGTCTCTGGACGACGACCCTTGCTTATTTGTCACTACACCCGGGGTCCGATGTAGCGCGCCGTTTCTAGACGACGACCCTTGTTTATTTGTCACTACACCCGGGGTCCGATGTAGCGCGCCGCATCTGGACGACGACCTAAAAGCCCTTGCATACTTAACACTACACCCGGGATCCGATGTAGCGCGTCGCTGAGTAGGGGACGCCCCAACGATATTCTTATTATGGTTCATGTCATAGAATGTGACAAAGTTTTACGTTGGCCGTCACAAGCCTACCACAACCCTCACCCTTTCTCATCCGGACTTGGGACAGGCAACGGTGGGTTTAACCTTGACATCACTCAAAACTATATATTTCTAATCAGTCCATATATCTATGATAATGTCTTATTAAACAAAATATATATTTTCGAAGCTAAGCAGAAAGAGAGATGTTTAGAGAACTCTAGAAAACCATCAACAATATTATGGTTTTTTTCACGATTAGAAATTTGAATTAAAGTTGTATTTTATACAATTCCAACAGCTTTTGAACATGAATTTAAACCAGTTCCCTGTTTATTTTTGTCTGTCTAATAATAATTTGACAATGTGGCATGAATTTAACCTTCTACATGATTTATTTAGAAACAACATTCCACGTGATTTGTCTTGATTTAAATTCAAATCCTCCCTGTGACCTATGGCATCGGAAAAATGCATCTTCCGTGCATCCGTGATTTTTTTCGACGATTAGCATACATCACATCCATTTTTATCATCTAAGATATGGATACATCAAATTTCATATGATTATACCATTTTCTCACCGTTGATTTAGTTGGTGCAAAATTAATGGTTTATAGGCAATAGAATTTTTTACATTGCTAATGCAACGGTGAAAAAGTAGTGGAATCACATGAAATTTGGTGTATGCACATTTTAGATGATAACGATGATGATGATGGATGCCGATCGTCGAAAAAAATGGTGGGGGTTGTAATTTTTCGACTCCATAGTAGGAAATCCCTTCCTATGGCCTCTTTTCTCCATTATCCTCACTCTCTATATATATACATATCTAAAAGGTTACTAGGCTTATGGTGCTCTACACGACGCAGGCACAAACCCGCACAGGCACAGGGTTGCCCCCTTGTGCATGTCTTCGCACACGGCTCTTGGGGAGCTTCCTAGCTAGGCCGATTTTTTCGTCTATATAAAAAGCAAATAATTTAATATACGGATTATCTAAACAGGATGGTGAGTAATCTTACGTCCTCTCGATTTCTCTCCGATCATTGAGCTGCCGTTCATTTCCGGCGACCCTTTCAGGCCTGGCTATGCACGCTTCGAATATCTGAAGGATGTCTTCACATAGGAGCTGAGCATAGGCCTTTAAGTCGACATCAGGCCAGTTTCCTTCATCAACAAGAGATTGAAGCTTTGATCTTGAGCTTCTCGCCACGCTCCAATTCCTTTATCATCTCCTCTTCAATCTCATGAGATAAAGACATAGCACACAGCAACTACTTAAAATTTCCAATAGATTTATGAGGAATACTTGAGCTTGAGCTTAGTAAACAGAGATTAATAAGTATATGTAATATAGCTAGAAAAAATCGGCCTGGCTACAGAAATATAAGTACAAAATATACGTATAAAATTATAAGTACAAAACACATATTTATTATTTATTCTGTAACTGATGGAGGTCCTTTTCGGGTCTCCGTCAGATGTTGTCTTCCGCTGATCTCCTGGTGGACTTAGGTGGTTACCTTCCGTTGCGTGTGGGTCTCAATGGGTTTTGGTGGAAGAGGTGATATCAGGAGTTTGGTGCCGAAGAGTTTGGTGCCGAGTACCTGCAAAGAAGTCCCGGGATGGTTTGGTACCACCAAGGACCCTCCGACGATCAAGTTAGTGCTGAGATCCGAGTAGAGTAACGGCTTAAGGAGTAAAAAAATGGCTTACTTGACCCCTCTGTGATTGGGGTTTATATAACGGTGGCGGCACGCAGCAGCAAGCGCAGGAATCTCGCCGGCAGTTATGCTCCCGACGTCACGCCCGCGTAGAGAGCGGATCGCCCATTAATGGGGATCGTGATGGCGTGGAACGTGGGAAGTTGCCGGCGTAAAATCTGCGCATGGCGAGATTCGCGGAGCGGCGGTTACGCCTGGGAGTGGTGGAGTTGGTCGGAGGGCCGAGAAAGATGGCCTCGGCGGGAGCTCGGGGGCGAGCGAGAAGGCCGAGGAGTCTTGGTCCTGTGGCAGCTCGAAACGAGCTGCAGGGCCGAAGAGGCCAATTTGCAGGGGGCCCTGAGAAGGGCCAGCTTGTGTTTGCAGGTCGGGTACAGGGTGACCGGATCGGCCCTTGTGGGCCCTTTCTTCTGAGTTCGAGGACACGCCGCCTGCCACGTGTTCTGATCTTGGAGATCGCCAATACTTAGCATCATCATTAGCCCCCCACTCTTGTCCTGACCAGCCAGCGGGTCGGGTCAGAAGTGGTCTGCCGGCCCTTCCGGGGTGAGATCTCTGCATTTAAGGAAGGTGCGCCGGTTTGTGCATCCTGTCACTGAAGCGACTGTCTGCGTGTCAAGCGTCGGTTGGCCGACGCGACGTGTGCAGACCTGCGGCGTCTGATGGGATGCAGCCCAATGCGGGAACGACAAGCGGAGTGATCGGTCCCCGAGTTGATTTCGATCACCTGCCAAGTGTGCCAAGCGCTGCTGAGAAGGAGGCATCTCCATGGCCCCGAAGTCGAGGGGGGATTACTCGAACTTGGGTAGACCTGATGTCTCTTGTTGGGTAGGAAGCTACCCGCTGGGAATGCGCCGAGCAGGAAGAAACTCGGCGGGTTCGCGATGAGGGGTTCAGATCCTCAGCGTCTGATGGGCAGGAGGATGCCCGCTGGGGATGCGCCAAGTAGGAAGGAACTCGGCGGCCTCGCGATGAGGGCTTGAGATCCTCAGCATCTGATGGGCAGGAGGATGCCGGCTGGGGATGCGCCGAGCAGGAAGGAACTCGACGGCTTCACGATGAGGACTTGAGATCCTCAGCATCTGATGGGCAGAAGGACGCCCGCTGGGGAGGAAGGAACTCGGCGGCCTCGCGACGAGGGCTTTAGACCATCAGCGTCTGATGGGCAGGAGGATGCCCGCTGGGATGCACTGAGCAGGAAGGAACTCGGCTGCTTCGCGATGAGGGCTTCAGACCATCAGCGTCTGACAGGTAGGAGGATGCCCGCTGAGGATGCGCCGAGCAAGAAGGAACTTAGCGGCCTCGCGGCGAGGGCTTCAGACCATCAGCGTCTGACGGGCAGGAGGATGCCCACTGAGGATGCGCCGAGCAGGGTAGCTGGTCGGTGCCTCCTGGCGAGGGCTTTGATCCTTGACGCTAGAGGGGCCACGAGAGGTCTGCGAAGGATGGCCGAGCAGGGTAGCTGCTCGGTGCCTCCTGGTGAGGGCTTTGATCCTTGACGCTGGAGGGACCGTGAGAGGCCTGCGAAGGATGGCCGAGCAGGGTAGCTGCTCGGCGCCTCTTGGCGAGGGCTTTCTGATCCCTGGCGTTGCGGTAGGGAAGCTACCCGCCAGGGATAGCCGAGCGAGGGATGCTCGGGCTCGACTGCCTCTGGGAGGACTTTCTGATCCATGGCATTGCGGTAGGGAAGCTACCCGCCAGGGATAGCCAAGCGAGGGATCCTCGGGCTCGACTGCCTCTGGGAGGACTTTTGATCCTTCAGGACGGGGACCGAGCAGGGTTACTTCCCAGTGCCTCTTGGCGAGGACTTTGATTCCTGTCGGTTGCGGTAGAAAGCTACCAGCCGGGGATAGCCGAGCAAGGACTCGATTGCCTCTGGGAGGACTTTGGTCCTTAGCGCGGGAGGGGCTGTAAGAAGCCTACCAAGGACCCTTGGCCGGGCAGGGTTACTGTCTGGTGCCTCTTGGCGAGGGTTTTTGTCCTGAAGGATAGCCAAGCGAGGGATCCTCGGGCTCGACTGCCTCTGGGAGGGCTTTCTGATCCCTGGCATTGCGGTAGGGAAGCTACCCGCCAGGGATAGCCGAGCGAGGGATCCTCGGGCTCGACTGCCTCTGGGAGGGCTTTCTGATCCCTGGCGTTGCGGTAGGGAAGCTACCCGCCAGGGATAGCCGAGCGAGAGATCCTCGGGCTCGATTGCCTCTGAGAGGACTTTCTGATCCTTGGCGTTGCGGTAGGGAATCTACCCGCCAGGGATAGCCGAGCGAGGGGTCCTCGGACTCGACTGCCTCTGGGAGGACTTTTGATCCTTCAGGACGGGGACCGAGCAGGGTTACTGCTTAGTGCCTCTTGGCGAGGACTTTGATCCCTGTCGGTTGTGGTAGAAAGCTACCAACCGGGGATAGCCGAGCAAGGACTCGACTGTCTCTGGGAGAACTTTGGTCCTTAGCGCGGGAGGGGCTGTAAGAAGCCTACCAAGGACCCTTGGCCGGGCAGGGTTAATGTCCGGTGCCTCTTGGCGAGGGCTTTTGTCCTGAAGGATAGCCGAGCGAGGGACTGCCTCTGGGAGGGCTTTCTGATCCCTGGCGTTGCGGTAGGGAAGCTACCCGCCAGGGATAGCCGAGCGAGGGATCCTCGGGCTCGACTGCCTCTGGGAGGGCTTTTTGATCCCGGGCGTTGCGGTAGGGAAGCTACCCGCCAGGGATAGCCGAGCGAGGGATCTTCGGGCTCGACTGCCTCTGAGAGGACTTTCTGATCCTTGGCGTTGCGGTAGGGAATCTACCCGCCAGGGATAGCCGAGCGAGGGATCCTCGGACTCGACTACCTCTGGGAGGACTTTTGATCCATCAGGACGGGGACCGAGCAGGGTTACTGCCTAGTGCCTCTTGGCGAGGACTTTGATCCCTGTCGGTTGTGGTAAAAAGCTACCAACCGGGGATAGCCGAGCAAGGACTCGACTGCCTCTGGGAGAACTTTGGTCCTTAGCGCAGGAGGGGCTGTAAGAAGTCTACCAAGGACCCTTGGCCGGGCAGGGTTACTGTCCGGTGCCTCTTGGCGAGGGCTTTTGTCCTGAAGGATAGCCGAGCGAGGGACTGCCTCTGGGAGGGCTTTCTGATCCCTGGCGTTGCGGTAGGGAAGCTACCCGCCAGGGATAGCCGAGCGAGGGATCCTCGGGCTCGACTGCCTCTGGGAGGGCTTTTTGATCCCTGGCGTTGCGGTAGGGAAGCTACCCGCTAGGGATAACCGAGCGAGGGATCCTCGGGCTCGACTGCCTCTTGGAGGACTTTCTGATCCCTGGCGTTGCGGTAGGGATGCTACCTGTTCCCCTCCGAATGGACGGCGCACAGGACCGCGATGTCTTGACGCTGAGATTCGGGGCAGATGCTATTTGGTTTTATCCGTCCACCTCTCCGAAGATGCCAAGTTGATTTATGGCACCGTGTATCGAAAGTTTAGACGGATGCGGCCGATATAGCAGACTTTGTCAGATTCTCCCTCGCTAGAGGGGTTTTTGATTGTGGGGACGCTCTTCCCTGCAGGCGCAAGCCCCTGCAGTTAATTACGCTACCGCTTCGCGGTAACAACTTTCTCCTTCTCCACGATTTCACTTCGAGTCGTGGGTGTTTGTTTTGTTTGTGGTTGCCCGTAGATTGTATACGGAGACTGAGTAATACCGTCGCCCGTAGGACGTGGACTAGTCCAAATCCGTATTTACTTAGATTTGGGTTCGGTGTTTTTAGTTTAAGGATGCATTAGTCGCGTTGCGGCTAAGATCAACTTAAACGTTTGTCAAGGATACGTTAGTCCTGTTTGAGACTAAGATCAACTTAACGGGGTGATCCATTTAATATACGGCCGTTGGGACTCGTCGCTTCTCTGACGTCGTTGAAGGATTACAACGACAGATGTCAGAGGAGTTCGGAGATGTACCCTTGGACCAAGGTCGATTTGGAATTTTATCGTTCACTTGAGTGTTTAAGGATACGTTAGCCGTATTTGGGGCTAAGATCAACTTAAACGGGACCGTTCAGATCCGGCAAAAGAGCATTTGGAGGCTCTATTGTTCCAGTTTAGGGACGTAATGGTCCATAGGTAGTTTAGGGACGTTGCGGTCCATACTCCAGTTTTAGGGACGTGGTGGTCCGATATTAGTTTAGGGACGTTTCGGTCTGATATTAGTTTAGGGACGTTTCGGTCCGAGAATATTAGTTTAGGGACGTCTCGGTCCAATATTAGTTTAAGGACGTCTCAGTCCACGAGTTTAAGGACCCCGCAGTTCATATGGGTGTGTGGTCGTCGGGACCCGTCACCTCTTTGACATCGTTGAGGAATTACAACGATGGATGTCAAAGGAGTTCGGAGATGTACCCTCGAACCGGATGTAGATTGATTTAGGAGAGCCAATTTGCTCAGTCAGTTTAATTTAAGGACTTATGGCCACGATTGGGCTAAGTCCAGTTGAAAATGTCCAACATTTTATTTGCTTTTACATTGCATTTCTTTTTATTCCTATTTGGGCTTTGCCTAGAAAGGATGCAGAGCATCAATTTGTTTTGGGCTCTGCCCTTTTTAGGCCTGCTAGGTCTTTTTGATTTGGGCCTGGCCCTTCAAGTAATGCATTGCATTTGTGCAAAGCACTAGGAATCTTTTAGATTCAAGAACAGAAGTGCAAAGCACTTTTTTAATTTCTTGATCTAAATTTAGATCAAAGAAAAAAAAACAAGTTTTTCCTTGTTTCAGAGAACCAAAGGTTCATAGCAAATGCAAGGCACTATTTTTTTATTATTTTTATTTATTTATTTATTTATTTATTTATTGAAGATCAGTGATCTTGTTCTTAGATCAATGATCTATTCCTAAGAGAATTTTCTCTTATTTTAAAGGTTTTTACCTTTTTTTGTATTCTCAAGGAGTTCTCAAGAGTTCTCTTCTCTCTTCTTTTTTTTTATCCAGATGTCTCTGTCTTTTTGAAATGAGGTCTGGGGTCCTTTTTATAGTGCTCAAAAATTAGTTAAATTTGTTAAAAAGATGTTTTTCTGAGTGATTTGGGGAATCTTCCCCACCGTTGGATCTTTGATCCAAAGGCCCCTGTTTTACAGAAGAAATCTTCTTGTTATAATAAGAACAGAAAAAATTTCCTTAAATTTTCATTCTGTTTTTGCGCAACTCCCCAGCGCGTGACACGTGTCGCGCCGTGAAGCGCTTGCGCAACTGCGCTTGCGCAACTGTGCGGACACGTGGCGCGCTGCGGTGTACTTGCGCAGTTGTGCTTGCGCAACTGCGCGGACACGTGTCGCGCTGCGGTGTGTGCGCAACTGCGCAGACACGTGTCGCGCGGCCATGCGCTTGCGCAGTTGTGTTTGCGCAACTGCGCAGACACGTGTCACGCAGCGCAGCGCTTGCGCAACTGAGTGTTGCTTATGTTTTTTAAAGAGCCTTGCTCTGATTGGACGCACTGCCTTGGGCGTTGTGCTGCCATGTCAACTTCTGACACGTGGCGCGTTGCGCGCAGCGCACGGGATCTGAAGCGTTGCTTCAAAATTTGAATTTTTGAAATTCAAACAGAGCCTTGCTCTGATTGGGGGAACAAATGCCCCCCCACCGTTGCGCTCACGTGGCGCGCACGTGAGTGCAGCGGTGGCAAGATCCCGACCGTTGGATCATGGAGGTCAGGTGAAGAGGCGCAGGCGCCTATAAATGGGACCCTTGGTCCTTTAATTTCTTTACCGTTTCAAGAACTTTGATTCAGAGCCTTGCTCTTGCTTAAGAACTCTCAGAGCCTTGCTCTTGCTTCTTCCCAAGAACTTTAAAGTTCAGAACTTAGAATCACTCTAGGTAAAAATTTAAATTAATTTAAATTAAATTTAATTAACAGAGCCTTCCTCTTATAGATCTTTGATCTAAAGAAAACCCCTTTGGGGTTTCTTCAACAGAGCCTTGCTCTCATAGATCTTTGATCTAAAGAAAACCCCTTTGGGGTTTCATCCACAGAGCCTTGCTCTCAAAAATTTACAGAGATCTTGTTCCTGGGTTTTAACCCATGAACAGAGCCTTGCTCATTGTAGGGTGTTTTTCGTCAACCCATTGAGATGGGAATACGCGCGCGCTTGTCAGGCGTACTACAGATTCCCCCTGCCTAGGGTAGGCCGGGGTTTAATGATTGTGGGGATCCGAATCTCCGGCAGCCGCGGACTAAGCTGCCGTTAATTACCCCTCGCCTTTGAAGCGAGGGAACCTCCGATTGACGGGTTAAACTGGTCATGCGAACTCAATGTGCAGTATATGTGTGTTGTGTTTTGGAGGGGGTTATGGATATATCGGGGGCCCCGCAAAGTTTTTACGGGGGTCCCGCTACCCGGATAGCGGGCTGGGGGTCAAGGGGGCTAGCAGCCCCCTTGCGGGGTGCGGGGCAGCGCCCCGTTAGAAATTTTTCCTAACGGGGGAGACATATTTAGTATGGAGTGCATAAAAAAAGGGGGGGAAAAGCGTCTTGAAGACGCGTGCATGGCATATGGGGCATGGTGCCCGGGGTCACGTGCGCGCGCGTGGGCGCTTTAGTGCTCGGGGTCACGTGCGCGCACGTGACCATTGGGCGCCCCAGCGCCCGGGGTCACGTGGTGCACACGTGACCATTGGGCGCCTCGGCGCCCGGGGGTCACGTGGGCACACGTGACCATTGGGCGCCTCGGCACCCGGGGGTCACGTGGGCACACGTGACCTATGGGCGCCTTGGCGCCCCGGGGTCACGTGGCACCCACGTGACCACGGGAAGGGGGCTTAGCCCCTGGGTTGGGGAGTTGAACTCCCAAAGGCGATTTTTGGAGTCAAACTCCTAGCAGAAATTTGATTTATGGAGTTAAACTCCAGCAGATCTAGAAAGGAGTTAAACTCCTAGGAATCTTTGGTTTTTTTTTTCTTTTGAGCCTTGGGTCTGTCCAAAGTTAGATTCTTGGAGATGGGTCTCCTTCTTCTTCTTGTCTTTTGGCCAGATCTTGAAGATCAAGAGATGTGAGATTTTAAAAATCTCTTCTTTTCGAGATCTGGTGGGAGATTTGAGTTCCCCTTTGTGGGTTTTGTGGTGAAAAACTATTTATTTTGGGAAAAGGAAGAGTTAAACTCTTGATTTAATTCAAAAGAAAGAAGAAGGTTTTTGGAACCTTGGAGAAGGAGCAGTAGGCACAAAGAACCCTAGTTTTTGGGGGAATGAAAAGTCTATCTTTATTCATCATCATGTTGCCTTATATAGGCTTACATATTTACACATAGCCCCTTGGGCATTTCAAAATGGCTTTTTGCCTATCCCATGGCTTAGTGTCATTTGTTTTTGCACATAAGCCATGAGCTTACAAAAATTTGGCTTTATGCCCATCTTGCATACATTCATGCACAAAAATTACATAAAAATTATTTGTTACATGATTTTCGTTGTTGGCATGGGAGAGGCTGGCCGCAGGCTCGGGTTGGGCATGGGCCCGCTTGACCTGGGCTTGGGCCCACCTAGCTTGGGGGTTGACCTTGACTTTGACTCGGTCAACCGGGGTGTAAATTTTTACCCCAACAAATTGCCCCCCATCAATAAATGCACACCGCACATGTGGGTCGTGTGCAAGAAATTGATGGACCTTCTTTCACGTGGAGGCGACTTGCTTTGGTTCCCACTTTTTGGGATGCACTGCCCTTTTTACGACATGGACGGTCGACGCTTGACGCTTCTCCGAGACAGAGTGTCCGTGGTAGACGTTTCCCTTTCCCGGAGCGATCCGGTTCCTGCTTTGTAGGAAGCCTGCACTGCCCTTTTTGCGACATGGACGGTCGACGCTCTGATCCGGAGTGATTTGGTAGACGTGTCCTCGGCACGGAGTGTCGCTGGTCGACGTTTCCCCGAGGTGGAGTGTCTATTGTCGATGTGCCCCCCGGCACGGAGTGTCTGCTTGACGTTTCCCCGAGGCGGAGTATCGGCTAGTTGACGTTTCCCTGATGCGGAGTGTCTGTGTTGGACGTTTCCCCGATGCAGAGTGTCGCTGGTTGACGTGTCCCCGGCACGGAGTGTCGCTGATCGACTTTTGCCCGGCGCGGAGTGTCGGGTTGACTTTTTCCCGGCACGGAGTGTCGCTGATCGACTTTTCCCCGGCGCGGAGTGTCGGGTTGACTTTTCCCCGGCACGGAGTTTCGCTGATCGACTTTTCCCCGGCGCGGAGTGTCACGGGTTGACTTTTTCCTGGCACGGAGTGTCGCTGATCGATTTTTCCCCGGCGTGGAGTGTCGGGTTGACTTTTCCCCGGCACGGAGTGTCGCTGATCGACTTTCCCCGGCGCGGAGTGTCGGGTTGACTTTTCCCCGGCACGGAGTGTCGCTGATCGACTTTTCCCCGGCGCGGAGTGTCGCGTTGACTTTTCCCCGGCACGGAGTGTCGCGTTGACTTTTCCCCGGCACGGAGTGTCGCTGATCGACTTTTCCCCGGCGCGGAGTGTCGGGTTGACTTTTCCCCGGCACGGAGTGTCGCTGATCGACTTTTCCCCGGCGCGGAGTGTCGCGGGTTGACTTTTCCCCGGCACGGAGTGTCGATGATCGACTTTTCCTCGGTGCGGAGTGTCGGGTTGACTTTTCCCCGACACGGAGTGTCGCTGATGGACTTTTCCCCGGCGCGGAGTGTCGGGTTGACTTTTCCCCGGCACGGAGTGTCGCTGATGGACTTTTCCCCGGCGCGAAGTGTCGTGGGTTGACTTTTCCCCGGCACAGAGTGTCGTTGATCGATTTCTCCCCGGCGCGGAGTGTCGGGTTGACTTTTCCCCGGCACGGAGTGTCGCTGATCGACTTTCCCCGGCGCGGAGTGTCGCGGGTTGACTTTTCCCCGGCACGGAGTGTCGCTGATCGACTTTTCCCCGGCGCGGAGTGTCGGGTTGACTTTTCCCCGGTACGGAGTGTCGCTGATGGACTTTTCCCCGGCGCGGAGTGTCAGGTTGACTTTTCCCCGGCACGGAGTATCGCTGATGGACTTTTCCCCGGCGCGAAGTGTCGTGGGTTGACTTTTCCCCGGCACGGAGTGTCGCTGATCGATTTCTCCCCGGCGCGGAGTGTCGGGTTGACTTTTCCCCGGCACGGAGTGTCGCTGATCGACTTTTCCCCGGCGCGGAGTGTCGCGGGTTGACTTTTCCCCGGCACGGAGTGTCGCTGATCGACTTTTCCCCGGCGCGGAGTGTCGGGTTGACTTTTCCCCGGCACGGAGTGTCGCTGATGGACTTTTCCCCGGCGCGGAGTGTCAGGTTGACTTACTTCCCCGGCACGGAGTGTCGCTGATCGACTTTTCCCCGGCGCGGAGTGTCGGTGGTTGACTTTATTCCGAGACGAAGCATAATTTCGACAGGAAGGCAGATATCCCGAGCGAAGCATGATTTCGACACGAGGTAAATTCTGGGACGGAGTAGGATTCCGCCACAGAGCTTGCTGGTTTGATTTGATTTGGGTTGACATCAGCATCGCTACACTGGGATGTGGTACCAGGAGCGAATCATCATTTGCAATGAGTGGATTTGAGGATTTCGGGTTAGGTTTGGCATCTGCATTGCTGCACTGGAATAATGCCAGGAGCAACTCATCATTTGCCCCGGGAGAATTTGGATTTGGTTCTTTTTTCGTTTGGCATCTGCATTGCTGCACTGGAATAATGCCAGGAGCAACTCATCATGTGCCCCGAGAGAATTTGGATTTGGTTGCTTAGGAGACAGGTTTAGATCCATATCACCTAAGGCTTTTCAATTTTATGGGCCGTGAGGGTCCCATAAAAGCATTTTCTCCCTACGGGTCGTAAGGATCCCGCAGGTGCATTTTCTCCTTAGGAGTCGTGGGGACTCCTAAGTGTGTTGCTCCTTTGTGAGTCGTAGGGATCTCACGCGGGAATTTTCTCCTCACAAAGTCGAGAGGACTTTGCGAGTGCATTTCATTTCTTTTTTTTCTTTTTTTTTTTACGAGTTTGCGTCCTTTCGGGTTTTCACAAACTCGCCGGCAGTCCTGCTGTTTTTACTCACGGAGCCCTTTCGGGTTTTCATCCGTGCCCATTTTGCTTGTGGACATACCTTCTTTTTTTTCTTCTCTTTTTTTTCTTTTTTTTTTTTTGAATCTTCCCTACCGGTGGACTTTGAATGTGGTCTCGCCGGTAGGACTTGGGAGAGATTGAGATCGTTTTACGCCCGTAGATTGTATACGGTTTTACAGGATGTATGATCCAGACCGTAGGGCCAGAAACATTTCAGGACTTTGTTAGCGTCTGCATCGCTGCACTGGAATATGGTACCAGGAGCGACTCATCATTCGCCGTTGGGGTATGGGATTTGGAATTTGGTTGGCGTCTGCATCGCTGCACTGGAATATGGTACCAGGAGCGACTCATCATTCGCCGTTGGTATGAGATTTGGAATTTGGTTGGCGTCTGCATCGCTGCACTGGAATGTAGTACCAGCAGCGACTCATCATTCACCGTTGGGGTATGGGAGTTGGAATTTGGTTGGCGTCTGCATCGCTGTACTGGAATGTAGTACCAGCAGCGACTCATCATTCGTCACTTGGGGATTGGGGAGCGATGGCTTAGGAGACAGGTTTAGATCCCTATCACCTAAGGCTTTTCAATTTATGGGCCGTGAGGGTCCCATAAAAGCATTTTCTCCCTGCGAGTCGTAAGGATCTCGCAGGTGTATGTTCTCCTTAGGAGTCGTGAGGGCTCCTAAGTGTGCTTTTCCTTTGTGAGTCGTAAGGATCCCACAAAGGTTTGTTCTCCTCATGTATCGTGAGGACACATGAGTGGATTTCCCTCGTTCCCAGTTTAATGACTTAGAGGTCGACTGTTTCCAGTTTAACGACTTAGTGGTCATCTGTTTCCAGTTTAAAGACGTAGAGGTCATTTGCTTCCAGTTTAACGACGTAGAGGTCATCTGTTTCCAGTTTAACGACTTAGAGGTCTGCTGTTTCCAGTTTAAAGACTTAGAGGTCTTCTGTTTCCAGTTTAACGACGTAGAGGTCATCTGTTTCCAGTTTAAAGACTTGGAGGTCTACTGTTTCCAGTTTAAAGACTTAGAGGTCTACTGTTTCCAGTTTAACGACATAGAGGTCATCTGTTTCCAGTTTAAAGACTTAGAGGTCTACTGTTTCCAGTTTAAAGACTTAGAGGTCTACTGTTTCCAGTTTAAAGACGTAGAGGTCTACTGTTTCCAGTTTAAAGACGTAGAGGTCATCTGTTTCCAGTTTAAAGACGTAGAGGTCATCTGTTTCCAGTTTAATGACGTAGAGGTCATCTGTTTCCAGTTTAAAGACTTGGAGGTCTACTGTTTCCAGTTTAACGACATAGAGGTCATCTGTTTCCAGTTTAAAGACTTAGAGGTCTACTGTTTCCAGTTTAAAGACTTAGAGATCTAATGTTTCCAGTTTAACGACTTGGTGGTCATCTGTTTCCAGTTTAACGACTTGGTGGTCATCTGTTTCCAGTTTAACGACTTGGAGGTTATCTGTTTCCAGTTTGAAGACTTAGGGGTCTATTGATGGCGAGCTTGGAATTTTGGGGTGGGGGCGGCATCAGTGTTGCTAACACTGAAGCAGAGGTGCCAGAACACATAAGTGGGTCTTCCCAATGGAGCATAATTCCGAGGGCGGAGACCAACCGCTGGACTCGTGATTACAGTGGGATATGGGTATAATGAGAATTATTTGAGCCCGTGGATTGTATACGGTAGTCAATTTGGGGACTAACCGTAGGGCTGGAAGAATTTTGGAAAACTGGAATTTGGTCGGCGTCTGCATCGCTGCACTGGAATATAGTACCAGGAACGACTCATCATTCGCCGTTTTTTTGTTGTTTTTTTTTGTTTTTGTTTTACCGCGATTGCTCTATCATTTCAGCTTTTCTTATCGCGAAGGTCGCGATTGCCCTACCATTTCGGCTTTTATTCGCGGTTGCCCCATCATTTCGGCTTTATTTTCATTTTTATTTTTACTCGCTGATTTTTATTGCGAGTTGCCCCATCATTTTGGCTTTTCTTTATTTTTCTTTTATTTACACGTTTTTTTTGTTTATTTACATATATATGTATACATATATTTTTACATTCCCAGTTTAACGACTTAGAGGTCGATTGTTCCCAGTTTAATGACGTGGTGGTCTTTTTGCTTATCCCAGCTCCTTGAACTTTGATCTTGGCGGAGCTGTGTTGATGACCTAGCTCTGTGGCTCGCCGATACATCTGAGGGCTGCGAGGTTTTTCCAAGCTTATATTGGTCCTCTGCCCAATCTTTGAAAATATAGCAGTCTTCGATGGTATGGCCCACCACTCTATGATATGGGCAGTATATGGGATTGCCGGTCATGTTCATTTCCTGTGGCCTCTTTGGAACAGGCAGTTGCAGACCGCTGTTCAGGGCGTCCATGAATATTTTGCGGACTTCATCCCTCCTGAAGGAGTATACCTTCTTCTTTCCCTCCATTGGAGTAGGTGCCTTTACTGATGCTGGTCCTCGAGGCACATGTCTGGGAGGATTAGGTTCCTGAAAGGTTTCAGTCTCCATTTGCATGAAATCGGCGATCGTAGCTTGACTGTTTGCTAACACGCCTTTAGAAAGTTCTATCTCTCCCATCTTGTATTGCCTTTCGACCCAATCTTTGAAGACGAAGCAGTCCTCAATGGCATGACCTATCACCCTGTGATAGGGGCAATATTTTGGGTCGTCGGTCATATTCTCTTCTTGCGGTCTCTTTGATTCTGGCAGTTGTAGACCGTTTCTTAGGGCGTCCCTGAATATCTTGTGGACCTTTTCCCTCTTGAAGGAATAGACCTTTTCCAGCTTCTCTTTCAGAGGCAATTCCCCCCCGGTGTATGTATCGGAGGGACTGGAGGCTGATTGTGGCCGTTTTTCGCGAAGGCGCTCCGCTTTTAGGTTGAAAGGGATATCAGTTGGCTGCCCCCGGGTACCAATCCCTGGCTCATGAGCCAAAATTTGATTCTGCTGTAATTGCAACCGGGCGACTTGGGTCGCGAGATCTGCCACGACGTTTGCCAGCTCGTCGACTTTGGAATAGACCTCGGCCATCTTCTCATCCCTGTCCTGAAATTGCCTTTGAAGCCATTGGAATAATGCTTGCTCTGTAGTTCCGGCTATGACAACCGGGTAATCTTTATTGCCTGAGCTCCATTCTGTAGGAACCACGGGCTCCTCTGGCTTATCGGCCTGAGCGGGCTCTTCATCATTTAGATCGAGCCGATACTGGGTAGCGTCAACCGTATCATCGCCATGGCTATGAAGAAGAAGAGGGTTCGTTTCTTCATGTCCAGCCATGTAGACAGTGTGGATAACACATTCAGCCGTTCTTTCACCACTGGCAGCTGGTTTCGCGGAGCGGTCCGGGCTTTGGAAATTCATAAATTTTAACATGGCCAGAGCCCTAGCCCTTTTGTTGGCTCTATATCTGAGCCGCTTCTGCCTCAGCTTCTCGATTTTGAAGGCTTGGCGGGCATCCGCCATCCAGGAAGCCATTGTGAGTTGATCAGAGGGGAGCTTAGAGAAGACACCCGATCGAGCAGTGGTCAAGGGCACCGCTGGAGCTTGCTCGGGACGCGTTGTAGCTTTGTTGGGGTTGATGGCCTTGCCCCCAGCTGGGGCCAAGGAAAGTCGTTCAGACACCGACTTGCGTTTAGGTTGGGGCGCCCTCGAGATCACCACATTTGGTCTCCTGCCTTTCGAGACCGGTTTGTTTGCCACCGGGGCTTGAGGAGCTGGGATGGCCCCAACTGGCATGAACACAATAGAGCCGAATGGTAGCAGCGGCTCCTCCCATTATCGCCCGAGACTGGCCGGAAGGACCGTCCTGGAGTCTATCTTCATCGTGTAGGAGATGGGAGCTGAGTTCATCATTGGAGACATTGTTGAAAGGCGATTGCTTGAAAACCTGCATGAAAGAGAATTATTTTAGTATAAATATAGACATGTAAATTGATTGAGTTCGCATGAACGTTTAACCCGAAATATGGGAGGAGAGATTGGTCCCACCGGGCGTGCCAGAATCTGTAGGGTGTTTTTCGTCACCCCATTGAGATGGGAATACGCGCGCGCTTGTCAGGCGTACTACAGATTCCCCCTGCCTAGGATAGGCCGGGGTTTAATGATTGTGGGGATCCGAATCTCCGGCAGCCGCGGACTAAGCTGCCGTTAATTACCCCTCGCCTTTAAAGCGAGAGAACCTCCGATTGACGGGTTAAACTGGTCATGCGAACTCAATGTGCAGTATATGCGTGTTGTGTTTTGGAGGGGGTTATGGATATATCGGGGGCCCCGCAAAGTTTTTACGGGGGTCCCGCTACCCGGATAGCGGGCTGGGGGTCAAGAGGGCTAGCAGCCCCCTTGCGGGGTGCGGGGCAGCGCCCCGTTAGAAATTTTTCCTAACGGGGGAGACATATTTAGTATGGAGTGCATAAAAAAAAGGGGGGAAAAGCGTCTTGAAGATGCGTGCATGGCATATGGGGCATGGTGCCCGGGGTCACGTGCGCGCGCGTGGGCGCTTTAGTGCCCGGGGTCACGTGCGCGCACGTGACCATTGGGCGCCCCAGCGCCCGGGGTCACGTGGTGAACACGTGACCATTGGGCGCCTCAGCGCCCGGGGTCACGTGGGCACACGTGACCAAAGAGCGCCTTGGCGCCTCGGGGTCACGTGGGCACACGTGACCGAAGGGCGCCCCAGCGCCCGGGGTCACGTGGGCACACGTGACCCAAGGGCGCCCCAGCGCCCGGGGTCACGTGGTGCACACGTGACCGAAGGGCGCCTCAGCGCCCGGGGTCACGTGGGCACACGTGACCAAAGAGCGCCTCGGCGCCCGGGGGTCACGTGGGCACACGTGACCATTGGGCGCCTCGGCGCCCGGGGGTCACGTGGGCACACGTGACCTATGGGCGTCTCGGCGCCCCGGGGTCACGTGGCACCCACGTGACCACGAGAAGGGGGCTTAGCCCCTGGGTTGGGGAGTTGAACTCCCAAAGGCGATTTTTGGAGTCAAACTCCTAGCAGAAATTTGATTTATGGAGTTAAACTCCACCAGATCTAGAAAGGTGTTAAACTCCTAGGAATCTTTGGTTTTTTTTTTCTTTTGAGCCTTGGGTCTGTCCAAAGTTAGATTCTTGGAGATGGGTCTCCTTCTTCTTCTTGTCTTTTGGCCAGATCTTGAAGATCAAGAGATGTGAGATTTTAAAAATCTCTTCTTTTCGAGATCTGGTAGGAGATCTGAGTTCCCCTTTGTGGGTTTTGTGGTGAAAAACTATTTATTTTGGGAAAAGGAAGAGTTAAACTCTTGATTTAATTCAAAAGAAAGAAGAAGGTTTTTAGAACCTTGGAGAAGGAGCAGTAGGCACAAAGAACCCTAGTTTTTGGGGGAATGAAAAGTCTATCTTTATTCATCATCATGTTGCCTTATATAGGCTTACATATTTACACATAGCCCCTTGGGCTTTTCAAAATGGCTTTTTGCCTATCCCATGGCTTATGTGTCATTTGTTTTTGCACATAAGCCATGAGCTTACAAAAATTTGGCTTTATGCCCATCTTGCATACATTCATGCACAAAAATTACATAAAAATTATTTGTTACATGATTTTCGTTGTTGGCATGGGAGAGGCTGGCCACAGGCTCGGGTTGGGCATGGGCCCGCTTGACCTGGGCTTGGGCCCACCTAGCTTGGGGGTTGACCTTGACTTTGACTCGGTCAACCGGGGTGTAAATTTTTACCCCAACACTCATAGATCAAATGGAGAACTCCTAAAAGTTTTCATGGATCTTTAAGATCCCAAAATTTTTCTTTTAATCCTTAGGAGTTATAGTTTTCATTACTATTACAGAGCTAGGCCCTCTTTTTTTTTTTTAGGAAGTTTTATTCCCTTGAGACCACAGTTTGACAAATGTCACTCTGTGACAGAGCTTTGCTCTAAAAGAGGAGATTTTCTCCTTGTCTCTAGGGATTTCCCCCCAATGAGGATATTCTCTTGGGGGTCTTTTTCATTAACTGACAGTCTCATCCAATGATGGGACTGTCTTATCAAATGATGCGCCGTCATCTAGATTTTGTGGGTCCCCCTTTGGTCCCCTACCCACTGCATTGCAGTGTGATGTAGGACTTTAAAATGTGAAACATTGGAACACTAACGGTTATTATTTTCTTGCTTTTTTACAGGAAACATGTCTGAAGATTTGTCTTTCCCTTTCGTTCGCTCGGAAGGAGGGTTCCCCCATTCGCCAGTGGACCGGGTGGCGTTCGCTCTCATTAAAGATCATGACCCTGAGTGCAAAAAGCTCCACCTGTGGGGAAGGTGGTACAGCCAGATCATCCAAGGCCGTCGCAGCTTCAGTTGCGCCTCGCCGTCTGAGCCTACAGTCACGATCCCCTATGCAGACGAACCCCCGGTGAAGTATGCCGTGGAGGTTAAAAACTGGAATTCTGATGACCTCCTCCAGCCTGCGATCGGTGCCATTCCCGTGCAGCCGCCGCCGGCAATAGACATTCTGGGGAGGCGAATCTGTCAGGGTGAAGCACGCCCTTGGGGACAGGCTTACAATATTGGACTGATCCCGCGACCCCCGCCGGATATTTGCAGTGGGCCCGGTACATCTTATCGGCGAAAAGGACTCATCTAACGAGGATTGGTTTATATCTAGCCATCTACGTTTCGCTTTTCGAGTATCCCTCTCCTCCAACGTGGTGGGTCAAGGCTTTTATCGAACAATGGAATATCCCCACTCACACCTTCCTGATGACGGATAGGGAAGTCTCTATCTCCTTGGAGGAATTCGCTGAGATTTCGGGTCTACCAATGAGGGGAGAGCACTACGAGGAGCTGCTTCCTCCTGACGAGTACGTCTTTGCCACCAAGCAGCTGGTGTTTGACTTGACTCCGGAGAACGCCATTCAGCATCAGTATCCGGCCTTGGTGAAGGTATTGGAGATCTATGATGAACTCCATCTGGAATCGGGCGACCGGGGCGTCAGTTTCGCAGATTTTATTGCTCGCTTCATTCGCCCAGAGTTCCTATCAGAGGAGAGCGAGAAGTTCGCTCAGCTTGGTGACCCTTTTGGTTTCGGCTTGGACCGCCGACCCGTATCGGACAATGACCAGAAGGATTTCTATCTCCCCAACGCTGCCATTGCTGCTTTCTCGGAAATTGCCGTCCCAGGCATGGATGAGGAAACCTTTTTTATTGGATTCTTGGGCTTGTGGCTATGCAACTTTGCACTCCCCATGCACCCCCGCCTCATGCGGCCCTCTGTCTTTTACCCAGCGCATCGGATGGTGGCTGGTTTGCAGTTATCGGTAGGAATCGCCGGGCTGGCTTACCTTTATCATGGACTTAGCGTAGCGGCGGACGCCAGTGAGCCCGGGGTACAGCCTGCTAACTTCCCGATGCACTACTTCACTTCTTGGATGGAGATGCATGTGCGAGGGGTGTTTGGTGCCCACAAGACTCCTCCGTTCTTCGAGAAATACAGACTCCCGAGAGTCATGCGGTTGGTTGGGGCTTCAATTGTGGTTCCAGCCCCGCGGGAGTCTAGAGGGCTGCTCCTTCGTCCACATCTGGTCGGAGCGAAGGTTTCTTTTATGGACAAGGTCATAACCATAGGCTCAGAGACTACCAAGTCAGTGGTGCCCCTGCGTGATGACTTCAAAGATGGGGCTTCTGTATTGAAAGCTCGGGAAATCCTCCATCTCTACTCCATCCGGCCGGGCTATCTAGTGTTCAGGCAGAATAAGACATCCTTGTTTATGAGATATAACCCACACCGATTTGCCCGGCAGTCAAGCTACAACCAAAGGATCCCGCTGGAAGCTTTCTTGGAAACGCCCGTGGTCGGCCCAGAGGGGATAAAGAATGCGATGCATCATTTTACACGGCTTAACACAGGTTTCTATTTCTTCATTAGTGAACCCAGCTGTGCCCCTAAGATGCTTAATTCATATGTGGCCTGGTATGCGCACGCGATGGGCCCAATTATCTTAACGGAGAAGCGTATGCTGGTTGACCGTAGGGGTGCGCCTCCCGGCGGCGATCACAAGGCCCCTTTGCAGCCAAGGCTCCCGGTCGTCCCTCCGCTAAAAGATGCTGGAGTCGATCGACCACGCGTGTTGAGCCCCCCGCGGGGATTGCCGCTGCCCGCTACGGTGGATGCACCATCGGCGCCCCGTGCTCCCACGAAGGCGGCTAATGTAGTATCGCCAGAGCCAGGCGTAGGAGCAGATATTGGGACCCGCCGCCCTAAAGTGACTGCCAAGCGCAAATCTACTCCGGGTGGATCTAAAGCTGGCGAACAGAAGAAGAAGAAGAAGTCCACCCTTTCCCTCGATGCGATCCTCAGCTTAAAGCCTGCGGCTCCTCCCACCGAAGGCATATGTGAATATGGCAGCAACGAGGGCTTCTTGGTAGACCCTGCGGACACCAATTTGGCTGCCGCCATTGCAGCTTCGGAGCGATCGGCGAGGCTCGAAGCGATGTTAAGCAAACTCGCTGAGTCAGGTAATCATCAGCCGCTTTATTTGTCATTTTATTGCACTTTTTATTATTATCTTTAACTAATATTTGCTTCCTTTTCAACATGTGTCTCTACTGAAGAGGCTATCGCTGCCTCTTTGAAAACCTTCCAAGAGGAGGAGGAGAAGCGCGCTCTAGCAGGCGTTGGTATGTCTCACCCCTTTTTCTTTTATAAGGAAATTTCATCATCTTTTCTGACGGTCAACCTAACCTTCTTTTGTTTCTTTGCAGGGGTTGTATCAATTGATGCGGGGATCCTTCCCGAGGCCGTTACTGAAGTCCCGATCTCGTCGAGGTTGCTGCAGGAGCCTCGACTTGACAAAACGACAAGGGATGCCTTGAAAAATCTGGAGGCATCCCTATTCACGGATGAGGACGCCTCAATTAAAGAAGCCCTAGTGGCATCCGTCTCAACGGCTCGGGAGGAGCGGAAGCGGTTGAGATGCGAAGCAAAGGCGTGCAGAGCTGCTTTGGCCGCGGGAGCGGGCCCTAGCACTATTCCTCACGCTGACACTCCTTCTGAAGAGGTCCCTGTCGCTCTATCTACTGCTCATAGGCAAGTGGCGCGCGCGGCCCGAAGTGCAAACAATAAGTCCCCTTCAGGTAGCATCTCTTTCAGAACCTTGTTGTAAGAATTATTATAAAGCCATTGTCTCATATGCATTCCATCTTGCAGGGCCAAGTCCGACTGAGGGGGAGGCGGAGACCGTTGAACCCAGGGAAACGGCGGAAGCGGTGCCTGCCGAACCCGAGCCGACGGTGAGCAACGTCGTCGGTGCCACGGGACCCGAAGCAGAGGTTGGGGGACCTGCAGCCGAGAGGGTCATGGACGCCGAACCTGAAGTGGCGGCAGATGAGATGATTGTCTTAACCGAGCCGAAGGTAGTAGAGGGCAAGGCGCTTGAGGCTGGAGATCTCGTGGCGCCGATGGACGAGACAACCGTGACCGCAGAACCCGAGGGAGTATCGGGTGAGGCGGCCATGATTCCTGAGGAGGAGCTAGCCGCTCTTTCCTAGGAATCTGGCAATACCCCAATCATAGCCCTCCCCGCGTATGGTCCCCTGCCGTCTCCAGGGCTTGCGAGCACAACAACGGTTCCCATTGAGTCGGGTTATGAGGCTACGGGCGGTGGCCTCATGTCAATGGAGGAGAGGATTGCCTCAGTTTCGGCTGGCAGCTCGTCGGGTAAATTTTGAGTTACCAGCGTTTTTCTTTTTATATATCTTGCGATCTCTTCTAACAAGTTTGTCTTTGCAGGTGCGGCCAGTGCTGACGCTCCATTGCTCGAAGGAGTACCGTCAACTACTGCTTTGGCGGTGGTCACCTCCCCGCCTTCCCTTGTGCCATCGCGGATGTTGGAAGGTATGGATTTAAGACTCATGAGTTAATCCTTTAAACGTGTAGCTTCTGTACTAACGTTATATCACTGTGTCCTTTTAGGGGTGCTCTTTGATCATCTATACCAAGTGTTGCTTCCACACTTCTCCTTCCCATCCGAACTCGCTTCTCCTTCTAGTGGTGCTGGTGAGTGTTATTTCGATATCTTTATTTACTCCTTTTTTTTAGCAATGGGATGATTTCTAACTTTTCCTCTTCCTTATTGCAGTGCCACAAATCGAAGGAGGGGACGCAAGACCTGCCACGCTACCGGCCCTTCCGGCTTTGCCGTCCGTTGTAGCTGGTATAGTAAATTGCCTTTTTGATAACCCTTCAACGTCTCTTGAACCATCGTTTAACCATGTTTTATTTTGCAGCTATTGTTCTGGCTCCGGTCCCTCTTGAGTCTCGCGTCCTTTCACCGGCAGGCCCTTTCTTGAAACGTCCATCTTCAAAAGGTGCTGTGATGAGTTTGGGTATGCTGAGCGGGTATATCGAAGAGCTTAATATGGACGCTCTCCCTTCTGCCGTGGATTTCGCCATGGAGGTTAACCCGATGTTGGCGGCGCTCGTAAACTTTCACAACGAAGGCGTCGTTGAATCTTGGGTTAACCACTGCAGAGAGATTGAGGCCTGCCTGCATCGGTTGGAGTCGACGCGCCCTTCTCCCGAAGTTTTGGATATAATCACCCAACGGACAGCTTGGCTCGAGCAAAGCACTTCTTACTTCCGCCATTTGGAGCAAGAAGCAGCTTTACGGTTGAAGGAACGTCAGGAATCTTCAAGCGCAACTGCTCGCCTGCGCGCTGAAGTTAGGACGAACGCTGCCGAGGTGAAAGCTGTCTTCGAAGGCCTGCTGGAGCGTATTTCTAGTGGGCTAGCACTGAAGCAGAGATTTGATGCCGCCGAGCGTGATGCCCGAGGCCGTGAAGCAGTTCAGCAGGTCGTTGGGGAACAGCTTGCATCCTTCAGGTAGCAGCGGGCTCAAGCAGAGGCCGAACTGGCGGTGGCAGCTGGTCAAGAGAAGGCGTGGAAGGAAGTATGCGAGCAATTGCTAAATCTATGCAAGACGCTTCCTTCTCAGTAATTCTCCTTGTATCATTTGTACTTGTAAAATATATGTATATATTTTTTTATTCTTTAGTACAATGTATCCTGTACTCGGTCAATATTTATGAATAAAAGATGCACATTTTTGTAATGTCTTGTGCCATTTCTCCGCCCCCTTTTTTTTGCATGATATCTTTGATGAACCTTATTGGCCGATAACTTCATTTCTCCCAGAGATAGCGATGTCTTAGGCCGCAGGTTCAGGTCTACCGCCTAAGACTTTTCAACTCTATGAGCCATGAGGGTCTCATAAAGGCTTTTCTCCCTACGGATCGAGAGGATCTCGTCGGTGGGTTTTCTCCTTAGGAATCGTGAGGATTCCTGAGTGTGGTTTTCTCTCATAGGTCGTAAGGATCCTACAAGAGAATTTTTCCCTCTTATGAGTCGAGAGGACCCGTAAGTGGTTGTTTCCCTCCTTATCGAAACTCGACTTTGGAGAGTGAGACCCGTGTATAGTATGCAAGAGACCATTTTAGATCGACTTGTAGGGTCCCATCGTTCAGGAAGCAAGTTTTCCCCACCTCTGTTGCCTGAGGCTTCATCTTGCAAATTAAGAAGCAAGTCCAATTTGTTGAAGAAATCCCCTTTTCTGAATGATTTGGCGGAATTTCCCCCACCGTCGGATCTTTGATCCAAGGGCTTCTGTTTTACAGAAGAAAATCTTCTTGTTTTAAAAAGAACAAAAAAGATTTCTTCCGAACCTTAATTTTGTTTAGCGCAAATGCTCCAGGGTATGACACGTGTCGCACAGCGCACAGTGCAGCGCAACTGCGCTAGCGCATCTGTGCCGACACGTGTCACGCAGCGCACGGCGCATACGCCGCTGAAGCGTTGCTTCCTTTAATTTTGCTTGAAATAGAGCTTTGCTCTGATTGGGTGCGCTGCTTTGGGCGTTGCGCTGATGCGTCTGCGTCAGACACGTGGCGTATTGCGCAGCGCAAATAATCTGAAGCGTCGCTTCATTAAATTAATTTTCAAGTCAGAGCACGGGGAAGACGAAGCGTTGCTTCATCTCCCGCCTCAGAATTTGAACAGAAGTTCGCTCCGATTAGGGTAAACTGCCGTGACAACTCTTGGAAGTCGAAGAGGCACTTGATGCCTATAAATAGGACTTTTCGTCCCCCCCAGATATTTATCATGTTTCAGATTTCTATTTTCGAAGACCTCAGAGCTTTGTTCTTGCCTTCAAGAACTCCGGTGCCTTACTCCTCCTTTTTTTTTTCAAAGTTTTTAGGAAAACTTTAGGTAAAATCGATTCTTAGATTAATCTTAACCAGCAGAGCTTTCATCCAGGGGACTTTATCCTTGAACATAGTTTTGCTCTCTAGAAATTTAGTCCTCTACGTATATTATTGCTTTTCTATTGCTGATCTTCCTGTAATATTTCCTCCAGACATAATGGCGGCGGTGCATCTATACAGTTTGCACGAGTTTATTACCTACGACGATATCCGCGCTCAGGGTCGTCAACAAAACCAGGAGTTTACAGACGCTGAATGTGCAGAAGTCATTGGTCGTCTGAACGCAAGCGGTGGTTGGCTGTTGCCTCGTCGTTCGGCCCTTTTGAAAGTCGTGTTGGGAGCCATATGGAGAGCACTTCCGGGTCTTCATGAGGCCTTACTGCTCAACGCGCTGGATGATGCCGAAGACAAGGTGCATTCAGTGTACCTGACAGGGCTGATTTCAAAGAAACGACGGAACAGCCTTATTGACATCCTACACCAAGTCTTCCAGCAGACGACGATAGTTGCTGCTTATCAAAGGCCAGGAGGGCTCGCCGATGATCTCGATACAGAGGAGCGAGAAAGACTGCGCATAAGAATAATTAGAAAGGCCAGAAGAACTCTGGATGGCCTTACTTTTGATTTCCTCAATCCGTGCCCCGGATCTGAGGTTATACCGTTGTAATAATTTGAATAATGTTTCTTATTCATTATTCTCATGCTTGTAAAAGAAATTTTTTTTTTAGCAGTATGAATGGAAACCCTTCCCTTTTCTATTTCAGCTTGTCTTATTTCTCGTCCTGAGTCTTCTGCCCATGCATAAATGAATGCGTCACGCACGCCAGATCAAATGTAGACCGGATATTCTTTCTGTCATCTTCTTCTTCTTTTTTTTATTGTCAGCAGGCTGTCTTAATAACCATGGTTGATGGATGTCTAAAACGAGTATTCCGACTTTCTTAGGAAATAGCGATGGCTTAGGCCACAGGTTCTGGTCTGCTGTCTAAGACTTTTTCAACTCTATGATCCGTGAGGGTCTCATAGAGGCTTTTCTCCCTACGGATCGAGAGGATCTCATAGGCGGATTTTCTCCTTAGGAATCGTGAGGATTCCTAAGTGTGGTTTTCTCTTATAAGTCGTAAGGATCCTATAAGAGAATTTTCCCTCTTACGAGTCGAGAGGATTCGTAAGCGGTTGTTTCCCTCCTCGTCGAAATTCGACTTCGGAGAGTGAGACCCGTGAATAGTATGCAAGAGACCAGTTTGGATTGACTTGCAGGGCCCCATTGCTCAAGAAGCAAGCTTTTCAATCCTTGCTATCTGAGACTTCTTCTTACAAATTGAGACGAATCGGGGATTTGCTTGCGGAGAGGGTGGTGGCTCTGCGAATTGACATGAGTTAAGAAGCTCTCGTCACGGAGTGTTTGTATCCGTGAGTCGAGGAGTTTGCTAGGGATTATTTGTTTCCCAAGCGCCAAGGATTATTTGTTTCCTTGGGGTTTGAAACGAGTCGGGGATTTCCACGGAGGTGCTGGTGGCTCTGCGGATCGACGCGGATCAGGAAGCTCTCGTCAAGGAGTGTTTGTATCCGTGAGTCGAGGAGTTTGCTAGGGATTATTTGTTTCCCAAGCGCCAAGGATTATTTGTTTCCTTGGGGTTTGAAACGAGTCGAGAATTCCCACGGGGGCACTGGTGGCTCTGCGGGTCGACGCGGATCAGGAGGCTCTCGTCAAGGAGTGTTTGTATCCGTGAATCGAGGAGTTTGCTAGGGATTATTTGTTTCCCGAGCGCCAAGGATTATTTGTTTCCTTGGGGTTTGAAACGAGTCGAGGATTCCCACGGAGGCACTGGTGGCTCTGCGAGTCGACGCGGATCAGGAGGCTCTCGTCAATGAGTGTTTGTATCCGTGAGTCGAGGAGTTTGCTAGGGATTATTTGTTTCCCGAGCGCCAAGGATTATTTGTTTCCTTGGGGTTTGAAACGAGTCGAGGATTCCCACGGAGGCACTGGTGGCTCTGCGAGTCGACGCGGATCAGGAGGCTCTCGTCAAGGAGTGTTTGTATCCGTGAGTCGAGGAGTTTGCTAGGGATTATTTGTTTCCCGAGCGCCAAGGATTATTTGTTTCCTTGGGGTTTGAAACGATTCGAGGATTCCCACGGAGGCACTGGTGGCTCTGCGAGTCGACGCGGATCAGGAGGCTCTCGTCAAGGAGTGTTTGTATCCGTGAGTCGAGGAGTTTGCTAGGGATTATTTGTTTCCCAAGCGCCAAGGATTATTTGTTTCCTTGGGGTTTGAAACGAGTCGAGGATTCCCACGGGGGCACTGGTGGCTCTGCGGGTCGACGCGGATCAGGAGGCTCTCGTCAAGGAGTGTTTGTATCCGTGAGTCGAGGAGTTTGCTAGGGATTATTTGTTTCCCAAACGCCAAGGATTATTTGTTTCCTTGGGGTTTAAAACGAGTCGAGGATTTCCACGGAGGCGCTGGTGGCTCTGCGGATCAGGAGGCTCTCGTCAAGGAGTGTTTGTATCCGTGAGTCGAGGAATTTGTTGGGCGGGTATGGTTCCCTCTTTGTTTATGCCCTTGGATTGTATACAGGGATCGATGTGATCTTAACTGTAGGGCAAAAAGTTTCATTCTTTCATTTTTTTTTATTCTTTCCGTGATGCTCTATCATTTCAGCTTTTATATCGCGAAGGTCGCGATTGCCCAATCATTTCGGCTATTTTTCGCGGTGCCCAATCATTTCGGCTGTTTATTTTATTTTTACTCGCTGCTTTTTATTGCGAGTTGCCCAATCATTTCGGCTATTTCGCATGCATACATTTTACTTGCTGCTTTTTTTTTATTGCAAGTTGCCCCATCATTTCGGCTATTTCGCATGCATGTGCGGCCTAACGGCTTTTTGCCGTAAACCTAAAATTGGACACCGATTTCGGCATCAGCACCGTTACAACTGGGATATCGCCAGGAGCGAATCATCATTTGCCTCTGTCATTGTCGAACAAAGGAGGCTTAGCGACCAGGGTTAGGGTCCTGTCTACTAAGGCTTTTGACTTTATGAGCCGTAAGGGTCTCACAAAGCTATTTCTCCCTACAAGTCGTGAGGATCTTATATGTGTATTTTCTCCTTAGGAATCGTGAGGGTTCTTAAGTGTTTTGTTCCTCTGTAAGTCGTAAGGATCCTACAGGAGGGTTTTCTCTTTGTAAATCGAGAGGATTTACAAGGGTTATGCGAACATATCCCCAGTCACGGATGGACCTTGGTTAGGGAAATGTTTATTCGCGCCCGTGGATTGTATACAAGGGTCAGTGCTGAGCCACTTGTAGGGCAATATCGAAAGTTGTGGGGGTTGCTTAAGCACAGGTTTAGATCTCTGTAACTTAAGACTTTCAAATCTTACGAGCCGTGAGGGTCCCATAAAAGCGTTCTCCTTACGAGTCGTGAGGATCTCGCAAGTGTATTTTCTCCTTAGGAATCGTGGGGATTCCTAAGTGTGTTGTTCCCTTGTGAATCGTAAGGATCTCACACGGGTGGTTTCTCCTTATAGGGTCGAGAGGACCCTACAAGTGTTTCTTAACGAGGTTGTGCCCTTTCAGGTTTTCACAAACACTCGCCGGTAGCCCTGCTGTTTTTACTCACGGAGCCCTTTCGGGTTTTCATCCGTGCCCATTTTGCTTATGGACGTACCGCTTTTATTTATTTATTTTTTTTATATATTTTTTTACGAGATCGCGCCCTTTCGGGTTTTCACGAACACTCGCCGGTAGCCTTGCTGTTTTTACTCACGGAGCCCTTTCGGGTTTTCATCCGTGCCTTTTTGCTTATGGACATACCGTTTTATTTTATTTTATTTTTATATGTTTTTTTTTATATCTCGTCAGCCTAAAAGATGCTGCGGTAGTAGTTTAAGGACATTTCGGTCCGCTATTAGTTTAAGGACATTTCGGTCCGCTATTGAGAGGCTGGCTACTGCTTATAAAACTTGAGCTTAGGAAGATAGCGAGCGGACATGGTCGTCATCATCTATCATTGACCTAGGCTGTGGCTCATTAAGCGTAGTATTTCTTTAGGAAGCGACCGTTTATTGGTCTGAAAGGCCTTTCACCATGCATGTCCATGAGTAGGTAGGCCCCACCCTTGTAGACCTTATCTATGATGTACGGGCCTTCATAGTTTGGCTCGAATTTTCCCCGCTTGGCGCGATTGGGGATCATAGGCCTTTTGACCACTAGCACGAGTTCGCCTTGGCGGAATGTCCTAGGTCGGGTCAATCTTTCGTATGAGCGCATCATTTTTGTTTTATAAGCTTCCAGATTTTGCTGCGCTATGAGCCGGGTTTCGCCAAGGGCGTCAAGCTCCTCAAGCCGAAGGTGAGCATTTTCTTCATCCGTCAGCTCATAGTGAACTGCCACTCGTAGAGAGGGTAACTCTATCTCGAGGGGGAGTACTGCTTCCGTACCGAATACCAACGCGTACGGCGTTGTGTTCGTGGCCGTCTTGAATGTAGTTCGATATGCCCAAAGAGCTTCTTGCAGTCTTTCGTGCCAATCTTTCTTATTACGGGACACTGTTTTCTTTATGATTTTTGTTAATGTCTTGTTGAAGGCTTCAGCTAGTCCATTGGCCCGCGGATTATAAACCGAGGAATATCTCCAGTCTATATTATGCTGTTGCGCGAAGCGACTGATCTTGTGGCTTCTGTAAGCTGGCCCATTATCAGAGATGATCCTTCTCGGGGTTCCGAACCGGTATATGACATGCGTTTTGAAGAAATGGAGGATATTCTCCGTCTTCACTTCCCTCAACGGTACCGCTTCCGCCCATTTGGAGAAGTAATCAGTCATCGCCAAGATGAAACGATGTCCCCTGGACGATGCCGGTTCGATGGGGCCGACTATGTCAGTTCCCCACATTTCGAACGGCCAGCTAGCCACTGTTGGATGCAGTGGATTGGGATGTTGATGGATGAAGTCCCCATGAATTTGGCATGAGTGGCACTGCTTCGCATATTCGAGACAGTCTTGAATCATTGTGGGCCAGTAGTAGCCCATCCGTTTTATCTTCAACTTCATTTTTGGGCCCGCTTGATGAGAACCACAGAGTCCGTCGTGAACTTCCTGAACGATCCTTTTTGCTTCGTCAGGTCCCAAGCATCTCAACCACAGAGAATCAAATGATCTCTTGTACAGAGTATCGTTGGCGAAGGCGAAAGACAGGGCTCATTTCATGAGCTGATGTCTTGTGGACGCTTCTTCAGGCATTCGGTGGGACTTGAAGTAATCTATGAAGACTTCCCTCCAATCCTCGGCCTTTTCCGGCTCTTTTATTTGTAAGGTCGCTTGCTCAGTCACTCCCTTCTCTTCGGGTGATCTCAGAGGTATTTCTGCGGGGGCGAGCACCTGACGACTTTGCACCATGATTCTAACCTCATCGAGGTTCTCGTCAGCCAGTTCTTTAGCAAGCTTAGCTAACGCGTCCGCTTTGCTATTTTCTGCGCGTGGTATACTTTCCAAAGTATAGGAGGGAATTTGGGTCAGCAGTTGTTGCACCTTTTCCCCGTATTTTACCAATTCCGGTTTGCATGTTTGCTAATCGCCGTTTACTTGACTAACGACCAGTTGAGAATCTCCGTATATGAGGAGGTTTTCAATTCCCATGTCAATGGCGATCTTGAGACCTGCTATCAGAGCTTCGTATTCGGCTTCGTTGTTTGTCCTCGGTTCCGTCATGGAGAACGCGTAGCGCATTATCCCTCCTTGTGGGGTCACGAAGATAAGGCCTACTCCCGATTTGATCATTGGCGTACTTTGTTTGTGCTTTTTCATGGAAGATGCTCCATCGAAATAAAGCTCCCAACGGGTATCACCACTGTCGACTGCGTCAAACGCATGTTTGTCTGGCAAATCGCACTTTAGGGGAGAATCGGCAGGTATCGGGTGCTCAGCAAGGAAGTCGGCGATGGCCTGGCCTTTCACTGCCTTGAGAGGTCGGTACGTTATCGAGAACTCCATTAAGAGCAGGGCCCATTTAGCGAGTCGTCCCGTCAATATGGCCTTTGACATTAGGTATTTGAGAGGGTCCACCTTTGAAATGAGATGGACTTCATGTGCTAATGCGTAATGTCTAAGCTTTGTTATTGCGAAGATCAACGCCAAGCAGTGTTTTTCAATGGGGGAGTAGTTGCTTTCTGCCCCCAGCAGAACTCGACTTAAGTAGTAGAGTGCTCTTTCTTTCCCCTGGTCATTCTCTTGTGCCCATAATGCGCCCAAAGAACCTTCAAGGGCGGCCGTGTAAAGAATGAGAGGCTTTCCCTTCACTGGAGCAGCCAACACTGGAGGGTTTTGCAAATACTGCTTGATCTCATCCAGTGCGCCTTGGCACTTTTGATCCCAGACGAACGGGGTTCCCTTCTTCATCAGGTGGCTGTAAGGACGGCACTTTTCTGAGAGGTTGGCTATAAATCGCCGTATGTACGCGAGCTTCCCTTGGAGAGACCGCAGCTGTTTGAGAGTTCTCGGCGGAGGCATTTCCATGATTGCCTTGATCTTGGACGGATCTATTTGGATACGTCGGTGTCGAACAATGAATCCCAGGAATTTTCCTGAGGAAACTCCGAATGCACACTTGAACGGATTCATCTTCAAGTTGTATTGCCGAAGACGTTGAAATACGGTCTTCAGATGCTCGAGATGTTCCTCATATGATTTGCTTTTAACAACGAGGTCGTCGATATAGCATTCGACGATTTCGTGTATAAGGTCATCGAAGATCTTCGTCATGGCCCTTTGGTAGGTGGCATCGGCGTTTTTTAAACCGAAGGGCATCACCTTGTAACAGAATATTCCCAAAGGAGTCCGGAAAGCCGTATGTTTCTGGTCTTCAGGATGCATTTTTGTTTGATTATATCCTGATGAGCCATCCATGAATGAGAAAATCTCATGCGTGGACGTATTGTCTATCATCAGTTCGGTGACTGGTACTGGGAAATCATCCTTTGGGCAGGCTTTGTTGAGATCCCGAAAGTCCACGCATATGCGCACTGTCCCATTTTTCTTCATCACTGGGACGATATTAGCAATCCATTCAGGGTATTGAACCTCCTGGATAAAGCCGGAGTCTATCAGCTTTTTGACTTCAGCGTTGATGCTCATCTCGAGCTCGAGCCGCATTCTTCTCGGCGCTTGTTTGACTGGCTTGACACCCGAGGATATCGCCAGTCTATGTACAGCAACTTCTGGATCTAGTCCCGGCATCTCGGAATAGTTCCATGCGAAACAATCTTTATGCTGCACAAGGACGTCTTTTAACGCAACCACCCTCTCTTCAGACAGCAGCTCGCTGACGAATGTCGGTCGCGGATTGTTTATCGTCCCCAACTCAATTTTCTTGAGGTTATCTGCAGTGGTATGTATTCCATCCTCCAGTTCTTTCGGAGCTGGGGGAAATTCTGAGATCACCTCATCATTGCTGTTTTCGAGGCACCAGGGAAGGCTGTCCATGTTCTCGGATTCTTCTTGTAGTATTGTTATCATGTGACAGGTACGAATTCGCTTCCAATCCCAATGTGGAACTGGTTTTTCTTTCGTGGCCTTAGGCTCGTGCTTTTGTGGTGGTGCTACCCTCCAGTTGTTGGACAGAGCGAATTTACCAAGCTGATATTGATCTTCGACCCAATTCTTGAAGGTGAAGCAATCTTCAAGAGGATGACCTACTACTCGATGGTAAGAGCAATAGTCCGGGTGTGAGGCTTCGCCTGCTTGTTCAGGGTGTTTAGACTCTGGCAATGTAAGCATTTGATGTTTCAGGGCGAGATCAAGTATTTTCTTCGTCTTGTCCTGAGGAAACGAGTATGCTCGCCCCATTTTCTTCATAAGGGATAGATCAATAACGCTCGACTCCCGTTTGCGTGGCTTCTCAGCCCTGCTTTGTTGTTGTTGAGTGCCTTTTTGGCCTTTCGACTTATTTCTGCTTTTGAGCTGAGCCTTCTTTATAACGGGTTGACAAGGAGCGGCATTTTCATCCTTTACGGCCTGTTGGAGAAGGCGTTGCGTCTTGGCTTTCTCGTAGATGGCCGTCTCACGGTTGTGATCATCTCGGACCTTTTGACCAGCTTTCTTTACAAGTCTGTCCATTTGTTCCTCGAACGACGGACTGGGCTCTTTTGCATCTGGAACTTTCATTGGCTTAGGATTAGCGTCCTCCCATTGAGCATCCGCTTCTTCATCAAGGTCATATACGACGTAGCAGCCGGGTAGTAACTCTCGTTTCTTTGAACGGATGTATCCAAGCCCTCTTGTTTCCATTCTCCCGTTAGGCAGTTTGCGTTGGATCCCGGGAATGTTCCAGACCCTGTCATAGAATTTGGCCTCTCTAACGGTCTGTTTGAAGGATATCCCCTGGCGTTTCAGCAGCTTCTTCAAACCTTCTGTATAATATCTGGGAAGACGGATAGGCTGAAGCCTGTCGAGCGTGGGATCCGCGCCATGCCAGACTTCTTTTTCCACCTTGTTTTCTTCAGAACGGTAGAATAGGATTGCCTTCTCGTTTTCTCTCCTGGGAGGGATATAGAATGTCCGCAGCTCTTCTACACTGTAGATATTAAGTGCGTCCAGTTCTTTATGATGTTTAGGCGGCACCATTTTGACTTGCAGACTTTGCTCTTCGTCAGCGGAAGCTTGTATTGAAGGTCGAGCAGAGAATACGACATGGACCTCATCCTCCGAATCACTACCAAAGACCAATGTAGGAGTGGACGGTCCTGGCTTGTTATGTTGGGGCGGACCCGAATAAACGATCTCCTCTTCCTCTTCGGTATCACTGCCGAAGACAGGGATGGTGGCGTTAGTTTTATTTTCCGGCTTGTGACACTTCTCCGTGTCTTCGAAATCCGGCAAGAAGTATTTGGCATCTTCGTATTTGCGGACTTCGTTCACAGAGAACGGGTTCAGTTCTCCCGTCACGGTATACTCGAAACCATCCTTAAAATACTTCATACACTGATGTTGTGTAGAAGGGATGATGTTGTACTCGTGTAACCATGGTCGGCCGAGCAAAGCGTTGTAGCATGTCTTGGCGTCTATGACGTGGAACTTAATGTCCGTGACGAGTATCCCGAAGCGTAGCGTCAGTATCACAGATCCAAGAGTCTTTGACGATTGGGAGTCGAACCCGGAGATGGTGATCTTGTCCCGAGCAAGGTGCTGGACGCTCATGCAGATTTCCTTCAACACCCGCACGTTGAGTAGGTTAACAGACGACCCGTTATCGATCAGGATTTTGCCTATCCTTATATCATGGCAGTATCCCGAGACATATAGAGGGCGATTGTGTTCGCACGTCCCAAGTAGAAGGTCTTCATCACCAAAAGTAACATCAGCCGTGTGCACTTCCTTTAATTCATCCTTCATCTTTTCCTCGGCCAGGCATGCTTGGAATTGTTCCGGGTCTTGGAGCGCCTTAATCAACGAATCTCTCGCCTCTTTTGATAGCAAAAGGGCATCAAGAATGCTGAGCTGTGAGTGCAGCTTCCTCAGATGCGCCAAAACATTGTAGTCTACCTTATTTCTCTTCGGCGGGTTCTTGGCGTTTAACTCTTCCGCCGCTTGGTCATCTAAGATGATATCTTCAGAGACCTTTTCTTTCCCTTTATCTTTTCTGTTCAGGGGTCCGAGGTTCTTTTCAGGCAGCGTCCGATTCCGCTGCCGGATATTTTCGCAGACTTTCGGTTCTTCTTCTTTTCCTGAAGCGGACTCTTTAAAGAGAGGGGCAAGTTCTAGCTCTTCATCAGAATCACTCCCGAATGTAGGCACTTGTGATCCACCGGTGTTAACCATGCAACAATCGCCAGCAGTTCTTTTAAGCCCTTCGGTCGTATTTCTCTGCTCCCGACGAGTTTTACGTTTTTCCCGCTTAAAGCGTTGTCGATGAGCAACGTATCCTTGCCACCATCTATCGAAAGCTTTGCACTCTTGAGTGGGGTGCGAAATCCTCTGATGATATAAGCAATACGAGGGGTGCGTTTCCACTTCACCGGCGATGTTTCCTTCAGAGGATGGTAGCTTCATGCCCATTGATATGGCTTTAGCGAACTTTTTCCTCATCCTGAGTTGGCTTTTGTCGGTAGCGGAAGTGTTTTGCTCCAGCGGGATCGTCTCAGCTCCTTCATCAAGTCGCTGGCGTTTGGCCTTTTCAAATATAGCCGCCTCGTGCTCCCGATCAGCTTTACTTTTTAAGAACGCCTGATTTAGGAACGCATCAATCACTTCATCCGACGGCTCCAGAATTTTTAGTGCAGGCTCTGCCCCCAGCTTTTCAGCACGAGGAGTCTCCTCATCGTTTATGGACGAATGAGAAATCACATGGCAACTTGCCACATGTTCTTCAGATTCATTCGACGAACTACCTCCCTCATCTTCTTCTTGGAAGACGAGGTTGAGGAACTCTTGCAATATGATGGGAATCCGCGCCTTCTGGTTGTACTCTTCCAGCGCGTCAATTTGCTTTTGCAAGTCCGTGCGCTTGTCGCTAGGCTTTACGGGCTTCTTCTTCTTTTTCGAAGACTTTGACGACTGGCTGCAAGTGCTTGAACCCCCATCATTGGTCTTTGAAGTTGGACGTGGCTTCAACATCCCCTCAACGACCTGTGGTTCCAATGGGTTCTTCCACTTGATCGCTGGACATGTCCGAAGATCATTTAGCATTTTCCTCGTTTTAGATGATAGTACAACCTCCCACGGAGTTTCTTCAATGACAGAGCATGTTGGCCCCGGCGTATTCGTCCCTTTAGAGGTGTGGGGCTGCGGGGGATTCACCTTCCATTTGTCAGATAATGCAAATTTACCCTGTCGGTACTGGTTTTCAAGCCAATTTTTGAAAACGTAACAGTCTTCGATCGGATGTCCTAGCACTCGATGATAAGGGCAGTAATTAGGCTCGTTGACGTCACTTGGTTGCAACGTCGTTTTGGATCCGGCAGATTTATGAGTCTGTTGCGCAATGCCAGCTCGAATAACCTCCTCGTTTTATCGCGGGGGAAGGAATAAGGACGTCCCATCCTATCCTCAAGGGGTACGTACGGGCGCGTATTGTTTGGACGAGCAACCGGCTTTGAGTCGCTCGGTTGTTGTTGAGCATTAGCGACAACGATCGCTTTTCCCTTTCCTTTGTCATTTCGGGAGTCCGGCTTTGGGAGACGGGGTTTATGGCCCATCTGGTCCATCTGCGCTAGTTTGTCAATCAAAGCCTGGAAGGTAGTCGGCTTGAAGAACATCATAAACTGTGAGATGGTTGCTTGTGGATCAAGGGTTCCAACAAACATTCCCACCGCAGGGGCTTCTTCTATGCGCTGCTCACACTTCGACCATAGATTACGCCACCGTATAGCGTACTGAACCCATGTCTCGCCGGGTTTTACCCTAGCGTTAATCAGTGCCGTCATCGGGGTACGTTCACTGGCACTTGCAAAACGTTGGGTAAACAGCAACTCCATTTCCGCGAAGGTTTTAATAGAATCATTAGGGAGTTCAGAGTACCACTCGAACGCCGTATCTGATAGACTTCCAACGAACTGGCGGAGCAAAAGCTTGTCATCGCCGCCGGTGTTACCGCAAAGCGCCCTGAACTGGGCAACATGCTGATGGGGATTACCGGTCCCCTTGTAGACATGGAACTTGGGAATTGTGTAACCCGGCGGGTACTTGATTTGGTCATACCAGCCTGGATATGGCCGCCCCATTTTTACGACGTGGCCGGCTGCTTCGGCCGCATGATGAACCCTTATTTGCTGGGCTATGTATTCGTCCAGATCAGTTTTAGAGATTGTATCCTCTTTAGCCGTTGATAGAATGGGCTGAGGATTCGATGTCTCTCCCCTATCGTCTCCAAGGCGATCGGAGGTTCTTCATTCGGGGGATCTTGTTGTATCATCATCCCTATCATGTCCTGGAAGAGGAGGCCCATACGCTGTATGTTGGCCGCTTGTTCAGCAGCCTCTTTGTCCTTCTTTTCCAATATTCGGCGAAGGAACTAGGCGTCGGTCTCTTCGTCTCGGCGCTCATCTAAGGACGCTTCAGGTTTTTCTTTTGGCTCTGTAAGCACGGCCATAGCATTCATCATCTCCTGGAGCTTTTGTTGCTGCTCCTGAGCCTTGGTCACTGATCGGGTGAGCAGTCGGTGACCCGTAGAAGTGCGGCTTTCCTCCTTTCCAGAATCCATATAAACCGTATGAACTGTTATGCCCCCTGACTTGGGGCGTTTAGGTTCACCGCTTTTAGACTTTGCCATTGTCACGGGAGCTTTCTCTGGCCTCCTTCTTTTGTGGACCGTTGAAGTGGGCATCCTAGCAATTGTTGCCCTCTGTTGTTTAATGGGGCGGTTTTTGTCTTTTTCCACCTTTGCCTTTTTCTGGCGATGAAAGTGGTCCGGATCAATCACGGAGTCTTGAACTCTACGCCAAACCTTGTATATTTTTTAGGACAGCCGTTGAGGGGGATGTTCTTGCTTCGTTTCTGGAGCTCTCTCCGCAGGTGGAGGAGATCTCTTCAATGTAGCGGTTGGAGAGTTCTTCCGTACCCTTCTCAGCAGCTCAAAGCTGTTCCCAGTTGGAACAGCAGCGTTGACTTCCACCACTGGAGCCGGTGGAGTTAGCCCTGAGGGAGAGTTGCCCCCTGCCTTCCTCACTCGTTGCCAATGGCGACGTCGAGCATGACGAGCCGTTGGGACTGGCTCGGAGATTGAGACATCTTCTTTTTGCTCCCTGTTTGAATGAGGCGTCGCCGGTGTTAACCTCTTAAAGACTGAGGTTGTCTTTTGAGGGGTGATATCCAACCTGTCGAAGACAGATCCTCGAGTAGGGGGAGGAGCAGGAATCGTCAGCCTTGAAAAGACTGACTCTTTGACAGGGGAAGCCGCCTTGACGACTTCCGGAGAAACAGTTATCGCCTTCCTCGGGACAGCCAATTTAGAGTTCTGATTTAGCCTGGTGAAAACAGAGGCTGTCGGTTCGGTAGTGAGCGACCCGTTGACAGGGGCCGTCGTAGCAGTGAGCCGGTCGAAGACCGACTTTTTGTTCACTTCCAGTGCAGGTATTGGCGTAGGGAAGCTTGTAGGTGGGATCATGGTCCCGAAGAACAGACCAGTGGTGGCTTGGGTCACCTGGTCTATCGGCAAAGTGAGGAAGGAAGCCGCTTGGGGCCCATATGCTACACCTCCGGGGGAGGTGGAGCGTCCACTGTAGTGGCATTTCGAGCAATTGGTGCAGTTAGAAGCCATTGAATCTTGAGTTCTGCGCCAGGAAAAAGACCAAATCTTAGTAACTTGAAATCCGAAGGCAACCATTTAACAAACCGCGATTGGTTCGCGAGGACGACACACGAAGTGTGGAGTGGAAAGAGGAAAAGGTCCCACCGGGCGTGCCAGAATCTGTTCCCCTCCGAATGGACGGCGCACAGGACCGCGATGTCTTGACGCTGAGATTCGGGACAGATGCTATTTGGTTTTATCCGTCCACCTCTCCGAAGATGCCAAGTTGATTTATGGCACCGTGTATCGAAGGTTTAGACGGATGCGGCCGATGTAGCAGACTTTGTCAGATTCCCCCTCGCTAGAGGGGTTTTTGATTGTGGGGACGCTCTTCCCTGCAGGCGCAAGCCCCTGCAGTTAATTACGCTACCGCTTCGCGGTAACAACTTTCTCCTTCTCCACGATTTCACTTCGAGTCGTGGGTTTTTGTTTTGTTTGTGGTTGCCCGTGGATTGTATACGGAGACTGAGTAATACCGTCATCCGTAAGACGTGGACTAGTCCAAATCCGTATTTACTTAGATTTGGGTTCGGTGTTTTTAGTTTAAGGATGCATTAGTCGCGTTGCGGCTAAGATCAACTTAAACGTTTGTCAAGGATACGTTAGTCCTGTTTGAGACTAAGATCAACTTAACGGGGTGATCCATTTAATATACGGCCGTTGGGACCCGTCGCCTCTCTGACGTCGTTGAAGGATTACAACGACAGATGTCAGAGGAGTTCGGAGATGTACCCTTGGACCAAGGTCGATTTGGAATTTTATCGTTCACTTGAGTGTTTAAGGATACGTTAGCCGTATTTGGGGCTAAGATCAACTTAAACGGGACCGTTTAGATCCGGCAAAAGAGCATTTGGAGGCTCTATTGTTCCAGTTTAGGGACGTAATGGTCCATAGGTAGTTTAGGGACGTTGCGGTCCATACTCCAGTTTTAGGGACGTGGTGGTCCAATATTAGTTTAAGGACGTTTCGGTCCATCATTAGTTTAGGGACGTTTCGGTCCGATATTAGTTTAAGGACGTTTCGGTCCGATATTAGTTTAAGGACGTCTCGGTCCACGAGTTTAAAGACCCCGCAGTCCATATGGGTGTGTGGTCATCGGGACCCGTCACCTCTTTGACGTCGTTGAGGAATTACAACGATGGATGTCAAAGGAGTTCGGAGATGTACCCTCGAACCGGATGTAGATTGATTTAGGAGAGCTAATTTGCTCAGTCAGTTTAATTTAAGGACTTATGGCTACGATTGGGCTAAGTCCAGTTGAAAATGTCCAACATTTTATTTGCTTTTACATTGCATTTCTTTTTATTCCTATTTGGGCTTTGCCCAGAAAGGATGCAGAGCATCAATTTGTTTTGGGCTCTGCCCTTTTTAGGCCTGCTAGGTCTTTTTGATTTGGACCTGGCCCTTCAAGTAATGCATTGCATTTGTGCAAAGCACTAGGAATCTTTTAGATTCAAGAACAGAAGTGCAAAGCACTTTTTTAATTTCTTGATCTAAATTTAGATCAAAGAAAAAAAAAACAAGTTTTTCCTTGTTTTAGAGAACCAAAGGTTCATAGCAAGTGTAAGGCACTATTTTTTTTTTATTTTTATTTATTTATTTATTTATTTATTGAAGATCACTGATCTTGTTCTTAGATCAATGATCTATTCCTAAGAGAATTTTCTCTTATTTTAAAGGTTTTTACCTTTTTTTGTATTCTCAAGGAGTTCTCAAGAGTTCTCTTCTCTCTTCTTTTTTTTTATCCAGATGTCTCTGTCTTTTTGAAATAAGGTCTGGGGTCCTTTTTATAGTGCACAAAAATTAGTTAAATTTGTTAAAAAGATCTTTTTCTGAGTGATTTGGGGAATTTTCCCCACCGTTGGATCTTTGATCCAAAGGTCCCTGTTTTACAGAAGAAATCTTCTTGTTTTAACAAGAACAGAAAAAATTTCCTTAAATCTTCATTCTGTTTTTGCGCAACTCCCCAGCGCGTGACACGTGTCGCGCAGTGAAGCGCTTGCGCAACTGCGCAGACACGTGTCTCGCAGCGAAGCGCTTGCGCAACAGTGTTTGCGCAACTGCGCGGACACGTGTCGCGCTGCGGTGCGCTCGCGCAGTTGTGCTTGCGCAACTGCGCAGACACGTGTCATGCAGCGCAGCGCTTGCGCAACTGAGTGTTGCTTATGTTTTTTAAAGAGCCTTGCTCTGATTGGACGCACTGCCTTGGGCGTTGTGCTGCCATGTCAACTTCTGACACGTGGCGCGTTGCGCGCAGCGCACGGGATCTGAAGCGTTGCTTTCAAAATTTGAATTTTTGAAATTCAAACAGAGCCTTACTCTGATTGGGGGAACACTACCCGCCAGGGATAGCCGAGCGAGGGATCCTCGGGCTCGACTGCCTCTGGGAGGACTTTCTGATCCCTGGCGTTGCGGTAGGGAAGCTACCCGTCAGGGATAGCCGAGCGAGAGATCCTCGGGCTCGACTGTCTCTGGGAGGACTTTCTGATCCCTGGCGTTGCGGTAGGGAAGCTACCCACCAGGGATAGCCGAGCGAGGGATCCTCGGGCTCGACTGTCTCTGGGAGGACTTTCTGATCCCTGGCGTTGCGGTAGGGAAGCTACCCGCCAGGGATAACCGAGCAGGGTAGCTGCTGGGTTGCCTATTGGCGAGGGCTTTGATCCCTGGCGTTGCGAGTAGGGAAGCTACCGGCCAGGGATAACCGAGCAGGGTAGCTGCTCGGCTGATTCTTCATGAGGTTTCACCCGACCATCCAGTTGCAGGTATGGGGAACATGAACGGCCGCGGGGAACGTGCGCGTAGCACGCGCATCGATTGTGCGGGGAGGCGAAGCGCCAGAGTCGCGTCGTTTCGATTCCGCCAGAGGAGGCCCAATGATCGCCCAGTGGACGAGTATCGGCCCGTGAGATCTGTGGCCATGGGGCGAAGCCTGTCGGTGGTCAGCCGTGCCGACGAGGGCAGAGTCTTCTGGAGGCAGAGAAGCGGCGATTGGGGGCCCTGGCCTGGCCGTTTGGACTTTAGTCGGTCTATTCGGCCGGCGAGGGCGTTGATAACGGTCGCCGGAGGAGGTCCATCCGCGCCTCCGATGAGGGGGAGGCGGCGAGTGGTACCCGGGTCTTCAGGGTGATCGCACGCCATGTGGATGGAGATCGGAAGGCCAACTTTTGTTTTTGTGGAGTTTCGTTTCCCACAGACGGCGCCAACTGATGGAGGTCATTTTCGGGTCTCCGTCAGATGTTGTCTTCTGCTGATCTCCTGGTGGACTTAGGTGGTTACCTTCCGTTGCGTGTGGATCTCAATGGGTTTTGGTGGAAGAGGTGATATGAGGAGTTTGGTGTCGAGTACCTGCAAAGAAGTCCCGGGGTGGTTTGGTACCACCAAGGACCCTCCGACGATCAAGTTAGTTCTGAGATCCGAGCAGAGTAACGGCTTAAGGAGTAAAAAATGGCTTACTTGACCCCTCTGTGATGAGGGTTTATATAATGGTGGCGGCACGCAGCAGCAAGCGCGGGAATCTCGCCGGCGGTTACGCTTCCGACTTCACGCCCGCGTAGAGAGCGGATCGCCCATTAATGGGGATCGTGATGACGTGGAACGTGGGAAGTTTTCGGGGTAAAATCCGCGCATGGCGAGATTCGCGAAGCGGCGGTTACGCCTGGGAGTGATGGAGTTGGTCGGAGGGCCGAGGAAGACGGCCTCGGCGGGAGCTCGGGGACGAGCGAGGAGGCCGAGGAGTCTTGGTCCTGTAGTAGCTCGAGACAAGCTGCAGGGCCGAAGAGGCCAATTTGCAGGGGCCCTGAGGAGGGCCAGCTTGTGTTTGCAGGTCGGGTACAGGATGACCGGGTCGGCCCCTGTGGGCCCTTTCTTCTGAGTTCGAGAACACGCCAGCTGCCACGTGTTCTGATCTTGGAGATCGCCAATACTTAGCATCATCAGTAACTTAAATATTAGATATCTAATTTTCAATTTAAAAAAAAGTGTCCTCACGTACCATTATTAGCATGCTATTTTTTCTCATGCTAAATTATATTTTCGGTGAAATTTAATATATTTATAATACCATGCATCAATTTTTTGAAACAATTTTTCAAATACTAGCTAATATTATTATTTCTCATGCAAGAAAGTCTACATGCCATCCTTGAAAATTGAGCTACTTTGTTGGGCGAACCTTGTATTTGGGAAAAGGGTATAAAAGAAATTTTATGTGTTCAAGAGGATGAGCTGGCATACTTTGGAGCTTATATTCTATGAAGTAATTTTCTCCTTTTTTGAATTTTTTTTAAAAGGAAAAGGGAGAAACTTTTTGTGTTGCCTGTATGTTTGAGTTATAATAGTAGATATTTGAATATGCTAGATGCAGAATAATAAAGTTTACACTTTTTTGGTGACATTGTTAAGTTTAGTCCCTCTTATGTAGTAACCTCCACTTAATAGTTTAATCCAAGAAATTGACTAATAAGTCTATGGAATTGTTCAAGCAAGAGATATTGAAGAAGGAGAACGATACCTTCTATGCAAACATAATTTGATAACGATAAGCATATATTTTTTATGTGTGAATTGCGTAGGTGGACGGTCCAAGCATCTTTAATTAGCACATTGTGAGCTTTACCATCCACTGGTTAATCATCATATATTTCATCAAATTGAAGGTCTAATGTTAAAATTTGATCAGAGCACTTTTTTATACGGCGGCTGCAAGGATTGAATGGACAAAATTATAAAAAATTTAACTATCAATATCGGCCCAAATAGATGTTCTTAAGTATATTATTAACCTATGCACACACCACACCCATGCACACCACACACAACACACACGCATCCAGGGGATCCACGAATTTTCCCCGAAAACGTTAATTTGTGGCCACTTCCCCTCTTGGGGTTCCTGCAGTTCAAACCCCGCATTCTTCTAAGAGAGGAAATGTCCATTCCAGCAGAGCTACTGCTAATTGGTTGTTGAGACACTAATTAATATATGAAAAGCTAATATTTCAAATAAAATCTCTGATTATTCCTTAGATAGTGTCGAATCATGTCCCAAACAACAATGTTGGAGTTAAAAATCTTAACCCTCAATGCCTATGAATACTTATAAGTATTCTGATCAAGCTTAAAGCCCAAAAATAGGGCTTAAATACACATGAACAAGTCAAATACTGGTTCAAAACCAAGCGGGCCCCTTATCTTGGATTGTCTCCTTGAAACAACTCAAAAAATGAGTTGTTTAGGCATCCTGATGAGGGATGTCCCCTTCCGATAGCGGGAGACCGCCTCCCGATATCGAGAGGCCTCTAAATGAGGGTGTTCCAACACAAAGCAGTGTCGGGACCCCTTCGCATGAATAGACTTGATCTATTTTTCAGGAGATGGTGGGGGAATTTCCAACCCTCCATTCTCTAATATTTAAGGAGTAGTGGCGTACTGCTTTCCACTCATAAAGAAGTATAAATATTCCATGTGAGCAACTGATAAATAATTGAACTTTTTTGTCTCAAAACTCTTGAACTTTTGCTAAAGTTACTTCTGAAGAAGAAGAAGATAAAGAAGGTGAGATATGGTAATGGGATAGTCATATTCCTTCACTCTTCTCTCTGTCTCTATCTCTTCTTATCTCTCTCTATGCCCTTCCTCTGTTTCTTTGTGATCAGAGAGAGAGAGAGGAATGAAAACTTATGAGTTTCCATCTCTCATTTGTAGAGCTTGAAAAGTGTTCTTAACTCACCATGAATTGAACTAAGAATATGAGTCATCTCATGTTCTGCATTTTTGAGAAATAGGTCACCATATTTTCTAACATATAAATAAAAATAGATATGTTATTTCTTGAAGAATATAGATCAAAACCATATGTTCCTGAAGTAGTGAATAGAACATCCTATTCACTCGGGGACACATATACGTCTCTAAAATCATATAAATAGAAATCTTATTCATTTCTTAAGACATGAAAAATATGTTTTTAGAATATCTGTGAACTGAAAAATCATGTTCATCATTTTAGACATGAAATACATGTTTCATTCACAATTCATGAATAGTAAAACCCTATTTATGAGACATGAAAATCATGTCTCCTGATCATGTGAATAGAGAAGCCTTTTTAATTTGCAGACATAAACATGTCTTTGCATGATGCATATCCATAACATACATGTATGAATGGAACATTTCATTTATGTCCCGAGATATGAATTATATTTTCAGGACTTTCATGAATAGGAAAATCCTATTCTCAATCCACTTGTGAATATGAATATCCTATTCACTTATCAGACATGCAAAAAACATGTTTGTTTCAGTGAATGCAGTGCCAAGGACACTGTATTCATCACTTAAATATGACCCAAAATTCATGTTTTCACTCTTGAACACAAATTCATGTGTTCATGTTGCACAAACTATTGAGAATGATACTCCATATTATCATTATGTGCATGAAATTTAAATAAATGAGTTTCATCAAAAGAAATTCTAAAGATTTTCCGACTTGGCTTGAAGCAGTCTTCGGAAAGCCTCAGAATGGCCTTCCAGCTATTTCGAAATCCCCTCCCGGTCCTTCGGGAAGCCCTAAATAGACATCCCCAGATGGAAACATCTCTGTTTTTTTAACATATATGGACCCCATCTAGGGTCCAATCTATACTTTGAATGAAGTGTTCCCTACCTCAAACGATGAAGTGTGGACCCCATCCAAGATAGCTCACTTATGCTTCACCGGTGTGGACCCCATCTAGGATGTTCCACTTGCATTTCAAATGAAATGCCACTTATGTTTCAAATGAAGTATTACCTATATTTCAAATAAAGTGATACCCTTATCGTAAAAGAGATAGTGCGGACCTCACCTAGGGTGTCCCGCTTGCACACCAACAGAAATGATGTAGCCTGTAGTAACTAGTATCTTGAATTTAATTTTACGTATTTTAACCAAAAGCTTTTTCTATATTTTCTATTTTTCCCTATTTATCAAATACCTAAATTTTATTTTTATTAAAATCCTATCTCTCATAATTAAAAACCTAACCCATACCCAAACCCGGCCCAAACCCCCAAACCCAAACCCATCCCACTCCTTCTCTTTCTTCTTCTCTTCTTCTTTATTTCTTTTCCCGAGTCCCCCTTACATCTCTCCTCCTCCTTCGCAACTGTCGCGCTCGACTCGTTCTCCCCCACGACGCCGCCCTCGCCAACAAACCCCATGATCCCCGCGCTTCTCCCCTTCTCCTCAATGACTTCCTCTCTCTCCCTCTATCTCCATATCTCTCTCCATCTCACTCTTAATCTCGCTAACTCTCATTCTATCTCTTCCCTCGCCAGAGCTCCACAGGCCACCACCTCCAACGCCCCCTCACCGTCAAGGCCATCGTCGGAGCTCACTGTCTCCCCAACGTCGACAACACCACCGCAAGATCGTCCCCTCTTTTCATACCTCACTCCCTCTCTCAATCTCCCTCTCCTTCATACCTTCATTCCCCACTGCACACCACCACCGCCGGCGCCCTATCGTCATCGGATCCATCCTCGTCTGCAACCTGGTCGTCACCACTGCAATGACCCAACACTACCTTCCTCCAATCGTCGAACCCATTTCCAACACCACCGGGCCCTTGACTTCACCACTTCCAAGCCTAGTTACCTCCTCCAGAATGTCACGCCCTATTTCCCAGAATGCACTAAGATAGGCACGTAACAGAGCCAACCATGCTACCTGTGGCTAGGAAATATTCCTCCACAGTCATATTACGGCTGTCTATAGATATCAAGAACAGGAAAATAAAAGAAACTATCTAGTATATGTTCATGAGCCAGAAATAACGAGTCAAGAAATAATATGCGGAAGCAATAAATCCAAGTAACAATAATAATATGGAAAGTACGTCCCATAATACGGGCTCACATCAGGAATGAAAATACGAAAGAAAACTAAACTAACTAGCTACTAAAATGATCATCACTACTCGGCTTGTTGGTCAAAATACTCCTGAACTGCCTGCGACAGAGATAGAGGATCTGGGCCATGCAAAACCCAGACGTCAGTGCGTCATGATATCAACCAATAATAAATGAACAGGATACACGAGATATGCAGTTATGAATCATAAACAGTAACATGAATGTAATAAGTAAACACGGATATAGAACAGTGAAGTGTATCAATATATATGACGTGCAGTGATCAATCTAAACTGTGCTACTGGGTTATCTATTCTAAAGTTGTTTGAAATCAATTAATGTAATCCTCCTGTTTATCGCCGGAAACCGGGAAGACGAAAGTCTTGCCTGAATCTGGGGGCAGATGCTAATCGGTGCTATCCGTCCACCTCTCCGAAGATACCAAGTTGATTTATGGCACCATGTATCGAAGGTTTAAACGGATGCGGCCGATATAGCAGACTTCGTCAGATTCCCCATTGTTTAAGGGGTTTTTTGATTGTGGGGACGCTCTTCCCTGCAGGCGCAAGCCCCTGCAGTTAATTATGCTACCGCATCGCGGTAACAACTTTCTCCTTCTCCAGTCACTTCGTGTCGTGGGTGTTTGTTTTGTGTTTGGTTGCCCGTGGATTGTATACGGAGACTAAGTTATGTTGTCGCCCGTAGGGCGTGGACTAGTCCAAATCCATATCTTTCTTAGATTTGGATTTGGGGGTTGGGTTTAAGGATGCGTTAGCCTCATTTGAGACTAAGATCAACTTAAACGTTTGTTAAGGACACGTTAGTCTAATTTTAGACTAAGATCGACTTAACGGGATCGTTTAGATCCGACAAGAGAGCAATTGGGCTCTGTTGTTTAGTTTAATAACATTGCGGTCGATAATTAGTTTAAGGATATTACGGTCCATTGTTAGTTTAAGGACATTTTGGTCCAATGTTAGTTTTAAGATATCGCGGTCGATGTTAAGGACATCATAGTCCGTGAGTTTAAGGACCTCACAGTCCATTGTTAGTTTTAAAGACCTTATAGTCCATGAGTTTAAGGACCTCACAGTCTAATATTAGTTTTAAGACATTACGATCGAAGTTAAGGACATCATAGTCCATGAGTTTAAGGACCTCACAGTCCGATATTAGTTTTAAGACATCACAGTCGAGATTAAGGACATCATAGTCCATGGGTTTAAGGACTCCACAGTCCATGAAATGTGTGGTTGTCGGGACCCGTCACCTCTTTGAAGACGTTGAGGAATTACAACGACAAATATCAAAGGAGTAACGAGATGTACCCTCAAACCGGTGGGAATTGTTTGAAAGATCTGTAGTCCAGTTTGGGACTAAGATCTGTTGAATATTTGTGAGCAGATGTGCTCAGTTCAATTTAAGTTGAGGACTTATGACCAGAATTGGGTTAAGTCCAATTAAAAAAATGTTTAACATTTTATTTTTATTTTGGTTATTAAGCCTTTGTTTGGGCTCCGCCCTTTTAATAATGCTAGGCATTAGGCTTTGACATTTTTGTCTTATAGCATTTATCAGAACAGAGTGTGTTCTGATAGTGCGCCACGTAGCACGTCAGGCGCTTTGCGCCGATTAAAGAGCACATTACGCTAGCGCACATGAAGGTGACACGTGTCGCGCTTAGCGCTAAGCGCTGATTCATTAGCGCATTGCGCTTTCCATTTATGAGCGCTTTGCGCTAGTCTGTTGGCGCGCCAGCGAGCGACACGTGGCGCGCTTAGCGCTGAGCGCCAGTCTATGAGCGCAGCGCTCTGTTTTAAAAGCGCAAAGCGCAAGTGGTGTCTATGGTTGACACGTGGCACGTTTTGGCGCTAAGCACCGATCCAAGGAGCGCAAAGGCGCAGTTCATGAGTGCAAGGCACTTTTCAGTAGCGCAAAGCGCATCTGATCAATTTTAAGATCAAAGAACAGATTTATGTTCTTCAAAGAAGGCTTTGCCTCAAGATCCGAGAACAAAAGTTCTTGTTTTTATAAAAGGCTCTGCCTTTATAGATCAAAAGATCTGTGAATGAAGTAAAATACTTCTTTTAGTTTTTTTTTATGATTAGATCTTTTTTATCTTTTCTTTTTTATTAAAAACCTTGGTCTTTTTCTTAGATCTCTGATCATTTTAGAAAATGGTTTTTCTTTTTACGAGATAGTTTCATCTCTGTTGTTCAAGAACATAGTTCTTTTTATCTTGAAGATGAAGAAAAATCTTCTTTTTTCTAAGAGCTTGCTCTTTTTGCAGAGGGTTTTTCTCTCTCCTTTTTCTGTCTTTTCTCTATATTAGACTTGAGGTCTATAGGCCTTTATATAGGACCAATTGATTTGTTAAATCAGTTTTAAGAGATCTTTCTCTAATTGATTTGGGAATATTTCCCACCGTTGAATCTTTGATCCTAAGGCCTCCATTTTACAGAAGATAATCTTCTTGTTTCAATAAAATTGAAAAATCTTTCCATAACAGAATTCTAGTTCTGATTAATTAATAATTTATTATTAGTAGATCTTTTGATCTGACGGTAGAGGAATTTTTAATTCCAGCGCTGGCGCACCCGTGTTCGACAAGTGGCGCGCAGCGCAGCTGCGCTAGCGCATCCGTGTCGGATATGTGGCGCGCAGCGCAGAGCGCAGCGCAGCTGCGCTAGCGCACCCGTGTCGGACACGTGGCGCGCAGCGCAGCTGCGCTAGCGCACCCGTATCTGATACGTGGCGCGCAGCGCAGAGCACTGGATCTGAAGCGTTGCTTCAACTTTTAAATTTTGAATTTTGAAACAGAGCTTTGCTCTGATTGGGGGTGCACTGCCTAGGGCGCAGCGCACCTGGCGCCAACGCGTGACACGTGGCGAGCAGCGCGTAGAATCTGAAACGTTGCTTCAATTTAAATTTTGAATTTTTAAAACAGAGCTTTACTCTGATTGGGGGTGCGCAGCCTAGGGCGCAGCGCACCTGGCGCCAGCGCGTCTGCGCTTGACACGTGGCGTGCAGCGCACAGGATCTGAAGCGTTACTTCAATTTTTGAATTTTGAAATTCAAAACAGAGTTTTGCTCTGATTGGGGGAAACAATGCCCCCCCACCGTTGCACTCACGTGGCGCACACGTGAGTGCAGCGGTGGCAACATCTGAGCTCTTGGATCAACTCAGAAGTTGAAGAGGCAATTCAGTGCCTATAAATAGGACTTTTGGTCCTTTAGATGATTATCATCTTCTTCTTGAGAATTTTTGCTCAGAGCCTTGCTCTTTTGTTAAGAACTTTCAACAGTCAGAACTCTTAGGTAAAATTAAAATTTTAATTTTAATAAATTAGGGTTTTTACCCACTAACAGAGCCTTACTCTTCATAGATCTTTGATTTAAAGAAAACCCTTTAAGGTTTCATTAATAGAGCCTTGCTCATGAACCCATAGATCTAAACAGATCTTTTCTTGGGGTTTCTTATCCCATGAATCAGAGCTCTGCTTTTTTGATAATACGTAGATCTTTTGATCTTTTGATGAAGAACTCTTAAGAGTTTTTTTATGGATCTTAAAGATCCCAGAATTTTAATTCTCAAGAATTAATTTTAATTAATCTTTGATGGATTTTCCATCATCATTAGAGAGCTAGGCTCTTTAAGGAATTTTATTCCTTCATGACCAGAGTTTGACAAGTGTCACTCTGTTACAGAGCTTTACTCTCAAAGGGAGATTTTCTCCTTTTCCCGAGGGATTTCTCATTCAATGAGAATATTCTTTGAGGATTTCCTCATTAATTGACAGTCTCATCCAATGATGAGGCTGTTTTATTAATTGATGCATTGTCATCTGGATTTTGTGGGTCCACCTTTGGTCCCCTTTCCACTGCATTGCAGTGTGGTACAAATTTTAAAGTGCCGAGTGTCAGAATTTTGAAATTAAATTATAGTACTGACAATCGAATTCTGTTCTTTCTTGCAGGCGACATGTCTTCCGATCTCTCTTTCCCGTTTTTCCGTTCAGTGGGAGGATTCCCTGAGGCACCTGTGGACCGGGAGGTTCTTGCGCTCATCAGAGATTATGACCCGGAACACAAAAACCTTCACTTGTGGAGTAGGTGGTACGACCAGATAATCAGAGGTCGTCGAAGCTTTTCTTGTGCGATGCCGTCGGATCCGATCTCATCGATTTCGAATGCAGATGCACTCCCGGTGAATTATGCCGTGGAGGTTGTCAATTGGACTTCGGAGGGTCTTCTTCAACCTTCGATTGCCGCCATACCCATGCAGCTGCCGGCGGCTTTGGATACTTTGGGGCGGCGCATATGCCAGGGCGAGTCGCGCCCTTGGGGACAACCTTACAATATCGGGTTGACTCCCCGACATTCGGCCGGGTATTTGCAGTGGGCCAAGTACATTTTGTCGGCGAAGAAAACACACTTGCTGAAGCTCGGCCTATATCCTGTGGTTCACGCTTCATTGTTCCAATATTCTGCTCCTCCGACATGGTGGGTTAAGGCGTTCTTGGAGCAATGGAACATCCCAACCCATACCTTTCTTCTATTGGACAGAGAAGTCTCCATTTCCTTAGAAGAATTTGCTGAGATTTCCGGTCTGCCGGTTAGGAGGGAGCACTATGAGGAGTTGCTTCCTCCGGATGAATACGTTTTTGCCACCAAGCCGGTGGTGATGGGCCTAACGCCAGAGAACGCCATTCAGCACCAGTTTCCAAGTCTAATAAAGGTGCTGAATATGTACGAGAGTCTCTTCTTGGAATTCGGAGGCCGGGGGGTTAGTTTCTCAGACTTCATTGTCCGGTTTCTTCGCTCGGAGATTCTATCGCAACGAAGCGAAAAATTTGCCAAGCTCGACGATCCCTTTGGCTTCGGCTTGGACCGTCGACCAGTACTGGAAGATGATCAGAAGGGCTTTTATCTTCCCGATGCCGCGATTATCCCTCTGTCAGAAATCGCCGCTCCGGGCATTAACGAGGAGACTTTCTTTCTCGGGTTTCTCAGGCTAAGGTTGTGTTGGTTCATGCTCCCCATGCACCCTCGCTATATGAGGCCGTCCGTCTCCTATCCCGCACATCGAATGGTGGCCGGAATACAAGTGGCCATCGGGATTTCCGGGCTAGCCCACCTGTACCATGGTCTCAGCATGGCGGCGGATATAATTGAACCGGGGGTGCATGCCGCCAACTTCCCGATGCACTACTTTACTTCGTGGATGGAAATGCACGTGCTCGGGGTATTTGGTATTCATAAAAGGCTTCCGTTTTTCGAGAAATGCAAATTCTCAAGAATTATGCGGCTGGTCGAGGCTTCTATCATGAATCCGTCTCAGCGGGAGGTGAGGGGCTTGCTTCTTCGTCCGCGCACGGTCGGGGCTGGTATGTCTTTCATAGACAAAGTCCTGACAATCGGCCAGGAAACTTCCAAGACGGTGCTGGCATTGCGTGACTCCTTTAAGGACGGGGCCTCCGTGTTGAAAGCTCGGGAGATTCTACACCTATACTCCATTAGGCCGGGCTTTCTCGTATTCAGGCAAAATGACGCGGCGCTTTTTATGAGATATAATCCCCATCATTTTGCCCAGCAGCTGAGTTATAACCAGGGGTTTCCACTAGAGGCGTTCTTGGAAGAACCTGCTGCCACCAGAGAGGGAGTACGGAGTGCACTGCATCACTTTATGCGCTTAAATACGGGCTCCTACTTCTTTATTAGCGAGCCGAGTTGCATTCCGAGGGCCCTTAACGTACACGGGGCCTGGTATCAACATGCGATGTGTGCTGTCATCAGAGAAGAGAGGCGACTGCTGCTCGATCGCAAGAGTGCGCCCCCTGCCAGCGATCGCAACGTCCCTTTAAAGCGACGGATCGCTGTCCCCCCTCCGCTAAGAGGGGTTGCTGCAGTTGAGCCTCCACGTGTGCTAAGCCCCACGCGTGGATTGCCTCGTGCTCCTGTGGAGACAGTGGACGTACCTTTGGTGCCCCGTGCTCTCATGGGGACGGTAAACGTACCTTCACCCGAGTCTGGCGTGGGCTCGGATATCGGGACTCGCCGTCCTAAAGTGCCCACAAAGCGCAAGCTGGTTCTGGCTGCGACCGGAGCTCGCGCACAGAAGAAGAAGAAGTCGGTCCTCTCCCTTGATGCCGTACTCGGCCTAGAGCCTCAGGCTCTTCTTACCGAAGGCCTAAGTGAATATGGGACTAATGAGGGTCTCTTAATAGCGCCAGAAGACACTGATCTCGATGCCGCTATTGCTGCTTCTGCGCGACTCGCGAGCCACCAAGCGGAAATAGCCGCTCTCGTGCAATCAAGTAAATATTAGTCGCACTTTGTTTTTGCGTTATATTTTTATTTTTATTATCGTGTCTTGACTGACATTCTTCCTTTTGTAACAGGCTTTACTACTGAAGAGGTTCTGGCGGCTTCCCTCAGGACCTTCGAGGAGGAGGAGAGGACTCGCGCTTCATTGGGCATTGGTATGTCTCGGCTCATTGAGTTTTCATTCTCCTTTTTATGGACGATCTAACCCTTTCTTTATCTCATTGCAGGAACCACAATGCCGGTCCCGCAAGGTGACGCGGAGACTCTTCCCGGGCCAGCCACCGAAGTCCCGACCTCTTCAGCACTGCCGAAAGAGGCATTACTCAAAAAACCGATGACGGAAGCCTTGACGGCTCCAGAGGTACCCCTGGATGTGGACGATGACGTCCTGTTAAAGGAGGCTTCTAAAAGGTCTATTTTGACGGCTCGGGAGGAAAGGAAGCGCCAGAGGCGCGCAGCAAGGGAGCGTAGTGCTGCTTTAGCTGCGGGAGCTGGTTCGAGCGCCGTTACTCCTGCTGCTACTCCTTCAGAGGAGTCTCCGGTTGCCTTGTTTACTGCTCATAGACGGGCGGCACGTGCGGCTCGGGAAGCAAACGGTAAATCAACTCCAGGTAATGTGCCTTGAGGCTCCGTTGTCAAAGTTTTAAACTATCAGTTCTCATATATCTTATTTTTGCAGAGCCGAGTCTTCCCGAAGAAGTGGCGGCGACCGCTGAGCCTGAGGGAGTGGTGGAGGAGGTAGCTGCTATTCCCGAACCCGAGGCGGTGGCAGGCGATGTGGTTGCAATTGCCGGGCTCGAGGTAGTGGCCGACGAGACGGCTACCACGGCTGAGCCTAAAGCAGCAGTGGATGAGACGGCTGCAATTACTGAGCCCGAGGTGGTGGCGAGCGAAACGGGTGCAATTGCCGGGTCCGATGTGGCCGCTCTTTCTCAAGAGTCGGGCACCGCTCCAATCATCGCTCTTCCTGCCTACGGTTCTTTATCGTCTCCTGGCGTCGCAAGCATGACGACGGCTCTCGTGGAGTCAGGGGATGAGGCGACGGGAGGTGAGGCCACCCCGATGGAGGAGGGAGACGCCGTTGTTGAATCAAGTGACGCCCTCGTCACGGCTCCGGCTGGTGACTCATCAGGTAGATTTTAGGTTACCGCCCTTCTTTTTATTCTGCAATCTTTCCTAACAAGGTTTATCTTGTTTCTAATGCAGGTGCGGCTAGTGCTGATGTCGAGCTACTTGAGACAGCGCCGTTAGTTACCGCCATGACGGTGACCACCTCTCTACATTCTCTCATACCGTCGCAGATGCTGGAAGGTATGGATTTGTGACCCATCAGTCTTGTCTCTCGGCTGTATAATTCATGTACTGACATTGCGTTATCGCGTTTTTGCAGGAGTCCTTTTTGACCACCTGTACCAGGTGCTGCATCCCCACTTCTCCTTCCCGTCGGAGATTGCTTCATCCAGTGGCGCTGGTGAATACAGGTTTCAATTAATGCTCTTTCTTTTACCGATAATGAAATTATTTCTGATTCTTCTTTGCCTTGATTGCAATGTTGCAGAATGAAGGAGGAGATGAGAGATCAGTTGCGCCACTGGTCCTCCCGGCTTTGCCACCTGCTGCAGCTGGTATAGTAAATTCCATTGTTCATGAATCTCTTATGTTTCTTGATCCGTCATCTGATTGTGATTTGTTTTTCAGCGGTCGTTTCGACTCCGGCCTCTTTCAAATCTCGCATTATGATGCCGGCAGGCCCCTTCTCCAGACGTCCATCCTCAAAGGGTGCTGTGACGAGTCTGTGCATGTTGAGCGAATACGTCGAGGAGCTTGACACGGAAGCTCCTACATCTGCCGCAGATTTCGCTGCTGAGGTCAATCCGATGTTGGCAACGCTTGTAAATTTCCATAATGAAGGCGTCGTCGAGTCTTGGGTTAGTCATTACAGGAAGATCGAGGCTTGTTTGCATCAGCTTGAACTTATACGTCTTGCCCCTGAGACTCAGGCTTTGAACTCCCAGCGGGCCGCATGGGTCGAGCAGAGTGCGTCCTTCCTCCGCCATTTCGAACAAGAAGCGACCTTGAGGCGGAAGGAATGCGAGGAGGCTTCCGCTGAGTCTGTCCAATTGCATGCCCAGGTCGAAGCGAACGCCGCACAACTGAGAGCTGTCTTTGACACCTTGCAGCAATGTATCTCGGACAGGCTTGTATTGAGACGGAAGCTCGACTCTATCGAGTGGGTTACGCAGAGTCGCGACGCTGCCCAACGGGAAATTGATGAGAAGATTTCATCATGCTTACAACAAAGGACTCGAATCAAAGCGGAGCTAGCCGCGGCGGCTGATCATGAGAAGGCACTGAAAGAAGTGCGAGAGAAGCTCACGGACTTGTTGAAAACGCTTCCTTCTCAGTAGCTGCCTTTGTATCAATTATACACTTGTAATCTCTGAATAATATGTATCTATTTTTTATTCCTTTATACGATGTATCTTGTATTCAATTGAGTTTATGAATAAAGACATTTTTTTTGTTATACTGTTGCTTTCTTCTCCTTGTTGTGTTGTTGCCATATGATTTTAGCAAGTGCGATATGTAGATAACATATAGCTGTCAATCTTGGATTCTTTGTAGAGTGGTGATGGCTTAGAAAAGAGGGTTAGGATCTGTCACCTAAGACTTTTCAACTTTATGAGCCGTGAGGGTCTCATAAAGAATTTTCTCCCTACCGGTCGAGAGGATCCCGTAGGTGTAATTTCTCCTTCAGAATCGTGAGGATTCCTAAGTGTGTTTTCTCTTGAAAGTCGTAAGGATATCACAAGAGAATTTACTCCCTTACGAGTCGTGAGGACCCGCAAGTGATGGGTGAAGTTGTCCTTATCCGCATTTCACGGAGTCAGGGGTTACTCTGGATACTTCCCACGGGTTCACTGCCGTGTTTGGCGAGGACTAGACTCCGCTCTGGACGTTTTCCAGGATACCGTAGTTTAAAGACATCACGGTCGAGGTTAAAGACATCATAGTCCGTGGATTTAAGGACTCCACAGTCCGTTGTTAGTTTTAAGACATTACGGTCGAGGTTAAGGACATCATAGCCCATGAGTTTAAGGACCTCACAGTCCAATGTTAGTTTAAAGACATTGCGGTCGAGATTAAGGACATCATAGTCCATGAGTTTAAGGACCTCATAGTCCAATGTTAGTTTTAAGACATCACGGTCGAGATTAAGGACAACATAGTCCGTGAGTTTAAGGACCTCACAGTCCAATTTTTGCTCTGGATTCTTCCCACGGGTTCACTGCCGTGTTCGGCAAAGACCAGGCTCCGCTCCGGATGTGTAAGACCCGGTTCTTTTTATACGCCTAAAATCCATATTTTCCTTTTTAAACCAAATTTTGTTACTTAATTATTTTAATAAAACCCACTCCCTATATTTATTCCCATTAATCCTAACCCAAGCCATTCAATATTTTACCATAAATTTAACCCCATTTTAATTACTGACCTATTCTTTCTTTTCTCCTCAATTTTCCATATATATATTCCTCAGCCCAACTTTAAAATTCCTTAATCCTATATTTTTCCCCTCAGCCATAAACCATATTTTTTCCTTTCAAAATTCCCTGCGGCCCACTCCCTTTTCTCACCAAATCTCTTTAATCTTTTCTCTGGCCCGACCCTCTTACCAATTTCCTTACCATTCTTTTATTTATCGCGGCCCGGCCCCATCTCACTGAGCCCATCTCTTTTCTTAAAAAAAATTCCCTTCAATTTCTTCTCAGACCCCGGCCTAAGCCCACGTAGCCCGGCCCACACTCCCTTTCTCCATTTTTCCCTCTTTTTCTCCTTGGCCCACTCCGCTTCAGCCTTCAGCGCCCGCACCCGCTTCGACCCGACCCGCTCCCTACAGCATCTTCTTCCCAACGGCTCTCCCGCCAATCTCGCGCGCGATCCACTCCCTCCGCCGTCGCCCTCGCTCGCGCGAGGGTTACCCACGACGCGCGCGTTTTCCCCCACGACCCTCTCTCCTCTACCCACTACCTCCCTCTCCTTCCTTCCCCGTTTCTCCTCAACCCAAAACCCACTGCCCCCGAGCTCGCCATCGCTCTCCTCTCGTTCTCCCATTCTCTCTCGAACTCACGACCACCGCCGTCTCCTCTCCCTCACCTCCACCGTCGACCACCATTAAACCCGAGCTCCCCACTCCCTCCTTCATCCTCCGCGAGACCCCTGCTCTTCCTCCACTGCCCCCGAGCGCCTTCGCCTGCACACCGAGTTCCCTGCCCCTACGCCGGTGATCTTCTCATCGTCGTCGTCGTCATCATCGTCATCTCTTTCTCTATACTCTCTCTCTATCTCCCTCTATTCTCCCCCTCACACTCTCTACATCTCACTCTCTACCTCTTTGTTCCTCTCTCTCTCTCTCTGTGCATCTCTCTCTCACTCTGCCCCCTCTCCTTCTCTCTCTCAATCTCTCTCTTTCAGTACTCTCTCCCTCTCTCCTACTCACTGTCTCTCTCTCACTGCATCCCAGATCTCTCTCTCTCTCAGTCTCTTTCTCACTCTGCCTCTCTCTCTCAATCCCTCTGTATCTCTCACTCTGTTTCTCTCTCTCTCACTCATCTCTCTCGCTGCCGACACATACTCTCTCCCTTTGCAAATCCCTCATCCTCGGCCTCGACAATACCAGCAAACCCCCAGCCCAGGCACCACCTCACTACACCCCTTGTCGTCGCGGTCGAGCCCCGGCAATACGTCGAGCACCTACAGAAACCGCCGTTGCCGCGTGTGTCGTGCCCGTGCTTACCGTTCCATCAATTCATCGTCTCCAGGCAAGTTTTTACTTGCTTACATGCTATTTACTTATGGTACAATCACTAAATACATAGATTATTAAAGTTACAAGTTTAACCAATTATATGCCGTACCTGTTCGACGCGTGTTCCCAAAGAAAATACTTTTCTAAATTGACGAAACTTGATTTATTACTTGGGCCCTTGCTGTGATGAACAACGTGTGTAAGTTTCGTTGGATAATTTGATCGTTTATGACCAAAACGACTACCCCCAAGTTTAATCGTAAAACTGTAATTTCATTGTACCTGAAAACCGTTAAATTTACCATAAATCATATACATACTAGAATGGTGCGTTCGAGGGCTCAAATCGAAGCAGACGTGACAAAATTTAACCCTGTACTAGTTTCCAGACATTCCTGTACTTAAACCATGATGAAAATTGGATCGGAGTGCGACTCTGGACTGCAGTCCAGAGCGACTACAGTTGTTACTTGCTGTTCCGTAATGGGTACCACAGGATTTCCTTAACTTGTAGCTTGCGGAACTCCGCTGTTTATTATAGATAAAACTGTTATCTAGACAACACAATTGATTTCATACCGTTTCGTTACCATTTGTTATTTATTCTGTAATTTAAAAGATCGGGACGCATAACAGTCCCAATAGATTCAGAATTGACATACTAGTATTAGACAGTGTATAACTCCTGACGTGCAGATGCGATTGAAGATCCGTCTATTGCGTTGAAAACTTTACTGAAAACCCTAGATTTCATCCAACTGTAGCGTCGCTAAAATCTGATCCCAACTGGGATTAAAATGCGTTGCGAAACGGACTTCTGATTCTGGAATCGGATTTCCAGCCGCGAGCGCTTAAAATGAAATGGTTATAACTATTGATCCTGGAACCCGATTGGCTTGAAACCAAATTCGCTGGGTAGATAATTGAACATACTATTTATTTCCTGTTCATCGTTTCGCTAAACTGTACACATATGATTTATGATAAATTGTGCAAGTGGTAGATACTGTTTTATGTCATCTTAATCATTACTTTACATACTGTTTCCTCCATCACATCATACCCATATCATTGTAGTGATAACCTAGTGATATTGTGTATTTACCCAGTGTTAGATTCTAGCGATGATTGTGGCAAGTACGTCATTGTTCGTGTATCCGTGATTAAGTGAAAGTGATACGTACTTGTACACAATCAGTGATCATATTGTTCTATTGCATTGTCGACGTCTGTGGGATGCGTGTACGTGTGACTATAAGTGGAATGGGACATTTATGGAAGCGTTGCACGGGTGTCACAGATAAGGCATCCGACACTGCCATTTATCTTAGGTATTAGTCGGGACGTGCTTGATGGAGGTCCTGCCTCCAGTTCTCGCGTAGACTTGTCACGGATCGATTAGTATTTAGGGTGATGGTTAGCGTTTGATGTAGACCACGGGGTGTGGGGTAGTTTAAGTGTGAGTTCAACAGAATCTCGGGAGTCCCATGCCGGCTTATATATTTAGGGAGTTATATGGAGATTTACAGGGTATGTGATATATACACCGTGATATTCTTGTTACATGTTGGGCCGTGGTCCCTTGCCCTTGGGTTCTACCCTTGGGTGGAGGACACTCGCGAGTGGTTGACTCTCACACTTGGACTGACGATAGGCTTATTGACCTGTACCGTGAGACTTAGAGACTGATAGGGATACTGGCATTTATATTCCTTTTATACTGTGTTGGCATACGTGACATATTGTTCTACTGCTTTACTGCTCCGCTGCATTGATTACCGCACATTCATATTCATGCTGTCATTGATTTACTGTTTCATATATCTGTTACCACTGTTAGAATTGTCACCTGATTTTATATATAATATATTGCTATTGTGTCGCTCTGACGACCTGAATATGCATGCTCAGTGTGGGGAGAAGATCTAGCCTGGACCAGGACCAGACGCACTTCACGGACATCTTGTTTAGCTATTCAGAGTTATATCGTTTGTTTCTCATCAGGTCAGTTCATTTTACTGTTTTATTCCAGTTACTGCATTTCTCATTACCTGCGCATTATTTACTGTTTACCATGATAAACTAGAAGCCGAAGTGTGACTACGGTGGGGCATTTCCTTGACCGTAAGAGCATGGCTGGCCTTGTCTACCCTTCGTATTCCGTATTTTGGGAAGCGGGGCGTGACATGGTTTAGTTGGTATCAGAGCCCAGGTTTTGCATCGTTTGGGATTGCAGTTTTCCGTGTATAGTTTGGCAATCTAAGACACCCTTCAGTCTAGGTTGTAAACTCGATATTCTTGATCTATATTCACATCGTGTGTCCTGCAATCCATTCGCTATGGTTTACTTAAAATCATACAGTTGATTCTTCACTTGTAATAAATTCATCACCTCTAATATTCTTGAATCTTTGTCCTATCCATATTACGTTTTGACTCGTATATCTTGTGACTTATATCATTCTTAAAATCATTGTTTCAGGATCATGTCTTCCAACGACTCTTCCTCTATCTCCACTCCTCAGAATCAGACTGTTGAGATTCTTAGTGCATTGCAAGGTTTAAAGGAAGCCCAGGAGCGAACAAACGACTTATTAGCTGAAGGACTGAGAAGACAGGTGAGTCAGACCCCAGCGGAAGTCTCCTATCACAAAGGGATCCCCGTTAGACGAGGAAAGGAGAAGAAGATGAAGCGTCAATTTGTTCCCCAGCGACGGAAGCAGCAGAAGACCACATGCTGTGGATACTGTGGGAGGCCAGGACACCTTCAGAAGGATTGTCGCCGCGCCCAAGGGAAATGTCTAATATGCGGATCCAACAAACATCTCATCAACGGTTGCCCAGAAAGGAAGGAACTACAAGGAGGAGATTCGTCCACTCTCCCCACTTCTGCCAAGTGAGGGTTAGCGCGTAGTTCGAACTTCGACGATAAAGCGGACCCAACACAGGATTCAACTCATGAAACGATGAGGCAGCGGCCCAGCAATCAAAGAAGAATTTTCTTGTTTTCTAATTTCAGCATTATGTTGTCATCCCCTTATGAATAATTCTTTCCGTTTGAAACTTTGTATCCGTCGAACTTTTAGTTGAATGAAATAAAATTTGAATCGTAATATATGTATCATTCCTTATCATTTCCCTTGTTCATACTATTCATTAGCACCATATTTTAATCTTGATTCTTTTAAAATTCCTGCCACCGCATATTTTCCTATATTTCGTACCTTGAGCTTTTTCCTTGATGTATTCCACTGTCTAATCATGACTTTTCTTTTCAGACCATGGCCCACCCTGGAGCAGCGCCACATCTAGACGAGGATGCACAATCTTGCGTTTCCTTAGACCGCACGATGATGAGTTCTGACGCTGAGATCAACGGTCCCCAAGTCAATTTCGGAAACCACGATCCAGAGGGCGAAGGAGCAGCCGCCCCAGAGTTTGACATGATAGCCGATCCCGACGAAGAAGAGGGAGATCCTGAAGAGAACCCTATAGAGGAAGACCCGATAGAGGAAGATCCTGATGAAGACCCGATAGAAGAAAATCCAGTTGAGGAAAATCCTGTGGAAGAAAATCCAGAAGAAGAGAATCAGATGGAATCGGACCTCGATGAAGAAGCTCCATCCGAGGAAGAAGGACCAGAAGATCAGGACCCTGCAGTGGAAGAACTCTCAATGGCGGCCCCCGCAAGACGCTATGGAAATGGACGTCCCTACCTGAGCGCGCGAGCCTACCGCAACCTGCTGAATCTCCACAACCGCGACTGACGGAATTTCTCTTGATGTTGTCTTTCTGGCCAAATAAAATGTGTATAGTTTAGGGCCACTTTTCGCCTTAGGAATGCCTTGTTTCAAATTTTCTTGAATGAAATAAATCTTCTGAATTTGTAAACCTTTTGATTATTGGTTCGCTTGATATTTGTTTATTGCCCATATCCATTTATTTTCTGCGGAGATTCCTGACTGTCCACCCCTACTCATTGTATAGTTTTCACCCTCGATTCGACTAGAAAGTACCGCACTCTGATCCTTGGAATGAGCCACCATTCATCCTTCGTCTGTACCCTGTTTGAGATCCTTCTGGGAGGAGAAGTTCATAGTGAAATTCTCGAGTTAGCTAACCTTTCAAATTCTTAATCCATAGGTTATACCGATCGTTAGTCTCCCCCATATTTTTACCTTGTAGTCTTTTCGTTGCTCACTATTACTTTCTGTGCTAACCCAATCCCAGTCTCCTCGATCTTCAGTCTAAAAACCGCCACATTCCGACCTTTGAATGAACCACACTTCCTTGAAACCCTTACCCTAACTAGCATATACGTTTTTGTGTTCCTCCTATTACCCTGAACATATATATAGGGACTCTATTATTCGAAATTTAGTTTCCATTATTTTAAATTTATCAAAGAGTGTGTGTTATGGATTACTCTGTTTTATGTATTTTAAGTACACTATTAGTATTCTCATTTTCAGTAGCGCAACCTTACACCGCGCATATTTTTATTCCATGTTCCTTATTTTCACGATACGAGTTTTCTAAGTTATTTTAAAACTATCTGATCGATATATCGTCCTAAAAATGTTTTAACCTACCGACTAATTTTCACTACTTTATTATCGTTACTCTATTTTCACGAATTGTGCCTGTGCTTATTATTATAAGTGGTTGAGCCTTATACTTATTATTTCCGTTTGCTATTTTGATATACTTATATGAGCACCCATTTGAGTCTCGATTTATTGAACCCGCCTTGATTATTTGTTCGTTATTGTTACTTATATTCTCGTATATTTGTAGTTGCTCTTATAGTGTTCCTGCATTATACATATTAGACCTATCTTTCGTACCTGGTTCTTACATATATATAAATACCTTCAGATTTTGTCTAACCGTTTTAAGTAAATCCACATGTATTAGTGTTCGATATGATAACTCTTCGCTTATTATTTTATAGCTTGTTGTTTTTTTTTAAAATTTCGAGGACGAAATTTTTGTAAGGGTGGTATGATGTAAGACCCGGTTCTTTTTATACGCCTAAAATCCATATTTTCCTTTTAAACCAAATTTTGTTACTTAATTATTTTAATAAAACCCACTCCTTATATTTATTCCATTAATCCTAACCCAAGCCATTCAATATTTTACCATAAATTTAACCCCATTTTAATTACTGGGCCCATTCTTTCTTTTCTCCTCAATTTTCCATATATATATTCCTCAGCCCAACTTTAAAATTCCTTAATCCTATATTTTTCCCCTCAGCCATAAACCATTTTTTTTCCTTCAAAATTCCCTGCGGCCCACTCCCTTTTCTCACCCAAATCCCTTTAATCTTTTCTCTGGCCCGACCCTCTTACCAATTTCCTTACCATTCTTTTATTTATCGCGGCCCGGCCCCATCTCACTGAGCCCATCTCTTTCTTAAAAAAAATTCCCTTCAATTTCTTCTCAGACCCCGCCTAAGCCCACGTAGCCCGGCCCACACTCCCTTTCTCCATTTTCCCTCTTTTCTCCTTGGCCCGCTCCGCTTCAGCCTTCAGCGCCCGCACCCGCTTCGACCCGACCCGCTCCCTACAGCATCTTCTTCCCAACGGCTCTCCCGCCAATCTCGCGCGCGATCCAATCCCTCCGCCGTCGCCCTCGCTCGCGCGAGCGTTACCCACGACGCGCGCGTTTTCCCCCCACGACCCTCTCTCCTCTACCCACTACCTCCCTCTCCTTCCTTCCCCGTTTCTCCTCAACCCAAAACCCGCTGCCACCCGAGCTCGCCATCGCTCTCCTCTCGTTCTTCCATTCTCTCTCGAACTCACGCCCACCGCCGTCTTCTCTCCCTCACCTCCACCGTCGACCACCATTAAACCCGAGCTCCCCACTCCCTCCTTCATCCTCCGCGAGACCCCTGCTCTTCCTCTACTGCCCCCGAGCGCCTTCGCCTGCACACCGAGTCCCCTGCCCCGACGCCGGTGATCTTCTCATCGTCGTCGTCGTCATCATCGTCATCTCTTTCTCTATACTCTCTCTCTCTATCTCCCTCTATTCTCCCCCTCACACTCTCTACATCTCACTCTCTACCTCTCTGTTCCTCTCTCTCTCTCTGCATCTCTCTCTCACTCTGCCCCCTCTCCTTCTTTCTCTCAATCTCTCTCTTTCAGTACTCTCTCCCTCTCTCCTACTCACCGTCTCTCTCTCACTGCATCCCAGATCTCTCTCAGTCTCTTTCTCACTCTGCCTCTCTCTCTCAATCCCTCTGTATCTCTCACTCTGTTTCTCTCTCTCTCACTCATCTCTCTCGCTGCCGACACATACTCTCTCCCTCTGCAAATCCCTCATCCTCGGCCTCGACAACACCAGCAAACCCCCAGCCCAGGCACCACCTCACTACACCCCTTGCCGTCGCGGTCGAGCCCCGGCAATACGTCGAGCACCTACAGAAACCGTCGTTGCCGCGTGTGTCGTGCCCGTGCTTACCGTTCCATCAATTCATCGTCTCCAGGCAAGTTTTTACTTGCTTACATGCTATTTACTTATGGTACAATCACTAAATACATAGATTATTAAAGTTACAAGTTAAACCAATTATATGCCGTACCTGTTCGACGCGTGTTCCCAAAGAAAATACTTTTCTAAATTGACGGAACTTGATTTATTACTTGGGCCCTTGCTGTGATGAACAACGTGTGCAAGTTTCGTTGGATAATTGATCGTTTATGACCAAAACGACTACCCCCAAGTTTAATCGTAAAACTGTAATTTCATTGTACCTGAAAACCGTTAAATTCACCATAAATCATATAAATACTAGAATGGTGCGTTCGAGGGCTCAAATCGAAGCCGACGTGACAAAATTTAACCCTGTACTAGTTTCCAGACATTCCTGTACTTAAACCATGATGAAAATTGGATCGGAGTGCGACTCTGGACTGCAGTCCAGAGCGACTCCAGTTGTTACTTGCTGTTCCGTAATGGGTACCACAGGATTTCCTTAACTCGTAGCTTGCGGAACTCCGCTGTTTATTATAGATAAAACTGTTATCTAGACAACACAATTGATTTCATACCGTTTCGTTACCATTTGTTATTTATTCTGTAATTTAAAAGATCGGGACGCATAACAGTCCCAACAGATTCAGAATTGACATACTAGTATTAGACAGTGTATAACTCCTGACGTGCAGATGCGATTGAAGATCTGTCTGTTGCCTTGAAAACTTTACTGAAAACCCTAGATTTCATCCAACTGTAGCGTCGCTAAAATCTGATCCCAACTGGGATTAAAATGCGTTGCGAAACGGACTTCTGATTCTGGAATCGGATTTCCAGCCGCGAGCGCTTAAAATGAAATGGTTATAACTATTGATCCTGAACCCGATTGGCTTGAAACCAATTTAGATGGATAGATAACTGAACATACTAATTACTATCTGTTTATCGTTTCGCTAAATTATATACGTACGTTTCATGATAAATCGTGCAAGTGATAGACTATTGTTTTTATGACACCTTAATTGTGCTTCTTATACTGTTCATCGCATCACATCATACCCATATCATTGTAGTGATAACCTAGTGATATTGTGTATTTACCCAGTGTTAGATTCTAGCGATGATTGTAGCAAGTACGTCATTGTTCGTGTATCCGTGATTAAGTGAAAGTGATACGTACTTGTACACAATCAGTGACCCTATTGTTCTATTGCATTGTCGACGTCTGTGGGATGCGTGTACGTGTGACTATAAGTGGAATGGGACATTTATGGAAGCGTTGCACGGGTGTCACAGATAAGGCATCCGACACTGCCATTTATCTTAGGTATTAGTCGGGACATGCTTGATGGAGGTCCTGCCTCCAGTTCTCGCGCAGACTTGTCACGGATCGATTAGTATTTAGGGTGATGGTTAGCGTTTGATGTAGACCACGGGGTGTGGGGTAGTTTAAGTGTGAGTTCAACAGAATCTCGGGAGTCCCATGCCGGCTTATATATTTAGGGAGTTATATGGAGATTTACAGGGTATGTGATATATACACCGTGATATTCTTGTTACATGTTGGGCCCGTGGTCCCTTGCCCTTGGGTTCTACCCTTGGGTGGAGGACACTCGCGAGTGGTTGACTCTCACACTTGGACTGACGATAGGCTTATTGACCTGTACCGTGAGACTTAGAGACTGATAGGGATACTGGCATTTATATTCCTTTTATACTGTGTTGGCATACGTGACATATTGTTCTACTGCTTTACTGCTCCGCTGCATTGATTACTGCACATTCATATTCATGCTGTCATTGATTTACTGTTTCATATATCTGTTACCACTGTTAGAATTGTCACCTGATTTTATATATAATATATTGCTATTGTGTCGCTCTGACGACCTGAGTATGCATGCTCAGTGTGGGGAGAAGATCTAGCCTGGACCAGGATCAGACGCACTTCACGGACATCTTGTTTAGCTATTCAGAGTTATATCGTTTGTTTCTCATCAGGTCAGTTCATTTTACTGTTTTATTCCAGTTACTGCATTTCTCATTACCTGCGCATTATTTACTGTTTACCATGATAAACTAGAAGCCGAAGTGTGACTACGGTGGGGCATTTCCTTGACCGTAGGAGCATGGCTGCCTTGTCTACCCCTCGTATTCCGTATTTTGGGAAGCGGGGCGTGACAGGATGCTTCACACGGGGTCATTGTCGTGCTCTGCGAGGACCAAGATCCGCTCTGGACGTTTTCCACGGGGTCAGGAGTGACATAATCCGCGTTCCACGTAGCCAGGAATTTTTGCTCTGGATGCTTCCCACGGGTTCACTGCCGTGTTCGGCGAGGACCAGGCTCCGCTCTGGATGCTTCACACGGGGTCATTGCCGTGCTCTGCGAGGACCAGGATCCGCTCTGGACGTTTTCCACGGGGTCAGGAGTGACATAATCCGCGTTCCACGTAGCCAGGAATTTTTGCTCTGGATGCTTCCCACGGGTTCACTGCCGTGTGCGGCGAGGACTAGGCTCCGCTCTGGATGCTTCACACAGGTTCACTGCCGTGCTTTGCGAGGACCAGGATCCGCTCTGGACGTTTTCCACGGGGTCAGGAGTGACATAATCCGCGTTCCATGTAGCCAGGAATTTTGCTCTGGATGCTTCCCACGGGTTCACTGCCGTGTGCGGCGAGGACCAGGCTCCGCTCTGGATGCTTCACACGGGGTCATTGCCGTGCTTTACGATGACCAGGATCCGCTCTGGACATTTTCCACGGGGTCAGGAGTGACATAATCCGCGTTCCACGTAGCCAGGAATTTTTGCTCTGGATGCTTCCCACGAGTTTACTGCCGTGTTCGGCGAGGACCAGGCTCCGCTCTGAATGCTTCACACGGGTTCACTACCGTGCTCTGCGAGGACCAGGATCCGCTCTGGACGTTTTCCATGGGGTCAGGAATGACATAATCTGCATTCCACGTAGCCAGGAATTTTGCTCTGGATGCTTCCCACGGTTTACTGCCGTGTTCGGCGAAGACCAGGCTCCGCTCTGGATGCTTCACACGGGTTCACTGCCGTGCACGAGGGTCAGGAGTGACATAATCCGCGTTCCACGTAGCCAGGAATTTTGCTCTGGATGCTTCCCACGGGTTCACTGCCGTGTTCGGCGAGGACCAGGCTCCGCTCTGGATGCTTCACACGGGGTCAGAGTTGACATTATCCGCGTTCCACGTGACCAGGAAGGGTTGACTCTATCCGCGTTCACGGAATCGGGGTTGACTCTCGGTCATCTGTGCACCGCCGAGTCATGGAACTGGGGGTTGCCGCTGTTCCGCTTTGCTTGATATTATGTCTGTTGTAATGATACGAATGTTGAGATGATCTCTAGGCTGTATGTGAACCATTGAGATTTGGCTTCTCCTTCTGATGAAGTTTGGGGAGGAAGGGTGTGGTTCCTTCTTTATTTGCGCCCCTGGATTGTATACAGGGATTGCTGTGATATCACATGTAGGGCATAAATTTCATTCATTCATTTTTTTTTTATTTCTTTCCGCGATGCTCTATCATTTCTGCTTTTATATTGCGACGGTAGCGATTGCCCAATCCTTTCGGCTATTTTTCGCGGTGCCCAATCCTTTCGGCTATTTGTTTTATTTTTACTCGCTGTTTTTTATTGTGAGTTGCCCAATCATTTCGGCTATTTTGCATGCATACATTTTTACTTGCTGACTTTTTATTTACAAGTTGCCCCATCATTTCGGCTATTTCGCATGCATGTGTGGCTCGCTAGTTTCTTTGCTGCAGGCTTGGAATTGGACACCGATTTCGGCATCAGCACCGCTACAACTGGGATATTATCAGGAGCGAATCATCATTTGCCTCCGTCGATGTCGAACAAAGGTGGCTTAGCGATCAGGGTTAAAATCCTGTCGACTAAGGCTTTTGACTTCATGAGCCGTAAGGGTCTCATAAAGGTACTTTAGTAACAAGATCAGGTATCAAGTCAAGCAGTAGTATATCAGGTCATGACAGGTAGTGCACATGTGTCAAGCGGATGCTCATAATAAAACTGTAGTAAGTACGGGTGCACAAATAAAAGCATGGATGCACAAATATTTATCAGGGGTTACATCATAACTATGTAGGATGCACATCATCAAGTATGGGGTACTAATGTATTAATAATAAGAGTTAATGTAATATGAGGTGTAATTAGGTATGCAGAATTAATGGTATGGATACACAAATAAATATGGATGCATAACTAACTATTAGGGATTGCAACTATAGCTCCATTACTATGTAGGATACACATTTTCTAGCATGGGGTGTTAATGTAACAGTAATATGAAATAACGTGACTTGGAATGCAAACAGATACATAATTAATGATATGGATGTACAATTATTGATTAGGGTTATATTTACAGTTCCAAGACTAAGTGGGATGCACATTATTAAGCATGGGGTGTCACTACAATAATAACATGAATTAATATGATCTATAGATGCAGTTATATATATTTTAAATGATATGGATGCAAACAGATATCTGAAAACAGTAAAACTGTAAAATGGATGCATAACTAAACAATATATAATACTATTATTCAAATGGGTGCAGTATATTGTAGTATAGCATGTAGCAAGATTAACTTGCATGCAACTAGATATGAAATAAATTGTACGGATGCAAATGGACGTCGTAAAACAGTAAAATGATAACAGGGGATATACAATACACTAAACATTAAATATTATTATTAATATGGATGTAAAATATATTATAGCATGTAGCAAGATTAACTTGCCTCGATCAAAACACACGACGGATACGCACGGCACGTCCGACGTCGGTAAATCGTGCAACGCACACGCGGCACGCGGGACGGGTCCAGGTAAGGTAAGAGGGTGATCATGCGAGCAAGGGACGTTCACTGGATCGTCGGATCGGCAGCGTCGACGCAACTCCGGCGATCGCTGGAAAAGAGCAAGAATCAAGAAAAGAAAAAGAAAAAGAAAAAGGAAAAGAAGAAGAGGAAGAAGAAGAGAGGGAAGTGCTCACTGGGGTTGGTGCACAGGGGTCAGGAAGACGAGGTGGTGGTGTCGGGGTCACTGGCGGTGAGGTGCCGGCGATGGAGCTTGGTAAAAGGAAGTGAGGCAAGGTTTATGGGTTGGCTCGGGTGTGCAGGGAATGAAGAGGGAAGATGAGATGGTTGTGGAGAGAAGAAGGAGATGATGGAGATGAGGAGAGAAGAAGGTGCTGGCGATGATGAGATGGTCGGCGGCGAGGCTAGGGCTTGGATATGGGTTCACGGTGCTTGGGTGATGGTGCAGGATGGGCTCGGGTGAGGAAAGGAGAGAAAGAAGATGTTGACGAGGAGGAGGAGGAGAGGAGAATGGAGGCGGGGTCCAGGGTAGTGATGCAGAGGAGTTAGGGTTTGAGGAGGCAGAGGAGTTGATGGTTTCTCGTAGAGGGCTCGGGGTTTTAAAGAAGAGAAGAAGAGAGAATAGAAGGGAGGTGACGGTAAGGAGAGGGAGGTGATCAAAATCGAGAAGGAAACAGTGTTTCCGAGAGGAGAGAGAAAGGCGAGCGAGAGGAGAGAGAAAGGGGGAGAGAGAGAGAGAGAAGGAAAGAGAAAGAGAGAGAGAGAGAAAGGTTGTTGAAAAAGTTAAGATTTTAAATTTAAAAAATATATGTTTAGTTATAAAATTTAAACTGTGTTAAATAAAAATATTAAATTAATAAAATTTAATTTTTCTGGTAAATACAAACTTAGTCCAAAACACGCCCGGGTCGGGTCTAAACATTTAGTTTCAAAATATGAAAAATATACATGTCGACCAAAATTAAAATTGGATATCCGGGTAACGAAAATGCATACCCCCAAGAACGGATGCACGTATGTGCACGTAGCCATCCAAACAAGTCCGTTTCACTGAACGGGACGAGAATAAGATACGCGGATGCTACGACAGGGTTAGGGATATCATGCAGGCCATACAATGTATTTTTTTAAAATATTTTATGTGACTATAAATGTTATATTTAAAAAAATGCAGATGCCAGATAAATGCCATTATGCAGTATGTAAATATGGAAGTGCACGAGTCCACGTAACAAGTCAGGATAAATCATAAATATGAATCAAGACAGGTTTCAACCAAGCGGGTCGGGTCGGATGCAAATGCAGATGTCAAAATATTATTCACACCCAAAACACAGTAAATCAGGAAAATAACATAAATAAAGAAATACTTGAAGTAGAACTGGTATAAATGAACTAGGGTGTTACATTATATCCAATTACAAAAAGAATTTCGTTCTCGAAATTCCAAGAACAAGAAAAGACAAACAAACATGAAACTACAAGAATAGGTGTGGAAACTTCTGTTGAATTTCGTTTTCTTTTTCCCAAGTCGATTCTCCGTGCGAGTGATTTCCCTAAGAAACAAGTACAAGAGAGATAATCTTGTTCTTAAGGACCTTTTCTCTTCGATCAACAATCGACATCGGTCGTCCCTCAAAGGTTAAATCGTCTCTTACAGTCAGCTCCGAATGATCCAGCACGTGTCTTTCATCTCGAATATACTTACGGAGTTGAGATACATGAAACACGTCATGAACATTCGCCAAAGATTGTGGTAACGCTAATCGATAAGCCACTTCTCCAACACGCTCCAAAATCTCGAAAGACCCCACGAATCGAGGACTCGGCTTGCCTCAATTCCCAAAATGAATCACTCCTCTAGTCGGTGATATCTTCAAGAATACTAGATCACCAACATCGAATTCTAGAGGTCTTCTCGATATATCAGCCCAACTCTTCTGTCGATCCTGTGCTGTCTTCATGTGATTCCGGATAGTGTTAACTTTCTCCACGGTTTGCAAGATTAAATCCGGTCCCAACAATTTTCGTTCTCCAATATCGTCCCAACAAACGGGTGAACGACACTTGCGATCATACAATACTTCGAATGGAGCCATTCGAATAGTCGCCTGAAAGCTATTGTTGTAAGAAAACTCCACCAAGTGTAGATGATTCTCCCATGAACCCTTGAAGTCTAACATGCAAGCTCTCAACATGTTTTCAAGAGTTTGGATCGTTCTCTCCGACTGGCCATCTGTCTGAGGATGATAAGCTGTGCTAAACTTCAATCGCATCCCCAAACTTTCCTGTAAACTCCTCCAGAAGTGCGATAAGAATCGGGTGTCACGGTCGGACACGATACTCACAGGTACTCCATGCAATCTCACAATCTTCTACATGTACCGTTCCGCTAACGTTTCCGTTAACTGACCAACTCGAAATGGTATAAAATGAGCTGCCTTGGTCAATCGATCGGCAATCATCCAAACTGCATTGTTGCCCTTTGGACTCCGCGGTAAAGTTGTCACGAAATCCATGGTTATATGTTCCCACTTCCGTTGAAAAATATAAAGTGGTTACAATAAACCAGCAACCCTTTGATATTCAGTTTTAACTTACTGACACACCAAGCACTTCGCTACAAAGCGAGCAATCTCCCTTTTCATGCTTTCCTACCACAAATGTTGTCGTAGGTCACGGTACATCTTCGTGTCTCCTGGATGTACGGAATACGCGGAACTGTGCGCCTCCTTCATAACTTCTTCGCAAATATCTCCCTTCGGCATACACAAACGGCTACCATATCGCAACGATCCATCTTCATGAATTAACAAGTCCGTTCGAATTCCAGGTTCAACCTGTTCTCGAAATTTCTACAATCTTGGGTCCTGTGACTGCGCTGCTTTAATATTATCGATCAATGACGACTGTACTTGCAGCTGCATCAACTGTCCTGAAAAATACGGTAGCACAATTTCCAACTCGAATCTCCGAAAGTCTTCAATAAGCTCTTTCTGTGCAGTCAGCATCCGAATTGATGACAACCGACTAAGTGCATCCAGCACTATATTAACTTTCCCTGGATGGTACTTAAGATCAAGATCGTAGTCAGCCATCAGCTCCAACCATCTACGCTGCCTCATGTTAAGCTCTTTCTGTGTGAACACGTAATTTAGGCTTTTGTGATCGGTGAATATTTTGACCCTTTCGCCCAATAAGCAGTGTCTCTAAATTTTCAGAGCGAAAATCACAGCTGCTAGCTCCAAATCATGAGTTGGGTAATTCTTCTCATGGGTCTTCAACCGTCTCAATGCGTAAGCTATAACCTTCCCATGCTGCATCAAAACACATCCCAAACATTTCCCAGATGCATCGCTGTGAATCACCAATTCTCCGGAACCGTCTGGTATGGTCAAAATAGGAGCGGTTATCAATCTTTACTTCAACGCCTCAAAAGTTGACGCACACTTATCCGTCCATACAAACGGTAGTTCCTTGCGCGTAAGCTTGGTCAAAGGCTCAGCCAAACGGGAAAAATTCTCCACGAACCTTCTGTAATACCCGGCAAGTCCAAAAAAGCTTCTGATCTCTCTTACGTTCTTCGGAATCGGCCAATCTCGAACTGCTGCAATCTTCTCGGGATCAACGGCGATTCCATCTCCGGTCATGACATGCCCCAAAAACTTCATTTCTTCAAGCCAAAACTCGCACTTGCTTATCTTTGCATACAATTTTTCTTGCCTCAATGTCTGCAGTGCGATCTTCAAGTGTTCCGCATGCTCTTCAATGCTCCTCGAGTAGACCAGAATAGCATCAATGAACATCACTATAAACTGGTCCAAGAACGGTGAAAAGATTCGGTTCATCAAGTCCATAAATATCGCTGGTGCATTCGTGACTCCGAATGGCATCACTAAATACTCGTAATGTCCATACCGAGTTCGAAACGCGGTCTTGCAAATATCTTCTAATTTAACTCGGACCTGATGATATCCGGATCGCAAATCCAGCTTCGAGAATACCCTCGTGCCGCTAAGTTGCTCGAATAATTCGCCAATGCGAGGGATCGGGTACTTGTTCTTAATAGTCACCCGGTTTAATTCTCGATAATCGATGCGCATTCTCCTTGTGCCATCTTTCTTCTTGATTAGAAGAACTGGAGCTCCCTAAGGTGAATTACTGCTGCGAATCCAACCCTTCTAAAATAATTCGGTAACCTACTTCTTGACTTCTTCCAACTCCACTGGTACCATTGGATAGTACGCATTTGAGATTGGTGCTGCACCAGAAACAAAATCGATCGCGAACTCCACATCTCGTTTTGGCGGTAAACCCGAAATGTCCTTGAATACGTCCATAAACTCTCGAACTACAGCTGGCGTTTCCTCCTTATCAACTTCCATTGACGAAAGAATATTGCTTGTCGGCCTAGCCCTAAACTCAACCGGCCCGACAGAACTGCTTCCTCCAGTGAAAAAAAAACTCCGGATGTTCGGGAATCTGGAAAATCACTTTCTTTGCTCTACAATCAATGTGAGCATGAAAAGTGCCGAGAAAGTCCATTCCCAAGGCAACGTCATAACTGCCGGTATCGATCACCAAAAAATCTGCAAATAACTCCCGTCCATAAATAACAACTAAACAATCCTTACATTCGCTACTAGATATGATCTTCTCATTCCCAGTGTGTATGTCCCAACAACTAGACAGGGTCGTGCAAGAAATTAAGTGTGCAGCAATAAACTTGGACGGCATAAAACAATAGGATCCACCAGAATCCAATAATGCTAATGCGGAAAAATCGTGAAGAAGTAGCATACCTGAAACAACTTCCTCTGAAGCCTTGGCCTCTTCAGCCGTCAGGGTAAAAGCTCGAGCTTGATTGGATCCCTGAGTTAACTGCTTCTGCCTCTGAAACTGCCTCTGCGGTGGCCTCTGAACATTATCCTTCAAACGAAGTTTCGACGGGCAAACACTAATAGTATGATCAGCTGATCCGCAAACCAAACAAAGTCCAAACTTTCTACGACAATCCTTCTGCTGATATCCGGGTAGATGGCAAAAGTCACACATCATTCTTCCTCTCTGCTCGGGTATGACGGGCTTCTTCATCGGTACTACGCCACGTCGGTTCACCGAAATACCTCTGCGTATAGACGCTCGGTTCGGCGCAAACGCCGGCTTTCGCACTGCAACTGCATGCTGCTGCGTATCCCCAGTCTTCACTGATTAGCTCTGTTGCTCTCTGGCCGCTTTAAGCACTTACGAAAAAGTGGTCAATCCCAGAGATATAATGTGCCTCTGGATTTCCACGTCCAAACTGCGCATGAACCTTCTTGCCCTATCAGCATCGTTGGCAACCAAAGGTCCAGCGAATCTACTGAGCCGTGTCCACTCAGCCTCATGTACATCCACGGGTACGCCGTTCTATTTCAAACTGATAAACTTTTCTTCCATTTCCTCCCATGCAGTCTGCGGGAAGAACTTCTCCAAGAAACTCTTCGAAAAATCTGCCCAACTGATCGGTTTGGGCAAGCGGGTCTCTTCTACAAGCCACCATTCACGGGCATAGTCTACCAATTGGATGCGTACAACATCCACTCTCTTGTTGTCATGCCCCGCTTCCCAAAATATGGAATACGAGGGGTTGACAAGGCCAGCCATGCTCCTACGGTCAAGGAAAAGTCCTACCGTAGTCACACTTCGGCTTCTAGTTTTTCATGGTAAACAGTAAATGTTGTGCAGGTAATGAGAAATGCAGTAACTGAATGAAACAATGTAAAGAACTGACCTGAGGGGAGACAAACGAATATAACTCTGGATAGCAAGTCGAGGTGTTTGTGTTATACGTCTAGTCCTGGTCCAGGCTAAATCTTCTCCTCACACTGAGCATGCATACTCAGGTCGTCAGAGCGACACAATAGCAATATAATATATGAGATCATGTGACAATTCTAGCAGTGATAATAATTATATATAACAGCATATCAATGACAGTATGGGTATACACATGCAGTAATCAATGCAGCGGAACAGTAAAAGCAGTAGAATGATATGCCACGTATGTCAACACAGTATGTAAGGTATATTAATGCCAGTATCCCTATCAATCTCTGAGTCTCACTGTACATGTCACTAAGCCTATTGTCAGTCCAAGTGTGAGAGTCAACCACTCGCGAGTGTCCTCCACCCAAGGGCAAGGGACCACGGGCCCAACATGTATATCACGGTAATAATCACATACCCTGTAAATCTCCATATATCTCCCTAAATATATAAGCCGGCATGGGACTCCCGAGATTCTGTTGAACTCATACTTAAACTACCCCACACCCCGTGGTCTACATCAAACGCTAACCATAACCCTAACTACCAATCGGTCCGTGACATGTCTGCGCGAGAACTGGAGGCAGGACCTCCATCAAGCACGTCCCGACTAATACCTAAGATAAATGGCAGTGTCTGGTGCCTTATCTGTGACACCCGTGCAAGAGCTTCCATAAGTGTCCCATACCACTTATAGTCACACGTACACGTGTCCCACAGACGTCGACAATGCAATATAATAATAAGGTTCACTGATTGTGTACAAGTACGTATCACTTTCACTTATTCACTGATACACGAACACTAACGTACTTGCTATAATCATCACTAATACCTAGTACTGGGTAATGCACGCTATCACTGGGTTGTCAATGCAATGATGTGTGTATGATATGATGCGTAAACAATATATAAAGCATGATTAGGATGTCCTGAATCATTAATCTACCATTTGCATAATTTATCATAAATCATACGGTTACAATTTAATAAAACAGTGAACAGGTAATAATTAGTATGTTCAGTTATCTATCCATCGAATTTAGTTTCAAGCCAATCAGGTTCCAGGATCGCTAATTGTAGCCATTTCATTTTAAGCGTTCACGGCTGGAAATCCGGTTTCAGAATCAGAAGTCCGTTTCGCAACGCCTTTTAATCCCAATTGGGATTAGATTTTAGCGACACTACAGTTAGATGAAATCTAGGTTTTTCATTAAGGTTTTCAACGTAACTGACGGTTTCTCAATCGCGTTTGTACGTTAGGAGATATACACTGTTCAATACCAATATGTCAGTTCTGATTCTGTTGGGACTGTTATGCGTCCCGATCTTTTAAATTGCAGATTAAATAACAAATGATAATGAAATAGGATGGAACCACTTGTGTTGTCTAGCTAACATATTCCCCTATAATAATCAGCAGAGTTCCGCAACCTACGAGTTTATGAAACAGGGTGGTGTTCATTACGGGACAGTAAACAACAACTGGAGTCGCTCTGGACTGCAGTCCAGAGTCGCACTCCGATCCAAATATTGTCACAGTTTAAGTACAGGAATATCTGGAAACTAGTATAGGGTTAAAGTTCGTCGAGTTGGCTTCGATTTAATCCCTAGAACGCATCATTCCAGTGGGTATATAATTTATGGCGATTTTAACGGTTTTCAGGCACAAGGAAATTCCAGTTTTACGAGTAAACTTGGGGGTAGTCATTTTAGTCGTTAACGATCATATTTTCCAGCGAAACTTGCACAAGATATCCATCACTACAAGGGCCAATGTAAAACATCCAGTTCCGTCAGATTTGATAAGTATTCTCATTGAGAACACACAACGAACAGTTATGACGCCTAATCGAACTAAAATTGTAACTTTATAATCTAAGTAGTCTGAGATTGTAATTCGAGTATATAGCATGTAAGCAAGTAAAATACTTGCCTGGAGACGGTGAACTGATGGCGCGGCAGTTAAGGCAGTAATGGCACGTCCCGGGCACGGAGTAGCAAGCACGCGACGAGTCTCGGCTAGGCTTGGGCTTGATTCGAGCTTGGGGATGTGTTGTTGCGAGCTCAGGCTGTGTCGGGGCTGGGGATCGCTGATGCTGTTGAGGCCTATGGAGAAAATGACAGGAGTGAGGAAGTGTGTGCAGGGAGAGAGAGAGGTTTAGAGAGAAGAGAGAGAGAGAGAGAGAGAGAGAGAGAGAGAGAACTGAGAAAATAAGAGAGAGAGAGAGAGAGAGAGCACAGAGAGAGACAGAGAGAGCACAGTGAGAGAGAGAGAGAGGGAAACCAGTGAGAGAGTGAGAGAGACAGAGAGATAGAGAGTGAGGGAACCAGTGAGAGAGTGAGAGTGCAGAGAGATAGAGAGTGAGGGAACCAGTGAGAGAGTGAGAGAGACAGAGAGATAGAGAGTGAAAGACAGAAACGAAGAGATAAAGTGAGGGAGAGAGAAACAGAGAATAAGAGAGGGGGAGACACAGAGAGAGAGAAGGAGGGCTTGGTGATGTTGAGGGGGTGGTGCTCGGTTGATGAGATGAGTTGTGGAGGAAAGAGGAGGTGAATGGTGGTCGAAGTCGTCGTCGTCGACGGCGGCGAGTGATGAAGGCAGTGGGTGCGCGATGGTGTAGGGGTCGTCGAGATGGGTGCAGGGGAGTCGGTCAGGATCTGATGGTGTGGAGGGGAGAGCGAGGGAGGGGGTGAGGTGATGAAGGAAGAGCGATCGGTAATCGTCGTCGACGGCGATGGCGAGGGATGGGATTCGAAGCAGTGGGTTGGGTGAAGGAGTAGGAGGAGGAGAGAGGATATGAGAATGAGATGGGGGAGATCGAGGGTGTGCGTTGAGTGAACCGTGAAGGGCGCGTCGTGCGCGAGCGTGGCCTACACGAGCGCGAGTGTGGGCGAAGGAGGCGGCGGAGAAGACGGATCGCGCGCGGGAGATCAGAAAGAGAGCCGTTGGGGGAGAAGGAGAAAGCGGGTCGGGTCGGGGCTGAAGTGGGTGAGGGGAAAAGTGGGCCGGGCCAGTACAAAAAAGAAGATTTAAATGGAAAAAGGAGAAACGGGCTGAGGGCGAGTTGGGCCAGGGAATAAGAGATTTAATGTTTAAATTCTTGGGGAAAATGAGTGTTGGGCTCGGGCTGGGTTTTATTAAAAGAATTTTAGTTAAAGAATGGGCTTGGTTGAGAGAATATAAAGGAATTAGGGTTTTGAGTTTGATTGATAAAAGAAAAATGGGTTTAGAATGAAATAAAAATATAAATAAAATAAATAAAAATATAAATAAAGTAAATAGAATTATAAAGTAACAAAATACAGATTTTGGTATAAAAGGGGCTGGGTATTACACTTGTCCTCTGGAATCTGTGCCGCAACGAGCAAATTCTCCGTATCAACCAGCCACTGCTCCGCTGGCAACGGCTCCTCCAGACCAGTGAATACGGACGTACCAAGTCTCCTGAAATCCGCCACGGTACCCACACGCTCTACTGGTCTGGCCACAACATTGTTTACGGACTGCTGGACGGTCCACAAACCTTCCTGAAAGGCTTCGGCTTACCGCTGGTTCAGCTCGGTCAGCCGCTTCTGGTTCTCCAGCATCCCACGAATTACTCCAAGCAAAGCGGCGTCATCAACACGCCTCTGGTACGATCGCAGACTTCTGTCCGCCATGATTCTGAAGCCAACACCGAAGAGGATTAGCAAGATAAATAAGATTCAATAAATAAGATACAAGAAGCAAGATAGTTATGGATTCAAGGATGGCAAGATATCAATAAGGCAGGACATGCTCCTAGTTACGAGTATTCTGATTCGTGTATTAGGTCCAATACCCAACTACAAAAGAATCAAACCCAATTAACCTATATCCTATGGCTCTGATACCAAACAAACCCTGTCACGCCCCGTCCAGAGTGTGCTAAGATAGGCACGTGACAGAGCCAACCATGCTACCTGTGGCTAGGAAACATCCCTCCATAGTCACATTACGGCTGTCTATAGATATCAAGAACAGGAAAATAAAAGAAACTATCTAGTACATGTTCATGAGCCAGAAATAACGAGTCAAGGAATAATATGCGGAAGCAATAAATTCAAGTAACAATAACAATATGGAAAGTACGTCCCATAATACGGGCTCACATCAGGAATGAAAATACGACAGAAAACTAAACTAACTAGCTACTAACATGATCTTCACTGCTCGGCTTGTTGGTCAAAATACTCTTGAACTGCCTGCGACAGAGATAGAGGATCTGGGCCATGCAAAACCCAGGCGTCAGTGTGTCATAATATCAACCAATAATAAATGAACAGGATACACGAGATATGCAGGTATGAATCATAAACAGTAACATGAATGTAATAAGTAAACACGGATATAGAACAATGAAGTGTATCAATATATGTGACGTGCAGTGATCAATCTAAACTGTGCTACTGGATTATCTATTCTAAAGTTATTTGAAATCAATTAATGTAATCCTCCATGTAAGTCAAAGGATATGTCCCGTTACCCCCCGGGACCACGGATCAGGAATATGAACCAAGAATGGTTCTGTCCCGTTACCCCCCGAGACCACGGATCAAGATGTAAGAGTCACAAATGGCTCTGTCCCGTTACCCCCCGGGACCACGGATCAAGATGTAAGAGTCACGAATGGCTCTGTCCCGTTACCCCCCGGGACCACGGATCAAGTAATACCCTTTTAAGTTACACTTTAGTTTACACTTTTGATTTCCCCATACCCCCAAGGTTATGTGTTCAAGTCAGGTATTGATAAATTTGGAGCTAATGCCAACACAGGATCAAGCAGGTACATGTTTGTCTAAATAGCCAACAAGATATGTCCGTAGGGATAACAGGTCAAGATTGTTGGTATTAGTAACAAGATCGGGTATCAAGTCAAGCAGTAGTATATCAGGTCATGAAAGGTAGTGCACATGTGTCAAGCAGATGCTCATAATAAAACGTAGCAAGTACGGGTGCACAAATAAAAGCATGGATGAACAAATATTTATCAGGGGTTAAATCATGACCATGTAGGATACACATCATCAAGTATGGGGTATTAATGTATTAATAATAAGAATTAATGTAATATAAGGTGTAACTAGGTATGCAGAATTAATGGTATGGATACACAAATAAATATGGATGCATAACTAACTATTAGGGATTGCAACTATAGCTCCATTACTATGTAGGATGCACATTTTCTAGCATGGGGTGTTAATGTAACAGTAATATGAAATAACGTGACTTTGAATGCAAATAGATATATAATTAATGATATGGATGTACAATTATCGATTAGGGTTATATTTACAGTTCCAAGACTAAGTGGGATGCACATTATTAAGCATGGGGTGTCACTACAATAATAACATGAATTAATATGATCTATAGATGCAGTTATATATATTTTAAATGATATAGATGCAAACGGGTGTCCGAAAATAGTAAAACTGTAAAATGGATGCATAACTAAACAATATGTAATACTATTATTCAAATGGGTGCAGTATTCTGTAGTATAGCATGTAGCAAGATTAACTTGCATGGAACTAGATATGAAATAAATTGTACGGATGCAAATGAACGTCGTAAAACAGTAAAATGATAACAGGGGATGTACAATACACTAAACATTAAATATTATTATTAATATGGATGTAAAATATATTATAGCATGTAGCAAGATTAACTTGCATACAACTAGATATGAAATAAATTGTACGGATGCAAATGGACGTTGTAAAACAGTAAAATAATAACATGGGATGTACAATACACTAAACATTAAATATTATTATTAATATGGATGTAAAATATATTATAGCATGTAGCAAGATTAACTTGCCTCGATCGAAACACACGACGGATACGCACGGCACATCCGACGTCGGTAAATCATCGCAACGCACACGCGGCACGTGGGACGGGTCCAGGTAAGGCAAGAGGGTGATCACGCGAGCAAGGGGCGTTCACTGGATCGTCGGATCGGCAGCGTCGACGCAACTCCGGCGAACGCTGGAAAAGAGAAAGAATCAAGAAAAGAAAAAGAAAAAGAAAAAGAAGAAGAGGAAGAAGAAGAGAGGGAAGTGCTCACTGGGGTTGGTGCACAGAGGTCAGGAAGACGAGGTGGTGGTGTCGGGGTCACCGGCGGTGAGGTGCCGGCGATGGAGCTTGGCAAAAGGCAGTGAGGCAAGGGTTATGGGTTGCCTCGGGTGTGCAGGGAATGGAGAGGGAAGAGGAGATGGTTGTGGAGAGAAGAAGGAGATGATGGAGATGAGGAGAGAAGAAGGTGCTGGCGATGACGAGATGGTCGGCGGCGAGGTTAGGGTTTGGATATGGGTTCACGGTGCTTGGGTGATGGTGCACGCTAAGCTCGGGTGAGGAAAGGAGAGAAGAAGATGACGACGAGGAGAAGAAGGAGAGGAGAATGGAGGCGAGGTCGAGGGTAGTGATGCAGAGGAGTTAGGGTTAGGTTTTGAAGAGGCAGAGGAGTTGATGGTTTCTCGTAGAGGGCTCGGGGTTTTAAAGAAGATAAGAAGAGAGAACAGAAGGGAGGTGACGGTAAGGAGAGGGAGGTGACCAGAATCGAGAATGAAACAGTATTTCCAAGAGAAGAGAGAAAGGCGAGCGAGAGGAGAGAGAAAGGGGGAGAGAGAGAGAGAAAGAGATAGTGCTGCGGAGAGAGAGAGAGAGAAGGAAAGAGAAAGAGAGAGAGAGAAAGGTTGTTGAAAAAGTTAAGATTTTAAATTTAAAAAATATATGTTTAGTTATAAAATTTAAACTGTGTTAAATAAAATTATTAAATTAATAAAATTTGATTTTCCGGTAAATACAAACTTAGTCCAAAACACGCCCGGGTCGGGTCTAAAAATTTAGTTTCAAAATATGAAAAATATACATGTCGACCAAAATTAAAATTGGATATCCGGGTAACGAAAATGCATACCCCCAAGAACGGATGCACGTAAATGCGCGTAGCCATCCTAACAAGTCCGTTTCACTGAACGGGACGAGAACAAGATGCGTGGATGCTACGACAGGGTTAGTGGTATCATGCAGGCCATGCAATGTATTTTTTTAAAATATTTTATGTGACTATAAATGTTATATTTAAAAAAATGCAGATGCCAGATAAATGCCAGTATGCAGTATGTAACTATGGAAGTGCACGAGTCCACGTAACAAGTCGGGATAAATCATAAATATGAATCAAGACAGATTTCAAGCAAGCGGGTTGGGTCGGATGCAAATGCAGATGTCAAAACACTATTCGCACCCAAAACACAGTAAATCAGGAAAATAACATAAATAAAGAAATACTTGAATTAGAACTGGTATAAATGAACTAGGGTGTTACACAGAATCTCAGCCTTCACCGGAGCCACCTTCGACCACCGAGCAGATGTTATCAACGCCGACGACCTCCCCTCATCCCCGCCTTCACGACGACAGTGCCACCGGCACCTCCTTCTATCGCAGGCAACACTAACCTAGCACCATCTCTAGCTCACCTCTTGACCATCGCTGGGCATCTCCTCCAGCAACCCAACCCGCCACCTCGACCATACCTCCGCCTTCGACCTCCCGCACCTCCACCAAGCACCATCTCCCTCTCGCCGAGACCTCCCTCGCCTGTACCATCCTCAACCCGAGACCATCACCATCGGCGCCTCCTCGTCTTCTCCACCGACGTCGACAAATCTCCTCCAAGTCGAGCATACAACACCAACCACCATTGCTGCCGCTGCAACCCCAAGCCACCTCGTCGCTGCTTCAAGCCCACCTCCACACCGGCGCCGTGCCACGACTACACCACCGCCGTGCCCAGCCCTATGCCGCCTACGTGCCCATACATGCCACGGCTCGTGCCTGCTTCGTGCCCAGCACCGTGTTCAGTAGCGTCCAGTACTGTGTTGCGCCGTGCCACACCCGCGCCATGCACCGAGCCAAGACCGTATCCAGTACTGTGTCATGCCCGCGTCATCACCACGCCCACTACCGTATCACGCCCGCGTCGCCACCGCATCCAGTACCAGGTCACCACATATCACGCACACGCTACGTAGCGTGTCCAACATCGCGCCGTCTCATGTGTCGAGGTGAATCCTGCATGTTGTGTCGCTTTATCAGCGACCGAAAGCAAGTGAAATCTTCACTTGCTTATCATGCTACTTCAAACCTTGGCTATGATACTTACTATATATAATTAGATATATTTATAGCTATAATTAGATATTAGTTCATTATTGAAATCGTGTGGCGGGCTATAGTGCCGTATTGCTAATTGGAGCCCGGCTAGGGATTATTACTATGTTGATATCATGTAGAAGTTATATGGTTTTATCTAAATCCATTTGGTTAAAGAAAACGTGTGTTACGATCGATAACCGAACGTCTACCTAGATGTTTGATAGATTACCCGAATGAAAATATGTGGAAACCTATACCGTTATGAAGATAATCTTGTTAGCTAACGATAGATGGTGGTTTCATTTGATCTTACTATCGTTTGATATTTTAATTGTATTTTAAACCGTCGAGGCGTACTGCAGCCTAGTACATAGACAGATTGTATACCCCAGCCTTAAACAGGACATATCTCCAAGCACGCGGCAGTTATTGTCGATCCGTCTGGTGCATTGGAAACATAATTGATAGATCTAAATTTTACATAACTGTAGCGTCGCCTAATTATGATCCCGACATGGAGTAAACCGTGTTACGAAACGGACTTCCAGTTCTAAAACTGGATTTCCAGCAGAGAACACTTAAAATGGAATGACCGTAACTCACATACCTGAAACCCAATTAACTCGAAACCAATTTTGCTGTACAGATAATTAAATATACAGCTTGCTCCTTTTTATATTGTTTTTCTCAATTCTGCACATGTGATTTATAATGAATTTTGCAAGTTATATGACACTGGCTGCCATATGTTGGGGTCAAAAATTACACCCCGGTTGACCAAGTCAAAGTCAAAGCCAACCCTAAACCAAGTGGGCCCAAGACCAGGTCAAGTGAGCCTATGACCAAGTCAAGCCCGAATATGAAGCGACCGGCCTCCCCCATGCCAAGAAGAAAATTACGTGATAAATAAGTTTGATGTAATTTTCATGCATGAATGTAAAAAAAATAGGCAAAAAACCAAATTTTTGTAAAGCCCATAACTCATGTGCAAAAGAAATAAGCACATGAAGTATGAGATAGGCAAAATGCCATTTTGTAAAGCCCAAGAGATTATGCGTAAATTTGTAAGCTTATATAAGGCAACATGATAATGAAATGAAGGACAATAATTCATTCTCCTCAAAAGCTAAGGTTTCCGTGCCTCCTTCTCCTTCCTCAAGGTTCTAAACCTTCTTCCCCTGTTTTGAACTAAATCAAGAGTTTAACTGTTTCTTTTTCCAAAAAAAAAAAAACAGTTTTTCGCTATAAAACCCTTAAAGGGGAGTTCGGATCCCCATCAAATCTCCAAAAGGAGAGATTTTTAAGTCTCACTCCTTTTTCTCGAAGATCCAACCAACAGAGAGGAAGAAGAAGGCGACCCATCTCCAAAAATCCCACTTTGGGAAGATCCAACACTCAAAAGAAGATCAAGGGTTAAATGGAAAAAGAAAGTGGTCCCCTTTTGATCATCTTCGAAGATTTTTAGGAGTTCAATTTCATTTGTCAAGATCTTTTAGAGTTTAACTCCATAAATAAAATCCTTTTAGGAGTTTAACTCTATTCAAAATCTTTTGGAGTTATACTCTATAAATAAAATCCATTTAGGAGTTTAAATCCATTCAAAATCTTTGGGAGTTTAACTCCATTCAAAATCTTTTCGGGAGTTTAACTCTTAATTCCGAGGCTAAACCCTTTCTGTTTGCAGGCGCTTAGCGCCCAGCGCCCACGCGTCGTTAAGACGCTACTCACCCCTCGTTTTCTATACACTCCACTGTTAGTTATATGTATGTCCTAGAGGCCATTACTATACATAGGATGTATATTGTAGTGGATGCTTGGACATATATAGGGAGGACTTTCTTGCTCGACATGATAGTATGCTATCTGGTTGCTCTTTACCTTAACGTGTACACTGATTGTCTCTCTGTTACATGTTGGTAAAGCCCTTAGGATGTGTGCTTGACTACCTGGACTATGATGCGGATCATACTAGTGGAGACATGGTAGTCCATAAGTACATCCTTGAACGTCCCTAGTCGTGGGTGTATCGAGATGGGGCATCGATATACCAGAGTAGACTAGTGTATACCTTCTCGACCCATACAGATGGGCGATGGATGATCCCATATCCATTGGTGTTTGACATCAGAGATGATATACGGGTGCTCAGTAGAGACTGGGTACACTGGACGGACTCGCCGAGAACTCCCAGATGGTATTATACCTCACGTCAGATGGCAGTTCTCTGGTGACACTGGTACAGAGTAGTCTGTTGACCCGAGATCGTCATAGAGTCTTGTGTGGTTCCCACTGTGCTTTGATTTCCATCTTACCACGTCCAAGAGGGCGTGCAAAACGGTGGTTTTTGGGTACAGTCCCGAGTCACATGGAGGCAATGAGCGATAGGAGGGGATTCGTCTCTCCCGGTATAGGGAGTTGATGTTGCGCTGTGTTCGATTGGCTATAACAGGAAATCCCTGGCCAGGGTTGCTGAGATTTACTGGTAAGTGTTACCTGTAGTTTCTCGAATAGTTATAGACCTCATATCGACACGACTTATCGAGCTATTGGGGTCTGACGTTTACCACCCCTAGGCGAGATATGCGACATATCAGACGATCAGACCGGACTGTACGGTAGTGTTACTGGTCGGATTCACTGGAGTGTGAGCGGGCTTGCTCGTCGATCTTCAGATCGCTCAATACCCGGGTGGTCGTTACGTATAGCAGACCGCTTGCGGCTTGTAGGTGTTTGATATGATCATCATCTGCTGCCGGCGTATTGACGAGTCTTTAGAGTCCTATACAGAGGTTTCCTGGCTCAAGCGAAACGAAATAGGAGCGCATATGAGATATGTGCGGGACCGAGAATAATGCGTGTATGTGATACCGTATTCTATTCTCGCGATGAATGTATCGATTGGTTGTATGCGATATAACCTAGTTATCGAATCAAGTATTGATTCGATAAGCCGATACATTGAATACTAGTCGGTTGTGTGCGACATGACCGGGTCGTTAAATCAAGTGTTGATTTAATGATTTAATGCATAATTATATATTTGATATATTACTTTGCACTAACTAGTATCGGTTCACTTTAAATGGATTTTCTCGCTCGGATGTGCACATTGTATATGTGATATACTTTTTGTGCACTTGATTGTATCATGTTTGATGATACATGCTCACTAGGGTTTGTGTAAAGATCAAACCATGGTTACATGATTATGGTTAGGGTTTTGTTTTATTCACTTATTTATTTATCCATTTCTTTTTGGAAAATAATTTGCATAAAGAGAAAATGGTGGCTTTCTTTGTTTGTACATTGAAGCTTCATGAAGCTTTGACCTTGTGACCATTTTGTCTTGATGCTTAACCCTAACCCTTCATTCTAACTATGGTTTATTCTCTACAACAAACTATGGTTGGCTTATGATAAGTATTCATATTATATTCTTTTTAAAAAGAGATAACATAACACTTATCATCTTCTTCCTCTTCTTCTTCTTCATTCTTCATGAAGAAAGCAAGCTCCATCAATGGTGATTGATGGAAATGAGTGAGAAATCCAATTCTAAAGTCTACCCACTTCCTATTTCTTCATCCTCTACCTCTTGCCAAGTAGTAGAGTGTGTTTTCTTCACAAGTTTCTTGACTTGGTGAAGTCGGAGCTTGATTTAGCGATGCCTCGACGTAGATCATCTTCGGCATGGACATCGATGACCTAGCCCGTCCATTCTCCGATGAAGCCGACGCTAGAGCCCGGGACTTGTTATGGACAGCGAGGAGACTTCATTGCGGAGCTATGGAGGTGGAGAACCGGATCTACAAAGGTTGTATTTCCGTATCTCTTAGTTAAGTGTTAACTAGTTTCATTTTCGCCTAGATTTCTAGCCAACGATCCGTACACTAGGGTTTCTCGGCACCGTAATTTTTGAAATTGGCATGGTTGATGCCTTGTGAGACCTCCTTGGGGTGCCTAGGAACCCTACATCCACACTCAAAACACGTCCCCCGTTAGAGAAAATTTCTAACGGGGCGTTGCCCCACATCCCGCAAGGGGGTTGCTAGCCCCCTTGACCCCAGCCCGCTCTCCGGATAGCGGGACCCCGTAAACTCTACGAGGCCCCGATATACTCAAAACCCCGCAAGACACACATACCCACACTACACATTGAGTTTGCATGACTAGTTGACCTGTTAATCGGAGGTTTCTTTGCTTCAAAAGCGAGGGGTAATTAACGACAGCTTAGTCCGCGGCTGTCGGAGATTCGGATCCCCACTATCAATAAACCCTTACCAACCCTAGGCAGGAGGAATTTGTAATACGTCTGACAAGTGCGAGGTGTATTCTCATCTCAATGGGGTGACGAAAAACACCCTACACCATATTTTATTCGCATCATATTTTATTGCATTCTTACCATATCATATCATGTAACTGTTATACCCTCATTGAATAGTGGTCATATACATTGATATTCTAGTGACCGTATTACATTACCAAGTGATAAGTGTTGGTGTCTGGATTGTGGTAAGTACGTTAGTGTAAAATTGTGACTGAATAGTGGGAGTTGACACGTACTTGTACACAATCAGCGGAACCATTTAGTTATTGCATTGTCGACGTCTAAGGGACATATATAAGTGTAACTATAATTGGTATGGGACGGGTATGGAAGCACTTATATTAGTGTCATAGGTAAGACATTGAGAACTGTCCACATATCTTGGATAGCAGTCGAGACATGCTTGATGGAGATCCGGTCTCCAATTTTCGCGTAGACTTGTCATGGAGTGACTAGTACTTAGATTCGTGGTTCGTGTTTGATGTAGACCGCAGGGTGTGGGATAGTTTGAGTGTGGGTTCGATCAACGGAATCTCAGGAGTCCCATTGCCGGCATATTTCGTGATTACATGATTTTGATACTGATCGTGTTACTGGTTCTTATTGATCGTGATTTGGGTCCGTGTTTCCTTGTCCGTGGGGCTTACCCTTGAGTTGGGAATACTCCTGCGGTGGTTGACGCTCACACTCGGACTGACGATAAGTTTAATGACTTGGACATTGAGACTGAGACTGATAGAACATTACATTGATTATTGATTAGATACACATGTTTTACCGTTACATGTACTGGTTATTTCATGCTTATGTCATTACTCTATACTTACCGTTTTATGTTTATTATCATTGCACATTATATATGTATATATTACTAGTGTGCCGCTCTGATGACCTGAGTTTGCATGTTCAGAGGAAAATGTTGAGCTGACTAAATTCGAGAAGATCGCGGAGATTCAGACCAGTGAACCAACGGTATCATTTCTCTGATATCACTGGTTAGTTGTCTCTTTGGTTTGTATCCGTTGTGCTCGGTTTCTTTACATCTGTTAGTTCTAGTGACTGTATTTCTCTTTATCCGTGTCGTGCTTTACTGATTACCATGTAATGCTAGAAACCGAAGTGTGATTACGGCAGGATATTTCCTATACCGTAGGAGCATGGCTAGCCTTGTCACCCCTCATATTCCGTATTTTGAGAAGCGGGGCGTGACATGACCTCACATAGGGCAATGCGTATCAACTTTCACCAAGTTGACACTAAAATACTTTCAAGTATTTCTATTCAACTCTCAAATGAGAGCTCTATATTTTACATTCTTTTTCCAAATATCAATGTATTTACATTCAAATTGTATACAAACTTGAAAAAAATGAATAAAATATAAATTCTTTTGTTTGATCTATACTTGGTATTTACTTTACTAATATATACACGAACCCCTGCACTATAATGATGCGATTTGAAATGAGCTAGTATGGTGTTCCTTCCAGATGCGTCATGTGACAAGAGGGTGTAATTAACGGTACGCGCGTACGTTGCCGGAAGTCTCGAACCCAAGACATTCTGGTCAATTCTTAAAACACCAAATAACTTGTTTTGTTTAACTCATTTTTGTTTCAACGTTCAATCGGTAAAACAAACAGAAAGGAAAGACTTTTTTAACCTTCAATGGAATGAAATATTGTTCAGTGTAATGGTTCATTCCTCCATAGGTAATGTTTTTATTATTTTCCATCTTGTTCTAACGAAAGTGGTTCAAACATGAGCCTTCTTTATAGAAAGGTTTGAATAGCATGTGTGTCAGTGTAGTCCAGTGATAAAGCTTATGTGCAGTTGAGCAAATGCTCCAAGATTCAAAGTTCAAACGTTGTTTTTATCAGTTTATGGTTTGTAGTTGTAAAAAGAAAAAGAAAAGGATTGAAAAGTCAAATAGCACCATAAAAATTTGGAAATAAAGAGCCCCTCATAAAATACATGACCCTTGACCTACATTATCATAAGTTGTCAACCAAAAAATAAGAGTCAATCCTGTTCAAGCCAAAGAATCCAACTTTGAAGGCCTTCTAAATTTGTTTCTGTAAAACTCGTATTGGGCCCACACATAAATGCACAAGAGCATTTAATATAGTGGAAATTCATCCAAAAGACTCAAGCCTTATGGTGATTTTTCTCATCTTATATCTTATATACATATGCATATTTTTTCTCATCTTATATCTTATATACATATGAATTCCACAATTTTCCTGATGCATGACCATATTATTCATATTCTCAACAGTTTTCTTTTTATCCTTTCCTACTTTTATTAAAGCTTATCCAAATTGAGGAAGAATAAATCTTACGTGTTAGGAATTTGGTTGATATATAACAAGTCCAACAAGTACTTTGAGTCCTGCATAATTGAGAGAATATTGCGTTTATTTATATATTTTTTTTAAAAAGAAGCAAATACCTAACCTCCTAATAATTTACCATTCACCCTTGTTTTCTTCTTGTGTTCGGATCCACTCTTACATCAACAGCTATGCTTGGTGGACCCAGATCCTCTTGCTATTTTTTTCGCCTTTCAAATTTCGACGGTCGAGATTAGTGGAAAACAGAGGGCTCGAGAGTTTGGTAGGATCAGAAAGAGGATTGGACGACAGAGCAGGATGCTTGCCAAAGAGAGGATACAAACCAGCACTTGGTCAATCTCTTACTCCTTGCTTTTAAGTTTTAAATCCCAAGCCTTTCATCAAATTTCTATCCTTTTCTTTTATTTTTGAGCTCCTTCTACCTAATATTTTCAACTATAGCTTCTCCATTATATGTTCTGATACATTTTTAATTTTACGTATCAATATTCGGATGTTTGGAACGTCAAAGGGGACTTACTCTACCAATCAGTGCACCGTCAGCAACTCCGGCAGGACAAGTTTTATACTAGGAGGAGGATTAACATCTGGATTATCTGCATGAAAGATGAAGTCTACATTTTTAGGGTAAAAAATAAACTTTTGCTAATCCTATGAGAATCTATTTATTGTTTATTTATTTATCTCTTGAATTTATATTTAACTTCATTATTGTCGAACTAATTCTAAACCATATATTTGCTAATTTTTACAACATTAGGTATGTTGCTCATTTATATTTGGTCATGAAAATAAAAGAAACACACGGCTATAGAAACCATATTTCTGCTATAAAGCTCTTAAAGCTAAAAAATAATTCTTGTTATTCTTTTTTTTATTCAAATCAAAACCTATTCAGAAAAATAGAAAGCGGAAAGAATCGCAAAATGAAAGAAATGGAAACGAAACCTACCGAAATACATGGAGACTATAAAAGTTTCGTCTGCTATAATTTATAGAGCCATCAGTTGTCATGGCACTTATTGGCCATAGCACACGCGATAAGAATTTCCTCTCCAAAATGAGAGGTAACACGGTTCGGATTCCGCATCAAACAAAGAAAAGAAATGCAGCTCTACTTGGCGTTACCCTTAGTTGCTACATTTGAAGGACCTTACTTATAATGGGAAAAAAAAAATAATGTATTTTGAGCGAAAACTCTCATAGTTAAGGTAGTTTAGTGCAATTTACCCTAAAAGCGAAAGCATTAGGGCCTCTCAAAAGCAAGTTACAAATTCGTCGGTCGGGTATAATTCGGCGAGATCGACAATTCGGATTCGGAAAAAATCGGCAGGTATTCAGGAAAGATTCGGTAAGTGTTTGGAAAATGTTCGGAAAGGATTTCGAGCAAGAAATTAATATATGAGACACTAGGTTTTGATTTTGTGAATTATTTGCTGGTTTTTAAATTATTCGCTGTTTTTCACATAATTCGAAAATAATTCACGAATTATGCGTGAATTATTCGGCGCACCGCTTGCAATCGGCGATTAAGTTAAAATTGGTGAATTCGTTCAATAATTGGCGAATTATATGACTATGCTCAAAAGTACAATCCAAGCCTCTCTCTCACGTGCATCACGCGTGCTCAAACGCCAGTATAACCTCATCTCGCCCCAAAACCCTAGCATCAATCTCGCCGCCGCCGTTGAATTAAACGGAGAAAGATGCCGGCGGGTCACGGACTGCGATCGCGGACCCGGGACCTGTTCGTGAGGCGGGTTCAGGAAGAAGAGGCACATCCCGTTATCGACGTACCTGAAGACGTACAAGATCGGCGACCACGTCGACGTGTAGGTTAATGGCGCCGCCCACAAGGGGATGCCCCACAAGTTCTACCACGGCTGCACCGGAAGGTCTGGAACGTCACCAAGCACGCCATCGGCGTCGAGATCAACAAGCAGGTAACACATCTCTCTCTCTCTCTCTCTCTCTCTCTCAATTTTTTGTGAATTTTTTCTGAAATTTTTGGTGGTGGTGTTTGGAAGTTGCTATCTTTTGAGGTTTTGATTGGTAAAGGTTGCATTTTTATTTTTGTTTGAATGGCATTCTCAGTGTTAGGTGTGGAACGTATAATTGTTTAGAATTCGGGGATGCATTTTTGTGAAATTTTTGGTGGCGTCGTTCAAAATTTGGTGTTTTTTGAGGCTTTGATTGGTAGAGGCTGGATTTTTATACTGTTTGAATGGCATTCTCAGAGCTAGATGCGGAAAGTATAATTGTTTGAGTGAATCTCTGTTGGTTGGCGGGTTAATTTTTTTTGTTGGTGAAATTTGCATAATGGCATTGTTTATTATTAGACGATTTCTTTTCTCAAAGCTGTGTATTTTGTTTACTTTTGCCAACTCCTAAATCGTAGTAACTGTGCCTTGGCTCTCATTTGGAGTTTAGATAAAAGTTGACACATCAGGGATTAAGAAAGCTCCAATCCAACCTCTAGTTTCTGAACCCCAAAAAGTGTGGAGAAAACACTCAGGCCCTGTTTGAGGATAGAGTTGAGTTTTTTTTTAAACTGGAGTTTCATAAACTTAGCAAAACGGAACTCGAAAACGCCAACTTTGCGCTGTTTGGCATTCATTTTCGCATAACTGCAGTTACCTGAACTCCAATACGATCTTAGTTTTTGAAACTCCATTTTTCCAAACGCATCTCTTATAGCATAACTAGAGTTTATTTTTAATGGAGTTTAGGGCTCGCAAACCATGAAACCATAGGTTGCATCCTTCTTGACCTCCACATAAACTTATACTCTAGTAGCATAATTCCTTACCCAAACAGGGCCTCATTTTGAACTTTGAAGTTTAAATAACTCCAAAACGACATGTTACAGGGCCTTGCAAACCAGACTTTGCATAACTGTTGTCAAAATATTTCTCTGGTTTTCCTAACTTCATACCCAAACAGACCCTTAGAGAAGGAACTAGAGTTCTGCTTGGGCTGTAGCAGAGTCGTGTGATCGAATCCCAGTCGCAGAGTCTGGAGTTATGGATCCAAATCCAATATCGCTAGCGTGCATATTTATTTGTACTATTCAATTATATGGTCATTAGACATATAAATAGCTTTCAAAAATTCAATTTTTTGGGCATGATTACAGCCTTGAACAGACAAAACTCAAGTTGATAAAATGAAAGTGGATCAAAATATGAAATCTGAATTGCTTAGCTAGTGAGGTGATTGATGAGAGGATCTGAGGAATAGGCCTGATGTAATTGTTTATTTCAGCAAATAATTCCTTTACGAATTGATCATATTTTAACAATATTTCAAAATTTAACGGTAGTTTAAAAGGTAACTGCAACAGTCATGCCTTTAAGAAGTCCTAGCTTCTCATTTTGAAAATGCCTAAATGTGAGATGCAGGTCAAGATAAAATAACCTTGTCTAGATAGTCCTCATACCGTACTGCCTGCCCACTCTCGCTCGGGAAAGGAAAATATATGAGAAATTGCAGCATCAAGCAGCAGATCCTTGTTTCCACCCTCTGCTTCCGCTACATTAACCACTCTAATGCAACTATTCACCTTTAGTTAACTGTCATAAGGATATCTTTTTTTACGTCGATATGGATCCATGCCCATGTTTTTCGTTTCCTACTAGTTTCAGAGGGGCCTCATCACCGCCTATATATTTAACAAGATAAAATAACCTTGTCTAATTACTCTTCACCTATAGTCAACTGTCCGAAGGATATCTCCTTTTTTTTTTACGTTGATATGGATTATTGACCCATGTGTTTCCATTCCTGTTAGTCTCATAGGTTCCCTTTCAGTGCCTATATATTTAACAAGATAACATAATCTTGTCTAAATACTCTTCACCTATAGTTAATTGTTTATCTTAGTTTGTGATGTTGATATAGATCGAGGACCCATACGTTTCCTTTTCCTAGTAGTTTCAAAGAGTTCAAGGTTCCGGGTCTTTCCACTATTATTAACAGCGGATACTCTGCTCCTACTAATCCCACCATCCATTGTTAAATTGATGGTTAGATGCAAAGTTCACCATCCATTCAACGATGAATGGTGGGATTAGTAGGAGGGGAGTCTCCTCTATTATTTCTAGTGGAGACACCCCAAATCCGTTCATCAAAGATCAGCCATTTGTTTCATTTATAGAAATTTTCACTTTGTTTTTGGCATCTTTAACAAGTTTAGCAAGTAGCTTTTTGCACGTGCATGTGTATCAAATTAAGATGTGAGAAATGTGGGGTGAGGATAATTTTTTTTAAAAATGTTATTGACGTGGACCGTGTCGGGTTGTTAAACAATTCTTTTTGAAGAGGGGTGCATTTTCTGATATGCTCCCAATATACGACGTTAGTTCAGTAAATCCCCAGTTTTGTGTTTCTTGGCGTTTATGTGTAAACTATTCCACTAAACGCATGTTCCTTGGCCAAGAGGCTAAAGAGAGTTTGAGCTACTTATGACTGCATTACCGTTGCCGTTTGCTTTAATCACTGTTTTAATCACTGTTCATCTCTGACATGCTTAGAAATGGTGAATCAACAGAACTCGTAAAAAAGAATGCCATTTGATTTATAGAGATTTATAGTAACTATTTTGCGCAAAACAGAAAATTGATTCCGTGATGGATGATGCGATGGTGATCATTTACTTCATCTTTTTTCAGGTGGGCAACAGAATCATAAGGAAGAGAATCCATGTGCGAGTGGGGCACATGCAACCATCCAGATTCACTGAAGACTTCCGTCTAAGGAAGATTAAGAATGACAAATTAAAGGCAGAGGCCAAGGCTCGGGCCGAGACTGTCAGAACAAAGAGGCAGCCAGAGGGGCCAAGCCTGGGTTCATGGTTGAAGGTGCCACTTTGGAGACCATCACTCCCATTTCGTATGATGTTGCCAATGATCTCAAGGGCGGTTACTAGTTTTTTGCCATTGCGTTTTTTGAATGTTGTGTTTTGATTATCTGAAGTTTTGATGCCTGCGGAACTTGTGATGGATTTCTATTGTTTCGAAGAGATTCTGATGTTCGGGTTTGAAATGAAAAAGGATTCTTGCATAAGAATACTTTGTGTTTTTTCAGATTGTAGATCTGTGCAACAATATGAAGATTACAGCAACAAGGAGATGATAAAACTAAGTATCCGTAACAGATACATATCGAATTTTTTTCTACATCGGATTTGTCAAACATGTGCCACTCTCTTTGGCACGTCCTAAAAAATTTAATGTTGTATTCTAAATGTATTGAACATGTATTAACGGATAAAACATCAACAAGTTTTGCACCTACACCAACAAAGTGGTCCGGTTATAAGTTTAGATTAAAATGATCATTTTATGTGATAATTTAGATATATTTAAGCAGAAAAGGATCACCGTACCATAAGGAGCATGTCCGTGAACTCGACTCATCATATCCCATGTCCGAATCTATATAAATTACTATACAGATATATCAATTGTCTTATGTTAACGGTAGCTTTTAGTCTGCAAGCGTCTAGTAAGCGTCCGGTCATGATGATCTTTCCGCAAATTAAATTTTGAACTCGTTTTTTAAGTCTATAGAAGATAGCTAAAAGAAAGAGCATACCTCGATGGTTGCTTCTTTATGAGAACTTACAGAAGTTTTATGCACCCAAAGATAAAAAAGGTAAGAGGATACCTCTGAGCCGCTTACACAAGATACGAGATTTAGTACTTTTCCGTTGGCAAGAAAAGTTAGGAATAAAAGGAAATTTCATGAAACATTCAAATATTTCTGGAACCATTTAAAGATATTGAAATGGTGGAAGATACAAGGATGAAGATGCATTTGCGACAAAAATGGTACATCAAATTTGACATTAAACAACAACAAAGAAATGGTAATTTGAAGAGTTGAAATCAAATCACATCAGATGCATGAGAGATGTACCATGACAGCCAAAATTCTTATCCGTCGCCAATCCCACCCCCCCCCTCAAACCCAAAAAGATGATACAAAGACCTTTACTGCTATACATTGGAAACAAGGAAAACATTCTGGGGGTAAAGAGTTTTTCCTTTTCTTTTCTTTTTTTATCACAACAAAAGAAATAAATTATCCATCTACATGTGAATGATGCCGGGGATGCCCGTGCTCGCTCATGCTGCCTCTCAATCTATAAAATCCCCGCTTCTTCCTCTTCGCTCTCAAAGGACCCGACCGATTGTACCCGGTCAAAGATTCCGCTCTTCCAACCAATCCTGACACTGCGTGGGGCCGCTGGATCTCTTCCACCGAACCCGAACTATATTCCATATTTACAAAAGACCCATAAGCCAACGGGGACCAACCACTCTCCAAGCCAAAATCACCATTAAAATCATACTCCGGACTAAAAGAAGATATCTCCTTCTGACTATAAGAATCGTCACAGCACGCCTCTTCTTTATTGTTGCAAATGAGCTTCAGTGCTTGAACTACTTCTCCCATGAACGGCCTTTGCGATGGCTCGCCATGAACACACATTGAGGCTATGGCTGTGACTCTCGCAATGATGTCGAAATCACAGTTTGATTGCAAGTAGGGATCGATTACTTTCTCGAGGCCTTCTTTGCTTCCGAGTAAGGGGCGGGCCCACACCACGAGGTTCTCTGGACCCTCAAGGTCGGATAAGTGCACAGGCTTACGGCCTGATAAGAGTTCTAGAAGCACGACACCGTAACTGTAAACGTCGCTCTTGATGAGTAGGTGTCCGGTCATTGCATACTCAGGAGCAACATATCTGGGGGGGGGGGGGGGAAGGAATCTATCAGGTGCCACTCTACAAGATTTGAGAGATAAGGGATGATTGCTCGCTTGGTTAAATAGAAATCATTATGTGCATGGGAATAATAATGGCAGCGGAAAATTTTAATTTAGTTATATATGTGCACATCAATATACTATCAAGTACATCAATATACTTCAAGTAATAGCAATAACTTGAAAGCAATGATTTCATCATGTGCTCATATAATAGCTATCAGTCAACATTTTGCAGTGACTGAAAAAAATGTGGGGAATTAAAAAGGGGACTTCAGGAGATAGTCCTGGAATGCGCAAGGAATCTTGAATCCTGAAAATGATGATGAAGAAACAAATGTTTATATAAACGAATATCTAAAACAACACAAGTCATTGTCTTTGAGACTCTGGCCTCTAAATAGAAAAAAGGGTCCTAATTTCTCAACCAAGGGCTTTGCCGCTAATTAAATTTTTTTTTTGTTGGAACTGGAAGCCGCTAGTTAAATAAAATTTGCTATTAGAACTTGATAAAAACTGGAGGAAAAGAGAGAATTTCGAACCGAGTTGAATTCTAACATGAAATCTATCCTAAATCTATTCCAAATCATCCTTTATCCATCAACCCCTTCAACTTGGAAAGAACTTGTACTTTACTTCTGACTTTTTTGCTCCAAAATCCTAAATCAACAAATACTTCAAATAATAAGTGCATCATTTCCCATGATGAGCTATGAATTAGTGTTATTCAAACATATTGACAACCATAAACATTATTGATCATATACTTGGAAGAACTATACACTTCTGAAGTTTCCATACATGCTTATGTTACTATGTTGGAAGCTTTCACTGGTTTTCCGACAGTGAGAAATGGGCCTGGGGAGCTGCCAGCGAACTCAGGCACAAGATGCCTGGGTGGGACCCATCCAAACTCAGGCACCTTGTGCATGAGTTCGCAGGAAACAGGCCAAGGTGCCTGAGATCGCAGGAAATGGGCCTGGGGAGCTCCCCAGCTCTTTCGAAAAGCTCTTTGTATAACAAACAGAAGAATGACCACCTTCCTCAGAAAGCTTAGCAAGAACTAGTCTACTTATTCGATTACGCCACAAATCGCCATTGTGTTCATTAACATCCATTGTGTTTATTAACATCTTCTAGCAATCACTTCAGCAGGAATCAAGGTAAGATCTAGATGTTTCTTATTCACATTTTGATTACCAGGTCCTTTTGGTGATTGATGGGAAGATTTATATTCTTTGTATTCTTCATTATGGAGATCTAACAAAGCATTGGAGTTCATGATAGTATTTCTGCTTCTTTCATTTGAAATGGGGAAACTCTATCATTAATGCTAGAACTATTTTTATATCGTTTTATGGAACTGAAAGAAACTTCCATCTTCCACACACTTATTGCTCCATTCTAATAAGTCATCTCCCCAGTGGAAATATTTAAAAATATTAATATTCACTACTTCATACCAAATCTATTTGACAAATTACCTATTTATTATATTAAGATATATGATAATATGGTAAGGACATGGTTCAGTCTTTGCTTCTAATTTTATTTTGTCAACTATCTTTGAGTTGTAATTTCCAGGAATACTCTGATTGCAATCATATTTCACACTTTCCATTTCCTCAGAATATTAGCTCATCTTTTCTTCAAATGTTTGTAACTCTTCATAAATAGGCTAACCGCAACCCTCGTCATCATCACTGCTAGATTAGTTGGCATTACCATCTCAATTTATTCCTATTGGCTTCGAAAATATGTCCTAATGGTTATTGTCATGGTTAGTATGGAAGAGAAATGCTTTGTAAATGTGGAGCAAATCCGTCAGTGGAGCATGAGATAAAATTTGTGATGACATAATTCCAAAGGGCATTCAGAGTTCCAACCATATATGAGCTTCTGATACTGCAAAGCATATAAGTGTATTAAGGCAAAATCATCAATAAAGATTCATAAGAAAAAGACGCTTACATTGGAAACTTAATATAGAGATTCCAACATCCGATACTACAGTTGGTTTTTTGGTTTTTGTACTTCTAATCTCCAGAGTGGATGGCAGCCAATTCCGACCATGTAAAGACAACAAAGACTTGCCTAAAAAGTAACCACAGAATGTCTAATTGCCCAAAAATCTCTCTAAATCCTGAACAGTTGGTTTAATTTTTTCTTTTAAATAAGACTGAACTGGTCATCTTGTGAAGCAAATAGATAGAGAAAAATGATTAGTTTCCTAGACCTGGCATTTCCTTTTAAGTTCCACACTTCTACTGATATTCATATTTAGATAAAATGACCCTCATGCATCAAGCAGCATGGCAATGAAATCCTATCGCTATTATTATGCTATAGTTTTGAAAAAAGATTACCCAAAAGTTCCCATAACCCTAGTAGAAACATGATGGGTTCCTTCTGTTGCTTCCCTGGCCAATCCAAAATCCGAAACCTTTGGGGAGAAATCTTCCTCCAGTAATACATTGCTGGCCTTGAAGTCTCGATGTATGACATGAGGATTTGAATCTTCATGTAGGTATGCAAGGGCTCTTGCAGAACCAAGGGCAATCTTCATTCGAGTATCCCAGTCTAGAGGTCCCTTTCCCTTATCAACGCCTGAAATATTACAATTATATAACATGTTGGTATTTTGGAGTAAGCTATCTAGGAATATACAATGACTTGCAGAAAAAGGGTTATATTTACCAAATTTTTGGGAGTCAAAAAACAAAAATCATTAGTTATCCTCTAATAATCAAAGATATACAGAGGGATCAAAGGTGAGAGAAACGAAAGACATCCACCCATATAAACCGCGACAAATACAGCTTTCAAGCAATATTTAATAAAAGGATAGGTTGTAAATAAGTAAATAGTACAAATAATTGGTCACTGGACTGCCATTAGCTTGAGCAGTTAGTTGTTGAAAAATCATGATTGCCCAGAGTTCTTCACAAAACTGGGAAGATCTTGAAATATATACAATTTGTGAAGACGACCGATCATGGAAAACAATATAGGTAATTGGATTCATGACTAAAATGACAATAAATGTGAACTTTAATATAGAACTGTCAAAGATCCAGCATAAATAGCTTTAGGCAAGAGGTAAAAGCCTCAAAATAAAATTATGTTAGTTTAGCATGGTTCAATTATTTAACACCAAACTCTTACAATAAGAACAAAAAGATTTTATATCGGTACTTACCATGTAGATGGGACTCAACACTTCCATTGCGAACAAGCTCGTAAACAAGGCAACGCCTGTGTCCTTCGATGCATATACCGATCAACTTGACGAGATTACGGTGATGTAGCCGGCTAAGCATTTCTACTTCTGAAATAAACTCACGCTCATGATCTCTATCCTGGTCTACCCTTTTAAGCAACTTAACAGCAACATCACTTCCATCTTCCATTATCCCATGGTAGACACAGCCAAAGCCACCTTCACCCAATTTTCTTTTAATGTTGAACCCATCTGTAGCCTTCTCAAGCTCTGCTAGTGAGAATGTCCTCACTGATTGTGGACACGTAAGCATTGTGGAAATAAAGGACATGGATGTAGAACTTGCCATGCTACTTGGTATTGTAGATTTAATTCCTGCATAAGATGATATATGGCATGACATTATTTGTACTGATTTGCTTCTGAAAAATATCCAGCGATAAATGATGCAACTGAAAGTTAAAAGTTCACAGAGTTCATGTGATATATCATAAATTAGTCAAATACATCAACCATTAGACTGTAGCAATTAAAACTTAGAGAAATAAAAGTGTAAAGAAAGAGAATGTGTTTGAGGAAGAAAAATATCTAGATTTTGGAGAAAAAACATTTTGTCCTGTCAACTGATAAAGCAGGACGATATAGTAACTGATTTGAAGAGCAACTTTTTACCTCCAATCTATGTTTGTAGGGTATTCTGTGTCTTCATGTACGCGCGCTTGCAATTGCGCTTTGGTGCGGGCGTGCGGCTATGTGACTTTGCTACAGGATGCATATAAACTAACATGGATGTTACCACATATTAAGGCAAGAAAAACTAGCTCCAACAGGACAAAAAACTTATCTGGTTACTTTAGATTCTTTTTCATCGTCTTCTATATTGTCAAAACTAGTTAATAAATGGATATGATGATTATTAGATATGATTTCTTCACCATTATATATGCTGCAACATGAATAAAAACCAAAACCTCATTTGTTGAATTAGGAGAAAGCTTTGTAGGGTGTTCTGTCTGAGTGTTTATAAGTGGAAAAACTTTAACCAGTCGATCTCAATTTCATTCGAAGAAGAAATTTTTGCACAAATATAATTTTCATGTGAAAGACTTGCTTGTAGAACCAATGAAATGATTATTTCAAAGGAATTAAAAACTTTCATGAGACTAGAAACTAAAATAAATATATTAAGGGTTTAGATGCAAATAGGGAAAACATTTTTTATTCGACTTTACTTGTTAAAACATTGGTATAAAATTAAATAAATAAAATAAAGACAACACAAAGGTTCGAACCCATGACCTACTAGGTCTCAAAACCAAGATTTAACCACTTGGCCGACTTGAACATAATAAAAAACAGTAATTTTTTTTTGTCCTATAGCAAAAGCATTATATTGTATATATTAAAATCCCGAAATCTTTGCCGAGGTCCAGGCAGCAATGTCGCACAGAAGCACCAAAGCGCAATTGCGCGCACGTGAAAACACTCTGTCACACAGAACATCCTGCAAATCTTTCTCCTAATTCAACAATGAGATTTTGGTTTTATGCATGTTGCAGCAGATCTAATGGTGAAGAAATCATATTTAATAGTAGTCACGACTCACATCCATTTACTAACTAGTTTTGACAAAATAGAAGACTAAAAAAATCGAAAGCTATCAGATAAGTTTATTGTCATGTTAGAGCTAGTTTTTCTTGCCTCTATACGTGGGAACATCCATGTTAGGTTATATGCATCCTTATGAAATTTTAAGTACTTGTTTCAGTGCTCATGCATTAAGAACGTTTTATCTTTTTAAAAAAAAGAATCAAAAATTAATTTCTTGCCAAATTTGGCTTTCAAATATTCATGGTCGTAAATCTTAATACACGTCCTGAGTTAAATGTTATGTTACTTGAGACATATGATGAAGCTCCAGTGACATGCTAGTGTGCTATATTAATCCTAAGACCAGTTTTGCAAGTTTACCTGATCTTCTAGCAAATGACGAGGTAGCAGGGGCAGGGGCAGTAGCTGATCTTCCAGATTCCACTGCTTTCAAGACAATAACAACCAATCCAAGGCATAGAAGGATGACTATAAATGAGGAAAGTGCTATCACAGCAATGATTCTAGCATTCATCTTCTGGGTCTTGCCAGTTGGTACCTCTGCTATAAAAGGATATTGGCCACCTCCAGCAGCTTTTGGCCCCAACGCTGAGTAACCCCCAAATGTTGATGGGGGAGGCGAAGGAAGTCCTGTCATGATGCAAACAACCAATTAAACAGCAGTAACAACACTGACTGGCATCACGAATTAAAATTACAATATATTACCTGGGTAATTAATACTTATCACTTCATAGTCATGAAATAATGATCGGTTTATGGACACTTTCTTTTGCCAAATTCTGTCATAAATCAATAAGGCGGTCACCTTATCAAACTTCTCACCCAGCGGAACTAGATTCAAGGTAACTTCTGTCCTTCCTTGACTACGGGGGCTAGTCAGGGCACTTGTGATTTTCACTTGACTTTGTTTCAGAAAAGTGCCTGCTGCGACCTCAACTTCTAGCTCTTGAACCAGATTAAAAAATACATAGGAATCTACTCCTACATCGATCACAACTTTTATGGGGAATACACAACCACAAGGTGAACCAATTGGGGTTTGTGTGAGGGGGTCAGAACAGGAGATTTCACCGCAATCTGTGGAAGATTATAGAAAAACTGGTGAGTATAATGTGCATCACGATTGCATACGCAAGTCTGCTTACGCAGTCACCATGATGAAGCAGGTTATATGAAGAGTTAAGAAACAGGACTCGATTAAAATTTAAAAACCTGCGTCTTGCGGTGGGGTGAACGAGGTTGGGGAAACCGCAGGAGATTTCTCTGGATGATGCTTTCTGTGATGCTTATGTACGGGAGGGTTTGCAAAGGAACCTGAAGAAAAATTGTTTAGAAGTTGATAAACATTGAAAGGACAAAGTTACAATAAATATGTCCATACCATGATATCTTGGAGAATTCGCAGGGCCCGGTATCGCAATCCATGGTGTCATCGTCCAGCTTTCAGGTGGGCTTGATGGACCAAGTACTGGGCTTATCTTCGCTGCATTAAGCACACAGATAAGCTTAGAAATTGACTTCAATTAATTACCTCAACTTTATATGTATTCACAATTGAAAGTACAAATCATAACATTATAGGCGGTGGAGCATGTGATTTCTGCTAGTGAGAGTAGAGAGAATAATATGAGCTGATATTGACTGTCTACATGTGTATCATTTATCCAATGACAACCATTTATACTTATAACTGGGTTGTTAAGAAAAATATGAGCAGTTTCTGTCACGCCCCGAGACAGGGTAGTCCGGTCGCAATCCCTTGTTACCCAGAGAACTGCAAGACCTATCTCGCAAGTACCAGAACATAAAGGTCACGTCCCAAGAATACATAATGATTAAACTTTACTTTTATATATCATCAAAATATGGTTTACATATACATGATCGGGTCCAGCATCTTAAAGATGTCACCATCGTACAAAAATTCCCCTTTTTACATAAGTTAGGACTCAAAATATGATAAGGCAATAATTTTACAGTCAAAATGCGCCATCATACTAAAAGAGATACTACGTAAACCAAAAAGTCCAAACAACCATCTATCGGTCCTCGCAAGGACTTCAAGCAAATCGGGACCACTGCTTGTGATGTATAAGTCTGAAAAATATTCAAATATATGGAATAAGCTACGAGCTCAGCAAGTAAATGAATCATATCTTAATACTCATGTCGATGCATTGATATAACAATGACAGAAAAATATAGTTAACAAATCCAAAAAGGAAATGCAAGATTCAAAATTTTAATATATACGATTTAGGAAAGGAAACTTATGCAGTGTTATAAGTTACGGGCTCCCACTTACTCACCAATGGGTGGGTTGACATACAACGGTCCGTCTATAACGGCAAAAATAACATAAATCCCCCGGGCCTACAACAGCAGCCTCCAGCGACATATCCACGGGGCGCTTACACAACTAAAACAGACCCGTAATAATATAAACTACTTAAATTTCCAGGTGTACACCTCTAATAGAATGATTATAGTATCAAGGGCCAATCATACATAACCGACAAAATGATACTCAAGAGCACAACATCAAAATAATAATCCATAAAATAATTTAATCATGGATTATCATAATAATCTGATTCGCATATCATGCGAACAATTCATAAAGAGTATATGATGTGTATTAGTCAACATGTAATAACAACATGAAATGGATATTTGATTGGTATTTCGATATTACGACAAATACGGAATCAAATGAATGAATCATAAGTTTCAAAATATGAAACATCTACTTACCGAATTCCGAAGTTTTACTAATATCGTCGCCTCAAACTCTCACAAAGTCCCCTAACTTATCTTCTCCTTCTACTTTATTTTCTTTGATTTGGAAAATATTTAGAGCGAGAAAAGAGAACTTCTACTCACATATATATAGGGTAGAGAAAGGAGGTGTCGTCATATCCTTTCATAAAAGAATAAGTAGGCATCTCAAGTCGACACCTTACTCATCAAATTAGAAGTATAAGGTGTCAAAATAAAGGATATCCTCACCAACTAGAAAGCATGAAGTGTACTCTTCAACCAACTCAAAAGAGTGTAAATCTCTACAAAAGTAATTAAGCTATATATATAGATTTTTATTTAAATTCTCATATCATGTTGTATTATTCTTTATCTATGGTTGATTATCATAATATACATACACATATATACATACACACTATATATATAGAGCATGTTTATTTCATGGCTTAGAAAGTACAGTAATTGACTACGTAATCAGACGCCGCATGGGACTAACCTCCCACCCCCATCCCAACACCCCCACCCTGGCTGCAATCGAGCAACAATGCCGAGATGCCAAGGGGTCAGACTTAATTTCTAGAAGGATATTTTCTGAATTCCCTTGTTGATGGTTTCTTATATATAGTATACCTTTTGGGTATATGAATGAAAGACAGAGCTCAAGTGGGGAGCAAGTAAACTGAATAACGGGGTTTGCGATTGCATACATTATACTATCATTTTCTTTCTTACTCTATCACCATAGATCACAATTCTCACCATCTACCATACGCAACACAAACGACCCGTGTGGTGAGTCAGATGACTGTTGACAACTCTACAAACTTCGGAAGCTTGGGGCCTTGGGGCTTTTTTAAAAAATCTTGATTGTGCTTTGATTTTCTTTTTTGGCTTTATTTTTTCTTAAATTTTGCTTGCATTTTTTAGTTCTATTCCAATTTATGGTTCTATGGGTGTGATCATGTGATGTTTATGTTAATTGATTTCACATCAAATGTCTTAACATCTATATGCTCTTGTTTAATTATATTTCTAGGAACATAATATGCTTGTAAATGATTTGATATGTCCAATACCAACTTCAAGTCCCCCATGCTGATATTAAATGAGAATATTAGTATCTACATTTGGTAATTTGATCTTTATTAACTTGTATATGTTACTAAATTGCATTTCTAGTACAGGTGTATTTTCCCTGTTTACTTGGGAATTTGATCTTTTGAATGATTTTATGAGATCGAACCACTAGAAGCTTTATGATGTATTTTATCTTCTGCTTGATTACTGTGATTTTAGACCGATAATTTTTTTGTAAATTACATAACATTTGAAAATACTTTTTGGTAACTTTGATGGATATTTGAATCCTCGCTTCACTCACAGGATATACCAAGCTGCATTAATGACTTTGTTGCTTTGACCTCTTCTTTCCATATAAAACTTTGTAGGAAGGACAGCGGATGGCAAGTAAATCTTTCAAGAGATGCACTCTAAAATACCCTATGTTTCTTAAATCTACTTAATTGATATGAGGAAAAAGAAAAAGGTCCACTGCACCAAAAAATTCATAAAGTAACTAATTTACCGTCAGCAACCAAATTCGGCCAACAATTTATGGGACAATCTAGGGGTAAACAGCACAACGGCGTTAATATAGAATTGATAAATTGATATAAAGTCATGTCTTTCGATAAAATTGATAAATTGACATAAATTCATGCCTTTCAATGAACGAGAAAATCTTTATGCATTGTATATTTAGTATAAGATAGTCTTTCCTAATTTCAGTTGGAAATGCTCATTCCTATGAAGAGATCAAATAAGTATGAGCAAGCTACCATGGCAATGCATCGGTAAAATTCCTAGCGCATTCAGAGAGAAAGAGGGAGCATTTTTTTTCTTTTCCCCCTTTTTAGTCGGATTTTTAAAAATAGTAGATCCCTATTGGACTCTAATTTCAAGTTAGTGTGGATGTACTTCACTAGAACTGCTAAACATCATCATTGTAGTCATCTTTTCCCCCTCGGAAGGCGTCGGCAATCAAACACAACACTGTACTTGCACAAAAATGGTAAGATGTTATGACCCATCGTCAACCTGCCTGACAACTTGCCATTGAACTCTGGCTTTTGGCACCAACGTCCAACCAATATAATATGGAGATTAGACGGGCTTGACTTAGAATCTATGGTTGTTAACCATTAGGAAAACCTAACAAATGGTTTAAGCAGTTTAAGCTCATGCAACAAATAATTTCCTCGATAAAGTGTAAGTCAACGTGAATGGTTGAAGATAATCACTTTCATTCAGGGAAGTACAAACATCTATAATAGGTAACAAGGCATTGAATGGTTTGTTACAAAGGTCACCTAGCTCGAGCAACAACTTAATTCTGTGAATCGTAGTAGTTATAGTGAAAAGTGAATGAATTCTAAGGGAACTAAGCTAACTGCGACCCAAAGTGTGTTCATATATATGAAATGAAATATACAGCAATAATAATATAACAATAAATTAATAATAATGTTATAGTATAGTAGTAAACAAAAGCAAAAGAAACTTTACAGAGTTCTACCATTTCTGTTTGGAAAGGTTGACCAAAATCAGCAACTAGGGTTCAGCAATAATGATATTCACCATTTTGTAATGCAACTAATTATGATTTATGACTTATGCGTGCTTATTATCTTATTATATAAGTCTTAAGCATCAAAAAGATCTTCGAAGCATTCATATAGAGGTCAGCTGTAGTTATCTTGCAAGATCTTGCAGGTCCCTACCACTGACCCAACGTTTCCAGGTGCCTTACTTGCATATTTATTTTGATAATGGCAATTTAACGCTGTTAAAGGTAAAAGAGACAAGAAAGAGATTATTTATTACGTGACCAATAGTCTCTTTATATAGGAATTACAATTATGGTCCGGTGCATCCTAATAACAATATATTATAAACTATTCCAACACACCCCTCAAGCTGGAGTATAAATATCAGTGATGCATTGCTAATGCATGGACAATAGATGAACAAATGCGAGTCTTGAAAGAGCTTTCGTCAAAATATCTGCAATCTGTGCATGAGCAACAATTTTCTTCTGGATAAAATGGCAATCCACTTCAATGTGTTTTGTGCACACTAGATTCTCTAAAATATGCATTGCAGTTTTATTGTCACAGAACAAGAATACGGGTGTTGTGGGACCAACACCGAGATCTCGAAGCAATGTGGAGAGCCACGTCAATTCTGAGATTGTATGGACCATAGCCCTATATTCAGCCTCAACTGATTAGCGTGCAACAATATATTGCTTCTTGCTGCGCCAAGTAGGTTCCCCGCAAAGAAAACACAAAATCCACTCGTGGAGCGACGGTCATCCACAGATCCGGCAAAATCGACATCAACATAGGCTATAAGAGACAGATTAGAACAAGATTTATAGAGAAAACCTTTCCCAGGTAAATGCTTCAAATAGTGGAGAGTGCGCTGTGTAACACTCCAGCACGATCATACGTTATTTAATTTTATTAAATAAATGTGTTGGGCATTTTAAATTATCATTATTGTTTGGGTTAGGTGTTTGGATGGGTATGCATGTTTATCATGCTCGTACCCAGATTGCATATTAAACTAAATATTTTATCCATATCTTTAAGATTAATTTTTTTAATGACTTAGAATATCGATTGTGTTAGTAGCGATGATATTTTATTGGTTACTAAATATTTGTTTGCTAATCTAATAATATCCTGTTTAATAATTCATATAATATATTTATATAATATTAGATTAGTAACAAATTATATATATTAGTATGATAATTTTGGTAAAAGATATGATAGAGATTCAAAAATCCTTATTAGATCTTCTAAAATAAATTTTGGGGGAGTTTGTGAGTAAAACCTTACAGGGAGGGGTTTTTGAACAATTATGTTTTAAATCCTATTTAAACAACTCTTTAACATCTCTTTCCCTCTCACACAATATATCTCTCTCCTCTAACCCAAACCCAACCGAGATCTCTCTCGACTGCATCTCCTCACCACCGAGCAGCCCTCATCATTGTCTCCATCTCTCTTCTTAATCGAAAACACACAACCTTCAACCCCGACACCAGCGCCGGCGACCCCTCCATCCTCTCTGAGATCCTCGTCATCATCACCAAGGGAATAGTGATCAATTTTAATAAGTTTCATTAAGAGTAGAAAAGCAATTGTTTCGTTTATGCAGTATTTAATTTGTGCAGCATTTATTATAGTACAGTATAAATTGTTACCGACCTTGTATTGGAACATATGTGTAGGGTGTTTTTCGTTACCCCATTGAGATGGGAAATACACATCGCTTGTCAGACGCATTACAGATTTGCCCTGCGTAGGATAGGCCGGGGTTTATTAATTGTGGGGATCCGAATCTACGACAGCCGCGAACTAAGCTGCCGTTAATTACCCCTCGCTTTTGGAGCGAAAGAACCTCCGATTGACGGGTCAAACTGATCATGCGAACCCAATGTACGGTCTACGTGTGTTGTGTTTTGGAGGGGAGTTGGATGTATCGGGAGCCACGCAGAGTTTACAGGGATCCCGCTACCCGGATAGCGGGCTGGGGATCAAGAGGGTCAGCAGCTCCCTTGCGGGTGCGGGACAGCGTCCCGTAGGAAATTTTCTAACAGGGGACTTGTTTTGAGTGTGGAGAGAGGGAAAATAGAGATGAGGACCGTCCTAAGGACGCGTGAATGGCGCGTGGGCATTGGGCGCCTGCAGGCCACGTGGGTGGCGCTGGGCGCCAGCGCCACACTCGCCCCGCATGTGGACGCTGGACGCCTGCAGAAAAAAGGGCTTAGCCCCGGGACTAGGGGTCAAACCCCCGAGAGACTTTGGAAACTCTCAGAAAAAGGGAGGATTTTTATTTTTTTGGAGTTAAACTCCCAAAAGGGTTTTGAGTGGAGTTAAACTCCCAAAAGAATTTTATTTATGGAGTTGAACTCCAAATTTTGTTGACAAATGGAGTTTAACTCCCAAAAATCTTCGGGGATTATCAAAGGGGACCCCTTTGTTCATGCTTGAGCGCTGGATCCTCTCCTAAGCCTTGGATCTTCCTCAAAGCGGTATTTTTGGAGATGGTCTCCTTCATCCTCTCTGTTGGCTGGATCTTGGAGAAAAGAGGGCGAGACTTAAAAATCTCCTCTTTTAGAGATTTGATGGGAGATCCGAGCTCTCCTTCATGGGGTGTATGGTAAAAAACTATTTCTTTTTAGGAAAGGAAGAGTTAAACTCTTGATTTAAATTAAAAAAAAAGAGAAGGTTTAAAATCTTGAGGAAGGAGGGACAAAAACCCTAATTTTTGAAGGGAATCAATCCTTTTTTTCCATCATAATGTTGCCTTATATAGGCTTATAAGTTTATACATAGCCCCTTGGGCTTTACAAAATGGCATTTTGACCATCTCATGCCTCATGCGCTTATTTCTTTTGCACATGAGCCATGGGCTTTACAAAAATTTGGCTTTATACCCATTTTCCTTACATTTATTCATAAAAAATACATCAAAATTATTTATTACATAATTTTTATTTTGGCATGGGGCAGGCCAGCTGTAGGGCTCGACTTGGGCATGGGCCTACTTGACATGGGCTTGGGCCTGTTTACTTGGGGTTGACTTTGACTGACTTGGTCAACCGAGGTGTAATTTTTTAACCCGACAAAGTGCCCCCATCAATAAATGCACACCGCGTATATGAGTTGTGTGTATGAAATTGATGGATCATGTTCCGCAGAAGTTGGATTTTAAGGTGGAGCATCATTCCGAAGGCAGCATGATTCCGGGGGTCAGAGCATCATTCTGATTTGCGGAGCATAATTCCAAGGTCAGAGCGTCATTCTGAAGAGCGGAGCATAATTCCAGGGGATGATATATTCAGAGACGAAGTATAGTTTCGTCGTAGGGTTCCGGGGCGAAGCATAATTCCGACGCGAGACAGGTGTATCCTGAGACAAAGCATAATTCTGACGCAGGGCAGACATTCAGAATGAAACATAGTCCCGATGCAGAGGTTGATTCCCAGGTGAAGCATAATTCCGACAGGGAAGGCAGATACTTCGAGACGAAGCATGATTTCGACACGGGGTAAATTTTGAGACGAAATATGATTCTGACGCAGAGATTGTTGGTTGACTTGATTCCGAGACGGAGCATAATTCCGACAGGAAGGTCGTTAGTCGACTTGATTCCGAGACGGAGCATAATTCCGATAGGGAAGGCAGATACTCCGAGGCGAAGCATGATTTCGACACGGGGTACATTCCGAGACGAAACATGATTCCGATGTGAAGATTGTTGGTTGACTTGATTCCAAGATGGAGCATGATTCAGACAGAGAGGTCGTTGGTCGACTTGATTCCGAGACAGGGCTTGATTCCGACAGGGAGGTCGTTGGTCGACTTGATTTCGAGACGGGGCTTGATTCCGACGGGGAGGTCGTTGGTCGACTTGATTCCGAGATGAAGCAATATTCCGACAGGGAAGGCAGATACTCCGAGGCGAAGCATGATTTCGACACGGGGTGCATTCTGAGACGAACATGATTCCGACGTAGAGATTGTTGATTTGATTTGATTTGGGAGTTTCATATCCGTCCAGCGGGGCTTTTAAGCCTCGGACTTGGAATTTGAGTTTTTGTTCGGCGTCAGCATCGCTATACTGGAATATGGTACCAGGAGCGAATCATCATTTGCCGTAGAGAATATGGGATTTGTGTTGACATCAACATTACTATACTGGAATATGGTACCAGGAGCGAATCATCATTTACCATGAGGGATTTGAGAATTTTCGTTTTGGTTTGGCATGAACATCGCTATACTGGAGTATGGTACCAGTAGTGAATCATCATTCGCCATGAGGGAATTTCCCCCGTTCTCAGTTTAACGACTTAGAGGTCATCTGTTCCCAGTTTAACGACGTAGTGGTCATCTGTTCCCAGTCTAACGACTTAGAAGTCATCCGTTCCCAGTCTAACGACTTAGGGGTCCATTGAATCGAAAGTTTGGAATTTTGGGTTGGGGTTGGCATCAGCGCTGCTAACACTGAAGCACCGGTGTCGGGAGCAATTCATCATTTGCCTTTTTCTGTTGGGGAGCGATGGCTTAAGAAATAGGTTTAGGTCCCTATCACCTAAGGATTTTAAATTTTATGAACCATAAGGGTTCCATAAAAGCATTTTCTTCCTACGAGTCGAAAGGATCTCGTAGGTGTATTTTCTCCTTAGGAGTCGTGGAGACCCCCAAGTGTGTTTTTCCTTTGTGAGTCGTAAGGATCCCATGAAGGTGTTCTCTTACGAGTCGAGAGGATCTCGTAAGTTTCGATCTCCTCATATATCGTGAAGACACATGAGTGGGTCTTCCCAAATGGAGCATAATTCCGATGGCGAAGACCAGCCGCATGACTGGTGATTGCGGTAGGGCATGGGTGTGATAAGAATTATTTGAGCCTGTGGATTGTATACGGTAGTCAAGTTAGGGACCAACCGTAAGGCTGGGAGAATTTTGGGAATTTGGATTTTGGTTGGCGTCTGCATCGCTAACACTGGAATGGTACCAGGAGCGACTCATCATTCGCCGTTTGGGAATTTGGATTTGGATTTTGTTGGCGTCTGCATCGCTGCGCTGGAATATGGTAACAGGAGCGATTCATCATTTCGGCTATTCATTCGCGGTTGTCCCATCATTTCGGCTTTATTTTCATTTTTATTTTACTCGTTGATTCTTATTACGAGTTGCCCCATCATTTTGGCTTTTTTTACACTCCCTGTTTAACGACTTAGGAGTCATGTGTTCCCAGTTTAATGACGTGGAGGTCATTTGTTCTCAGTTTAACGACGTGGTGGTCAATTGTTCCCAGTTTAACGACGTGGAGGTCATTTGTGTTTGCTTATCCCAGCTCCTCAAACTTTGCTCTTGGCGAAGCTGTGTTGATGACTGCAGCTTTGTGGCTTGCCGATACATCCGAGAACTGTGAGGTTTTCCTAATCTTGTATTGGTTCTCCACCCAATCTTTGAAAACATTGCAGTCTTCAATGGTATGACGCACCATTCTATGATATGGGCAGTATATGGAATTGTCGGTCATGTTCATTTCATGCGGCCTCTTTGGAATAGACAGTTGCAGACCGTTATTCAAGGCGCCCCTGAATATTTTGTCGACTTTATCCCTCCTGAAAGAGTATACTTTCTTCTTTCTCTCCATTAGAGCAGGTGCCTTTCCTGATACTGCTCCTCGAGGCCGATCAGTCTTTCCATTAGAACATGCATGTTAAGCATAATGGAACAAGCAACGTCTAGCAAGTGGCGGTTTTTTCCTTCAGCAATGTCATTTTGTTGTGGTATGTATGAGAATGAAGTTTGATGAATAATCACACGGGATTGGCAAAGAGTTTGAAAAAGACTACTAATATATTCTTTTGTGTTATCTGTTCTTAGAGTTTTAATAGACGTATTAAACTGATTAACCACTTCATTAATAAATATTTTAAACACATGTGGTAATTCAGATCGATCACGTAAAAAAACAGCCATGTCATTCTAGAGCGATCATCAATAAAAGTGACAATATTTGTAGTCAAATATGCTAGTATGCTTGTAAGGACCCCAAATGTCAGAATGAACTAACTCAAATATCTAAGAACTACGTTTATTAACTGAAGAAAAAAAGGAACGAAAATGTTACCCCAAAATACATGACTCGCATGAAAATCAGATAAAGAGAAATCATATAATATGGTACATAGCAAAGGAAAAGGTGGATGTCCAAGACGTCGATACCAGCAAATGGTAGAAACGAAAGCAAATGTGAAAGGTGGCACATCCAAGTAACGCAGGCCCTTAACTTCTTTACCCCCACCAATCTGCTCCTTCGTCTGGTTGTCCTGTATCACAAAGTAATTAGAAAAGAAAGTTAATGAACAGTTGAAATTATTGGTAAGGCGACGAACTGACAAAATATTTGTACGAAGCGAAGGAACAATTAGAACATTTTTAATCGCTAAGAAAGACGTCACGTCAATATTGATACAACCACTAACAGGAATGACATCCCATTGGCAAAGGAAATGAATTTATGCAAAGTGGAAAACACGAAATTAGAAGCGGTATAAGTCATATGGTCTAAAGCCCCGGAGTAAAGAATCCAAGGGTTTGACTGAGATGGTAGAGATATATCTGATATATTTAAGTTGGCAGTAGAGATATGAGAGAAAATATGTTGCAGGTGCTGTAAGTCTTCAGGAGAGATCTACGAGTATTATGATATTGGCGGTTAGGTCGCTGTGGATGGAGGAGCCGTAGTAATAAGAGTCTAATCCGGATAGCGATGCTTCTCCCAGCAGAATTGATCTGTATGGTTGGCACGACCGCAATGAGAGCAAGAAAAGGAACCACGACCACGTCCGCGACCCCGTCCCCCACACCCGAGTACCAATTGGAGGACGACCACGACCATAGGAAGATCCTCGACCACGGCCCTAAACAACAAGGGCAGAAGATGGAGCCTCCACTATAGAAGCGCCTGGTGGAGAGACACGATATGTAGTAGCGAGAATACTATTCAGGATAGGTGTACCGTCCTGAGAAAGAAGAAAGTAGCGGACTCAATCCAAGTGAGGCTTCATCTTTAACCAAATAAATAGTCCCAATAAGAGCCTCATGCTAACTCTTGGTACGGCTGGATCAAAGAAGATGAGTTGATACATGTTCCATTCTTATATAAGCCCCCGGAACCGGGCATCAAAGTCATGTTGATCATCATCTAGAGTAACGACAATGAATTCATTGAAGACATCATATATCCGTTGAAGACTATCTTCCGACGAGTAAAGAGATTTGAGATGGAACCACATCTCCTTCGCGGTAGGGAGATACATGATAACCCGATAACAGCTGAGCTCCATAGAGTTTGTAAGCAAGTGCAGAGTTTGTTGTCATTTGAAACCAAGATGAATACTGCGCATCGGAATTTGGTGAAGCTTCCTGAAAGTGATGGTGATGAAGGCCCCTGCTTTTAAGAGCTCGTTCAATGACGTGTGCCCATTCCAAAAAATTGTTTGACTCAGAGAGAGTCAAAGTAATTAGACGGGGACCCGTTTTGTAATCGGAAGCAAGAGGATCAATCTTGTTGTCAGTCATATTAAACGTCGCATGCAAAGAGAGCAAGCAATAGAAAGTACACATCTCACCTCAAGATCAATTCATCACGAGATGTCGAGTCAGCGGAAAGATCCGGCTAGACGAGGACAGAAGCATCGAGATACGGAGGCGAAGCGACAAGGTCTGGAGAGGCAGTGCAGGCAAGGTCTGGAAAGGAGGTGGCGGTCGGCGAGGTCTAGAAAGGAGGCGGCAAGAGGTGAAGAGGCACGGGCGAGGAGTGGAAAGGAGGCGGCGGACGAGGAGGCGCAGGTGAGGTCCGAAGAGGAGGAGGGGCAGGCGAGGTGCGACGAGGAGGCGGCGACGAATAGGGTTTTTATTATTATTATTATTATTATTATTATTATTATTAAAGGTTAGGGTTAGAGTTTAGGAGACCTGCTCTGATATCATATTAAAGGTAAAAGAGAGAAGAAAGAGATTCTTTATTATGTGGCAAATGGTCTCTTTATATAAGGATTACAATTATGGTACGGTGTATCCTAATAACAATATATTATAAACTATTCCAACACCCCATCAAGCTGGAGCATACATATCAGTGATGCATAGCTTAGACAATAGATGAACGAATGCAGGTCTTGAAAGAAGTTTCGTCAAAATATCTGCAATCTGTGCATGAGTAGAAACATGATGGAGATTGACTTTCTTTTCAACAATTTTCTCCCGGATAAAGTGGTAATCCATTTCAATGTGTTTTGTGTGTTCTTGAAACACTGGTTTCTCTGAAATATGAATTGCAGCTTTATTATCTCAAAACAAGGATGCTGGTGTTGTAGAGCTAACACCGAGATCTCGAAGCAATGTGGAGAGCCACGTCAATTCTGAGACTGCATAGGCCATAGCCCTATATTCAGCCTCAGCTGATGAGGGTGCAACATGTTGCTTCTTGCTGCGCCAAGTAACCAAGTTCCCCACAAAGAAAACACAAAATCCACTCGTGAAGCGACGGTCATCCACATATCCGGCAAAATCGACATCAGCGTAGGCCATAAAAGACATTAGAACAGGGTTTGTAGAGAAGACCTTGCCCGGGTATACGCTTCAAATAGTGGAGAATGCACTCAACGGCCAGAAAATGGGAAACTAAGGGCGCCTGCATAAGCTGGCTCACTGTGCTGACTGCAAAGAATATGTTTGGACGAGTAACCGTGAGATAGATCAGCTTCCTAACTAACCGTCGATACTGACCTAGATCGAAAATTGGCCGGTCATCAGGTGAGCTAACGCGAAAGGGCTTTACTGTTGTATCCATGGGAGTATCAGCAGGGTGACAGCCAAGAAATCATGTTTTTCTAAGAAGATCGAGAGTATACTTCCGCTGTGAAAGAAATAATGATCTCTTATTTCGAGATATCTCTATACTAAGAAAGTACCGTAGACGACCAATATCTTTAGTGTGAAAATGTGATGACAAATGAGTTTTGACCTTAGATAAACCCTCGGAATCATCTCCAGTGATGCTTATGTCATCAACATAAACAAGAAGAATAACCATTCCTTTCCGTTTATGTATAAAAAGAAATGGATAAGCCGAGCTTCTTATAAAATTTATCTGAATTTACCAAACCATGCCCGAGGAGATTCTTTTAGCCCATAAATAGATTTTTTAAGATGACATGCAAGAGACTCCCCCTCACGCTCAAAACAAGAAGGCTGCTGCATATAAACCGTCTCGGAAAGATCACCATTGAAGAAAGCATTCTTGACATCTAACTGATGTAGAGGCCAATCGCGGGTAACCGCAAGAGAGATCAAGACACGAACATTAGTGAGTTTGGCCACTGGAGAAAAAGTCTCAGCATAGTCGACACCGTATCGCTGAGCATAACCTTTGGTAACAAAACGGGTTTTTAAACAAGATACAATGCCATCAGGATTATATTTGATAGCAAAGACGCACCGACAACCAACCACCTTTTTCTGTGAAGAGAGGCTGACCATATTCCAAGTGTGATTAAACCTCGATGCCTGGAACTCTTCCATCATAGCCCTATATCAACCTGGATAACTCATAACTTCCTGAACAGAGTTAGGAAGGAAAACAACAGACAAAGAGACAAACTGACATAGAGCCGAAGAAAGACGATATGAAATAAATGAAGCAAGAGAATGAGAAATAGTGCATGTTTGTTTACCTTTGCGAAGATCAATTGATAAGTCATCGGACAAACCATCAGAGAGAGGGTGAGGTGAAGGCTCATCGGCTTTTGGCCGTATACATGTAAGAGGGGCTTCAGTATCGACTGTTGAATTTATCACTGCTTTCGATCGACGACGATAGAACTGCGTAACCGGAGGATGAGGAACTTCGACAGTAGTATATTCGGGTTGAATTGATTAGTCATCTAGAGATATAGGCAGTGGCGGCGGCGGCGGGACGTGAGGACTTTCCGTAGAGGGTAAAGGGCTAATCCTCAAGAAAAGTGACATCACGAAAGACTACAACAGTGGAGGTAGAAGGAAGTAGGCAAACGTAATCTTTTTGAGTCCCAGAATAACCAACAAATATATGTTTAACAGCTCTAGAATCCAATTTATCGCGAGTTAATCGGTAATTGTAAACGTAGCAAACACACCCAAATACTTTAAGAGAAAGGGAAAAAGAGTCTTGGTCGGGAAATAAAATAGAAAACGGTGTTTGGTTTTGAAGAATCATGGAAGGCGTGCGATTAATCAAAAAACATGCAGGAAGTAAGGAAAAATTCCAAAGACGTTTTGGGACATGGATGTTAAGCATAATAGAACGAGCAACGTCAAACAAGTGGCGATTTTTTCTTTCAACATTGCCATTTTGTTATGGTGTGTATGAACATGAAATTTGATGAATAATCCTATGCGATTGGCAAAGAGTTTGAAAAAGACTACTCATATATTCTTTTGTATTTTCAGTTCTTAGAGTTTTAATAGACGTATTAAACTGAATAACCACTTTATTAATAAATATTTTAAACGCACATGGTAATTCAGATCAATTACGTAAAAGAAACAACCATGTCATTCTAGAGTGATCATCAATAAAAATGACAAAATATTTGTAACCAAATATGCTAGTATGCTTGTAAGGATCCCAAATGTCATAATGGACTAACTCAAATATCAAAGAACTACATTTATTAACTGAAGAAAAAGAGGAACGAAAATGTTACCCCAAAATACATGACTCACATGAAAAATCAGATAAAGAGATATCAGATAATATGGTATGTAGCATAGAATGAGCTGGATGTCCAAGACGTCGATACCAGCAAATGGTAGAAACAGCAAGAAATGCGAAAGATGGCACATCCAAGTAATACAGGTCATTAACTTCTTTACCCCCACCAATATGCTCCTTCGTCTTGTTGTCCTGAATCACAAAGTAAATAAAAGAGAAAGTTGTTGAACAGTTAAAATTATTGGTAAGACGGCGAACAAATAAAAGATTTGTACGAAATGAACAACTAGAACACTTTTAAACGGTAAGGAAGATGCCACTTTAATATTGGTACAACCACTAACATGAATGACATCTCCATTGGCAATAGAAATGAATTTATGCGAAGTGGAAAACACATGTTAGAAGCAATATGAGTCATGTAGTCTGAATCTCCGAAGTCAAGAACCCAAGGGTTTGACTGAGATAGTAGAGATATACGCGATGTGGTTAAGTTGATAGTCAAGATATCAAAGAATACATTGCAAGTGTTGTAAGTCTTCAGGAGAGATTTGTGAGGATGATGATGTTGGAGTTAGGTCGCTGTGGATGGAAGAGCCGTACTCTGTCGGACAGTAGAAGTTTTGATCCTGATAACTATGGTTCTCCCAGCAAAATTGATCTGTATGGTTGGTACGACCACAATGAGAGCAAGAAAGGGAACCACGACCACGTCCGCGACCCAGTCCCCCATGACCCCGAGTACCAATAGAAGCACGGCCAAGACCATAGAGAGATCCTCAGCCACGGCCCTAAGCAACAAGGGCAGAAGATGGAGTCTCCACTGTAGAAACGCCTGATGGAGGGGCACGATAAGTAGTAGCTAGAATACTATTCAGGATAGACATACCGCCCTGAGAAAGAAGAAAGGAGCGAACTCCATCCAAGTGAGGCTTCATCTTAACCAAATAAAGGGTCCCAATAAAAGCCTCACGCTGACTATTGGTAACGGATAGATCAGAGGAGATGGATTGATACATGTTCCATTCTTCTAGAAGCCGCCGGAACCGGGCCCCAAAGGCATGCAGATCATCATCTGGAGTAGCGGCAATGAATTCATTGAAGATATCATATAGCCGTTGAAGGCTATCTTCCGACGAGTAAAGAAATTTGAGATGGAATCATATCTCCTTCGCAGTAGGGATATATAATAGCCCGATAACAGCTGGACTCCATAGAGTTTGTAAGCCAAGTGCAGACTTAGTTATCATTTTGAAACTAAGATGAATATTGCGTATCGGAGGTTAGCGAAGTTTCCTGAAAGAGATGATGATGAAGGCACCCGCTTTTGAGAGCTCGTTCAATGGTGTGCGCACATTCCAAAAAATTGTTAGAGCCAAAGAAAGTCAAGATAGTTAGACGGAGATCCGTTTTGTAATCGAAAACAGGAGGATCAATCTTGTTGTCCGTCATATTGAACGTCGCACGCAAAGAGAGCAAGCAATAGAAAGTGCAGATTTCACATCAAGATCAATTCATCACAAGATGTCGAGACAGCAGAAAGATCTAACAACACGAGGACAGAGGCATCGAGATCTGGAGGCGAGGTGACAAGGTCCAGCGAGGCAGCGCAGGCCAGGTCTGGAGAGGAGGCAGCGGGAGGCGAGGAGGCGTGGGCGAGTGGAGAGGAGGAGGCAGGCGAGGTCTAGAGAGGCTGCAGCAGGAGGCGAGGAGGCGGCGGGAGGAGAGAGGGAGGCGGCAGCGGCGACTAGGTTTTTATTATTATTATTATTATTATTTTTAAGGATTAGGATTGGGGTTTAGGAGACCTTCTGATATCATATTAAAGATCAAAGTTTGAACAAAGAACGACTTTATTATGTGACCAATAGTCTCTTTATATAGGGATTACAATTATCGTACCGTGTATTCTAATAATAATATATTATAAACTATTCCAACAAACACCAAGGAAACTCTAATTCAGATTATCAATGGCTTGCTATTATATCTTATTATAGTTCCGACCAAACTAACCTTTCTTCAGCAATTACTTTTTAAAGATTCAGTGAAGACATGTATGGCTGTTACTATATATTTTATTTGGCTGCATATATCAGATGCATGAAAGCTCGACAGAAAAGTCATCCAAATGCATCCTTGACACGGGGTCATGAAATCGTCCAGAGTAAATGGATAATTAATTACAGACTTTTAGCATAACATGTTCAGGCAGCGTAGGGTAAAGCTGAAAGGTCATTTGAGACGTCAACATTTTCTCTTACAAAGCAAAACAATGGGTGCATCCATTCATGGCAAGAAATTAAGATATGACCAATTTTGCTAAACAGACTGGCTCTCTTAACATTACAAGTTTCAAGGCTCCTCGTCTGCATTTTAATTGGAGAAAATAGATAAATATTAATGGAACAAAAGTAACAATATCAAATAAGGGAAGGCTCATATGGTTTCAACAAAACCAATAAGAAGCCCACATGACAAGATATATGAATTTCTTTCCTTTTCTGACATGTCCACAGTAATTGCCAATAACTATTCATTGTATTAGCTAATTTTGCTTACATGCTTGCCATGGAGACTCTTACTTTGATAGCTTTCTATATAAATAACGTTAGAAGGCATATATTATAGGGTAGTTTATATCGTAATGTTGAGCTTGCAATTTAATTCAGAGCAACAAGCAGCATGACAATTTTAAATCATGGAATCAATTATAGGACAGTGAGTTAAATGTCTATGGAACTCCAATTTTGAGGGTACATCTAACTATACATTCCTGGTTATCTCACTCTCTCCATGCAAGGATGAGATTTTGAAGTATCAAACTTCCCCACCACATATTCATCTTCCTCTAGTGCTTCATTTACAAAGATCGACGAGAGAATCTAGTGACAGCACTACATACAGAAACAAGTTGTATCTTCGAATCAACTCTATAAAAAATGAAAAGAAAAAAAAGATCATCCCCCCCATATCTAAATTCCATGCCCACATATATTTCCTAAGCATGTCGTTTCCTACATAGGAAGGAGCTAGGCACACAACAGGGCCATGCCTCCCTCCCCCAACCAAAAAAAGGTTCCATAATCTTTTAACTAGTAATGCCTTATTCCATGGATCCATAATGCGTAGTTATATAATAAAAAATTTCAAGGTTATGAAATGCAGTATGCACAACCATTTGGTTGAGTGGTGAATTACTGGATATGCGGTATGGCTTTTCGAAGAAGAAAAGATAAGGAAGAGGGAAATGTGAGAAAAAAGAAAGAAAGAAGTTGATAAGAAATCTATATAAGGGGGAGAAGACTTCAAAAAATTTAGTTTAGAATAGTAGAAACCAAAATACATTGAGAAAGGATACCTTTTAGTAAAGGAGAAATAGCCAAGGCTGATACTTTAAGGTTTGGCCAAAATAAATCTCGTTGTAAAATTTGTGTTTGAGGGAAGATAAGAACCCTGAAAGAAGGGATAAGACTAGCAAGAAAGAAAATTAAAAATAAATAACAGAAGTTGTAAGAAGAGAATTCATTTCCGAAATGAACTTGACCCACATAATGGTCCATGCACTCAATATTATGCGATAGGAGGGCCCATAACGCATATGCGCCGCATAAAATGCATCTTATAGTGGTGGAAATTTTATACTTTGGCCTCCTCATGCAGAATTTTTTTTATATTGGGCTATTGGGTTCCACATGTGATTTCCTACTTCTATTGGGTTCCACATGGTACAAACAAAAGAATAACAGCATTCTTTCCTACACGGCAGTTAAGTCTTCCCTAAAAACAAATAACCATTGGAGTGGCTTTGCTCTCAGCAAACCTCATTTTAGCACCCACAGCTTAATGATATTATGTGAGGATAGAGTGAAACTAAAATTGCAGAGAAGAATAATTACTAAGGTGTATTACAAATGATTCCTCGCCCATGTACTGGGGTTAAAAGATTTGTGAATCAGTTTTTTTACTTCCAATCAAGTTGATTTAACATAAACCACCTATATTCCTGGGATCCTTGTTTTGCAAAATATTTACTTCCCAAGTGTTTAATGTTATATGGTATATCTGTTCAACATGCAAAACGAAGCAAAAAAAAAAAAAGAGGAAGTGCTTTGTTACTTTGTATGTTTTATCTGTTATAAGTACTTTTGGATGTTACTTTTTGCAATCTAGGTCGATTCTCTATGACACCTCTACTAAAAAAAAATCTGCTCCAAAATGTTAGGAAGTATTTTTTTTTATGCAACCCCTTCGGGAATCGAGCTACCTCTAACAGTGTGGAGAAGAAATTCTTACCCCATAACCTATGCCAAATTGGTAGAAATGTTAGGAAGTGGCTCTTGGAAGAGAGAATGGGGAAAAAAAATAAAAAGGAATTTTAATCCTCAGCTCGTTATTATTCCAAAAGACAGTAAAGAGATCATTTCTTAATCTTGTCGTGCTCCTTTTATTACTTCCATTTCCCCTACTTCAAACAAAAAGAAGGCAAACAAATACGGAAAAAGGTCACTCACTTGCTTCCACGAGCCCCAACTATACTCCATTTCAATTTGAATAATAAAAGATATAATTTTATAAATCTTAGTACAAACACAAACTACAAATAACCCCCAAATCAACTTCATGCATAAAAAGAACCAGCCCACTATTATGATAAACCCTACAGTCTCCATCACACTAAAACACCCAAATTTAAGCAAAATCCCAACCCTAACACTCCAAGTAAAGACCCCATCCTCAACAAATAAAGCACATTTTTCACCAACACAAATAAAACCAAGAAATTTCATAAAAAGACAAAGACTTTGGAAAATTTACCGAAACAGCAAGAATCCAAGCGGAAGAGACAGAGCGCGATCAACGCAAGAGCAAGCACCATCTTCAGCAAAAATCACGAAGTTGCCACCGCCGGAGACCAGAATCGCCGATTCAGCTCGCCGTCGGCCTCCATGACCGCTCAAAGCGCCCACATTCGGAGATCCGAAGCAAGATCCAAAGCGAGAGAGAGCAAATTTGGTTTTTTTTTAACAAAACAAAGAGAGGATGGAGAAAAAGGAAAGTGAGAGAGAGGTGAATGGGTTGTCTCAGTGCATTAATTAGCTTCCTCTGGCTTTGTATTTATTATTAACAAAATTTCTTTTTTGTTTTTGCCTTTTTTCGCAATTGCTCACTATCTTTTTTGGTTGCTAATAATTATTGGGTTTAAGTTCCAGACTAGAGAGGGAAGCTAAAAGCTTAAGAGAGTGGGGTTTAAAGCCATACGTGAAGATTAAGGGAGTGAATTGCGCAAGGACTCCTTCCTTCTTGTAAGAAAACCTTTATTGGAGAATTTTTTTTAGATGGGTGAATGACATTAAAATACTTGACTATTGTGTTTTTCACTAAAATACCTTTAAGTATGTTTATTGCGGTAAAATACCATAAGTGTTATTTTTTTAGGATGTTTTAGTGAAATAAAGCCCCTTAAACACAGTAGCTTAAGGTATTTTAGTGAAAACACGAGGCTATGAGTGTTTTGGTGTAATTTGCTCTTAAAATATATATATATTAATTTCCTAATATTTGCTTGTTACATGTTCTTCTTGAAGAGAAAAATATGTGCAATTGCCCTTATGTGTATGGCTCTGAGTGAAAAATACGGCAAGTATGAATCATGTGCATTTTATTCGGTACACTGGATAATTCCTTCAACCATGAAAAAATGAATAGACTTTTTTTATGTGTTCGGCGGTTGGGCAGAAGATTGGTAGAATATATATGCCGGTAGAAAAATAAATATTTTGTGGAATGATTGTTTCTAATAAATGTGTTGTGGGTGACCTATCATGCAACATATTTTGGTTCACTTCTAGATCCATTATGTTTGCATGGTGAGAAAATGCTCTAGTAGGCTCTGAACGAGATAAAAAAAAACATATTTTAGAAAGAAAGGGAAATGAATTGAATACGTTTAAAAGTATCCTTGACACTCTCCTGATGAATTAAATATTTTTTTAGAACATTAAGATGAAGTAGTTGGTCCCTAGACGAAAGGTCAATAGAATCCCTCTTTTTATCATACTTAACCCAAATTCTTTCTCCACTCGCAAGCTCAAAGTTATTAAAAAAAATCCTTCATCTTGAAAGAAGTTGTGCTTCTGTAGTTTAGCCGAAGCTGTTTGGACTTTGGCTTCAACAAGGCAAAGAATGTCGATCGAATTTTTTTGGACAGTGTTTCGACATTCTTTAACCTTTATGGGCTTATTGAAGCCCACACGTTCCAACACATCATACTTGGAGGAGGTATCATTTAATAACAAATGGTCAATTGCCGTATTGACTATAGCCGGGGCATTTGTGACGGTAGTGTTCCTGGCATGTTGGAGATCTTCAACTTGTATCTGTTCACTTGCCACATTATTAAAAGATTCTCCAAGAACCTGAAAACGGTTAGTCGAAAGCACACGACTTTTGTTGTAGCTTCATTCTCTAGATTATTTTCTATTAACAATCTTCCATGTCCCATCATGAAGCGAAAGAGAAGATATGGTAGTGTTTGAGTAGGGTGGATTTGTAAGGACCCTAGTGCCTGCACCGTAAGACTCGTGGCGAACACGGAAGCGAAAACAAAGACTTTAAAGCAAGCGCTAGTGGCCTATATTCTAGAATCGATTCTAAACACCAAACTAGATATACAAACATGTAAAGTTAGGGGGAGCTAGCTACTTTTGTAGTATGTCCGCGCAACTGCGGAAGACCCCTACACCGCTCCATGAACTCTAGCAAAGCTCCAAAGTCATCGGGAACTTGCTTGCACGCTGATCTTCCTTGTTGAAAATCCGGGGAGTTCGAAATCAAGCTATAGCTCCACACCGAACAAACAAGTGAAGCAGCTCATGATCACAACTTGCTAAGAAGTGATCATAAGAGATGTAGTAATGAAAATCCCAAACTTTCTCTCTTTGTCAAATTTTCCTCTCAAATATTAGAAGCTAACATCAAGAAGAGAAGAAGAAGAATCAAAAATCAAATTTATTTCCTTTTCTTTCTTCTTCTGATTGTGGAGAGTGGGTGGATGAGTGGCTCATCCTAATAAGTCACCCATCCACACTCTTCACAAAGCTTCTAAAAGTGAGTGGAAAATGTGCGCGCGCACACACATATACATATAACCAAACATGCAACAAAATACATATACCCGTATTTGTATCAAAATATGAATACCGTATTCGTATAAAAATACGAATACCCATATCCGTATTGAGATAAAAATGCTCGTATTCGTATTAAGATACAAATACCCGTGTTTATACAAATACTTGCATTCATATGAATATCGTGTTCATATCAAAATATAAATACCCGTATTCGTATAAAAATATGAATACCCAAAAGAGAGATAATTAGAGATATAATACTATATCACAATGATCCAGCTATCTTTCAAACATGCTATTATTATCAAAACGTCCGATTAAAATACGTGCACTAAATACACGTATTTAATCGAATCTGAGTGCATATCAAAATACGCACATACTATATCGTTTCGCCTGAACCGGAAAATCCTCTGCGTGGGAATCTAAAGACTCGACAATACGCTGGCAATGGGTTTAACCACGAGCACGTCAGCGATACTAGCTGTACATAACGGCTATCCAGGTATTGAACAAAAGGAAGGTCGACGAGCAAACTTATCTGTACCCCCTACTGAGCCTATTGGTAACAATCTCCGTACAGTCCGGTCTCTTCGTTTAAGAGTATCCCATGCCAGTCTAAGAGGATGGATAACATCAGATCCCTAATAACCCGATAAGTTGTGCTAATGTCAAGCACATTACCAACTGAGAAACTATTGATCTACTATCAGTAAATCTCATCCGTTCTAACCAGGGACTAATGGTGATGGCCAACCGAATACAACGCGACATCAACTCCCTATATCAGGAGAGACAAATTCCTGACGATCGCTCACTGCCTCCATATGACTCGGGACTATACCCAACTAAAATCTATTTGCACGACTCAGTAGAGCCGTGGTAGGGAAGTAATCTAAGTACAGTGGGAACCCACACAAGAAGTGACGGTCTTAGGTCAACAGACTACATGTGCTCATGTCAATTAAGAACTGCCATCAGACGATAGGTATAGCATCATCTAGAAGTTCTCAGCGAATCCGTCTGATGTACTCATCTCCAGTGAGCACATGTATACAGTCTTATGTGCAACATACCAATGGTTTTGAGACCTGCTACCGTCCCTCATCGGGATCTAAAAATGTATACACTAGTATACTCTGAAATATTGATGCCCAGTCTCGATACTCCCACGGCCAGGGATATTTAAGGACGTGCTTATAGACTACCCAACTCTCACTGGTATGATTACCGTCATAACTCTGGTAGTCAAGTAAAGATCCCACGGGTTTTATCATTATGTATTAACGACACGTAATAACCAGTAAAACATATACACATCAATGATAAAGACAAACCAGATAGTATACTACCATATCGAGTAAGATTGTTTTGCCTATATAGGTTCTCCTTCAATTGTCATAATTGCTTACTTTCGATTACAATAATTGGCTTGAGAACACTATAACCAACATGAATGATGTTTAGTGGTAATTTGGGTGTGGTTATATTAGACAATTTTTTGCTTGCGGTTGAGAGATGAAAGTTGGGGTTGGTGGGTTTAACAATTATGGGAATTGAAGGTGAAGCGGTATGGTTTGAAGGAGAGTGAGAAACTGGGCATGTGGTATCGGAGCGAGCGAAAGTTTTGCAATGCAAATATTGAGATGGTTTCCAATCATAAATGATTGGTTGCATATTGATATGTTCTCTTTGTTGGAGAGGGATTTCCTTCGGTAATTTTTTTTCCGGTTTTATTTCAACACAAAAGCGAGCAAACTCCATACGTGTTCCGTTGGATGTAAGTTCATCCATGAAAAGTGGAGTTCCAATAAAACTTTCAAGCTTTGTTAGAGCACGGTTGGTATACCATTCCGGCGGAAGATTAGGTAGTTTCATCCAAATTGGAATTGCAACAAAATTTCCTTTGTAATTTTCTTTCCTTGCTCTCATTCTTTAAGAATTAGGGGATGCCCATCAACAAACCAATATGCGGCATCTCCAATAAGAACCATATTTTCTAGATTAGAAAATTTAAAGAAGAAGAAACCTCCTTCCAAAGCGGATATTTGCACGCTATCCCGGCATCGCCATTGTTTTCCAAGAGACTCGACAGGATGACAATAAGGTCTTTTTCCAAGACAATAACCGACAAGAGAAAGACCCCACTTCTCTTTTGCTAATGGTTCATCCTCATCGGTAAGCTCAATGGTTCTCCACCTGGCGGAATAAAATTAAGTGATCGATTCCGGTTGGCAGTAGAAGATGTAAGTGTTTCTTTCCAATTTTTTTTGAAGAGTGTTGGGGTCAAAAATTACACCCCGGTTGACCAAGTCAAAATCAAAGTCAACCCCAAACCAAGTGGGCCTAAGCCCAGATCAAGCGGATGTATGCCCAAGTCGAGCCCGAACATGAAGAGGTCGGCCTCCCCCATGCCAAGAAGAAAACTATGTAATAAATAAGTTTGATATAATTTTCATGCATGAATGTAAAATAAATAGGCAAAAAGCCAAATCTTTGTGAAACTCATGGCTCATGTGCAAAAAAAAGTAAGCACATGAGACATGGGATGGACAAAATGCCATTTTGTAGAGCCCAAGGGGCTATGTGCAAATTCGTAAGCCTATATAAACCAACATGATAATGAAATGAAAGGAGGAATTCATTCCCCCTCAAAAATTAGGGTTTCTGTGCCTCTTTCTTCTTCCTCAAGGTTCTAAACCTTCTTATATTTTTTTGAATTAAATCAAGAGTTCGACTTTTCTTTTTCCAAAAATAAATAGTTTTTTCACAATAAAACCCTTGAAGGGGAGCTCAGATCTGCTATCAAATCCCTAAAAGGGGAGATTTTTAAGCTTTATCCCTTTTCCCCCAAGATCCAGCCAACAGATAGGAAGAAAAAAGAGACCCATCTCCAAAAATCCCATTTCGGGAGGATCTGAGGCTCAAAAGAAGATCCAAGACTAAAGAGGGGAGAAGAAGGGGGTCCCTGTTCCCCTCCGAACGGCGGCCTGGACGTTAGGGCGTCCGTGCCTGAGGTTCGGGGCAGATACTATTTGGTTTTATCCGTCCACCTCTCCGAAGATGCCAAGTTGATTTATGGCACCGTGTATCGAAGGTTTAGACGGATGCGGCCGATGTAGCAGACTTTGTCAGATTCCCCCTCGCTTGAGGGGTTTTTGATTGTGGGGACGCTCTTCCCTGCAGGCGCAAGCCCCTGCAGTTAATTACGCTACCGCTTTGCGGTAACAACTTTCTCCTTCTCCAGAATTTCACTTCGTGTCGTGTGTGTTTGTTTTGTTTGTGGCTGCCCGTGGATTGTATACGGAGACTGAGTAATGCCGTCGCCCGTAGGGCGTGGATTAGTCCAAATCCGTATTTACTTAGATTTGGGTTTGGTGTTTTTAGTTTAAGAATGCATTAGTCGCGTTGCGACTAAGATCAACTTAAACATTCGTCAAGGATACGTTAGTCTTGCTTTGGACTAAGATCAACCTGACGTGGTGATTCATTTAATTTATGGCCATCGGGACTCATCACCTCTCTAACATCGTTGAAGGATTACAACGATAGGTGTCAGAGGAGCTCAGAGATGTACCCTTGAACCAAAGCTGATTGAGGGTTTTATCATTCATTTAAATGTCTAAGGATGCGCTAGCCGTGTTTGGGGCTAAGATCAACTTAAACGGGACCGTTTAGATCCGGCAAAAGAGCATTTGGAGACTCTATTGTTCCAGTTTAGGGACGTAGTGGTCCACTTTCCAGTTTAGGGACGTGGTGGTCCATCGCCAGTTTAGGGACGTGGTGGTCCGATATTAGTTTAGGGACGTTCCGGTCCGATATTAGTTTAGGGACGTTCCGGTCCGATGTTAGTTTAAGGACGTTTCGGTCCATCATTAGTTTAGGGACGTTTCGGTCTGATGTTAGTTTAGGGACGTTTCGGTCCAATACCAGTTTAAGGACGTAGTGGTCCATTATTAGTTTAGGGACGTTTCGGTCCGATGCCAGTTTAGGGACGTAGTGGTCCATTATTAGTTTAAGGACATTTCGGTCCATCGCCAGTTTAGGGACGTGGTGGTCCGTCATTAGTTTAGGGACATTTCGGTCCGATGCCAGTTTAGGGACGTAGTGGTCCATCATTAGTTTAAGGACGTCTCGGTCCAATATTAGTTTAGGGACGTTTCGGTCCAATCGCCAGTTTAGGGACGTGGTGGTCCGTCATTAGTTTAGGGAGATTTCGGTCCGATACCAGTTTAGGGACGTAGTGGTCCATCATTAGTTTAAGGACGTCTCGGTCCAATATTAGTTTAGGGACGTTTCGGTCCATTATCGATGTGTGGTCGTTGGGACCCGTCACCTCTTTGACGTCGTTGAGGAATTACAACGATGGATGTCAAAGGAGTTCGGAGATGTACCCTCGAACCGGATGTAAATTGATTTAGGAGAGCCATTTTGCTCAGTCAATTTAATTTAAGGACTTATGGCCGAAATTGGGCTAAGTCCAGTTGAAATGTCCAATATTTTATTTGCTTTTGCATTGCATTTCTTTTTATTTTTTTTTTATTTGGGCCTTGCCCAGAAAGGATGCAGGGCATCAATTTGTTTTGGGCTCTGCCCCTTTAGGAATGATGCAAGGTATCAATTTTATTTGGGCTCTGCCCTTATATAAAGGATGCAAAGCATCAATTTATTTGGGCTCTGCCCATTTATTGCCTTGCAATTTATTTTGGCCTGTCAGGTCATTTTGATTTGGGCCTGGCCCTTCAAATAGTGCAAAGCACCAAGAATCTTTTGGATTCAAGAAAATGAGTGCAGAGCACTTTTTAATGATCTAAATTTAGATCAAAGAAGAGAAAAGAAAATCTTCTTTCTTTCTGTCTCAGAGAACCAGAGGTTCATAGCAAGTGCAAGGCACTATTTTTATTTATTTATTTATCTGAGAACCAGAGGTTCATAGCAAGTGCAAGGCACTATTTTTATTTATTTATTTATCTGAGAACCAGAGGTTCATAGCAAGTGCAAGGCACTATTTTTATTTATTTATTTATCTGAGAACCAGAGGTTCATAGCAAGTGCAAGGCACTATCTGTTGTGCGCACGTGCGTTGCACGTGTTGCCGCATGGCGGGCATACGTGCGTTGCACGTGGCGCACATGCGCATTATGAGGAGAAGCAAAGCTTCTATATATGGAGAACAAGCTCCTTTTAATATTATTAAATATTCCCATGTGGTGCGCACGTGCGTTGCACGTAGTGCCGCATGGCAAGCACACGTGCGTTGCACGTAGCGCACATGGCGCTTGCGCATATGCGCATTATGGAGGAGCATGCTCCTATCTTGGAGAACTAAGCTCCTTTGGAGAACTAAGCTCCTTTGAGTATTGAATCCTTTGAGGATTTAACTCTACCCTTTCTAAGAGGTATCCCCTCTTATTTATATGGGAGTGGTAGAGAAGACAGCTCTCCTTTTCCCGATGTGGGACAAAAAAATGCATTCCCCATGTAGTAGAGCATTACTTTAGATTACACGTGTATAACACATTTGCTCATAACTTTTGATCTCGGATGAATTATGAGGCCCATAATATATCAAATCGAAGGTCTTTTCGAGATGCTTTCAATATCATCAGAATTTAGCTGTTTTTCGTTCCGGAGTTTGTCAAAATACAGCTCGGAAAATACTGGTTCGCATCTTCTTCCTTAAATCACATGTGCATAGACATTTGCTCATAACTTTTGATCCCGGATGAATTATGAGGCCCATAATATATCAAATCGAAGGTTTTATCGAGACACTTTCGATACAAATAGAATTTATCCATTTCTCATTCGGGAGTTTGTCAAAAAACAGCCCGGAAGATACTGGTTCGTATTTCCTTAAGCGTATCGCTGCCATTTGATACCTTGGACTCTTTTGCGCAGAAATTTTTGGTGGGAACAAATGCCCCCCACTACTTTGCCCACGTAAGTATGTACGTGGGTGAAGTAGTGCAGAGTTATGCAGAGTTATGCATGGCGTATGGCCAGTTTTGGGTTGATGTATCACTTTCAGAATCTTGATCTGAGAAGATAACGAGCGGACACAAGCGTCGTCATTTATCTTTGACTCAAATCTCAACTCTTAAGGGATATAGTTCCAACCCTTAACTCCATGAGCCGCATCCTTCTATTTCTTTTTTTGTCTCACTCTGGCGTGGAGTAGTTCATACGCTTATGAGTAAGTTCTCCATTTCAGCGGCATGTAGCTTTGGCAAGTGTGGCCCATAGATGGTCGGCCCATCTTGACTTCTTTGCAGGGCAGTGATGGCTTAGGAGACAGGGGTAGGATCTGCCACCTAAGGCTTTTCAACTTTACGAGCCGTGAGGGTCTCATAAAGACTTTTCTCCCTACGAGTCGTGAGGATCTCGTAGGTGTATTTTCTCCTTGGGAATCGTGAGAATTCCTAAGTGTGTTTTCTCTTATAAGTCGTAAGGATCCTATAAGAGAGTTTTCCCTCTTACGAGTCGAGAGGACCCGTAAGCGGTTGTTTCCCTCCTTATCGAGATTCGACTTTGGAGAGTGTGACCCGTGGATAGTATGCAAGAGACCGTTTAGGATTGACTTGCAGGGTCCCATTGTTTCAGGAAGCAAGTTTTTGAATCCTTACTGCCTGAGATGTGAGTCAAAGAAGCTATCATCACGGAGTGTTTGTATCCGTGAGTTGAGAAGTTTTGCGAGGGATTATTTGTTTCCCAAGCGCCAAGGACTATTTGTGTCTTTGGGGTTTGAAACGAGTCGATGGTTCCTACGGAGGCAGTGGTGGCTCTGCAGGTCGACGCGGATCAGGAGGCTCTCGTCAAGGTGTGTTTGTATCCGTGAGTTGAGAAGTTTTGCGAGGGATTATTTGTTTCCCGAGCGCCAAGGATTATTTGTGTCCTTGGGGTTTGAAACGAGTCGAGGGTTCCTACGGAGGCACTGGTGGCTCTGCGGGTCGACGCGGATCAGGAGGCTCTCGTCAAGGAGTGTTTGTATCCGTGAGTCGAGGAATTTGCCGGGATTATTTGTTTCCCGAGCGCCAAGGATTATTTGTGTCCTTGGGGTTTGAAACGAGTCGAGGGTTCCTACGGAGGCACTGGTGGCTCTGCGGGTCGACGCGGATCAGGAGGCTCTCGTCAAGGAGTGTTTGTATCCGTGAGTTGAGAAGTTTTGCGAGGGATTATTTGTTTCCCAAGCGCCAAGGATTATTTGTGTCCTTGGGGTTTGAAACGAGTCGATGGTTCCCATGGAGGCGCTGGTGGCTCTGCGAGTCGACGCGGATCAGAAGGCTCTCGTCAAGGAGTGTTTGTATCCGTGAGTTGAGAAGTTTTGCGAGGGATTATTTGTTTCCCAAGCGCCAAGGATTATTTGTGTCCTTGGGGTTTGAAACGAGTCGATGGTTCCCACGGAGGCGCTGGTGGCTCTGCGAGTCGACGCGGATCAGAAGGCTCTCGTCAAGGAGTGTTTGTATCCGTGAGTTGAGAAGTTTTGCGAGGGATTATTTGTTTCCCAAGCGCCAAGGATTATTTGTGTCCTTGGGGTTTGAAACGAGTCGATGGTTCCCACGGAGGCGCTGGCGGCTCTGCGAGTCGACGCGGATCAGAAGGCTCTCGTCAAGGAGTGTTTGTATCCGTGAGTTGAGAAGTTTTGCGAGGGATTATTTGTTTCCCAAGCGCCAAGGACTATTTGTGTCTTTGGGGTTTGAAACGAGTCGATGGTTCCCACGGAGGCGCTGGTGGCTCTGCGAGTCGACGCGGATCAGAAGGCTCTCGTCAAGGAGTGTTTGTATCCGTGAGTTGAGAAGTTTTGCGAGGGATTATTTGTTTCCCAAGCGCCAAGGATTATTTGTGTCCTTGGGGTTTGAAACGAGTCGATGGTTCCCACGGAGGCGCTGGTGGCTCTGCTAGTCGACGCGGATCAGAAGGCTCTCATCAAGGAGTGTTTGTATCCGTGAGTTGAGAAGTTTTTGTTGAAGTCATTGGCTTCTTCGGTTGAAATGAACCGTTGAGGTTTGGCTTCGTCGTTTGACGGAATCCGCTGGGGAAGTATGGTTCCTTCTTTGTTTACGCCCTTGGATTGTATACAGGGATCGATGTGATCTTAACTGTAGGGCCAAAGTTTTATCATTTCTTCTTTTTATTTTATTTTATTTCCGCGATGCTCTATCATTTCAGCTTTTATATCGCGAAAGTCGCGATTGCCCAATCATTTCGGCTATTTTTCGCGGTGCCCAATCATTTCGGCTTTTTATTTTATTTTTACCCGCTGCTTTTTATTGCGGGTTGCCCGATCATTTCGGCTATTTCTTCATGCATATATTTTTACTTGCTGCTTTTTTATTGCAGGTCGCCCCATCATTTCGGCTATTTCGTATGCATGTGCGGCCTACTGGCTTTTCGCTGTAAACCTGAAATTGGACACCGATTTCGGCATCAGCACCGCTACAACTGGGATATTGCCAGGAGCGAATCATCATTTGCCTCTGTCGTTGTCAAACAAAGAAGGCTTAGCGACCAGGTTTTAGGTCCTGTCGACTAAGGCTTTTGACTTCATGAGCCGTAAGGGTTTCGTGAAGGTATTTCTCCCTACGAGTCGTGGGGATCTTGTAGGTGTATTTTCTCCTTAGGAGTCGTAAGGATCCCTAAGTGTTTGTTTCTCTGTAAGTCGCAAGTGATCCTACAGGAGGGCTTTCTCCTTGTAAGTCGAGAGGATTTACAAGGGTTGTTTACCATGCAAACATATCCCTAGTTTCAGATGGGACTTAGTTAGGGGAATGTTTATTCGCGCCCGTGGATTGTATACAAGGGTCAATATTGAACCACTTGTAGGGCAATATTGGAAGTTTGTGGGGGTTTGCTTAAGCACAGGTTTAGGTCTCTGTGACTTAAGACTTTCAAATCCTATGAGCCGTGAGGGTCCCATAAGAGAGTTCTCCTTACGAGTCGTGAGGATCTCGCAAGTGTATTTTCTCCTTAGGAATCGTGGGGATCCCTAAGTGTGTTGCTCCTTTGTGAGTCGTAAGGATCTCACGCAAGTGGTTTCTCCTTACAAGGTCGAGAGGACTCTATAAGGGTTCTTTAACGAAGTTGCGCCCTTTCGGGTTTTCACAAATATTCGCCGGTAGTCCTGCTGTTTTTACTCACAGAGCCCTTTTCATCCGTGCCCATTTTGCTTATGGACATACCGTTTTTTTTTCTTTCTTTTTCTTTTTCTCTCTTTTTTTTTTTTTTTAACGAGGTCGCGCCCTTTCGGGTTTTCACGAACACTCGTCGGTAGCCCTGCTGTTTTTACTCATGGAGCCCTTTCGGGTTTTCATCCGTGCCCATTTTGCTTGTGGACGTACCGTTTTTTTTTGTGTTTTTTTTGTTTTTTATTTTTTATTAACACGTCAGCCTGAAGATGCTGCGGGTTGGGAGTAGTTTAACGACGTTTCGGTCATTTGCAAGTTTTAGGACATTGAGGTCCGTCGTTAGTTTAAGGACATCTCGGTCCGTTGTTAGTTTAAGGACGTTTCGGTCCGTTATCCAGTTTTAGGACGTAGTGGTCCGTTAGGCTTTCTCTATGAATGAGCATGATGCCCCCGGCGTGTCCATATTTTTCGGAGCATGCGGTTGTGGCGGGTTCACCTTCCAAAATTCGGACAACGCGAACTTGCCCTGTTGGTATTGGTCTTCAACCCAGTTCTTGAAGACGTAGCAATCCTCGATCAGATGACCTACCGTTTGGTGGTAAGGGCAATAATTAGGATTATTAATATCGCCTGGCCGCAATGGACGTTTTGGATTCGGCAGATTGATGAGTCTGTCGCACACTGCCAGCTCGAACAGTCCCCTTATTTTATCTTGCGGAAACGAGTAAGGACGTTTCAACTTTTCTTGGAGGGATTGCCGCTTGTTGCTTTGGCAAGCAACCGGTCTAGGGTCACCTGATTGTTGGTGAGTGCTGGCGACGAGGGCCGTTTTTCTTTTTCCTTTATCCTTTTTGTTCGATCCTTTGTTTACGGGGCCGAGATTTTTTCCGAGTAGCATGCGATTGCACGGCTGAACGTTCTCGCAGATTCTCAATTCCTTTATTTTTGAAATAGATTCCCCGATGGAAGAGTTGGGGGTAGCTTCTTCGTCAGAGTCGCTTCCAAAGGTGATAATTTGTGATCCCTTGAAGTCGGCTATATGACAGTCGGCGGTGGCTCTTTTGCGCTCATATATCGCATTTTTCCGATGTCCACAAGCTTCACACTTTGTCCTGTCGAAGTGTTGCTTTTGAGCGACATACCCTTGCCACCAACAGTTAAAGGAATCGCAGTCTTCGGTAGGATGTATGATCTTCTGATGATATAAACAGAAGTTAGGGTGCATCTCTACCTCAGAGAAAGGATTTTCTTCGGAGGGCGGTAGCTTCATTCCTACTGATAGAGCTTTGGCGAACCGTTTCCTCGTCTTGAATTTATTTTTACCCGCAGTGTATGGCTTTTGATTTGACGGGAATACCTTGGTTCTTTCCATTATGGCCATTTCATGCTCTTGATTGGCTTTTGCTTTCAAACGAATTTCATTTAGGAAGGCATCGATCAACTTGTCTGACGGCCGCGAAATTTCTGTTTCAGGGTCCGCCGTTGATTTCTCAGCGCAAGGATCCTCCTCCTCATCCGTCAGTGAATGAGAAATCACATGACAAGTCGCTACGTAGTCTTCGGATTCATCCGATAAGTTTTCTCCATTGTTTTCATCCTCGACGAAAGAACAAGTTGCCCCCGGCGTGTCCGTCTTCTTTGGAGAGTGCGGCTGTGGGGGGTTTACCTTCCAGCTTTCAGACAGCGTGAACTTGCCTTGCAGGTATTGATCCTCAATCCATCCCTTAAAGACGAAACAATCCTCAATCGGGTGACTTACCGTTTGGTGGTAAGGGCAATAATTGGGATTATTAAGATCGCCTGGCTGCGACAGACGCTTTGGACTTAGCAGATTGATGAGTCTGTTACGCACTGCCAGCTCAAACAGTCTTCTCGTTTTATTCTGAGGAAACGAGTAAGGACGTCCTAGCCTCTCTTCGAGGGATGGGCGTGGACGCACGTTGTTTTGGCGAGCGACCGGCTTTGAGTTGCTCGGCTGTTGCTGAGCGTTGGTGACGATGATCGCTTTTCCTTTCTCATTTCGGGGATCGGGTCTTGGAGGAGACGGTCTATGGCCCATCTGGTCCATTTGGGCTAATTTGTCGATCAAGGCCTGGAAGGTGGTCGGCCTGAAGAACATCATGAATTGCGAGATGGTCGCCTGCGGATCGAGAGTGCCCACAAACATGCCTACCGCAGGAGCCTCTTCTATGCGTTGTTCGCATTTCGACCATAGGTTCCGCCATCGTGTTGCGTATTGGACACATGTTTCGCCTGACCTTATCCTGGCATTTATCAGTGCTGTAATCGGGGTGCGTTCACTAGCACTTGCAAATCTTTGTGTAAACAGCAGTTCCATCTCTGCAAATGTTTTGACAGAGTCGTTAGGTAGCTCCGAATACCATTCAAAGGCTGTTTCTGCTAAGCTGCCGACGAATTGACGTAGCAACAATTTGTCACCGCCTCCAGTATTGCCGCATAAGGCCCTGAATTGAGCGACATGCTGATGCGGATTCCCTGTCCCTTTATATACGTGGAATTTAGGGATCGTATATCCTGGCGGGTAATTGATATGGTCATACCAGCTCGGATACGGTCGTCCGGTTCTAACAATTTGCCCAGCCGCTTCATTCGCCTGATGAACCCGGATCTGCTGAGCTATATATTCGTCTAGATCAACTTTGGAGATTGCCTCCTCCTTGGCTGTTGATAGAGCCGGCGGAGGATTTGACGTTTCTCCCCTGTCGTCTTCAAGGACGATCGGAGGATCTTCGGCAGGAGGGTCCGGCTGTAACATCATCCCTACCATATCTTGGAAGAGGAACGCCATCTGTTTTATGTTAGCCGCTTGCTCTGCAGCTTCTTTGTCCCTCTTTTCGAGGACTCTGCGTAAAAAGTCAGCGTCGGTTTCTTGTTCTTGACGCTCATCCGAAGACGTTTCAGAGCTTTCTTTTGGCTCAGTGAGTGCAGCCATTGTAGTCATCATTTCCTGAAGCTTTTGTTGTTGCTCCTGGGCTTTCGTCACGGATCGGGTGAGCGGTCGGTGGCCCATAGAAGTGCGGCTTTCCTCCTTTCCAGAAGCCATATAAACAGTGTGCACCACCATGCCCCCAGACTTGGGGCGTTTGTGTTCGGTGTCTTTGCGATTTGCCGAAGACACAGGGGCTTCTTGCGGCCTCCTTTTTTGAGTGATTGGAGTTAAGGGAGCCGTTGTAGTGGGCACCCAAGTAGCTTTTGCTTTTTGTGCTTTGACAGAGTAATCCTTCCCCTGCCGAACCTTCATCTTTTTCTGTCGTCGGAGGCAGTCTTGATCGATCACCGACTCTTGAACTTGTCGCCAGACTTTGTAAATTTTAGAGGACAGCCGTTGAAGGGGCTGCTCTAGCTTCTTCTCTGGAATATTCTTCACAGATGAATGAGTTCGCTTTAGCACCGCAGTAGGAGAGTTTCTGCGCACCGAGTTCAGCAACTCAAAGCTGTTCTTGGTTGGAACAGCAGTATCGATCTCCACCATTAGAGTTGGAGGAGTAAGTCCAGAGGGGGAGTTGCCCCCAGCCTTCTTCACTCGGCGCCAGTAGCGACGTCGGGCATGTCGTGCTGATGGAGTTGTTTCAGCTATAGGGGTGACCTCCTCATGCCCCCTGTGTTGGTCAGAATATACCGATACCAGCTTTTTAAAGATCGACGTCCGTTGAGCGGGGACGGCCAACTTGTCAGAAGCGGACTTCTGAACATGGGAAGCAACCTTGGTGATTTTGCCAGGAACGGGAGTTGGGATGGCTATCCGTTTCGGGATAACGCCTTCTGGTATGGCAGGCTTCTTCATGGGCCCGATGGAGCTCTGGCCTAATCCATTAAAACCTGAAGCAGTGAAGTTGGATGACTCGTTGAGAGGGGTCGCGGCAGTGGCAAGTCGGTCGAAGACCAACTTCTTTGGAGCTTCTTGCGATGTTATTGGGGCATTGAAGCTTATCAATGGGAGCATAGTCCCGAAGAACAATCCAGCGGTGGCCTGAGTTACTTGCTCCACTGGCATCTTGAAAAGGGAGGCCGCTTGGGGCCCATAAGTCACTCCTCCGGACGGGATGGAGCGAGAGATGCAGTTGCAGGTAGTGCAGTCTGAAGCCATTGATCTTCTGTTTCCTGCACGAAGCAAGATACCAAATCTTAGTACCTCGAATCCACAGGCAACCACAGCAAATCGCGATTCGTTCGCGAACACGACACACGAAGTGTGGAGTGGAAAGAGGAAAAGGTCCCACCGGGCGTGCCAGAATCTGTTCCCCTCCGAACGGCGGCCTGGACGTTAGGGCGTCCGTGCCTGAGGTTCGGGGCAGATGCTATTTGGTTTTATCCGTCCACCTCTCCGAAGATGCCAAGTTGATTTATGGCACCGTGTATCGAAGGTTTAGACGGATGCGGCCGATGTAGCAGACTTTGTCAGATTCCCCCTCGCTTGAGGGGTTTTTGATTGTGGGGACGCTCTTCCCTGCAGGCGCAAGCCCCTGCAGTTAATTACGCTACCGCTTTGCGGTAACAACTTTCTCCTTCTCCAGAATTTCACTTCGTGTCGTGTGTGTTTGTTTTGTTTGTGGCTGCCCGTGGATTGTATACGGAGACTGAGTAATGCCGTCGCCCGTAGGGCGTGGATTAGTCCAAATCCGTATTTACTTAGATTTGGGTTTGGTGTTTTTAGTTTAAGAATGCATTAGTCGCGTTGCGACTAAGATCAACTTAAACATTCGTCAAGGATACGTTAGTCTTGCTTTGGACTAAGATCAACCTGACGTGGTGATTCATTTAATTTATGGCCATCGGGACTCATCACCTCTCTAACATCGTTGAAGGATTACAACGATAGGTGTCAGAGGAGCTCAGAGATGTACCCTTGAACCAAAGCTGATTGAGGGTTTTATCATTCATTTAAATGTCTAAGGATGCGCTAGCCGTGTTTGGGGCTAAGATCAACTTAAACGGGACCGTTTAGATCCGGCAAAAGAGCATTTGGAGACTCTATTGTTCCAGTTTAGGGACGTAGTGGTCCACTTTCCAGTTTAGGGACGTGGTGGTCCATCGCCAGTTTAGGGACGTGGTGGTCCGATATTAGTTTAGGGACGTTCCGGTCCGATATTAGTTTAGGGACGTTCCGGTCCGATGTTAGTTTAAGGACGTTTCGGTCCATCATTAGTTTAGGGACGTTTCGGTCCGATGTTAGTTTAGGGACGTTTCGGTCCAATACCAGTTTAAGGACGTAGTGGTCCATTATTAGTTTAGGGACGTTTCGGTCCGATGCCAGTTTAGGGACGTAGTGGTCCATTATTAGTTTAAGGACATTTCGGTCCATCGCCAGTTTAGGGACGTGGTGGTCCGTCATTAGTTTAGGGACATTTCGGTCCGATGCCAGTTTAGGGACGTAGTGGTCCATCATTAGTTTAAGGACGTCTCGGTCCAATATTAGTTTAGGGACGTTTCGGTCCAATCGCCAGTTTAGGGACGTGGTGGTCCGTCATTAGTTTAGGGAGATTTCGGTCCGATACCAGTTTAGGGACGTAGTGGTCCATCATTAGTTTAAGGACGTCTCGGTCCAATATTAGTTTAGGGACGTTTCGGTCCATTATCGATGTGTGGTCGTTGGGACCCGTCACCTCTTTGACGTCGTTGAGGAATTACAACGATGGATGTCAAAGGAGTTCGGAGATGTACCCTCGAACCGGATGTAAATTGATTTAGGAGAGCCATTTTGCTCAGTCAATTTAATTTAAGGACTTATGGCCGAAATTGGGCTAAGTCCAGTTGAAATGTCCAATATTTTATTTGCTTTTGCATTGCATTTCTTTTTATTTTTTTTTTATTTGGGCCTTGCCCAGAAAGGATGCAGGGCATCAATTTGTTTTGGGCTCTGCCCCTTTAGGAATGATGCAAGGTATCAATTTTATTTGGGCTCTGCCCTTATATAAAGGATGCAAAGCATCAATTTATTTGGGCTCTGCCCATTTATTGCCTTGCAATTTATTTTGGCCTGTCAGGTCATTTTGATTTGGGCCTGGCCCTTCAAATAGTGCAAAGCACCAAGAATCTTTTGGATTCAAGAAAATGAGTGCAGAGCACTTTTTAATGATCTAAATTTAGATCAAAGAAGAGAAAAGAAAATCTTCTTTCTTTCTGTCTCAGAGAACCAGAGGTTCATAGCAAGTGCAAGGCACTATTTTTATTTATTTATTTATCTGAGAACCAGAGGTTCATAGCAAGTGCAAGGCACTATTTTTATTTATTTATTTATCTGAGAACCAGAGGTTCATAGCAAGTGCAAGGCACTATTTTTATTTATTTATTTATCTGAGAACCAGAGGTTCATAGCAAGTGCAAGGCACTATCTGTTGTGCGCACGTGCGTTGCACGTGTTGCCGCATGGCGGGCATACGTGCGTTGCACGTGGCGCACATGCGCATTATGAGGAGAAGCAAAGCTTCTATATATGGAGAACAAGCTCCTTTTAATATTATTAAATATTCCCATGTGGTGCGCACGTGCGTTGCACGTAGTGCCGCATGGCAAGCACACGTGCGTTGCACGTAGCGCACATGGCGCTTGCGCATATGCGCATTATGGAGGAGCATGCTCCTATCTTGGAGAACTAAGCTCCTTTGGAGAACTAAGCTCCTTTGAGTATTGAATCCTTTAAGGATTTAACTCTACCCTTTCTAAGAGGTATCCCCTCTTATTTATATGGGAGTGGTAGAGAAGACAGCTCTCCTTTTCCCGATGTGGGACAAAAAAATGCATTCCCCATGTAGTAGAGCATTACTTTAGATTACACGTGTATAACACATTTGCTCATAACTTTTGATCTCGGATGAATTATGAGGCCCATAATATATCAAATCGAAGGTCTTTTCGAGATGCTTTCAATATCATCAGAATTTAGCTGTTTTTCGTTCCGGAGTTTGTCAAAATACAGCTCGGAAAATACTGGTTCGCATCTTCTTCCTTAAATCACATGTGCATAGACATTTGCTCATAACTTTTGATCCCGGATGAATTATGAGGCCCATAATATATCAAATCGAAGGTTTTATCGAGACACTTTCGATACAAATAGAATTTATCCATTTCTCATTCGGGAGTTTGTCAAAAAACAGCCCGGAAGATACTGGTTCGTATTTCCTTAAGCGTATCGCTGCCATTTGATACCTTGGACTCTTTTGCGCAGAAATTTTTGGTGGGAACAGTCCCCTTTGATCATCTCCAAAGATTTCTATGAGTTTAACTCCATTCAAGATCTGCTGGAGTTTAACTCCATAAATCAAACCCTTTTTTAGGAGTTTAACTCCATTCAACATCTTTCGGAGTTTAACTCCATAAATAAAAAATTCTCTTTCGGAGTTTAACTCCTAATCCGGGGCTAAAAGCCCATTCTTTCCGCAGGCGCCCAGCGCCCACGTGCCTGGCGCGTGAGGCGCTGGCGCCCAGTATCAGCATCTAGTGCCGCGCTCACGTGCCGGACGCGTGAGGCGCTGGCGCCCATTATCAGCATCTAGTTCCTAGCGCCCATGTGCCGGGCACATGAGGCGCTAGCGCCCAACGCCAACATTCAGTGCCCAGCGCCCGCGTGCCACGCACATGAGGCGCTGGCGCCCATTTGTCCTTTGGACGCTATTCACCCCTCTTTTTTCATGCACTCCACACTAAAAATACCTCCTCCGTTAGAAATTTTTTTCTAACGGGACGCTGCCCTGCACCCCGCAAAGGGGCTGCTAACCCCCTTGACCTCCAGCCCGCTATCCGTGTAGCGGGCCCCCCGTAAACTCTGCGTGGCCCCCGATATATCCAAAACCCCTCAAGACACACATATGCACACTACACATTGAGTTCGCATGACCGGTTTGACCCGTCAATCGGAGGTTCTCTCGCTCCAAAAGCGAGGGGTAATTAACGGCAGCTTAGTCCGCGGCTGCCGGAGATTCGGATCCCCACAATCAATAAATCCCCGCCTACCCTAGGCAGGGGAAATCTGTAGTACGCCTGACAAGCGACACGTATTCCCATCTCAATGGGGTGACGGAAAACACCCTACAGATTCTGGCACGCCCGGTGGGACCAATCTCTCCTCCCATATTTTGGGTTAAACGTTCATGCGAACTCAATCAATATACATATCGATTGCATGTACTGAAATCATGTTTCTATTTGCAGGTTAACAATTTCCAATTGCAATTTTCGGATGCAGCAAAAATGTCTCTAAGGACAAGCTCAGCTCTCAACACGTCTTTCATCTCCTACACGATGAAGATAGACGCCAGGACGGTTCTCCCGGTCAGTCTCGGGCGACAGTGGGAGGAGCCGCTGCTACCATTTGGCTCTATTCTGTTCGTGCCAGCTAGCGTCATCCCAGCTTCTCAAGCTCCAGTAATAGACAGACCGGCCTCGAAAAGCAGGAGGCCAAATGTGGTGATCTCGAGGGCACTGTTCCCCTCCGAATGGCGGCCGCGACGTGAGGACGTCTAGCCTAAGATTTGGGGCAGATGCTATATGGTTTTATCCGTCTACCTCTCCGAAGATGCCAGGTTGATTTATGGCACCATGTATCGGAGGTTTAGACGGATGCGGCCGATATAGCAGACTTCGTCAGATTCCCCCTCACTTGAGGGGTTTTTGATTGTGGGAACGCTTTTCCCTGCAGGCGCAAGCCCCTGCAGTTAATTACGCTACCGCATCGCGGTAGCCACTTTCTCCTTCTCAAGAATTTCACTTTGTGTCGTGTGTGTTTGTTTTGTTTGTGGTTGCCCGTGGATTGTATACGGAGACTAAGTGATGTCGTCGCCCGTAGGACGTGGATTAGTCCAAATCCGTATTTACTTAGATTTGGGTTTGGTGTTTTTAGTTTAAGGATACGTTAACCGTATTGAGGCTAAGATCAACTTAAACATCTGTTAAGGATACGTTAGTCCTGTTTTAGACTAAGATCAACTTAACGTGGTGATCCATTTAATATATAGCCGTCGGGACTCGTCACCTCTCTGACGTCGTTGAAAGATTACAACGATAGGTGTCAGAGGAGTTCGGAAATGTACCCTTGAACCAAAGTCGATTTGGAGTTTTATAGTCCATTTGAATATTTTAAGGATGCGTTAGCCGTGTTTGGGGCTAAGATCAACTTAAACGGGACCGTTTAGATCCGGTAAAAGAGCATTTGAAGGCTCTATTGTTCCAGTTTAGGGACGTGGTGGTCCATATTCCAGTTTAGGGACGTGATGGTCCATCGCCAGTTTAAGGACGTTTCGGTCCAATATTAGTTTAAGAACGTTTCGGTCCATCGCCAGTTTAAGGACGTCTCGGTCCAATATTAGTTTAAGGACGTTTCAGTCCAATATTAGTTTAAGGACGTCTCGGTCCAATATTAGTTTAGTTTAAGGACGTTTCGGTCTACGAATTTAAGGACCCCGCAGTCCAAGTTGATGTGTGGTCGTCGGGACCCGTCACCTCTCTGACGTCGTTGAAGGATTACAACGATAGGTGTCAGAGGAGTTCGGAGATGCACCCTTAAACCGGAGGTAAATTGATTTAAGAGAGCAATCTTGCTCAGTCAATTTAATTTGAGGACTTACGGCCAAAATTGGGCTAAATCCAGTTGGAAATGTTCAGCATTTTATTTGCTTTTGCATTGCATTTCTTTTTATTTTTATTTGGGCTCTGCCCATAAAGGATGCAGAGCATCAATTTGTTTTGGGCTCTGCCTATTTATAAATGATGCAGAGCATCAATTTTACTTGGGCTCTGCCCTTTTTATTGCTTTGCAATTTATTTTGGCCTGCTAAGTCTTTTTGACTTGGGCCTGGCACTTTAACAAAAGAAATGCATTGCATTTTTCAGACGCTTTGCGCCAATCAAAGAGCGCAAGCGCTTGTGATGATGACACGTGTCATGCAGCGCAGTGCGCTGCGCTAGTGCGCTACGCTTGCGCTGCTGACACGTGGCGCTCTCTGGTGGCTTGCACCAGCCCAAGAGCGCAACAGTGCAGATTTATAAGTGCAAAGCACTATTAATTTGAGAATCTTTTAGATTCAAGAACCAATGGTTCATAAAAGAAGTGCAAAGCACTATTTGTTTTTCTTTGATCTAATGAGAGTCAAAGAAAACAAGTATTTCTTGTTTTTCTTATTTAAAGAACCAGTGGTTCATAAGAAGTGCAAAGCACTGTTTTTTTTATGTGAAGATCATTGATCTTGTTCTTAGATTCATGATCTATTAGAAGAAATTTCATCTATTTTTATGAAGGTTTTTACCTTTTTTCTTCTTGAAATTTCTTCAGAGTTCTCTCTATTTGAAATTTTTGATTTCTCACAAAATGTTGATGATTTTGAATTGAGGTCTAGGGTCTTTTTTATAGTGCCCATAAATTAGTTAAAGAGATTTTTCTCTGAGTGATTTGGGGAATTTCCCTCACCGTTGGATCTTTGATCCAAAGGCTTCTGTTTTACAGAAGAAAATCTTCTTGTTTTAACAAGAACAGAAAGATTTCTTTAAAATTTTCATTCTGTTTGGCGCAAATGCTCCAGCGCGTGACACGTGTCAGGCAACGCACAACGCAACTGCGCCAGCGCATCTGCGCTGACACGTGTCGCGCAGCGCACAGCAACTGCGCTGACACGTGTCGCGCAGCGCAGTGCTTGCGCAACTGAAGCGTTGCTTCCTTTTGTTTTTCAATAGAGCTTTGCTCTGATTGGGCGCGCTGCCTTAGGCGCTGCACTGATGTATCATTTTTTGACACGTGGTGCGTTGCGCCCAGCGTACAGAATCCGAAGCGTTGCTTCATTTATTAGAATTTAAATTTTCAAAATAGAGCTTTGCTCTGATTGGGAGAATCAGAAGCGTTGCTTCATTTCCCGTCTTGGAATTTGAACAGAGCCTTGCTCTGATTGGGTAAACAGGCACCACTACCTAAACGCAAGTCGGTGTTTGAACGACTTTCCTTGGCCCCGGCTGGGAGCAAGGACATCAACACCAACAAAGCAACAAGGCATCTTGGGCAAGCTCCAGCGGTGACCCTGACGACTGCTCAATCGGGTATTTTCTTTAAGCTCCCTGTCAATCGACTCACGATAGCTTTTTGGATGACGGATGCCCGTCAAGCCCTTAAAATCGAGAAGCTAAGACAGAAAAGGCTCAGATACAGAGCCAGCAACAGGGCCAGGGCTCATGCTAGGCTGAACTTCATGAGGTTCCAAGAATAGAGTTACCCCGCTAAAGACAAAGAGATGGCTGGATATGTGGTCCACACTGTCTACATGGTGGGTACGCCCAGCAAGAGCAAGGACGGGGCTGCTACATCTCAAATCCAACCTGGTATGAATCTGGCTGCCACTTTCCAAGTCCGGCATCCTCTGGAAGGTAATGAGAACCCTTCCAGTGAAGCTGATAAGCAGAGAGATTCGTTGGTTCATGAGGAGTCGGGCTCGAAAAGCGAAGAGGAGCCAATCTTCCGTCCCAAGACCGCAGAACAGCAACTTCTCCAAGAGCTCCAGAAGCATCTCAGAAACAAAGACAAAGAGATGGCCAAGCTCTACTAAAAAATTGACGACTTGACGAACGTCATCTTACAGCTCATGGCCCGACTTGCCTTTAGCCGCCCAATCAAGTGCAGGGCTCTGCTCATGAACTGGGAAACGGTGTCCCGAGCCAGTCGATGCCTATTCCCTCAAATCCAAAGGTGGACGAACCGCATGAAAGTCGGTCGCATCCTATCTTGGGAAATGTCTTGGCTACCGATGACAGCAACCCGCTAACGCAAGATCAAATCATGGATTTGGTCGCCAATAAAGTCAAAACATTGGTAGCCGAAACCGGAGAGCAAAAAGATATCAGCAGTAGCGGGAGACCATATCATGCTCGGTACGATCTTGTGGAGTTTCCCGCTGGCTATGTCATCCCCAAATTTGAAAGGTTCGATGGGACGGGAAATGCGAACGACACATTGCCCAATTTAAAGCATCATGCGCGAATACTGGGGGAAATGATGCGCTCCTCCTCCACCAGTTCGTTAATAGCTTAACCGATATCGCTTTCGACTGGTACGCGAGCATACCGGATGGCTCCGTTACTACTTTCGTCCAAATGGAATCTCTGTTCCGACAAAGATTCATGAGTGTCAACGATAAGATCACCATTGTCGACCTCGTAAGGGCCAAGCCAAAGAACAATGAAAGCAACATAGATTTTATAACCCGATGGCGTAATCTCTCCGTCAAATGTGAACCGCCGATAGAGCAGGACCAATCTGTCGGCCTCCTCGTCGGAAATCTCAACAATTGGATGGTCTCGTTTCTATGCACCGCGGGTCTCAAAACATTCCAAGAGCTGACCATGAAAGTTTAGATGTTGGAGCGCTCAAAGCAGGACTCCTCCTCTGATTCCCAAAATAACAATAGGTCCTAGAGAAACCGAAAGGACGATAATCGCAAAGGCGGAAATTCCGATGATGCTGAATCTTTTAACACTTCGGCTAACCGAAATAAGCAAGGGATGAGCGGGCCTAATGCTAACCGGCCTCGGAAGCCAGTGTTCGGAGAGGGAGAAGAATCTCTACTGAAAGAGAAACCGGATAAGTCTATTCCTTCAGAAGGGACAAAATCCATAAAATATTCAAAGACACCCTAAGAAACGGTATACAATTGCCAAAATCAAAAAGACCGCAAGAAGCGAATATGACCGACGACCCCAAATATTGCCCCTATCACAGAGTGATAGGTCATGCCATCGAGGACTGCTTCGTCTTCAAAGATTGGGTCGAAAAGCAATACAAGGCAGGAGAGATAGAACTGTCTAAAGGTGTGTTAACGAACAGTCAAGTTGCGGCCGCCAATTTCATACAAACGGAGACCGAAGTCTTTCGGGAACCTGATTCTCTTAGGCTCTGAATTTCTCTGAAAAGAGCGGACCAAGGAAACAAGATAAGAGCCGAACGAGCAACATTGCCAATGAAGAAGCAATAGACGGGTACACAACCCATACGGTCCACATGATGGAGCCCAGAGGGACAAGTCCTCCTACGCTTTATAGCCATGACGATAACGTGGTTGTTGCCATCCAACACCGGCTCGGTCCAGACGACAAAGAGCCCGCTTATGAAATCAATCCAAAGGAGCCCGTGGTTTCTACAGAATCGAGCCCAGGCTCCAACCGTTGACCACCATGTCGTTAAACTGGGGACAATCTACCACCACGTCGTTAAACTAGGAACAGTGGACCACCATGTCGTTAAACTGGGAACACACGACTCCTAAGTCATTAAACTAGGAATGTAAAAAAATATGGAAATACAAAAATGAAAATAAAAAAAGCCGAAATAATAGAGCAACTCGCAATAAAAATCAGCGAGTAAAATAAAGATGAAAAATAAAGCCGAAATGATGGGGCAACCGCGAATAAATAGCCAAAATGATAGGGCAATCGCGACCTTCGCGATAAGAAAAGCTAAAACGATAGAGCAATCGCGGTAAAAAAAACCCCTCCAAATGGCGAATGATGAGTCGCTCCTGGTACTATATTCCAGTGCAGTGATGCAGACGTCAACCAAATTCCAAATCCCTAAATTCCCAAATGGCGAATGATGAGTCGCTCCTGATACCATATTCCAGTGCAGCGATGCAGACGCCAACCAAAATTTCAAATCTCTGAATGTCTCAACGGCGAATGATGAGTCTCTCCTGGTACCATATTCCAGTGCAGCGATGCAGACGCCAACAAAATCCTAAAATTCTCCTAGCCCTACGGTTGGTCCCCAAGTTGACTACCGTATACAATCCACGGGCTCAAATAATTCTCATCATACCCATACCCCACCGTAATCACCAGTCACGCGGCCAGTCTCCGCCATAGGAATTATGCTCTATTTGGGAAGACCCGCTCATGTGTCCTCTCGATACATGAGGAGAACACAACTTACGGGATCCTCACGACTCGTAAGAAAACGCCTTCGTGGGATCTTTACGACTCACAAAGGAAAAACACACTTAGGAGTCCCTATGACTCATAAGGAGAAAGTACACCTACGAGATCTTTTCGACTCGTAGGGAGAAAATGCTTTTATGGGACCTTTATGACTCATAAAATTGAAAAGTCTTAGGTGATAGGGACCTAAACCTGTCTCCTAAGCCATCGCTCCCCAATAGGCAAAGGCAAATGATGAATTGCTCATAGCACCCGTGCTTCAGTGTTAGCAACGCTCATACGGACCCCTACCCAAAAATTCCAAACTTCCAATCCAATAGACCCCTGAGTCTTTAAACTGGGAACAGATGACCTCTAAGTCGTTAAACTGGGAACAGATGACCCCTAAGTCGTTAAACTGGGAACGAGAGAAATTCCCTCACGGCAAATGATGATTCGCTCCTGGTACCATATTCAGTGTAGCGGTGCTGATGCCAAACCAAAACCAAAATTCCCAAATCCTCTCATGGCAGATGATGATTCGCTCCTGGTACCATATTCCAGTGTAGCGATGTTGATGTCAACCTAAATCACAATCGGCAGGACAACCAACAATTTCCCTGGCGGAATTAAGCTCCACCTCGGAAACAAGTCGAATCTCGACACCGCAGAAAACGGAGCAAGTCAACTTCAACCACTGACACCGTAGAAAGCGGAGTAAGTCAAATCCAATCCCTGACACCGCAAGAAGCGGAGCAAGTCAAATCAAGCACCGACCGTCCAAGTCGCTAAAAGGGCAGCACCGGCCGTCCAAGTCGCTAAAAGGGCAGCACCGGCCGTCCAAGTCGCAAAAAGGCAGCACCAACCGTCCAAGTCACAAAAATGGCAGCACCGACCTTCCAAGTCGCAAAAAGGACAGCACCGACTGTCCAAGTCTTAAAAAGGCAGCACTGACCGCCCAAGTCACTAAAAGGGCAGCACCGACCGCCCAAGTCGCAAAAAGGGCAGCACCGACCGTCCAAGTCACAAAAAGGACAGCAATAACCTCCCCGTCGGAATTATGCTGCGACTCCGTCTTGGAATCAAGTCAACCAACAACCCCTGCTTCAGAATCATGCTTCGTCTCGGAGTGTACCCCGTGTCGAAATCATGCTTCGCCTCGGAGTACTTGCTTTCCCCGTCGGAATTATGCTTCGATTCGGAATCAACCTCTGTCTCGGAGCCATATTTCGTTCAGAATGTCTGCCCTGTGCTGGAACTAAGCTTCGTCTCAGGATACACCTGTCCCATGTCGGAATTATGCTCTGATCCCCGGAATTATGCTCCGCTCTTCGGAATTATGCTCCGGTCCCCGAAAATCATGCTCCGATCCCTAGAATCATGCTCCGCTCTTCGGAATTATGCTCCGATCCCTGGAATCATGCTCTGCTTTTCGGAATGATGCTCCAGTCCCCGGAAATCATGCTCTGATCCCTAGAATCATGCTCCGCTCTTCGGAATTATGCTCCGATCCCTGGAGTCATGCTCCGCTCTTCGGAATTATGCTCTGATCCCTGGAATCATCCTCTACTCTTCGGAATGATGCTCCGATCCTCGGAATTATGCTCCGATCCCCGGAATTATGCTCTCGGAATGATGCTCCGTCCCTGGAATGATGTTCCACCTCGAAGTCCAACTCTAAGATCCATCAATTTCATGCACACAACTCATATACGTTGTGTGCATTTATTGATGGGGGGTACTTTGTTGGGATAAAAAATTACACCCCGGTTGACAAGTCAAAGTCAAAGTCAATCCTAAGCCAAGTGGGCATTATGCTCCGATCCGTAGAGTCATACTCTGCTCTTCAGAATGATGCTCTGATCCTCGGAATTATGCTCCAGTCCCCGGAAATCATGCTCTGCTCTTCAGAATGATGCTCTGATCCTCGGAATTATGCTCCGGTCCCCGGAAATCATGCTCCGATCCCTAGAATCATGCTTCGCACTTCGGAATTATGCTCCGATCCCTGGAGTCATGCTCTGCTCTTCAGAATTATGCTCCGATCCCTGGAATCATGCTCTGCTCTTCGGAATAATGCTCCGATCCTCGGAATTATACTCCGATTCCCGGAATTATGCTCTCCGAATGATACTCCGTCCCCGGAATGATGTTCCACCTCAAAGTCCAACTCCAAGATCCATCAATTTCATGCACACAACTCATATACGTGGTGTGCATTTATTGATGTGAGCACTTTGTTGGGGTCAAAAATTACACCCCGGTGGACCAAGTCAAAGTCAAAATCAACCCTAAGCCAAGTGGGCCCATGCCCAAGTCGAGCCCGAACATGAAAGGCCGACCTCCCCCATGCCAAGAAGAAAATTATGTAATAAATATTTTTGATGTAATTTTCATGCATAGATGTAAAATAAATAGGCAAAAAGCCAAATTTTTGTGAAACTCATAGCTCATGCGCAAAAAGAAATAAGCATATGAGACATGGGATGGGCAAAATACCATTTTGTAGAGCCCAAGTGGCTATGTGTAAATTTGTAAGCCTATATAAGCCAACATGATAATGAAATGAAATGAGGTACTCGTTCCCCCTAAAAAATTAGGGTTTTGTGCCTCTTTTTTCTTCGTCAAGGTTCTAAACATTCTTATCTTTTTTGAATTAAATTAAGAGTTTAACTCTTCCTTTTCCAAAAATAAATAGTTTTCACCATAAAACCCTTGAAGGGGAGCTCAGATCTGCCATCAAACCCTAAAAGGGAAGATTTTTAAGTCTCACACCTTTTCCCCCCAAGATCCAGCCAACAGAGAGGAAGAAGGAGACCCATCTCCAAAAATCCCATTCCGGGAGGATCCGAGGCTCAAATGAAGATTCAAGGCTAAAGGGGAGAAGAAGGGGGTCCCCTTTGATCATCTCCAAAAAATTCTAGGAGTTTAACTCCATTCAAGATCTGTTGGAGTTTAACTCCATAAATCAAACCCTTTTTTTAGGAGTTTAACTCCATTCAATATCTTTCGGAGTTTAACTCCATAAATAAAAAATCATATTTCGGAGTTTAACTCCTAATTCCGGGGTCAAAAGCCCCTTCATTCCGCGGGCGCCCAGCGCCCACGTGCCGGACGCGTGAGGCGCTGGCGTCCAGCACCGGCATCTAGCACCCAGCGCGAGCATTCAGCGCCCAGCGCCCGTGTGCCAATCACGTGAGGCGCTGGCGGCCACGCGTCCTTTGGACGCTATTCATCCCTATTTTCCCATGCACTCCACACTAAAAATACCTCTCCCATTAGAATTTTTTTTCTAACGGGACGCCGTCTCGCACCCTACGAAGGGGGCTGCTAGCCCCCTTGACCCCCAGCCCGCTATCCGTGTAGCGGGACCCCCGTAAACTTTGCGTGGCCCACGATATATCCAAAACCCCTCAAGACACACATACGCACATTGCGCATTGAGTTCGCATGACCAGTTTGACCCGTCAATCGGAGATTTTAACGGCAGTTTAGTCTGCGGCTGCCGGAGATTCGGATCCCCACAATTAATAAACCCCCGCTTATCTTAAGCAGGGAGAATCTGTAGTATGCCTGACAAGCGATGTGTATTCCCATCTCAATGGGGTGACGAAAAACACCCTACAAAGAGGTGGTGGTTGTGAGATGAGTGGAACATTTTGAGATGGTTGGGTATTCGAATTGATAGGTAGAATGGGCGTTGATTTGAAATTAGAGGGTAACTCGCCTACTTCCGTTGTTCATTTGGAGACGAAGATGCGGATGCAGGATTGGTGTTATGTTGTTTTAAGCTTTCATTAGACAGCATAATGGATGTAGCCTCTACAAGGCAAGTGGTAGAATCTTCATTACACTCGATAGGGGATTCGAAGGAAAACGAGAGAGATTTCGAAGTATGAGAAGTCCTGTTATTTTTCGAAACTTTGCCATTTTTCTTCCCAATATGATTGGGTTTAGACATGTTTGCTTTTGAATTCAAATTAAGCAAAAATTTAGAAACCCCACAAGGCATAAAAAAGCGCCAGAGAAAAAGAAGAGAGGCTGAGGAAAATATAGCTAAGAAATTTCAGCAAACCCGCCTCTCTTTTCTGGCATCTTTTTTTTTTCTCTTCATTTAAAATATTATGTTGGTTATTTTAATTTCAGCAACCCTGCTCCCATGGTCCCACCTTCTCTCTCTCTCTCACGCGCATGCGCACATCAATATTGTATAAAATATTAGTTTTCTTCATGTGCAAAAAAACTTGTCGGATCAAAATTAATTGGCTGGGTCAATCCTGTTTCAACTGACCCGACCCGATCCAATTGCTATCCCCATCGCCATCATCATTTATCCCGCTCGAGTGTCTCAATCGCCCTCTGATTTCACCATCGTTTCCAAACCCTAGAAACCCTAATTCAGCTCCCGATCATAGAAACATCGATTCGGATGGACGTCGACGATCGATCGATCCCTTCAGATTTCTCTTGGGCTTATCAAGTAAGTGACGTTCTTCTTTTCTTCTCGTAAGATAACCGATCGATTCGAAGAAACCCCTCAAAGTTTCATTATTTGTGATGATATATGCAGATGCATTATGATTTTTGATACCTGATGATGCTCACGAGTGGTATCTCCTCAAGATTACGACACGTGGCTGATGACGTGTCCCGAAGGCTACGGGGGTGGAATAAATGAGTCGCACTGTGGGGATTCCTCGGGACTTCGTCCCGAGAAACACGTCCGACCTTCCAGGAGGCCTCCCTAAATACATTCCACCTTCACCCAGGAAACTACCAACAGCTCGTCTTCGAGCTATCTCAGACTCCCGGCTCGTCTCCGAGCCGTCTGGCGTGCCGAGCTTTCTCGGCCTCCCGGCTGGTCTCCGAGCCTCCGACGTGCCGAGCTTCCTCGGCCTCCTCCGACCTACCAGGGGCGCAGATCCCATACGTCCCGCAACGGCTCCGCGTATATTGCCAGGGCGAGATAACCGCCGCCCCACGTCCCGCGTCCCACGCTGGCGCATCCCCCCATTAATAAGCGTATCCCGTCATTAATGGAGGGATCCCATCATTTACGCAGGCGTAACGTCAGGACGCAACTGACGGCGAAGATCTCGCACCTGCTCGCTCCATACGACCACTATAAAAACCCTCTCTCAGACGACTCAGGTAACTCGAATTATCTCAATACGCCGCTGCTCTGCTCCTATTCCTCGGCTCTGACTTGATCGTCGGAGGGTCCTATGGTGGTCGCCCACCCTGGGACTTCTTTGCAGGCAGCTCGGCATCCAACACCAACCCATTGAGATCCACACCCAACAACTCAGAAAACTCCAAAACTAAATCACAGCCGTCCAAAATCACCATCGCAGGATCGACGGAGGACAGCATCTGAAGGAGATCCGAAGCTCCAACAATTCCTTTGATCGATATGGGTGTTCTTTTTTATTAGGGTTGTAAATCGATTCGTGACATATAACAAGTTTAATTCTTAAGGAGGCCCTTGTCAAAAGTCTCTCCTTTGTGATGACCAAGTCATTCAAAAACTTATTGACTATACACCAAATAAATCTCATGTTTATGCAGCTGCTAGACATCTCTTATATTTCGACCTATTTTATCGGCCTCTGATAAGGAACAATAACTTCGAAAAGCCCATCTTTGTACAACATGCCGAGCTTTTAGTCGGAAGAAGTTCTTTCGTAAAAGATTTGAAGCAGGAAAGACGATGAATTTACGAGATCTTGATCCATTCAGTGCCTTTCACTTGTTAACAAGAGGGACTTGATTGCTTCAACAAACTGGCCTTTCCTTCTCACATATTTAGGGCCTTTAAACAATATTAATTAGTTAAGTAGCCATAACCATGCATTGGAACTTGAAATGACTAATCCATGCTTGTGGCCCCAGGAGTATAAGTGCCTGTTTGGTTGCAGGATTATGGAATTTGGATTCCAAAATGGTACGGTTGAAATTTTTGGATTTGGTAATTTGTTGTTTGGTTGGTTTTGGATTCCTACTATTGGATTTGTAGATTCTTGTAATCTTTATTTGGTTGGTGAAAAAATATGGGATTTGGATTTGAGGATTTTAGAGAGAGATAGATAGAGAGAGGATTATTAAATAAATAAAGTACACGGACCCCATCTAAAAGTACAATGAATAGTGCCAAATCCTTTTTAAGGTACGAGTACCATATCTTAGACTCTTCGGCCAATGTACTTGAATCTGGAATATAAAGAGAGAAATTCTCGGAAAGAGAGTTTTGGGTTTTCCGGTTCCGGCAAGAGAGCGAAGCGAACGATAGTGTTGAGAAAAAATTCGGACCCCTAGTTTTGCGAGTCCTTCGGATGGTGGTAAACGTCATGCAACTCTAGCCCTTAACAAGGCTGATTGCGGAAAATCCTTGAAAATTTTTAGGATTCAAGAATCCTTGTTTTGTGGTGGCCGCTCTATAAAAAACAAAGGAATTCTAGAAATCCAAATACTACAATCAAACACAAAATTATGGAATCCTAAGATTCCACAATCCAAAATCTAAATCCAAACTCATAATCCTGCAACCAAACAGGCCTTAAATGAAATCTTTCTACCTAGTTAGCGTCCCAACAGGCCTTCGTTTCTCTTAAACTTCAATTTGTAACCCCTCCCTCAAAAACATGATTAAATAGTATTTGGAATTCGGTCTTATTATCACCACTTCAAATCCAATTCCCGACCAATCATATTATGGAAAGATCCAAAATATTGTTCAAAACCGATCAAAACAGCTTTGTTTTATTTGTTTTGGTCTATAATAGTCTATACGTCTTCGAATCCATGATTTTTTTTATCCGTATGCTTCAAATTAGCTTATAGTTAAGGAAAGCTCTTAAGCACCAAGCGAATAATACTACTAACAACACAAGGGATTGATGCAGAAAAGCACAAAGTGAGAGATTAGAATAACCTTTATCATATTAGGCACGGTAGGTACAATGACGTGCCAGATATATTTTCCTTGCTTCTCGACATAGTCGCGATATAGTTTGGAAGTATATAACAGAACAATGAACAACTGATGGGTACCGGTCTATCAGGTTTAACCCTATTTAGGTATATACTTTTCGGGAAATTATTATACTATGTGTTTTACATGATAAATATGTATAATAATTTCTTACAAGGTATATGATAAATCTTCTTAAAAGGAGCATAGCCTGGTCATATATGCAGATATATACAATACTTTATTATAGAAATATAATAAAACATATTTGGACCGTATCTTCGAAGAAGTGGGATGTACTCACAATTTTAGTTAGCAAATTTAAAACCGAATGGCTGAAGATTAATGAGATGGATTGGGAAAATCCAAAATAAATAAAGCAGACAAAAGTGAAAATACATTAATATTTCTTAATCCAGAGCTCAAAGGAAAAAGGTTATTTAAGTATATTCATTTTCTTTAATATTCACTTATTTTTTTTGGAGAAAATATAAAATTAAATTAAAAATGAAATAAATATAATTTTTTTATAACAGTCATTTGATTAAAATTCTAAAAAAATGAAGACTTTCTTTGGACGGTTGGAAAGCAATCTGTTTTGAAGTCTAATTTGAACATGCCTGTCAAAATATAATTTTCCCCCTTCATATATCTTAAAGTTCCTTCATATACCCGCTCAAATTATGTCTTTTGTCCTTTTTTCTTTATACTTTTTAGCTAAATCAATCACACACACACACATATATATAACAAAAAATAAAAGTAAAAAAGAGCTTTTATTTTATGTGGGGTAAAAATAAAGAGACAAACTTGTCATATCCTCTTCTCTCCTTCATTTTTACTTTCTTCGATGAAGAGAGAAAAATAAAGAGCAAATTTAGAGGCAGTAATGAAAAGCAGTATATAATTTCTATCTCCTCTTCTTCTTTCTTCCACCTCATCTTTTTGGTCCCTCCTTTTAATTCTACTTTTCAATTGTATTAGAACCCAAAAGAATTAAAATCTCATCTTTACTGTCCAAAACAACATAATTTCCACCAAAATCTAAAATCTAGTTTCGCATGGATTTTAACGGACCAATCTCTTACAAGACCTTTAATTATGTGACCTCGAACTCTGCATGCTATCTATTAAGAAATGGATATTGTATGTTTCGTATCAAACATAACAAGTTTTAGTTTTAAATTTTTTTGAAAGGAACAAACTCAATTTTTGCCGACGTGGAACATTAAAAATCCTTGCAAACATATCCACTTATCATTGATCTCAAAAAATGATTGTAAGTTTGTTGTCATAAGAATAACTTAAGGCTATCTTGGACCGATCCATATAGTAAACAAATTTTTTTTGGCAGTTTGATTCGAATAAACGAGTCAAGGCGGATTGACAAAGCCAGGAGTTCTATAAACCATGCTCAATTACTCCTTATTCATGTCTAAGAAACTGTTTTGGTGTTCAAAGACAGAGGGAGGATGGCAAGCGTGAGCAATTTGCCTACACTTGATTTTTGGAGAATGTTTTAATACATAGAATTATTGCCATTCTAAATATAGAAAAATCTTCGAAGGCGCAAGCTTTTTTTTAAAAATCAATTTAGTCATGGTAAATAATCATTTATCCTTCTAATCATTTTATCATATCTGATTTTATACCATCAAATCTGATCGTATATAGTAAGTTAATAAATCATCTATAATTTCCAACAAACATCTAAACTACATATAAAATTCCAACAAAATCTTTAACAATTATTCAACTCTTTTTTCATTTCTCTCCTGGTTCGATATGCTCATGTTCAACCAGTTACTAAATATAAAGATTTAAATGATTGCAAGGATTTTTTTAATATTTAGTAAGTTTTGTTCTTATAAAGTTTTTGACACTGTCCCTTATTTTATATCTCAATGAGATATATTTTATACGGATAATATTACTTTTATTTTATCTTTCAGAAACTTTTTTTACTGATTTGATATGACATATCATTAAATTTTACATAACCATTATAAACACATGAAGTAAATTTTCTATTTTATAAAGAATTCATTTAATTTAAATTACGTCCTCGGTCACGAATGTTTACATCAATTGTATATTTCCTAATTTGAAGGCTAAATGGTTTATACTTGTTTACTAGAGTAGCAACAAATTTTCAAAGCTCTAGAAAATATTTATCAATATTGCTTGATACTTATTACAGGTAGGTAATGAAGATATGAATTCTTGATATATTTTGTAAATTCAGAGAACTTCATCTTCTTGCTATATTCTTCATTTTTGGTTTTATTCTTATCACATAACTCTAACCTTCTAAATGAAATAGCAAAGGTACTTTCTAATTATTCCTTTTCTTAATGTAATATAATATTACTTAGAATTTTTTTTATTAGATTTACATGTTACATTGCTAGCAAGTAAATCTAGTAAAAAGAATTTTGGGAAAAGAAGGATTCATATAACCGAATCCAAATATTTAGGATGAAGGCTTGCTGTTGTTGATATTTGTTACATTAATTGCTCATACTTATAGGGGTAACCATATGCATATTTAACTTCTTGGGTTAGAATATCATAAAAAATAGTAATAGAAAACAACTATTACAAGTATGGATTAGTAAGTACCTTGTTCTACGTATTTATTCATGCTTTTCTATTTTTATTTATTTGGTACTCTTCATATAAACATAATGCTAAATTAAGGTTTACTCTAAAGTTGAATGAATCTAGCCTCTCCTTTTATATATGTTTGCATTTTGTTCTTTTGTGTGGACGGTGAACTTAATTTGTTGTTGTTTAGTGTTAATTTGAGAAATGCATTACTCTTCATACACTCTTCAAAAAGTTATTATAAAGTACAAAGTCATGTAAAAGAGACTATAAATAAATACTGCTAACTACATTTATATCTTTTACTATATCTATTTTAGAAATATAGTAGTGTACCAATGCTAATAATGGAACTATAGGCTAAGGGAAACTTTGAAACCTCTTAAGTGAATTCTTTCTATGAAGCAACCCTCGTTAAATTCCTCTGGTTAGAATTAATTCACAATCCTTGTCAAAAAGACTTGATTAGGATGAGTCTTTATACTTGCATTTTGATTTGAAATTGAAGAAAATAATTCTCCTGGACACCTATATATATGCTTAACATTGCTTTATTGGTTATGATTTAGGTAATATAAAAACATGCCCAAGGATATTGACTATAGCTCAAATGTCAACGTATGAAATGATTGAGCGACAATACTTTATATAAGAGAGAATTTGAAACGAGTATAGCCTTAAAGGGTTTGATGTCGTCCTCATGTAGAATAAAATGAGGTATCCGCTTATAAGGTGGTTTGGACGCGTGCAACATAGAATGATTATTGTGCCGATTAGGAGGGGCAAAAACATGGTTAATGTTTGGTGTGGTGGTTGTGCTGTGGGTTATATAATGAGGCTGTTCACTTGCATATTGAGAGAGTTGTTAGGTGCAGTAGGAATTTAATCAAAAGTTGCCTTTTTCTCTCTCTCTCGTACACATACAACTAGGGTTGCATCCGGATCGGGTATGGAGCGATATGAGCAATACCAAATATGTATTTTTTTATAGTGACGAATATAGAGATACAGATATAGTTTGGTACTAAAAAGTCATATCCGTATTTGGTAATATTTGATATGGATACGAAGTGAGTAGTAAAGAAATGAATACGGATACAGATCAGATATGGGTATAAATCATACTTAAGATAAAAAATATAGATGTGAAGTGCCAATGTGTATGTAATCGATTCATTTCATTAATTACTTATTTAATATGAGTTCTTAATTATTTGATAAAGAAAAATATTTATGCAAATGAATATTATATGAATTATTGAATATGCCATCAACTATATTATATATATTGCCTGTCAATTTTGTATATTTTGAAACAAACATGATAATATAACATGTCAAAATATTCTTTTAAACACATATATAACATATAATAGCAAAAGAAGTATGGTTTAGATAAGCATTATTAATTAAAAAATAAATTTAAAATGATATATTTTCTTGTATAGCCGAATTCGGATTCATATATCCGTATCTGAATTCATATATCCATATTTTTATCCATATCCGAATTCATATATCAAGATCTGTATCCATATCCGAATTCATATATACGAATATCAGTATCCATATCCGGATAATTTTGCTACAACCGTATATGTATCCGTATCCATATATGGGAATATATTTTAATATATATTCAAGATCTGTATCCATATCCGAATTCATATATACGAATATCAGTATCCATATATATCCGGATAATTTTGCTACAACCGTATATGTATCCGTATCCGTATATGGGAGTATATTTTAATATATATTATGTATCCATATCCCTAGCCGACCAGATCCGAAAAACCATATCCGGATCTGGACCTGGATGCAACCCTATATACAACAATGCTGTTGATAACACAAAATACACACACAGATGAATACATAGAAAATCAATGTGCGATCTGTTTATTTTCAGTGAGTATCGTAGTGGAAACTGACTTAAAAGACTTCCATGGGACATGCTTAATTGGACACTACTATTAACACACACATATATGAAACCCTATGGTATGGGTCATATGCTGTAATGTTACGTAAAATTGTATGTCCCCATGCACTTACGTAAATTGTTGCATGTTGAGTTGAATCACGCGATCATGTTTCCTGTACTTATCTGTGGAACTGATTTGCATGGTATCCAAAATCTTGCTACTCATTCAAGTGTCATGGAACTGATTTACCATTCATCTTATATATGTATCATAGCTATTCAGTGTGTTAGATTGTAAAAAGTAATATTGTTCTGTTTAAATTCGTATTTGATTCAGTATTTCAATCTGATGGAGGTCTGGATCTCCTTCAGATGTTATCTTCCGTTGATCTGCTGTTAGTGCTGATGGACGGCTGAGATTGAGTTGGAGGGTTGACTCCTGGAGTGTGTGGAACTCAACGGGTTTTGAGTGGTTGTGGCCGAGCTATCTGCAAAGAAGTCCCGGGGTGGTTGTGCCACCGAAGACCCTCCGACGATCAAGTTAGACCGGATATTTTAGCAGAGTAACGGCCTAGTTGAGTCAAAATTGCTTACCTCGATCGTCTGAGGAAGGGGTTTATGTAGCGGCAGCAATAGGCAGGCCGGCGCGAGAATCACGCCGGCCGTTAAGCCCCTGGCGTCACGCCCGCGTGATAGACGGGATCCCGCATTAATTACGAGACATGCTCGTTAATGGGGGATCGTGATGGCATGGAACGCGGGATCGTGGGCGGTGGATATCTCGCGCATGGCAAAATTCGCGGAGCCGTGGCGGAGGCGCCTGTGATCGGTGCTGTGGGTCGGTCTGGATGAGACCGAGGAAGATGAGCTCGGCGGGAGGCCGAGATATCTTGGCTCTGTGATAGCTCGGAGGCGAGCCGGGAGGGCGAGAAAGCTCAGCCCGAAGGATGGTTCGGAGGCGAGCCGGGAGGGCGAGGAAGCTCAGCCCGAAGGAATGCTCGGAGGCGAGCCGGATGGCAGAGGAAGCTCGGGCCTGTGATAGCTCGGAGTAGAGCAAAGGGACAGTTGGTTTGGCTGCTGAAGTGCTCGGGGGTAAGGAGTGGGGTGCAACCTTGGAGACAGGGTTTGAGGGAAGCCCCCACTGTAGCATACTGGTTCCCTCTCTGTGGCCCTCAGGGGCCTAACTGGTTTACGCATGTGACAAGTCATCCGCCACGTGTCATGATATAAGGAATTACCGTCATTGAGCATCATCATTAGCCCCCCAATCTCGTTCCGATCTAATTGTGGGTCGGGTCGAGAGTGGACTGCTTGGTTCTTTCTGTGCGGCTTGGCTCTGGTAACTCCTCGTGGTGGATTGTTCGGGGACGACACATCGTTCTTGTAGTCGCACATCGAATATGAGTCGAACGAAGGACGAGTGTGGGAAGGTCGGTATTCTCCCTTTGCGGGAGTTGAGGCGCTGATCGCGCGTTGAGTATGAGTTTATTCGGCGGGTCTTGGATCCGTGTCTTTGTAGGGTAGGAAGCTACCCGCTGTGAATATGCCAAGCAGGAAGCTACTCAGCGGCCTCGCGAGGAGGGCTTCGGACCCACCGCGTTGATGGGCAGGAGGATGCCCGCTGGGGATGCGCCGAGCAGGAAGAAACTCGGCGGCCTCGTGAGGAGGGCTTCAGATCCTCAGCGTCTGATGGGCAGGAGGCTGCCCGCTGGGATGCACCGAGCAGGAAAAAACTCGGCGGCCTTGTGAGGATGGCTTCAGATCCTCAGCTCAGATGGGCAGGAGGCTGCCCGCTGGGGATGCGCCGAGCAGGAAGAAACTTGGCGGCCTCGCGAGGAGGGCTTCAGATCCTCAGCGTCTGATGGGCAGGAGGCTGCCAGCTGGGGATGCGCCTAGAAGGAAGAAACAAGGCGGCCTCGCGAGGAGGGCTTTAGATCCTCAGCGTCTGATGGGCAGGAGGCTGCCCGTTGGGGATGCGCCGAGCAGGAAGAAACTCGGCGGCCTCGTGAGGAGGGCTTCAGATCCTCAGCGTTGATGGGTAAGAAGTTACTCGCTAAGGATTAGGCGAGCAGGGTAGCAGCTCGGTAGCCTCTTGGCGAGGGCTTTGATCCTTAGCATCGGTGGGTAGTGAACTACCAGCCATGGATGACCGGGCAGGGTAGTTGCGCGGTCGCCTCTTGGCGAGGGCTTTAATCCTTGGCATCGGTGGGTAGTGAACTACCAGCCATGGATGACCGAGCAGGGTAGCTGCTCGGTCGCCTCTTGGTGAGGGCTTTAATCCTTAGCGCGGAAGAGGCCGTAAGAGGCCTGCTAAGGATGGGCCAAGCAGGGTTGCTGCTCGGTGGCCTCTTGGTGAGGGCTTCGATCCTAGCGGGAGAGCATAGGGAGGCATGCTAAGGAAGGACCGAGCAGGGTTGCTGCTCGGTTGCCTCTTGGCGAGGGTTTCGATCCTTAGCGGGAGAGCATAGGGAGGCATGCTAAGGAAGGACCGAGCAGGGTTGCTACTCGGTTGCCTCTTGGCGAGGGTTTCGATCCTTAGCGGGAGAGCATAGGGAGGCATGCTAAGGAAGGACCGAGCAAGGTTGCTGCTCGGTTGCCTCTTAGCGAGGGCTTTGATCTTTAGAGGGAGAGCATAGGGAGGCATGCTAAGGAAGGATCGAGCAGGGTTGCTGCTCGGTTGCCCCTTGGCGAGAGCATTGATCCTTAGCGGGAAAGTATAGGGAGGCATGCTAAGGAAGGACCGAGCAGGGTTGCTGCTCGGTTGCTGATTGATATGATATTTAGCGTATGCCTTTTAAATCAAAAATTAAGAATTACCGCAATCAATAACGGTGTCGCTTGGTACCTAGCCGAGATGAGTACGGGTCGGTCCACAGGAAGATGGATTCTTTCTCTTTATGTTCTAACGAGTTAATCCGATCAAATCGGGTTTTGTTTTAGATCTAAGAATGAGAATAGGTTGATAAAAAGGCTTGCTAGGGTTAGGGTTAGGTCAGTTCAAAATATGGATTTTTCTCGCTGCTTTTAATGCCCTAGTTAGGATTTTAGGTGTTAGGGTAATAGTCAATAAAGGAGATTAGCACGAATAGGAAGAAACTTAGTTTCTTCCTTTTGGCCCTTGTCCGTCCTTTCTTAACTCTTAGCCCTAAGCTCTATGTAAATCAACCACGACCGGTCTTAACTAGGGAATCACCGCTATCTCGTGGGATAGGGTGTCGTAGTGAGCGGTGGGTGTTTGATTTACATAGAGTCCTAATTAAAAATTATGGGGGCAAGAAAAGGAGGGAGAGAGATTTCCTTCTCTCAAACCTTCCCTCTCCTAACCCTAACAAGTGAGGAATTGCTCACTCATTAGGGTATTAACAATGGAATTCATTTTTTTATAAATTTTTATATTAGAAAACTAAATTGCAAATATTAAAAGAACAGATAAAAAGATTCAGAAAAGGAATGCGAGATAAAAAAAATACCTTTCTTTATTGATGCACTCTTGACGATTACAATGGAATGAAAATTTTAATTTAGAAAATAAAAAGAGACATCTCAAAAGAGGCACCCAAAAGAGGCACACCTAATTAGGCTTTAGGGTTTCCTATTTATAGATAGGAGAAACCCTAGGGTTTATATCTGATCCACATCTGAAATTACAAGACTACCCTAAGAAAACCGGGTCAATGCACCGACTCCCACCGACACGCACCGACACGCGCCGACACGTGCTCTGCGGCCGTTTGATGGGCTATTGGGCTCATTTCTTTAGGGCTGTTTCATGTTGCATTTTACTTCTGGTTTCTTCACTTGGTTTCTCTGAATATCTTCTATGTTCTTCCAGATTTCCACAGTGCAGAATGTTGTGGATTTTTACCGTTAGCTTCGTGTTGAAGTCTTGAATCTTGTGCTGCCCTTATACGTTGTACAATCAAACTGTTCATTGATCTTCATTTGTTCCTTAAACTGTAGGCGGCATCTTGCAGATTCATCTATTTGTTGGTCGTAGTCTCACATTTGTAGCGTCTTTTGACCATTTCCACTGTATTGTTCTGAGAAGCTGTAACCTGCAACTATTTAGCAGATATGGATCAAAAGCACCTATTTATTTGCAATATGATTAAGAATGAGGAATATAATAATGCAAAATTCTGATATGAACAAATACCCCCAAGCTTATCTTTTGCTCGTCCCGAGCAAAACCAATTTTATTCTCGAAAAAATCCTAACCTCACTTTCGCAGAGACTCGCGATTGCACTGAGCTCGTGCAACAAGCCGTTAAACCCCTAAGTGTCCCTAGTAGGAGGAGTGTTGTCTCCTAAGGGTTTTCAGCGGATACTACCCACAAAATCCTATCAATTTGGCCATGTAGACTTTCATTCTTCAATTCGGTATTATTGCAAGAAATTCTATTATCTTCATCTTAGAGATCATCAACCCGTATTTTTCACACTCACTTATCATTTAACTTAAGATTGTATATGTTCTGCAAATTTATTAAGCTTTCAGCATCTTTTGAATTTTCCTTCTGAGGTTCCATCTCAACTTAGGAATTTTTATCATCTCTACTGAAGGTATAAGTCTTATTTTTCATTGCTATCTCTCATCCAAACCCCAATCATATATCTCTACGTGTGTGTATGTATCACCCCTACATTTGGAAATTCAATTCAAGCTATCATACTTTTGTCCATCGTCCAAAGTACTTTTAATTGGTGATTTTAGACGAAATTGCTCACACATCCTTCATGCGACCGTTAATACTTCTTGAGATACTAACGACCGATTACAAAATGTGTTTGCGCATTAAGCTGTAATTTCTCGTCTTGTAATACCTAAGGCTTTAGCAGTGACTCCCAAACCAGTTGGTCTAAGACACTAGGTGATAAAGCACCCTCGCTATAATTTTTTTTATTTATGCAGTCTTAAGTAATTACAAAACCAGTGTTCACTTTTTTATATCTCTTTATTCACACTTATACTTTTACTTTTCTTCATATTAAGGATTTTAGACAAGAGCATTTCAAGGTATCTTCTACTATTCCAAGTTTCAAGATGCGGGTTTGTGCAAGTTGTAGGGTATATATTTTCAGAATTTTAGACTTAAGGTTCGGAATTATTTTTTAGACTGACACTTCAATAAAAATTTCAATACTCTTCCCTTATTTTGACTTAGCTCAAGAACTGAACTCAAAATTTGCCTATTTCTACATAAACTACAAGGACATATATTTTCTAACGTTAAACTTTAAAAATGGTTATTTTTAGGGTTTTTAATTTATTAAGTTTAGGATCTAGTTTTTCCATACTATTCAACCGTCATGTTGAATTTAAGTCAAATACGGCCAAAATTGAACTGTTTCATTTTTATAATTTTTATAATTTTTTTGATTTTTATGGATTTTAAAATAAGTATGCAAGTGCAAAAATATACATATGAATGCGAACAAAGAAAGCTTACCGAGCACACCCCCAAACTTAAACTTGACAGTGTCTTCACTGTCAGGATACACCAAGAGGGTCAAAATTGCCGGTACTCCCCTGTTTATTTATTTATTAAGTTTTTATTATTATTATTATTAACAGAAAAAGAAAACAAAATATATATACACAAAAAGGTTCCCCCCAAACTTAAGTGAAACAGTGTTTCCAATGTTGAAGCATTAAAGTTCAGAGTTAGGGAGGAGAAAAAACACAATATCAAGCTATACAAGGCCTTAAACAGGCCAAAGGTTAGCACCAACCATTCAAAAAATTTATCGTTATAATGATGTGGTTAGTGAAAGAATGGAGTGTAGAGAAAAGATATGAGAAACATACGAGACCATGTGGAGATAGAAGCAGTATACGGTCTCGGTGGAGGAGAAGAATGGCGGAAGGGAAAAAGAAATGGTGGTGGTTCGACTTTTTCAGGTGGAGGTTGATTAATCACAACATCCGTGTCGTTTAGGAATGCGGGTTCTTCGGCGAAAATATCTTCGAAACTTTCATCGAAAATTCGATTGAACGTTTCAATGTCAATAAGTGTCATGCCGAAATTCGACACACTTAATTTTTCAAAAATTATGAAGGTAGGATAGTCGTAAAGCTCATTTACCTCATTTTCAAAAGAGTTTAAATCAAGTTGTTTTTCTAGAATTATCGAACTCAAAATATCGGACTGTGATTCATTAACACTTGGTATCATTAAAGAAAGATTAGAAGAAGAACCAAAGAAAGTGGAAGAACGAAGTGGAATACGAACTTGAGGGTGGAGATAGAGTGTATAAATTAGCACAATTTGTAATGACCGATGTGTAAAAAGCGATTGTGCTAATCTATCAACCCACTGAGAAATGAGGTCAAATCTCTCAAGATTCGTGAGAAAATATGGGTACGTCGAACTTGGTAAACCAGACATTGAAAATGAAAGTGTAACGGTTTCTGGATGATGAATTGGAAAGAAAAACTCATCCAAATTTGTGGGTTCATCATCCAAAATATTCCCAGCGTCAATATCCTCGATCAAGTGAAAATCAATTTTCTCAGACACCTCATCAAAAGCATGGATATTAATTAATTCAGGTTCTAGAGTGGAGGTGTAGAGTTCAAAAGGATTGGGTGTGGGTTCACTCGAAAGGGACCCTTCACAATCTGGCAAATCAAACACTACAAAGTCGCACAACTCATTAAACGTTTTATCCTCAACTAGTGAATCATTTGGAACACTTGATAGACATTCAAAACCGGAGTTGTAGAATTCAATTGGGGATGGATAGGTTTGATTTGGAAGGGTGTACAGCTCACTCTCTCCACTCAAATTATCAATCTTTCCAACTGCCTCATCATACATTGGAAAATTTGGAGCTAGTTGGAAACTAGCTACCGGGTCACTGTGTTGTATAAGGGCGGCCATGGACGCATTCAACTCCATTATCTGTTGTCTTGACGCTACCAAAAAATCTTCCAACGACTGTTCCAGACTAGACATGGGTTGTGAAGGGGTTTCAGTAAAAAATTCAAAGTTGTTTGGATACTGGAAACTCCTAAATGGCTGTGTAGAAGCAATATCTAGGGAAGGTGCGAAAGTCGGGTAGGACTGGTAGGAATTGAATGGTTGGACAGGAGTAGGATCAACATTTGGATAAGAAAGTGAATGGAATTGTTGATCTAAAGAATTCGCAGTGGTGAAAGGAGTGAAAGATCGGTTACGAGATTGTTCAATATGTTCAGCAATAGACATGGGTTTCGGGGTTACAACAAGACTCGAAAAAGTAGTATCAACATAAGAAGGTGGTGAAAGTTGAAATGGTTGATACAAGGTGGGTTGCGGAGTCCAACTGTTTTTCCTAGACACGTCTATTCGATCTTTCAAAGAAATTTTGGGCATGGAGGGATCGTCCGAAATTCGACCAAAACAATGAGCGTAGGACGTAATGTCTGGTTGAGGGTACCAAAGTTCGGCAAGAGTTTTGCGAGGTGGGGTATGTTCATATCATAATTTTGTATTATTATATTCCCCATTCTTATTCATTTTACAAATAAATAGGTGCTTTTGATCCATGTCTGCTACATAGTTGTAGGTTACAGGTTTTCGGAACAAAAACAGTGAAAATGATGAAAAGATGATACAAAAGTGAGACTACGACCAACAAATGGAAGAATCTTGATCATGCTTACAGTTTGAAGAATAAACGAAGATCAATGGACAATTTCATAAATCACAAAGGCAGCGTAAGGTTCAAGACTTCGACACGAAGCAAAGGGTAAAAGTCCACGACATTATGCACTATGGAATTCTGGAAGAAACTAGAAGACAATCTGAGAAACCAAGTGAAGAAACAAGAAGCCAAATGCAACCAGAAGAAGTCCAGAAAAATGCAGCCCAAGACCCCACCATATGGCCGCGGATCCGCGGCCAAACAGGGCTTTTGGCCGCGGTTCCGCGGCCATAGTGAACACGTGTCGGTGCAAAATTCAACTCTGGTGGCGGTGCGTTAACTAGGCTTCTTAGGGTAAATTTGTAAATGCAGATATGAATCGAATGTAACCCTAGGGTTTCTATGATCTATAAATAGAAACCCTAAACCTCTTTTTGAGGTATGCCTCTTCTTGTGCCTCATTTTATTTATCAAATTCAGAATTTCAACTCCTGTAATGTTTGAAGAGAGCATCAAATAAAGTAAGTTTTTTATTTCTATGCCCTAGTTAATTTTTCTTTCTACCCTAGTATAACTTCATTTATCTGCCGTAGATTAGATAATTAGGTTATTAAAAACTCATAAAAAATGTCTCCTTTTATCAATTCCCTAATGAGTGAGTAGTTCCTCACTTGTTAGGGTTAGGAATAGGAAAGATTTGAGAGATGAAAATCTCTCACCCCTTTCTTGCCCGTTATACACTTTAATAGGACTCTATGCATACGTACACACACCGCTCACTACGACACCCTATCCCACGAGGTAGAGTAGTTTAAAAGACCGGTTGTGTATGTTTTCCATGGAGGTTAGGGTAAGAGTTAAGAAAGGACGGACAAGGACCTAGAGAAAGAAACCTAGTTTCTTCCCGATGGTACTAATCCACTTTATTAATTATTACCTTAACACCTAAACAGATCTTAATTAGGGCAGAGAAAGCGGTGAGACTTATTGAGTTTCCAAACTTAACATAAACCTAACCCTAGCAAGATTTTAATCAAACTCATTTCAGTTCTTAGTGATAATCAATCCAACACCATTTGGAATTAACTCGTTAGAACAAATAGAAAATACACAAAATCCCCGTGGACTGACCCGTACTCACCGGCCAGCTACCAAGCGATGCCGTTCTTGATTGCGGTTAACAATTCTTTGATCACAAATTCTCAAACAAATCAAATGGCGTCGTTGCCGGGGATGGCGTAGTTATTTTCTTTTTGTAATTTCGGGTTTATATAAAAATTGAAAAATTCATAAAAACTGAAAAATAAAAAAAAATATAAAAATTTATCATCTTGTTATTCTTTGAAGGGTGTTTCGTTTGAATTGTGCAGGATCGAAGAACAGATTCATATCTGGAAAAATTCAGAGAGCAAAACAGCAAATAGCAGATCTGAACAAACAGAGGAGATCCACAACAGACAAACAGAAAAATATTGGAGATCTGAACCGACTGTGAAACCGCGGAACCGCCGCGAGATTACGATTTTGACCGCGCTTCCGCCGCGGTCAAGTGACGTCATCTGTCTAATTTTTCTCTGTGAGCATCTTTTCTTCTTCTGAACCCCCTGGTCTCCTCTGAAAAATTTTCCTGTAGGGTTCTTTGCGCAAAAGCTTCTCCCCTTCTCCAATAACTTGATCTTGTGCAGGATTCTTTGCGCTGCAATAAAATAAAAAAAAATTTGGCAAGTGTTTGTGTGTTTACTGCTTTGCATCTTTTAAAACTGACTTTAAGGGGCTTTAACACCAATCAAGATTGGGTGGGGACTTCATTACCCTTCCTAGGACCCCAAAAATCACAAAAAGCATATTGCATTGACCATTGAGTTAATTAAAAAGGATTAGACTCAGCCTTAAGGACTGTCGCGCTCAATAGGACAAAGGAATAGTTGTAGGCATCGATAATTTATCTAAACCAGACTTTGTGGTGCCTAGGTTAGACAAGTGGGAGAGGTAATTTTAAAAGGCCCGTCTCATGGTGATTCGTAAGCGGATCCCTCCTCTCTTTACTTGTGCTTACCTGGCCACAATTGGCGGTGAAGAGGCGATTTGAGGTCCTCACAACTTGCCCTTTGGAACAGTTAGGAGCAGTCTAGTTGACCTAAGTGACCCTAGATCTATACTTGATTGTGCATATTGTGATTGATTGAACGTGTGTCTAAGCTTCTTATTAAAAATCTTTTTTGCAAAAAAAAAAGCTCCTTATATATAAAAAAGAACAAACACAAAACAGAAAATTTTTACAAAAACTTGCCACTTGTCGCTAAGAAATCTATTGCACCCCACTTGCACCCATATTCTTTTTCTTCTCCTTTCTTACATCATGGGTACCCCACCTCACAAAACTCTTGCCGAACTTTGGTACCCTCATCCAAACATTGCTTCCAACGCGAATTGTTTTGGTCGAATTACGGATGACCCATCCATGCCCAAAATTTCTTTGAAAGATCGAATAGAAGCGTCTAGAAGAAACAATTGGACTCCGCAATCCACTGTGTATCAACCGTTTCAACCTTCACAACCTTCTTACGTTGATATTCCTTTTTCGAATCCTGTTGTAACCCCGAAACCCATGTCTATTGCTGAACATATTGAACAATCTCGTAACCGATCTTTCAATCCTTTCAACACTTCCAGTTCTTAGGATTAACAAGTCCATTCACCTTTTTATCCAAATGTTGATCCTACTCCTGTCCAACCATTCAATTCCTACCAGTCCTACCCGACTTTCGCACCTTCCCTAGACATTGCTTCTACACAACCATTTGGGAGTTTCACGTATCCAAACAACTTTGAATCTGTTACTGAACCCCCTTCACAACCAATGTCTAGTCTGGAACAGTCGTTGGAAGCTTATATTGTAGCGACAAACCAACAGATGAGGAATTTGGATGCATCCATTGCCGCCCTTATGCAACCTATTGACCCGGTAGCTAGTTTCCAACTAGCTCCAAAAATTCCAATGTATGATGAGGCGGTTGGACAGATTGAGAATTTGAGTGGAGAAAGTGAGCTGTGCACCCTTCCAAATCAAACCTACCCATCACCAATTGAATCCCACAACTCCGGTTTTGAATGTCTATCATGTGTCCCAAATGATTCACCAGTTGAAAATAAAACGTTTAATGAGTTGTGCGGCTTTGTAGTACTTGATTTGCTAGATTGTGAAGGGTCTCTTTCGAGTGAAACCATCACCAATGCTTTCGACCTCTACACCTCCAATCTAGAAACTGAATTGATAAATATCCATGCTTTTGATGAGATGTCAAAAAAAATTGATTTTCACTTGATTGGGGATATTGACGCAGGTAATATTTTGGATGATGAACCCGCAAATTTGACTGAATTTTTCTCTCCAATTCATCATCCCGAGTTATTAAATGTTTCTCCCGAATTTCATATGCGTCTTGATTTTGATGATAATTGTATGGATGAGATAACTTTTGAGGAGAATTATGAGGATAGTATTGAGGAGAGTATTGAGGATAGTATTGAGGATGAACCGGTTTTGTTTGATGAGTCGGATTTTCCAATTCATCCTCCTAAATCTTTAACTGCTATACTTCCTAAATCACTTTCTTCATCCTTTCTATCGTTCCGACCACGCAAGAGATCACGCAGGAGGACTGTGAGCTTGAAAAATTTCTGTTCGATCACAGCAGTTTTGACGCCACTAGTGCGTTCCTCCTTGAATCTGACACAGTTCTCACAACCGATAACGATTACGAGTGTTTCACTTTTGCGGACGATTTTGAAGACTCACCGCCCGAGTTTGAGTCCTTTGAATTTTTAGATGAGTTAGTTGAATCATCAGACTCGGTCGCTTACAGTCATTTCGAACCATTGATGGAATTTTTCGAGTTCGAGACAGTTTCACCAATTTCACCTTCAATTGTTTCACCTCTGAAACTCGAACTCAAGTTGGTGCCGTCTCATCTTACATATGCTTACTTAGGAAAGAATGAGACCCTTCCTAAATCACTCCCCTTCGTCCTTTCTATCGTTTCGACCGCGCAAGAATTCATCACGCTTCCATTTTCAATGTCTGGTTTACTACATTCAACGTACCCATGTTTTCTCACGAATCTTGAAGGATTTGACCCCATTTTTCGACGGGTTGATAGATTAGCACAATCGCTTTTAACACATCGGTCATCACAATTTGTGCTAATTTATTCACTCAATTTACACCCTCAAGTTCGTACTACAGTTCTTTCTCTCTTCCGCCATTCTTCTCCTAATATACCGAGACCATATTCCACCTTTCTTCCCATACGGCCTCGTGTGTTTCTCATTTCTTTTCTCTACACTCCATTCTTTCACCAACCACACCATTATAACGATAAATTTTTTGAATGGTTGGTGCTAACTTTTGGCCTGTGTACGGCCTTGTATAGCTTGATACTGTGTTTTTCTCCTCCCTAACTCTGAACTTTAATACTTTAACAGTGGAAACACTGTTTCACTTAAGTTGGGGGGGGACCTTTTTGTATATATATTTTGTTTTTTTTTCTTTTAACAATATAAAAAAAATTTATAAATAAAAAAAATAAAATAAACAGGGGAGTGCCGACAATTTTGACCCACTTGGTGTAGCCTGACAGTGAGGACACTATCAAGTTTAAGTTTGGGGGTATGCTCGGTAAGCTTTCTTCCTTCGCATTCATATGTATATTTTTGCATTTGCATACTTATTTTAAAACCCATAAAAATTGAAAATTTTTAAAAATTATAAAAATTAAAACATTCAATTTTGGCCATAATTGACTTGAGTTTGACAAAAATGTTAACTAGTTAGGAACAACTAGATCTTAGACTTAGTAAATTAAAAACCCTAAAAATAACCTTTCTTAAAATTTAACAGTATAAAGTATATGTCTTTGTAGTTTATTTAGAAATAGGCAAATTTCGAGTTCACTTCTTGGGCTAAGTTAAAACAAGGGAAAAGTATTGATATTTTTATTAAAATATAAGTCTGAAAAATAATTCCTAAGCTTATGTCTAAATTCTGAAAATATATACCCTACAAATTGCACAAACACGAACCTTGAAACTTGGAATAGTAGAAGAGACCTTGAAATGCTCTTGTCTAAAGTCCTTAGTATGAAGGAAAATAAAATAAAAATACAAGTGTGAATAAAGAGACAAAAAAATGAACACTGGTTTTTGTAATTACTTAAGGCTGCATAAATAGAAAAAAATATTTAGCGATGATGCTTTATCACCTAGTGCCTTAGACCAACTGGTTTGGGAGTCACTGTTAAAGCCTTAGGTGTTACAAGACTAGGAATTACGTCTTAATGTGCAAACACATTTTGTAATCGGTCGTTGGTAACTCAAGAAGTATTAACGGTCGCATGAAGAATGTGTGAGCAATTTCATCTAAAAATTCACCAATTGAAAAGTACTTTGGACGATGGACAAGAGTATAATAGCTTGATTTGAATTTCCAAGTGTAGGGGTGATATATTCACACACGTAGGGGTATGTGATTGGGGTTTAGATAAGAGATATGAATGAAAAATAAGACTTATATTTTTAGTAGAGATGATAAAAATTCCTAAGTTGAGATGAAACCCTAAAAGGAAAACTCAAAAGATGCTAAAAGCTGAGTAAATCTACAAAACATATATAATCTTAAGTTAAATGATAAGGAAGCGTGAAACATATGGGTTGATAATTTCTGAGTTGAAGATAATAGAGTTTCTCGTTAGAAAACCTAATTGAAGAATAAAATTCAATAGGCCGAATTGATAGGATTTTGTGGGTAGTATCCGCTGAAAACCCTCAGGAGACAACACTTCTCCTACTTGGGACACCTAGAGGTTTAACGGCTTGTTGCACGAGCTCAGTGCAATCGTCTTTCCCTGCGAAAGTGAGGCTAGGTCTTTTTTCGAGAATAAAACTAGTTTTGCTCGAGGATGAGCAAAAGATAAGTTTGGGGTATTTGTTCATATCATAATTTTGCATTATTATATTCCCCATTCTTATTCATTTTACAAATAAACATGTGCTTTTGATCCATGTCTGCTACATAGTTGCAGGTTACAGGTTTTCGGAACAAAAACAGTGAAAATGATGAAAAGACGATACAAAAGTGAGACTACGACCAACAAATGGAAGAATCTTGACCATGCTTACAGTTTGAAGAATAAACGAAAATCAATGGACAATTTCACAAAGCACAAAGGCAGCGCAAGGTTCAAGACTTCGACACGAAGCAAAGGGTAAAAAGTCCACGACATTATGCACTATGGAATTCTGGAAGAAACTAGAAGACAATCTGAGAAACCAAGTGAAGAAACAAGAAGCCAAATGCAACCAAAAGAAGTCCAGAAAAATGCAGCCCAAGACCCCACCATATGGCCGCGGATCCGCGGCCAAACAGGGCTTTTGGCCGCGGTTCCGCAGCCATAGTGAACACGTGTCGGTGCAAAATTCAACTCTAGTGGCGGTGTGTTGACTAGGCTTCTTAGGGTAAATTTGTAAATGCAGATATGAATCGAATGTAACCCTAGGGTTTTTATGATCTATAAATAGAAACCCTAAATCTCTTTTTGAGGTATGCCTCTTCTTGTGCCTCATTTTATTTATCAAATTCAGAATTTCAACTCCTGTAATGTTTGAAGAGAGTATCAAATAAAGTAAGTTTTTCATTTCTATGCCCTAGTTAATTTTTCTTTCTGCCCTAGTGTAATTTTATTTATCTGCCGTAGATTAGATAATTATGTTATTAAAAACTCATTAAAAAAAATGTCTCCTTTTATCAATTTCCTAATGAGTGAGTAGTTCCTCACTTATTAGGGTTAGGAATAGAAAAGGTTTGAGAGATGAAAATCTCTCACCCCTTTCTTGCCCGTTATACACTTTAATAGAACTCTATGCATACATACACACACCGCTCACTACGGCACCCTATCCCACGAAGTAGAGTAGTTTAAAAGACCGGTTGTGTATATTTTCCATGGAGGTTAGGGTAAGAGTTAAGAAAGGACGGACAAGGACCTAGAGGAAGAAACCTAGTTTCTTCCCGATGGTACTAATCCACTTTATTAATTATTAGCTTAACACCTAAACAGATCTTAATTAGGGCAGAGAAAGCGGTAAGACTTATTGAGTTTCCAAACTTAACATAAACCTAACCCTAGCAAGATTTTAATCAAACTCATTTCAGTTTTTAGTGATAATCAATCCAACACCATTTGGAATTAACTCGTTAGAACAAATAGAAAATACACAAAATCCCTGTGGACCAACCCGTACTCACCGGCTAGCTACCAAGCGACGCCGTTCTTAATTGCGGTTAACAATTCTTTGATCACAAATTCTCAAACAAATCAAATGGCGCCGTTGCCGGGGATCGAACCCGGGTCACCTGCGTGACAGGCGGGAATACTCACCACTATACTACAACGACCCTCTTCTGTCTCTCTTCCGCCATTATTCTCCTAAAATACCGAGACCATATTCCACCTTTCTTCCCATACGGTCTCGTGTGTTTCTCATTTCTTTTCTCTACACTCCATTCTTTCACCAACCACACTATTATAACGATAAAATTTTTGAATGGTTGGTGCTAACTTTTGGCCTGTGTTAGGCCTTGTATAGCCTGATACTGTGTTTTTCTCCTCCCTAACTCTGAACTTTAATGCTTCAATAGTGGAAACACTGTTTCACTTAAGTTTGGGGGGACCTTTTTGTACATATATTTTGTTTTTCTTTTAGCGATATAAAAAATATAAAAAAAATTAAACAGGGGAGTGCCGACATTTTTGACCCTCTTGGTGTAGCCTGACAGTGAGGACACTGTCAAGTTTAAGTTTGGGGGTGTGCTCGGTAAGCTTTCTTCCTTCGCATTCATATATATATTTTTGCATTTGCATACTTATTTTAAAACCCATAAAAATTGAAATTTTTTAAAAATTATAAAAATTAAAACATTCAATTTTGGCCATAATTGACTTGAGTTTGACAAAAAGGTTAACTAGCTAGGAACAACTAGATCTTAGACTTAGTAAATTAAAAAACCCTAAAAATAACATTTCTTAAAATTTAACGGTAGAAAGTATATGTCTTTGTAATTTATTTAGAAATAGGCAAATTTCGAGTTCACTTCTTGGGCTAAATTAAAACAAGGGAAAAGTATTGATATTTTTATTAAAGTATAAATCTGAAAAATAGTTCCTAAGTTTAAAGCTAAATTCTGAAAATATATACTCTACAAATTGCATAAACACGAATCTTGAAACTTGGAATAGTAGAAGAGACCTTGAAATGCTCTTGTCTAAAGTCGTTAGTATGAAAGAAAATAAAATAAAAATACAAGTGTGAATAAAGAGATAAAAAAATGAACACTGGTTTTTGTAATTACTTAAGGCTGCATAAATAGAGAGAAATTTTTTTAGCGAGGGTGCTTTATCACCTAGTGCCTTAGACCAACTGGTTTGGGAGTCACTGCTAAAACCTTAGGTGTTACAAGACTAGGAATTACGTCTTAATGTGCAAACACATTTTTTAATCGGTCGTTGGTTCCTCAAGAAATATTAACGGTCGCATGAAAAAGGTGTGAGCAATTTCATCTAAAAATTCACCAATTGAAAAGTACTTTGGACGATGGACAAGAGTATAATAGCTTGATTTGAATTTCCAAGTGTAGGAGTGATATATTCACACACGTAGGGGTATGTGATTGGGGTTTAGATAAGAGATATGAATGAAAAATAGGACTTATATTTTTAGTAGAGATGATAAAAATTCCTAAGTTGAAATGAAACCCTAGAAGGAAAACTCAAAAGATACTAAAAACTGAATAAATCTACAAAACATATATAATCTTAAATTAAATGATAAGGAAGCGTGAAACATACGGGTTGATAATTTCTGAGTCAAAAATAATAGAATTTCTTGTTAGAAAACCGAATTGGAGAATAAAAGTCAATAGGCCGAATTGATCGGATTTTATGGGTAGTATCTGCTGAAATCCATCAGAAGACAACACTCCTCCTACTAGGGACACCTAGAGGTTTAACGGCTTGTTGCACGAGCTCAGTGCAATTGCGTTTCCCTGCGAAAGTGAGGCTAGGTCTTTTTTCGAGAATAAAACTAGTTTTGCTTGAGGACGAGCAAAAAATAAGTTTGGAGGTATTTGTTCATATCATAATTTTGCATTATTATATTCCCCATTCTTATTCATTTTACAAATAAACAGGTGCTTTTGATCTATGTCTGCTACATAGTTGCAGGTTACAGGTTCTCGGAACAAAAACAGTGAAAATGATGAAAAGACGATACAAAAATGAGACTACGACCAACAAATGGAAGAATCTTGATCATGCTTACAGTATGAAGAATAAACGAAGATCAATGGACAATTTCACAAAGCACAAAGGCAGCGCAAGGTTCAAGACTTCGACACGAAGCAAAGGGTAAAAGTCCACGACATTATGCACTATAGAATTCTGGAAGAATTTAGAAGACAATCTGAGAAACCAAGTGAAGAAACAAGAAATCAAATGCAACCAGAAGAAGTCCAGAAAAATGCAGCCCAAGACCCCACCATATGGCCGCGGATCCGCGGCCAAACAGGGCTTTTGGCCGCGGTTCCGCGGCCATAGTGAACACGTGTCGGTGCAAAATTCTACTCTGGTGGCGGTGCGTTGACTAGGCTTCTTAGGGTAAATTTGTAAATGCAGATATGAATCGAATGTAATCCTAGGGTTTCTATGATCTATAAATAGAAACCTTAAACCTCTTTTTGAGATATGCCTCTTCTTGTGCTTCATTTTATTTATCAAATTCAGAATTTCAACTCCTGTAATGTTTGAAGAGAGTATCAAATAAAGTAAGTTTTTCATTTTTATGCCCTAGTTAATTTTTCTTTCTGCCCCAGTATAACTTTATTTATCTGCCGTAGATTAGATAATTAGGTTATTAAAAACTCATAAAAAAATGTCTCATTTTATCAATTCCCTAATGAGTGAGTAGTTCCTCACTTGTTAGGGTTAGGAATAGGAAAGGTTTGATAGATGAAAATCTCTCACCCCTTTCTTACCCGTTATACACTTTAATAGGACTCTATGCATACGTACACACACCGCTCACTACGGCACCCTATCCCACGAGGTAGAGTAGTTTAAAAGACCGGTTGTGTATATTTTCCATGGAGGTTAGGGTAAGAGTTAAGAAAGGACGGACAAAGACCTAGAGGAAGAAACCTAGTTTCTTTCCGATGGTACTAATTCATTTTATTAATTATTACCTTAACACCTAACAGATCTTAATTAGGGCAGAGAAAGCGGTGAGACTTATTGAGTTTCCAAACTTAACCTAAACCTAACCCAAGCAAGATTTTAATCAAGCTCATTTCAGTTTTTAGTGATAATCAATCCAACACCATTTGGAATTAACTCGTTAGAACAAATAGAAAATACACAAAATCCCTGTGGACCGACCCGTACTCACCGGCTAGCTACCAAGCGACGTCGTTCTTGATTGCGGTTATAAATTCTTTGATCACAAATTCTCAAACAAATCAGGGTACCCATGATGTGATGAGAGAAAAGAGAAGAAAATGAATGTGGATTTTTTTATTTTTTATTTATTTAATTTTTTAATATATTTTTTTATTTTATTTAAAAAGAATTGTTTGTTTTTGCAGTTTTGAAATTTTTGAAAGTGTTTATATTTCTTTTAGAAAGAGTTTTGCAAAAATTTGTACGGAACTACAACACAATTTCAAACAACCACAGTTTAAACATGCACAATCAAACCTAGAGTTAGGGTCTCCTAAGTCAACTAGACTACTCCTAACTGGTCCAAAACGACAAGTTGTGAGATATCTCTCAAATCGCCTCTTCACCGCCAACTGTGGCCAGGTAAGCACAAGTTAAGAAAGGAGGGATCCGCTCATGAATCACCGTGAGACGAGCCTTTTAAAATTATCTTTCCCACTTGTCTAGCCTAGGTACAACAAAGTCAGGTTTAGATAAACGACTGAATGCCCACAACCTTCTTCTGTCCTAATGAGCGCGACAGTCCTTAATTGGCCGAGCCTAGATATTTTTTAATTAGCTCAATGGTTGATGCATATATTTTTTGTGATTTTTGGGGTCTTAGAAAGGGTAATGAAATCCCCACCCAATCTGGATTGGTGTTATTGCCCCTTAAAAGTCCGTATTAATTATGCAAAGCAGTTAACACACAAAAATCTAAAACAATTGCAAATATTTTTTTTTATTTGACCGCGCAAAGAATCCTGCACAAAAACTATTTATTAGAGAAGGAGAAGATTTTGCGCAAAGAACCCTGCAGGAAAAATTTTCAGTGGATCTCAGGGTAGGAGAGGGGACAAAAATATTTACAGAAAATTTTGGGGTGCTGACGTCAGCAGTTGACCGCGGTTCCGCGATCAAACGCTTGAATCCGCCGCGATTCCGCGGTGGTTAAGTTGGTTTGGATCTCCAAAATTTTTCTGTTGTCTGTTGTGATTCTCCTCTGTCTGTTTAGATCTTCTGTTTGTTGATTTGTTCACTGGGTTTTTCCAGATCTGAATCAGTCCATTTTCTTTTCCTGCGCAATTCACACAATACCTCTAAAAAATAACAAGATGATTTTTTTTTTAGTTTTTATATTTTCAATTTTTATAATTTTTAAATTTTTAAATTTTTATTTTTTTTTAATTTATTTATTTTTAACCCGAAATTACACAAAGAATGAGACTACCGTCTCCCCGGCAACGGCGCTATTTGATTGGTATGATATTTAGCGTATGCCTTTTAAATCAAAAATTAAGAATTACCGCAATCAATAACGGTGTCGCTTGGTAGCTAGCCAAGATGAGTAGAGGTCGGTCCACAGGGAGATGGATTCCTTCTCTTTATGTTCTAACGAGTTAATCCGATCAAATCAGGTTTTGTTTTAGATCTAAGAATGAGAATAAGTTGATAAAAAGGCTTGCTAGGGTTAGCGTTAGGTCAGTTCAAAATATGGATTCTTCTCGCTGCTTTTAATGCCCTAGTTAGGATTTTAGGTGTTAGGGTAATAGTCAACAAAGGGGATTAGCACGACTAGAAAGAAACTTAGTTTCTTTCTTTTGGCCCTTATCCGTCCTTTCTTAACTCTTAGCCTTAATCTCTATGTAAATCAACCACGACCGGTCTTAATTAGGGAATCACCGCTATCTCGTGGGATAAGGTGCCGTAGTGAGCGGTGGGTGTTTGATTTACATAGAGTCCTAATTAAAAATTATGGGGGCAAGAAAAGTAGGGAGAGAGATTTCTTTCTCTCAAACCTTCCCTCTTCTAACCCTAACAAGTGAGGAATTACTGATTCATTAGGGTATTAACAATGGAATTCATTTTTTTAAATAAATTTTTATATTAGAAAACTAAATTGCAAATATTAAAAGAACAGATAAAAAATTTGCAAGAATTTAGAAAAGGAATGCGAGATAAAAAATACCTTTCTTTATTGATGCACTCTTGACGATTACAATGGAATGAAAATTTTAATCTAGAAAATAAAAGGAGACATCTCAAAAGAGGCACCCAAAAGAGGCACACCTAATTAGGCTTTAGGGTTTCCTATTTATAGATAGGAGAAACCCTAGGCTTTACATCTGATCCACATCTGAAATTACAAGACTACCCTAAGAAAACCGGGTCAATGCACCGACTCCCACCGACACGCATCGACACGCGCCGACACGTGCTCTGCACGGCCGCGGATCCGCGGCCAGAAGCCTTGTTTGGCCGCAGTTCCGCGGCCGTTTGATGGGCTATTGGGCTCATTTCTTTAGGGCTGCTTCATGTTGCATTTTACTTCTGGTTTCTTCACTTGGTTTCTCAGAATATCTTCTATGTTCTTCCAGATTTCCACAGTGTAGAATGTTGTGGACTTTTACCGTTAGTTTCGTGTTGAAGTCTTGAATCTTGTGCTGCCCTTATACGTTGTACAATTGAACTATTCATTGATCTTCATTTGTTCCTTAAATTGTAGGCGGCATCTTGCAGATTCATCTATTTGTTGGTCGTAGTCTCTCATTTGTAGCGTCTTTTCACCATTTCCACTGTATTGTTCTGAGAAACTGTAACCTGCAACTATTTAGCAGACATGGATCAAAAGCACCTATTTATTTGCAATATGATTAAGAATGGGGAATATAATAATGCAAAATTCTGATATGAATAGTTGCCTCTTGGCGAGGGCTTTGATCCTTAGCGGGAGAGCATAGGGAGGCATGCTAAGGAAGGACCGAGCAGGGTTGCTACTCGGTTGCCTCTTGGCGATGGCTTATATCCTTGGCGGGAGAGCATAGGGAGGCATGCTAAGGATGGACCGAGCAGGGTTGCTGCTTGGTTGCTTCTTGGCGAGGGCTTTGATCCTTAGCGGGAGAGCATAGGGAGGCATGCTAAGGAAAGACCGAGTAGGGTTGCTGCTCGGTTACCTCTTGGCGAGGGCTTTGATCCTTAGCGGGAGAGCATAGGGAGGCATGCTAAGGATGGACCGAGCAGGGTTGCTGCTCGGTTGCCTCTTGGCAAGGGCTTAGATCCCCGGCGTCGTGGGGTAGGAACTACCAGCCGGTGATAACCGAGCAGGGTAGCTACTCGATTGCCTCTTGGTGAGAGCTTGGATCCTTGGCGTCATGGGATAGGAACTTCCAGCCGGGGATTGTTCCCCGCCGAATACAGAAACGCGACCGCGTAGGTCCGTCTTGCCTGAAATTCGGGGCAGATGCTAATTGGTGCTATCCGTCCACCTCTCCGAAGATGCCAAGTTGTTTATGGTACCGTGTATCGAAGGTTTAAACGGATGCGGCCGATGTAGCAGACTTCGTCAGATTCCCCCTCGCTTGAGGGGTTTTTGATTGTGGGGACGCTCTTCCCTGCAGGCGTATGCCCCTGCAGTTAATTACACTACCGCATCGCGGTAACAACTTTCTCCTTCTCCAGATGGTAACTTCGTGTCTTGGGTGTTTGTTTTGTGTTTGGTTGCCCGTAGATTGTATACGGAGACTAAGTTATGTTGTCGCCCGTAGGGCGTGAACTAGACCAAATCCGTATCTTTCTTAGATTTGGGTTTGGGGGTTGGGTTTAAGGATGCGTTAGCCTCATTTGAGACTAAGATCAACTTAAACGTATGTTAAGGATACGTTAGTCTAATTTTAGACTAAGATCAACTTAACAGGATCGTTTAGATCCAACAAAAGAGCATTTGGTCTCTATGGTTTAGTTTAATGACATTGCGGTCGATAATTAGTTTAAGGACATTACGGTCCATTGTTAGTTTAAAGACATCGCGGTCGATTGTTAGTTTAAAGACATCGCGGTCGAGGTTAAGGACATCATAGTCCGTGGATTTAAGGACTCCACAGTCCGTTGTTAGTTTAAAGACATCGCGGTCGAGGTTAAGGACATCATAGTCCATGGGTTTAAGAACCCCACAGTCCGTTGTTAGTTTAAACACATCGCGGTCGAGGTTAAGGACATCATAGTCCATGGGTTTAAGGACTCCACAGTCCGTTGTTAGTTTTAAGACATCACGGTCGAGATTAATGACATTATAGTCCATGAGTTTAAGGACCCCACAGTCCAGTGTTAGTTTTAAGACATCACGGTCGAGGTTAAGGACATCATAGTCCATGATTTTATGGACTCCACAGTCCGTAGTTTAGAGACGTCATAGTCTATGAAATTTATGGTTGTCGGGACTCGTCACCTCTTTGAAGATGTTGAGGAATTACAACGATAAATATCAAAGGAGTGAAGAGATGTACCCTTGAACCAAGATGGATTAAATGATCTGTAGTCCGAATTGGAACTAAAATCAATTAATTATATTATGAGCATATTGGCTCAGTTGAGTCTGAGTTGAGGACTTATGGCCAACTTGGGCTAAGTCCAATTAAGTTTGAAGTATTGGCCCTCTGTTGGACTATTAGACATTTGTCTGGTTTCAGCCCACATTATTTAGCAATGCTAAACAAGAGTTTGAGGGCTTTGGCAACATTTTTTTCTATCTTTAATTGAGCAGTGAACATTATAGCTCTGACTTTTACTCAATTTTGAATGGGAGGCTTTGCCTCTGAAAGATTAACCAATTTGGTTAAAAATAGTGTTAAACACTAGAGAAAACAGTGTTAAACACTGGAAATATATCCATCAAATTAGTGTTAAACACTAAAAGATAATCAGTGTTAAACACTGGAAATATAATTCTCAATTTAGTGTTCGACACTAGAAAGCAACAGTGTTAAACACTGGAAATGGGGTTCTCAAATTAGTGTTAAGCACTAAAAATAAAGTTCTCGAATTAGTGTTAAACACTAAAGAAAAAAGGGGTCACGTGGGGACACGTGAGGGCGCCCAGAGGTGGGACCAGATCCCTTTACTTCGTTCTGCAATCAAGTGTTAAACACTTTTTTATACTTTTTTATTTTCGAGCATCACGTGTTGACACGTGATGGAGATCTGTGCGCCAATTGTTAAAGCATTTGCTAAGGGGTCACGTGGTATCACGTGAGAGCGCCCAAAACCTTCATTTCCTTTGCTTTTCCTTTCTGTGTTTTGTAAGTCACGTGGGAGCACGTGAGGCGCTGCCTCAGAACTTTTTCCTTCTTGTTTTTTTTGGGGATCTTTTCAGGGGTCACGTGGGACCACATGACCTTAGTTCTTTGCATGCATGGAGATCTTTTAAGTCTCTTTATTTTATTTTGAGAATTAAATTCTCTGTAGGGTTGAACCCTGATCATGATTTTGGAGGAATTAAATTCCTATTATGAAAGAATTAAATTCTTATATAGGGTTAAACCCTAATTTCTTTAGAGGAATTAAATTCCTATTAATCTGAGAGAATTAAATTCTCAATTAGGATTAAACTCTAGTTTTGTCCATCTTGAAGGAATTAAATTCCTATAATTTTAGGAGAATTGAATTCTCATATAGGGTTAAACCCTAGTTTCATCTTGAAAGAATTAAATTTCTGTGAGTTTGGGAGAATTAAATTCTCATATAGGGTTAAACCCTAATTTTGTTTTGGGAGAATTAAATTCTCTAAACTCAATTCCCCCTCTAAGTTTTGAATCTGCATGGCAGGATCTCAACCCGATGAGAATTAAATTCTCAACTTATGGGGAGATGTGCTTCTGCAGATTTTCAACCAGAGGAAGAACTAAGTTCTTTTGTGCAGAAGAGTTAAACTCTTAGATTTGAGAATTAAATTCTCTGTTTGAAGTTTTGATCCCCTTTCTTTTCTCACCTAGGGTTTTCTTTGTTGAGAATTAAATTCTCCTTTCTTTTCTCTCTGAAATTTCAAGATTCCAAAACTCTCTCTCTTTTTTTCTCTTCTCTTGGCTCCTATTTATAGGAGAAGGAAAAGAATCAATTTGTTTAGTAAATCTTTTATTGAAAGATTTTGTTTGTTTTCATAATTAATATGATCCTTTAGATCATTCAGTGAATTTTATTCACCGTTGGATTTTAAATCCAAAGATATTCTGTTTGGTATTTTCGGTGAGATTTAAGGGAAATCTTTCCTTGTCTAAGATTTTTTCCATAAATTGGTGATTTTTAATCACCCTTGGATCTTTAATCCAACGGTCCCCATAATCCTTTTCCATTTGGAAAGATTTAGAAGCTTTTAGAATTTAATTCTATTAAACTGTAAGGCTTTCGAAGCCAGTCACGTGCTGACACGTGACCCTTGGTCACGTATAAGCACGTGACCCCCAATTGGTTCCCCTTCAGCCGTTTGTTTTTATTTCTATCACGTGTCAACACGTGACCATTGTTCATGTGTGAGCACGTGACCCCCAATTGGGTCCTCCTTCAGCCGCTTGTTTTTATTTCTGTTTTAACTATCACGTGCTCACAAGTGACCATTGGTCACGTGTGAGCACGTGATACCTCATTGAGGTAATTCCTGATTTTTAATCAGGGAACAGTGCATAGCATATTTTCTCATAACTTTTGATCCTGGATGAATTATGTTAGTTATATGTATGCCCTATAGGCCATTACTGTACATACGATGTATATTGTAGTGGATGCTTGGACATATATAGGGAGGATTTTCTTGCTCGGCATGATAGTATGCTATCTGGTTGCTCTTTATCTTAACATGTACTCTGAATGTCTCTATGTTACATGTTGATAAAGCCCTTAGGATGAGTACTTGACTACCAGGACTATGATGCAGATTATACTAATGGGGAAAGTGTAGTCGTCAAGTACATCCTTCAATTGTTCCTTGTCGTGGGAGTACCGAGAAAGGGCATCGATACTCCAGAGTAGACTAGCGTATGCGCTTCTTGACCCATATGATGGGCGATGGATGATCCCATATCCATTGGTGTTTGACATCAGAGAAGGTATACGGGTGCTCAGTAGAGACTGGGTACACTGGACGGACTCGCCGAGAACTCCCAGATGGTATTATACCTCACGTCAGATGGCAGTTCTCTGGTGACACCGATACAGGTTAGTCTGTAGACCCGAGATCATAGAGTCTTGTGTGATTCCTACCGTGCTTTGATTTCCATCATACCACGTCCAAGAGGGCGTGCAAAAAGGTGGCTTTTGGGTACAGTCCCGAATCACATGGAGGCAATGAGCGATAGGAGGGGTTTCGTCTCTCCCGGTATAGGGAGTTGATGTTGCGCTGTATTCGATTGGCTATAACTGGAAATCCCTGGTCAGGGTTGCTGAGATTTACTGGTAAGTGTTATCAGTAGTTTCTCGAACTGTTATAGGCCTCATATCGACACGACTTATCAAGCTACTGGGGTCTGACGTTTACCACCCCTAGGCGAGATATGCGACATATCAGACGAAGAGACCGGACTGTACGAGAGTGTTACTGATTGGATGCGCAGGAGAATGTACAGGCTTGCTTGTTGATCTTCTGATCGCTTAATACCTGGGTGGCTGTTACGTTTAGCTGACCGCTTGCAGCTTGTGGGTGTTTGATATAATCATCACCTACTGCCGGCGTATTGACGATTCTTTAGAGTCCTACACAGAGGTTTCTTGACTCGGGCAAAACGGAGTAGGGGCACATATGTGATATGTGCATGACCGAGGATAATGCGATATGAGATATCGTATTCTGTTCTCGCGATATTTGATATCAGCCGGGTCATCGGATCAAGTATTGATTCGATGAATCGGTATAGATATATATATTAGTCGGTTATTTGAGAAATAGCCGGATTGTTGGATCAAGTGTTGATTCGATAATTTAATGTATAATTATATATGTGATATATTACATTACATTATCTAATATTGGCTCGTTTTATTGATTCATTTTCTCACCGGGTAATACATTGATATATATGCGATATATGTTAATTGTATTATTTTCTTTTGTTACAAAAATATATTATATATTTGATATATAATATTGCAACAAGTTATGATTACTAATGCAACATGATTAGTGGAGATTAAACATGATTAGGGTTTGATTTGGGTTAATCTTTTCTAGAAGCTTCTAGAAGCTTTTATTTTGTTTCTTGCAAAGATATTTTGTTTAGATATTTTGCTTGATATTTCCAGACCCAACGCAAACCCTTAACCCTAATTAACTCTCTACAATGGTTATCCCTTTCTTTGTTCAACCATGGTTGCATTTGTAATTAATATAACAATTCATTATTCATCACAAATGAGTTCATCTTCTTCTTCCTCCTTGCAAAGCTTTCTAGCTTTGAGTTTTGTGATGAATTAGTGTGAGATTATGAAAATAAAAGAGAGCATAAATCCTACTTCATCATCCTCATCTAATCTAGCCAATTAGATTAGGGTGTTCACATCATTAATACTTGATTAGTGAGTGAGAGCTTGAGTTAAAGAAACTTCAAGGTAGATCATCTTAGTTATCGAAGATCGGAAGCAAACTTGCATCTTTCTCTTCGTGGAGCCTCTCTAGAGTCCGGATACTCGATTATCGCAGCGAAGGGATCTCAACATGGAGCTTATGAAGTGAAGGACCGGACTACAAAGGTTGTAATCCCAAACTCTTAGAAGTAAAGTTGTTTACTTGCTATTTGTTTCGCCTAATCTCTAGTCTAAAATCTTGGTTAGGGTTGTTCGGCACGTCTAATTTTTAAATCGGGCATGGTTGATACCTTGTAGAACCTTGTGAGAGTGTCTAGTAACCCTACAGTGGTATCAGAGCTAAGCTAGAGTTTTAGATGAAGTCTAGACGAAATTAGAAGTCCGATCGAACCCCGAAACCCCATATTTTACCCTTCTTTGGAAATTTTATAAAAATGTTGATTTTTTCATATTAAAAATACTCAGAAAATTAAGCAAGGAATTCTAAGGATTACTGTCAAACACGATCCCCTAATCCCCATAAAGCGTCGCGGAACCGCAGCAATACCCTGCCTTGTGCGGCAGTTCCGCGGCCGTATAGAGGTATTAGGGTTAGTTGTTTCACAGTAACATCCGTAGGTAATTTTGCATACTTCTGGGAATTTTTAATTCTACTCAAGTGTTGAATTTTCTGGAGATCTTTTGTTTTCGTTGCTTCGATCGGAAAGTTTAATTTCGTTTAAGTTTTTCCGGGTAATTTTAGAACGTGTTAAAAAGTTCGAACGGATATCAATAACTCACTTTTTCCCCTGTCGGAAAATTTCCAAGTGTTGGATTTTTTCTGAGTTAAAGAACGTTCTTAGTCGTGCAAGTAACGCGGCGGACCCTCTAGAAGAACACAAAGCTTAACTCGATTATGTGACCGTCTGAACCACCTCTAAACCTTAGGGTTTGTGGCAGTACGGCGTTGCCACATGTGAGGCGTTGGTTTGACCCTTCTACGGCTGGACCATTGGTACTGTGGCATGTGATGGATGCTTTTTGTAACGTTTCAGAAATCTTTTTGCGGATTTTTCCGTTTTAGGGCAAAATTGTCGGTTTTTCCCGTTTTAACCCGATTTCGATCAAACGTCCGTATAAGCTTACCGGCACCTAGTTTAGCTAAAATAAAACTTGTGCACGAACTTTAGGGGTATTTGGGAGGTTTTGGTTCAGATAGAATTTTTCCCAAATAAAATATTATTTTAGCCGGTAAAATATGCGTGTAAATCGGGAAAATTTTTCTAAATGAAAAGTTTTGGGAATCATCACTAAAATTATTTTAGAACATTTATTTTTAAATATCTAGATATTTTTTGATCAAAGGGAATTATTTTTTTAAAAAGAAAAGAAAATGAATAAAAGGTGGCATTTTTGCATTAAATGTGCATTAATTGTTTTCTTTTGCTAGAAAACTCCGCACACTTCACCAAAAATCCCCCCATTCTCCCCTTGGCCGGCCCTTCCCTTCCCCTTGCTTCCCTCCATCATTTCCACCCATTTTCAACTCATTTTTCATCAAATAAATCATGAAAAATCCAATTTAATTCATACAAATTCAAATATAATCATTTTTCCTTCATTTCCTTCACTAATCCTTCATGGATCTTCATTAAAGCTTGGTTTTTGATGCTAAGATGTTGGATTAAGTTTCATTTTGTTTTCTTGGGGAGGTATAATTTTTACCTTAATCCTTTTATATTTGCTTTAATCTTATTCTAGCTAGTTTAGTTAGCTAATTATGTGTTTAGTTTAGTTTTTACATTATGATTAATTCATTTATTTTTGGTTTAAGAAATTCATGTTAGGGTTAAATTTTGTTTATGTGTATAGTGTTCTTTTGAAGTGTTAATTTGTGTTTTGGAGAAGATTAACCAAGTAGAAAATGTTCATTTTTGTTAATGATCTCTTTGTTTAATTATGCAATTAGCTTACTAGGTTTTTGCTAAAACATAATTAGCGAATGTTAAAAATATAGGAATGGTTTAGATAGCTTAGTTAAGCTATTTTAAGGTGTTTGTTATCGCTAGATATGCATTAGCTTGAAACTAGTGCGGAATTTTGCGATAGATTGCTTACTAGATTTCGGGATTTTTCCGACGTGGGTTCGTTTGGTCGTTGTGAGGTTATATCTATTGTATTCCTCGTAATTCTTGTGTTGTGTTGCGCGATCGGGACGATCGTGGTCCAGTCTTGGTGTTTTTTAGTTTAGCGACCCCAATTAGGGTTTTTGGCCGGTATCGTGCGCGATAGATGCGCTAAGCTCGTAGTGTAATTTTCCGGACGTTTTCATCGCGTTTCGTTGTCTTTTCGTCGATGCAGGATATTTGCTTATGTGTTGTGTTTGTGAAATTTTAGGTTCGCAAGCGGAGACTTCGGACGCTACGACAAGGGGAAAACAGGTGGTAGGTTTCACATAGCTTGGAGCGTTGGTGAGTAGATTTAACATCTACAGGGGAATCGCCCGCATGACGTTATGCGGCAGGGCTAGAGATTTTATTACTTGTCGCATATTCTACGTTATTGTTAGAATTGCGCCTTTACCCCATTACTTAGATGTAGTTTTGCCTGGACTAGTAGTAGTAGGACACTGCACATATTATTGACGATTCATGTTGCACGAGCACTGATTATATGCTACACACACCGTCAATAATTGCCATGTCACACACAAACCACTTATAGATGCTATATTGCTTGGTTAGGGACATTGTGACATTGATTCATACTGCTTATCATATATGGCATTTAGCATACCTGTATTCCTATAGAGTATTGTACCATTAGTGATAGGTACATACACCCTCCCTGTCATAGCTACAGGTATACCTTGCACATACTGTTCTTATATCCAGGGGGTATACTATATCATTGCTTATAGGTAGACACATTATCTTGATATACTTTATTGATTTCACATACATCTGGTTTTAGCTACATGTTTACCTTCACTTGATGTTATTAAGAAGTGGATAAATAGGAACCGCATGATATTTGTATTAACTTGATGCGGTTAATTAGCGGTTTTTCCTTTATATGCTTGCATTTCAGATATGGCGCACATATTATATTCATGGATTTTCGCATTGTTATATGGATTTTTCATGATGTTTTCTGGATTTGGGGACCGTGGCAGTTCATGAAATTATGCATTATTTGAAAGACCCGGTTTCCTTGATATTGATATTTCCGCAGCCACCATGAGATTTATCGGTTCTGATATATGCCCGATTCGAGGAGTGAGGAGGCACCGTCTGTGGGTACATGGTGAGGCCCGGGGGTACCCCAAAGCAAGAACGATTTCACGGTGCTAGGCGATGAGGCTTAGGGGAACCATACCATCCGGTGACAGGACCAATGACTCATCGGCTATCGAGTGGATACCGACGGGAGTCATGTGCGTATGGATACGTCGAGAGGCGAGGGTCAGAGCTAGGCACTCGAGCTCTCGGAATAGCGTATGATACGTACCCATCAGGGGGGCCAGTCATGGAGACAGCACCTGATGGATCAGCATTTCTGTGTCGATACTTGGCACATTGGTTTCATGATATTTCCAATTACTCATTTGTATATATAATAGGGGATTGAGCCGCTGTTATATATACCCTTACACCAATATTAGGGGAATGGGACGCTAATATATGTGTATTGACCTCATCATATTTATTATGCCATTATATTTAAGATGTTAGAATTTTGCTGGAGATTTGATTCGGGATATAAGAGATTCATTTGAGATTGGATACTGGAGATATATGTGAGATATACCTGATATGGTACATACGAGATATGTGAGATCCACTTGCTGTTGTACATTCGAGATATGTGAGATATACTTGATATGGTGCATACGAGATATGTGAGATCCACTTGCTGTTGTACATTCAAGATATGTGAGATATACTTGATATGGTACATACGAGATATGTGAGATCCACTTGATGTTGTACATTCGATATATGTGATATATACTTGATGTTGTACATTTGATATATGTGATATATACATGATGTTGTACATTCGATATATATGAGATATACTTGATATTGTACATTCGGGATATACGAGATATACTTAATATTATGAAATTGAGGAGAATGCGATACTTAGATGATATGAGAGCCAATTTGGGGGCTGATTTGAGAAATTGAGATTTGATTCGTTTTGATGGATTGTGATCCTACCACGATATCAGGATTCCGTGGAAATGACATATTTCACTCCATACCTCACCTTTATCTATTTGTGCACTGTTTCATGTATTAGGAGTACCTGTTAGTGTACCTTTCATGAGTGTTGCACATTTACATTCTCATACCCCCATTGCATGATTATTGCATACTGTGTCATATCATTATTGCTTTATATATATTGGTTGTACTTGTTAGTGTACTTTCCATTATTCTACATTCATATGACCTGTTATTACTGTAAATTGCATATCTTAGATTCATGCTGTACGTACATTCCTGCGATTACCTGCATATGTTATTTACTATTCACGAGTTGGCAACTCACCCCCGTTGTGCCACAGGTGTTACAGAGTGTTCCTCAGAGTAGTCAAGGCTGGCTATTCATCTTTCATCTTTTGCTACAGATACCGCATCGGCTCACAGTGTGCTGTTTTGTTCAGGTGGGTTTTGGTGGTTATCTGTATTTGTATTGTATATTCGTTGTATCTTGTACTCTCCATCTACTATTATGTTGTTGACTTAGAGATTTAGGACGATATTGTATAAATTGTGGATTTGTTGTCTTTTATACAGTTTCCTTTCTATCGTCTTTTTTTTTTTCGCTACGGCGTCGTATATTTGTTGTGGTGGTTGTTTTCCGCCTTTGGGCGTGGATTTGCTCCCGTTGGGGATGCTTTACATTATATTTATGTCGTACCCATTTTTGGGGTTGGTTTTTATAAAGGAACTGCTGCCGAAATTTTCAAGAAAGAAAATTGGACTTAAAGAATTTATACTTGAGATTTTTTTTTATGGTTTAAACAATGTTTGTTATCTTTTCTTGTCTTTTAATGGTTTAGATTTCTGGGTTTTGGCTTTCTTTTACTACGTTACGCCTGTAGACGTTGCGTAGTATTAGGGCCGTCACGTGCCAATTTCGGGTCGTGACAAAGTTGGTATCAAAGCACTAGGTTTTTACCTTATGGAGTGGAGGATGACCTTTATATGATGGAGTAGGTAGCTTAAGCAGAGTAACATAGTGTGTGTATGTCTGCAGCATACTCACGATGCAGTACTCCGTCTAAAGTGACCTAAGTACAATTACTTGAAATTCCTTCCTTGATGATTCATATCCTTGTGATTCGATTTCCGTGTTCATATCGAATCCTATTCCTATTTATAGCCTTTGCCGACGACGACTATGGGGACTCAGTGAGGTGCAGCGAGGGCCGAGATCAGTATTGACTCGGGGAAAGCGAGGACTGATCAGGATGGCACGCTCGTTGCACAGGTGCAGACGGATCCGCCTTCGACAGATAGTATCGCTAGGCTTGTGGCAGAGATGCAGGACTTGCGCCAGACGATGAGTTCTTTGGTGGAGACCATTCGAGCGCAGCGACAGGAGGTTGTCACCCCTGTTACCCAGTTATTCCTTGCGATCAGCACACAGCTTTCCGTCAGTTACGTAGCACCAGTGGATGCAGCCCTAGTTGACGAGACACGTATTCCAGAGACTTTGCGAGTTCCAGGACAGTGGAGGACCAGTACCGGTGTGCCAGTCTAGGGACAGAGGCCTAGTCATCGAGACAGATTTCGTGACCGTCGTGGGAGTGGCAGAGGCTTAGGACGAGGTCAGTCATTCAGCTCTCATCTCTTGGAGGGCCAGCAGCCGTCGTATGGATGTTTTCGATGCGGGAGCCTTCATCACTTCATCAGGGACTGTTCCTTAGCACGGCGTCAGAGTCGTGTTCTAAGAGGTCGTGGGCGCGGAAGGTTTGCTCTGAGGGGTCAGTCTGGCAGAGGAAGGGTTCTGACAGCTGCGGGTAAGAGGCAGACACAGGAGTTTGCTTCTACTCATCGGGACGCTCAGGCGTCCAATGCAGAGTTTTCAGGTATCCTTTATTCACATGTTCGTTTGATGTACTTGTTGGTTTTCACACTTTGTGCCGTGGTTAGGACGAGGATCGTGTTAGCTAGATCAGCCGTTTGTTGTGTTAATTTCTGTCAGCGATTCTTTTGTTGCGCGGCACGTATTTCAATCGTATGCCAATCGGTTAGGAGATTCATCCGTCACTTGATCCTTCTAGAGAGGTTGGATTTGACGTTCTCCTGGGCATGGATTGGTTAGCTACGTGTTAGGCGTCTGTGGACTACCGTGAGGAAACAGTCAGAAATTTTTTTCCCGGCGAGTCAGTTCTTGTTGTGCAGGTGGATAGTTGTGCCGCCTCTCACAGCTTGAATTCAGCCTTTTTCGCTAGTCAGCTTTTGGAGGAGATGTCGTGAATCCTTGGCGTTTATTCGAGATACCGGAGCCACAGTGGGATTGTTGGACCGGGTTCCTTTCGTACAAGAGTTTTCCGACGTTCCAGATAAGCTGGCAAAGCTTAGGGAGCTTAAGGATCTGCTGCAGAGTTGTTGTTAGGAAGGTTTGTGTGTCCAAGTGTTTCGCTTGTGGGAGCGCCTATTTTTTTTTTGTTCGTCAAGGAGAAAGACGACAGAGTGCGGCTGCGGATTGATGGATCATCAATTGAACCGGCTTACGGTGCGGATAGGTATCATTTACCTCGCATTGACGATTTCTCTGATCAGCTCCAGAGTGCGGGACTTTTTCTAAGTTGTTGGGATCAGGTCATCGTCGTTGCGGGTTCGAAGTGATGGCATTCCGAATACTGCTCTTGTGCGTGCTATGGCTTTGTGTGTTTTGGTGGTGTCTTTGGACTCGCCAATGCCCTAGCAGCATTCGTGGATATGATGCACCAGATTTCTTCAGGCCGTTCTTCGACCAGTTTTGTTGGGTTATTGACGACATTTTGGTCTTTTCTAGCGTGTCTTGAGAAACAGGAGCAGCACTTGAGGATTTGTTTTGCAGACATTGGTAGAGCCCCAGCTGTTTGCTAGGTTCTCGGAGTGTTCCTTCAGGCTTATTTGTGTTGACTCCTAGGTCTTATAGTTACGGGAGACGGTTTCGTACGGTTCCGAAGGAGGTCGTGACCGTACAGCTTAGGCCCAGACTTGTGTGCAGGACGGAGGTCCGCTGATTTTGGGCTTAGCAGGTTTTTGCCGCCGTTTCGTGCATTCTTATTAGCGTATTGCTGCGCCGTTGACTGGAATGACCGAAATGGAGGTTTCTTTTCTTTGGACTGAGGCATGTGTACGGAGTTTTCGGCAGTTAGAGATTTGGTTGGCAACTGCATCAGTTCTTGCTTTTGGTTCGGGCGACTTTGTGATTTAACTGTAATGTTTCACGAGAGTGGCTCGATTTTGTGTGGTTGTGACACTGCCCGCCGACGCTCGTTCGTTAGAGATACTTGAGTATACTCGGCTGGGTAATGATTCGGAGTCTTTGATTGTGACAAGGGTGTGCTAAGTTAGGAATGCGTTTGTGTACCTGATTTTATCGGGTAGGAACGTGGAATCCTAGAGCAAGCACATCAGTCAATTCTCTATGTTCATTCGGGTTCCGCCAACATTGACGTGACTTGTGAGATAGTTACGGGTGGATAGGAATGTAAAGAGAAATTTCAGGTTTCGTTTCAAGGTATTTGTCTTGTTGTGTGTTTGTGTTAGTTGTTGTCGGTAGTTGGGGATCGTCACTAGCCATTGTTAGGGTTCTCCTTCGATAGTTGTTATCAGGAGACACTCCAATTGGCAACCTTTAGGTTTAGTTAGGTCGTGTCGATCACCAATCTGTTTTCTGACTCCGCGTAGTAGGATTTTGGGACATTTTTTTTAGGGAGTTTGGGCTTCAGCTAGTCTCTAGGCTTCGGAGATGATCCAGTTGGTTCAGGTCAGGATGAGTAGCCCAGTGCAGACAGAGGTCTTATGTCGACCGTGTTGGTCGTAAACTTGAGTTCGCAGTGGGGAGATCATGTATTCCTACGGATTTTTCCGATGAATGACGTGTTGAGTTTTGGGAAGCTTATCCCATAATTTTATGTCCTTTTGAGATCCTTTAAGCGAGTTAGTTCGTTGCCTTTAATTTGGCACTTCCGCCCAGATTTTGATTATTCACCCCGTATTCTTTGTGTTAATTTTTGCAATTACCTTCATGACTTCCCACATGATTCAGCATCAGACCATTTAGTTTTGATGCGATCTTTTCGTTCACCGGCAGCCATTGGTGTAAATGGTTCGGCAGGTGGGGAAACTTCGGTCAAGGGTCTTACTATCTGTGGAGGGTTTTTCTTGGACGTAGCCGTTTTGTGAAGTGATCACTTGGGAGGTTGCGAGCGAGATTTGGGAGTTTTGTACTCATCTTCTTGAAGGTACGCGTAGATGAATTTTAATTCGGGGACCGAATTTCTTTAAGGGGGGAAGATTGTAACGTTTCAGAAATCGTTTTGCGGATTTTTCCGTTTTAGGGCAAAATTGTCGGTTTTTCCCGTTTTAACCCGATTTCGATCAAACGTCCGTATAAGCTTACCGGCACCTATTTTAGCTAAAATAAAGCTTGTGTGCGAACTTTAGGGGTATTTGGGAGGTTTTGGTTCAGATAGAATTTTTCCCAAATAAAATATTATTTTAGCCGGTAAAATATGCGCGTAAATCGGGAAAAATTTTCTAAATGAAAATTTTTGGGAATCATCACTAAAATTATTTTAGAACCTTATTTTTAAATATCTAGATATTTTCTGGTCAAAGGGAATTATTTTTTTAAAAAGAAAAGAAAATGAATAAAAGGTGGCATTTTTGCATTAAATGTGCATTAATTGTTTTCTTTTGCTAGAAAATTCCACACACTTCACCAAAAATCCCCCCATTCTCCCCTTGGCTGGCCCTTCCCTTCCCCTTGCTGCCCTCCATCATTTCCACCAATTTTCAACACATTTTTCATCAAATAAATCATGAAAAATCCAATTTAATTCATACAAATTCAAATATAATCATTTTCCCTTCATTTCCTTCACTAATCCTTCATGGATCTTCATTAAAGCTTGGTTTTTGATGCTAAGATGTTGGATTAAGTTTCTTTTTGTGTTCTTGGGGAGATATAATTCTTACCTTAATCCTTTTATATTTGTTTTAATCTTATTCTAGCTAGTTTAGTTAGCTAATTATGTGTTTAGTTTAGTTTTTATATTTTGATTAATTTATTTATTTTTGGTTTAAGAAATTCATGTTAGGGTTAAATTTTGTTTATGTGTTTAGTGTTCTTTTGAAGTGTTAATTTGTGTTTTGGAGAAAATTAACCTAGTAGAAAATGTTAATTTTTGTTAATGATCACTTTGTTTAATTATGCAATTAGCTTACTAGGTTTTTACTAAAACATAATTAGCGAGTGTTAAAAATATAGGAATGGTTTAGGTAGCTTAGTTAAGCTATTTTAAGGTGTTTGTTATCGCAAGATATGCATTAGCTTGAAACTAGTGCGGAATTTTGCAATAGATTGCTTACTAGATTTCGGGATTTTTCCGACGTGGGTTCGTTTGGTCGTTGCGAGATTATATCTATTGTATTCCTCGTAATTCTTGTGTTGTGTTGCGCGATCGGGACGATCGGGATCCAGTCTTGGTGTTTTGTAGTTTAGCGACCCCAATTAGGGTTTTTGGCCGGTATCGTGCGCGATAGATGCGCTAAGCGCGTAGTGTAATTTTCCGGGCGTTTTCATCGCGTTTCGTTGTCTTTTCGTCGATGCAGGATATTTGCTTATGTGTTTTGTTTGTGAAATTTTAGGTTCGCAAGCGGGGACTTCGGACGCTACGACAAGGGGAAAACAGGTGGTAGGCTTCACCTAGCTTGGAGCGTTGGTGAGTAGATTTAACATCTACAGGGGAATCGCCCGCATGACGTTATGCGTCAGGGCTAGAGATTTTATTACTTGTCGCATACTCTACGTTATTGTTAGAATTGCGCCTTTACCCTATTACTTAGATGTAGTTGTGCCTGGACTAGTAGTAGTAGGACACTGCACATATTATTGACGATTCATGTTGCACGAGCACTGATTATATGCTACACACACCGTCAATAATTGCCATGTCATACACAAACCACTTATAGATGTTATATTGCTTGGTTAGGGACTATGTGACATTGATTCATACTGCTTATCATATATGGCATTTAGCATACCTGTATTCCTATAGAGTATTGTACCATTAGTGATAGGTACATACACCCTCCCTGTCATAGCTACAGGTATACCTTGCACATACTGTTCTTATACCCAGCGGGTATACTATATCATTGCTTATAGGTAGACACATTATCTTGCTATATCTTATTGATTTCACATACATCTGGTTTTAGCTACATGTTTACCTTCACTTGATGTTATTAAGAAGTGGATAAATAGGAACCGCATGATATTTGTATTAACTTGATGCAGTTAATTAGCGGTTTTTCCTTTATATGCTTGCATTTCAGATATGGCGCACATATTATATTCATGGATTTTCGCATTGTTATATGGATTTTTCATGATGTTTTCTGGATTTGGGGACCGTGGTAGTTCATGAAATTATGCATTATTTGAAAGACCCGGTTTTCTTGATATTGATATTTCCGCAGCCACCATGAGATTTATCGGTTCTGATATATGCCCGATTCGAGGAGTGAGGAGGCACCGTCTGTGGGTACATGGTGGGGCCCGGGGGTACCCCGAAGCAAGAAAGATTTCGCGGTGCTAGGCGATGAGGCTTAGGGGAACCATACCATCCGGTGACAGGACCAATGACTCATCGGCTATCGAGTGGATACCGACGGGAGTCATGTGCGTATGGATACGTTGAGAAGTGAGGGTCAGAGCTAGGCACTCGAGCTCTCGGGATAGCGTATGATACGTACCCATCAGGGGGGTCAGTCATGGAGACAGCACCTGATGGATCAGCATTTCTGTGTCGATGCTTGGCACATTGGTTTCATGATATTTCCAATTACTCATTTGTATATATAACAGAGGATTGAGCCGCTGTTATATATACCCTTACACCAATATTAGAGGAATGGGGCGCTAATATATGTGTATTGACCTCATCATATTTATTATGCTATTATATTTAGGATGCTAGAATTTTGCTGGAGATTTGATTCGGGATATAAGAGATTCATTTGAGATTGGATACTGGAGATATATGTGAGATATACCTGATATGGTACATACGAGATATGTGAGATCCACTTGCTGTTGTACATTCGAGATATATGAGATATACTTGATATGATACATACGAGATATGTGAGATCCACTTGCTGTTGTACATTCGAGATATGTGAGATATACTTGATATGGTACATACGAGATATGTGAGATCCACTTGTTATTGTACATTCGATATATGTGATATATACTTGATGTTGTACATTCGATATATGTGATATATACATGATGTTGTACATTCGATATATGTGAGATATACTTGATGTTGTACATTCGGGATATACGAGATATACTTAATATTGTGAAATTGAGGAGAATGCGATACTTAGATGATATGAGAGCCAATTTGACGTCGTTGTAGTATAGTGGTGAGTATTCCCGCCTGTCACGCGGGTGACCCGGGTTCGGTCCTCGGCAACGGCGCCATTTGATTAGTCCAAAAATTTGTAGTTTACCGTAATCAGAAACGGCGTCGCTTCGCAGCTAGCCGGTGAATACGGGTCGATCCGCAGGGATGTGTTAGTTTCTGATTTTGTGTTATAACGAGTTGATTCAAATCGTTGTTTGGTTTTTATCGATTGAGTTTAAGACGAATTTATGTGATGAGAAAGAACTCATTAGGGTTAGGTCGAAGGTAGGTGTGTTGAGATCAATGTGTTCACCTCTTTCAATGCCGTGATTTAAGCTTTTAGGAAAATCACAACAATCAATAGGAAAAGGGATTAGGATGATCGGGAAGAAACAAAGTTTCTTCCTCTAGATCCTTGTCCGTCTTTTCTTATTCATTGATGTGATCTTCATGGACATCATATAAGTCCGGCCTTTTATACTACGGAACACCGTTACCTTGTAGGTAGGATGCCGTAGGGGGCGGATCGTATATGAGTGCATGAAGGTTTCGTTTAAAAATAAGTTGACATTGAAGGAGGTGAGAGACATCCGTCTCTCACTCACTCCCTTGTTCCTAACCCTAACGAGCGAGAATTTTACTCGCACATTAGGGAATTATGAGTAAGAATCATTTTTATGTTTTATGTTTTAAATAGTTACCTCACGACAAATTAAAAATTAGCTAACTAGCAATTAAATGATTACTAGGGCAAGTAGAACAATTATACTAATGCAGGAATTAAATAAAATTAAAGACTTACGCGAAGAAGATGATGCCTCTTTATATTCAATAAAAGTGAGATTTGACCGCGGAAACGCGGCCATCTGTTGGACTCACTGCTTGAATTTTTCTAGGGTTAGTTATCTCTTTCTCTCCCCTCTGAAACCTCCATATCTCCACTGTAAACTTTTCTGCAGGGTTCTTTGCGTAAAAAAGTCTTTCTTCCCCCTTTCTAAATAACAGATTTCTGCAGGTTTCTTTGCGCCGCGCTAAAAAATTGATTGCAAGTGAATTGTTGTTTTGCATATTTTAATCGGACTTAAGGGGCTATTTGACCAAATTCAGATTGGGTGGGGATTTTATCACCCTTCCCAGGACCCCAGAAAACACCTAAAGCATTTTGCATCGACCACCTTTAATTAAAAAAGATTAGACTCAGACCTAAGGACAGCGAGCTCAATAGGAAAAGGACTAGAGTAGGCATCGGCCGTTTATCCTAACCGACATTGCGGTGTCTAGGCTAGTGGTTATTAATTAGGCCCACTGTAGTGGTGGTTCCTTCCCACTTACCTGGCCGTATTTGTCCGTGAAGAGGCGGTTTGAGGTCTATTTCTAGCCCTAGTTAGGAGCTGTCTAGTAGACCTAGACGACCCTAAATCTAGGCCTGATTGTGCATGTGTGGTTGATACAGTTGTGTCACGAGTCCGTTTTCAAAAACCTCCTTGCAAAAACTCACACACAAATAAAAAAAAATATAAAAAAAAAACACAAATAAAACTTTTCAAAAACTTGCAACTTGTCGCAAAAAGAAAACCTAAAAATTCACCACACCACTTTCCCTCACTGACGTTATCTTACCCCCACATTCTGTTTTTCTTTTTTCTGACTGCACTATCCCTTTTAGTGTATGTCAGTTTGGACTAGGGATACAGACGCCCGATTAGTCCGCGTTTCGTTGGTGCCGACCAGCGAACCCTTCGACACCGAAGTCGAAAATCCGTCCACTTTCTTACCCTCACCTTCAACTTCTTTAACCGAAGGTATGTCGGGATTCAACCCCAATAATACCTTGTCGACGGGAATGATTCCACCTCCACCAGGTGCGAATAACCCGAACCAACCGCCTGTTGAAGCGCCCGCACGAGTTGCGCTCCAGGACCTCTTTTACCCCATCCGCACGTCTTTACCCACCTGTCTTTCACCCCCACCGGCAAATGGGGACAATTTTGAGATTAAACCACATTTCATCAATATGCTGCCGAAATTTCATGGTTTGGAAACTGAAGACGCATATATCTTTATTAATAAATTCCAAAATGTGTGCGCAATGATGAAAACGACCCAATTGAGTGATGACGCTATAAGGCTAAGGGTCATTCCCTTCACCTTATGTGACCTAGCCGAGAAGTGGCTATATAGCACCGCATCACATTCTATTAGGAATTGGGATGAGTTTGTGAAAGCTTTTCTAAAAAAGTTTTATCCTCACCATAAAATTGCCAGAATCCGTAATGAAATAATTCAATTCTCACAGCTTCCGTCTGAACCATTTTGGAAGTGCTTCGAGAGATTCAAGGACCTATTAGTTCAATGCCCTCATCATGGGATAGAGAGTTGGCAACTTTGCCAAACATTATACGAGGGATTGAACTCGGCAACGAAGCAGCTGCTAGAAACCATCTGTCAAGGTCATTTTCTCTCTAAGTCTAGTGATGAAGCGTGGCAGTTTCTCGAGGATCTCAGTGAGCAGACAATACAGTGGGAGAGCACCAAGACCACGTCATCTTCTGGTGGTCAATCTAGGGCAGGCATACATCAAGTCGAGATGTCGATTGCCATGAAGGCCGAGATGGCCGCTCTTACGAAAAAGCTAGAAGCGATCGAGACCAAAATCTCATCGTCTTCTCCTGCCCCTGCTATGCCCCCACGTACTGTCTGTGCTTGTTTTGCAGATCCATCGCACTTGACCGAAGAGTGTCCTTATAATGCATCTACACAAGGACAGGATCAAGTCAATACTGCATTTCAGCAACGACAAAGAAACGATCCGTACTCTTCAACATATAATCCGGGGTGGAGGAGTCACCCAAATTTCGCTTGGAACCAAAATCAACAATTCCAAGGAAATAATAATAATTTTTAAAGATCTCCTCCTCCACAACAACAACAACAAGCACCCTCGCAAACTCAATATCAACCGCAACAATTTCAACAACAACCTTACCCTAATCAGGTGAACAACTTTGTGCCGAACAATGCTTACCAGCCAAACAATTATGTTCAACCTAATAATGATAAGGTTAGCTCGCTCGAGAGAAGTCTAGATGCATTCCTTAAGCAATCTACATAGTCTACAGCAAGACTTGAGACTTCTATTCAATCTTTAGTGCAAAATAGTGCCTCCCACGATCAGAGTATCAAATCGATTGAGGCACAAATTGCACAACTTAATGCAGCTTTGAGCGAGCGCGAAAAAGGAAAACTCCCGTCTCAACCGTTGCCCAACCCCGGTCACGCACATGCTGCACACAATCAGCAAAATCATAACGTAAATGCTGTGACCACGTTGAGATCGGGAAAAGTGTTGCGAAACAATGTGGGCATTAACAATGACACCCCTGCCGGTGGGTCTTCTTCTTCTTCTTCTTCTTCTTCATCACCATCTTCTTCTTCTTTAGAGCCTATTCTCCACCCTTCACATGGCTCTACCTCTTCTAGCTTGAACGGACCTAATTCTCACGACACGAACACATCTACACGAGGTACCGTTCCAACTCGACAATCTGATCCACAAAAGTTGGACTCAACCACTTTTCAAAATGTTCCTTTTCCTAATAGGTTGAGATCCAATAAGCCAACTCCTCAAATGGAGAAGATTGTCGAGCTGTTTAAACAGGTTAGCATAAACATCCCTCTTTTGGATGCAATTCAGCAAGTTCCTTCATATGCCAAAATTTTAAAGGACTTGTGCACCAAAAAGAGGAAGTCGCAAGTGCCAAAGAAAGTTTTTGTGGCTAGTGCTATTAGCGATGCTCTTGTAAATTCCTTACCCCCAAAGCAAAAGGACCCCGGGTGTCCTACCATTTCGATAACAATTGGGGACAAGAACATCAATAGAGCACTATTAGATCTTGGTGCGAGCGTCAATTTGCTACCCTATTCTGTGTACGAGCAATTGGGCGTTGGAGAGCTTAAGCCCACTCACTGTACTCTCCAAATGGCTGACCGGTCGATCACTCATCCTAGGGGAGAGCTGGAGGATGTGTTAATAAGAGTAGGGGATTTCATTTTCCCCGTAGACTTTATAGTGATGGATACACAACCTGTTGCGAACCCCCGGAACCAAATTCCGGTTATACTAGGTCGACCATTTTTGGCAACTTCCAACGCAGTGATCAATTGTCGTAACGGTTCAATGAACTTATCTTTCGGCAATATGACAATTGAGCTAAATATTTTCAAGTTGGGAAGCCAGCCTGCTGAGCCCAATGCTAGCGTACTCGACGTTTGCTCGATCAATGAGATCGCGGAGGAGGACTGTGAGTTCGAGAATTTTTTATTCGACCACAGCAATGTTAACGCCACTAGTGCGTTCCTCCTAGAATCCGACACAGCTTTCGCGGCGGATAACGATTTTGAATGTTTTACATTCGTTGACGACTTTGAAGACTCATCACCTGAATTGGAGACTTTTGCTTTTGCGGATGAGTTAGTTGAACCATCCGACACTGTTGTGTACACTCGGTACGAACCTTTGATGGAATCATTCGAGTTTGAAACAACTACCCCTTTGCTACCATCTATTGTTTCACCTCCTAAACTCGAATTTCACCTCCTAAACTCGAATTAAAGCTTTTGCCGACGTACCTAAAATATGCATATCTAGGTGATAATGAGACCTTACCCGTCATTATATCAGCCTCTCTAGCTCTTGAGCAAGAGAAGGCTCTCTTGATGGTCTTACATAACAATCGGCAAGCTTTCGGCTGGTCTATGGCGGACATTAAGGGGATTAGTCCCCTCATAGTCGAACATCATATACACTTAATGGATGATGCCAAGCCAGCACGAGATCCACAAAGGCGCCTCAACCCCATCATGAAAGAGGCTGTTAAGAAGGAAATCGTCAAATGTCTGGATAGCAGTATCATTTACCCTATCTCGGATAGCCAATGGGTTAGCCCAATCCACGTCGTGCCCAAGAAATCGGGCATTACGGTCATTACAAACGAGGCAAATGAGTTGATTCCCACTCGCACCCAAACTGGGTGGCGAGTCTGCATAGACTATAGGAAACTCAATGCCACTACAAGGAAAGACCACTTTCCTTTACCTTTCATTGACCAAATGCTCGAGCGATTGGCAGGGCACGAATTCTATTGCTTTCTCGATGGCTATTCCGGTTACAATCAAGTCCCCATCTCCAAAGAGGACCAAGACAAGACAACATTTACTTGTCCCTTTGGCACCTTTGCTTATCGTCGCATGCCTTTCGGGTTATGCAACGCGCCCGCTATATTTCAGCGGTGTATGATGGGGATCTTTTCAGACATGGTTGAAAAGTTCTTGGAGATTTTTATGGATGATTTCTCCATCTTTGGCGACTCCTTCGACGAGTGTTTACGCCATCTTGACGCTGTTCTTACCCGCTGCAGGGATAAGAACCTAACATTAAATTGGGAGAAGTGCCATTTCATGGTGCGAGAGGGCATTGTCTTAGGACATGTTATCTCGCAAAACGGCATCGAGGTAGACAGGGCTAAAATCGAAGTAATTTCTAACCTACCTCCCCCAAAGTGCGTCAAAGATATAAGAGCCTTCCTTGGCCACGCCGGTTTTTACAGACGGTTTATCAAGGACTTTAGCAAGATTGCTAGACCCTTGACCCTCTTACTGGCCAAGGACACGACCTTCGCTTTCGACTCCACATGCACTGAAGCATTCGAGTCTTTAAAACATTCACTCATCACTGCGCCCATCCTTTCATCTCCCGACTGGACGCACCCTTTTGAAATCATGTGCGACGCATCAGACTTTGCAATTGGCGCTGTTCTTGGACAGCACATTAATAAGATGCCGCACGTGATTTATTATGCTAGCCGAACACTAAATGAGGCCCAACTTAATTACACAACAACAGAGAAAGAATTTTTAGCTGTTGTGTTTGCACTCGAGAAATTTCGGCCTTATTTAATCGGCTCTCCAGTCGTTGTTTATACTGATCATTCGGCTCTTCGCCACCTCTTTGCGAAGACGGATGCTAAGTCTAGGCTAATACGTTGGATCCTTTTATTGCAAGAATTTGACCTTGTCATTAAGGACAAAAAGGGATGTGAAAACGTAGTAGCTGATCACCTATCACGACTTCCTTCTTCGCCCACGCTCGATCTTCCAATCTCTGACGTTTTTCCCGACGAGCAGCTCTTGACCGTTTCTTGCGAACCATGGTTCGCCGATATTGTAAATTATTTAGCCACCGGCCTGATTCCTAATGATTGGTCGAAACAGGATAAGCTTCGATTTCTGTCCCAAGTAAAGCATTTTTACTGGGATGAACCCTATCTTTTTAAATACTGTTCCGACCAAATCATTCGTCGGTGTGTACCTGAGAGTGAGGTCAAGAGCGTGCTGTCTTTCTGCCACGATCAAGCATGTGGTGGGCACTTTGGCCCAAAGAAGACAGCCGAAAAAGTTTTGCAGTGTGGTTTCTATTGGCCACGACTCTTCAAGGATGCATTTGAATACTGTAAAACTTGCTCCCGGTGCCAACATTTGGGCCGGATTTCGCGGAGAAACGAAATGCCACTCCAACCCATTTTGGTAGTGGACATTTTTGATGTTTGGGGTATAGATTTTATGGGACCATTTCCTAATTCTTTTGGAAATGTGTATATTCTGTTGGCGGTTGACTACGTTTCTAAGTGGGTCGAGACTGTGCCCAGCCGAACGAACGATAATAAAGTTGTCGTTCGATTCCTTAAAGAACATATATTTTCTCGATTCGGGCACCCTCGGGCGATTATAAGTGATAATGGTTCTCACTTCTGCAATAGGACTTTCGAGTCCTTAATGCGTAAATACGCTATCACCCACAAATTGTCAACGCCATATCACCCCCAAACATGTGGGCAAGCCGAGATTTCAAATCGGCAAATAAAGCAAATTTTGGAGAAAACGGTTTCTAAAAACCGTAAGGATTGGTCGCTTAAATTGATAGATGCACTATGGGCTTTCCGTACTGCATATAAGACCGACCTTGGTATGTCTCCATATCGGCTTGTGTATGGGAAGGCCTGCCACCTCCCAGTGGAGATCGAGCACAAAGCTTTCTGGGCTATCAAAGAGCTAAATTTGTCTTTAGGAGATGCGGGCAGCAACAGAAAGCTGCAAATGAATGAGTTGTTGGAGCTAAGGGATGAGGCATATAGCAATGCCATAATTGCTAAAAACCGAGCCAAGGTGTTCCACGATAAACACCTTTTACGAAAAACCTTTGAACCTGGTCAACAGGTTCTACTTTATGACACTCGGTTACACTTGCATTCTGGTAAGCTCAGGTCCAGATGGAGAGGACCTTTTGTGGTCCGCACCGTTTATCCGCACGGTGCGGTTGATCTTGAGAACCCTGAAGACGGTACCTTATTTAAGGTAAATGGGCACCGACTAAAACCGTTCTTCACTACGGATCCTTCGGAGGAGCTCCTGTTCTTGCAGGGGCCGATTTACACTGATTGATCTTCCTCCGCTTTCACCCCCAAACTTTGTTTCCCAGTGACACTATTTCAGATAAGTTTGGGGGTGTGTATATCATTTGTATGTACATTTCCAAAATACCATAAAAATAAGATAATATAAATAAAAAAATAATAATATTTTTTGGACTTAATTGCAAATTTGCAGATTAATAACTGCATTTACAAATAAAACCCTCACCTTAGAGGGTGTTTTTTGTAAATCACCCCTTTCCCCCTATATAATGGAACCCGAGCCCTCCTGCCCTCATATCCTAAATATTTCATCTTCAGCAAACCCTAGCCGCCACCTCCTGTCCCCTCCAGAAAAAGTTCGCAGAGCTTCCACCAGAGTGCCGCGCAACCGCCGCATACGCCGCCTCCCGCCGCTGATCCGCCGCCGTCTCGACTCTTCTCCCCCTGAAATTTTCAGGGGAGGTACATATTCTTGTTTCCTCTCTGTTATTACATATACTTCACTGTAGAAATTTAAAATGGCCCACAAAATGCAGTACGAGAGAGATTTCTCACCGGTGTTCGCACACGAGATCTATGGTTCATACTTCCCACACGAAATCGTACAGAGGGGATGGAATTTCCTCCTCTATAACAATGGATCTGCATTTGCTGTCCCTAGCTTAGTTACCCAATTTTATGAGTCAATGGAAGAGAATAGCCTAGACAACTTAGGTTATATTAAACTGATTTGGGGAAATAATGAAATTCGCATTGATAGGGATATGATACACGAGATTACACTAATACCACGTGTACCGGCACACGAACAACCCCTTCGCTTTGAAGATTATATTCCTTTAATGGGTAATGACTGTGCGCGAGAACCGCGCAAGGGGATCCAAGCACGGACCCTCTTCGCAAATGTTTTAACTGTGTGCCGGTGGGCACAAAACAATATTTTTGGAAGTTCTCACAACACAACCTTTTTCACCCCTTCCTTACATGTCGTTCATACTTTAATGACGAAAAACCCTAGATTCGACATGTGCACAGTTTTGCTATACTCCATAGGTTCGGGTAAACGAGGTAGTGTATATCCATGTCCCATGCTCGTGACCCAACTCTGTCGTTATTTCCTCCCGGTCGAGGAATTTGACTCTTATTTGATAGACGGTACCATAGTTCGACCACTTTTAGAGGGCATCTCGTCGTCTTACTCTAGACTGACGGATATTTGGACACGGACAGAGCCGGGAGAAAACATACCTGCACACACCCCCAGCTCGAGCTCGACTTCGAGCGGGGAAGAGCTAACTCCCCAAGAACATGCGCGATTAATGAGAAGAACAGTGAGGAGATTAGACTCTTTGCGGGATGAGTTTAGGGCATCGGCACGAGAGCACGACCGTCGGTTGACGGAAATTGAACGGGGGATCCAGACACTTCTGGCTAGGGGGGAGAGATCACGTTCACGCTCACGAGCGCGATGTGGGGCCAGGCAGTGAGGGCACTGCTTTGTTCAAGTTTGGGGGTATTAGAGGGTGATGTATATAGTTATCCTTTGCATTGCATATTGTATATATCTTTGTTTTCCTTTTGCATATTTAATTGCTGCATTGCATTTTTATAAAAAAATCATAAAAATTTAAAAATTTAAAAAAATAAAAAATTAGAAAACTGAAAAACCCATAAAAATTGAGAAAATTTCAAAAAATTATAAAAATTATTGTATTCAATTTTGGTTAGTTGACTTGAGTTGATAAAAAGGTTAACTAGCTAGGAAAAACTAGATCTTAGACTTAGTAAATTTAAAACCCTAAAAATAACCTTGCTTAAAGTTTAACGGTAGAAAGTGTATGTCTTTGTAGGTTATTTAGGAATAGGCAAATTTTGGGTTCACTTCGTGGGTTAAACCAAAACGAGGGAAGAGTATTAATGCTATTATTAAAGTATAAGTTCGAAAGATAGTTCCTAACTTGAGTTTAAATTCTGAAAACATGTACCCTACAAAATGCACAATCACGCACCTTGAAACTTGGATTAGTAGAAGAGACCTTGAACTACTCCTGTCTAAAGTCCTTAGCACAATGAAAAAAAAAGGGGGTGAATAAAAAAAATGGACACTGGTTTTTGTGATTACTTAGGGCTAGAAAATTAATTAGCAAGGGTGCTTCATCACCTAGTGCCTTAGACCAACTGGTCTGGGAGTCACTGCTAAAATGCCTTGAGTGTTGCAAAACTAGGAAATACGCTTTAAAGGCCTAACGCATCTTGTAATCGGCTGTTGGTACCTCAAGAAGTATTAACGGTCGCATGAAGGATGTGTAAGCGAAGGTTAAGTGCTTTGGACAATGGACGAGAGTATGATTGCTTGATTTGAATTTCCAAGTGTAGAGGTGACAATTACACACACGTGGGGATATGTGATTAGAGTTTAGATAAGAGAGAGGAATGAAAAATAAAACTTGTATCTTTAATAGAGTTGATAGAAATTCCTAAGTGCAGATGAAACTCTAGAAGAAAAACTTAAGAAATACTGAATTCTAAGTAATTCTATAGAACATGTACAATCTTAAGTTACATAATAAGGAAGTGTGAAGAATATGGGTGAATAATTTACGGGGCGACGATAATAGAATTCCTTATTAGAAAACCTGATTGGAAAACAAAAGTCGAAAAACCTAATTGATAGGATTTTGTGGGTGTAATCCGCTGAAAACCCTCAGGAGACAACACTCCTCCTACTAGGGACACCTAGAGGTTTAACGGCTTGTTGCACGTGCTCAGTGCAATCGCGTTTCCCTGCGAAAATGTGGCTAGGTTAGAATAAACTAATAAATTTGCTCGAGGACGAGCAAAAGGTATGTTTGGGGGTATTTGTTCACATCATGATATTGCAATTCATACGCCCCATTTTTGTGCAATTTATAAGTAAACAGGTGCTTTTGACGATCGTTTGTTACATGATACAGGATACAGACTTTTGAAGCAAATACAGTGAAAAAGACAAAGATAATACAGGAAATGGACTTTTGACCAACCAGCACACTGATCCTACTCAAGCCGAGACGAACGTCAAGTGAAACGGTTAAAAAGATCCTTACGAGTTTCACTGAGAATCTGAAGAATAACAAAAAGCCCAACAGAGAAAAGAACAGTGAAAACAGAGAGCCCAAGAGAAGAGCAACCAAGCACAGAAAGTTGGTGGCCCAAGACCACCAAAGGGCCGCGGATCCGCGGCCCAAGCCAACAAATGCCGCGGATCCGCGGCCATACAGAGCCCGTGTCGGTGGATTTCTTTTGTGCAGTTGCGTCGGTGCAGATGTTAGGATTCTCAGGGGTCAAATCTGTAAATTAACATGCGCGAGACTCTGAAACCCTAATTCTTCTGTTTGCTTATAAATTGTAATCTAGATCTAAAAAATTGTATGCCTCTTTATATTCAATAAAAGTGAGATTTGTTGGAGAAATCAAGAGCATCATCTTCTTCGCGTAAGTCTTTAATTTTATTTAATTCCTGCATTAGTATAATTGTTCTACTTGCCCTAGTAATCATTTAATTGCTAGTTAGCTAATTTTTAATTTGTCGTGAGGTAACTATTTAAAACATAAAACATAAAAATGATTCTTACTCATAATTCCCTAATGTGCGAGTAAAATTCTCGCTCGTTAGGGTTAGGAACAAGGGAGTGAGTGAGAGACGGATGTCTCTCACCTCCTTCAATGTCAACTTATTTTTAAACGAAACCTTCATGCACACATATACGATCCGCCCCCTACGGCATCCTACCTACAAGGTAACGGTGTTCCGTAGTATAAAAGGCCGGACTTATATGATGTCCATGAAGATCACATCAATGAATAAGAGAAGACGGACAAGGATCTAGAGGAAGAAACTTTGTTTCTTCCCGATCATCCTAATGCCTTTTCCTATTGATTGTTGTGATTTTCCTAAAAGCTTAAATCACGGCATTGAAAGAGGTGAACACATTGATCTCAACACACCTACCTTCGACCTAACCCTAATGAGTTCTTTCTCATCACATAAATTCGTCTTAAACTCAATCGATAAAAACCAAACAACGATTTGAATCAACTCGTTATAACACAAAATCAGAAACTAACACATCCCTGCGGATCGACCCGTATTCACCGGCTAGCTGCGAAGCGACGCCGTTTCTGATTACGGTAAACTACAAATTTTTTGGACTAATCAAATGAATTTATGAGTAAGAATCATTGAAGGAGTTGGACAACCCTGCGTTGATTCTTTTGGAGAGCATCGGTGTTTCTTTTCAATTCATGAATTCAGATCTGACAACCCTGCGTTGATGATTGGAGAGATGCATCTGTAAGTAGATTTAATTCCTTGCTCTAGTTTAGATTTCAATTCTTGCCCTAGGTAATTTTTATTCTCTGCCCTAGATAAATGTTCTTCAATTCCCTAATGAGTGAGTAGTTTTCTCGCTTGTTAGGGTTAGGAATGGGGAAGGATTTGAGAGACGAAAATCTCTCATCTCTTTTCTTTGCCAATCTTTTATGAAAATTAGAACTCCATGCATACCTTCTTATTCCGCTCCCTACGGCACTCTACCCTCGAGGTAACGGTGATTCCGTAGTCTAAAAGCCCGGATTTTAAGTTTTTCCATGGAGGTTAGGGTAAAGATTAAGAAAGGAAGGACAAGAATCTAGAGGAAGAATCAATCTTCCCAATCATCCTAATCCCCTTTGTTAAGATTTACCATAACACAAATATGATATCTTTAATTAAAGGCAATGGAAAGAGATGTAGATCTTTGTTTACCAAATTTTCGCTAGACCTAATCCTAGCAAGTTTCTAATCCTAGTATCATACAACTTCAATTTTTAGATTTAATAATCAATCCGAACACCCTTCAGAATTAACTCGTTAGCGCGATTAGGAAATTCACAACATCCTTGTGGACCGACCCGTACTCACCGGCTAGCTACATGCGACGCCGTTCTTGATTGCGGTAATAGATAGTTTTTGAGATCAATCAAATGGTGCCACGGATCCGCGGCCATACAGAGCCCGTGTCGGTGGATTTCTTTTGTGCAGTTGCGTCGGTGCAGATGTTAGGATTCTCAGGGGTCAAATCTGTAAATTAACATGCGCGAGACTCTGAAACCCTAATTCTTCTGTTTGCTTATAAATTGTAATCTAGATCTAAAAAATTGTATGCCTCTTTATATTCAATAAAAGTGAGATTTGTTGGAGAAATCAAGAGCATCATCTTCTTCGCGTAAGTCTTTAATTTTATTTAATTCCTGCATTAGTATAATTGTTCTACTTGCCCTAGTAATCATTTAATTGCTAGTTAGCTAATTTTTAATTTGTCGTGAGGTAACTATTTAAAACATAAAACATAAAAATGATTCTTACTCATAATTCCCTAATGTGCGAGTAAAATTCTCGCTCGTTAGGGTTAGGAACAAGGGAGTGAGTGAGAGACGGATGTCTCTCACCTCCTTCAATGTCAACTTATTTTTAAACGAAACCTTCATGCACACATATACGATCCGCCCCCTACAGCATCCTACCTACAAGGTAACGGTGTTCCGTAATATAAAAGGCCGGACTTATATGATGTCCATGAAGATCACATCAATGAATAAGAAAAGACGGACAAGGATCTAGAGGAAGAAACTTTGTTTCTTCCCGATCATCCTAATCCCTTTTCCTATTGATTGTTGTGATTTTCCTAAAAGCTTAAATCACGGCATTGAAAGAGGTGAACACATTGATCTCAACACACCTACCTTCGACCTAACCCTAATGAGTTCTTTCTCATCACATAAATTCGTCTTAAACTCAATCGATAAAAACCAAACAACGATTTGAATCAACTCGTTATAACACAAAATCAGAAACTAACACATCCCTGCGGATCGACCCGTATTCACCGGCTAGCTGCGAAGCGACGCCGTTTCTGATTACGGTAAACTACAAATTTTTTGGACTAATCAATTTTTTTTTTGATTAACCCGAAATTTCGAAAAGGAATGTTCTACGCCATCCCCGGGTTGTGGGCTTCAATTGGGTAAGGGTAGGTTTGATTTGAAAATCCTCTCTCATTCTCACTCTATCCAACTGCCGCCTCATACATTGAAAAATTTGGAGCTAGCGGGACACTTGCTACCGGTTCACTAGGATGCATAAGGGCGGCCATGGACGCTTCCACATTCCTCATCATTTTATTTGTTGCAACAATATATGCCTCCAACGACTCTTCCAAACTAGACTTGGATGGTAAAGGGGTTTCGGTAAAAGATTCGGAATCGTGTTGATATGCAAAACTCCCTAATGGCTGTGTAGAAATAGTGTCTAGTGAGGGTAGTAAGGTCGGGTAGGACTGGTCGGAAGTGGGTGATTGGACAGGGGTGGGGTCAACATATGAATAAAAAGGTGAATAATCGTGCGGATCCCTAAAACTAGATGAGTGGAGAGGGGTGAAAGATCGACTGCGAGATTGAGCAATATGCTCAGCAATGGACATCGGCCTAGGAGTGACAGAAGGACTTGAAGAAGTGGTATCAACATATGTAGGTGGTAAAGGTTGACTCGGTTGACACAAAGTGGTTGAAAAGTCAAACTGTTTCTCCTAGACTCCTCTATGTGATCTTTCAAAGATTTTTTAGGCACGGAAGGATCGTCTTTAAATTGACCGAACACATTGACATATGACGCAAAATTAGGTTCGGGATACCACAGTTCGGCTAATGATTTTTTATGTGGGGTACCCATGTTAAAAGAAGGGGAAAAGGAAAGAAAGTTTGTTGTGCAAGGATTTATTTGCGGCTTTATATTCTTACAGAGCCCGTGTCGGTGGATTTCTTTTGTGCAGTTGCGTCGGTGCAGATGTTAGGATTCTCAGGGGTCAAATCTGTAAATTAACATGCGCGAGACTCTGAAACCCTAATTCTTCTGTTTGCTTATAAATTGTAATCTAGATCTAAAAAATTGTATGCCTCTTTATATTCAATAAAAGTGAGATTTGTTGGAGAAATCAAGAGCATCATCTTCTTCGCGTAAGTCTTTAATTTTATTTAATTCCTGCGTTAGTATAATTGTTCTACTTGCCCTAGTAATCATTTAATTGCTAGTTAGCTAATTTTTAATTTGTCGTGAGGTAACTATTTAAAACATAAAACATAAAAATGATTCTTACTCATAATTCCCTAATGTGCGAGTAAAATTCTCGCTCGTTAGGGTTAGGAACAAGGGAGTGAGTGAGAGACGAATGTCTCTCACCTCCTTCAATGTCAACTTATTTTTAAACGAAACCTTCATGCACACATATACGATCCGCCCCCTACGGCATCCTACCTACAAGGTAACGGTGTTCCGTAGTATAAAAGGCCGGACTTATATGATGTCCATGAAGATCACATCAATGAATAAGAGAAGACGGACAAGGATCTAGAGGAAGAAACTTTGTTTCTTCCCGATCATCCTAATCCCTTTTCCTATTGATTGTTGTGATTTTCCTAAAAGCTTAAATCACGGCATTGAAAGAGGTGAACACATTGATCTCAACACACCTACCTTCGACCTAACCCTAATGAGTTCTTTCTCATCACATAAATTCGTCTTAAACTCAATCGATAAAAACCAAACAACGATTTGAATCAACTCGTTATAACACAAAATCAGAAACTAACACATCCCTGCGGATCGACCCGTATTCACCAGCTAGCTGCGAAGCGACGCCGTTTCTGATTACGGCAAACTACAAATTTTTTGGACTAATCAAATGGCGCCGTTGCCGGGGAGCAACCAAGCACAGAAAGTTGGTGGCCCAAGACCACCAAAGGGCCGCGGATCCGCGGCCCAAGCCAACAAATGCCGCGGATCCGCGGCCATTTGATTAGTCCAAAAAATTTGTAGTTTACCGTAATCAGAAACGGCGTCGCTTCGCAGCTAGCCGGTGAATACGGGTCGATCCGCAGGGATGTGTTAGTTTCTGATTTTGTGTTATAATGAGTTGATTCAAATCGTTGTTTGGTTTTTATCGATTGAGTTTAAGACGAATTTATGTGATGAGAAAGAACTCATTAGGGTTAGGTCGAAGGTAGGTGTGTTGAGATCAATGTGTTCACCTCTTTCAATGCCGTGATTTAAGCTTTTAGGAAAATCACAACAATCAATAGGAAAAGGGATTAGGATGATCGGGAAGAAACAAAGTTTCTTCCTCTAGATCCTTGTCCGTCTTTTCTTATTCATTGATGTGATCTTCATGGATATCATATAAGTCCGGCCTTTTATACTACGGAACACCGTTACCTTGTAGGTAGGATGCCGTAGGGGGCGGATCGTATATGTGTGCATGAAGGTTTCGTTTAAAAATAAGTTGACATTGAAGGAGGTGAGAGACATCCGTCTCTCACTCACTCCCTTGTTCCTAACCCTAACAAGCGAGAATTTTACTCGCACATTAGGGAATTATGAGTAAGAATCATTTTTATGTTTTATGTTTTAAATAGTTACCTCACGACAAATTAAAAATTAGCTAACTAGCAATTAAATGATTACTAGGGCAAGTAGAACAATTATACTAATGCAGGAATTAAATAAAATTAAAGACTTACACGAAGAAGATGATGCTCTTGATTTCTCCAACAAATCTCACTTTTATTGAATATAAAGAGGCATACAATTTTTTAGATCTAGATTACAATTTATAAGCAAACAGAAGAATTAGGGTTTCAGAGTCTCGCGCATGTTAATTTACAGATTTGACCCCTGAGAATCCTAACATCTGCACCGACGCAACTGCACAAAAGAAATCCACCGACACGGGCTCTGTATGACCGCGGATCCGCGGCATTTGTTGGCTTGGGCCGCGGATCCGCGACCCTTTGGTGGTCTTGGGCCACCAACTTTCTGTGCTTGGTTGCTCTTCTCTTGGGCTCTCTATTTTCACTGTTCTTTTCTCTGTTGGGCTTTTTGTTATTCTTCATATTCTCAGTGAAACTCGTAAGGATCTTTTTAACCGTTTCACTTGACGTTCGTCTCGGCTTGAGTAGGATCAGTGTGCTGGTTGGTCAAAAGTCCATTTCCTGTATTATCTTTGTCTTTTTCACTGTATTTGCTTCAAAAGTCTGTATCCTGTATCATGTAACAAACGATCGTCAAAAGCACCTGTTTACTTATAAATTGCACAAAAATGGGGCGTATGAATTGCAATATCATGATGTGAACAAATACCCCCAAACATACCTTTTGCTCGTTCTCGAGCAAATTTATTAGTTTATTCTAACCTAGCCACATTTTCGCAGGGAAACGCGATTGCACTGAGCATGTGCAACAAGCCGTTAAACTTCTAGGTGTCCCTAGTAGGAGGAGTGTTGTCTCCTGAGGGTTTTCAGCGGATTACACCCACAAAATCCTATCAATTAGGTTTTTCGACTTTTGTTTTCCAATCAGGTTTTCTAATAAGGAATTCTATTATCGTCGTCCCGTAAATTATCCACCCATATTCTTCACACTTCCTTATTATGTAACTTAAGATTGTACATGTTCTATAGAATTACTTAGAATTCAGCATTTCTTAAGTTTTTCTTCTAGAGTTTCATCTGCACTTAGGAATTTCTATCAACTCTATTAAAGATACAAGTTTTATTTTTCATTCCTCTCTCTTATCTAAACTCTAATCACATATCCCCACGTGTGTGTAATTGTCACCTCTACACTTGGAAATTCAAATCAAGCAATCATACTCTCGTCCATTGTCCAAAGCACTTAACCTTCGCTTACACATCCTTCGTGCGACCGTTAATACTTCTTGAGGTACCAACAGCCGATTACAAGATGCGTTAGGCCTTTAAAGCGTATTTCCTAGTTTTGCAACACTCAAGGCTTTTTAGCAGTGACTCCCAGACCAGTTGGTCTAAGGCACTAGGTGATGAAGCACCCTTGCTAATTAATTTTCTAGCCCTAAGTAATCACAAAAACCAGTGTCCATTTTTTTTATTCACCCCCTTTTTTTTTCCATTGTGCTAAGGACTTTAGACAGGAGTAGTTCAAGGTCTCTTCTACTAATCCAAGTTTCAAGGTGCGTGATTGTGCATTTTGTAGGGTACATGTTTTCAGAATTTAAACTCAAGTTAGGAACTATCTTTCGAACTTATACTTTAATAATAGCATTAATACTCTTCCCTCGTTTTGGCTTAACCCACGAAGTGAACCCAAAATTTGCCTATTCCTAAATAACCTACAAAGACATACACTTTCTACCGTTAAACTTTAAGCAAGGTTATTTTTAGGGTTTTAAATTTACTAAGTCTAAGATCTAGTTTTTCCTAGCTAGTTAACCTTTTTATCAACTCAAGTCAACTAACCAAAATTGAATACAATAATTTTTATAATTTTTTGAAATTTTCTCAATTTTTATGGGTTTTTCAGTTTTCTAATTTTTTATATTTTTAAATTTTTAAATTTTTATGATTTTTTTATAAAAATGCAATGCAGCAATTAAATATGCAAAAGGAAAACAAAGATATATACAATATGCAATGCAAAGGATAACTATATACATCGCCCTCTAATACCCCCAAACTTGAACAAAGCGGTGCCCTCACTGCCTGGCCCCACGTCGCGCTCGTGAGCGTGAACGTGATCTCTCCCCCCTAGCCAGAAGTGTCTGGATCCCCCGTTCAATTTCCGTCAACCGACGGTCGTGCTCTCGTGCCGATGCCCTAAACTCATCCCGCAAAGAGTCTAATCTCCTCACTGTTCTTCTCATTAATCGCGCATGTTCTTGGGGAGTTAGCTCTTCCCCGCTCGAAGTCGAGCTCGAGCTGGGGGTGTGTGCAGGTATGTTTTCTCCCGGCTCTGTCCGTGTCCAAATATCCGTCAGTCTAGAGTAAGACGACGAGACGCTCTCTAAAAATGGTCGAACTATGGTACCGTCTATCAAATAAGAGTCAAATTCCTCGGCCGGGAGGAAATAACGGCAGAGTTGGGTCACGAGCATGGGACATGGATATACACTACCTCGTTTACCCGAACCTATGGAGTATAGAAAAACTGTGCACATGTCGAATCTAGGGTTTTTCGTCATTAAAGTATGAACGACATGTAAGGAAGGGGTGAAAAAGGTTGTGTTGTGAGAACTTCCAAAAATATTGTTTTGTGCCCACCGGCACACAGTTAAAACATTTGCGAAGAGGGTCCGTGCTTGGATCCCCTTGCGCGGTTCTCGCGCACAGTCATTACCCATTAAAGGAATATAATCTTCAAAGCGAAGGGGTTGTTCGTGTGCCGGTACACGTGGTATTAGTGTAACCTCGTGTATCATATCCCTATCAATGCGAATTTCATTATTTCCCCAAATCAGTTTAATATAACCTAAGTTGTCTAGGCTATTCTCTTCCATTGACTCATAAAATTGGGTAACTAAGCTAGGGACAGCAAATGCAGATCCATGGTTATAGAGGAGGAAATTCCATCCCCTCTGTGCGATTTCGTGTGGGAAGTATGAACCATAGATCTCGTGTGCGAACACCGGTGAGAAATCTCTCTCGTACTGCATTTTGTGGGCCATTTTAAATTTCTACAGTGAAGTATATGTAATAACAGAGAGGAAACAAGAATATGTACCTCCCCTGAAAATTTCAGGGGGAGAAGAGTCGAGACGGCGGCGGATCAGCGGCGGGAGGCGGCGTATGCGGCGGTTGCGCGGCACTCTGGTGGAAGCTCTGCGAACTTTTTCTGGAGGGGACAGGAGGTGGCGGCTAGGGTTTGCTGAAGATGAAATATTTAGGATATGAGGGCAGGAGGGCTCGGGTTCCATTATATAGGGGGAAAGGGGTGATTTACAAAAAACACCCTCTAAGGTGAGGGTTTTATTTGTAAATGCAGTTATTAATCTGCAAATTTGCAATTAAGTCCAAAAAATATTATTATTATTTTTTATTTATTTATTTATATTATCTTATTTTTATGGTATTTTGGAAATGTACATACAAATGATATACACACCCCCAAACTTATCTGAAATAGTGTCACTGGGAAACAAAGTTTGGGGGTGAAAGCGGAGGAAGATCAATCAGTGTAAATCGGCCCCTGCAAGAACAGGAGCTCCTCCGAAGGATCCGTAGTGAAGAACGGTTTTAGTCGATGCCCATTTACCTTAAATAAGGTACCGTCTTCAGGGTTCTCAAGATCAACCGCACCGTGCGGATAAACGGTGCGGACCACAAAAGGTCCTCTCCATCTGGACCTGAGCTTACCAGGATGCAAGTGTAACCGAGTGTCATAAAGTAGAACCTGTTGACCAGGTTCAAAGGTTTTTCGTAAAAGGTGTTTATCGTGGAACACCTTGGCTCGGTTTTTAGCAATTATGGCATTGCTATATGCCTCATCCCTTAGCTCCTCCAACTCATTCATTTGCAGCTTTCTGTTGCTGCCCGCATCTCCTAAAGACAAATTTAGCTCTTTGATAGCCCAGAAAGCTTTGTGCTCGATCTCCACTGGGAGGTGGCAGGCCTTCCCATACACAAGCCGATATGGAGACATACCAAGGTCGGTCTTATATGCAGTACGGAAAGCCCATAGAGCATCTATCAATTTAAGCGACCAATCCTTACGGTTTTTAGAAACCGTTTTCTCCAAAATTTGCTTTATTTGCCGATTTGAAACCTCGGCTTGCCCACATGTTTGGGGGTGATATGGCTTTGACAATTTGTGGGTGATAGCGTATTTACGCATTAAGGACTCGAAAGTCCTATTGCAGAAGTGAGAACCATTATCACTTATAATCGCCCGAGGGTGCCCGAATCGAGAAAATATGTGTTCTTTAAGGAATCGAACGACAACTTTATTATCGTTCGTTCGGCTGGGCACAGCCTCGACCCACTTAGAAACGTAGTCAATCGCCAACAGAATATACACATTTCCAAAAGAATTAGGAAATGGTCCCATAAAATCTATACCCCAAACATCAAAAATGTCCACTACCAAAATGGGTTGGAGTGGCATTTCGTTTCTCCGCGAAATCTGGCCCAAATGTTGGCACCGGGAGCAAGTTTTACAGTATTCAAATGCATCCTTGAAGAGTCGTGGCCAATAGAAACCACACTGCAAAACTTTTTCGGCTGTCTTCTTTGGGCCAAAGTGCCCACCACATGCTTGATCGTGGCAGAAAGACAGCACGCTCTTGACCTCACTCTCAGGTACACACCGACGAATGATTTGGTCGGAACAGTATTTAAAAAGATAGGGTTCATCCCAGTAAAAATGCTTTACTTGGGACAGAAATCGAAGCTTATCCTGTTTCGACCAATCATTAGGAATCAGGCCGGTGGCTAAATAATTTACAATATCGGCGAACCATGGTTCGCAAGAAACGGTCAAGAGCTGCTCGTCGGGAAAAACGTCAGAGATTGGAAGATCGAGCGTGGGCGAAGAAGGAAGTCGTGATAGGTGATCAGCTACTACGTTTTCACATCCCTTTTTGTCCTTAATGACAAGGTCAAATTCTTGCAATAAAAGGATCCAACGTATTAGCCTAGACTTAGCATCCGTCTTCGCAAAGAGGTGGCGAAGAGCCGAATGATCAGTATAAACAACGACTGGAGAGCCGATTAAATAAGGCCGAAATTTCTCGAGTGCAAACACAACAGCTAAAAATTCTTTCTCTGTTGTTGTGTAATTAAGTTGGGCCTCATTTAGTGTTCGGCTAGCATAATAAATCACGTGCGGCATCTTATTAATGTGCTGTCCAAGAACAGCGCCAATTGCAAAGTCTGATGCGTCGCACATGATTTCAAAAGGGTGCGTCCAGTCGGGAGATGAAAGGATGGGCGCAGTGATGAGTGAATGTTTTAAAGACTCGAATGCTTCAGTGCATGTGGAGTCGAAAGCGAAGGTCGTGTCCTTGGCCAGTAAGAGGGTCAAGGGTCTAGCAATCTTGCTAAAGTCCTTGATAAACCGTCTGTAAAAACCGGCGTGGCCAAGGAAGGCTCTTATATCTTTGACGCACTTTGGGGGAGGTAGGTTAGAAATCACTTCGATTTTAGCCCTGTCTACCTCGATGCCGTTTTGCGAGATAACATGTCCTAAGACAATGCCCTCTCGCACCATGAAATGGCACTTCTCCCAATTTAATGTTAGGTTCTTATCCCTGCAGCGGGTAAGAACAGCGTCAAGATGGCGTAAACACTCGTCGAAGGAGTCGCCAAAGATGGAGAAATCATCCATAAAAATCTCCAAGAACTTTTCAACCATGTCTGAAAAGATCCCCATCATACACCGCTGAAATGTAGCGGGCGCGTTGCATAACCCGAAGGGCATGCGACGATAAGCAAAGGTGCCAAAGGGACAAGTAAATGTTGTCTTGTCTTGGTCCTCTTTGGCGATGGGGACTTGATTGTAACCGGAATAGCCATCGAGAAAGCAATAGAATTCGTGCCCTGCCAATCGCTCGAGCATTTGGTCAATGAAAGGTAAAGGAAAGTGGTCTTTCCTTGTAGCGGCATTGAGTTTCCTATAGTCTATGCAGACTCGCCACCCAGTTTGGGTGCGAGTGGGAATCAACTCATTTGCCTCGTTTGTAATGACCGTAATGCCCGATTTCTTGGGCACGACGTGGATTGGGCTAACCCATTGGCTATCCGAGATAGGGTAAATGATACCGCTATCCAGACATTTGACGATTTCCTTCTTAACAGCCTCTTTCATGATGGGGTTGAGGCGCCTTTGTGGATCTCGTGCTGGCTTGGCATCATCCATTAAGTGTATATGATGTTCGACTATGAGGGGACTAATCCCCTTAATGTCCGCCATAGACCAGCCGAAAGCTTGCCGATTGTTATGTAAGACCATCAAGAGAGCCTTCTCTTGCTCAAGAGCTAGAGAGGCTGATATAATGACGGGTAAGGTCTCATTATCACCTAGATATGCATATTTTAGGTGCGTCGGCAAAAGCTTTAATTCGAGTTTAGGAGGTGAAACAATAGATGGTAGCAAAGGGGTAGTTGTTTCAAACTCAAATGATTCCATCAAAGGTTTGTACCGAGTGTACGCAACAGTGTCGGATGGTTCAACTAACTCATCCGCAAAAGCAAAAGACTCCAATTCAGGTGATGAGTCTTCAAAGTCGTCGACGAATGTAAAACATTCAAAATCGTTATCCGCCGTGAAAGCTGTGTCGGATTCTAGGAGGAACGCACTAGTGGCGTTAACATTGCTGTGGTCGAATAAAAAATTCTCGAACTCACAGTCCTCCTCCGCGATCTCATTGATCGAGCAAACGTCGAGTACGCTAGCATTGGGCTCAGCAGGCTGGCTTCCCAACTTGAAAATATTTAGCTCAATTGTCATATTGCCGAAAGATAAGTTCATTGAACCGTTACGACAATTGATCACTGCGTTGGAAGTTGCCAAAAATGGTCGACCTAGTATAACCGGAATTTGGTTCCGGGGGTTCGCATCAGGTTGTGTATCCATCACTATAAAGTCTACGGGGAAAATGAAATCCCCTACTCTTATTAACACATCCTCCAGCTCTCCCCTAGGATGAGTGATCGACCGGTCAGCCATTTGGAGAGTACAGTGAGTGGGCTTAAGCTCTCCAACGCCCAATTGCTCGTACACAGAATAGGGTAGCAAATTGACGCTCGCACCAAGATCTAATAGTGCTCTATTGATGTTCTTGTCCCCAATTGTTATCGAAATGGTAGGACACCCGGGGTCCTTTTGCTTTGGGGGTAAGGAATTTACAAGAGCATCGCTAATAGCACTAGCCACAAAAACTTTCTTTGGCACTTGCGACTTCCTCTTTTTGGTGCACAAGTCCTTTAAAATTTTGGCATATGAAGGAACTTGCTGAATTGCATCCAAAAGAGGGATGTTTATGCTAACCTGTTTAAACAGCTCGACAATCTTCTCCATTTGAGGAGTTGGCTTATTGGATCTCAACCTATTAGGAAAAGGAACATTTTGAAAAGTGGTTGAGTCCAACTTTTATGGATCAGATTGTCGAGTTGGAACGGTACCTCGTGTAGATGTGTTCGTGTCGTGAGAATTAGGTCCGTTCAAGCTAGAGGAGGTAGAGCCATGTGAAGGGTGGAGAATAGGCTCTAAAGAAGAAGAAGATGGTGAAGAAGAAGAAGAAGAAGAAGAAGAAGAAGACCCACCGGCAGGGGTGTCATTGTTAATGCCCACATTGTTTCGCAACACTTTTCCCGATCTCAACGTGGTCACAGCATTTACGTTATGATTTTGCTGATTGTGTGCAGCATGTGCGTGACCGGGGTTGGGCAACGGTTGAGACGAGAGTTTTCCTTTTTCGCGCTCGCTCAAAGCTGCATTAAGTTGTGCAATTTGTGCCTCAATCGATTTGATACTCTGATCGTAGGAGGCACTATTTTGCACTAAAGATTGAATAGAAGTCTCAAGTCTTGCTGTAGACTGTGTAGATTGCTTAAGGAATGCATCTAGACTTCTCTCGAGCGAGCTAACCTTATCATTATTAGGTTGAACATAATTGTTTGGCTGGTAAGCATTGTTCGGCACAAAGTTGTTCACCTGATTAGGGTAAGGTTGTTGTTGAAATTGTTGCGGTTGATATTGAGTTTGCGAGGGTGCTTGTTGTTGTTGTTGTGGAGGAGGAGATCTTTGAAAATTATTATTATTTCCTTGGAATTGTTGATTTTGGTTCCAAGCGAAATTTGGGTGACTCCTCCATCCCGGATTATATGTTGAAGAGTACGGATCGTTTCTTTGTCGTTGCTGAAATGCAGCATTGACTTGATCCTGTCCTTGTGTAGATGCATTATAAGGACACTCTTCGGTCAAGTGCGATTGATCCGCACAACAAGCACAGGCAGTACGTGGGGGCATAGCAGGGGCAGGAGAAGACGATGAGATTTTGGTCTCGATCGCTTCTAGCTTTTTCGTAAGAGCGGCCATCTCGGCCTTCATGGCAATCGACATCTCGACTTGATGTATGCCTGCCCTAGATTGACCACCAGAAGATGACGTGGTCTTGGTGCTCTCCCACTGTATTGTCTGCTCACTGAGATCCTCGAGAAACTGCCACGCTTCATCACTAGACTTAGAGAGAAAATGACCTTGACAGATGGTTTCTAGCAACTGCTTCGTTGCCGAGTTCAATCCCTCGTATAATGTTTGGCAAAGTTGCCAACTCTCTATCCCATGATGAGGGCATTGAACTAATAGGTCCTTGAATCTCTCGAAGCACTTCCAAAATGGTTCAGACGGAAGCTGTGAGAATTGAATTATTTCATTACGGATTCTGGCAGTTTTATGGTGAGGATAAAACTTTTTTAGAAAAGCTTTCACAAACTCATCCCAATTCCTAATAGAATGTGATGCGGTGCTATATAGCCACTTCTCGGCTAGGTCACATAAGGTGAAGGGAATGACCCTTAGCCTTATAGCGTCATCACTCAATTGGGTCGTTTTCATCATTGCGCACACATTTTGGAATTTATTAATAAAGATATATGCGTCTTCAGTTTCCAAACCGTGAAATTTCGGCAGCATATTGATGAAATGTGGTTTAATCTCAAAATTGTCCCCATTTGCCGGTGGGGGTGAAAGACAGGTGGGTAAAGACGTGCGGATGGGGTAAAAGAGGTCCTGGAGCGCAACTCGTGCGGGCGCTTCAACAGGCGGTTGGTTCGGGTTATTCGCACCTGGTGGAGGTGGAATCATTCCCGTCGGCAAGGTATTATTGGGGTTGAATCCCGACATACCTTCGGTTAAAGAAGTTGAAGGTGAGGGTAAGAAAGTGGACGGATTTTCGACTTCGGTGTCGAAGGGTTCGCTGGTCGGCACCAACGAAACGCGGACTAATCGGGCGTCTGTATCCCTAGTCCAAACTGACATACACTAAAAGGGATAGTGCAGTCAGAAAAAAGAAAAACAGAATGTGGGGGTAAGATAACGTCAGTGAGGGAAAGTGGTGTGGTGAATTTTTAGGTTTTCTTTTTGCGACAAGTTGCAAGTTTTTGAAAAGTTTTATTTGTGTTTTTTTTTATATTTTTTTTTATTTGTGTGTGAGTTTTTGCAAGGAGGTTTTTGAAAACGGACTCGTGACACAACTGTATCAACCACACATGCACAATCAGGCCTAGATTTAGGGTCGCCTAGGTCTACTAGACAGCTCCTAACTAGGGCTAGAAATAGACCTCAAACCGCCTCTTCACGGACAAATACGGCCAGGTAAGTGGGAAGGAACCACCACTACAGTGGGCCTAATTAATAACCACTAGCCTAGACACCGCAATGTCGGTTAGGATAAACGGCCGATGCCTACCCTAGTCCTTTTCCTATTGAGCTCGCTGTCCTTAGGTCTGAGTCTAATCTTTTTTAATTAAAGGTGGTCGATGCAAAATGCTTTAGGTGTTTTCTGGGGTCCTGGGAAGGGTGATAAAATCCCCACCCAATCTGAATTTGGTCAAATAGCCCCTTAAGTCCGATTAAAATATGCAAAACAACAATTCACTTGCAATCAATTTTTTAGCGCGGCGCAAAGAAACCTGCAGAAATCTGTTATTTAGAAGGGGGGAAGAAAGACTTTTTTACGCAAAGAACCCTGCAGAAAAGTTTACAGTGGAGATATGGAGGTTTCAGAGGGGAGAGAAAGAGATAACTAACCCTAGAAAAATTCAAGCAGTGAGTCCAACAGATGGCCGCGTTTCCGCGGTCTTGGGTGCTCCTTGGCCGCGGTTCCGCGGTCTGATGAAGGGATCGGGCTCTGTAAAAATTTTTGCTGCTCTGGGCTGTTAAATCCTCTTTGTTTTTATGTTCTCTTTTCTGTTTTCACCTTCTGTAAAACTCCAGATCCAAAATTCCTTGTCGTTCCTGCAAGATTCAAACGGGAAACCCTTCAAACAGATAAAGATAATGAAAAGAATATTTTTGTATTTTGTATTTTCTGATTTTTTTATAATTTTTCAAAGTTTATATCAACCCGAAATCATACAAAAAGAGAAATTTACGCCATCCCCGGCAACGGCGCCATTTGATTAGTCCAAAAAATTTGTAGTTTACCGTAATCAGAAACGGCGTCGCTTCGCAGCTAGCCGGTGAATACGGGTCGATCCGCAGGGATGTGTTAGTTTCTGATTTTGTGTTATAACGAGTTGATTCAAATCGTTGTTTGGTTTTTATCGATTGAGTTTAAGACGAATTTATGTGATGAGAAAGAACTCATTAGGGTTAGGTCGAAGGTAGGTGTGTTGAGATCAATGTGTTCACCTCTTTCAATGCCGTGATTTAAGCTTTTAGGAAAATCACAACAATCAATAGGAAAAGGGATTAGGATGATCGGGAAGAAACAAAGTTTCTTCCTCTAGATCCTTGTCCGTCTTTTCTTATTCATTGATGTGATCTTCATGGACATCATATAAGTCCGGCCTTTTATACTACGGAACACCGTTACCTTGTAGGTAGGATGCCGTAGGGGGCGGATCGTATATGTGTGCATGAAGGTTTCGTTTAAAAATAAGTTGACATTGAAGGAGGTGAGAGACATCCGTCTCTCACTCACTCCCTTGTTCCTAACCCTAACGAGCGAGAATTTTACTCGCACATTAGGGAATTATGAGTAAGAATTATTTTTATGTTTTATGTTTTAAATAGTTACCTCACGACAAATTAAAAATTAGCTAACTAGCAATTAAATGATTACTAGGGCATGTAGAACAATTATACTAATGCAGGAATTAAATAAAATTAAAGACTTACGCGAAGAAGATGATGCTCTTGATTTCTCCAACAAATCTCACTTTTATTGAATATAAAGAGGCATACAATTTTTTAGATCTAGATTACAATTTATAAGCAAACAGAAGAATTAGGGTTTCAGAGTCTCGCGCATGTTAATTTACAGATTTGACCCCTGAGAATCCTAACATCTGCACCGACGCAACTGCACAAAAGAAATCCACCGACACGGGCTCTGTATGGCCGCGGATCCGCGGCATTTGTTGGCTTGGGCCGCGGATCCGCGGCCCTTTGGTGGTCTTGGGCCACCAACTTTCTATGCTTGGTTGCTCTTCTCTTGGGCTCTCTGTTTTCACTGTTCTTTTCTCTGTTGGGCTTTTTGTTATTCTTCAGATTCTCAGTGAAACTCGTAAGGATCTTTTTAACCGTTTCACTTAACGTTCGTCTCGGCTTGAGTAGGATCAGTGTGCTGGTTGGTCAAAAGTCCATTTCCTGTATTATCTTTGTCTTTTTCACTGTATTTGCTTCAAAAGTCTGTATCCTGTATCATGTAACAAACGATCATCAAAAGCACCTGTTTGCTTATAAATTGCACAAAAATGGGGCGTATGAATTGCAATATCATGATGTGAACAATGTGATATATACATGATGTTGTACATTCGATATATGTGAGATATACTTGATGTTGTACATTCGGGATATACGAGATATACTTAATATTGTGAAATTGAGGAGAATGCGATACTTAGATGATATGAGAGCCAATTTGGGGGCTGATTTGAGGAATTGGGATTTGATTCGTCTTGATGGATTGTGATCCTACCACGATGTCAGGATTCCGTGAAAATGACATATTTCATTCCATACCTCACCTTTATCTATTTGTGCACTGTTTCATGTATTAGGAGTACCTGTTAGTGTACCTTTCATGAGTGTTGCACATTTACATTCGCATACCCCCATTGCATGATTATTGCATACTGTGTCATATCATTATTGCTTTATATATATTGGTTGTACTTGTTAGTGTACTTTCCATTATTCTACATTCATGTGACCTGTTATTACTGTAAATTGCATATCTTAGATTCATGCTGTACGTACATTCCTGCGATTACATGCATATGTTATTTACTATTCACGAGTTGGCAACTCACCCCCGTTGTGCCACAGGTGTTACAGAGTGTTCCTCAGAATAGTCGAGGCTGGCTATTCATCTTTCATCTTTTGCTACAGATACCGCATCGGCTCACAGTGTGCTGTTTTGTTCAGGTGGGTTTTGGTGGTTATCTGTATTTGTATTGTATATTCGTTGTATCTTGTACTCTCCATCTACTATTATGTTGTTGACTTAGAGATTTGGTGAGGACGATATTGTATAAATTGTGGATTTGTTGTCTTTTATACAGTTTCCTTTCTATCGTCTTCTTTTTCTTCGCTACGGCGTCGTATATTTGTTGTGGTGGTTGTTTTCCGCCTTTAGGCGTGGATTTGCTCCCGTTGGGGATGCTTTACATTATATTTATGTTGTACCCATTTTTGGGGTTGGTTTTTATAAAGGAACTGCTGCCGAAATTTTCAAGAAAGAAAATTGAACTTAAAGAATTTATACTTGAGATTTTTTTTTAAGGTTTAAACAATGTTTCTTATCTTTTCTTGTCTTTTAATGGTTTAGATTTCAGGGTTTTGGCTTTCTTTTACTACGTTACGCCTGTAGACGTTGCGTAGTATTAGGGCCGTCACGTGCCAATTTCGGGTCGTGACACTTTTAAACTAATTTCAAGTGTTGAGAACTATTTGGAAAATCTTGGGTGTTTGTTTATTCGATTGAAAAGTTTAATATTGTCTATTTATCTGGAATGTGATACAATATTTGGAATCCACAAGTAGTTATGAGATAACTAATTTGAATGTTATAAATCTAGCAGTTTGTAGTCTCATTTAATCGGTTGCCACGGGATTTTGATGTGATCAAAAGTCTGTCGCAATCACGTAGCGTACGCAGATATTCGCCGGGTAAACTTAATAGACAGCCACGCCCCATAGCCTCGACCAAGTGACTGTAGGAGAACCCCGTCGCCAAAAGCATCCGTTCGGGTGCTCGCGGCAGCGGTGTTCCGCCTTAGTGCAATTCGTCGACGGCATTCGGGGGTGCGGCCGTCTACTAAAGTTTGCGAAGAGCATTCGATCAGGATGTCGGGAATCTTGTTGAATTGCCCGACTAGATATTGAAAGGTGTTTTCGAGATCGAGACTAAAATGCGGGGTTTATAATTGTTAGGCATGCGATGTCTAAGGAATTCATTTGGTTAGGCATGCGATGTCTAAAGAGGTTGCGGATTCCAACTGTTGTAGTTTTACACTTTCTTTTCTGCCACCGTAAGTGTAATATGTGGTGTATCGCCGGTTTCGTTGCTATACATCAACGACAATTGGGATACCCATATTTACTTACATTGATGATATGTGATGTTATGTGTTGTTGTGATATGTTATATTGGATCGTCGTCTTTTGAATAGCCGGGGGTTTTATGTGAGATGAGAGTTTTTCTTTTTCATTCATGTAAAATTCATTTGTATGTAATATTCTTTTATTGGGGCACTTCCGGGCTGAGGATGATGTCACCATTGTATATTATTTACTTTTCCGCATTAGGTTAGACCCAAGGCGGGGAGCACAAATAACCGGGTTCTAGGGTCCAGTGGGAGACCATCTCGAGGAGTCGAGACCGGGTCTCCTAACTCTAGAACTGGCAGGGTTACTTGCCGCTCTCGTAGGGGTCTTGGGATGTGGGTTTGGCTATTCATCGCGACCGTGGAATCCGTTTTTTATACAGGCTCGTATTAAAACACGGACGTCCTAGTATATCCAATATTTCATATATGTTCTTCTGCTGCAATGTTCTGTGATGAGATCATATTACTGCCTGAGACGAATGTTTATATTATATATATGAGATATATATTATATATTGCTGATTTCGTTTCATATCTGATGCTTGTGAAGCATAATTAAAATGGGACTTCATTAATGAGATTAATGAAACTAAAAGAAATCTAAAATTGTTGTAGAAACTTATTTAAAAACTGGTAGCTTTAGTTCTTGCTTTGCATAGCAGTGTTGCTTGTAGAACATACAGCACCTTATTCGATAAGGAAAGAGCCGAGATCTCTTCACCGGGAGTGACCTCTTTAGCGAAACTAGCAGATGCTGCATACTCGGTTTGTCTTTTTATCGCTTCTATAGTTTTTGCTTTGCATAGTGGTATTTGTGAAATATCATGCACCTTATTCGATGAGGAAAGAGCCGACGATTCCTTCACCGGGAGTGACCTCTTTAGCAAAACTAGTAAAAGCCTAAAAAACACTCCATTTAAAAATTGCTCGATTCTACAACGATATCAAGTTCATTACTTAAAGGGTTTTCTTAAAAACCTGTCGTAGCCCTCCGTCATTTCAGATAAGTATTTCATAGTATTCGTGCTACGTTTGTTGGCCTGCGTCAAGACGTAGTGTTCGGCAGCTATTTATGCTTATCTGTAAAAGCATATGATGCGATTGAGTTAGGGTAGTCGTGCGACTTTGTTGGCCTGCGTCAAGGGTCGTGCGGGTGGGTTTAATTCAATCGGGAAATGATGGGTTGAACTTGACTAGCGGACTATGGTTTGTTGGCCTGTGTCAAGGTCATAAGACGCTAGGGGTAAAATATTATTGGGAATTTCAAGTGTTGAAATTTGCAATGAGATTGCATACCTTCTATGAGATAGTTGGATCCCAATACCCGCTGCGAGTAAGAGTTACTCGTGGGAGAGTTTTATACATTACAATTAGTCGATCAAGTAGGTGTCTAGAAAGGTGTTAATGGGGTTACGCCCCTGGGAAAACGAGGTTTACTTTAATTAGGTCCGTGCGAAAGCACGGGGAACCTCACTCAAAGTACCGGCACTGGCCTGGCTGAAAGATTGGTGAACTTGTAGGGTGTAATTAATCCTGGCTAGTCTTTCCTTTTAGGGTTTGAAGGAAGATTTGACTAAAACAGTAGGAGACATCCTGATTAGATATATTAATAACCAATCTAATTTTGCAAGAGCATAAGCTGAGTGTTTTCTTCTCTCTATCTCCAGGTAGCGACCATGTCACGCCTTAATCAAGATAATAATACGGATGTATTGACCGAACCCGCTTGTTATACTGCGCTAGGGAACGTTGGTCCCGCTTCAACTTATAATTGTTATAAGACAGAGCAGGAAATAGGGGATTGCCAGAATTCCCGTGCCGCCCAAACGAAGAAAGTGCATGCTGATGCATCTTCTTCGGGTGTGTTCATTACAGAGAACTATTTCTCAGTATCCTTTACGTCCTGGGTATGAGATACCGGATCAGGATCCCACATATGTAATTTATTACATGGGCTACAGATAGGTAGAGAACTGAGAATGGGTGATAAGTTTCATAAGATAGAAACGGTACAAGAGTTGCAGCCAAGTCTGTTGATAGTTATCACCCTGTATTAACAAATACATTGATTCTAAACGAATGTTATTAGATACCGAACCTGATATACAACATCATATCAGTCTCTTTATTAGTAAAGAAGGATATAATTTTGTATTGTTGGATAATGTTTTGAACATTTCCTATATCAAGAGTTGATCGGTTCAGGCATGTTATCTAAAAACATAGACGTTCTAAATCAAACCACAGTTCTTAACGTATAGAACACACACAAGAGGAAGAGTTCAGAAATGAACGAATCCTTCTTGAGGTATTGTAGACTATGTCATATCAATGTGACCCGACTAGCTGAAGTTACATTTAGATGCATATTTAAATTTGTTTGAATTTACATCTTATGAAACTTGCCGGTCATGTCACAAAAATAAGATGACCACAGCTCTGTTTATTGGAAACAGAGAAAGAGTTAGTGAACTCTTGGGATTGATGCATTATGATCTATGTAAGGTCCCCTGTCTATACATGCCAGGACCGGTTCTTTATACTTCATTATATTCACTGATTATCTCTCAAGGTTCGGACATATGTTCCTGTTGAAACACAAGTCTAAACCTTTTGAGAAATTCAATGAATATGAGTTAGAAGTAGAGAACCAAAACAGATATAAGTATTATGTCCTTTGATATGATCAGGAAGGAGAATACTTGAGCACGGGATTCCTGGACTATTCTAAAGGAGAATGAGATTCTCTCTCAGCATCACTCCTCTGTATACACCACATCACGTCGGTGTATCGGGGCGAAGTAATCACACCCTATTAGATATGGCACGCTCTATGATGAGTACTACTGAGTTTCCTATTTCCTTTTGGGAGTTATGCACTTGAGAAGTTGCATACCTATTGAATAGGGTTTCAACCAAATCAGAAGCCTACCACTCCATATGTGATATAGAATGGGAAAAGCCCATATCTTAAGTAAGTTAAGATTTGGGGTTGTCCGGCCTATGTCTAAAAGCATAATCTGGACAAGCTCGAGGTAAAGTCAGTTCTGTAGAAGTTTGTTGGATATCCCAAGCATTCGTAAAGGAATATCTTCTACCAAACCGAGGAACAAAAGATGTTTTGTTTCTCAGCATGCCACCTTTGTGAAAGGGAATTTCTTGTGAAGAAATTAGTGGTCATGAGGTAGAACTGGAAAGAGTTCCAGCTATACAAACTGCAGCTGATGATTTGGTAGAACCAAAGGATTCAATAGTTTCCAACGAACCTCAGCCTCTCCGCCGATCTAGTAGGGTTCCTCACCCACCTGAGAGATACTTCGATTTTCTCTATGACAGTGGGAGCGAGGATCGCATCATGAGATGATGACCCAACTAGTTTCGAGCTGGCCATCAGGAGTGGGACTCTGTAAGAATGGCTGGATGCTTAGCGATCTGAGATGGAATCCTTATACACCAACAAAGTATGGACTTTGGTTGCTTTATCTGAAGGGTTAAATCCCCATCAGGAGCAAGTATATCTTGAGAAGATTACTTAGTGTACATGGAAAAGTTGAGACTTTCAAGGCTATGCTTAAGTCCATCCAGATCCTACTTGCCACTGCTACATACCATGACTATGATATCTGGTGGTTGGGTGTCATGACTGCTTTTCTAAATGATGTTTTGGAAGAGAGCGTCTATAAGTACATAGCCAGAGAGCTTTGTAGATAGTGGGAGCAGCGGAAATGTGTGCAAGATGTTTTATGCGATAAAATAGGCATCGCGGAGTTGGAACGTCTGTTTTGATGTGGTAGTCAAAGAGTTTGACTTCATCAAAATAGTAGATGAACCTTGTATATACAAAAAAGGTAATAGAGAGTATGGTAGTGATCCTCGTAGAGTACGTGGATGACATACTCTTGATAGGGAAGGAGTTTCCTATGCTACGCTCGGTCAATCTCCGCTTATCACAAGGATTCTCCATATAGGATCAAGGTGATACCTCTTAAATCCTGGGTTTTATATCTATGAGATAGATCTAATTGGATGTTAGGATTCTCACTAGTTGGAGTGAGATGGTATCAATCGATCCTGGGGAGAATCACTGGAAAAGGTTCCATGGTGATAAGGACGACTGAATGTCAGTCACAGGCATTGTCTTTACCCTCAGTGGAGGGACGGTATATTGGAAGAGTTCCAAGCTAGATACCGTGACTTACTAGACGATTAAAGGCAAGATACATCGTTACCAAGGATGCTACCAAAAAGGCAGTCTGGATATATATAAGTTCATGAGATGAACTTCGTTCCAACCATTGTGTGACAATGGAGTTATGGCTTTGGCCTAGGAACCCCCGTCCCATCAGAAATCCAGATATAATTCTTAGGCAGTATCACCTGATCATGGAGATGATTGATCTCCAGGGAGATCGAGGTTAGGAGAGTAGACACAGAGGACAACAGCGCGGATCCATTCACAAAGGCCTATTTCCCAGTAGAGACTTTTATGGGATGGTTGAGTATGAGATACTTCAACCACAGCTGATTGTTGGGTATGCGATACCACAACAGATGGCCCTAGTGCAAGTGGGAGATTGTTTGTTATATGTATGCCCTAGAGGCCATTACTATACATACGATGTATATTGTAGTGGATGCTTGGACATATATAGGGAGGACTTTCTTGCTCGACATGATGGTATGCTATCTGGTTGCTCTTTATCTTAACATGTACTCTGAATGTCTCTATGTTACATATTGATAAAGCCCTTAGGATGAGTACTTGACTACCAGGACTATGATGCGGATCATACCAGTGGGGACAGTGTAATCGCCAAGTACATCCTTCAATTGTTCCTAGACGTGGGAGTACCGAGACAGGGCATCGATACTCCAGAGTAGACTAGCGTATGCGCTTCTTGACCTATATGATGGGCGATGGATGATCCCATATCCATTGGTGTTTGACATCAGAGAAGGTATACGGGTGCTCAGTAGAGACCGGGTACACTGGACGGACTCGCCGAGAACTCCCAGATGGTATTATACCTCACGTCAGATGGCAGTTCTCTGGTGACACCGGTACAGGTTAGTCTGTAGACCCGATATCGTCATAGAGTCTTGTGTGATTCCCACTGTACTTTGATTTCCATCATACCACGTCCAAGAGGGCGTGCAAAAATGTGGCTTTTGGGTACAGTCCCGAATCACATGGAGACAATGAGCGATAGGAGGGGTTTCGTCTCTCCCGGTATAGGGAGTTGATGTTGCGCTGTATTCGATTGGCTATAACTGGAAATCCCTGGCCAGGGTTGCTGAGATTTACTGGTAAGTGTTATCAGTAGTTTCTCGAACTGTTATAGGCCTCATATCGACACGACTTATCAAGCTACTGGGGTCTGACATTTACCACCCCTAGGCGAGATATGCGACATATCAGACGAAGAGACCGGACTGTACGGGAGTGTTACTGATTGGATTCGCAGGAGAATGTACATGCTTGCTTGTTGATCTTCTGATCGCTCAATACCTGGGTGGCTGTTACGTTTAGCTGACCGCTTGCAGCTTGTGGGTGTTTGATATGATCATCACCTACTGCCGGCGTATTGACGATTCTTTAGAGTCCTACACAGAGGTTTCTTGACTCAGGCAAAACGGAGTAGGGGCACATATGTGATATGTGCATGACCGAGGATAATGCGATATAAGATATCGTATTCTGTTCTCACGATATTTGATATCAGTCGGGTCATCGGATCAAGTGTTGATTCGATGAATCGGTATATATATATATATATATATATATATATATATATATATATATATATATATATATATATATATATATATATATATATATATATATATTAGTCGGTTATTTGAGAAATAGCCGGATTGTCGGATCAAGTGTTGATTCGATAATTTAATGTATAATTATATATGTGATATATTACATTACATTATCTAATATTGGCTAACTTTATTGATTCATTTTCTCACCGGGTAATACATTGATATATATATGCGATATATGTTAATTGTATTATTTTCTTTTGTTACAAAAATATATTATATATGTGATATATAATATTGCAACAAGTTATGATTACTAATGCAACATGATTAGTGGAGATTAAATTTGGTTAGAGTTTGATTTGGGTTAATCTTTTCTAGAAGCTTCTAGAAGCTTTTATTTTGTTTCTTGCTAAGATATTTTGTTTAGATATTTTGCTTGATATTTCCAAACCCAACCCAAACCCTTAACCCTAGTTAACTCTCTACAATGGTTAGCCCTTTCTTTTTTCAACCATGGTTGCATTTGTAATTAATATAACAATTCATTATTCATCACAAATGAGTTCATCTTCTTCTTACTCCTTGCAAAGCTTTCTAGCTTTGAGTTTTGTGATGAATTAGTGTGAGATTATGAAAATAAAAGAGAGCATAAATTCTACTTCATCATCCTCATCTAATCTAGCCAATTAGATTAGGGTGTTCACATCATTAATACTTGATTAGTGAGTGAGAGCTTGAGTTAAAGAAACTTCAAGGTAGATCATCTTAGTTATCGAAGATCGGAAGCAAGCTTGCATCTTTCTCTTTGTGGAGCCTCTCTAGAGTCTGGATACTCGATGATCGCAGCGAAGGGATCTCAACACGGAGCTTATGAAGTGAAGCACCGGACTACAAAGGTTGTAATCCTAAACTTTTAGAAGTAAAGTTGTTTACTTGCTATTTGTTTCGCCTAATCTCTAGTCTAAGATCTTGATTAGGGTTGTTCGGCACGTCTAATTTTTAAATCGGGCATGGTTGATGCCTTGTAGAACCTTGTGAGAGTGCCTAGTAACCCTGCAAATTATGAAGCCCATAATATATCAAATCGAAGGATTTTTCGAGACGCTTTCAATACCATCAGAATTTAGCCATTTCTCAGTCGGGAGTTTGTCCAAAAACAGCCCGGAAAATACTGGTTCGCATTTTCTTAAGCGTATCACTGCCATTTGATACCTTGGGCTCTTTTGCGCAGAAATTTTTGACGGGAACAAATGCCCCACACTACTTTGCCCATGTAAGTATGTACGTGGGTGAAGTAGTGCAGAGTTATGCATGGCGTATGACCAGTTTTGGATTGGTATATAACTTTCAAAATCTTGATCTGAGAAGATAACGAGCGGACACAAGCGTCGTCATTTATCATTGACTCAAATCTTGACTCTTAAGGGATATAGTTCCAAACCCTTATCCACATGAGCCGCACCCTTCCATTTCTTTATGTCTTACTCTGGCGTGAAGTAGTTTATATGCTCATGAGTAGCTTCTCCATTTCAGTGGCATGTAGCTTTGGCAAGTGTGGCCCATAAATGGTAGATAACAGTTCATCTTGAACTCTTTATAGGGTAGCGATGGCTTAGGAAACAGGGTTAGGATCTGTTGCCTAAGACTTTCCAACTTTATGAGCCATGAGGGTCTCATAAAGGCTTTTCTCCCTACAAATCGTGAGGATCTCGTAGGTGACTTTTCTCCTTAGGAGTCGTGAGGACTCCTAATTGCATTTTCTCTTGAGAATCGTAAGGATCCCATAAGAGAATTTTCTTTATGCGTAGGGACACTAATTTCCCCGCACGTTGAGACGAATCGAGAGATTCTTACAAAGACACTGATTTCCTTGTGGGTCGAAACGAATTGAGAGGTTCTCGTCAAGGACGCTGATTTCCCTGAATCGAGATAAGAAGCGATGGCTTAGGAAACAGGTTCAGATCTACTGCCTAAGACTTTTCAATTTTATGAGCCGTGAGGGTCTCATAAAGATTTTTTTCCCTACGAGTTGAGAGGATCTCGTAGGTGTATTTTCTCCTTAGAAATCGTGAGGATTCCTAAGTGTGTTTTCTCTTGAGAGTCGTAAGGATCTCACAAGAGAATTTTCTTCCTTACAAGTCGAGAGGACTCATAAGTGATTGATGAGTTGACCTACTCCCGAGTTAAAGCATTGCTTCAATAGGGAGGTCGAGGGTTGAGTTTGGTTTGTCTATGCACCGCCGAGTCATGGAATTGGGAACTTTGCTGCGGCTATGCTTTGCCGACGTCGTATATTCCTGCAGAGACACTGATTTCTTTGCGGGTCGGCGCGAATCGAGATGTTCTCATCAAGGACGCTGATTTCCCTGAATCGAGGTTTTTGCCAAGGACACTGATTTCCCTGAATCGAGGTTTTTGCCAAGGACACTGATTTCCCTAGAGTCGAAACGAATCGAGGTATACCTGCAAAGACACTGATTTCTCTGCGGACCGACGCGAATTGAGGTGCTCTCGTCAAGGACGCTGATTTCCCTGAATCGAGGAGGTTGCCAAGGACACTGATTTCCCTGGTGTTGAGACGAATCGAGGTATTCCTGCAAAGACGCTGATTTCTCTGCGGGTCGACGTGAATCGAGATGCTCTCGTCAAGGACGCTGATTTCCATAAATCGAGGAGGTTTCCAAGGACGGTGATTTCCTCGGGGTTGAGATGAATCGAGGTACTCCTGCAAAGACACTAATTTCCTTGCGGGTCGACGCGAATCGGGATGCTCTCGTCAAGGACACTGATTTTCCTGGGGTTGAAACGAATCGAGGTATTCTTGCAAAGACACTAATTTCCTTGCGGGTCGACGCGAATCAATATGCTCTCGTCAAGGACGTTGATTTTCCTGAATCGAGGAAGTTGCCAAGGACGCTGATTTCCTCGGGGTTGAGACGAATCGAGGTATTCCTGCAAAGACACTGATTTCCTTGCGGGTCGACGCGAATCGGGATGCTCTCGTCAAGGACGTTGATTTCCCTGAATCGAGGAGGTTACCAAGGACGCTGATTTCCTCGGGGTTGAGACGAATCGAGGTATTCCTGCAAAGACACTGATTTCCTTGCGGGTCGACACGAATCGGGATGCTCTCGTCAAGGATACTGATTTCCCTGAATTGAGGTTTTGCCAAGGACACTGATTTCCCCGGGGTTGAAATGAATCGTGGTATTCCTGCAAAGACGCTGATTTCCTTACGGGTCGACGCGAATCAAGATGCTCTCGTCAAGGACGCTGATTTCCCTGGATCGAGGAGGTTGCCAAGGACACTGATTTCCCTGGAGTCGAAACGAATCGAGGTATTCCTACAAAGACACTGATTTCTCTGCGGGTCGACGCGAATCGAGGTGCTCTAGTCAAGGACGCTGATTTCCCTGAATCGAGGTATTTGCCAAGGACACTGATTTCCCTGGAGTCGAAACGAATCGAGGTATTCCTGCAAAGACACTGATTTCTCTGCGGGTCGACGCGAATCTAGGTGTTCTCGTCAAGGATGTTGATTTCCCTGAATCGAGGAGGTTGCCAAGGACACTGATTTTCCTAGAGTCGAAACGAATCGAGGTATTCCTGCAAAGACACTGATTTCTCTGCGGGTCGACGCGAATCGAAGTGTTCTCGTCAAGGACGCTGATTTCCCTGAATCGAGGAGGTTGCCAAGGACACTGATTTCCTCGGGGTTGAGACGAATCGAGGTATTCCTGCAAAGACGCTGATTTCCTTGCGGGTTAACGCAAATCAAGATGCTCTCGTCAAGGACGCTGATTTCCCTGAATCGAGGATTTGCCAAGGACACTGATTTTCCTGGGGTTGAAATGAATCGAGGTATTCCTGCACAGACGCTGATTTCTCTGCGGGTCGACGCGAATCGAGGTGCTCTCGTCAAGGACGCTGATTTCGCTGGATCGAGGTTTTTTCCAAGGACGCTGATTTCCTCGGGGTTGAGATGAATCGAAGTATTCCTGCAAAGACGCTGATTTCCTTGCGGATCAACGTGAATCAAGATGCTCTCGTCAAGGACGCTGATTTCCCTGAATCGAGGAGGTTGCCAAGGACACTGATTTCCCTGGTGTTTAAGACGAATCGAGGTTTTCCTGCAAAGACACTGATTTCCTTGCGGCTCGACGCGAATCAAGATGCTCTCGTCAAGGATGCTGATTTCCCTGAATCGAGGTTTTTGGTTGACTTGTTTCCGAGACGGAGCGTTGATCCGGTGGGGAGGTCATTGGTTGACTTGTTTCCGAGACGGAGCATTGCTCCGGCCGGGAAGTCATTGGTTGACTCTAGGTTGTCTGTGGACCGTAGAGTCTTGGAACTGGGGACTTTGCCGTGGCTCCGATTGATGGTGTAGCACCTGTGTCCTGTTAGAATGAGGAGGCACACCGTTGTTGGTCTTCGGACCGTAGATGTGGCCAATGAGATTTGGAACTAGGGACTTTGACATGGCTCCGCTTCGTTGTGACTCTGAGCTCGGTTGTTGACGTCACGTCTGCATCTGGTTGGAGTGAGGAGAAACGCCGTTGGTGATCTCTAGGCTGTCTGTGAACCGTCGAGATTTGGAATTAGAGGACTTTGCCATGGTTCCGTTGTTTTGACCTTAGGGTCATTTGTTGATGTCGCATCTGCATCCTGCTGGAGTAAGAAGAAACGTCGTTGGTGATCTCTAAGCTGTCTGTGAACCGTCGAGATTTGGAACTAGGGGACTTTGTCGTGGCTCCGTTTGTTGATGTTGCGTCTGTATCCGATTGGAGGGTGGAAGAACTCCGGTGTTGATCTCTAAGTTGTCGATATTGACGTCGAGACCCTGAAGCTAGGGATCTTCCTTCATTTCATTTGTTGACACTGTGTCTGCAATATTGCGACGAATGTCGAGATTGTCTTTAGGTTGTCTTATGAACCGTCAAGATTTGGCTTTGCTTCCTGATGGAGCCTGGTGGAAAGGTATGATTCCTTCTTTGTCTGTGCCCCTGGATTGTATACAGAGATCGATGTGATCTCACCTGTAGGGCAAAAAATTCATTCATTCATTTTTTTTAAAATTCTTTCCGCGATGCTCTATCATTTCAGCTTTTTATATCGCGAAAATCGCGATTGCCTAATCATTTCGGCTATTTTTCGCGGTGCCCAATCATTTCGGCTATTTGTTTTATTTTTACTCGCTGCATTTTATTGCGAGTTGCCCAATCATTTCGGCTATTTTGTATGCATACATTTTTACTTGCTGATTTTGTTGCAAGTTGCCCCATCATTTCGGCTATTTCATATGCATTTTTGGCTCGCTGATTTTTTATCGCGAGTGTGGAACTTGGAAATATGTGCCAATCTCAGTATCAACATCGCTACAACTGGAATATTGCCAGGAGCGAATCATTATTTGCCATGAAAGGACTTGGAATTTGATACCGATTTAGGCATCAGTATTGCTACAACTGGGATATTGCCAGGAGCGAATCATCATTTGCCTCTGTCGATGTCGAACAAAGGTGGCTTAGCAAACAGGGTTAGGATCCCGTCGACTAAGGCTTTTGACTTTATGAGCCGTAAGGGTCTCATAAAGGTGTTTCTCCCAACGAGTCGTGAGGATCTTGTAGGTGCGTTTTCTCCTTAGGAATCGTGAGGATTCCTAAGTGTGTGTGTTCTTATAAGTCGTAAGGATCTTACAAGAGTGTTTTCTCCTTGCAAGTCGAGAGGACCTACAAGTGTTTGTTCACCGTGTGAGCATATCCCTAGTCGTTGGTGGGACTCTGTTAGGGAAATATTCATTCGTGCCCGTGGATTGTATACAAGGGTCAATATTGAACCACTTGTGGGGCAAAAATGGAGATTGTGATGGCTTAAGAACAGGTTCAGATCCCTGTAACTTAAGGCTTTTGAACCCTATGAGCCGTAAGGGTCTCAAAGGGGAATTCTCCTTACGAGTCGTGAGGATCTCGTAAGTGTAAGTTCTCCTTAAGAGGGGATCCCTAAGTGTGTTTCTCCTTTATGAGTCGTAAGGATCTCACGCAGGTGGTTTCTCCTTACAGGGTCGAGAGGACCCCGCAAGTGTCTTTTAACGAGGTTGCGTCCTTTCGGGTTTTCACAAACTTGTTGGCAGTCCTGCTGTTTTTACTCACGGAGCCCTTTCGGGTTTTCATCCGTGCCCATCTTGCTTATGGACGTACCGTTTTTTTTACGAGTCTGCGTCCTTTCGGGTTTTCACAAACATCGTCGGTAGTCCTGCTATTTTTACTCACGGAGCCCTTTCGGGTTTTCATCCGTGCCCATCTTGCTTGTGGACGTACCGGTTTTTTTTGTACGAGTCTGTGTCCTTTCGGGTTTTCACAAATATCGTCGGTAGTCCTGTTGTTTTTACTCACGGAGCCCTTTCGGGTTTTCATCCGTGCCCATCTTGCTTATGGACGTACCATTTTTTTTGTTGCGTTAGCCTCAGGATGCTGCGGTCCGTAGTAGTTTATAGACGTTTCGGTCAATTGCAAGTTTTAGGACATTGCGGTCCATCATTAGTTTAGGGACATTTCGGTCCGTAGTAGCTTTGAGGCGAAGTTTCGTCGGATGCTTTATGAATAGGTAGGTTTCTTTTTTATAGACCTTGTCACATAATCCAAGGGTTTTGGCACTGCTCCTGCCCCCAGCTCCTCTACGTTATCTCCTAACGCCGAGTGAGCTGCTTTGTTACTTAGCGACGAATGAGCGATCGTGTGGCAACTTGCCACATAATCTTCGGATTCTTCTGACAAGTCGTCTCCCTCATCATTATCGTTATCTTCATTCTCAAGGATGTGATTGGGGAACTCTTGAAGCGTGACTGGGGTTCGCGCCCTCTAGCTGTATTCTTCCAGTGCGTCAATATGTTTTTGCAGATCCGTGCGCTTATCGTTAGACTGCGCGGGCTTTTTGGTCTTCTTCTTTTTCATCGAAGACTGTGACAGCTGTGTCTGGGTGTTTTGCCCATTGCTATTAATTCCCGATGTTGGGCGTGGTTTCAGCATCCCATCGATAATTTCCGGCTCTTGCGGACTTTTCCACCTGATCGCCGGACATGTTTGAAGATCTTTCAGCATTCTTTTAGTTTTTGCCGAAGGAACCACTTCCCATGGAGCTTCCTCTATGAATGAGCACGATGCCCTCGGCATGTCCATCTTTTTCTTAGCATGTGGTTGTGGCGGGTTCACCTTCCAATTTTCAGACAACGCGAATTTGCCTTGCTGGTATTGGTCTTCAACCCAATTTTTGAAGACGTAGCAATCTTCGAGTGGATGGCCCAATACTCGATGGTAGGGGCAGTAATTAGGATCATTGACGTCGTTCGGTTGCGTTGGGTGTCTCGACTCTGGTAGAGTGATGAGCTCTGTAACAACCGAATTCAGTTATACCAATTTCTGTTTCCGTATTTATTTATCTATGGTATTTTATTGATTTATCTTGTTTGGGTGCGAATGGTAGTTTACATTTGACATTGCTTTCGACCCGACCCGCTTACTTGGACTGGTTGATTCATAGTTATAGACTACCTTGGCTTGTTAAATAGACACGTGCATCTCATGTAAACTGCATACTAGTATTTCATCTAGCATCGCACATTTTATCATATAACATTTTAAGATCATATAAAATAAATTAAAATTGCATTTCATAATCTGCATGATACCCCTAACCCTGTGGTAGCGTCCATGCATCTTGTCCTCGTCCCGTTCAGTGAAACGGACGTGTTTGGATAGCTACGCGCACGTACGTGCGTCCGTTCTTGGGGGTATGCATTTTAGTTATCTAATCATTCATTTTAAAATTTGGAAGTTACATATAATTTTCGTATTTCAAATCTAAATTTTTAGACCCGACCCGGGCGTGTTTTGGAATATTTTTGTATCCCGCCAAAATTCAAATTTATTAAAAATAATATTAAATTTAATTTAACCGTTTAAAATTTTCTTAACAGTTCAAATCTTTTAAAATACTGACTAATATATATTTTTGTAAATTAAAATCTAAACATCTTAACAACCTCATCTCTCTCTCCCTCCTCTGGCCCCACCTTCACAGAACTCAGCTCTCCCTCTCTCTGCGCCCTGGCCCCACACTCCCTCTCTCTTCTTTCTTTCTTCTCTCTTCTCTCTCTCTCACCACAGAAAACGCCAACTTCATCTCTCCTCCCCCTTTCTCTCTCCTCTCGCTACTCTCTATCTCTCTCTTTTCGCGTCTCTCTTTCTCTCTCCTCTCGCGGTGGGATTAGGTCCCGTCACCCCCGAGCACCTTACGATCACCTCCCTTAACCATTTCTTTTTCCTCGTCGCCTTCATCTTCCTTTAAAAATCCCCGAGCCTTCTTCCTCCTTCAACCCATCGCAACTCAAACCCTAACTCTAAAAACTCCCACTGCCCAATCCCAACAGAGCCTCATCTCATCTCTTCTTCCTCCACCATCTTCCTCATTCTTTCGAGCATACCCTGCACCCATTAAACTCAGCGCCGACCACCTCACCTCGTCACCGCCGACCACCTCATCTCGTCGCCATCTCCTTCCTCTCCTCCTCTCCCTCTCCTATGTTCCTTCTCCTACACCAACCCAACAACACCCGAGCCTGCACCAACCCCAGCAAATAAAACCCTAACCCTACCTCCTCTAAAACAAACCCTAACCTCATCGCCGGAGCTGCTCCGATCATCACCGTCGACGCCATCACCCCTCTGCAAACCCAGTGAGCAACCCTCTTCTTCTCATTCCTCTTCTTCCTCTTCCTTTCTTCTCTTTCTTTCTTTTCTTGCTTTTCTTTTCTTTAATTCTTGTTTTTTGTAGTTTGTCGGAATCCGGTCGTGCCGTTGATGATCCCGACGACCCAGCGAGCGTACCTGACCCGTGTGATCCCCTTGTACGTTGTTTGGATTCGTTCCGTGTACCGTGCGCGCGTCGCGACTTTTTCCGCCGACGTGTGACGTTCCGTATACCCGTTTCTTGATCTGTCGAGGCAAGTAAAACTTGCTACATACTATTCATATTATTTTATACGTATTTAATTGCATATTAAATCTGTTGTTTAAATCTAGTGTCTCATATTCCATTTCGATGTTCCATTTATATTATTTTAGATCTAGAACCTGAAACATTTCATATTGCATATTAGATTACGATACGCGGTACCCATATCCATATTTATATCACATAGTGCTTGGTTGCATAGCCCATAGTGCCCTTTTAATAGTTTATACCCTATCGGACACCCGTTTGCATACATTTTGCCTATTATATATACAAGTGCATCCCTAGATCATTTAATCCATAATAACGAGATTTTAACATTCCATATTTGATAAAGTGTATTTTAGTTAACGTTGGAACTATAATCTTAACCCAAATCGATAACTGTGCATCCATATGTTTTAATCTGTACCTATTTGCATACCACATTACAATGTTCCATTTTATTGTTCCATTAGCACCGCATACTTGTTTTGTATACCCATGCTTAATTTAGTTTGATTATGAGCACCCACGTGATATGTTGTGCACCCCTGACATGACTTGATACACCTATTACTTGACACGACGTGATACCGTGCACTTCTTGACATGACATGATACCTATATATCACCTGACTTGACTTGAGGTAACATGGCTTTCTCTGTTACCTGATCTTGTTACTAATGCCAACAAACCTGACCTGTTGTCCCTACAGACATTTCCTGTTGTCTATCCAGACAAACATGTACCTGCCTGATCCTGTGTTGGCATTAGCTCCAGATTATTTAATACCTGACTGGAATATATATAATTTGGGGGTATGGGGAAATCAATGATGAAACCTGACTTGTAACTCGACAGTTCGATACCTTTGCTGATCAGTTTTAGAGGCTAGGCCAGCCTTGGGATGATGCTGTTGACATCATTCATCGTTACCCACTACCTTTTAGTGCCTAGCGGCATGTCTCGGCTTTAGCCCGAGAATCTTCACCGTGATCCCGAGCACGCACGGGATACTATTGAGTTACATCGATGATTCATCAAATTGATTTCAAAGACTTGAGAGTAGTTAACACAGTAGACCAGTTTAGATTCCTCACTGCACACTACCCTTCACTGTCCTTATTTATATTGCTGTTATACCTGTTTTACCATTTATGATCATACCTGTGTTCCCCTCCGAATGGCGGCGCACAGGACTGCGATGTCCTGACGCTGAGATTCGGGGCAGATGCTATTTGGTTTTATCCGTCCACCTCTCCGAAGATGCCAAGTTGATTTATGGCACCGTATATCGGAGGTTTAGACGGATGCGGCCGATATAGCAAACTTCGTCAGATTCCCCCTCGCTTGAGGGGTTTTTGATTGTGGGGACGCTCTTCCCTGCAGGCGCAAGCCCCTGCAGTTAATTACGCTACCGCATCACGGTAACAACTTTCTCCTTCTCCAGAATTTCACTTCGTGTCGTGTGTGTTTGTTTTGTTTGTGGTTGCCCGTGGATTGTATACGGAGACTGAGTAATGCCGTCGCCCGTAGGACGTGGATTAGCCCAAATCCGTATTTACTTAGATTTGGGTTTGTTGTTTTTAGTTTAAGGATGCCTTAGTCGTGTTGCGGCTAAGATCGACTTAAACGTTCGTTAAGGATACGTTAGTCTGATTTGAGACTAAGATCAACTTAACGGGATCGTCTAGATCCATTTCCAGTTTAAGGACGTAGTGGTCCATTTAATATATGGCCGTCGGGACCCGTCACCTCTCTGACGACGTTGAAAAATTACAACGACATGTGTCAGAGGAGTTCGGAGATGTACCCTTGAACCAAAGATGATTTGGGGTTTTACCATTCATTTAAATGTCTAAGGATGCGTTAGCCGTATTTGGGGCTAAGATCAACTTAAACGGGACCGTTTAGATCCATTTCCAGTTTAGGGACGTAGTGGTCCATTTTCCAGTTTAGGGACGTGGTGGTCCGATATTAGTTTAGGGACGTTTCGGTCCGATATTAGTTTCCGATATTAGTTTAGGGACGTCTCGGTCCGATATTAGTTTAGGGACGTTTCGGTCCGATATTAGTTTAGGGACGTCTCGGTCCACGAGTTTAAGGACCCCGCAGTCCATATTCAGGTGTGGTCGTTGGGACCCGTCGCCTCTCTGACGTCGTTGAAGGATTACAACGAGAAGTGTCAGAGGAGTTCGGAGATGTACCCTCGAACCGGTAGTAAATTGATTTAAGAAAGCATTTGTGCTAAGTTCAATTTAATTTAAGGACTTACGGCCAGAATTGGGCTAAGTCCAGTTGAAAATGTTCCACATTTTTATGCATTGCATTTCTTCCATTTTTTTTGTTTGGGCTTTGCCCGTAAGAATGCAGAGCATCAATTTATCCTGGGCTCTGCTCATTTATAAATGATGCAAGGCATCTGTTTTGTCTGGGCTTTGCCCCCCTTTATAAATGCATAGCATTTTTATTATTTCGTTTGGGCTCTGCCCATTTATAAATGATGCAGAGCATCAATTTAATTAGACCTGTTTAGTCTTTTAATTGGGCTTGGCCCTTCAGGAAAGAAATGCATTGCATTTGTCAGGCGCTTTGCGCCAATTACTGAGCGCAAGCACTTGTGGTGAGGACACGTGTCATGCTCTGGTGAGCGCAAGCGCAACAGCGCAGTGCGCTGCGCTAGTGCGCTGCGCTGTTGCGCTGCTGACACGTGGCGCGCTCTCAGCGAGTTGCGCCAATTCCAGAGAGCAAAGCTCTATCTTAAGAGCGCGTAGCGCAAGTTGTTCTACAGCTAACACGTGGAGCTCTCTCAAGAGCGCAACAGCGCAGTTTGGAAGTGCAAAGCACTATTTTTTTTATCTTTGATCAGATTAGAATCAAAGAAAAATAAATTTTTCTTTCATTTCAAGAACCAGAGGTTCATAAAAGTGCAAAGCACTATTTTATTTTATTTTTTTTTTTTCTGTTTTAAAGAACCAGTGGTTCATAAGAAGTGCAAAGCACTATTTATTATATGAAGATCATTGATTTTGTTTTTAGATCAATGATCTATTAGAGTAAATTTCTTCTCCCTTATAAAGGTTTTTTACCTCTTCTTGAAATTTTTCTCAGAGTTCTCTCTGTTTGAAGCTCTTGATTTTTCAAGAAAAAAAAATGTTGATGCCTTTGAATTGAGGCCTAGGGTCCTTTTTATAGTGCCCATAAGTTTGTTGAATTTGTTAAAGAGATTTTTCTCAGAGTGATTTGGGGAATTTTCCCCACCGTTGGATCTTTGATCCAAGGGCTTCTGTTTTACAGAAGAAAATCTTCTTGTTTTAACAAGAACAGAAAGATTTCTTTAAAAAAATCTTTAATTCTGTTTGGCGCAGATGCCCCAGCGCGTGACACGTGTCGCGCGGCGCAGAGCAACTGCGCTAGCGCATCTGCGCTGACACGTGTCGCGCGGTGCAGAGCGCAGCGCAACTGAAGCGTTGCTTCATAAAAATAAAGCTTTGCTCTGATTGGGCGCGCCTTCTTGGGCGCTGCGCTGACGTATTAGCGCCTGACACGTGGCGCGTTGCGCCCGAGACTTGAAGCATTACTTCAAAATTTTGAATTTTGAATTTGAACAGAGCTTTGCTCTGATTGGACGAAACAAATGCCCCCCCACCGTTGCGCTCACGTGGCGCACACGTGAGTGCAGCGGTGGCAAGCCCTTGACCGTTGGATCAAGGGGTGAGCTCAAGGGGCGCAAGCGCCTTATAAATAGGGCCTCTGACCCTTAGAAAAATCTCACCATTTTCTAGATTTTGATTTCCAGAGCTTTGCTCTTGCTTAGAACTCCAGAGCTTTGCTCTCGTTTCCAGAACTTTAGAGCTTTGCTCTCATTTTCCAAGTTAGAAAATTTTAGGTAAAATTAATCTTAAATTAAATATTTTAATTAACTAATAGAGCTTTGCTCTTACAGATCTTTTGATCTAAAGAGATCCCCATTGGGATTTTATAAACAGAGCTTCGCTCTCAAAAACTTGCAGATCTACAGGGATTTTGTTCATAGGTTTTAACCCATGAACAGAGCTTTGCTCATAGATCATCTGTAGATCTTTTAGATCTGATAAAAATGAAAAATTTTCACAAGTTTTTCGTGGATTTTCCAAGATTTCAAAATTTTTAATTCTTTTAGGTGTAGACATTTTCTAATGGACCTTTCCATTATTACCATAGAGCTGTGCTCTTTTTAAGGAATTTTATTCCTTTGAGACCAGAATTTTTGTCATTCTGTGACAGAGCTTTGCTCTGAAAGAGGAGATTTTCTCCTTGTCTCTAGGGATTCTTCCCCCCTTTTTTAAAATGGGAATGTTTCCCTGGGGCCAACTGACAATCTCATCCAATGATGAGATTGTCTTATTAACTGACGTATTGTCATTTAGATTTTGTGGGTCCCTCTTTGGTCTCCTACTCACTGCACTGTGGTGCGGTGTAATTAATTAATTTAATTAATGCATTTTTTTTTAGACGCCAAACGTTGGAATTACAATACTAATGGCTAAATTGTTCTTTTTGCAGCGATCATGTCTCTAGACACTTCATTCCCGTTCGTCCGCTCGGAGGGGGGATTTCCTGAGGCACCCTTGGACCGTGAAGTCCTGACCATGATTAGAGAATATGACCCGGAGTACAAGAAACTCCACCTTTGGGGGTCTTGGTATAACCAAATTATTATGGGCCGACGGAGCTTCACCTGCGCGGTACCGTCAGAACCCATCACGGCAATTCACTACGCTACCTCACCTTCAGTGCAGTATGCTGTGGAGATGATAGACTGGACCGCGAACAGCTTTCTTCATCCGGTTATGGATGCGGTTCCGGTTCAGCGTCCTATGGTCTTGGATATTCTAGGACGCCGTATTTGTCAGGGAGAAGCACGACCCTGGGGGCAATCATATAACCTTGGTTTGATTCCCCGTCACCCGATTGGCTATCTGCCGTGGGCCCGGTACATCCTGTTGACGAGGAAGTCGCAGTTGATAAGACTAGGACTGTACACCACGGTCTACGTCTCTCTCTTCCAATATCCTACGCTCCCCACCTGGTGGTTCAAGGCTTTCTTGGAGCAATGGAATATTCCCACCCACACTTTCCTTGCCATGGATCGGGAAGTGTCCATTTCTTTGGAGGAATTCGCGGAGGTATCCGGCCTACCGGTCATGGGGGAACACTATGAAGAGCTGCTCCCGACAGATGAGTACGTCTTCGGTGCTAAGCCGATGGTAAGGGGGATTACGCCGGAAAATGCCGTTCAACACCAATTCCCGAGCCTGATCAAGGTGTTGAACATCTACGAGTTCCTCTTCATCGAACACGGGAGCCGAGGAGTTAATTTTGAGGACTTCATTGCTCGCTTCCTCCGTCCGAGCGTTATTTCGCCAGGAGCCGTCAAATCTGCTATCCTGGATGATCCTTTTGGCCTAGGTTTGGATAACCTGCCGACGAAGGAGATAGACCAAAAGGCTTTCTTCCTCCCAGACTTCCCTACCATATCTTTCGCGGAAATTGCAGCCCCTGGGATGGATGAGGAGGCCTTTTTCTTAGGATTTCTTGGGCTGTGGCTGAGTTGGTTCGCGATCCCAATGCATTTTCATCGCATGCGGCCCTCTGTCTTTTATCCAGCCCACCGCATGGTCATTGGGGTAAAGGTGGCCGTGGGGATTGCCGGCCTGGCGCACTTATATCATGGCCTCAGCCGAGCAGCGGATGCCAACGAGCCCGGGGTACTGCACGTGGTCTTCCCGATGCACTACTTTGCATCGTGGCTCGAGCTACACATGGCGGGTGTCTTCGGTATGCATAAAAGGCCTTCATTCTTTGACAAGTGCGGTTTTCCTCGCATTTTACAGCTGATTGGCTCATCAATCGTGACCCCTTCACCACGGGACGCCAGGGGTTTACTGCTTCGCCCTCATACCGTTGGAGTCGGGATGTCCTTTATTGATAAGGTATTAACCATTGGGAAAGCGTCCACCACTGCGGTGCGACCATTACAGGACTCCTTCAAGGATGGAGCTTCAGTGTTAACGGCCCGGGAGATCCTCCATTTGTATTCTATTAGACTGGGTTTCCTAGTCTTCAGGCAAGGCGGTGCAGCAGTCTTTATGAGATATAACCCGCATCGTTTTGCCCAACAACTGGGTTACGATCAAGAAGTACCCTTAGAAGCTTTCTTACTGGAGCCTGCTGCTAATGAAGAAGGGATGGAGAACGCGTTACATCACTTCATGCGCTTGAACACATGTTCTCGTTTCTTTATTAGCGCGCCGGCCTGCGCTCCACGACTCCTTAATGTATATAAAGAGTGGTACAATCATGCGACGGGGGCTGTTATAAAGGAAGAGAGGCTAGTGTTGATCGACCATAAAGAAGTACCTCCCGGCACCAACCGTAACGCTCCCTTAGTGCCAAGGATCCCGGTGGCTCCTCCTCTAAAAGATGCCGGGGGCAGACCATCACGCGCACAAAGTCCTCCACGTGAGCTGCCGCTCCCTGATATCACAGATGCACCTCCCGCACCCTGTGCTCCAGTGGAGACAGTGGTTGTACCCTCGCCGGAGTCTGGCGTGGGTGCGGACATCGGGACCCGTCATCCCAAAGTGGCTGCTAAGCGGAAGTCGATCCCTCGCGAGCCTAGGGTCGGAGGGCAAAAGAAAAAGAAGTCGCTCTTCGCCGCGGACGTTGTGTTCAGCCAGGAACCGCATGCTCCCTATGCCGAGGGTCTGCTCGAATATGGGACTAACGCAGGATTAGTGATGCCGCCGCCGGACGATACAGACTTGGAGGCTGCTCTCAAAGCTTCAGCATGGTTGGCGAGGCGTGACGCGTGGTTAGCTAAGCTTGCGCAGTCAGGTAACTACTAATCGCCTTTCTTTATTGCAATATGTATTCTCCATTGTCTTTGACTAACGCTTTTCTTTCCTTTCTTTTAACAGGCATCACTGATGAAGAAGCCATTGCCGCTTCTCTGAAGACTTTCCAGGAGGAGGAACGTCTCAGAGCGTCTATGGGCCTTAGTAAGTTTTAATCCATCAAGTTTCCATCTTCCTCGTGTTATGGTCGATCTAACCTTTCTCTTTTTATTGCAGAAACCTCAATGCCGTTCCCACCAAGCGACGCAGATGTTTTACCAGCTGCCGATGTTCCCGCTCCCTCTGGGCCGCCGCAGGAGGTTCGTCTTGAAGAGCCGATGAAGGATGCTTTAAAGGCTCTTGAGGCATCCCTGAACGAGGATGACGACGCCTTGAAGGAGGCGTCACTAAGGTCCATCGCGACAGCCCGGGAAGAGAGGAAGCGGCAAAGGCGTGAGGCGAAGGCGCGCCGGGCTGCCTTGGCTGCGGGAGCGGGCCCCAGCACCGTCCCTCGCGCTGATACTCCATCCGAAGAGGCCCCTGTCGCCCTATCCACTGCCCGCAGAGAGGTGGCGCATGCAGTTCGGAGCGCAAACGGTAAATCCGCTTCAGGTAATATTTCTCTCAGAGTTTTTATTATAAGGGTTTTTAATGTCATTGGTCCTTATATCCCTCATCTTGCAGGGCTGAGTCCGATCGAGGGGGAGGCGGAAACCGTTGATCCCAAAGAAGCAGAGGAGGCGGTACCTGCCGAACTCGAGCCGACGGTGGGCAACGTCGTTGTGGCTTTGGAGCCTGAGGCGGAGGTCGAGGGGCCTGCCGCCGAGAAGGTCATTGATGCTGAACCTGAAGTGGTGGCAGATGATATGATCATTATAAATGAGTCCAGGGTGGCGGCGAATGAAGCGCTCGAGGCCGGCGATCCCCCGGCGACGGTGGATGATATAACCGCCACTACTGAACCTGAGAGAGTGGTGGGTGAGGCGGCCATGATTCCCGAGGACGAGCCAACCGCTCTTTCTCTGGAATCTGGCAATACTCCAGTCATAGCCCTCCCCATCTATGGTCCTCCGCCGTCTTCAGGTCTCGCGAGCACCGCAACGGTCCCCATCGAGTCGGGCGATGAGGTCACGGGCGGTGGTCTCATGTCGATAGAGGAGGGAGTCGCCTTTGTTTCAGCCGGGAGCTCCTCAGGTAAACCCCAAGTTGCTGCTTTTCTTTACTTTACTATCTTTTCTGACAAGTTCACCTTTTCGTAACGCAGGTGCAGCCAGTGCCGATGCCCCACTGCTCGAGGGAACGCCTTCAACGACTGCCTTGGCGGTGGTCACCTCTCAACCCTCTCTCATACCCTCGAAGATGTTGGAAGGTATGTGTTTGCGATTTATTAATCTTATCTTCCAGATGTATAATTTGTGTACTAAAGTCACACTGTTGTATCTTCCAGGAGTGCTTTTTGATCATCTCTATCAAGTGTTGCTCCCACACTTCTCCTTCCCATCTGAATTCGCCTCTCCCTCTGGTGGCGCTGGTGAGTACCGTTCCCGATTGGTAGCTTTGTCTTTTCAGTGGTAGAATTATTTCTAACTCTTTCTTGTTCTGACTGCAGTGCTGCAAATCGAAGGGGGAGCAGAAAGATCGGCTGCGCCACCAGCCCTTCCGGCCTTGCCACCTGTCTCCACCGGTATAGTAAACTATCTTATCAATGACTTCCTTCATATCTATTGAATCATCATCTAATCGCATTTCGTCTTTTTCCAGCTGTCGTTCCAGTCTCGGTGCCTTTCGAGTCTCGCATTACAATACCGGGCGGCCCTTCCCAGCGACGTCCGTCCTCAAAAGGTGCCGCGAATAGTTTGCGCATGTTGAGCGACTACATCGAGGAACTCGACATCGAGGCTCCTGTATCTGCTGAGGACTTCGCCATGACGGTTAACCCGATGTTGGCGATATTTGCCACCTTCCATGATGAGGGCATTGTCGCCTCTTGGGTTAACTATTGTCGGGAGATCGAGGCTCGCCTTCATCAGCTGGAGTCAATGCACCTGTCCCCCGAGACTTTGGCCTTGAGCACTCAATGGGGAGCATGGCTCGAGCAAAGCGCTTCTCATTTCCGTCATCTGGAACAAGAAGTGGCTTTGAGGCTGAAGGAGTGCCAAGATTCTTCAAGCAGAACTGCTCGCTTGCGTGCCGAAGTTGAGGGGAACGCCGCTGAGGTAAAGACCGTCTTCGAGGGTCTTCTGGAGCGCATATCGAATGGGCTGAGACTAAAGCGGGCACTTGATGTCGCCGAGCATGACACTCCAGGCCGTGAAGCTGCTCATCAAGCCGTCAGGGATCAGCTTGCATCCGTCGCACAGCAACGGGCCCAGGTGGAGGCGGAGTTGGCAGTGGTATCCAATCGGGAAAAGGCATGGAAGGAAGTGTACGAACAACTGATAGAGCTACTTAAGACGCTTCCTTCCCAATAGCTGCCTTTGTATCAATGTATTTGTAAAAATTTTCTTTTCTGAGTAACATGTATCCGTTCTTTGCTCTTTTGTATGATTCACCATGTATTTGATTGAGGTCAATGAATAAAGATACACACTTTCTTTTGCAATATCTTGTATGTTCTTTTGTTTTCTGCCTTTACATCATGATGTTGTCGATGAACCTGATTGGCAGACAACTTAATTTTTCCAAGAGATAGCGATGGCTTAAGCCGCAGGTTCAGATCTGCCGCCTAAGACTTTTCAGTTCTATGAGCCGTGAGGGTCTCATAGAGATTTTTCTCCCTACGGGTCGAGAGGATCTCATAGGTGGATTTTCTCCTTAGGAATCGTGAGGATTCCTAAGTGTGGTTTTCTCTTATAAGTCGTAAGGATCCTATAAGAGAATTTTCCCTCTTACGAGTCGAGAGGATTCGTAAGCAGTTGTTTCCCTCCTCGTCGAAATTCGACTTCGGAGAGTGAGACCCGTGAATAGTATGCAAGAGACCATTTTGGATTGACTTGCAGGGCCCCATTGCTCAAGAAGCAAGCTTTTCAATCCTTACTGCCTGAGACCTCATCTTGCGAATTAAGAAGTAAGTTCAATTTGTTGAAGAAATCTCTTTTCTGAATGATTTGGCGGGATTTCCCCCACCGTCGGATCTTTGATCCAAGGGCTTCTGTTTTACAGAAGATAATCTTCTTGTTTTAACAATAATAGAAAAGATTTCTTCAGAACCTTAATTTTTGTTTAGCGCAAATGCTCCAGGGTATGACGCGTGTCGCACAGCGCACAGTGCAGCGCAACTGCGCTAGCGCATCTGCGCCGACACGTGTCACGCATCGCACGGCGCATACGCCGCTGAAGCGTTGCTTCCTTTAGTTTTGCTTGAAATAGAGCTTTGCTTTGATTGGGTGCGCTGTTTTGGGCGTTGCGCTGATGCGTCTGCGTCAGACACGTGGCGTATTGCGCAGCGCAAATAATCTGAAGCGTCGCTTCATTAAATTAATTTTCAAGACAGAGCTTTGCTCTGATTGGGGGAAGACGAAGCGTTGCTTCATCTCCCGCCTCGGAATTTGAACAGAAGTTCGCTCCGATTAGGGTAAACTGCCGTGACAACTCTTGGAAGTCGAAGAGGCACTTGATGCCTATAAATAGGACCTTTCGTCCCCCCAGATATTTATCATCTTTCAGATTTCTATTTTCGAAGACCTCAGAGCTTTGTTCTTGCCTTCAAGAATTCCGGTGCCTTGCTCCTCCTTTTTTTTTCAAAGTTTTTAGGAAAACTTTAGGTAAAATCGATTCTTAGATTAATCTTAACCAGCAGAGCTTTCATCCAGGGGACTTTATCCTTGAACATAGTTTCGCTCTCTAGGAATTTAGTCCTCTATGTATATTATTGCTTTTCTATTGCTGATCTTCCTGTAATATTTCCTCCAGGCATAATGGCGCCAGTGCATCTATACAGTTTGCACGAGTTTATTACCTACGACGATATCCGCGCTCAGGGTCGTCAACAAAACCAGGAATTTACAGACGCTGAATGTGCAGAAGTCATGGGTCGTCTGAACGCAAGCGGTGGTTGGCTGTTGCCTCGTCGTTCGGCCCTTTTGAAAGTCATGTTGGGAGTCATATGGAGAGCACTTCCGGGTCTTCATGAGGCCTTACCGCTCAACGCGCTGGATGATGCCGAAGACAAGGTGCATTCAGTGTACCTGACAGGGCTGATTTCAAAGAAACGACGGAACAGCCTTATTGACATCCTACACCAAGTCTTCCAGCAGACGACGATAGTTGCTGCTTATCAAAGGCCAGGAGGGCTCGCCGATGATCTCGATACAGAGGAGCGAGAAAGACTGCGCTTAAGAATAATTAGAAAGGCCAGAAGAACTCTGGATGGCCTCACTTTTGATTTCCTCAATCCGTGCCCCGGATCTGAGGTTATACCGTTGTAATAATTTGAATAATGTTTCTTATGCTTGTAAAAGAAGATTTTTTTTTAGCAGTATGAATGGAAACCCTTCCCTTTTCTATTTCAGCTTGTCTTATTTCTCGTCCTGAGTCTTCTGCCCATGCATACATGAATGCGTCACGCACGCCAGATCAAATGTAGACCGGATATTCTTTCTGTCATCTTCTTTTTTTTTATTGTCAGCAGGTTGTCTTAATAACCATGGTTGATGGATGTCTAAAACGAGTATTCCGACTTCCTTAGGAAATAGCGATGGCTTAGGCCGCAGGTCCTGGTCTGCTGCCTAAGATTTTTCAACTCTATGAGCCGTGAGGGTCTCATAGAGGCTTTTCTCCCTACGGATCGAGAGGATCTCATAGGCGGATTTTCTCCTTAGGAATCGTGAGAATTCCTAAGTATGGTTTTCTCTTATAAGTCGTAAGGATCCTATAAGAGAATTTTCCCTCTTACGAGTCGAGAGGATTCGTAAGCGGTTGTTTCCCTCCTCGTCGAAATTCGACTTCGGAGAGTGAGACCCGTGAATAGTATGCAAGAGACCAGTTTGGATTGACTTGCAGGGCCCCATTGCTCAAAAAGCAAGCTTTTCAATCCTTGCTGTCTGAGACTTCTTCTTACAAATTGAGACGAATCGGGGATTTGTTTGTAGTTGTAGCGGAACAGTTGACATGAGTTAAGAAGCTCTCGTCACGGAGTGTTCGTATCCGTGAGTCGAGGAGTTTGCTAGGGATTATTTGTTTCCCAAGCGCCAAGGATTATTTGTTTCCTTGGGGTTTGAAACGAGTCGAGAGTTCCCATGGGGGCACTGGTGGCTCTGCGGGTCGATGCGGATCAGGAGGCTCTCGTCAAGGAGTGTTTGTATCCATGAGTCGAGGAGTTTGCTAGGGAGTATTTGTTTCCCAAGCGCCAAGGATTATTTGTTTCCTTGGGGTTTGAAACGAGTCGAGGGTTCCTACGGGGGCTCTGGTGGCTTTGCGGGTCGACGCGGATCAGGAAGCTCTCGTCAAGGAGTGTTTGTATCCGTGAGTCAAGGAGTTTGCTAGGGATTATTTGTTTCCCAAGCGCCAAGAATTATTTGTTTCCTTGGGGTTTGAAACGAGTCGAGGGTTCCCACGGGGGCTCTGGTGGCTCTGCGGGTCGACGCGGATCAGGAAGCTCTCGTCAAGGAGTGTTTGTATCCGTGAGTCGAGGAGTTTGCTAGGGATTATTTGTTTCCCAAGCGCCAAGGATTAATTGTTTCTTTGGGGTTTGAAACGAGTCGAGGGTTCCCATGGGGGCTCTGGTGGCTCTACGGGTCGACGCGGATCAGGAAGCTCTCGTCAAGGAGTGTTTGTATCCGTGAGTCGAGGAATTTGCTGGGAGGGTATGGTTCCCTCTTTGTTTATGCCCTTGAATTGTATACAGGGATCGATGTGATCTTAAATGTAGGGCAAAAAGTTTCATTCTTTCATTTTTTTTATTCTTTCCGCGATGCTCTATCATTTCAGCTTTTATATCGCGAAGGTCGCGATTGCCCAATCATTTCGGCTATTTTTCGCGGTGCGCAATCATTTCGGCTGTTTATTTTATTTCCACTCGCTGCTTTTTATTGCGAGTTGCCCAATCATTTCGGCTATTTCGCATGCATACATTTTACTTGCTGCTTTTTATTGCAAGTTGCCCTATCATTTCGGCTATTTCGTATGCATGTGCGGCTTACTGGCTTTTCGCCGTAAACCTGAACTTGGACACTGATTTTGGCATCAGCACCGCTACAACTGGGATGTTGCCAGGAGCGAATCATCATTTGCCTTTTGTTTCCTGATTTAAAATCAGGAAAGCTTATGGGAAAAGCTTCAGAAAAGGGTCACGTGTGGGCACGTCTAAAAAGCATCATCAAGGCAGATTCAGCTTCCCGACTACATTAAAGAAAAGGGCTTCAAAAAGGGTCACGTGCTCCCACGTGACCGGGGTCACGTGTTGGCACGTGACATTTTTCAAAGGGCACATCGGTTCCCTGATCAAATCAGGGAAAAAGCCTCAAAAGAGGTCACGTGCTCCCACGTGACCAGGGTCACGTGTCGGCACGTGATGATCAAAAGCAGCAGACTTGTTCTCCAGTGAAATCAAAGAAAGAGGCTTCAGACAGTGGTCACGTGTTGGCACGTGATGACCAAGCAACAACCAGAAGACAGCGCAAAAAGAAAGGAAAAGGCTCATTCCAAAGGGGGTCACGTGCCCACACGTAACCATGAGTCACGTGGTCACACGTGACCGGCTTTCAAAGCCCATTTTGTCAACAGAATTAAATTCTGAAAGAAATTCAAATCTTTCCAAAGGAAAGCGGCTATCTGGAACCAATCGAATTAAAGATTCAGAGGTGGTGAAATATCATCTATCTATGGGAAAATCTCGGGTTTGGAAAGATTTCCCCTTTAAATCTAACCGAAACAACAAAGGAAAAATCCCTGGATTTGAAATCCAATGGTGAATAAAATTCACCTAATAATCCAAAGGTCCAAAACGAATGATGGATGCAAATCAAATCTCTCATGAAGATTCGTCAAAAACTGATTGATTCGGCTGCTTCTCCTATAAATAGGAGCCAAGAGACACAGAGAAAAGAGATACAGAGACAGGGAGAGAAAAAGAAAAGGAAGAGAGCTTCGATACTTCGAGGAACTTGGGTCTTCTGCAAAAGAAAACCCTAGGTAAGAAAGGGAAGGCTTTTTGAAAGAAAGAGAATTTAATTCTCAACAGAGTTTAACTCTGATATATAAAACAGAAGAACATATTTCTTCTCTCTTTGATAGAGGATCTGCAAAGTGCACATCTCCCCTTGAAGTTGAGAATTTAATTCTCAATGGGTCGAGATCCTGCCATGCAGATCCAAAACATAGAGAGGGAATGCAAGCACGAGAATTTAATTCTCACAGAACTATAGGAATTTAATTCCTTTAAAATAAAACTAGGGCTTGACCCTGTGTTATGGGAATTTAATTCCTTCAGAACAAAAAGAAACAGGGTTTAACCCTAATTAAGAACCTAGTTCTGTTGGAACAGCGGGGATTTAATTCCCTTGATCATAATTTAAAAGAAAGAATTTAATTCCTTAAAAGCTTTTATTAGGGTTCAACCCTATTCAGTTCTTCACATATATGAAGAATTTAATTCCTACAGAAAATTCGGAGTCCAACTCTATTCAGAATATAAACCTTCGAAAGGAAGTAGGAATTTAATTCCTCTGAAATTACTGTCAGGGTTTAACCCTATGAGGAACTTGATTCCTGGAAAAGATTAACAGATCCTCTAAAACAATATACATAGAGGCAGGGTCACGTGTCACCACGTGACCCCCCCAAGAGATCTACAGAAAGCCCCTTTGAGGCAGCACCCCACGTGACCCTCGGCAGAAGCTCTAATACATAGGCATTTGAATGCCCATCACGTGATGGCACGTGATGCTCTGAAAGACGCGGTAATCTCAGCAGAATAAATGAAGGGAGGGCGCTCTCACGTGCTGCCACGTGACCCCTCTTGCCTTAGTGTTTAACACTAAATTAAAACCCTCGAACCCAGTGTTAAAACACTGTTGGGCCTTAGTGTTCAACACTAATTAAAAAGCTTTATTTGCAGTGTTCAACACTGATCCGTTTTAGTGTTTAACACTAATTTGAAAAGCCTTGTTGCTGGTGTTTAACACCAATTATCTCTTAGTGTTAAACACTAACTTGTCAACCTCATTCCCAGTGTTCAACACTGACTGCTCTGTAGTGTTTAACACTAGGCTTTGGCCCAATTGGCCTAAATGGATAGAGGCAAAGCCTCTCCTGATTGGACTTAGCCCAAGATGGCCATAAGTCCTCAATTTGTGATTAACTGGGCCAATGGACTCATAACATAATTAATTCGTCTTGATCCCAAATTGGGCCAAGGACTATTTAATCCACTCCGGTTCTAGGGTACATCTCTTCACTCCTTTGATACTTGGCATTGTAATCCCTCAATGTCTTCAAAGAGGTGACGGGTCCCGATGACCACACACTGATACGGACTGTGGGGTCCTTAAACCCGTATTTAATGCAAAATTCTTGGTTACGTGGAACGCGGATAATGTCGCTCTTTGACCCCGTGGAAAACGTCCAGAGCGGAGCCTGGTCCTCGCAGAGCACGGCAGTGAACCCGTGTGAAGCATCCAGAGCACATACCGGACTGTGGGGTCCTTAAACCCATGGACTACGACGTCCTTAACCTTGACCGAGATGTCTTAAAACTAACAATGGACCGCAATGTCCTTAAACTACCCATGGACCGCAATGTCCTTAAACTACCCATGGACCGCAATGTCCTTAAACTACCCATCGACCGCAACGTCCTTAAACTACCCATGGACCGCAATGTCTTTAAACTAGAACAATAGAGCCCCGTATGCTCTTTTGTCGGATCTAAACGATCCCGTTTAAGTTGATCTTAGCCTCAAAGATGGCTAACGTATCCTTAAACCTTCAAACAGACTGGACTATGAATCCCCCCAATTAACTCTGGCTCGAGGGTACATCTCTGAGCTCCTCTGACATCCGTTGTTGTAATCCTTCAACGTCGTCAGAGAGGTGACGGGTCCCGACGGCCATACATACGATGGACCACTATGTCCCTAAATTAAAACATTAGAGCCCAAACGCTCCTTTGTCGGATCTAAACGATCCCGTTAAGTTGATCTTAGTCTCAAAGTGAGACTAACGTATCCTTAACAAACGTTTGAGTTGATCTTAGCCTCACGTATGGCTAACGTATCCTCAAACCAAACCCCCCCAAACCCAAATCTAAGATAATACGGATTTGGACTAGCCCACGCCCTACGGGCGACGACATAACTCAGTCTCCGTAAACAATCCACGGGCAACAAAATACAAAACAAACACCCACGACACGAAGTGACCATCTGGAGAAGGAGAAAGTTGTTACCGTAATGCGGTAGCGTAATTAACTGCAGGGGCTTGTGCCTGCAGGGAAGAGCGTCCCCACAATCAAAAACCCCTCAAACGAGGGGGAATCTGACGAAGTCTGCTACATCGGACGCATCCGTGCAAACCTTCGATACATGGTGCCATAAATCAACTTGGTATCTTCGGAGAGGTGGACGGATAGCACCAATTAGCATCTGCCCCGAATCTCAGGCAAGACGTCATGTCGCGCCGTCTTTCGGAGGGGAACAGATTCTGGCACGCCCGGTGGGACCTTTTCCTCTTTCCACTCCACACTTCGTGTGTCGTGACTCGCGAACCAATCGCGGTTCGCTAATGGTTGCCCTTGGGTTTCAAGATACTAAGAATTGGCGTCTTGCTTATTGCAGAAAGCAAAGGATCGATGGCTTCTGCTTCCGTGAAATCCTCCAACTGCTCAGACTGCAATTGCAACCAACGCTCTGCCTCGCCAGGAGGTATAGCCTACGGACCCCAAGCTGCTTCGCTATTCACAATGCCCGTGGAACAGGTCACTCGCGCCACCACAGGATTTTTCTTCGGGACCATGCTCCCGCCTACAAACTTCACCGCTCCAGTGCTGACAACGGAAGCTCTCAAGAAGTCGGTCTTTGATCGTCTTACACCTGCCGCGGCTCCTCTCAACGAGTCGCCCAACGTCAACGCCTCGGTCTTCTCTAGATTGGGCCAGAAATCCTGCAAACCCATCATGGGGCCTACAATCTCAGAGAAGGCTGTTTCTAAGAAAGTGGCTGCTCCTGCTCCCGAAATCGTCAAGGCGGCTTCTCCGGCCAAAAGGTCGGTCTTTACAAGATTGACGGCTCCAGCTCCCGCTCCTGCTGCCCAAAGGACGTCGGTCTTTGACAGGCTAACACCAACAGCGACTCCCCGCCTACACGGGGGGCAAGACGAAATCATTCTTACCGCTGACCCTACGCCGTCCACTCGACATGCTCGACGTCGCCATTGGAGCCGAGTAAGGAAGGCTGGGGGCAACTCCCCCTCCGGGTTGACTCCATCGGCCCCGATGGCAGAGGTTAATGCTGCTGTTCTAACTGGGAACAGCTTCGAAATGCTAAATAAGGTGCGAAGGAATTCTGCTACTGCAGTGCTGAAGTGGTCTCCTCCCCCGTTAAAAAAGGTTGTGGAAATAAAACCCGAACAGCCCCGATCTCCTCAACGGATGTCTTCCAAAATCTATAAGGTTTGGCAGCAGGCACGAGACTCGACCATCGATCCAAACTTCTCCCGCCAGCACAAGAAGCTGAAAATCCAGCCGGAAGCTGGTCACCAGGCTAAACCCCAAAAGGCTGTTGATCAGCTGACTCATAAAAGGAGGAGGCCAGAGAAGACCCCACAGCATGCAACGACGGCTAAAAGCACTGAGCCCAGACGCCCTAAGTCTGGGGGCATGGTGGTGCACACTGTTTACATGGCCTCTGGAAAAGAGGAAAGCCGCACTTCTACGGGCCACCGACCGCTAACCCGATCCGTGACGAAAGCCCAGGAGCAGCAACAAAAGCTTCAGGAAATGATGAATGCTATGGCCGCACTTACCGGGCCAAAAGAAAACCCAGAAACGTCCTCAGATGCGCGCCAGGAGGAAGAAATCGACACTGAATTCCTTCGCCGGGTACTGGAGAAAAAGGACAAAGAGGCTGCTGAACAGGCGGCCAACATACAACGGATGGGCCTTCTCTTCCAAGATATGATAGGAATGATGATCCAGCAGGACTTACCCGCCGAGGATCCCCCAATCGTTCTTGAAGACGACCGAGGAGAAACGTCAAATCCACCACCAGCCCTCTCAACGGCCAAGGAGAAGGCAATCTCTAAGGCTGACTTGGCTGACTACATAGCCCAGCAAATCCGGGTTCATCACGCGACTGAGGCAGCTGGTCAAGTCGTGAAAACGGGGCGGCCGTATCCGAGCTGGTACGACCAAATCAAATACCCGCCAGGCTATACGATACCAAAATTCCACGTGTACAAGGGGACCGGCAACCCCCATCAACATGTCGCCCAGTTCCGGGCCCTCTGCGGTAACACCGGCGGTGATGATAAACTGTTGCTCCACCAGTTCCTGGGCAGCTTATCAGAAACTGCGTTCGAATGGTATTCGGAACTCCCGAACGATTCTATCAAAACGTTCGCTGAAATGGAGTTGTTGTTCACTCAGCGATTCGCAAGTGCCAGCGAACGCACTCCAATAACTGCACTGATTAACGCCAGGGTAAAACCAGGCGAAACCTGGGTCCAGTATGCTATACGCTGGCGGAATTTATGGTCGAGATGCGAGCAACGCATTGAGGAAGCACCTGCGGTGGGCATGTTCGTGGGAACTCTAGACCCTCACGCAACTATCTCCCAGTTTATGATGTTCTTTAAGCCAACCACATTCCAGGCTTTGATCGACAAGTTGGCTCAGATGGACCAGATGGGTCATAGACCACCTCCCCCGAAGTCGGAACCTCGGAATGACAAGGGTAAAGGAAGAGCAACCTTTGTTGCGAATGCCCAACAGCAACCTAACGCCCCGAAACTGGCAGATCAACTGGAGGAAAGGCGTCGGTATTATAATGAGAAGATGAAGCGTCCCTACTCGTTCCCACGGGACAAGACGAAACGGCTATTCGAGCTGGCAATACGCAACAGACTTATAAACCTGCCAAATCCAAGGCGACCGCCGCAACCCACCGAGGTGAATAACCCTAACTATTGCCCTTACCATCAAACGGTAGGCCATCCGATTGAAGATTGCTTCGTCTTCAAAGGATGGATTGAAGACCAGTACCTCCAGGGGAAGTTTGTACTGTCCGAAAAGTGGAAGGTGAACCCACCACAGCCGCATGCTCCTAGGAAAGCGGATACACCGGGGGCAACATGTTCTTTTATTGAAGAAGCTCCATGGGAGGTCGTGCTATCAACTAAAACCAAAAGAATGCTGAGAGACCTTCATGCGTGTCCTGCGATCGAATGGAAGGACCCTCTTGAACCTCAAATTATCAAAGGAATGTTGAAGCCCCGCCCAATTACGAAGATTTGCGATAAGGGCCCGAATACTCACGCCCAACGAAAAAGAAGAAGAAATCCAAGAAGCCCGTGAAGCTTGAAAACGAACACACGAACTTGCAGAAGCAAATCGACGAGTTGGAAGAATACAATCAAAAGGCGCGAACTCCTGTCACACTGCAAGAGTTCCTCAACCACATCTTTCAAGAGGAAGATGATGAAGAAAGCTCGTCGGATGAATCCGAAGGATATGTGGCGAGTTGTAACGTGATCTCCCACTCGTTTACCGATGATGGGAAAACTCCTGGCACTAAAAAGCTGGAGGCAGAGCCTGTACCAGAGCGTGCATGGCCAACAGACGAAATGATCGACGCTTTTCTAGACGAGATTCGTCTAAAATGTAAAGCGGACCAGGAGCGTGAGATGACCACGTCGGAAGGAGCCAAATACGGGCAACTGAACGAAAGAGTTGAACTACCCCTGCCAGAGCGAAAGGCATCCGAAGTAGACAAGAAGATATTCAAGACGAGGAAAAGGTTTGCTAAAGCCATGTCAATGGGAATGAAGCTACCACCCTCGGAAGGAAACACACACGATGGGGTGGAGAGGCACCCTGACTATTGCGCATATCACCGGAAAATCTCACATCCCACGGAGGAGTGCGACGCCTTTAAGATATGGTGGCAAGGATATGTCGCTCGTCGGCAACATGTTAAGCGCACGAAACGCAAGAGCCGTCGGGAGCGAAGAAGTACTATCGATGGGCACGACAGAGCTACTGGCAACTGTTACATGGTAAACGCCAGGGGGTCACAAGTTCTCACCTTTGGGAGCGACTCTGATGAAGAAATCGCTCTGGGCCCTCTCTTCAAAGAATCCGTGTTGGGGAAAGAGGAGGAATCGGATATCTGCGAGAACATTCAGCTGCGCAATCGCACACTCCCAGAAAAGAATCTCGGGCCCAGGAATAGAAAGGATAAGGGAAAGGAAAAGGTCACTGAAGATATCACTTTAGATGACCAAGTCATGAGAGAGCTGGCTGTCAAAGACCCTCCTAGGAAGAGTAAAGTGGACTATAACATCCTCGCGCACCTAAGGAAGCTACCTTCTCAGCTTAGCATTCTCGATGCCCTCCTATTATCAAAAGAAGCGCGAGACTCACTAATTAAGGCGTTACAAGAACCTGAGCAATTCCAAGCCTTCCTCGCCACTGAAAAGATGAAAGATGAACTGGAGGAAGTGCATACAGCCGACATCACTTTCGGTGATGAAGACCTCCTTCTCGGGACGTGCGACCATAACCGTCCCCTATATGTCTCCGGATACTGCCATGATATCAAGATAGGCAAGATCCTGGTGGATAATGGATCCTCCGTCAACCTCCTTAATGTTCGGGTGTTGAAGGAAATCTGCATGAGCGTGCAACACCTCGCTCGTGACAAAATTACTATCTCCGGTTTCGATTCACAATCGTCACGGACTCTCGGATCCGTGATACTAACATTACGCTTTGGACTTCTCGTCACAGACATCAAATTCCATGTCATTGACGCCAAGACCTGCTACAACGCCTTGCTCGGCCGTCCTTGGCTACACGAATACAATATCATCCCTTCTACACAACATCAGTGTATGAAGTACTTTAAGGATGGTTTCGAGTATACCGTAACAGGTGAGTTAAACCCATTTTCCGTGAACGAAGTCCGCAAATACGAAGATGCGAAGTACTTTTTGCCAGATTTCGAGGATACAGAAAGGTGTCGCAACCCGGAGAACAAAACCGCCGCCACCATCCCCGTTTTCGGAAGCGACACCGAAGAAGAGGAAGAGATAGTTTACGCAGGGCCATCTCAACGCAACAACCTGGGGACGCCCGCCCCCGTGTTGGTCTTCGGAAGTGATTCAGAAGATGAAGTTAATGCTGTGTTCTCCAATCGGCTGTCAATACAAGCACCCCCTGGCGATGACCATAGTTTGCAAATCACCATGGTACCGTGAGAACACTACAAGGATCTCGACACGCTTCAGGCTCACAATGTGCAGGACCTGCAAACATTTTACGTCCCTCCCAGGCGAAGGGGTGAGAAGGTGATCCTATTCTACCGATCCTCAGAGTTGAAAATAGAGAAAGAGATCTGGCATGGCGCGGATGCTACACTTGACAGGCTCCAACCCATCCGTCTGCCCAGATACTATACAAATGGATTAAAGAAGCTATTGAAGCGCCAAGGAGTACCTTTAGAACAGACCGTTCGGCAGGCGCGGTTCTACAACAGGATTTGGGATGTCCCCGGGACTCAACGCAAATTGCCCAACGGGAAGATGGAAACACTCGGGCTTGGATACGCAAGAGCCGGAAAACGGGAACGGGCTCACAGCAGCTACGCTATATATACCTTTGATGAAGAGGAGGACGCCCTGTCAGGAGATGCCAACCCCACATCAAAACTAGACCCCGCGATTAAAGCGCCGAGTCCGTCGTTTGAAGAACGAATGGGCAAGCCTATCAGGAAAGTGGGTCAGAAAGCTCGGGAAGACCACAACCGCGAAATGGCCATCTACGAGAAGGCCAGGACGCAACGTCTATTTCAACGTGCTGCGAAAGACAAAGACGCTTATCCTCGTCAATCAGTTGTACGAAAGGCCCGACGCAGAGACGGAAATAAATCAAGAAGCGGCTCGGGTTTGTCCTTCATGAAGAAGATGAGTCGAGCGTACTCCTTCCCTCGAGACAAGACGGAGAGGTTACTCAACCTCGCTGTAAAATATCAAATGATCACACTTCCAGAGTCTAGACGTCCTGAGCAAGCTAACAAGGCTTCTCATCTGAGTTATTGCTCTTATCACCAAGCCATAGGACATCCTACCGAAGACTGCTTCACCTTCAAGAACTGGGTCGAGGACCTGTACCAACGGGGCAGATTCGCTTTATCCGACGGCTGGAAGGTAACGCCGCCGCAAAAGCATGAGCCCAAGGCCGCAAGAGCAGAACCGGGTCCACCTCAGGCCGAGGAGCGAGTTCGCACTTGCTATACGATTACGATATTAGGAGAAGAGCCCGAGAACGTAGATGACCTTCCCCGGTGCTTTGAGAACAGCGATGATGAGGTGATCTCAGAATTTCCGCCCGCTCCGAAAGAACTGGAAGATGGTATACATACTACTGCAGATAACCTCAAGAAGATTGAGTTGGGATCGGCAGACGACCCGCGACCGACATTTGTCAGCGAGCTGTTATTCGAAGAGAGGGTGGCTGCGTTAAAGGACGTGCTTCTATGGCATAAAGATTGCTTCGCGTGGAACTACTCCGAGATGCCAGGATTAGATCCGGAGATTGCTGTGCATAGATTAGCAATATCCCCAGATATCAAGCCAGTCAAGCAGGCGCCAAGGAGGATGCGACTCGAGCTTGAGATAAGAATCAACGCCGAAGTCAAGAAGCTGATCGATTCTGGATTTATCCAAGAAGTCCAATATCCCGACTGGATCGCCAATATCGTCCCGGTAATGAAGAAGAATGGGACGGTACGCATATGCGTGGATTTCAGGGATCTCAATAAAGTCTGTCCGAAGGATGATTTCCCGGTACCAGTGACCGAGCTAATGATAGATAACACGTCCACTCACGAGGTTTTCTCCTTTATGGATGGTTCGATGCATCCCGAAGACCAGAAGCACACCGCTTTCCGCACCCCTTTGGGTATATTTTGCTACAGGGTTATGCCCTTCGGTCTAAAGAACGCTGGCGCTACCTATCAAAGGGCCATGACAAAGATCTTTGATGACCTCATACACGACGTCGTCGAGTGCTATATCGATGACCTCGTAGTAAAGAGCATGTCATACGAAGATCATTTAAAGCATCTAGAGACCGTATTTCGACGCCTTCGGCAATATAATTTGAAAATGAATCCCCTCAAATGCGCGTTTGGAGTCTCCTCGGGCAAATTTCTGGGATTCATCGTTCGACACCGAGGTATTGAAATAGATCCGTCAAAGATTAAGGCGATCATGGAAATGCCTCCACTAAGAACCCTCAAGCAGTTGCGGTCTCTCCAAGGGAAGCTCGCATACATCCGGCGGTTTATCGCTAATCTTTCGGGCAAATGCCGTCCTTACAGCCACCTGATGAAAAAGGGAACTCCATTCGCTTGGGATCACAAATGTCAAGGTGCACTAGACGAGATCAAGCAGTACCTGCAGAACCCTCCGGTGCTGGCCGCGCCGGTCAAGGGAAAACCCCTCATTCTTTATACGACCGCCCTCGAAGGTTCTTTAGGCGCATTATGGGCACAAGAGAACGATCAGGGGAAAGAAAGAGCACTTTACTACTTAAGTCGAGTACTGCTGGGGGCAGAAAGCAACTATTCCCCCATTGAAAAGCACTGCCTGGCGTTGATCTTCGCAATAACAAAGCTTAGACATTACGCGTTAGCACATGAAGTCCGTCTTATTTCGAAGGTGGACCCTCTCAAATATTTGATGTCGAAAGCCATATTGACGGGGCGGCTCGCTAAGTGGGCCCTGCTCTTGATGGAGTTCTCGATAACGTATCAACCTCTCAAGGCAGTGAAAGGCCAGGCCATTGCCGACTTCCTCGCCGAGCACCCGATACCGACCGATTCTCTTCTGAACTGTGATTTGCCGGACGAGCATGCATTTGATGCGATTAGCGGCGGAAGCGCCCGATGGGAACTCTATTTCGATGGAGCGTCCTCCATAAAGAAACAGAAACGAGGTATCCCAATGATCAAATCAGGGATAGGCCTCATCTTTGCAACTCCACAAGGAGGGATAATGCGCTTCGCCTTCTCCTTAACAGAGCCGAGGACAAACAATGAAGCTGAATACGAAGCTCTGATAGCAGGCCTCGAGATCGCCATCGACATGGGAATTGAAGACCTCCTTATATACGGGGATTCTCAGCGGGTCGTTAGTCAAGTAAATGGTGACTACCAAACGTGCAAGCCGGAGTTGGTGAAGTACGGCGAAAGGGTGCAACAACTATTGACCCAAATTCCCTCCTATACTCTGGAGAACATACCGCGCGCGGAAAACAGCAAAGCAGACGCGTTGGCTAAACTTGCTAAAGAACCGGCTGACGAGAACCTCGATGACGTCAGAATCGTGGTACAAAGCCGTCGAGTGCTCGCCCCGGCAGAAATATCTCCGGAATCATGCGAAGAGAAGGGAGCGACTGAGCAGACGACCCTACAAATAAAAGACCATGAGAAGGCCGAAGACTGGAGGGAAGTCTTCATAGACTACTTTAAGTCCCACCGAATGCCCAAAGAGGCATCCTCAAGACATCAGCTCATGAAACGAGCTTTATCTTTCGCTTTCGTCAACGATATTCTATACAAGAGATCGTTTGATTCTCTATGGCTGAGATGCTTAGGACCTGACGAAGCAGAAAGAGCCATTCAGGAAGTTCATGACGGACTTTGCGGTTCTCACCAAGCAGGCCCAAAGATGAAGTTAAAAATTAAACGGATGGGTTATTACTGGCCCACGATGATCCAGGACTGCCTCGAGTATGCGAAGCAATGCCACTCATGCCAGATTCATGGAGACTTCATCCACCAACATCCGAATCCACTGCACCCAACGCTGGCTAGTTGGCCATTCGAAATGTGGGGGACTGACATAGTCGGCCCCATTGAGCCAGCATCATCCCGGGGACACCGTTTTATCCTGGCGACAACTGATTACTTCTCCAAATGGGCAGAAGCAGTACCACTGAAGGAAGTGAAGACGGAGAATATCCTCCATTTCTTCAAGACGCACGTCATCTATCGGTTCGGAACTCCACGGCGGATTATCTTCGATAATGGGCCGGCCTACCGAAGCCATAAGATTAGCCGCTTCGCACAGCAGCACAGTATAGACTGGAGATATTCTTCGGTTTACAACCCACGAGCTAACGGTCTGGCCGAGGCCTTCAATAAGACATTGACGAAGATCATAAAAAAGACCGTTTCCAGGAATAAGAGAGACTGGCACGAAAGGCTGCAAGAAGCCCTTTGGGCTTATCGAACTACATTCAAGACGGCCACAAACGCAACGCCGTACGCGTTGGTATTTAGGACGGAAGCAGTGCTCCCCCTTGAGATAGAGTTACCCTCTCTACGAGTAGCAGTCCACCACGAGCTGACGAACGAAGAAAATGCTCACCTTCGGCTTGAGGAGCTTGATGCCCTCGACGATACCCGGCTCATAGCGCAACAACATCTAGAGGCCTACAAAGCAAAGATGACGCGCTCATACGAAAGATTGACCAGGCCGAGGACATTCCGCCAAGGCGAACTCGTACTATTGGTCAAAAGACCTATGATCCCCAATCGTGCCAAGCGAGGAAAATTTGAGCCAAACTATGAAGGCCCGTACATCATAGACAAGGTCTACCAGGGTGGAGCCTACCTACTCATGGACATGCACGGTGAAAGGCCTTTCAGGCCAATAAACGGCCGCTTCTTAAAGAAATACTATGCTTAATAAGCCACAGCCTGGGTCAATGATAGATGACGATGACTATGTCCGCTCACTATCTTCCTAGGCTCAGACTTTACAAGCAGCAGCCAGCCTTCCCATATCGACGGACCGAAACGTCCTTAAACTAACGGCGGACCGAAACGTCCTTAAACTAACGGCGGACCGAAACGTCCTTAAACTATCGACGGACCGAAACGTCCTTAAACTAACAACAGACCGAAACGTCCCTAAACTACTACCGCAACATCCTTAGGTTGACGAGATGGATAAAATGATAAAAAAAAAAACGGTATGTCCATAAGCAAAGTGGGCACGGATGAAAACCCGAAAGGGCTCCGTGAGTAAAAACAGCAGGGCTGCCGGCAAGTGTTCATGAAAACCCGAAAGGGCGCGACCTTGTAAAAAAAAAGTGAAAAAGAATAAAAAAAAACGGTATGTCTATAAGCAAAATGGGCACGGATGAAAACCCGAAAGGGCTCCGTGAGTAAAAACAGCAGGATTACCGGCGAGTGTTTGTGAAAACCCGAAAGGGCGCAACCTCGTTAAAGGACACTTACAGAGTCCTCTCGACCTTGTAAGGAGAAACCACCTGCGTGAGATCCTTACGACTCACAAAGGAGCAGCACACTTAGGGATCCTCACGATTCCTAAGGAGAAAATACACTTACGAGATCCTCACGACTCGTAAGGAGAATTCTCTTATGGGATCCTCATGGCTCATGAGATTTGAAAGCCTTAAGTTACAGAAGCCTGAACCTGTTCTTAAGCAAATCCTCCACAACCTTCGATATTGCCCAACAAGAGGCTCAATACTGACCCTTGTATACAATCCACGGGCGCGAATAAACATTTCCCCAGCAAAGTCCAACCCTTGTAGGTCCTCTCGACCCATAAGGAGAAAACCCTCTTGTAGGATCCTTACAACTTACAGAGGAACATACACTTAGGAATCCTCACGATCCCTAAGGAGAAAATACACCTGCAACATCCTCACGACTTGTAGGGAGAAATACCTTTGTGAGACCCTTACGGCTCATGAAGTCAAAAGCCTTAGTCGACAGGACCTTAACCCTGTTTGCTAAGCCACCTTTGTTCAACATCGACAGAGGCAAATGATGATTCGCTCCTGGCAATATCCCAGTTGCAGCGACGCTGATGCCTAAACCGGTATCAAATCCCAAGTCCTTTCATGGCAAATGATGATTCGCTCCTGGCAATATTCCAGTTGCAACGATGCTGATGCCGAAATCGGTGTCCAAAATCCGAGCTTGCGGCGAAAAAGCTAGCAAGCCACACATGCCTACAAAATAGCCGAAATGATGGGGCAACTCACAATAAAAAAGCAGCGAGTAGAAAATAAATAAATAGCCGAAATGATTGGGCACCGCGAAAGATAGCCGAAATGATGGGGCAATCGCGACCTTCGCGACATAAAAGCTGAAACGATAGAGCATCGCGGAAAAAGAAATAAAATAAAAATAAAATGTATGCCTTACAGGTGATGTTCCATCTCACCCTGTATACAATCCAATGGCATAAACAAAAAGGGAACGTACCTCCCTCCCCCAGGTTTCACCAAAGAAAGAAGCTAAATCTCGACGGGCCACAAGCGACCTAAAGATCATCCCAACACTCGTCTCGTAACAACGGACACAACTTCAAGCTAAGCGGAACAGCGGCAACTCCCAGTTCCATGGCTCGGTGGTATACACATCGCCAACAGTCAAACCTTCACCCCGTGAAATGCGGATATATTCAGCAAAATTCCTGGTTACGTGGAACGCGGATAATGTCACTCTTTGACCCCGTGAAAACGTCCAGAGCGGATCCTGGTCCTCGCAGAGCATGGCAGTGAACCCGTGCGAAGCATCCAGAGCGGAGCCTAGTCCTCGCCTAACGCGGCAGTGAACCCGTGTGAAGCATCTAGTGCAAAATTCCTGGTCACGTGGAACGCGGATAATGTCACTCTTTGACCCCGTGGAAAACGTCCAGAGCGGATCCTGGTCCTCGCAGAGCATGGCAGTGAACCCGTGCGAAGCATCCAGAGCGGAGCCTAGTCCTCGCCTAACGCGGCAGTGAACCCGTGTGAAGCATCTAGTGCAAAATTCCTGGTCACGTGGAACGCGGATAATGTCACTCTTTGACCCCGTGGAAAACGTCCAGAGCGGATCCTGGTCCTCGCAGAGCATGGCAGTGAACCCGTGCGAAGCATCCAGAGCGGAGCCTAGTCCTCGCCTAACGCGGCAGTGAACCCGTGTGAAGCATCTAGTGCAAAATTCCTGGTCACGTGGAACGCGGATAATGTCACCCTTTGACCCCGTGGAAAACGTCCAGAGCGGATCCTGGTCCTCGCAGAGCATGGCAGTGAACCCGTGCGAAGCATCCAGAGCGGAGCCTAGTCCTCGCCGAACGCGGCAGTGAACCCGTGTGAAGCATCTAGTGCAAAATTCCTGGTCACGTGGAACGCGGATAATGTCACTCTTTGACCCCGTGGAAAACGTCCAGAGCGGATCCTGGTCCTCGCAGAGCATGGCAGTGAACCCGTGCGAAGCATCCAGAGCGGAGCCTAGTCCTCGCCGAGCACGGCAGTGAACCCGTGTGAAGCATCTAGTGCAAAATTCCTGGTTACGTGGAACGCGGATAATGTCACTCTTTGACCCCGTGAAAAACGTCCAGAGCGGAGCCTGGTCCTCGCCAAGCGCGGCAGTGAACCCGTGTGAAGCATCCAGAGCAAATACCGGACTGTGGAGTCCTTAAAATCCACGGACTATGATGTCCTTAACCTCGGCCGTGATGTCTTAAAACTAACGATCAACCACCCCGATTCCCTACGGATTCTGCCTTGGTCTAAGGGTACATCTCTTCACTCCTTTGATACTCGGCGTTGTAATTCCTCAACGTCTTCAAAGAGGTGACGGGTCCCTGCAACCAAACACCGGACTGTGGAGTCCCTAAATCCACGGACTATGAGGTCCTTAACCTTGACCGTGATGTCTTAAAACTAACAGCGGACTGTGGAGTCCTTAAATCCACGGACTATGAGGTCCTTAACCTCGACCGTGACGTCTTTAAACTACGATACCTTAATAGACCCCTGACTCCGTGAAACACGGATAAGGGTGATCACATCCGGCACTTGCAGGCCCTCACGCCCTGTAAGGAAGAAAAACTCTCTTGTGAGATCCTTACGACTCTCAAGGGAAAACTCGCTTAAGGATCCTCACGATCTCTAAGAAGAACTTACACCTATGGGATCCTCTCGACCTGTAGGGAGAAAAACTTTTTATGAGACCCTCGTGGCTCGTAAAATGCAAAAGGCTTAGGAAGCAGATCTTAACCCTGAATCCTAAGCCATTGCTGTCCTGCAAGAAGATCGAGATAGAATATCCGCAGAATACATTCAATAAAAAGGGGGACACACCATTGAGAAGAAAAATGTATCTTTTATTCATAAACCAAAATGGGTACAAAGTACAATTCATGAAAGAAACAAAAAGAAAATACTCTTATCCATGAGTATGTACAAAAAGGAAGGAAAAGATACAAATGTTCAGGCCGGCGGGCGATTCAGCAGCTTGGTCAGCTCATCCTGCTTTTGCTGGACCACGGCTTCATGACGCAAGATCTCCAAAAGACGAGCCTCCGCCTGAGCTTGTTGGGCCTGATATGAAGCAAGCCGGGCTTCAAGCTCTTTCTCAATGGCCTTGTGAGCCTCGACCCTCTCACAAGTGAACGTGGCAGCTTTATCGAGAGCCACAACCTTATGTTCGCTACGTATCGCTCTATCAGGCCACGTAAGCTCGCTTTCGTAACCACAGCAAACGCGCTCACATCGCCTGATGTGAAAGGCAACAAGAAAAGTTTCCGACATATTTCAAGCATACGTTCGCAATCATATGAGTATTCAAAAAGGGAATAATAATAATAATAGCGTTTGCAATCGCATGAACGTTCATAATACCCAAAATGGTCTGATGCGCAGGAAAGTGATGGTAGCATTTGCAATTAAAGAAAGTTCTCCTGAGAAGAATACAAAGTTTATTTATGCAAGCGGAAACATACATACTAGCACCAAGCCTACACGGAATCTCGGCATAAAGCGTAAAAAAGGAGGGACTAATTTAAAAATGTTCTACGCTAACGGAAAAGGTTACCAAACATGGGATCAACGGCACAAGGGTTAATGAAACAGAGGACAAAATTCTCCATCTCTCTCTCTGCTTTCTCCAGCACGTCAAAGCGACGGTTCTCACGAGGAGTCGCTCCCCATCGATTGGCGCCGTGTTCGTCCGCGAAAGCAGACATAATAGCTCGCCGGGCCTTGATCTGGCTCAGCAGATAAATTGAGCAATCCTTCAAAGCCTGAGTAATCAGGCACGCGTCATGAAAACCCTCGAGCTTTTCTTCTGCCGCGTCGAGCATCGCCAGGGTCATCTCCGCCGGGTGAGGAGGGATGTCGGCAAGCACGGCCTTGAGAATCATCCGGAGCCAGAGAGAACCCATCGGGAGGGGGGACCCCCTACGGATCGAGAGTTCATGCATGGCTGAGTCGCATTCGTTGTCGGTAAGGAGGGGATCCACCAACCAAGCAGCAAAGCGAGGGACCATTTCCTCAATAGGAACCTCCCATGGCTGTCGACGAGCATGAGGGCGATTGCAGGCCATGGCGCTCGTTTGTTTCTCAAGACAAGTTACTCCAAGATAAAAAATAATAATAATAATAATATAAATCTCTGTGTGAGAGGAAAAGGGAAGCTATAGCCTCATATATAAGGAAATGCATTAAGTGCTGTGCGCGGAAAATCTTGCATGGTGAAACTATTTCCAAGGTCCAAAAAAGGAAAGGCATCGAAAATCAAGGAGATGGAACTATTTCCAAGGCCCTTTTTTCTGCGTCTAATATTGTGCGCCGAAAATAGGGCATGAGAAGATTTTGTGAACAGCCACATCAAGGGACCCTACGTGCAGACTACGTGAGGCCTAAACCTGATGTACACTAAAAAAAATGGAGTAGCACCCTGCATATTGAAAGCACCAACAACAACAGTAGCAAAATGATAAAATCCCAGAGAAAAGACATGCAAACATAGAAAGACATAACGACAATTGTCACTCATACTTCAAGAGGTTCATACAAAACACAGAGGACACATTTACAACGGTAAAACTTCAGATGCGGGACATGGGTTGAGAAACTCAAAATTAACTTTATTCAAGATTTTCCAAGCATTTCGAACCTCCCGAGTATGCTTCCTCTCACGATCACAAGCATCGGGGTCCTCACGAATGTCCTCCACCCTCCGATAGGCGGCAAGTATGGCCGACTGCTGGAACATCTGATGCAGGAGATCAATGAGATTATCCCGCCTTCTCTTTGAGATCAAGTGCATCAGATACACCGAGTGTACTTTATCCTCGGCGGCGTCCAATGCCCCAAGGGGCACACCATCACAGAATAGAGGGAGAGCCTCCCTGATCGCCAGCACGATCAGCCTCAGAAGAGAAGAGCGACGGGGGAGTAGCCGATGGTTGTACTCATCAAAGCGGCTCATAATCTCGGCACATTGAGCATCGGTGAACTCCTGGTTCTGACTGCGGCCCAGTGCACGAATATTCCCATAGGAAATGATCTCGTCAAGACCATACAGATGGGCATCCATCATACCTGAAATAAAGGTCATGAGTTTCATTAGAAAACTCCTGTTTCATTAACTGCAGAAGAACAACCTCGGGCCAAGAGACCCCAGGAAGCCTCTGTGTGAAGGAAGCGAGTTCTTCATTGGAATTAAAATTCCTTATTAAGAAAAGGGAATTAAATTCCTAGAAACATTTTCGGATGGAATTAAATTCCATGGAGTTGAAGTGCCATCATCATCTCCCCAAAGATCATCTAAACCCTAAGAGATCTACAGTTTGAAGGTTAAGTGGTTTCATGTTCTTATGGAAAAATATGAAGAAAAAGGGTAAAAACCCTTGTTTCGGGATTTAAAATCCAGAGGAATATGACGGTCCATCGTTGTCCAAGAACATTACCTGAGGAAAAGAAATCCTTTCGAACAGAGTTAAACTCTGAAAATTGTTTTAAGGCAGAGAACTAAGCTCTGGAAGCGAGAATTAAATTCTCAAGGAAAGAATTCTCAAAAGAAGAAGATGAACAAAGTGAGGGCTCCTCTGAAGAGACAGCGGTATTTATAGAAGGGGATAGAAACATTTCATCTCCATAAATCCCTAAAGGAATCCAACGGCCACAAAAGGTGACAGCGTTGCACTCACGTGCTGACACGTGAGAACAACGCTGTGGGGGCATTTGTTTCCTAATTTAAAATCAGGAAAGCTTATGGGAAAAGCTTCAGAAAAGGGTCACGTGTGGGCACGTGACGTCTGAAAAGCATCATCAAGGCAGATTCAGCTTCCCGACTACATCAAAGAAAAGGGCTTCAAAAAGGGTCACGTGCTCCCACGTGACCGGGGTCACGTGTTGGCACGTGACATTTTTCAAAGGGCACATCGGTTCCCTGATCAAATCAGGGAAAAAACTTTAAAAGAGGTCACGTGCTCCCACGTGACCAGGGTCACGTGTCGGCACGTGATGATCAAAAGCAGCAGACTTGTTCTCCAGTGAAATCAAAGAAAGAGGCTTCAGACAGTGGTCACGTGTTGGCACGTGATGACCAAGCAACAACCAGAAGACAGCGCAAAAAGAAAGGAAAAGGCTCATTCCAAAGGGGGTCACGTGCCCACACGTGACCATGAGTCACGTGGTCACACGTGACCGGCTTTCAAAGCCCATTTTGTCAACAGAATTAAATTCTGAAAGAAATTCAAATCTTTCCAAAGGAAAGCGGCTATCTGGAACCAATCGAATTAAAGATTCAGAGGTGGTGAAATATCATCTATCTATGGGAAAATCTCGGGTTTGGAAAGATTTCCCCTTTAAATCTAACCGAAACAACAAAGGAAAAATCCCTGGATTTGAAATCCAATGGTGAATAAAATTCACCTAATAATCCAAAGGTCCAAAACGAATGATGGATGCAAATCAAATCTCTCATGAAGATTCGTCAAAAACTGATTGATTCGGCTGCTTCTCCTATAAATAGGAGCCAAGAGACACAGAGAAAAGAGATACAGAGACAGGGAGAGAAAAAGAAAAGGAAGAGAGCTTCGATACTTCGAGGAACTTGGGTCTTCTGCAAAAGAAAACCCTAGGTAAGAAAGGGAAGGCTTTTTGAAAGAAAGAGAATTTAATTCTCAACAGAGTTTAACTCTGATATATAAAACAGAAGAACATATTTCTTCTCTCTTTGATAGAGGATCTGCAAAGTGCACATCTCCCCTTGAAGTTGAGAATTTAATTCTCAATGGGTCGAGATCCTGCCATGCAGATCCAAAACATAGAGAGGGAATGCAAGCACGAGAATTTAATTCTCACAGAACTATAGGAATTTAATTCCTTTAAAATAAAACTAGGGCTTGACCCTGTGTTATGGGAATTTAATTCCTTCAGAACAAAAAGAAACAGGGTTTAACCCTAATTAAGAACCTAGTTCTGTTGGAACAGCGGGGATTTAATTCCCTTGATCATAATTTAAAAGAAAGAATTTAATTCCTTAAAAGCTTTTATTAGGGTTCAACCCTATTCAGTTCTTCACATATATGAAGAATTTAATTCCTACAGAAAATTCGGAGTCCAACTCTATTCAGAATATAAACCTTCGAAAGGAAGTAGGAATTTAATTCCTCTGAAATTACTGTCAGGGTTTAACCCTATGAGGAACTTGATTCCTGGAAAAGATTAACAGATCCTCTAAAACAACATACATAGAGGCAGGGTCACGTGTCACCACGTGACCCCCCCAAGAGATCTACAGAAAGCCCCTTTGAGGCAGCACCCCACGTGACCCTCGGCAGAAGCTCTAATACATAGGCATTTGAATGCCCATCACGTGATGGCACGTGATGCTCTGAAAGACGCGGTAATCTCAGCAGAATAAATGAAGGGAGGGCGCTCTCACGTGCTGCCACGTGACCCCTCTTGCCTTAGTGTTTAACACTAAATTAAAACCCTCGAACCCAGTGTTAAAACACTGTTGGGCCTTAGTGTTCAACACTAATTAAAAAGCTTTATTTGCAGTGTTCAACACTGATCCGTTTTAGTGTTTAACACTAATTTGAAAAGCCTTGTTGCTGGTGTTTAACACCAATTATCTCTTAGTGTTAAACACTAACTTGTCAACCTCATTCCCAGTGTTCAACACTGACTGCTCTGTAGTGTTTAACACTAGGCTTTGGCCCAATTGGCCTAAATGGATAGAGGCAAAGCCTCTCCTGATTGGACTTAGCCCAAGATGGCCATAAGTCCTCAATTTGTGATTAACTGGGCCAATGGACTCATAACATAATTAATTCGTCTTGATCCCAAATTGGGCCAAGGACTATTTAATCCACTCCGGTTCTAGGGTACATCTCTTCACTCCTTTGATACTTGGCATTGTAATCCCTCAATGTCTTCAAAGAGGTGACGGGTCCCGACGACCACACACTGATACGGACTGTGGGGTCCTTAAACTCGTATTTAATGCAAAATTCCTGGTTACGTGGAACGCGGATAATACCACTCTTTGACCCCGTGGAAAACGTCCAGAGCGGAGCCTGGTCCTCGCAGAGCACGGCAGTGAACCCGTGTGAAGCATCCAGAGCACATACCGGACTGTGGGGTCCTTAAACCCATGGACTATGACGTCCTTAACCTTGACCGAGATGTCTTAAAACTAACAATGGACCGCAATGTCCTTAAACTACCCATGGACCGCAATGTCCTTAAACTACCCATGGACCGCAATGTCCTTAAACTACCCATCGACCGCAACGTCCTTAAACTACCCATGGACCGCAATGTCTTTAAACTAGAACAATAGAGCCCCGTATGCTCTTTTGTCGGATCTAAACGATCCCGTTTAAGTTGATCTTAGCCTCAAAGATGGCTAACGTATTCTTAAACCTTCAAACAGACTGGACTATGAATCCCCCCAATTAACTCTGGCTCGAGGGTAAATCTCTGAGCTCCTCTGACATCCGTCGTTGTAATCCTTCAACGTCGTCAGAGAGGTGACGGGTCCCGACGGCCATACATACGATGGACCACTATGTCCCTAAATTGAAACATTAGAGCCCAAACGCTCCTTTGTCGGATCTAAACGATCCCGTTATGTTGATCTTAGTCTCAAAGTGAGACTAACGTATCCTTAACAAACGTTTGAGTTGATCTTAGCCTCACGTATGGCTGACGTATCCTCAAACTAAACCCCGCCAAACCCAAATCTAAGATAATACGGATTTGGACTAGTCCACGCCCTACGGGCGACGACATAACTCAGTCTCCGTAAACAATCCACGGGCAACAAAATACAAAACAAACACCCACGACACGAAGTGACCATCTGGAGAAGGAGAAAGTTGTTACCGCAATGCGGTAGCGTAATTAACTGCAGGGGCTTGCGCCTGCAGGGAAGAGCGTCCCCACAATCAAAAACCCCTCAAACGAGGGGGAATCTGACGAAGTCTGCTACATCGGACGCATCCGTGCAAACCTTCGATACATGGTGCCATAAATCAACTTGGCATCTTCGGAGAGGTGGACGGATAACACCAATTAGCATCTGCCCCGAATCTCAGGCAAGACGTCATGTCGCGCCGTCTTTCGGAGGGGAACACCTTTGTCATTGTCGAACAAAGGAGGCTTAGCGACCAGGGTTAGGGTCCTGTCGACTAAGGCTTTTGACTTTATGAGCCGTAAGGGTCTCACAAAGCTATTTCTCCCTACAAGTCGTGAGGATCTTATAGGTGTATTTTCTCCTTAGGAATCGTGAGGGTTCCTAAGTGTTTTGTTCCTCTGTAAGTCGTAAGGATCCTACAGGAGGGTTTTCTCTTTGTAAATCGAGAGGATTTACAAGGGTTATGCGAACATATCCCATATCCCCAGTCACGGATGGACCTTGGTTAGGGAAATGTTTATTCGCGCCCGTGGATTGTATACAAGGGTCAGTATTGAGCCACTTGTAGGGCAATATCGAAAGTTGTGGGGGTTGCTTAAGCACAGGTTTAGATCTCTGTAACTTAAGACTTTCAAATCTTACGAGCCGTGAGGGTCCCATAAGAGCGTTCTCCTTACGAGTCGTGAGGATCTCGCAAGTGTATTTTCTCCTTAGGAATCGTGGGGATTCCTAAGTGTGTTGTTCCCTTGTGAATCGTAAGGATCTCACGCGGGTGGTTTCTCCTTATAGGGTCGAGAGGACCCTACAAGTGTTTCTTAACGAGGTTTTGCCCTTTCGGGTTTTCACAAACACTCGCCGGTAGTCCTGCTGTTTTTACTCACGGAGCCCTTTCGGGTTTTCATCCGTGCCCATTTTGCTTATGGACTTACCGCTTTTATTTTATTTTATTTTTATTTTCTTTTTCCCTCTTTTTTTACGAGGTCGCGCCCTTTCGGGTTTTCACGAACACTCGCCGGTAGCCCTGCTGTTTTTACTCACGGAGCCCTTTCGGGTTTTCATCCGTGCCCCTTTTTGCTTATGGACATACCGTTTTTATTTTATTTTATTTTTATATATATATTTTTTATATCTCGTCAGTCTAAAGATGCTGCGGTAGTAGTTTAAAGACGTTTCGGTCTGCTATTAGTTTAAGGACATTTCGGTCCGCTCTTAGTTTAAGGACATTTCGGTCCGCTGTTAGTTTAGGGACATTTCGGTCCGCTATTGAGAAGCTGGCTACTGCTTATAAAGTTTGAGCTTAGGAAGATAGCGAGCGGACATAGTCGTCGTCATCTATCGTTGACCTAGGCTGTGGCTCATTAAGCGTAGTATTTCTTTAGGAGGCGACCGTTTATTGGTTTGAAAGGCTTTTCACCGTGCATGTCCATGAGTAGATAGGCCCCACCCTGGTAAACTTTATCTATGATGTACGGGCCTTCATAGTTCGGCTCGAATTTTCCCCGCTTGGCGCGATTGGGGATCATAGGCCTTTTGACCACTAGCACGAGTTCGCCTTGGTGGAATGTCCTCGGTCGGGTCAATCTTTCGTATGAGCGCATCATCTTTGCTTTATAAGCTTCCAGATTTTGTTGCGTTATGAGCCTAGTTTCATCAAGGGCGTCAAGCTACTCAAGCCGAAGGTGAGCATTTTCTTCGTCCGTTAGCTCGTGGTGAACTGCCACTCGTAGAGAGGGTAACTCTATCTCGAGAGGGAGTACTGCTTCCGTACCGAACACCAACGCGTATGGCGTTGTGTTTGTGGCTGTCTTGAACGTGGTTCGATACGCCCAAAGAGCTTCTTGCAGTCTCTCATGCCAGTCTTTCTTATTCGGGACACTGTTTTCTTTATAATTTTCGTCAAGGTCTTGTTGAAGGCCTCGGCGAGACCGTTAGCTCGTGGATTATAGACTGAGGAATATCTCCATTCTATGTTATGCTGCTGTGCGAAGCGGCTGATTTTATGACTTCGGTAGGCTGGCCCGTTATCGGAGATGATCCGCCTCGGAGTTCCAAACCGATATATGACGTGCGTTTTGAAGAAATGGAGGATATTCCCCGTCTTCACTTCTCTCAATGGTACTGCTTCTGCCCACTTAGAGAAGTAGTCAGTCGTCGCTAGGATGAAACGATGTCCTTTAGACGATGCTGGTTCGATGGAGCCGACTATATCAGTCCCCCACATTTCGAATGGCCAGCTAGCTACCGTTGGATGCAACGGATTTGGGTGCTGGTGGATGAAGTCCCCATGAATCTGGCATGAGTGACATTACTTCGCATATTCGATGCAATCTTGAATCATCGTGGGCCAGTAATAGCCCATCCGTTTGATCTTCAACTTCATTTTTGGACCTGCTTGGTGAGAACCGCAGATTCCGTCATGAACCTCCTGAACGACTCTTTCCGATTCGTCCGGTCCTAAGCATCTCAGCCACAGAGAATTGAATGACCTCTTGTATAGAGTATCATTGACGAGGGCGAAAGACAGAGCTCGTTTTATGAGTTGATGTCTTGCGGACGCATCTTCGGGCATTTGGTGGGACTTGAAGTAGTCTATAAAGACTTCCCTCCAATCCTCAACCTTCTCATGATCTTTTATTTGCAAGGTCGCTTGTTCAGTCACTCCCTTCTCTTCGGGTGATTCCGAAGGTATTTCTGCGGGGGCGAGCACCCGACGACTTTGTACCAAGATTCTAACGTCATCGAGGTTCTCGTCAGCCATTTCTTTAGCAAGTTTGGCCAACGCGTCCGCTTTGCTGTTATCCGCGCGTGGTATGCTCTCCAAAGTATAGGAGGGAATTTAGGTTAGCAGTTGTTGCACCTTTTCACCGTATTTTACCAATTCCGGTTTGCATGTTTGGTAATCGCCGTTTACTTGACTAACGACCAGTTGCGAATCTCCGTATATGAGGAGGTTTTCAATTCCCATGTCAATGGCGATCTCGAGGCCTGCTATCAGAGCTTCGTATTCGGCTTCGTTGTTTGTCCTCGGTTCCGTCAGGAAGAACGCGTAGCGCATTATCCCTCCTTATGGAGTTATAAAGATGAGTCCTACCCCTGATTTGATTATAGGGGTACTTTGTTTGCGCTTCTTCACGGAAGATGCTCCGTCAAAATAAAGCTCCCATCGGGTATTATCACCATCGATCGCATCAAACGCATGTTCGTCTGGAAGATCGCAGTTTAAAGGAGAGTCGGCCGGTATCGGGTGCTCAGCAAGGAAGTCGGCGATGGCCTGGCCTTTTACTGCTTTGAGTGGTCGATATGCTATCGAGAACTCCATTAAGAGCAGGGCCCATTTAGCGAGTCGTCCCGTCAATATGGCCTTTGACATTAGATATTTGAGAGGGTCCACCTTTGAAATGAGATGGACTTCATGCGCTAATGCGTAATGTCTAAGCTTTGTTATTGCGAAGATCAACGCTAGGCAGTGTTTTTCAATGGGGGAGTAATTGCTTTCTGCCCCCAGCAGCACTCGACTTAAGTTGTAAAGTGCTCTTTCTTTCCCCTGGTCATTCTCTTGTGCCCATAATGCGCCCAAAGAACCTTCAAGGGCGGCCGTATAAAGAATGAGAGGGTTTCCCTTAACCGGAGCGGCCAACACTGGAGGGTTTTGCAGGTACTGTTTGATCTCGTCTAGTGCGCTTTGGCACTTTTGATCCCAGACGAACGGGGTTCCCTTCTTCATCAGGTGGCTGTAAGGACGGCACTTTCCTGAGAGGTTGGCTATAAATCGCCGTATGTACGCGAGCTTCCCTTGGAGAGACCGCAGCTGTTTGAGAGTTCTCGGCGGAGGCATTTCCATGATTGCCTTGATCTTGGACGGATCTATTTCGATACCCCGGTGTCGAACAATGAATCCCAGGAATTTTCCTGAGGAAACTCCGAATGCACACTTGAGCGGATTCATCTTCAAGTTGTATTGCCGAAGACGTTGAAATATGGTCTTCAGATGCTCGAGATGTTCCTCATATGATTTGCTTTTAACAACGAGGTCATCGATATAGCATTCAACGATTTCGTGTATAAGGTCATCGAAAATCTTCGTCATGGCCCTTTGGTAGGTTGCACCGGCGTTCTTTAAACCGAAGGGCATCACCTTGTAACAGAATATTCCCAAAGGAGTCCGGAAAGCCGTATGTTTCTGATCTTCAGGGTATATTTTTATTTGATTATATCCTGATGAGCCGTCCATGAATGAGAAAATCTCATGCGCGGACGTATTGTCTATCATCAGTTCGGTGACTGGTACTGGGAAATCATCCTTCGGGCAGGCTTTGTTGAAATCCCGAAAGTCCACGCATATGCGCACCGTTCCATTTTTCTTCATCACTGGGACGATATTAGCAATCCATTCAGGGTATTGAACCTCCTGGATAAAGCCGGAGTCTATCAGCTTTTTGACTTCAGCGTTGATGCTCATCTCGAGCTCAAGCCGCATTCTTCTCGGTGCATGTTTGACTGGCTTGACACTCGGGGATATTGCCAGTCTATGTACAGCAACTTCTGGATCAAGTCCCGGCATCTCGGAATAGTTCCATGCGAAGCAATCTTTATGCTGTACAAGGACGTCCTTTAACGCAGTCACCTTTTCTTCAGACAGCAGCTCGCTGACGAATGTCGGTCGCGGATCGTTTATCATCCCCAACTCAATTTTCTTGAGATTATCTGCAGTGGTATGTATTCCGTCCTCCAGTTCTTTTGGAGCTGGGGGAAATTCTGAGATCACCTCATCATTGCTGTTTTCGAGGCACCAGGAAAGGCTGTCCATGTTCTCGGATTCTTCTTGTAGTATTGTTATCATGTGACAGGTACGAATTCGCTTCCAATCCCAATGTGGAACTGGTTTTTCTTTCGTGGCCTTAGGCTCGTGCTTTTGCGGTGGTGCTACCCTCCAGTTGTTGGACAGAGCGAATTTACCAAGCTGATATTGATCTTCGACCCAATTCTTGAAGGTGAAGCAATCTTCAAGAGGATGACCTACTACTCGATGGTAAGAGCAATAGTCCGGGTGTGAGGCTTCGCCTGCTTGTTCAGGATGTTTAGACTCCGGCAGCGCGAGCATCTGATGTTTTAGAGCAAGCTCAAATATCCTCCTTGTCTTATCCCGAGGAAAAGAGTATGCTCGACTCATTTTCTTCATGAGGGATAGATCAATAACGCTCGACTCCCGTTTGCGTGGCTTCTTAGCCCTGCTTTGTTGTTGTTGAGTGCCTTTTTGGCCTTTCGACTTATTTCTGCTTTTGAGCTGAGCCTTCTTTATAACAGGTTGACAAGGAGCGGCATTTTCATCCTTTACGGCCTGTTGGAGAAGGCGTTGCGTCTTGGCTTTCTCGTAGATGGCCGTCTCATGGTTGTGATCATCTCGGACTTTTTGACCAGCTTTCTTTATAAGTCTGTCCATTTGTTTCTCGAATGACGGACTGGGCTCTCTTGCATCTGGAACCTTCACTGGCTTAGGATTAGCGTCCTCCCATTGAGCATCCGCTTCTTCATCAAGGTCATACACGACGTAGCAGCCGGGTAGTAACTCTCGTTTCTTTGACCGGATGTATCCAAGCCCTCTCGTTTCCATTCTCCCATTAGGCAGTTTGCGTTGAGTCCCGGGAACATTCCAGACCCTGTCATAGAATTTGGCCTCTCTAACGGTCTGTTTGAAGGATATCCCCTGACGTTTCAGCAGCTTCTTCAAACCCTCTGTATAATATCTGGGAAGACGGATAGGCTGAAGCCTGTCGAGCGCAGGATCTGCGCCATACCAGATTTCTTTTTTCATCTTGGTTTCTTCAGAGCGGTAAAATAGGATTGCCTTCTCGTTTTCTCGCCTGGGAGGGATATAGAATGTCCGCAGCTCTTCTACACTGTAGATATTAAGTGCGTCCAGTTCTTTATGATGTTTAGGCGGTACCATGGCGACTTGCAGACTTTGCCCTTCGTCAGCGGAAGCTTGTATTGAAGGTCGAGCAGAGAATACGATATGGACCTCATCCTCCGAGTCACTACCAAAGACCAATGTAGGAGTGGACGGTCCTGGCTTGTTATGTTGGGGCGGACCCGAATAAACGATCCCCTCTTCCTCCTCGGTATCACTGCCGAAGACAGGGATGGTGGCGTTAGTTTTATTTTCTGGCTTGTGACACTTCTCCGTGTCTTCGAAATCCGGCAAGAAATATTTGGCATCTTCGTATTTGCGGACTTCGTTCACAGAGAACGGGTTCAGTTCTTCCGTCACGGTATACTCGAAACCATCCTTAAAATACTTCATACACTGATGTTGTGTAGAAGGGATGATGTTGTACTCGTGTAACCATGGTCGGCCGAGCAAAGCGTTGTAGCATGTCTTGGCGTCTATGACGTGGAACTTAATGTCCGTGACGAGTAGTCCGAAGCGTAGCGTCAGTATCACAGATCCAAGAGTCTTTAACGATTGGGAGTCGAACCCGGATATGGTGATCTTGTCCCGAGCAAGGTGCTGGACGCTCATGCAGATTTCCTTCAACACCCGCACGTTGAGTAGGTTAACAGACGACCCGTTATCGATCAGGATTTTGCCTATCCTTATATCATGGCAGTATCCCGAGACATAGAGAGGGCGATTGTGTTCGCAAGTCCCAAGTAGAAGGTCTTCATCGCCAAAAGTAACATCAGCCGTGTGTACTTCCTCTAACTCATCCTTCATCTTTTCCTCGGCCAGGCATGCTTGGAATTGTTCCGGGTCTTGGAGTGCCTTAATCAACGAATCTCTCGCCTCTTTTGATAGCAAAAGGGCGTCAAGAATGCTAAGCTGTGAGGGCAGCTTCCTCAGATGTGCTAAGACGTTGTAATCCACCTTATTCTTCTTTGGTGGGTTCTTAGCGGTTAACTCTTCCGCAACTTGGTCATCGAGAGTAATATCCTCAGAGACCTTTTCTTTCCCTTTATCTTTTCTGTTCAAGGGTCCGAGGTTCTTTTCAGGCAGCGTCCGATTCCGCAGCCGGATATTTTCGCAGACCTTCGGTTCTTCTTCTTTTCCTGAAGCGGACTCTTTAAAGAGAGGGGCAAGTTCTAGCTCTTCATCAGAATCACTCCCGAATGTAGGCACTTGTGATCCACCGGTGTTAACCATGCGACAATCGCCAGCAGTTCTTTTAAGCCCTTCGGTCGTATTTCTCTGCTCCCGACGAGTTTTACGTTTTTCCCGCTTAAAGCGTTGTCGATGAGCAACGTATCCTTGCCACCATCTATCGAAAGCTTTGCACTCTTGAGTGGGGTGCGAAATCCTCTGATGATATAAGCAATACGAGGGGTGCGTTTCCACTTCACCGGCGATGTTTCCTTCAGAGGATGGTAGCTTCATGCCCATTGATATGGCTTTAGCGAACTTTTTCCTCATCCTGAGTTGGCTTTTGTCTGTAGTGGAGGTGTTTTGCCCCAGCGGGATCGTCTCAGCTCCTTCATCAAGTCGCTGGCGCTTGGCCCTTTCAAATATAGCCGCCTCGCGCTCCCGATCAGCTTTACTTTTCAACCGAGCTTCATTAAGGAGTGCGTCAATTACTTCATCTGATGGCCCCAGAACTTTTGGTTCAGGATCTGCCCCCAGCTTTTCGGTGCAAGGAATCTCCTCATCATTCGTGATCGAATGGAAAATCATATGACAGCTCGCCACATATTCCTCGGATTCATCTGATGAACTTTCTCCCTCATCCTCCTCTTGAAAGACATGGCTGAGGAACTCTTGGAATGTAATGGGGGTTCGTGCCTTCTGATTGTATTCCTCCAGCGCGTCAATTTGCTTTTGTAAGTCCGTGCGCTTGTCGCCAGGCTTCACGGGCTTCTTAGATTTCTTCTTCTTCTTTTTCGAAGATTTTGACGGCTGGTTATGAGTGTTTGGGCCGCTTCCACCAATCTTTTGAATCGGACGAGGTTTTAGCATTCCCTCCATAATTTTTGGCTCCAATGGGTTCTTCCACTTGACCGCTGGACATGTCTGAAGATCATTTAGCATCCTCTTTGTCTTGGCTGATAATACGACCTCCCAAGGAGCTTCTTCGATGACGGAGCATGTTGCCCCTGACGTATTCGCCCCCTTAGAGGTATGGGGTTGCGGGGGATTCACCTTCCATTTGTCAGATAACGCGAACTTGCCCTGTCGGTATTGGTTTTCAAGCCAATTCTTGAAAACGTAGCAATCTTCGATCGGGTGGCCTAGTACTCGATGATAAGGACAGTAGTTGGGCTCGTTGACGTCACTTGGTTGCAACGGACGTTTTGGATCCGGCAGATTTATGAGTCTGTTGCGCAACGCCAGCTCGAATAACCTCCTCGTTTTATCGCGGGGGAAGGAATAAGGACGTCCCATCCTATCCTCAAGGGGTACGTACGGGCGCGTATTGTTTGGACGAGCAACCGGCTTCGAGTCGTTCGGTTGTTATTGAGCATTAGCGACAACGATCGCTTTTCCCTTTCCTTTGTCATTTCGGGAATCCGGCTTTGGGAGAGGGGGTTTATGGTCCATCTGGTCCATCTGCGCTAGTTTGTCAATCAAAGCCTGGAAGGTAGTCGGCTTGAAGAACATCATAAACTGTGAGATGGTTGCTTGTGGATCAAGGGTTCCAACAAACATTCCCACCGCAGGGGCTTCTTCTATGCGCTGCTCACACTTCGACCATAGATTGCGCCACCGTATAGCGTACTGAACCCATGTCTCGCCGGGTTTTACCCTAGCGTTAATCAGTGCCGTCATCGGGGTACGTTCACTGGCACTTGCAAAGCGTTGGGTAAACAGCAGCTCCATTTCCGCGAAGGTTTTAATAGAATCATTAGGGAGTTCAGAGTACCACTCGAACGCCGTATCTGATAGACTTCCAACGAACTGGCGGAGCAAAAGCTTGTCATCGCCGCCGGTGTTACCGCAAAGCGCCCTGAACTGGGCAACATGCTGATGGGGATTGCCGGTCCCCTTGTAGACATGGAACTTGGGAATTGTGTAACCCGGCGGGTACTTGATTTGGTCATACCAGCCTGGATATGGCCGCCCCGTTTTTACGACGTGGCCGGCTGCTTCGGCCGCATGATGAACCCTTATTTGCTGGGCTATGTATTCGTCCAGATCAGATTTAGAGATTGTATCCTCTTTAGCCGTTGATAGAATGGGCTGAGGATTCGATGTCTCTCCCCTATCGTCTCCAAGGACGATCGGAGGTTCTTCATTCGGGGGATCTTGTTGTATCATCATCCCTATCATGTCCTGGAAGAGGAGGCCCGTACGCTGTATGTTGGCCGCTTGTTCAGCAGCCTCTTTGTCCTTCTTTTCCAATATTCGGCGAAGGAACTCGGCGTCGGTCTCTTCGTCTCGGCGCTCATCTAAGGATTCTTCAGGGTTTTCTTTTGGCTCTGTAAGCACGGCCATAGCATTCATCATCTCCTGGAGCTTTTGTTGCTGCTCCTGAGCCTTGGTCACTGATCGGGTGAGTGGTCGGTGACCCGTAGAAGTGCGCCTTTCCTCCTTTCTAGAAGCCATATAAACCGTATGAACTGTTATGCCCCCTGACTTGGGGCGTTTAGGTTCACCGCTTTTAGACTTTGCCATTGACGCGGGGGTTTTCTCTGGCCTCCTCCTTTTATGGGCCGTTGAGGTTGAAGGAACCATTGTAGGGGGCACCCTAGCAGCTGCTGTCCCCTGCTGTTTAATGTGACAATCCTTGTCTTTTTCCACCTTTGCCTTTTTCTGGCGACGAAAGTGGTCCGGGTCAATCACGGAGTCTTGAACCCTACGCCAAACCTTGTATATTTTTGACGACAGCCGTTGAGGGGGCTGTTCCAGCTTTGTCTCTGGAGCTTTGTCTATAGGTGGAGGAGATCTTTTCAATGTAGCGGTTGGAGAGTTCTTCCATACCCTTCTCAACAGCTCAAAGCTGTTCCCAGTTGGAACAGCAGCGTTGACTTCCACCACTGGAGCCGGTGGAGTTAGCCCTGAAGGAGAGTTGCCCCCTGCCTTCCTCACTCGTTGCCAATGGCGACGTCGTGCACGACGAGCCATCGGGATTGGTTCGGAATTTGAGATAGTTTCTTTTTGCCCCCTGTTCGAGTGTGGGGTGACTGCTGATGTCAGCCTATCGAAGACTGATGCCTTTTGACCAGCAAGGGCAGGAATGGGAATCGTCAATCTTGCGAAGACCGACTCTCTGATGGGAGAAGCCGCTTTAACAACTTCCTGAGCAGCGGCCGTTGCCCTCTTTGGGACGGCCACTCTATGATTCTGATCCAGCCTGGCGAAAACGGAGGCTGTTGGTTTGGTAACAGGCGACCCGTTGACAGGGGCCGTCGTAGCAGTGAGCCGGTCGAATACCGACTTCTTGTTCTCCTCTGGTGCAGGTATCGGCATAGAGAAGTTTTTCGGTGGGATCATGGTCCCGAAGAATAAGCCAGTGGTGGCTTGGGCCACCTGGTCTACTGGCAGAGTGAGGAAAGAGGCCGCTTGGGGCCCATATAATACACCTCTAGGTGAGGTGGAGCGTTTGTTGCAGTGGCACTTCGAGCAGTTGGTGCAATTAGAGGCCATTGAATCTTGAGTTCTCTGCGCCAGGCAAGAGACCAAATCTTAGTAACTTGAAATCCGAAGGCAACCATTTAACAAACCGCGATTGGTTCGCGAAGAAGACACATGAAGTGTGGAGTGGAAAGAGGAAGAGGTCCCACCGGGCGTACCAGAATCTGTTCCCCTCCGAATGGCGGCGCACAGGACTGCGATGTCCTGACGCTGAGATTCGGGGCAGATGCTATTTGGTTTTATCCGTCCACCTCTCCGAAGATGCCAAGTTGATTTATGGCACCGTATATCGGAGGTTTAGACGGATGCGGCCGATATAGCAAACTTCGTCAGATTCCCCCTCGCTTGAGGGGTTTTTGATTGTGGGGACCCTCTTCCCTGCAGGCGCAAGCCCCTGCAGTTAATTACGCTACCGCATCACGGTAACAACTTTCTCCTTCTCCAGAATTTCACTTCGTGTCGTGTGTGTTTGTTTTGTTTGTGGTTTCCCGTGGATTGTATACGGAGACTGAGTAATGCCGTCGCCCGTAGGACGTGGATTAGTCCAAATCCGTATTTACTTAGATTTGGGTTTGGTGTTTTTAGTTTAAGGATGCCTTAGTCGTGTTGCGGCTAAGATCGACTTAAACGTTCGTTAAGGATACGTTAGTCTAATTTGAGACTAAGATCAACTTAACGGGATCGTCTAGATCCATTTCCAGTTTAAGGACGTAGTGGTCCATTTAATATATGGCCGTCGGGACCCGTCACCTCTCTGACGACGTTGAAGAATTACAACGACATGTGTCAGAGGAGTTCGGAGATGTACCCTTGAACCAAAGTTGATTTGGGGTTTTACCATTCATTTAAATGTCTAAGGATGCGTTAGCCGTATTTGGGGCTAAGATCAACTTAAACGGGACCGTTTAGATCCATTTCCAGTTTAGGGACGTAGTGGTCCATTTTCCAGTTTAGGGACGTGGTGGTCCGATATTAGTTTAGGGACGTTTCGGTCCGATATTAGTTTCCGATATTAGTTTAGGGACGTCTCGGTCCGATATTAGTTTAGGGACGTTTCGGTCCGATATTAGTTTAGGGACGTCTCGGTCCACGAGTTTAAGGACCCCGCAGTCCATATTCAGGTGTGGTCGTTGGGACCCGTCGCCTCTCTGACGTCGTTGAAGGACTACAACGAGAAGTGTCAGAGGAGTTCGGAGATGTACCCTCGAACCGGTAGTAAATTGATTTAAGAGAGCATTTGTGCTCAGTTCAATTTAATTTAAGGACTTACGGCCAGAATTGGGCTAAGTCCAGTTGAAAATGTTCCACATTTTTATGCATTGCATTTCTTCCATTTTTTTTTGTTTGGGCTTTGCCCGTAAGAATGCAGAGCATCAATTTATCCTGGGCTCTGCTCATTTATAAATGATGCAAGGCATCTGTTTTGTCTGGGCTTTGCCCCCCTTTATAAATGCATAGCATTTTTATTATTTCGTTTGGGCTCTGCCCATTTATAAATGATGCAGAGCATCAATTTAATTAGGCCTGTTTAGTCTTTTAATTGGGCTTGGCCCTTCAGGAAAGAAATGCATTGCATTTGTCAGGCGCTTTGCGCCAATTACTGAGCGCAAGCGCTTGTAGTGAGGACACGTGTCATGCTCTGGTGAGCGCAAGCGCAACAGCGCAGTGCGCTGCGCTAGTGCGCTTCGCTGTTGCGCTGCTGACACGTGGCGCGCTCTCAGCGAGTTGCGCCAATTCCAGAGAGCAAAGCTCTATCTTAAGAGCGCGTAGCGCAAGTTGTTCTACAGCTAACACGTGTCGCTCTCTCAAGAGCGCAACAGCGCAGTTTGGAAGTGCAAAGCACTATTTTTTTTTTTTATCTTTGATCAGATTAGAATCAAAGAAAAATAAATTTTTCTTTCATTTCAAGAACCAAAGGTTCATAAAAGTGCAAAGCACTATTTTTTTTATTTATTTATTTTTTTCTGTTTTAAAGAACCAGTGGTTCATAAGAAGTGCAAAGCACTATTTATTATATGAAGACCATTGATCTTGTTTTTAGATCAATGATCTATTAGAGGAAATTTCTTCTCTCTTATAAAGGTTTTTTACCTCTTCTTGAAATTTTTCTCAGAGTTCTCTCTGTTTGAAGCTCTTGATTTTTCAAGAAAAAAAATGTTGATGCCTTTGAATTGAGGCCTAGGGTCCTTTTTATAGTGCCCATAAGTTTGTTGAATTTGTTAAAGAGATCTTTCTCAGAGTGATTTGGCGAATTTTCCACACCGTTGGATCTTTGATCCAAGGGCTTCTGTTTTACAGAACAAAATCTTCTTGTTTTAACAAGAACAGAAAGATTTCTTTAAAAAAATCTTTAATTCTATTTGGCGCAGATGCCCCAGCGCGTGACACGTGTCACGTGGCGCAGAGCGCAGCGCAACTGCGCTAGCGCATCTGCGCTGAGCGCAGCGCAACTGCGCTAGCGCATCTGCGCTGAGCGCAGCGCAACTGAAGCGTTGCTTCATAAAAATAGAGCTTTGCTCTGATTGGGCGCTGCGCTGACGTATTAGCGCCTGACACGTGGCGCGTTGCGCCCGAGACTTGAAGCGTTGCTTCAAAATTTTGAATTTTGAATTTGAACAGAGCTTTGCTCTGATTGGGCGAAACAACCTGCATGTCTTGCTACCCCTGTTTATATTATTGCTTGATGTTATGACGCACTGACGTCCGGGTTTTGCATGGCCCAGATTCTTTACCTTCGCTACAGGCCGAGCAGGAGTATTTCAGTCAGCAGGCTGAGCAGTGAGGACTTGTTAGTAGTTAGTTCATTTTACTTTTGGTATTTTCATTCCTGATGTGAGCCCGCATTATGGGATGTACATTCCAGTTTATTCTTGTATTGGATCTTTTGCTTCCGCATTATTTATTCTTGACTCGTTTTATTTTGGCTTATGGACATGTATTAGATAGTTTATTATTGTTCTTGATATCTCTACAGCCGTAATGTGACTGTGGAAGGATATTTCCTATCCACAGATAGCATGGTTGGCTATGTCATGTGCCTACCTTAGCGTACTCTGGGAAGCGGGGCGTGACATGGTTCTTTTGGTATCAGAGCCATAGGATATAGGTTAATCGGGTTTGATTCTTTTGTAGTTGGGTATTGGACCCAATACATGAATCAGAATACTCGTGATTAGGAAACATGTCCTGCCACCTTACCATCTTACCATTTTTGAATCTTAACCTCCTCCTGATTATACTTTTACGATATGCAAACCTCCTTTGCATATCGACTTGAAACCTGGTTTCCTTTTGTTATCTCTAGAACTTAGGCGACTTGGGTGGAGTTATGTGATTGTAGCTATGATATCGCGACATGGTTACAATGCGATACTCTATTTAAGTAACTTGGAGTTCTAGCCTTGATTCATATCCTTGATTTATATTTTGAATCTGTTATCATGCTAATCCTTTTGGTGCTTTGATTTCAGGAACATTGTTTCCTGATTTAAAATCAGGAAGCTTCTGTGAAAAGCTTCAGAAGAGGGTCACGTGCTTACACGTGACTAGCGGTCACGTGTTCGCACGTGACACCTGAACGCATCATTCAAGCAAGTTCAGTCTCCTGACAAAGTCGAAGAAAAGGGAGCTTCAGGAAGGGTCACGTGCTCCCACGTGATCAAGGTCACGTGTCGGCACGTGACATTTAAATTCAAGCAGCAAAGGCGCACATTGGTTCCCTGATCAAGTCAAGGAAAAGAGCTTCAGAAAAGGTCACGTGCTCTCACGTGACCAGAGTCATGTGTTGACACGTAACGTTCAAGACAGCAGACCCGTTCTCCCGTTGAACCAAAGAAAGAGAGTTCAAACAAGGGTCACGTGCTCACACGTGACCAGGGGGTCACGTGGTAGCACGTGATGTTTAAGCAGCAATCAGAAGACGCAGCGCAGAAGGCTCATTCCAAAGGGGGTCACGTGTCTACACGTGACCATGGATCACGTGGTCACACGTGACCGGCTTTCAAAGCCCATATTTTTTTTAACGACAGAATTAAATTCTGAAGGAAATTCGAATCTTTCCAAAGGAAAGTAATTATTTGGGACCAATCAAATTAAAGATTCAGAGATGATTAAATATCATCTATCTATGGAAAATCCCGGGTTTGGAAAGATTTCCCCTTTAAATCTAACCAAAATAGCAAGGGAGAATCTCTGGATTTAAAATCCAATGGTGAATAAAATTCACCTAATCATCCAACGGCCCAAAATGAATGATGAATGCAAATCAAATATCAATGAAGATTCGTCAAAAACTGATTGATTCGGCTGCTTCTCCTATAAATAGGAGCCAAAAGACACAGAGAAAGAGATACATACGGAGAGAAGAAAAGAGAAAAGGAGAAGAGCTTTGATACTTGAAAAAGACTCAGATCTTCTGCAAAAAAAACCCTAGGTAAGAAAGGGAAAGCCTTTTGGAAAGAAAAAGAATTTAATTCTCAACAGAGTTTAACTCTGAGGCATAAAACGAGAGAGCATATCTCCTCCCTCTTTGATAGAGGATCTGCAAAGTGCACATCTCCCCTTAAGGTTGAGAATTTAATTCTCAATGGGTCGAGATCCTGCCATGCAGATCCAAAACATAGAGAAGGAATGCAAGTATGAGAATTTAATTCTCACAGAACTATAGGAATTTAATTCCTCCAAAATAAAGTTAGGGTTCGACCCTGTATTATGGGAATTTAATTCCTTCAAAACAAAAAGAAACAGGGTTGAACCCTAATCAAGAACATAGTTTTGTCGAAACAGTGGGAATTTAATTCCTTTAATCATAATCCTCAGAAAAGGGGAGTTTAATTCCTTAAAAGCTTTTAGGGTTTAACCCTATTCGGTTCTTCGCATAAACAAGGAATTTAATTCCCACAGAAAACTCAGATTTAAACTCTGTTCCAGAATATAAGCCTTCAAAAGGAAATAGGAATTTAATTCCTCTGAAATTAAAAGTTCGAGGAATTTAATTCCTGAAAGAGGAGCAACAGATCCTCCAAAAACAGCATTGAGGCAGGGTCACGTGTCACCACGTGACCCCCCCCAAAAGCCCTACAGAAAGCCCCTTTGAGGCAGCACCCCACGTGACACACGTGACTTTCAGCAGGAGCCTTAACACATAGGCATTTGAATGCCCGTCACGTGCTAACACGTGACGCTATCAAAGACACAGTAATTTCGGCAGAATCATTGAAGGGAAGGCACTCTCACGTGGGGCCACGTGACCGTTCTTGCTGTAGTGTTTGACACTAAGTTAAAACTCTCGAATCCAGTATTGAAGTGCTATCGGACCTTAGTGTTCAACACTAATTAAAGAATTTTGTTCGTAGTGTTCAATATTAATTGTTTTAATATTCGGCACTAATTTAAGATCCCCATTGCCAGTGTTTAACACTGAGCTGTTTTAGTGCTTATGATCATTTCAAGGCCTTGTTGCTGGTGTTTAACACCAATTATTCTTCTAGTGTTAAACACTAACCTGTCAAACTCATTCCCAGTGTTCAACACTGATTGCTTTGAAGTGTTTAACACTAGTCTATAGCCCAATTGGCTAAAGGGATGGAGGCAAAGCTTCTCCCTCGATGGACTCACAAGGAATCAATATTCCAGACATGATGGGACTTAGCCCAAGCTGGCCATAAGTCCTCAATTCGTGACTAATTGGGCCAATGGGCTCATAACATGATTAATCAGTCCTGACCTCAAATTGGGCCAGGGGCTGTTCAAGCCACTCCGGTTCTAGGGTACATCTCTTCACTCCTTTGATACTTGGCATTGTAATCCCTCAATGTCTTCAAAGAGGTGACGGGTCCCGACGACCACCCATGATATGGACTGTGGGGTCCTTAAACTCATACAAATTCCTGGTCACGTGGAATACGGATAATGTCACTCTTTGACCCCGTGGGAAACGTCCAGAGCGGATCCTGGTCCTCGCAGAGCACGGCAGTGAACCCGTGTGAAGCATCCAGAGCGGAGCCTGGTCCTCGCTAAGCACGGCAGTGAACCCGTGTGAAGCATCCAGAGCACATACCGGACTGTGGGGTCCTTAAACCCATGGACTACGACGTCCTTAACCTTGACCGAGATGTCTTAAAACTAACAACGGACCGCAATGTCCTTAAACTACCCACGGACCGCAATGTCCTTACACTACCCACGGACCGCAATGTCCCTAAAACTAGAACAATAGAGCCCTTTCTTATGCTCTTTTGTTGGACCTAAACGGCCCCGTCTAAGTTGATCTTAGCCTTGGAGATGGTTAACGCGTCCTTAGACCCTCAAACATACTGGACTATAAATCCCCCCAATTAACTCTGGCTCGAGGGTACATCCCTGAACTCCTCTGACATCCGTCGTTGTAATCCTTCAACGTCGTCAGAGAGGTGATGGGTCCCGACGGCCATACATTCATGGACCACTATGTCCCTAAACTGGAACATTAGAGTCCAAACGCTCTTTTGTCGGATCTAAACGATCCCGTTAAGTTGATCTTAGTCACAAAGTTAGACTAACGTATCCTTAACAAACGTTTGAGTTGATCTTAGCCTCAAGTATGGCTGACGTATCCTCAAACCAAACCCCCCAAACCCAAATCTAAGATAATACGGATTTGGACTAGTCCACGCCCTACGGGCGACGACATAACTCAGTCTCCGTAAACAATCCACGGGCAACAAAATACAAAACAGACACCCACGACACGAAGTGACCATCTGGAGAAGGAGAAAGTTGTTACCGCAATGCGGTAGCGTAATTAACTGCAGGGGCTTGCGCCTGCAGGGAAGAGCGTCCCCACAATCAAAAACCCCTCAAACGAGGGGGAATCTGACGAAGTCTGCTACATCGGACGCATCCGTTTAAACCTTCGATACATGGTGCCATAAATCAACTTGGCATCTTCGGAGAGGTGGACGGATAGCACCTATTAGCATCTGTCCCGAACCTCAGGCGAGACAGCCCATGTCTCGGCCGTCTTTCGGAGGGGAACAGATTCTGGCACGCCCGGTGGGACCTTTTCCTCTTTCCACTCCACACTTCGTGTGTCGTGATTCGCGAACCAAACGCGGTTCGCTAATAGTTGCCCTCGGGTTTCAAGGTACTGAGAATTGGCATCTCGCTTATTGCGGAAAACAAAGGATCGATGGCTTCCACCCCTGCGAAATCCTCCAACTGCTCAGACGGCAATTGCAGCCGACGCTCTGCCTCGCCAGGAGGTATAGCCTATGGACCCCAAGCTGCTTCGCTATTCACAATGCCAGTGGAACAGGTCACTCGCGCCACCACAGGATTGTTCTTTGGGACTATGATCCCGCCGACAAATTTTACCGCTCCAGTGCTGACAAAGGAAACTCTCGGGAAGTCAGTCTTTGATCGTCTTACCCCTGCCGCGGCTCCTCTCAACGAGTCGCCCAACGTCGATGCCTCGATCTTCTCTAGACTGGGCCAGGAATCCTGCGAGCTCATCACGGGGCCTACAATCTCAGAGAAGGCTGCTTTTAAGAAGATGGCCGTTCCCGTTCCCGAAATCGCCAAGGCAACCTCTCCAGCCAAAAAGTCAGTCTTTACAAGATTGACGGCTCCGGCCTTTGCTCCCGCTTCCCAAAGGACATCGGTCTTCGATAGGCTAACGCCAACAACAACCCCCCATCCACACAGGGGGCAAGAAGGAACCATTCTTACTGCTGACCCAACGCCACCCGCTCGACGCGCTCGACGTCGCCATTGGCGCCGAGTAAGGAAGGCTGGGGGCAACTCTCCCTCCGGGCTGACTCCAGCGGCCCCGGTGGCAGAGGTCGATGCTGCTGTTTCAACTCGGAACAGCTTTGAAATGCTAAATAAGGTGCGAAGGAATTCCCCCACGGCAGTACTGAAGAGGTCTCCTCCCTCATTGAAAAAGGTTGAGGAAACAAAACCCGAACAGCCCCGATCTCCTCAACGGCTGTCTTCCAAAATCTATAAGGCTTGGCGGCAGGCCCGAGACTCGATCATCGATCCAAACTTCTCCCGCCAGCACAAGAAGCTGAAAATCCAACCTGAAGCCAGTCACCAAGCTAAGCCCCAAAAAGCCGGTGATCAACTGACTCACAAAAGGAGGAGGCCAAAGAGGACCTCACAGCAAGTAGCGACGACTGAAAGCACTAAACCCAGACGCCCTGAGTCTGGGGGCATGGTGGTGCACACTGTCTACATGGCCTTTGGGAAAGAGGAAAGCCGCACTTCCACGGGCCACCGACCCCTAACCCGATCCGTGACGAAAGCCCAGGAGCAGCAACAAAAGCTTCAAGAAATGATGAATGCTATGGCCGCGCTCACCGGACCAAAAGAAAACCCAGAAACGTCCTCAGACGCACGCCGGGAGGAAGAAACAGACGCTGAATTCCTTCGCCGGACACTGGAGAGAAGGGACAAAGAGGCTGCTGAACAAGCATCCAACATACAACGGATGGGCCTTCTCTTTCAAGACGTGGTAGGAATGATGATCCAGCAGGACTCACCCGCCGAAGATCCCCCGATCGTTCTTGAAGACGACCGAGGAGAAACGTCAAATCCACCACCAGCCCTTTCAATGGCCAAGGAGGAGGCAATCTCTAAGGCTGACTTAGCTGACTACATAGCCCAGCAAATCCGAGTTCATCATGCGACTGAGGCAGCTGGTCAAGTCGTGAAAACGGGGCGGCCGTATCCGAGCTGGTACGATCAAATCAAATACCCGCAAGGCTATACGATACCGAAATTCCATGTGTATAAAGGGACCGGCAATCCCCATCAACATGTTGCCCAGTTCCGGGCCCTCTGCGGTAACACCGGCGGTGACGATAAATTGTTGCTTCGCCAGTTCGTGGGCAGCTTATCAGAAACAGCGTTCGAATGGTATTCAGAGCTCCCGAACGATTCCATTAAAACGTTCGCTGAAATGGAGTTGTTTTTCACTCAGCGATTTGCAAGTGCCAGCGAACGCACTCCAATAACCGCACTTATTAACGCCAGGGTAAAGCCGGGCGAAACCTGGGTCCAGTACGCTATACGCTGGCGGAACTTGTGGTCGAGATGTGAGCAACGCATCGAGGAAGCACCTGCGGTGGGCATGTTCGTGGGAACCCTAGACCCCCACGCAACTATCTCCCAGTTCATGATGTTCTTTAAGCCAACCACATTCCAGGCTTTAATCGACAAGTTGGCTCAGATGGACCAGATGGGTCATAGACCATCTCCCCCGAAATCGGAACCGCGGAATGACAAGGGTAAAGGAAGGGCAACCTTCGTCGCGAACGCCCAACAGCAACCTAACGTCCCGAAATCGGCGGATCAACTGGAGGAAAGACGCCGGTACTATAATGAGAAAATGAAGCGTCCCTACTCGTTCCCGCGAGACAAGACGAAGCGGTTATTCGAGCTGGCGATACGCAACAGGCTTATAAACCTACCAAATCCAAGGCGACCGCCGCAACCCACCGAGGTGAATGACTCCAACTACTGCCCTTACCATCAAACGGTAGGCCATCCGATTGAAGATTGCTTCGTCTTCAAAGGATGGATTGAAGACCAATACCTCCAGGGGAAGTTTGTACTGTCCGAAAAGTGGAAGGTGAACCCACCACAGCCGCATGCTCCTAGGAAAGCGGATACACCGGGGGCAACATGTTCTTTTATTGAAGAAGCTCCATGGGAGGTCGTGCTATCAACTAAAACCAAAAGAATGCTGAAAGACCTTCATGCGTGCCCTGCGATCGAATGGAAGGACCCTCTTGAACCTCAAATTATCAAAGGAATGTTGAAGCCCCGCCCAATTATAAAGACTAACGATAAGAGCCCAAATACTCACGTCCAACCGTCAAAATCTTCGAAGAAAAAGAAGAAGAAATCCAAGAAGTCCGTGAAGCTTGGAAACGAGCACACGAACTTACAGAAGCAAATCGACGCGCTGGAAGAATACAATCAAAAGGCGCGAACTCCTGTCACACTGCAAGAGTTCCTCAACCATATCTTTCAAGAGGAAGATGAGGGAGAGAGCTCGTCGGATGAATCCGAAGGATATGTGGCGAGTTGTAACGTAATCTCCCACTCGTTTACCGATGATGGGAAAACTCCCGGCACTAAGAAGATGGAGGCAGAGCCTGTACCAGAGCGTCCATGGCCAACAGACGAAATGATCGACGCTTTTCTAGACGAGATTCGTCTAAAATGTAAAGCGGACCAGGAGCGTGAAATGACCACGTCGGAAAGAGCCAAATGCGGGCGACTGAACGGAAGAGTTGAACTACCTCCGCCAGAGCGAAAAGTATCCGAGGTAGACAAGAAGATATTCAAGACGAAAAAAAGGTTTGCCAAAGCCATGTCAATGGGGATGAAGCTACCGCCCTCGGAAGGAAACACACACGATGGGGTAGAGACGCACCCTGACTATTGCACATATCATCGGAAAATCTCACATCCCACGGAGGAGTGCGACGCCTTTAAGATATGGTGGCAAGGATATGTTGTTCGTCAGCAACATTTTAAGCGCATGAAACGCAAGATCCGTCGGGAGCGAAGAAGCACTGTCAATGGGCACAACATAACGACTGGCAACTGTTGCATGATTAACGCCAGGGAGTCACAAGTTCTCACCTTTGGGAGCGACTCTGATGAAGAAATGGCTCTGGGCCCTCTCTTTAAAGAATCTTTCTCGGGGAAGGAGGAGGAATCGGAGATCTGCGAGAACATCCAGCTGCGCAATCGCACGCTCCCAGAAAAGAATCTCGGGCCCGTCGGCCGAAAAGATAAGGGAAAGGAAAAGGTCATTGAAGATATCACTCTAGATGACCAGATCATAAAAGAGCTAACTACCAAAAACCCTCCCAAAAAGGGTAAGGTAGACTATAACATCCTCGCGCACCTAAGGAAGCTACCTTCTCAGCTTAGCATTCTTGATGCCCTCCTATTATCGAAAGAAGCGCGAGACTCACTAATTAAGGCGTTACAAGAACCCGAGCAATTCCAAGCCTTCCTCGCCACTGAAAGGATGAAGGATGAACTGGAGGAAGTGCATACGGCCGATGTCACTTTCGGTGATGAAGACCTCCTTCTCGGGACGTGCGACCACAACCGCCCCCTATATGTCTCTGGATACTGCCATGACATCAAGATAGGCAAGATCCTGGTGGATAATGGATCCTCCGTTAACCTCCTTAATGTTCGGGTGTTGAAGGAAATCTGCATGAGTGTGCAACACCTCGCTCGTGACAAAATTACTATCTCCGGTTTCGACTCTCAATCGTCACGGACTCTCGGATCTGTAATACTGACGTTACGCTTCGGACTTCTCGTCACAGACATCAAATTCCATGTCATTGACGCCAAGACCTGCTACAACGCCTTGCTCGGTCGTCCTTGGCTACACGAGTACAACATCATCCCTTCTACGCAACATCAGTGTATGAAGTACTTCAAAGATGGTTTCGAGTACACCGTAACAGGCGAGTTGAACCCGTTTTCTGTAAACGAAGTTCGCAAATACGAAGACGCGAAATACTTTTTGCCAGATTTCGAAGATACAGAAAGGTGTCGCGACCCAGAGGACAAAGCCGCCGCCACCATTCCCGTTTTTGGGAGCGATACTGAAGAAGAGGAAGAAATAGTGTATACAGGGCCATCCCAACGCAACAACCTGGGGGCGCCCACCCCCATACCGGTCTTCGGGAGTGATTCGGAGGACGAGGTTAACGCCGTATTCTCCAGTCGGCTGTCAATACAGGCACCCCTTTGCGAGGACCATAGTCTGCAAATCACCATGGTACCGCAAGAACACTATAAGGATCTCGACGCGCTTCAAGCTCACAGCGTGCAAGACCTGCAAACATTTTACGTCCCTCCCAGGCGAAGGGGTGAGAAGGTGATCCTATTCTACCAATCCTCAGAGTCGAAGGTGGAGAAAGAGATCTGGCACGGCGCGGATGTTATACTTGACAGGCTCCAACCCATCCGTCTGCCTAGATACTATACAAATGGATTGAAGAAGTTATTGAAGCGCCAAGGAGTACCTTTAAGACAGACGGTGCGGCAGGCTCGGTTCTATAACAGGATTTGGGATGTCCCCGGGACTCAGCGCAAATTGCCTAATGGGAAAATGGAAACACTTGGGCTTGGGTACGCGAGAACCGGAAAACGAGGGCGAACCCACAGCAGCTACGCTATATTTACCTTTGATGAAGAAGAGGACGCCCTGTCAGGAGAGGCCGACCCCTCATCAAAACTAGACCCCGCGATCGAAGCGCCAAGTCCGTCGTTTGAAGAGCGAATGGGCAAGCCTATCAGGAAGGTGGGTCAGAAAGCTCGGGAAGACCACGACCGCGAAATGGCCATCTACGAGAAGGCCAGGACGCAACGTCTATCTCAACGTGCTACAAAAGACAAACACGCTTATCCTCGTCAATCCATTGTACGAAAGGCCCGACGCAGAGACGGAAATAAATCAAGAAGCGGCTCGGGCTTGTCCCTCATGAAGAAGATGAGTCGAGCGTACTCCTTCCCCCGAGACAAGACGGAGAGGCTGCTCAACCTCGCTATAAAACATCAAATGATCACGCTTCCAGAGTCTAGACATCCTGAGCAAGCTAGCAAGGTCTCTTATCCGAGTTATTGCTCTTATCACCGAGCCATAGGACATCCTACCGAAGATTGCTTCACCTTTAAGAACTGGGTCGAGGACCAGTACCGACGGGGCAGATTCGCTTTATCCGACGGTTGGAAAGTGACGCCGCCGCAAAAGCACGAGCCCAAAACCACAAGAGCAGAACCGGATCCGCCTCAGTCTTGGGAGCGAGTTCGCACCTGTTATATGATTACGATATTAAAAGAAGAGCCCGAGAACGAAGATGACCTTCCCCGGTGCTTCGAGAACAGCGATGATGAGTTGATCTCAGAATTCCCGCCCGCTCCGAAAGAACTGGAAGACGGTATACATACTACCGCAGATAACCTCAAGAAGATCGAGCTGGGATCGGCAGACGACCCGCGGCCGACATTTGTCAGCGAGCTGTTATCCGAGGAAAAGGTGGCCGCGTTAAAGAACGTGCTCCTACGGCATAAAGACTGCTTCGCGTGGAACTACTCCGAGATGCCAGGATTGGATCCGGAGATTGCGGTGCATAGATTAGCAATATCCCCGGATATCAAGCCAGTCAAGCAGGCGCCAAGGAGGATGCGACTTGAACTGGAGATGAGCATCAACGCCGAAGTCAAGAAGTTGATCGATTCCCAATTTATCCAAGAAGTCCAATACCCCGACTGGATCGCCAATATCGTCCCGGTAATGAAGAAGAATGGAACGGTGCGCATATGCGTGGATTTCAGGGATCTCAATAAAGCATGCCCAAAGGACGATTTCCCGGTGCCGGTAACCGAGCTAATGATAGATAACACATCCACTCACGAGGTCTTCTCCTTTATGGATGGTTCATCAGGATACAATCAGATAAAGATGCATCCCGAAGACCAGAAGCACACCGCTTTCCGGACTCCTTTGGGCATATTCTGCTACAAGGTTATGCCCTTTGGCCTAAAGAACGCCGGCGCTACCTATCAAAGGGCCATGACAAAAATCTTCGATGATCTCATACACGACATCGTCGAATGCTATATCGATGACCTCGTAGTGAAGAGCATGTCATACGAAGAGCATTTAAAGCATCTCGAAACCGTATTTCAACGCCTTCGGCAATATAATTTAAAAATGAATCCCCTCAAATGCGCGTTTGGAGTCTCCTCGGGCAAATTCCTGGGATTCATCGTTCGACACAGAGGTATTGAAATAGATCCGTCAAAGATTAAAGCGATCATGGAAATGCCTCCGCCAAAAACCCTCAAGCAGTTGCGGTCTCTCCAAGGGAAGCTCGCATACATCCGGCAGTTTATCGCTAATCTTTCGGGCAAATGCCGTCCTTACAGCCACCTGATGAAAAAGGGAACCCCGTTCGTTTGGAATCACAAATGTCAAGGTGCACTAGACGAGATCAAACAATACTTGCAAAATCCGCCGGTGTTGGCTGCCCCAGTGAAAGGAAAGCCTCTCATTCTTTACACGGCCGCCCTTGAAGGTTCTTTGGGCGCATTATGGGCACAGGAGAATGATCAGGGGAAAGAAAGAGCACTTTACTACTTAAGTCGAGTGCTGCTGGGGGCAGAAAGCAATTACTCGCCCATCGAAAAACATTGCTTGGCATTAATCTTTGCAATAACGAAGCTCAGGCACTATGCGTTGGCACATGAAGTCCGCCTCATTTCAAAGGTGGACCCCCTTAAATACCTGATGTCAAAGGCTATATTGACGGGACGACTCGCTAAATGGGCCTTGCTCTTGATGGAGTTCTCGATAACATATCAACCCCTCAAGGCAGTGAAAGGCCAGGCCATTGCCGACTTCCTCGCCGAGCACCCGATACCGACCAACTCTCCTCTGAACTGTGATTTGCCGGATGAGCATGCATTTGATGCAATTGGCGGTGGAAGCACACGATGGGAACTCTATTTTGATGGAGCGTCCTCCATAAAGAAACAGAAACAGGGTAGCCCGATCATCAAATCGGGGATAGGCCTTATCTTTGCAACTCCACAAGGAGGAATAATGCGCTTCGCCTTCTCCTTAACGGAGTCAAGGACAAACAATGAAGCCGAATACGAAGCTCTGATAGCAGGCCTCGAAATCGCCATCAACATGGGAATTGAAGACCTCCTCATATACGGAGATTCTCAGCTGGTCATTAGCCAAGTAAATGGTGACTACCAAACGTGCAAACCAGAATTGGTGAAGTACGGCGAAAAGGTGCAACAACTGTTGGCCCAGATCCCCTTCTATATTCTAGAGAACATACCGCGCGCAGAGAACAGCAAAGCAGACGCATTGGCCAAACTCGCTAAAGAACTGGCCGACGAGAACCTCGATGACGTCAGAATCATAGTACAAAGCCGTCGAGTGCTCGCCCCGGCAGAAATACCTCCGGAATTATATAAAGAAAAGGGAGCGATTGAGCAAGCGACCCTACAAATAAAAGACCGTGAGAAGGCTGAGGACTGGAGGGAAGTCTTCATAGACTACTTTAAGTCCCACCGAATGCCCGAAGAAGCGTCCTCAAGACATCGGCTCATGAAACGAGCCTTATCTTTCGCTTTCGTCAACGATATTCTATACAAGAGATCGTTCGATTCTCTATGGCTGAGATGCTTGGGACCTGACGAAGCAGAAAGAGTCGTTCAGGAAGTTCATAACGGACTTTGCGGTTCTCACCAAGCAGGCCCAAAGATGAAGTTAAAAATTAAACGGATGGGTTATTACTGGCCCACGATGATCCAGGACTGCCTCGAGTATGCGAAGCAATGCCACTCATGCCAGATCCATGGAGACTTCATCCACCAACATCCGAATCCACTGCACCCGACGTTGGCTAGTTGGCCATTCGAAATGTGGGGGACTGACATAGTCGGCCCCATTGAGCCAGCATCATCCCGGGGACACCGTTTTATCCTGGCGACCACTGATTACTTCTCCAAATGGGCAGAAGCAGTACCGCTGAAGGAAGTGAAGACGGAGAATATTCTCCACTTCTTCAAGACGCACGTCATCTATCGGTTTGGAACTCCACGGCGGATTATCTCCGATAATGGGCCGGCCTACCGAAGCCATAAGATTAGCCGCTTCGCACAGCAGCACAATATAGACTGGAGATATTCTTCAGTTTACAACCCACGAGCTAACGGTCTAGCCGAAGCTTTCAATAAGACCTTGACGAAGATCATAAAAAAGACCGTCTCCAGGAATAAGAGGGACTGGCACGAAAGGCTGCAAGAAGCCCTTTGGGCTTATCGAACTACGTTCAAGACGGCCACAAACACAACGCCGTACGCATTGGTATTTGGGACGGAAGCAGTTCTCCCCCTCGAGATAGAGTTACCCTCTCTACGAGTAGCAGTCCACCACGAGCTGACGAACGAAGAAAATGCTCACCTTCGGCTTGAGGAGCTTGATGCCCTCGACGAAACCCGGCTCATAGCGCAACAACATCTAGAAGCCTACAAAGCAAAGATGACGCGCTCGTACGAACGATTGACCAGGCCGAGGACATTCCGCCAAGGCGAACTCGTACTAGTGGTCAAAAGACCTATGATCCCCAATCGTGCCAAGCGGGGAAAATTTGAGCCAAACTATGAAGGCCCGTACATCATAGACAAGGTCTACCAGGGTGGAGCCTACCTACTCATGGACATGCACGGTGAAAGGCCTTTCAGGCCAGTAAACGGCCGCTTCTTGAAGAAATACCATGCTTAATAAGCTGCAGCCTAGGTCAATGATGGATGACGACGACTATGTCCGTTCGCTATCTTCCTAAGCTCAGACTTTACAAGCAGCAGCCGGCCTTCCTATATCGACGGACCGAAACGTCCTTAAACTATCGTCGGACCGAAACGTCCTTAAACCATCAACGGACCGAAACGTCCTTAAACTAACAACGGACCGAAACGTCCTTAAACTAACAACGGACCGGAACGCCCTTAAACTAACAACGGACCGAAACGTCCTTAAACTATCGACGGACCGAAACGTCCCTAAACTACTGCCGCAACGTCCTTAGGTTGACGAGATGAAAAAATAAAAAAAAAAACAAAAAAAAAACGGTATGTCCATAAGCAAAGTGGGCACGGATGAAAACCCGAAAGGGCTCCGTGAGTAAAAACAGCAGGACTACCGGCGAGTGTTTGTGAAAACCCGAAAGGGCGCAACCTCGTTAAAGGACACTTACAGAGTCCTCTCGACCCTGTAAGGAGAAACCACCTGCGTGAGATCCTTACGACTCACAAAGGAGCAGCACACTTAGGGATCCTCACGATTCCTGAGGAGAAAATACACTTACGAGATCCTCACGACTCGTAAGGAGAATTCTCTTATGGGACCCTCACGGCTCATGAGATTTGAAAGTCTTAAGTTACAGAAACCTGAACCTGTTCTTAAGCAAATCCTCCACAACCTCCGATATTGCCCTACAAGAGGCTCAATACTGACCCTTGTATACAATCCACGGGCGCGAATAAACATTTCCCCAGCAAAGTCCAACCCTTGTAGGTCCCCTCGACCCATAAGGAGAAAACCCTCCTGTAGGATCCTTACGACTTACAGAGGAACATACACTTAGGAATCCTCACGATCCCTAAGGAGAAAATACACCTGCAAGATCCTCACGACTTGTAGGGAGAAATACCTTTGTGAGACCCTTACGGCTCATGAAGTCAAAAGCCTTAGTCGACAGGACCTTAACCCTGTTTGCTAAGCCACCTTTGTTCAACATCGACAAAGGCAAATGATGATTCGCTCCTGGCAACATCCCAGTTGCAGCGATGCTGATGCCGAAATCGGTGTCCAAAATCCGAGCTTGCGGCGAAAAAGCTAGCAGGCCACACATGCCTACGAAATAGCCGAAATGATGGGGCAACTTGCAATAAAAAGCAGCAAGTAAAAATGTATGCATGAAAAATAGCCGAAATGATGGGGCAACTCGCAATAAAAAAGGCAGCGAGTAAAAATAAAACAAATAGCCGAAATGATTGGGCACCGCGAAAAATAGCCGAAATGATTGGGCAATCGCGACCTTCGCGATATAAAAAGCTGAAATGATAGAGCATCGCGGAAAGAATAAAAGAAATGATGGAAAAATGAAACCCTTTTGCCCTACAGGTGATACTACAACAATCCCTGTATACAATCCAGGGGCGCAAACAAAGAAGGGATCATACTCCTCCCCCCAGGTTTCATCATGAGAGGAAGCCAAATCTCGACGGTTCACAAATAACCTGGAGATCGTCTCGTAACAACGGACACAACTTCAAGCTAAGCGGAACAGCGGCCACTCCCAGTTCCATGGCTCGGTGGTATGCATATCGCCAACAGTCAAACCTTCACCCCGTGAAATGCGGATATATTCAGCAAAAATTCCTGGTCACGTGGAACGCGGATAATGTCACTCTTTGACCCCGTGGAAAACGTCCAGAGCGGATCCTGGTCCTTACAGAGCATGGCAGTGAACCCGTGCGAAGCATCCAGAGCGGAGCCTAGTCCTCGCCTAACGCGGCAGTGAACCCGTGTGAAGCATCTAGTGCAAAATTCCTGGTCACGTGGAACGCGGATAATGTCACTCTTTGACCCCGTGGAAAACGTCCAGAGCGGATCCTGGTCCTCGCAGAGCATGGCAGTGAACCCGTGCGAAGCATCCAGAGCGGAGCCTAGTCCTCGCCTAACGCGGCAGTGAACCCGTGTGAAGCATCTAGTGCAAAATTCCTGGTCACGTGGAACGCGGATAATGTCACTCTTTGACCCCGTGGAAAACGTCCAGAGCGGATCCTGGTCCTCGCAGAGCATGGCAGTGAACCCATGCGAAGCATCCAGAGCGGAGCCTAGTCCTCGCCTAACGCGGCAATGAACCCGTGTGAAGCATCTAGTGCAAAATTCCTGGTTACGTGGAACGCGGATAATGTCACTCTTTGACCCCGTGGAAAGCGTCCAGAGCGGATCCTGGTCCTCGCAGAGCATGGCAGTGAACCCGTGCGAAGCATCCAGAGCGGAGCCTAGTCCTCGCCTAACGCGGCAGTGAACCCGTGTGAAGCATCTAGTGCAAACTTCCTGGTTACGTGGAACGCGGATAACGTCACTCTTTGACCCCGTGGAAAGCGTCCAGAGCGGATCCTGGTCCTCGCAGAGCATGGCAGTGAACCCGTGCGAAGCATCCAGAGCGGAGCCTAGTCCTCGCCTAACGCGGCAGTGAACCCGTGTGAAGCATCTAGTGCAAACTTCCTGGTTACGTGGAACGCGGATAACGTCACTCTTTGACCCCGTGGAAAACGTCCAGAGCGGATCCTGGTCCTCGCAGAGCATGGCAGTGAACCCGTGCGAAGCATCCAGAGCGGAGCCTAGTCCTCGCCTAACGCGGCAGTGAACCCGTGTGAAGCATCTAGTGCAAACTTCCTGGTCACGTGGAACGCGGATAACGTCATTCTTTGACCCCGTGGAAAACGTCCAGAGCGGAGCCTGGTCCTCGCCAAGCACGGCAGTGAACCCGTGTGAAGCATCCAGAGCAAACACCGGACTGTGGAGTCCTTAAAATCCACGGACTATGACGTCCTTAACCTCGACCGTGATGTCTTAAAACTAACGATCACCCTCCCCGATTCCCTACGGATTTCGCCTTGGTTTAAGGGTACATCTCTTCACTCCTTTGATACCTGGCGTTGTAATTCCTCAACGTTTTCAAAGAGGTGACGGGTCCCTGCAACCAAACACCGGACTGTGGAGTCCTTAAATCCACGGACTATGAGGTCCTTAACCTTGACCGCGATGTCTTAAAACTAACAGCGGACTGTGGAGTCCTTAAATCCACGGACTATGAGGTCCTTAACCTTGACCGTGACGTCTTTAAACTACGATACCTTGAGAGATCCCTGACTCCGTGAAACACGGATAAGGGTGATCACATCCGGCACTTGCAGGCCCTCACGACCTGTAAGGAAGAAAAACTCTCTTGTGAGATCCTTACGACTCTCAAGGGAAAACCCGCTTAAGGATCCTCACGATCTTTAAGAAGAACTCACACCTATGGGATCCTCTCGACCTGTAGGGAGAAAAACTCTTTACGAAACCCTCATGGCTCGTAAAAAGCAAAAGTCTCAGGAAGCAGATCCTAACCCTGAATCCTAAGCCACGGCTGTGCAAGGAGATCAAGATAGAATATCCGCAGAATGCGTTCAATGAAAAGGGGACACATCACTGAGAGGAAAATTGTATCTTTTATTCATAAACCAAAATGGATGCAAAATACAATTCAAAGCAAAAAAGGGCAGATACTCTTATTCATGAGTATGTACAAAAAAAAAAAGGGGGTTCTACACTAACGAAAAAGATCACCAAACACAGGATCAACGGCACAGGGGTTGATGAAGCAAAGGACAAGATTCTCCATCTCTCTCTCCGCTTTCTCCAGCACATCGAAACGACGATTCTCGCGAGGAGTCGCTCCCCATCGGTTGGTGCCATGTTCGTCCGCGAATGCAAACATAATAGCTCGCCGGGCCCTTATCTCGCTCAGCAGATGAATTGAGCAGTCCTTCAGAGCTTGAGTAATCAAGCATGCTTCATGAAAACCCTCGAGCTTTTCTTCCGCCGCATCAAGCATCGCCAGGGTCATCTCTGCCGGGTGAGGAGGAATGTCGGCAAGCACGGCCATGAGGATCATCCGGAGCCAGAGGGAACCCATCGGGAGGGGATACCCTCTACGGATCGAGAGCTCGTGCATGGCCGAGTCACATTCGTTGTCAGAAAGGAGGGGGTCCACCAACCGAGCAGAAAAGCGGGGGATCATCTCCTCAAGAGGAACTTCCCACGGCTGTCGACGAGCATGAGGGCGATTACAAGCCATGGCACCCGTTTCTCCCTCAAGAAAAAAAAATATATATATATATGATATGAATCTCTCTGTGAAAGGAAAAGAAGGCTGTAGCCTCATATATAATAAAGCGCATTAAGTGCTGTGCGCAGAAAATCTTGCATGGCGAAATTATTTTCAAGGCCTAAAAAAGGAAAGGCACCGAAAATCAAGGAGATGTAATTATTTCCAAGACCCTTTCTCTGCACTGAAAATACGGCATGGAAAATTTTGTGAACAGCCACATCAAGGGATCCCACGTGCGGAACACGTGAGGCCTAAACCTGACGTTCAGTTAAAAGGAAAATATGGAGTGATACCCTGCATGATAAAAAGCATAAACAGCAATAGTAGCAAAATAATAAAATCTCAGAGAAAAAGCGTGCAAACATACAAGGATACAACAAAACTTGTCATTCAGACTTCAAGAAGGCAATACAAAATAAAAAGAAAAAAAAAAAAAAACTTTTACAATGGTAAGGCTTCAGACGCGGGGCACGGGTTGAGAAACTCGGAATTGACTTTATTCAAGATCTTCCAAGCATTTCGAACCTCCCGAGTATGCTTTCTCTTACGGTCACAGGCATCGGGGTCCCCACGGATGTCCTCTTCCCTCCGGTAGGCGCCCAGTATGGCTGATTGCTGAAAAATCTGATGAAGGAGATCAATGAGATCATCCCGTCTTCTCTTTGAGATCAAGCCCATAAGGTACACCGAATGCACCTTATCCTCGGCAATGTCCAAGTCCCCGAGCGGTATGCCGGCGCAAAAGAGAGGAAGTGCCTCCCGGATCGCCAGCACGATTAGCCTCAGAAGAGAAGAGCGACGGGGGAGGAGCCTATGGTTGTACTCGTCGAAACGGCTCATGATTTCGGCACACTGAGCGTCGGTGAACTCCTGGTTCTGACCGCGGCCCAGCGCACGAATGTTCCCGTAGGAGATGATCTCGTCAAGTCTATACAGATGGGCATCCATGGTACCTAAGATAAAAGTCAAGAGATTCATTACAAAGCCACCATTTCACTAATTGCAGAAGAACAGCCTTGGGCCAAGAGACCCCAGAGATTCTCTGTGTGAAGAAATCGAGTTCTTCGTTGGAATTTAATTCCTTGTTAAGAAAAGGGAATTAAATTCCCAAAAACATTTTAATGGAATTAAAGTCCATGGAGTTGAAACGCTGTCATCATCTCCCCGAAGATCACCTAAACCCTTAAAAGATCTACAGTTCGAAAGTTAGGTGGTTTCCTGTTCTTATGGAAAAACTTGAGGAAAAATGGGTTCTTTATGAAACCCTTAATACGGATTTAAAATCCAAAGAGTTCTTTTAAAGACGAAGGCGCTTTGGCCGTTCAACATTATTACCTGAGGAAAAGGGATCCGTCAACAGAGTTAAACTCTGGGAAATGTCTGAGACAGAGAACTAAGCTCTGAAAGCGAGAATTAAATTCTCAACGAAAAAGCTCTCAGAAGAAGAAGATGAACAAAGTGAAGGCTCCTATGAAGAGACAGCGGTATTTATAGAAGACAATGAAAACGCTTCGTCTCCCCAGATCCCTAGAGGAATCCAACGGTCACAAGAGGTGACAGCGTTGCACTCACGTGCAGACACGTGAGAACAACGCTGTGGGGGCATTTGTTTCCTGATTTAAAATCAGGAAGCTTCTGTGAAAAGCTTCAGAAGAGGGTCACGTGCTTACACGTGACTAGCGGTCACGTGTTCGCACGTGACACCTGAACGCATCATTCAAGCAAGTTCAGTCTCCTGACAAAGTCGAAGAAAAGGGAGCTTCAGGAAGGGTCACGTGCTCCCACGTGATCAAGGTCACGTGTCGGCACGTGACATTTAAATTCAAGCAGCAAAGGCGCACATTGGTTCCCTGATCAAGTCAAGGAAAAGAGCTTCAGAAAAGGTCACGTGCTCTCACGTGACCAGAGTCATGTGTTGACACGTAACGTTCAAGACAGCAGACCCGTTCTCCCGTTGAACCAAAGAAAGAGAGTTCAAACAAGGGTCACGTGCTCACACGTGACCAGGGGGTCACGTGGTAGCACGTGATGTTTAAGCAGCAATCAGAAGACGCAGCGCAGAAGGCTCATTCCAAAGGGGGTCACGTGTCTACACGTGACCATGGATCACGTGGTCACACGTGACCGGCTTTCAAAGCCCATATTTTTTTTAACGACAGAATTAAATTCTGAAGGAAATTCGAATCTTTCCAAAGGAAAGTAATTATTTGGGACCAATCAAATTAAAGATTCAGAGATGATTAAATATCATCTATCTATGGAAAATCCCGGGTTTGGAAAGATTTCCCCTTTAAATCTAACCAAAATAGCAAGGGAGAATCTCTGGATTTAAAATCCAATGGTGAATAAAATTCACCTAATCATCCAACGGCCCAAAATGAATGATGAATGCAAATCAAATATCAATGAAGATTCGTCAAAAACTGATTGATTCGGCTGCTTCTCCTATAAATAGGAGCCAAAAGACACAGAGAAAGAGATACATACGGAGAGAAGAAAAGAGAAAAGGAGAAGAGCTTTGATACTTGAAAAAGACTCAGATCTTCTGCAAAAAAAACCCTAGGTAAGAAAGGGAAAGCCTTTTGGAAAGAAAAAGAATTTAATTCTCAACAGAGTTTAACTCTGAGGCATAAAACGAGAGAGCATATCTCCTCCCTCTTTGATAGAGGATCTGCAAAGTGCACATCTCCCCTTAAGGTTGAGAATTTAATTCTCAATGGGTCGAGATCCTGCCATGCAGATCCAAAACATAGAGAAGGAATGCAAGTATGAGAATTTAATTCTCACAGAACTATAGGAATTTAATTCCTCCAAAATAAAGTTAGGGTTCGACCCTGTATTATGGGAATTTAATTCCTTCAAAACAAAAAGAAACAGGGTTGAACCCTAATCAAGAACATAGTTTTGTCGAAACAGTGGGAATTTAATTCCTTTAATCATAATCCTCAGAAAAGGGGAGTTTAATTCCTTAAAAGCTTTTAGGGTTTAACCCTATTCGGTTCTTCGCATAAACAAGGAATTTAATTCCCACAGAAAACTCAGATTTAAACTCTGTTCCAGAATATAAGCCTTCAAAAGGAAATAGGAATTTAATTCCTCTGAAATTAAAAGTTCGAGGAATTTAATTCCTGAAAGAGGAGCAACAGATCCTCCAAAAACAGCATTGAGGCAGGGTCACGTGTCACCACGTGACCCCCCCCCCAAAAGCCCTACAGAAAGCCCCTTTGAGGCAGCACCCCACGTGACACACGTGACTTTCAGCAGGAGCCTTAACACATAGGCATTTGAATGCCCGTCACGTGCTAACACGTGACGCTATCAAAGACACAGTAATTTCGGCAGAATCATTGAAGGGAAGGCACTCTCACGTGGGGCCACGTGACCGTTCTTGCTGTAGTGTTTGACACTAAGTTAAAACTCTCGAATCCAGTATTGAAGTGCTATCGGACCTTAGTGTTCAACACTAATTAAAGAATTTTGTTCGTAGTGTTCAATATTAATTGTTTTAATATTCGGCACTAATTTAAGATCCCCATTGCCAGTGTTTAACACTGAGCTGTTTTAGTGCTTATGATCATTTCAAGGCCTTGTTGCTGGTGTTTAACACCAATTATTCTTCTAGTGTTAAACACTAACCTGTCAAACTCATTCCCAGTGTTCAACACTGATTGCTTTGAAGTGTTTAACACTAGTCTATAGCCCAATTGGCTAAAGGGATGGAGGCAAAGCTTCTCCCTCGATGGACTCACAAGGAATCAATATTCCAGACATGATGGGACTTAGCCCAAGCTGGCCATAAGTCCTCAATTCGTGACTAATTGGGCCAATGGGCTCATAACATGATTAATCAGTCCTGACCTCAAATTGGGCCAGGGGCTGTTCAAGCCACTCCGGTTCTAGGGTACATCTCTTCACTCCTTTGATACTTGGCATTGTAATCCCTCAATGTCTTCAAAGAGGTGACGGGTCCCGACGACCACCCATGATATGGACTGTGGGGTCCTTAAACTCATACAAATTCCTGGTCACGTGGAATACGGATAATGTCACTCTTTGACCCCGTGGGAAACGTCCAGAGCGGATCCTGGTCCTCGCAGAGCACGGCAGTGAACCCGTGTGAAGCATCCAGAGCGGAGCCTGGTCCTCGCTAAGCACGGCAGTGAACCCGTGTGAAGCATCCAGAGCACATACCGGACTGTGGGGTCCTTAAACCCATGGACTACGACGTCTTTAACCTTGACCGAGATGTCTTAAAACTAACAACGGACCGCAATGTCCTTAAACTACCCACGGACCGCAATGTCCTTAAACTACCCACGGACCGCAATGTCCTTAAACTACCCACGGACCGCAATGTCCCTAAAACTAGAACAATAGAGCCCTTTCTTATGCTCTTTTGTTGGACCTAAACGGCCCCGTCTAAGTTGATCTTAGCCTTGGAGATGGTTAACGCGTCCTTAGACCCTCAAACATACTGGACTATAAATCCCCCCAATTAACTCTGGCTCGAGGGTACATCCCTGAACTCCTCTGACATCCGTCGTTGTAATCCTTCAACGTCGTCAGAGAGGTGATGGGTCCCGACAGCCATACATTCATGGACCACTATGTCCCTAAACTGGAACATTAGAGTCCAAACGCTCTTTTGTCGGATCTAAACGATCCCGTTAAGTTGATCTTAGTCACAAAGTTAGACTAACGTATCCTTAACAAACGTTTGAGTTGATCTTAGCCTCAAGTATGGCTGACGTATCCTCAAACCAAACCCCCCAAACCCAAATCATGGCAGACAAGAATCTGAAAACGTACCAAAGGCGTGTTGACGAAGCCGCTATGCTTGGAGTAATACGTGGGATGTTGGAGAACCAAAAGCGACAGACCGAGCTGATCCAGCAGCAAGCTGAATCTTTTCAGGAAGGTTTGCGGACCGTTCAGCAGTCCGTGAACAATGTTGTGGCCAGACTAGTTGATCGTGTGGGTACCGTGGCGGATTTCAGGAGACTGGGTCCGTCTGTCTTTACTGGTCTGGGGAAGCCATTACCAGCGGAGCAATGGCTGGTTGATATGGAGAATTTCCTCGTTGCGGCACAGATCCCAGAGGATAAGAGGGTGGATGTGGTACGCATCCAGTTGGTAGACTACGCCCGTGAATGGTGGCTTGTGGAAGAGACCCGCTTGCCCAAGCCGATCAGTTGGGCGGATTTTTCGAAGAGTTTCTTGGAGAAGTTCTTCCCGCGGACTGCACGGGAGGAAATGGAAGAAAAGTTCGTCAGTTTGAAGCAGAACGGCGCACCTGTAGATGTACATGCAGCTGAGTGGACTGTAACATTTCAAAAAAATAAAATATTATGTTTGGGATTTTTTTTTATTTAATATTAATTTTAATGAATATGTTAATATTTCGGTATAATTAAATACCGATAAATGGGAAAAAATTTGGAAAATTATAGAAATTACTAAAAGAGGGTGTTTTATGTGAATTTTGCAAATTTTAAGTTTTTATGATTAGTTTGACACTAATTTAGTGCTAATCGCGGTTAAAAATCGCTAATCGGATTTTTAGCATATTTGTGCAAAACATGCACCATATCATTTTTACACTTGTTACTTTTTTTTCATGATCTTTTCTTCATTTAGCTTGCATGGTTGTTGACTTTGGGAAAGAAGAGAAAAGGGAAAAGATAGGAAATGATGAGAGAGGGGACACAATCATGACATGAGACAAAGCATGCTTGAGAGAGAGAGAGTGTGAGGGGTCAACCCTAGATCTTGGCCATTCCATCTCTTCTCATCATCTTCATCATCTCTTTTTCTCTCCCTCTTCACCATGGCAGCCCCATCTCCCTCCTCCACTTCAACCTTCAAAACACCCCAAAACAAACCCAAAACCATACACCCTCTTCACAAAAAATGTACACAAGCTCACAACAAGCATGAGGAACCAAGAAAAACTGGATTTTGATGATCTAAGGGGATTCATGAGTTCCAAATAAGGTAATCCCTTCACCATTTGTGTAGTTTTTCATTCACTTTAGTATCCATACGTGTTTAGTTGTGATTTAGTGTGGTTTAGTGAACTTGGAAGATTTCTAGAAGAGGTTATGTGAGATTTTGAGTGGTGTTAGTGCAATTGGACCTTAGAGATGACCTTAAACCCCCCTATGAGGGTAGAAACCCAGATCTATTTGAAACAAACCATGTTTATTGAAAACAGAAACTGTTAATGTCGGTTTTGTGAGGGTTTGGGGCGTGCAGGGAAATCTGGAGTGATCCGGGGCCAAAACTAGAAAAATAAACAACTCCAGACACCAATTTGTGACCCTAAGAACCCCCTGTAGCAAGACGACACCCTAATTCCTCCCCAAAACCGGCCTGGCCGGATTTTCCCCTTGAGTGCTCGGCCACTTGGTGGGTGCGTAGGTCCGGGTTGCTTCAGTAGGTCACACACTCTCTATACTACACCCTAGACTTGTTTGCTTACCTATTTTTGACCAGAACAGAAATCTGGGACCACTTTTCTGGGTTGCTGCTATGTGTTTCATGATGTTTATAGATTTAAGTTTTGATATTTGGTTTTGTATTCGATTATTTGACGTTTGTACGTCTATATCGATTGATAATGGTTGAATTGCGAGATGTAAACCATAGGTTTTGACCTATGGGTGATTCGTGCGACATTTTGGTTTTTGTGTGTGATTTCGTTTACGATGCTATATATATGATATGTAGGTACCCCGCGTGGACTTCGAGACGACGAGGATGAGCATGGCGTCATCGACTCCAGAAGGCGCAAATTGGGTGAGTAGATTATATCTACGGGGGAAGTCGGGTGGATGGCGTACAGCACCCCCGCAGTTCATGGTGATGTATACGAATACGTATACACATATATATATTTTATATGTTGATTTGAGTTTATTGATGATAAAGATGGATTCTAGGTGTTCTTGGATTGGTTTAGTGTTAGTTGCGAAACCCTAGAGTAGTGGTTGCACCCACACACGCACACACATACTTGCATACATTCTTTCTTTCACATGTGCGTATATGTGGATAGGTATATACACACATGGGTATGGGACTAGGTGTACATATACTGGATTACGAGGATAGTACTTGGGATTTGAGATTAGTCGATGAGATTCGATTTGAGGCCGTGAGATCGGTGATATGACAAGGTTCGTATTTGAGATACGACATGATGTTTTAGCGGGTCCTTTGACGTAGTGTTTCGTACACGTGCATGCATACATAGATGGTATTGGTATTGTACTAGACGTAAATCAGTACCCCGGATTCTGATCTTTGATAAAGAGGATACCAGCTGAATAATGTGATGAATGTGATATTGACCCGTACCCAGATTTGGGATGCCGTACGACGGATTTACGTACGAGCTATATATTGATGATAGATCCGCACTCTTGACTTGAGGATGTCATATTATAGATATTGTGTCGTATGTGATACTATTGAGGCGGGATCACAGACTAATATATATATATATATATATATATATATATATCGACTCAGATGTTAGGCGGTTTCCTTACCTTTCGTTTAGCCTGTTAGCTCAGCCCTATAGTTTAGTGTAGTTGTTAGACTAGATCCGATTCCTACCTATTTCAAAAACTAACGAATCGTGCGTATTTTAAAAGACAGGCCAAGAGATTCTACGAATATTTCAAAGGACGTATCTTTTCTTAAAAACACCGTAGCCCTTATTTCCAAAACACCGCGATTCGTGTTATTTCAAAAGGCACTACTGTATGACTTATATTTATATTAAATGTAGATTAGTTATCATTGTGTTTATCATTCAGCTCCCGCACATTATTGTTGTTCGCTCCGCATCGCATACTTATATTGTGATTTCATATACCATTATTGATATCATGCTGTTAGGACACCAGCACCATTACCGATGATGCGTATGTTCCACGTACACTTACTTGCCGGCTCACACACATCATCATCGGTAATCGCCATGTCACGTACACTTTAGAAAATACTATTTTATTGACATGGCCTGTTAGCTGATAGTTTCGACATGATATTAGTGTACTTGCCTTATATGCTAGTTTAGACATTGCAGTTATTACTTGCTACTTTATGCATATTGTTGTTCATTGTTATGCTGTATTATGGATTTTATGCCTATATTCACTGTTTTACGTGCTATTGATGATTTGGATTTCGGATTTTCATGAGATTTCCTGGATTTGGGGGAAAACCGCAAGAGCATCTATAAACTTCTTCTCTCTCTTTTTTTTTAAAATGAAAAGTGCGGTTTTCCCATGATGTATGAGTCGTCCATCATGAGTTTTCATGATTGCTGATGGATTTCGAGACCCGATTCGAGCAGTTGGATGAACCGTCTCGGGTACATAGTGGATCCGGTAAGGTACCCCGGGGCAAGAAGATCGAGTAGTAGACGATGGGCCCGGCTGGGGAAGACTACCTACCGGTGATTTTATCTGACGCGTCGGATATCCGGAGAATACCGTCGTAGTCCTGGGTTGATGTTAGGGGCCGATCCGGACTGACGGCGCCCTAGATAGTGAGATTGAGACACTGAGATTTTGAGATACTGAGGTATTGAGATTTGATGAGACAGGCCAGTCCGGATAGCCGGAGCCTGGGATATTGAGATATTGGGATTTATGTTTTGTGTCGATGTTAGACACTGTTTATGCTGATTTCATTTATGATACCTCGTTTTCTATATACAGAGATCTCACTAAGTTATGAAAGCAGTTTCTTCATTTACATGTATTCTGTTTTCATGCATTCATACTTTATCCATATGATATATTGCTACCTGAGGCACTGACATGAGCACATGGGATTACACTTGGGTTAGATGTTTACCCTTGCCACCTTTTCATGCTTCAGACTTATCATTTTGAGGATTATATATATATTGATCGTATGACCTAGGATTGCGTTTTTCATGCGATTTCTGCTCGTAGATGTTTTCTACTCACGAGTTGGCAACTCACCCCCGTTGTGCCACAGTTTCTTGAAGGGTTTTGCTGTACAGGTTTTATTACGGCTTTGCTGGCACACTGCTCCCTTTCCGGGTGATTTGCTTGGTAGGTGGGTTCACTTGCATCGTGACCACCATTATACCTTGTATATTATTTATTTCAGTTGTATCTAGTAAACTTCATCAACCAGACATGTATTTATTTCAGATAGAGACCGGTGATGTTTATTATTTCGAACTTAGAGTCGCGTGTTGTAGTATTATGGTTTTCATGCTGATTTTGAGTTTTCCTTTAGTTTTGATCCTCGCCCTTTGGCGTTGTATATTATATTGCTTGCATGGTTGTGACCGTCGATTGACGAAGAGCTAGCTCCCGCTTGGAGATGCCTTTTTATTATGCATATATATATTATTCATGTTGTATCCCGTTTGGGGCCAGTATTTACAAAAGAAACTCTGCCGAAATTTTCAGAAAAGACATTGAGGATTTAAAATGTATATTCGGCTTACTTATTTAAAAACCCTTGTTTTAAAAACTTGTTTTCTTCACTTCTTAAAACTATTTCCTTTATTTATTACTTAAAAATGGTTTTAGATTTCTGGGCTTTTTGGCTTACTTGGATTAGATGGGGTCCTATAGACTTTATATGATTCAAGTGCCAGTCACGGGCTATTTCGGGTCGTGACATGGACGCGGCTCAGTAGATTCGCTGGACCTTTGGTTGCCAACGATGCTGATAGGGCAAGGAGGTTCATGCGCAGTTTGGATATGGACATCCAGAGGCAGATTGTCTCCCTGGGTTTGACCACTTTTTCACAAGTACTTACAGCGGCCCGAGAGCAGCAGAGCCTATCTATGAAGACGGGGAGTACATCGCAGCCAGCAGTTACAGTACGGAAGCCGGCATTTGCACCGAACCGAACACATGGACGCAGAGGTATTCCAGTGAACCGACGTGGCGTAACACCTATGAAGAAGCCTGTTGTCGTTGATCAAAGAAGGAGTGTGATTTGTAACTACTGCCATTTACCCGAACATGTGCAAAGAGATTGTCGAAGGAGGTAGGGACTCTGTTTGGTTTGTGGATAGGCGGATCATACTATCAACGCTTGTTCGTCGAAGCTTCGCACAAAGGATGATGTTCAAAAGCCACCGCAGAAACCGTTTCAGGGACAGAAGCAGCTGACTCAGGGACCCAATCAAGCTCGAGCATTTACCCTGTCGGCTGAGGAAGCTAAGGCCTCAGGAGAAGTTGTTTCAGGTATTCTACTTGTTCATGGTTTTCCTGCATTAGCGTTATTCGATTCTGGTGCATCCCATTGTTTTATGTCGTCCAAGTTTATTGTTACACACTCGATTGTTTGCACAACCCTGTCTAGTTTCTGGGACATACACACTGGGAATAGGAAGATCATATCTAGTAGAGAATGTAAGGATTGTGTAGTTGTTGTTTGCGGACGGGAGCTTTTTGCAGATTTCTTGGTGATTGATACCGGCAGCTATGAAGTCATCTTGGGAATGGATTTTCTCGGCACTTTCCACGCTCACATCGATTGTAGGGCGAAGAAAGTAATTTTCCAGATTCCCGGACATCCAGAGTTTATCTTTACTGGAGGAAGCAGTTCTGTCGGGCTAGTCGAGTTTAGGGCTAGGCCGACAACTAATGTTCTTTCGTCGATGGAGGCTGATAAAGATGAAGCGCCAACTGTTGTTCAAAATTTCATGGACGTGTTCAAGGACATATCAGGTTTACCGCCGAAGCGAGACGTTGAGTTCGTGATTGATCTTATTCTTAGTGCAGCGCCAATTTCTAAAGCGTACTATCCAATGGCACCAGTGGAGTTGGAAGAAGTTAAGAAGCAAGTTACTGAATTACTTGAGAAGGGTTGGATTCGAAGCAGTAACTCACCGTGGGGAGCTCCAGTTCTTCTAGTTAAGAAGAAAGATGGCACAAGGAGGATGTGTATCGATTATCGAGAATTAAACCGGGTGACTATTAAGAACAAGTATCCGATCCCTCGCATTGGCGAATTATTTGAGCAGCTTAGTGGCGCGAGGGTATTCTCGAAGCTGGATTTGCGATCCGGATATCATCAGGTCCGAATTAAAACAGAAGATATTTGCGAGACGGCGTTCCGAACTCGGTATGGACATTACGAGTATTTAGTGATGCCCTTCGGAGTAACGAATGCACCGGCGATATTCATGGACTTGATGGACCGAATCTTTTCACCATTCTTGGACCAGTTTATAGTGGTGTTCATTGATGATATTCTGGTCTACTCGAAGAGTATTGAAGAGCATGCAGAACACTTGAAGATCGCACTGCAGACATTGAGGTAAGAAAAATTGTATGCAAAGATGAGCAAGTGAGAGTTTTGGCTTGAAGAGGTGAAGTTTTTAGGACATGTCGTGTCTGGAGATGGAATCGCCGTTGATCCCGAAAAGATTGCAGCAGTTCGAGATTGGCCGATTCCGAAGAACGTTGCAGAAATCAGAAGCTTTCTTGGACTTGCCGGGTATTACAGGAGGTTTGTGGAGAACTTTGCTTGTTTGGCGGAGCCTTTGACCAAGCTTACGCGCAAAAAAGTACCATTTGTGTGGACGGATAAGTGTGCGTCAGCTTTTGAGGCATTGAAATAGAGGTTGATAACCGCTCCTATTCTGATCGTGCCAGACAATTCCGGAGGATTGGTGATTCACAGCGACGCATCTGGGAAAGGATTGGGATGTGTTTTGATGCAGCATGGGAAGGTTATAGCATACGCATCGAGACAGCTGAAAACTCATGAGAAGAATTACCCAACTCATGACTTGGAGCTAGCAGCTGTGATTTTCGTTTTGAAGATTTGGAGACACTACCTATTGGACGAAAGGGTCGAGGTTTTCACCGATCATAAAAGCTTGAAGTATGTGTTCACGCAGAAGGAGCTTAATATGAGGCAGCGCGGATGGTTGGAGCTGATGGCTGACTACGATCTTGATCTTAAGTACCATCCGGGGAAAGTTAATGTTGTGTCGGATGCGCTTAGTCGGTTGCCAGCAATTCAGATGTTGACTGCACAGAAGGGACTTATTGAAGACTTTCGAAGATTCGATTTGGAGGTTATGCTACTGCATTCTTCGAGACAGTTGATGCAGCTGCGAGTACAGTCGTCGTTGATCGAGAATATTAAAGCAGCGCAGTCGCAGGACCCTAAATTGCAAAAGTTTCGAGAACAGGTTGAAGCTAGACTTCGAACAGACTTACTGATCTATGAAGATGGTTCGTTGCGATATGGTAGCCGTTTGTGTGTGCCAAAGGGAGATATTCGCGAAGAACTTATGAAGGAGGCACACAGTTTAGCATATTCCGTACATCCAGGAGGCACGAAGATGTACCGAGATATACGACATCATTTCTGGTGGGAAGGCATGAAACGGGAGATTGCCCATTTTGTGGCAAAGTGCTTGGTGTGTCAGCAAGTTAAGGCTGAACATCAAAAGGTTGCTGGTTTATTGCAACCACTTCCGATCCCTCAATGGAAGTGGGAACATATAACTATGAATTTCGTGACGGTTTTACCGCGGAGTCCTAAAGGCAACAATACAGTTTAGGTGATTGTTGATCGATTGACCAAGGCAACTCATTTCATCCCTTTTCGAGTTGGTCAATCAACAGAACTTTGGCAGAGCGGTACATGCAGGAGATTGTAAAATTGCATGGAGTACCGGTGAGCATCGTGTCCGACCATGACACTCGTTTCTTATCACACTTTTGGAGGAGCTTACAGGAAAGTTTGGGGACTCGATTGAAATTTAGCACAGCTTATCATCCTCAGACAGATGGCCAGTCGGAGAGAACGATCCAAACTCTTGAAGACATGTTGAGAGCTTGCATGTTAGACTTCAAGGGTTCATGGGAGGATCATTTACACTTAGTGGAGTTTTCTTACAATAACAGTTTCCAGGCGACTATTCAGATGGCTCCATTCGAAGTTTTATATGGTCGCAAGTGTCGCTCACCTGTTTGTTGGGACGATGCTGGAGAAAGAAAATTGTTGGGACCAGATTTGGTCGTGCAGACAGTTGAGAAGGTTAACACCATCCGGAATCATATGAAAGCAGCACAAGACCGACAAAAGAGTTGGACAGATACGTCGAGAAGACCTTTAGAGTTCGCCATTGGTGATTTGGTATTCTTAAAGATATCACCGACTAGAGGGGTGATTCGTTTCGGAAGTCGAGAAAAGCTTAGTCCTCAATTCGTTGGACCCTTTGAGATTTTGGAGCGTGTTGGAGAAATGGCGTATCGATTGGCGTTACCGAAATCCTTGGCGAATGTTCATGACGTGTTTTACGTATCTCAACTCCGTAAGTATGTTCGAGATGAAACACATGTGTTGGATCATTCAGAGCTGACTGTACGAGAAGATTTGACTTTTGAGGAGCGACCGATGTCGATTATGGATCGAAGAGAAAAGGTTCTTAAGAACAAGCTTATCCCTCTTGTACTTGTTTCTTGGGGTAATCGCTCACATGGAGAATCAACTTGGGAAAGAGAAGATGAAATCCGGCAGAAGTTTCCACATCTGTTCTTGTAGTTTATTGTTTGTTTATCCTTTTTTGTTCTTAGAATTTCGAGGACGAAATTCTTTTTGTAGTTGGGTATAATGTAACGACCAAGTTCAGTTATACCAATTTCTGTTTCCGTATTTATTTATCTATGGTATTTTATTGATTTATCTTGTTTGAGTGCGAATGGTAGTTTACATTTGACATTGCTTTCGACCCGACCCACTTGCTTAGACTGGTTGATTCATATTTATAAACTACCCTGGCTTGTTAAATAGACACGTGCATCTCATGTAAACTGCATACTGGCATTTCATCTAGCATCGCACACTTTATCATATAACATTTTAAGATCACGTAAAATAAATTAAAATTGCATTTCATAGCCTGCATGATACCCCTAACCCTGTGGTAACGTCCATGCATCTTGTCCTCGTCCCGTTCAGTGAAACGGACGTGTTTGGATAGCTACGCGCACGTACGTGCGTCCGTTCTTAGGGGTATGCATTTTAGTTACCTAATCATTCATTTTAAAATTTGGAAGTTGCATATAATTTTCGTATTTCAAATCTAAATTTTTAGACCCGACCCGGACGTATTTTGGAATATTTTTGTATCCCGCCAAAATTCAAATTTATTTAAAATAATATTAAATTTAATTTAACCGTTTAAAATTTTCTTAACAGTTCAAATCTTTTAAAAAACTAACTAATATATATTTTTGTAAATTAAAATCTAAACATCTTAACAATCTCATCTCTCTCTTCCTCCTCTGGCCCCACCTTCACAGAACTCAGCTCTCCCTCTCTCTCTGCGCCCTGGCCCCACACTCCCTCTCTCTTCTTTCTTTCTTCTCTCTCTCTCCCCAGAGAAAACGCTAACTTCATCTCTCCTCCCCCTTTCTCTCTCCTCTCGCTACTCTCTATCTCTCTCTTCTCGCGTCTCTCTCTCTCTCCTCTCGCGGTGGGATTAGGTCCCGTCACCCCCGAGCACCTTACGATCACCTCCCTTAACCATTTCTTTTTCCTCGTCGCCTTCATCATCCTTTAAAAATCCCCGAGCCTTCTTCCTCCTTCAACCCATCGCAACTCAAACCCTAACTCTAAAAACTCCCACTGCCCAATCCTAACAGAGCCTCATCTCATCTCTTCTTCCTCCACCATCTTCCTCATATTCCCGAGCATACCCTGCACCCATTAAACTCAGCGCCGACCACCTTACCTCGTCACCGCCGACCACCTCATCTCGTCGCCATCTCCTTCCTCTCCTCCTCTCCCTCTCATCTGTTCCTTCTCCTACACCAACCCAACAACACCCGAGCCTGCACCAACCCCAGCAAATAAAACCCTAACCCTACCTCCTCTAAAACAAACCCTAACCTCATCACCGGAGCTGCTCCGATCATCACCGTCGACGCCATTACCCCTCTGCAAACCTAGTGAGCAGCCCTCTTCTTCTCATTCCTCTTCTCCCTCTTCCTTTCTTCTCTTTCTTTCTTTTCTTGCTTTTCTTTTCTTTAATTCTTGTTTTCTGTAGTTTGCCAGAATCCGGTCGTGCCGTCGACGATCCCGACGACCCAGCGAGCGTACCTGACCCGTGTGATCCCCTTGTACGTTGTTTGGATTCGTTCCGTGTACCGTGCGCGCGTCGCGACTTTTTCCGCCGACGTGTGACGTTCCGTATACCCGTTTCTTGATCTGTCGAGGCAAGTAAAACTTGCTACATGCTATTCATATTATTTTATACGTATTTAATTGCATATTAAATCTGCTGTTTAAATCTAGTGTCTCATGTTCCATTTCTATGTTCCATTTATATTATTTTAGATCTAGAACTTGAAACATTTCATATTGCATATTAGATTACGATACGCGGTACCCAAATCCATATTTATATCACATAGTGCTTGGTTGCATAGCCCATAGTGCCCTTTTAATAGTTTATACCCTGTCGGACACCCGTTTGCGTACATTTTGCCTATTATATATACAACTGCATCCCTAGATCATTTAATGCATAATAACGAGATTTTAACATTCCATATTTGATAAAGTGTATTTTAGTTAACGTTGGAACTATAATCTTAACCCAAATCGATAACTGTGCATCCATATATTTTAATCTGTACCTATTTGCATACCACATTACAATGTTCCATTTTATTGTTCCATTAGCACCCCATACTTGTTTTGTATACCCATGCTTAATTTAGTTTGATTATGAGCACCCACGTGACATGTTGTGCACCCCCGATATGACTTGATACACCTACTACTTGACACGACGTGATACCGTGCACTTCTTGACATGACATGATACCTATGTATTACCTGACTTGATTTGAGGTACCATGGCTTTCTCTGTTACCTGATCTTGTTACTAATGCCAACAAACCTGACTTGTTGTCCCTACGGACATTTCCTGTTGTCTATCCAGACAAATATGTACCTGCCTGATCCTGTGTTGGCATTAGCTCCAGATTATTTAATACCTGACTGGAACATATATAACTTGGGGGTATGGGGAAATCAATGATGAAACCTGACTTGTAACTCGACAGTTCGATACCTTTGCTGATCAGTTTTAGAGGCTAGGCCAGCCTTGGGATGATGCTGTTGACATCATTCATCATTACCCACTCCCTTTTAGTGCCTAGCGGCATGTCTCGGCTTTAGCCCGAGAATCTTCACCGTGATCCCGGGCACGCACGGGATACTATTGAGTTACATCGATGATTTATCAAATTGATTTCAAAGACTTGAGAGTAGTTAACACAGTAGACCAGTTTAGATTACTCACTGCACACTACCCTTCACTGTCCTTATTTATATTGCTGTTATACCTGTTTTACCATTTATGATCATACATGCATGTCTTGCTACCCCTGTTTATATTATTGCTTGATGTTATGACGCACTGACGTCTGGGTTTTGCATGGCCCAGATTCTTTACCTTCGCTACAGGCCGAGCAGGAGTATTTCAGTTAACAAGCTGAGCAGTGAGGACTTGTTAGTAATTAGTTCATTTTACTTTCGGTATTTTCATTCCTGATGTGAGCCCGCATTATGGGATGTACATTCCAATTTATTCTTATATTGGATCTTTTGCTTCCGCGTTATTTATTCTTGACTCGTTTTATTTTGGCTTATGGATATGTATTAGATAGTTTATTATTGTTCTTGATATCTCTACAGCCGTAATGTGACTGTGGAAGGATATTTCCTATCCACGGGCAGAATGGTTGGCTATGTCACGTGCCTACCTTAGCGTACTCTGGGAAGCGGGGCGTGACAAGCTCATTGCGCACCGCCAGTCCAAACAGTTTCCTTGTTTTATCCTGGGGACACAAGTAAGGACGTCTCAACGTCTCATCGAGGGATTGCCGCTTGTTGCTTTGGCGAACAACCGGTCTCGGATCACTCGATTGTTGTTGAGCATTGGCGACGAAGGTTGCTTTCCTTTTGCCCTTTTCATTCCAAGGCTACGTCTTTGAAGAGGAAGGCCTATGGCCCATCTGGTCCATTTGGGCCAGCTTGTCAATCAAGGCCTGAAAAGTGGTCGGCTTGAAGAACGTCATGAATTAGGATATGGTCGCTTGCGGATCAAGAGTGCCCACGAACATGCCCACTGCATGCGCTTCTTCGATGCGCTGCTCGCACTTCGACCATAGATTCCGCCACCGTATTGCATACTGGACCCATTTTTCTCCAGGCTTCACTCTGGCATTGATCAATGCCGTTATTGGAGTGCGTTCACTAGCACTCGTGAATCGCTGGGTGAATAACAACTCAATTTCTGCGAAAGTTTTGACGGAATCGTTTGGAAGCTCGAAGTACCACTCAAACGCCGTTTTCGATAAGCTGCCGACGAATTGGCGGAGCAAAAGCTTGTCATCACCACCGGTATTACTACATAGAGCCCTGAACTGGGCGACATGTTGGTGCGAATTTCCTGTCCCTTTGTATACGTGGAATTTGGGGATCGTGTAGCCCGGCGGGTATTTTATCTGATCATACCAGCCTGGATACGGTCGCCCAGTTTTATCAACTTGGCCGGCCGCTTCATTTGTCTGGTGAACTCTTATTTGCTGGGCAATATAGTCATCCAGGGTGGCCTTGGAGATAGTTTCCTCTTTGGCTGCTGAAAGAGCCGGAGGAGGATTCGACGTTTCCCCTTTATCGTCTTCAATAATGATCGGAGGGTCTTCGGCTGGAGGATCCGGCTGTAACATCATCCTGACCATGGCTTGGAAGAGAAGTGCCATTCGCTTTATGTTAGTCGCTTGCTCTGCGGCTTCTTTATCCTTCTTTTCGAGGACTCTGCGAAGGAAGTCAGCATCGGTTTCTTGTTCATGACGCTGCTCCGATGACGCCTTCGGGATTTGTTTTGGTCCGGTGAGTGCAGCCATTGTAGTCAGCATCTCCTGAAGCTTCTGCTGTTGTTGGTCTTGAGCCCTTGTTATTGATCGGGTGAGCGGTCGGTGGCCCGTCGAAGTGCGGCTTTCTTCTTTTCCGGAAGCCATGTAAACAGTGTGGACCGTTATGCCCCCAGACTTAGGGCGTTCGGGCTCAGTGCCTTTGACATTTGTCGCAGGCGTGGGGGTTTTCTCCGGCCTTCTCCTCTTATGAGCGGTAGGCGTTGAAGGGGCCGTTGCAGTGGGCACTCAAGTAGCTGTCGCCTTCTGTGGCTTAACAGGACGGTTTTCTTCCTGTCGGACCTTCAGTTTCTTCTGCCGGCGGGGATAGTCTTGATCCACCACTGACTCTTGGACTTGTCGCCAGATTTTGTAAACTTTGGAAGACAGCCGTTGAGGGGACTGCTTCGGCTTTATTTTTGTGACATTCTCCACCGGTGGCAGAGATCTTTTCAATACGGCTGTAGGAGAGTTCCTACGCACCTTGTTCAGCAGCTCAAAACTGTTCCCGGTTGGGACAACAGCATTAACTTCCACCGTTGGAGCTGGTGGAGTTAACCCAGAGGGAGAGTTGCCCCTGGCCTTCCTTACTCGGCGCCAGTAGCGACGTCGAGCGTGTTGAGCCGTTGGTGTTGGTTTGGTGATGGCTTTGTCTTTTCCTCTGTCCAGGTGAGGGGTTGCTGCTGGCGTCAGCCTGTTGAAAACTGATGTCCATTGAGAAGCAGTATCCAATCGGTCGAAAACAAAAATTCTGAGCAGGGAAAGGAACCATATCGGGAACTGGAACAGCCCGTCTTGTAAAAACTGACCCTTTGATTGGAGAAGCCGCCTTGACGACTTCAGGGGTAGAGATGGCTATCTTCTTCGGAATAACCTTCTCCGGGATTGCAGGCTTCATCACGGGCCCATATGGACTTTGGCCCAATCTGGCGAAGACTGAGGCGCTGGAGCTGGACGACCCGTTGAGAGGGGCCACGGTAGTAGCAAGACGATTAAAGACCGACTTCTTGGGAGCTTCCGGTGTTGGCACAGGAGCGGTGAAGCTCGTTGGCGGGAGCATGGTCCCGAAAAACAATCCTGTGGTGGCTTGAGTGACCTGTTCCACCGGCATTGTGAACAAGGAGGCTGCTTGAGGCCCGTAGGCTATGCCTCCAGACGAGACAGAGCGCGAATTGCAGTTGCAGTTGGAGCACTTTACACAAGTGAATGCCATAGATCCTTCACTTTCTGCACCAAACCAAACGCCAAATCTTAGTACTTCGAAATCCAAGGGCAACCATTAACAAACCGCGATTCGTTCACGAACACGACACAAGAAGTGTGGAGTGGAAAGAGGAAAAGGTCCCACCGGGCGTGCCAGAATCTAGAATCCGTTCCCCTCCGAAAGATGGCAAGACAGACGTCTTGCCTGAGATTCGGGGCAGATGCTAATTGGTGCTATCCGTCCACCTCTCCGAAGATGCCAAGTTGATTTATGGCACCGTGTGTCGAAGGTTTAAACGGATGCAGCCGATGTAGCAGACTTCGTCAGATTCCCCCTCGCTTGAGGGGGTTTTGATTGTGGGGACGCTCTTCCCTGCAGGCGCAAGCCCCTGCAGTTAATTACGCTACCGCATCGCGGTAACAACTTTCTCCTTCTCCAGATGGTCATTTCTTGTCGTGGGTGTTTGTTTTGTGTTTGGTTGCCCGTGGATTGTATACGGAGACTAAGTTATGTTGTCGCCCATAGGGCGTGAACTAGTCCAAATCCGTATCTTTCTTAGATTTGGGTTTGGGGGTTGGGTTTATGGATACGTTAGCCTCATTTGAGACTAAGATCAACTTAAACGTATGTTAAGGATACGTTAGTCTAATTTTAGACTAAGATCAACTTAACAGGGTCGTTTAGATCCAACAAAAGAGCATTTGGTCTCTATTGTTTAGTTTAATGATATTGCGGTCGATAATTAGTTTAAGGACATTACGGTCCATTGTTAGTTTAAAGACATCGTGGTCGATTGTTAGTTTAAAGATATCGCGGTCGAGGTTAAGGACATCATAGTCCGTGGATTTAAGAACTCCACAGTCCGTTGTTAGTTTAAAGATATCGCGGTCGAGATTAAGGACATCATAGTCCATGGGTTTAAGGACCCCACAGTCCAATGTTAGTTTAAAGACATCGCGGTCGAGGTTAAGGACATCATAGTCCATGGGTTTAAGGACTCCACAGTCCGTTGTTAGTTTTAAGACATCATGGTCGAGGTTAAGGACATCATAGTCCATGAGTTTAAGGACCCCACAGTCCAGTGTTAGTTTTAAGACATCACGGTCGAGGTTAAGGACATCATAGTCCATGAGTTTAAAGACCCCACAGTCCGTAGTTTAGAGACATCATAGTCTATGAAATTTGTGGTTGTCGGGACTCGTCACCTCTTTGAAGACGTTGAGGAATTACAACGACAAATATCAAAGGAGTGAAGAGATATACCATTGAACCAAGATGGATTAAATGATCTGTAGTCCGATTTGGAACTAAGATCAATTAATTATATTATGAGCATATTGGCTCAGTTGAGTCTGAGTTGAGGACTTATGGCCAACTTGGGCTAAGTCCAATTAAGTTTGAAGTATTGGCCCTCTGTTGGACCATTAGACATTTGTCTGGTTTCAGCCCACATTATTTAGCAATGCTAAACAAGAGTTTGAGGGCTTTGGCAATATTTTTTTCTATCTTTAATTGAGCAGTGAACATTATAGCTCTGACTTACTCAATTTTGAATAGGAGGCTTTGCCTCTGAAAGATTAACCAATTTGGTTAAAAATAGTGTTAAACACTAGAGAAAATAGTGTTAAACACTGGAAATATATCCATCAAATTAGTGTTAAATACTAAAAAATAATCAGTGTTAAACACTGGAAATATAATTCTCAATTTAGTGTTAGACACTAGAAAGTAACAGTGTTAAACACTGGAAATGGGGTTCTCAAATTAGTGTTAAGCACTAAAAATAAAGTTCTCGAATTAATGTTAAACATTAAAGAAAAAAGGGGTCATGTGGGGACACGTGAGGGCGCCCAGAGGTGGGACCAGATCCCTTTACTTCGTTCTGCAATTAAGTGTTAAACACTTTTTTATATTTTTTTATTTTCGAGCATCACGTGTTGGCACGTGATGGAGATCTGTGCGCCAATTGTTAAAGCATTTGCTAAGGGGTCACGTGGTATCACGTGAGAGCGCCCAAAGCCTTCATTTCCTTTGCTTTTCCTTTCTGTGTTTTGTAAGTCACGTGGGAACACGTGAGGCGTTGCCTCAGAACTTTTTCCTTTTTGTTTTTCTTGGGGATCTTTTCAGGGGTCACGTGGGGCCACGCGACCTTAGTTCTTTGCATGCATGAAGATCTTTTAAGTCTCTTTATTTTATTTTGAGAATTAAATTCTCTGTAGGGTTAAACCCTGATCATGATTTTGGAGGAATTAAATTCCTATTATGAAAGAATTAAATTCTTATATAGGGTTAAACCCTAATTTCTTTAGAGGAATTAAATTCCTATTAATCTGAAAGAATTAAATTCTCAATTAGGGTTAAACCTTAGTTTTGTCCATCTTGAAGGAATTAAATTCCTATAATTTTAGGAGAATTGAATTCTCATATAGGGTTAAACCCTAGTTTCATCTTGAAGGAATTAAATTCCTGTGAGTTTGGGAGAATTAAATTCTCATATAGGGTCAAACCCTAATTTTGTTTTGGGAGAATTAAATTCTCTAAACTCAATTCCCCCTCTAAGTTTTGGATCTGCATGGCAGGATCTCAACCCGATAAGAATTAAATTCTCAACTTATGGGGAGATGTGCTTCTGCAGATCTTCAACTAGAGGAAGAACTAAGTTCTTTTGTGCAGAAGAGTTAAACTCTTAGATTTGAGAATTAAATTCTCTGTTTGAAGTTTTGATCCCCTTTCTTTTCTCACCAAGGGTTTTCTTTGTTGATAATTAAATTCTCCTTTCTTTTCTCTCTGAAATTTCAAGATTCCAAAACTTTCTCTTTTTTTCTCTTCTCTTGGCTCCTATTTATAGGAGAAGGAAAAGAATCAATTTGTTTAGTAAATCTTTCATTGAAAGATTTTATTTGTTTTCATAATTAATATGATCCTTTAGATCATTTAGTGAATTTTATTCACCGTTGGATTTTAAAACCAAAGATATTCTGTTTGTTATTTTCGGTGAGATTTAGGGGAAATCTTTCCTTGTCTAAGATTTTTTCCATAAATTAGTGATTTTTAATCACCCTTGGATCTTTAATCCAACGATCCCCATAATCTTTTTCCATTTGGAAAGATTTAAAAGCTTTTAGAATTTAATTCTATTAAACTGTAAGGCTTTCGAAGCCAGTCACGTGCTGACACGTGACCCTTGATCACGTGTGAGCACGTGACCCCCAATCGGTTCCCCTTCAGCCGTTTGTTTTTATTTCTATCATGTGTCAACACGTGACCATTGGTCATGTGTGAGCACGTGACCCCCAATTGGGTCCTCCTTCAGCCATTTGTTTTTATTTCTATCACGTGTCAACACATGACCATTGGTCACGTGTGAGTACGTGACCCCCAATTGGGTTCTCCTTCAGCCGTTTGTTTTTATTTCTATTTTAACTATCACGTGTCAACACGTGATCATTGGTTACGTGTGAGCACATGATACCTCATTGAGGTAATTTCTGATTTTTAATCAGGGAACAGTGCATAGCATATTTGCTCATAACTTTTAATCCCGGATGAATTATGAAGCCCATAATATATCAAATCGAAAGATTTTTCGAGACGCTTTTAATACCATCATAATTTATCCATTTCTAAGTCAGGAGTTTGTCAAAAAACAGCCTGGAAAATACTGGTTCGTATTTTCTTAAGCGTATCACTGCCATTTGATACCTTGGGCTCTTTTGCGCAGAAATTTTTGACGGGAACAAGGATGACCGAGCAGGGTAGCTGCTCGGTCGCCTCTTGGCGAGGGCTTTGATGCTTAGCGCGGGAGGGGCCATAAGAGACCTGCTCAGGATGGGCCAAGCAGGGTTGCTGCTCGGTGGCCTCTTGGCGAGAGCTTCGATCCTTAGCGGGAGAGCACAGAGAGGCATGCTAAGGAAGGACCAAGCAGGGTTGCTGCTCGGTTTCCTCTTAGCGAGGGCTTTGATCCTTGGCGTTGGGAGGGGCCGTAAGAGGCCTGCTAAGGATGGGCCAAGCAGGCTTCCAGTTGGATCTCTCTCTCGGTCCAAGTTTTTACCTCGATCATGGTCTTAGGTTGCGCTAATGCAAAGAAGCGGAGCCACTCCTTGTGCCTAAGACCCGATCTCAGAGCTGTGACGCCAGTCTCGTCCAGAATGGATGAGCGTGGCTGGGAAAGCTCGGAATTGCGCGGCATCAGAGTTGCCCGACGAGTCATTGACATCCCGGCTGTGAACGCGTCCAAGTGGTCCCTCGGGTCTGACTTCCCATCGAAGAGCGAGACCTTTGGGGGCTTGTTCCGGGAGGAGACATGGACGGCGAGCAGCTCTTCGATGAAGGGTTTTGTGAGCGAGTCTGCTGCGTACTTAGCCCCGTCGCTCGAACGATGACCTTTCCGATGCATGCCTTCGATCTTCTTTTCAAGGGCGTCGAGTCGGCCGTGGTATCCCAATGATTCGGCACAGTCTGATCCTTGGCCTCTGCTGTTGGAGACCTGTGTCTGGCCGCAGCTCCGGTTCCTTTCGATGAGGTTCCTTAGGTCCCCTGGCGAGGTAGTTTTTGAGCTGCCGTGACGAGTCCCGTCCGCGTGACCCCATCGAGGGAGGGGGTGTCGATCATGCCTAGGAGCAGGCGAGCTTACCGACATCTCCTCGGGAGGGACAGGGGCGCGATGCGGCTCGGGGAGAGGCGCTCTGGCGACGGACCTCGGTGTTGAACTGTGGGGCGCCTAGCGGGTCATAGAATATGTTGGCCTGGGAGATCTGCGGCCGTGGGAGGCAGCGAGGCGGTGGTCGGTGGTGTCAATGCGAGCAGAGTCTTCTTTCCCTCTGTAGGGGTCCCGGTCCCGAGATGGGTGAGCGGCGACCTGGGGACCTTGCCCTGCCGTTCACGGACGAGCGCATCCACGACGGATGCTAGTCGATCTATCCGATCGGCTAGGGCGTTGATGGCATTCGGGGGAGGAGATTCGTCCGCGCCTCCGTTGTGGGGGAGGCGGCGGCTAGTGCTTGGATCGTCGCGGTGATCGCTCGCCATTGAGTTGAGATCGGAAGATGAACTTTGTTGAGTGGAATCAAGAATTTTCCCACAGACGGCGCCAACTGATGGAGGTCTGGATCTCCTTCAGATATTATCTTCTGTTGATCTGCTGTTAGTGCTGATGGATGGCTGAGATTGAGTTGGAGGGTTGACTCCTGAAGTGTGTGGATCTCAATAGGTTTTGAGTGGTTGTGGCCGAGCTACCTGCAAAGAAGTCCCGGGGTGGTTGTGCCACCGAGGACCCTCCGACGATCAAGTTAGACCGGATATTTTAGAAGAGTAACGGCCTTGTGGAGTCAAAATTGCTTACCTCGATCGTCTGAGAAAGGGGTTTATATAGCGGCAGCAATAGGTAGGCTGGCGCGAGAATCACGCCGGCCATTAAGCCCCTGGCGTCACGCCCGTGTGATAGGCGGGATCCCGCATTAATGACGAGACAGGCTCGTTAATGAGGGATCGTGATGGCGTGGAACGCGGGATCGTGGGCGGCGAATATCTCGCGCATAGAGAGATTCGCGAAGCCGTGGCGGAGGCGCCTGTGATCAGTGCTGTGGGTCGGTCTGGGTGAGACTGAGGAAGGTGAGCTCGGCGGGAGGCTCGGGCACGAGTAGGAGGCCGAGGTGTCTTGGTTCTGTGATAGCTCAGAGGCGAGCCGGGAAGGCGAGGAAGTTCAGCCCGAAGGATGGCTCGGAGGCGAGCCGGGAGGGCGAGGAAGCCCAGCCCGAAGGAAGGCTCGGAGGTGAGCCGGATGGCCGAGGAAGCCCGGGTCTGTGATAGCTCGGAGTAGAGCAAAGAGACGGTTGGTTTGCTGAAGTGCTCGGGGGCAAAGAGTGGGGTGCAAGCTCAGAGACAGAGTTTGAGGGAAACCCCCACTGTAGCACACTGGTTCCCCTTCCGTGGCCCTCAAGAGCCTAACTGGCTTACGCATGTGACACGTCATCCGCCACGTGTCATGATATAAGAAATTACCGTTATTGAGCATCATCACAATCTTTTCATGTAAAATGCATCGAACCTATGCAAAACACTGATCAGGATTTCTTTCATCACTTAAGTTGTGATTTCTAGTTCTGGCTAATTCCATATGACAAACTTGAAGCCCATATTACTGGCTAAGTTTACATGCCATTTCGTTTTGGAATATTTGGAAATAGTGCCCTAAGATCGTAATTAATTACCCTATTTCTGAACTATGGCTATATTGTCATTCTTACGCTCAGACGATAATTAATTAACAAGAAATTAGAGGATTTGATTAGCACCTATTATGCTAGTTTTAGTTTCTTCAGTTGGTGAATGTTTATGGCCGTCCATTTTCTCGTCGTAAATTCTCTAGTGTAGAAACTGCATCTTACACTCATTGCTTCGTTTACATAGTTGATCATAAATGAGAGTATCCTCAGTCATTGTAATCACCAATAGAAAATCCCACTGCAACTGTAAACTTGAAGAAATACGCAACCTGTTGCTGCTCTTTCTTGGTGTAACGTACAAAGCAATTAACCCCCGCAACCCCAATTTAATTCGAGTCCTTGAGCTCTTAATTCAAGCAATTAACTCCCCACTTTCACAACAAGTAGTAGGTTCAAAAACTTATGCTAGATGAAATATTATGGGGTAGTTTTATAGCTACCACATGTGTTTGATTTCACTCTTACTAGGCATTATTCCATTTCATCGAGAAACGAAGCAACGAGGGAAAGTTGAAGAAAATAAATTAAATGAGGTTTTACCCCTTACCCTTTTTTCTGTCGGACGACTCGGACCAATCATAGCTTGAGCTGAAGTAATCCTATACTTCCTTTCATTATATTGAAATGGTGGTTATTTTGTTCGGGGTGCGAGAGAATTTAAAAACATGAGTCGAGGAAGTCGTGCTCAAACAGAAGAGGAAAATTGTCGAAGAAATGTTTCTGATATGTAATAATGGAAGGTTGAGGTTAGTATGAAAAAGCATATGGTATTATATATGGAGAAGTGCATCATATATCTATATATATATAGCATGTATATTATAACATTAGTCGAAAGCAAAGCAACATTAACAAAGCCACAAAACAAACCTTTCAACACCCTTGCCATGAGACCAAAACAATCAACACCTTGACTGTTACATTACGCTACAGGATCTTTAGAGATGAGACAAGTGAAAAAAGAAGCAAAGAATTAAAATTTATATAGATTGGTTTCATCTTTCAAGGGCATTTGGAGTTTTTTCCAGGACCTCCATAGTAGAAATAAGTACCCCATTCTGAACTAGACGAGCTCTTTATATTATAGCAGTTGATGTTCTCAGCAAGAGTAGTAACCGACTGTACTGAGCTTAAGCTATTGTCCGAATCGACAACCTCCAGGTTCCGGAAATAGCTTGCATGGCTAAATCCATCATCGGCGAAATGGCCTGAGCCCATTTGAGTCGACGTGTGCTTGCCATTTGCACGTGTATTTACGACTTCCCCGCCCCATTCGACCATCGTGGCTCGATCGGCTAGGTGCGTGAAGAGCTCGGCAGGCCAGTATCCGACGAGGGCCCCGTCACCGAAGCCCATCCACCAGTGTCCGATCTTCGGATCCTGTTGTACAATTTTCAGGTTAATTTTGCTAAGAAATTCGACGTGTGCTTGCTCGGTAAATTACAAGAAGCTACTAAAATTCTCCATACCAAATAGACTATCAAATTTCGTATCTTCTCCCATTGTCGATATCAAATTAGAAGGTTAAACTGGATCTTAGAACTTACCTTCCAGATGAGAATAGTAATGTCGAACTGGCTTCCCGAGCCAGACGAGATCGGAGATATGGAAGCTCCGATAGCGATCTTATTGTTGGTCTGCACAAACCCTGAACAAAGAAGATTGTAGCATCCTGTAGCTTGATACGCATCACTCTGCATCAACACACCATATAATATTTAAGGATTAGTAGTTAATGGTCTGTTCCTCGTCACTATGGCGCTCACCATAGCTTCCTTTGCATGCAGATAAGCATGCGAGCAGATAAAATATTACCTTTTTTTTGTTAAGCATCCATATCTGGATGAAATTTGATGTTTTGGGACTAAAATATATAACAATTTACAAGAATCATGATTGATTTTTTGGGATGATGATAAAAGTTTTGAGGAGAGAGGAGGTCTTACAGTCCAGTAGGTGAAGAGTCTGGGATTGCTGTCTCCATAAAGCTCAGGGCTGACCTGACTAGAAAGAAATACAAAGCTTCAGAAAACTACCATGATTTATTGTGCCCTCCCTTTTCACCTACAAATGTGAATTTTTTTGATGGCATTCTGAATTTGTGTGTCCATTAAATCCATTGAATGTGTGGGGAGAGTGCTTGAGTGTGTCTAGGGTGCAGAAGTCTTTTTGATTGTAAAGATAACTTTTTCAGATGTTAGCTTTTGAGTACGTACTTATGCTGTTGATATGAGATTGTCTCCGATATCGTTTTGGCAACTGTTCGCTTTGTAGTTGGAGCCACATGCATGCAGTTTATTATAGGGTTAACTGCTAAATAACAATGTTTCACCTACCTTGCACTTATTTACCTTATTGATTTTTCCGTTGCACTCAGATACCCTAAAATACAAATCTTATGGATTAATGGTTTGTACTTTAGAATATCTGAGTGCAGCTAAAAAATCAATAAAGTATATAAATGCAAAGTAGGTGAAATATTTGGGTATTATTTAGCAATTAACCCTTTATTATATTCATGCTTAAAATTTAACATTCTGGTAAAATCGTAGGAAGAGTGCACAACTGTAGTTAGAGCGAAATTAAGATTAGGTTCTGAAACATATACTTTGGTATTTGCACATGAATTTAATGATAGAATGCTATTCTATTTGTAATGAAACATTCAGCATGAAGTTGAAATGGAATGCATGTTCGAATGCTTCAAGCCAAAGCAAACAATCATGAAAGGTTATTAGAAATGCAAAAGGAAATGAGAAAAGAAAAGACCAATTGGCATCACTAATAAGAAATTGTCAAGAAATTCTTTTTCATTGTTCATTTTTGGTTTCTTCTGTTTGTGTGCATGCTTATAGTTTCATTCTCTCTCTTTTATGTATGAAAATGATGTATCATAGAAAAGGCATCATTTGGTGAGAAAAGCTAGTCATAGCCATGAATTAGATTTGGGGCCTGAAAATTTTGAACAGAAATGATTTTGGGGGCATCAGCAAGGGGTCTCTTTTTATAGTTTATATTGCACTTATGATCCAAAATGAGGCAACTCATGAGAGCGTGGCCTCCCTAATTATCTCCACTAATTGGTGGTTTAATTGTTATTTACATTTTCTATATTTAATTAAAATATTTGTTAATAATGTAATTAAAATAAATGATGAACAACATGTGCCTCTTTTTTCTTTTTTCTTTTTATAATCTGAGGATGCAATCAAAGTTTCACAACTGCTAGCTCCCAGCTTGCAATGAGGCACATGACATTAAATTTGGTGCAAGCTGAGTACCACATTTAAGTGTTGACAATTAAGCTTGTCAACTACCCCAAGCTACATTTAAATAATTAGTTGGATACATTATATTTTTCCAACCTCATTCTTCAAGGGCATCATTACTCTTCATCTTATCGTTTATTCAGATTACAACTATTATTATTTTGAAAACATATATTTGGTAAATATAATGTATGGTGTTAGTGCTTAATTTTAGTAGTTTTAGTTGCAAATGCGCTCGACTCAAGCACATCTAAAGCAATTTGTCCGTGAGTAACCCCTAGAAATCTTACATGAAATCAATAAAATTTGATTATAAGGAGCAAAGTTTTACTGCAAAAGCTTAGATGTACTTGGTGCACGATGAGATTACGAAGAGGCACCTACCTGCCAACCAGCTTCAATGCTATTGAGATCAGATCCATCAAAAGAGCCAGAGAGCACCCAAATCTGAGATAGACTAAATTCATTACCCTCTTGAATGGATGGATCCCATACATTGATTGTTGCCTTGGCTCCATACACTTCTTGTGATGTCCCAGTATATGCAATTGCATGCTGCATATATAGTCAATTAAATTAGTAGGAGTAATTAGGGTTGGCTATATATATAAACCCCTTCATTTCATTCTGCTTCGTAAAAGACCATCTCCTCGGTAAAATTAACTAACATTTAACGTAAAATAAACCAGAAAAAGGAAAAAGGGAAAAGGAAAAGGGAAAGGAAATCAGTAAGTTAGATATAACACATATATATAAACCATCTCTATTTTTCCATATATGTTAAACTTTCCCTAAGCTTTCCAAAAATGGAAATAGGAACTTTAACCAAAATATTAGTTCTAAAAGTAATCAAGTCCTTTTTACGTGTCTTTTTAAGGATATTGTTGCATATCTTTTCTAGCTTCACTTCCCTAATTAGCTTCCTATGACCTTTCTTTAATTCTTTATTAATTGAATAAAAAACAAAAAGATATTTTAATAGAATGGAAAAAAGGAAAAGGAAAACATGCATACATGAAGCAAACTTAAAAAGTACAAAGAAATAGAGCCATGATAACTTCCTTCACTAATATTCATTGAATGCCTTTTAAGTGTGCATTCAATGAATACAACTCTCCACACCTTTCACTTGTCCAAATGCCCAAGCAAAGGAAACTCCCTATTGGGATTTGAGGGGAAACAAATGTAAAGAAATCCATCCATTTCTCTTTCTTGCAATAGAAAATGGCACTCTCATTTATCACACTTTCCCACATCTTTATTGTTGTTTCTCACTCATCATTTGAAAAAAAAATGCAAATGAAGCTGCCTAAACTTAAGGGCAGACAACCATCATCATAAATAATAAATAAAATGGATCTCACTTCTTTCCTCCTCTATTCTAGTACTAGTTTATTGCAAGTAGACTTTTTTGAATGGCTCTTTGGATGTTCCTTCATTTTCTTCTCTCTCTCTCTCACACATCTATATAACACACACACACACACACACACACACACACACACCAAGCCTCTCAAATTAAGAATATTTTTTAAGGAAGAAAGAAATGAAAAGACTTTTTTTATAAAAGAAGAAGAAGAAGAAGAAAATAAAATTACAAGATCACTGAAAATATGTTAAACAATGATGCAATTTATTTAGTTTATGATGAATTGTTCAGTGTTCAAGATGCAATAATCCAAAGACGGATAAAGGGAAAAAATGCGACTCCAAACCACTTTCAAATATTTTTTAACATCTTACAACACTTTGCCTCCTTTGTAAGAAATACATATTATGAGATCACTAAATTCAAAATGGGAGATTGCCGGTTCGACTCACGAAAGGATGACATTCAAAAGAAAGAAAGAAAACCTTATTCATATTCTCGACAAATAAAACATAAAAACAATAAAACGTAAAAACCTATTTTTTTTTTGTGGATAATCATCGGTGTTCGTTGTTCATTGAAGATCGGTTATGAAATGCAAAAGTTCTAATATGTTTACAAAAGAAAATACTCTCTTGTTAATTACCTCATGGCCATTGCCACTAACAACATCAGGGGCATCAAAGGATGTCTTTGTTAATGTTGACATTGGCATCCTAAGCTTCTTCTTTCCATAATGATACAAAGACTTGGCTCTCAACACATCATCTACCGTATTTCTACGTATCGGTACCGTATCTTCCGGGCATTGCCCTACATCATGCCAGGCTTGCCATGCCCCTCTCGTCGTATCCGTATAATTCTCCATTACCACCCTTCCATCTTTGTACCTAGGCATCTCAGGAGCCTCCATCTATTTCATTAAAAAATAAATGGAAATCATCAATTTTATCAAATTTCAGATGGACATAAACCATATAATTACAAATATTAATATCAAAACCTAAATTTTTAAGTGAACCTGAATCTTGTGGTCCATCAGAAGTGGATGATCTAATGCGGGTTGTTTATGCCGATGAACGCAGTCGATGATATCACCATCCGGGCTCTGCACAAAATCAAGTTGAAACAAAACCGCGGTTAGTTTGTATGCAGAATAATGACTATGTATAATATATGTGAGACTAAATATCAATTAATTATTAGACCTTCAAAACAAAGCAGCTAATATAACTAATTTTATGAAAGAACAATTAATACATCAAATAAAATATCAACACATCACCGCTACTGATTTTGTTATGCATGTACGTTTTCGTCAAACGACAAAATTAAAATCGTTTACACAGCTGTTAACTTCAAACATCAAAATTATTTAAAACGCCTCAATAGACCTTTTACAATTCTAAGAAAATATTTATATATATATTGCACATATATATATTATGTAATTTATACCTTGATTGATGTTATAGAAGGCTTGTTGATCTTGTCCAAGTGCCTTTGAATCCTGGCGAGGCGAAGCGACGAGACTCTCTTTGTGTACTTGAGAGCCAAAGCTCCATTGGCAACCAAAGATAGAAGAGAAAGAAGAAGTAGGATTCTAAGTTTGAAAATGATTTTTGCCATATGCATATGTTTTAGTGCCCAAGAGACAAGAGAAAGACAAATTAAGTGCTTCTTCCTTTCTTAATTTCTTTTAGAGCTGCTAGCTATATGGAGTAAATAAAGAGAGCAACCAACACATGAATCAGAGCCACCAAAGCTTGGAAAATGACATGACACTATCTATCTATAATTTTCCTTTTTATTGGTGGGAGATGTATCAAAGGGAGAAAGTGGAGCATGGCTCAAACATATATGAACACCGTCTCTCTATCAACTTTCAACCTTTTGGCTCTCTCTCTCTCTAGCTAGCTAGCTTAATTTGAGAGTTGGTTTCTTAATTTCTCTTTGCAGTTGAGAGAGAGAGAGAGAGAGAGTTAAATGAGGGAGATGAATCATGAAGAAGAAAGAGTGTTAAAGGTTTGACCTACCAAACGCTACAGGACTTTAATGAGAAACTTGAATATGGGTCCCCCCACCCCCACACACATCTATGCACCCATATTTTGGAGATTGTACTTGCAACCTCTCACGTCGGAAAGAAAATAGATACCAACTAAGTTGGTATTTTTGAAGTTACGTAGCAAAGACTGAGCATGAATTACTTCACAAACCAAAGCAGTTTAGAGAGATGCATAAACAAACATATATTAGTAATACAGGTAACTTTTTTTAAAATGATAATTGATAAATATTAAAATATTTTAAATTGTAGCTCGCAGAGTAATCAGATTGGTTATGTGAAAAGAATCGATCGGTCATTCTGGCAAATGATATGTTGCACATATATTGATATGTTAAGTGAGACTGTTAAAAAAGGGACATCAGATTTGATCATATATATACTTGATAGAAAATGAGAACAGAATGGATTTGCCAAACCCTTATTTGATAAATCCACACCAAAAGCTGTGTATAGACAAAATTAACCATGACTGCAAAACCTTTGATTTTGTCTTTTTATGTTTTCATTTCTCTTGATCCCGATTCGGATCTTGTTCATGGCGTTGATGTAACACTACCTCGTGTTGATCGTAGAATGCTCATCGTTAGCAAGGTCACGAAAATCTGCTGTCTCACACAAAGATCGACAACGCGGACGAGCTCCTCTGTCATGCATGTTACCGAGAACCTCCTGCGATGAGGTCGAGATGAGGACGTCGAGGTCTTCGTCGGGGAGTCGGTACTTGACGGTGCCGATCTTGGTCAATAGATCTGCTAAGGTAGAGGAACGCCGGGGTGAGAGGATCAGGTCAAAGGTGAGGACGAAGGTTGCTGGAAAGGTTGGGAAGGAAAAGGTGGAAGACAAGGAGATGGGGAGGGAGGGGATATGGCCGGTGAGGTTGAAGGAGGAGAGGTCGAGGGTGACGATGGGGCGGGTGAAGGGTCCCGGTCAGAAGAGGGACAATGGGATGCAATTTGGGGAGGAAATTAGTAGCTGATATAGATGGGGATAATTTTATCCATACACAAGTTTTGTTGTGGATTTATCAAATAAGGGTTTGACGATCGTCACCCTTTATTAATATAATGATGATCTATTTATAGAGGCACAAGAAATAGGAAACATTATATTCTAGAACATGAAATAAATCATTTCAGATTTGACCTACAAAATAAGGTAATAGATTTGCAAACGAATAGTCCCTGATCTTTACAACTTTAACAAGTTTATTTGTTATATAGAACAAAACATATCAAATTCAGCAAAATGATTTGGATATATAACAAAGACCAACATATTAAAAAAATTGAAAACGTTATGGTTAACAATAAAAAGAGCTTATCAAACATGACAGATACTAACCCTTAATTTAATTGTGCAGACGGTCCCAAGCAAAACCGAATGAAAATGTTAAATAAATTAATATAGCATTTTGTAAACATTTCAAGAGATATCGGGCACTTTTTGTCTAAAATTTTGAGACTTCTATGTAATTCAAACTTTGAGCATCTAAGCACTTCCCTCCTCAATTTTCTTTTTCATTTTCATTTTTTTTAACACCAAGTTGGATGTGGGCCTTTTTTTTTGTGAATTGTTTAACTATTGGGTTTTGTTGGAGTTTGTGATGGAGAAAGTGAGGAAACTCGAGCTTTGAATTCGATTTGAGGATCTCAATGAAGAGGAGAGGCTTCTATTCTCTTTGCTTTTGGCTTTTATAATTTAATTTTCTTGTGTATTTGGCGTTTTCCTAGCTCATGAGACTGCTGGAGCTGCAGTACATGAGTAATTAACAAAACGGAAAACTTTTAAGCTACATTTATAAGCCAATTTTCAAATTCTTAGAGCCAAATGTATACTTTATAAATTCAACTAGCTGTGCTAGCTGTTCTTTTAAGAACATTATCTTCGATCTCTGCCAAAAGTTTAAGCCTTATATATATATAAAATATTTTCAACAATTCATATGCTAATGTCACTCAAAACATAAAAATAAAAACACATAGAACTAAGTTATGATTGAATATTGAAAAGTTTTAACATACACGAGTTTTAAGAAGAGCAACGCACGTAAGAAGGTGGCCGTTTATATAATTACCTTATATATGATACTATATCTATATATATAGGCAATTTATATAATTATCTTATGTATAATCGATTTAGCTTGAATCCACTCTAAATTAATAACAAATATAAATTGTCTTGGAAAGAGAGAGAAAACTACCTCTTTGTTTATTCATCATGAAGTATTTGTGAATCTTTTTTATTGGATTCTGTTCTCATGTCGCTTAGAAGGCACGAATGCTAGTAACCAATGCAAACTATTCAAATTTACGTAAAGAACTTTAAAGGTTAATTAAATTGGTAATTTATGCAGGTGAATAGTTTAAAAACAGGTATATAATACACTCAGCTCCATGCACCGGTTCAAATTAAATCTAAACCCAAGAAAATCATATTAATTTAAAAACTTATTGTTATATGTTTTGTAACTTATAATATCTCATATATATTTATAAACTTCATATCTAAAATATATATATATGAGAACGATTAACTTGTAAATGCTTTGGCATTTTTCTTAGCTTTTCAATATTTTTCTTGTCATAGCATACGAAGATCATGAAATTTTAAAAATCTCAAAAAATTCTTTGCTATTCGGTTTTTCACTATAAGAAAATCACGAAATGTACAAAACTTTCAATTTTTAACATTTTGCAAGCTACAACATACGAATATGTGACGAAATTTTAACAATCTCAAAATTTTTGTTGTTCAGTTTTTTAATATTTTGCTTGATATAGCACAAGAAAATCATGAAATTTTCAAAAATAAAATATTTTCTTTTTTATTTGGTTATTCAGTATTCATTATATCTTGAAAATCTTTTTAAAAATTCAATGTTATATATGAACACGAAAATCAAGAAAATTTCCAAAATCTTCAAAATTTTCCGTGTTCTTTGGATATTTTAATATTTTAAAATTTTCCGTTTTCTTTTGAACTTTTAATATTTTGTATGCTCTCGCACATGACAATCTAAAAATTTACAAAAGTTCTAAAATTATTTGTTTTTTTCTCAAATTTACAACATTTTGCATGCTACCATACGGAAATTGCATAATTTTTAAAAATCTCAAACATTTCCGTTCTCTTCCGTTTTTCAATTTCACATGAAAATCACGAAGTTTTCAAAATCCTTTTTTTGTCAATATTTTTCGATTTTTCAATATTTTACATGCTATATAGTGTTGGATATGTATGCCCTAGAAACCATTATTGTATATGTATATATGTAGATACTGGGGATATGTATGTACAAAACGATCTTACTCAGTTATATAGTATATTATTTCAATTGTTTTTATCATGATATGTGCATTTGTTTTTATTGATGCTTTATCCAGCTTGCACATATTGATAAAGATTTGATATAGTAGTATACTTTTATAATTTGACTTTATCTTAACATGGCATATGTTATACACGTTATTATATATTGCAGTTACATGTTGATAAAGCCCGTAGGATCTTACTTGACTACCTGCGTTGTGATAGCGATCATATTTGTGGGAGCTGGGTAGTCTATAAACACATTCTTAAATGTCCCAAGTCGCAGGAGTATCGAGATCGAGCATCGATACTCCTGAGTAGACTTGCGTGTACGTTTCTAGACCCCGACAAGGGACGGTTGTAACAACCTAGTTCATTTATATCAATTCCAGTTCTTGTATTTTCTTAATTGTGGTATTTTTCCTGATTAATCGTGTTTTGGGTACGAATAGTATTTTACATTTTACATTGCATTCGACCCGACCGGCTTGCTTGAAACTTATTTGATTCATATTTATGAATTATCTTGACTTGTTATATAAACATGTGCATTTCATGTATACTGCATACTGGCATTTCATCTGGTATTGCATCTTTTACCATATAACATTTTAAGTCACAGAAAAGATTTTAAAATTACATAACATGGCTTGCATGATACCCCTAACCCCGTGGTAGCATCCGCGCATCTTGTTCTCGCCCCATTCAGTGAAACAGACGTGTTTGGATGGCTACGCGCACGTACGTGCATCCGTTCTTGGGGGTATGAATTTTCATTACCTGAGTATTCATTTTGAATTTTGAAAGTCGTATGTATTTTTCATATTTTAAATATGAATTTTTAGACCCGACCCGGACGTGTTTTGGAATATTTTTGTATCCCGCCAAAATTCAATTTATTTAAATTTTAAAATTTCATTCTAATATTTTTATCGGTTCATAAAATTTTAATTAACTAACTAAAAAAAATATTTTTAAAAACTAATCCTAACAACTCCAACTCTCTCCCTCTGTCTCGTGGCCCCCACTCTCTCTCTCTCTTTCTTCTTCTCTTTCTCTCTCTTCCCTCGCGCTGTCTCTTTCTCTCTTTCCCCCACAAAATGACGATTTTCTTTCTCTTCACTGTTCATTATCTCTCTCTCTCCTCTCGATCTCTCTCATTCTCTCTCTCTCTCTCTCAGATCCTCTCTCTTCTCTCGATCTCTCTCTCCTCTCTCTTTCAGATTATCTCTATCTCTCTCCGTATATATTTTAACTCCTTCTTCCTTTCTCCTCATTTCTTTTTTCTGCGCGAGAACCCTAGCTCCCGCCTCTCTCGCACTCACCATCGTCGACCTCTCCTTCTCTCCACCACCTCATCTTCATCCTCTCCTCTCTCACCTTCCTCCTACTCCTCTTCTCCCTCTCCCCTTCTCAGAGCCTAGGACCCGAGTACCTCGGCCACCCTGCACACCCGCTCCACCGCCGGCGAGATCACCACAGTTGGTCTCGTCATCACCGACCACAGTACAACCCAGTGAGCAATCCCTCTTCTTCTCATTCTTCTTCTTCCTCTTTCTTTTCTTCTCTTTCTTTCTTTCTTTTCTTTTCTTTTCTTAATTCTTGATTTCTGTAGTTCGCCGGAGCCGTGACGACACCGACGATCTAGACGACCCAGCGAACGTGCCTTGACTGCGTGATCACCCTCGGGTGTTATTTGGACCCGTTCCGTGTACCGTGCGCGCGTCGCGACATTTCGCCGACGAAGGACGTTCCGTACACATCCGTTTCACATTCCGTCTAGGTGAGTTAATCTTGCTACATACTATATAACTCATTATATACCTATTTAAATAAATATCATACCTGTATTTTAAATCTAGTATCCCATGTTTCATATTACAGCTTTTCGATGTTCCATTTGCATCCATTTATATCATTACAGATCTAGGTCATGAAAACCTATCTTGTTACATACTAGATTACAATATACTGCATCCATATCAATATTTACATCACATATTGCTTAGTTGTACATCCCACATTACCATTTCACAATTTTACTGATTTCGGATACCCGTTTGCATCCATCTCATTTAAAATATATATAATTGCATCCATAAAGCACATTAATACATAACACTGTAATATTGACACCCCATATTTAATAAAGTGCATCCTAATTAGTATTGGAACTATAAATGTAACCCTAATCGATAATTGTGCATACATATCTTTGAATGTATATCTATTTGCATATCATATCATATTATTCCATTTTATTGTTATATTAGTACTCCATACTTGATTTTGTGTATCCATACTTATTACAGTTTGATTATGCGCACCCACTCGACACTTGTGCACTACCTGACATGACCTGATACACCACTACTGACATGACTTGATACCTGTGCACTACTTGACATGACTTGATACATGTACACCGCCTGTCATGACCTGATGTACCACAGCTTGACATATTACCTGTTCTTGTTACTAATGCTGACAATCTTGATATGTTGTCCCTACGGACATTTCCTATTGTCTATACAGATAAACCTGTACCTGCTTGATCCTGTGTTGGCATTAATCTCAGATTTATCAATACCTGACTTACACACATAACTTGGGGGTATGGGGAAATCAAGAATGTATCCGAACGTAACTCAAAGAGTTATTACATCTTGTTACCGTGTTCCCGTGGGGTTGAACGGGACATAGACTCACAGTCTATTACATCGTGTTACCGTGGTCCCGTGGGGTTGAACGGGACATAGATTTACAGTCTATCATATCTTGTTACCGTGGTCCCGTGGGGTTGAACGGGGCATAGACCAATGGGTTACGATGAGGATTACATTAATTGATTTTGAATGACTTTAGAGTAGATAGCCCTATAGCACAGTTTAGACTAGTCACTGCACTTCACCTGTTTATATCCTGTTCACTGATCTATATTCATGTTACGTTTTACTCGTTACTGAGGACTTGTTACTGTTCATACTTCATGCCTGCATATTTCATTATATCCTGCTTGCCTTAAATTATTGATATTATGACGCACTGACGTCTGGGTTTTGCATGGCCCAGATCCCTTGTCCTTATCACAGGCTGTCTAGGAGTACTTTGATCAACAGGCCGAGCGGTGATGACCTGTTATTAGTTTAGTTTCATTTCAGTATTTTCATTCCTGATGTGAGCCCGCATTATGGGACGTACATTCCAGTTATTATTGTATTGGATCTTTTTGCTTCCGCATTATTTTATTCTTGACTCATTTATTCTGGCTTATGGACATGTGTTAGATGGTTTATTATTGTTCTTGATATCTCTACAGCCGTAATGTGACTGTGGAGGGATATTTCCTATCCACAGATAGCATGGTTAGCTCTGTCACGTGCCTATCTTAGCGTACTCTGGGAAGCGGGGCGTGACAGGATTTGTTTGGTATCAGAGCCATATGATCTAGGTTAATCGGGTTTGATTCTTTTGTAGTTGGGTATTGGACCCAATACACGAATCAGAATACTCGTGATTAGGAACATATCCTGCCACTTACCATCTTGCCATTTTTTGAATCTTAACTTCCTCCTGATTCTTACCTTGACGATATGCAAACCTCTTTGCATCTCGACTTGAAACTTTGGTTTCCTATTGTTTATCTCTAGAATTTAGGCGACTTGGGTAGAGTTATGTGATTGTAGCTATGTACCGCGGCATGGTTACAATGCGGTACTCTATTTAAGTAACTTGGAGTTCTAGTCTTGATCCTTGATCTATATTTTGAATCTGTTATCATACTAATCCTTTCGGTGTTTTAGTTTCAGGAACATGGCAGACAGGAATCTGAAAACGTACCAGAGGCGCGTTGATGAAGCCGCTTTGCTTGGAGTAATTCGTGGGATGCTGGAGAACCAGAAACGGCAGACAGAGCTGAACCAGTAGCAAGCCGAAGCTTTTCAGGAAGGTTTGCGGACCGTCCAGCAGTCCGTAAACAATGTTGTGGCCAAACCAGTTGATCGTATGGGTACCGTGGCGGATTTCAGGAGACTTGGTCCGTCCGTCTTTACTGGTCTGGAAGAGCCGTTGCCAGCGGAGCAGTGGCTGGTTGATACGGAGAATTTGCTCGTTGCGGCACAGATCCCAGAGGACAAGAGAGTGGATGTGGTACGCATCCAATTAGTGGACTATGCCCGTGAATGGTGGATTGTGGAAGAGACCCGCTTGCCCAAGCCGATCAGTTTGGCGGATTTTTCGAAGAGTTTCTTAGGGAAGTTCTTCCCGCAGACTGCACGGGAGGAAATGGAAGAAAAGTTTATCAGTTTGAAGCAGAACGGCATACCTGTGGATGTACATGCAGCTGAGTGGACACAACTCAGTAGATTCGCTGGACCTTTGGTTGCCAACGATGCTGATAGGGTAAGGAGGTTCATGCACAGTTTGGATATGGACATCCAGAAGCAAATTATATCCCTGGGTTTGACCACTTTCTCGCAAGTGCTTACAGCGGCCCGAGAGCAGCAGAGCCTATCTATGAAGATTGGGGGTACGCAGCAGTACGGAAGCCAGCGTTTACACCAAACCGAGCGCATACACGCAGAGGTATTCCGGTGAATAGACACGGTGTTGTACCTATGAAGAAGCCCGTCGCAACCGTGCAGAAAGGAAGAACAGTATGCGACTACTGCCAACGATCGGGACACTTATGGAAGGATTGTCGAAGAAGACTTGGACTTTGCCTTGTTTGTGGATCGACTGATCATAACGTTGATACTTGTCCGTCGAACCTTCGATTGAAGGATGATGTTCAGAGACCACCGCAGAAGCAGTTTCAGGGGCAGAAGCAGTTGACTCAGGGACCCAATCAAGCTCGAGCATTTACCCTGACGGCTGAGAAAGCTAAGGCTTCAGAAGAAGTTGTTTCAGGTATCCTACTTGTTCATGGTTTTCCCGCATTAGCGTTATTCGATTCTGGTGCATCCCATTGTTTTATGTCGTCCAAGTTTATTGCTACACACTCAATTCCTTGCACGACCTTATCTAGTTGTTGGGACATACACACTGGGAATGGGAAGATCATAGCTAGTAGAAAATATAAGGATTATTCTGTTGTTATTTGCGGATGTGAGCTGTTTGCAGATTTCTTGGTGATTGATACCGGCAGTTATGAAGTTGTCTTGGGAATGGATTTTCTCGGCACATTCCACGCTCACATTGATTGTCGGGCAAAGAAAGTGATTTTCCAGATTCCCGGACATCCGGAGTTTATCTTTACTGGAGGAAGCAGTTCTGTCGGGCCAGTCGAGTTTAGGGCTAGGCCGACAAATAATGTTCTTTCGTCGATAGAAGTTGATAAAGAAGAAGCGCCAACGGTAGTTCGAGATTTCATGGACGTGTTCGAAGACATCTCGGGTTTACCACCAAAACGAGATGTAGAGTTCACGATTGATCTTATTCCTGGTGCAGTGCCAATCTCTAGGGCGTACTATCCAATGGCACCAGTAAAGTTGGAAGAAATCAAGAAGCAGGTTACCGAATTACTTGAGAAGGGTTGGATTCGCAGCAGCAACTCACCTTGGGGAGCTCCAGTTCTTCTAGTCAAGAAGAAATATGGCACAAGGAGGATGTGCATTGATTATCGAGAATTAAACCGGGTGACTATTAAGAACAAATACCCGATCCCTCGCATTGGCGAATTATTCGAGCAGCTTAGTATCGCAAGGGTATTCTCGAAGCTGGATTTGCGATCCGGATATCATCAGGTCTGAGTTAAATTAGAAGATATTTGCAAGACGGCGTTCCGAACTCGGTATGGACATTACGAGTATTTAGTGATGACCTTCGGAGTAACGAATGCACCGGCGATATTTATGGACTTGATGAACCGAATCTTTTCACCATTCTTGGACCAGTTTATAGTGGTGTTCATTGATGATATTCCGGTCTACTCAAAGAGCATAAAAGGGCATGCAGAACACTTGAAGATCGCACTGCAGACATTGAGGCAAGAAAGATTGTATGCAAAGATGAGCAAGTGCGAGTTTTGGCTTGAAGAAGTGAAGTTTTTGGGGCATGTCGTGTCCGGAGATGGAATCGTCGTTGATTCTGAAAAGATTGCAGCAGTTCGAGATTGGCCGATTCCGAAGAACGTTGCAGAGATCAGAAGCTTTCTTGGACTTGTCGGGTACTACAGAAGGTTCGTGGAGAATTTTGCTCGTTTGGCTGAGCCTCTGACCAAGCTTACGCGTAAGGAAGTACCATTTGTGTGGACGGATAAGTGTGCGTCAGCTTTTGAGGCGTTGAAGCAGAGACTGTTAACCGCTCCTATTTTGACCGTACCAGACAGTTCCGGAGGATTGGTGATTCACAGCGACGCATCTGGGAAAGGTTTGAGATGTGTTTTGATACAGCATGGGAAGGTTATTAGCTTACGCATCAAGACAGTTAAAGACCCATGAGAAGAATTACTTAACTCATGATTTGGAGCTAGCAGCTGTGATTTTCGCTTTGAAAATTTGGAGACACTACTTATTGGGCGAAAGGGTCAAAGTATTCACAGATCACAAAAACCTAAAGTATGTGTTCACACAGAAGGAGCTTAATATGAGGCAGCTTAGATGGTTGGAGCTGATGGCTGACTACGATCTTGATCTTAAGTACCATCCGGGGAAAGTTAATGTTGTGCCGGATGCGCTTAGTCGGTTGCCAGCAATTCAGATGTTGACTGCACAGAAGAAACTTATCGAAGACTTTCGGAGATTCGATTTGGAGGTTGTGCTACCGCTTTCTTCGGGACAGTTGATGCAGCTGCAAGTACAATCGTCGTTGATCGAGAATATTAAAGCAGCGCAATTGCAGGACCCAAGATTGCGGAAGTTTCGAGAACAAGTTGAAGCTGGACTTCGAACGGACTTGTTGATTCATGAAGACGGTTCGTTGCGATATGGTAGTTGTTTGTGTGTGCTAAAAGGAAATATTCGCGAAGAAGTTATGAAGGAGGCGCACAGTTCAGCATATTCCGTACATTCAGGAGGCATGAAGATGTACCGAGATCTACGACAGCATTTCTGATGGGAAGGCATGAAACGGGAGATTGCCCGCTTTGAGCAAAGTGCTTGGTGTGTCAGCAAGTTAAGGCTGAATATCAAAGGGTTGCCGGTTTATTGCAACCACTTCTGATTCCTCAATGGAAGTGGAAACATATAACCATGGATTTCATGATGGCTTTACCGCGGAGTCCAAAGGACAACAATGCTGTTTGGGTGATTGTTGATCGATTGACCAAGGCAGCTCATTTCATACCATTTCGAGTTGGTCAATCAACGGAAGCATTGGCAGAACGGTATATGCAGGAGATTGTAAGATTGCATGGAGTACTTGTGAGCATCGTTTCTGATCGTGATACCCGATTTTTGTCGCACTTCTGGCGGAGCTTACAGGAAAGTTTGGGGACTCGATTGAAGTTTAGCACAGCTTATCATCCTCAAACAGATGGCCAGTCAGAGAGAACGATCCAAACTCTTGAAGACATGTTGAGAGCTTGCATGTTAGACTTCAAGGGTTCATGAGAGGATCATCTACATTTAGTGGAGTTTTCTTACAATAACAGTTTTCAGGAGACTATTCAGATGGCTCCATTCGAAGCATTATATGGTCGCAAGTGTCGTTCACCTGTTTGCTGGGACGATATTGGAGAACGAAGATTGTTGGGACCGGATTTGATCGTGCAAACAATTGAGAAAGTTAACACTATCCGGAATCATATGAAGGTAGCACAAGATCGGCAGAAGAGTTGGGCCGATACATCGAGAAGACCTCTAAAATTCGCTGTTGGTGATCTAGTATTCTTGAAGATATCACCGACTAGAGGAGTGATTCGTTTTGGGAGTCGAGGAATGCTTAGTCCTCGACTCGTTGGGCCTTTTGAAATTTTGGAGCGTGTTGGAGAAGTGGCGTATCGATTGGTTTTATCGCAATCTTTGGCGAATGTTCATGACGTGTTTCATGTATCTCAACTCCGTAAATATATTCGAGATGAAACACACGTACTGGATCATTCGGAGCTGACTGTATGAGAAGATTTAACTTTTGAGGAACGACCGATGTCGATTGTGGATCGAAGAGAAAGGGTTCTTAAGAACAAGGTTATCCCTCTCGTACTTGTTTCTTGGGGAAATCGCTCGCATGGAGAATCAACTTGGGAACGAGAAGATAAAATCCGGCAGAAGTTTCCACATCTATTCTTGTAGTTTCTTGATTGTTTATCCTTTCTTGTTCTTGGAATTTCGAGGACGAAATTCTTTTTGTAGTTGGGTATAATGTAACAACCTAGTTCATTTATACCAATTCTAGTTCTCATATTTTCTTAATTGTGGTATTTTTCCTGATTTATCGTGTTTTGTGTACGAATAGTATTTTACATTTTATATTGCATTCGATCCGACCCGCTTGCTTGAAACTTGTTTGATTCATGTTTATGAATTACCTTGACTTGTTACATAGATATGTGCATTTCATGTATACTGCATACTGGCATTTCATCTGGCATTGCATCTTTTACCATATAACATTTTAAGTCACAGAAAATATTTTAAAATTACATAATATGGCTTGCATGATGCCCCTAACTCCGTGGTAGCATCCGCGCATCTTGTTCTCGCACCATTCAGTGAAACGGACGTGTTTGGATGGCTACGCGCACGTACGTGCATCCGTTCTTGGGGGTATACATTTTCGTTAGCTGAGTATTCATTTTGAATTTTGAAAGTCGCATATATTTTTCATATTTTAAATCCGAATTTTTAGACCCGACCCGGGAGTGTTTTGGAATATTTTTGTATTCCGCCAAAATTCAATTTATTTAAATTTTAAAATTTCGTTCTAATATTTTTATCAGTTCATAAAATTTTAATTAACTAACTAAAAAAAATATTTTTAAAAACTAATCCTAACAACTCCAGCTCTCTCCCTCTGTCTCGTGGCCCCCACTCCCTCTCTCTTTCTTCTTCGCTTTCTCTGTGTTCCCCCGCGCTATCTCTTTCTCTCCCCCCCCCCCACAAAACGACGATTTTCTTTCTCCTCACTGTTCATTATCTCTCTCTCTCCCCTCTCGATCTCTCTCGTTCTCTCTCTCTCAGATCCTCTCTCTCTCCTCTCGATCTCACATCTCTCTCTCTCAGATTATCTCTCTCTCTCTCCCCCTATATATTTTAACTCTTTCTTCCTTTCTCCTCATTTCGTTTTTCTACGCGAGAACCCTAGCTCCCGCCTCCCTCGCGCTCACCGTCGTCGACCTCTCCTTCTCTCCACCACCCCATCTTCATCCTCTCCTCTCTCACCTTTCTCCCACTCCTCTTCTCCCTCTCCCCTTCTCAGAGCCTAGGACCCGAGTACCTCGGCCACCCTGCACACCCGCTCCACCGCCGGCGAGATCACCACAGTTGGTCTCATCGTCGCCCCCTCGCTTCCCTGACCACAGTGCAACCCAGTGAGCAATCCCTCTTCTTCTCATTCTTCTTCCTCTTTCTTTTCTTCTCTTTCTTTCTTTCTTTTCTTTTCTTTTCTTTTCTTAATTCTTGATTTCTGTAGTTCGCCGGAGCAATGACGACGCCAACGATCCAGACGACCCAGCGATCGTGCCTTGACTGCATGATCACCCTCAGCGATCGTGCCTTGACTGCATGATCACCCTCGTGCGTTATTTGGACCCGTTCCGTGTACCGTGCGCGCGTCGCGATATTTCGCCGATGTAGGACGTTCCGTACACATCCGTTGCATGTTCCATCTAGGCAAGTTAATCTTGCTACATGCTATATAACTCATTATATACCTATTTAAATAAATATCATACCTGTATTTTAAATCTAGTATCCCATGTTTCATATTACAGCTTTTCGATGTTCTGTTTGCATCCATTCATATCATTACAGATCTAGGTCATGAAAACCTATCTTGTTACATACTAGATTATATTATACTGCATCCATATCAATATTTACATCACATATTGCTTAGTTGTACATCCCACATTACCATTTCACAGTTTTACTGATTTCGGATACCCGTTTGCATCCATCTCATTTAAAATATATATAATTGCATCCATAGATCATATTAATACATAACACTGTAATATTGACACCCCATGTTTAATAAAGTGCATCCTAATTAGTATTGGAACTATAAATGTAACCCTAATCGATAATTGTGCATCCATATCTTTGAATTTATATCTATTTGCATACCATATCATATTATTCCATTTTATTGTTATATTAGTACTACATACTTGATTTTGTGTACCCATACTTATTACAATTTGATTATGAGCACCCACTCGACACTTGGCACTACCTGACATGACCTGATACACCACTACTGATATGACTTGATACCTGTGCACTACTTAACATGACTTGATATATGTACACCACCTGTCATGACCTGACGTACCATAGCTTGACATATTACCTGTTCTTGTTACTAATGCCGACAATCTTGACCTGTTGTCCCTACGGACATTTCCTGTTGTCTATACAGACAAACCTGTACCTGCTTGATCATGTGTTGGCATTAGTCTCAGATTTATCAATACCTGACTTACACACATAATTTGGAGGTATGGGAAAATCAAGAATGTATCCAAACGTAACTCAAAGGGCTATTACATCTTGTTACCGTGGTCTCCTGGGGTTGAACGGGGCATAGACTCACAATCTATTACATCGTGTTACCGTGGTCCCGTGGGGTTGAACGGGACATAGACTTACAGTCTATTATATCTTGTTACCGTAGTCCCGTGGGGTTGAACGGGGCATAGAGCGATAGATTACGATGAGAATTACATTAATTGATTTCGAATGACTTTAGAGTAGATAGCCATATAGCACAGTTTAGACTACTCACTGCACTTCACCTGTTTATATTCTGTTCACTGATCTATATTCATGTTACGTTTTACTCGTTACTGAGAACTTGTTACTGTTCATACTTCATGCCTGCATATTTCATTCTATCCTGCTTGCCTTGAATTATTGATATTATGACGCACTGACGTCCGGGTTTTGCATGGCCCAGATCCTTTCTCCTTATCACAGGCTGTCCAGGAGTACTTTGATCAACAGGCCGAGAGGTGATGACCTGTTATTAGTTTAGTTCAGTTTTCTTTCAGTATTTTCATTCCTTATGTGAGCCCGCATTATGGGACGTACATTCCAGTTATTATTGTATTGGATCTTTTTGCTTCCGCATTATTTTATTCTTGACTCATTTATTCTGGTTTATGGACATGTGTTAGATGGTTTATTATTGTTCTTGATATCTCTACAGCCGTAATGTGACTGTGGAGGGATATTTTCTATCCACAAGTAGCATGGTTGGCTCTATCACGTGCCTATCTTAGCGTACTCTGGGAAGCGGGGCATGACAGTGGTGGTTGGTCCCACAACCATTGGTGTGATTACCTAAAATTGTATACGGGTGCTCACTGAGGATGAGAACACTGGACGGAGTCGCTGAGAACCTCTAGACGGTATTATACCTATCGTCGGATAGTGGTTCTCTTGTGACATGTGTACATGTTAGTCTTTGGACCTGAGATCGTCATTTGTCTCGTGTGAGTTCCCACTGTACTTTGATCACTACCCTACCACGGCTCTACTGAGTCATGCAAACAGGTTTTGGTTGGGTACAGTCCCGAGCCACATGGAGGTAGTGAGTGATTGTCAGGAATTCGTCTCTCTAGGTATTAGGAGTCGATATCACACTGTGTTCGATTGATCGGGACCATAAGACCTTGGCCAAGATAGTTGGGATTTTCTGATAGGTTGATCAGTAGTTTCCCGGATTGGTCCTGAGCCGAATCAGCACGAATTATCAGGTTATTAGAGTCTGATGCTTACCACCACCAAGATCCGGTATGCAATACTCTTAGACGAAGAGACCGAACTGTACGGATATTGTCACGGATAGGCTCAGTAGGGATCCAGATGAGTTTGCTCATCGGCTTTCCTTTTTGACAGGTCCCCGGGTAGCCGTTACGTACAGCTAGTGCCGCTGACGTGCTTATGATTATGGATTTATCCAGTAACGCACTGCCGGCGTACTGTCGATTCTTTAAAGTCCTACACAGAGGGTTTCTCTACTTCGGGCGAAACGATATAGATGTCATATGGTTTTACGGCAGGGTTCGATCACATACGTGTACTTATGCACGTATGATGTTCGGGTGGATAATACTAGCGGGTTTTGGTTTAAGCCGGATCCTTGTATTATATTGTTGGATTATTCTTGTCTATTTTGTATTCGTATTTTTCGGAGTACGGATACGGATATATATATACGGTGAGAGGTATTCTTGTAATTTGTTACAAGAGTGCTTGTAGAAGAAGACACCTCATTATTTGTTTTAACCATTTAATTAAATGGTTAATAAGGTGGAGGGTGAGATTTTATCATTCATTGAATGAAGTATGGCTAATTGGTGACTCACTTAGTGAGTCATGAATTACTATTGAGGTAAGGTGGCATCTAGATATTTTATGGTGAACAAAATTTATTATTATTATTTTGGGATGCTTGCTTTATTAATCACAAGACTTAGCCATTCTTCATTCTATTCTTATGTTGCTCTCTACAACAATCTCATCTCCTCCAAGCTTCTCTTCTTCTACCACATATCCTAATAGTTTCATGTGTTGAGAAACATAGGGTTCTTGAGACAAAACAATCCATAATTACTCTCTACATCCTCTAGGCTATTTAGATTAGCATACTAAGTAATCTAGTTACCTTAATGTAAAGGGAGGAGCTCAAAGTAGACACTCTCGGGGGATCATCTTTCACGTGAGGAAACCGTCGATCAAGCTCGATCATGGAGGCCACTAGGAGCGTGCTAAACTGGTTTGCTACTAATATGATATGGTAGATCCAGTTTAGGGTTATTCTAGCGCCAAGTTTACATCGTTAGAAAAAATTTTGTTCCGCAATCGGTCTCGGTTGATGGCCAGGACGTCAGCATAACCTTTCATATAGCATACGTAAATCACAGAATTTTCAAGGATCTAATAAGAAAATCCAAGTTTTTCGAATTTTTCAATATTTTACATTTCTATGTAGTATAAAAATCGCGAAATTTTCAATGCTTTTCGGTTTTCCAATATTCTGCTTGCAGCAAACAAAAAACGCAATATCTTCAAAAATATTAAATTTTCTGTTAATTTAATTTTTCAATATTCTGCATGCTAAGAGTTTTCTAAAATTCAATTTTTTGTTTTCTTCAAATTTTCAGTATTTTACACGAGCACCAGATAATCGCGAAAAGTCAAAAATCACAATAATTTTTTTTTATTCGGTTTTTAAATATTTTTCTTGTTATAGCACAAAAAGTACACAAACTTTTGAAAAATATCAAGATTTTATGATTTCTTCATTTTTCAATATTTTGCTTATTAAGCACATGAAAATTGCTAAATCCTAGAAAATCTCAAAAAAATTATGTTTTTCGGTTTTGCAATTTTTTATTTTACCACACATGAGAAATGAGAAATTTTCAAAAATCTTTTTTTTTCTCCTGTTTTCTTCCCGTTTCTATTATTTTGCATGAAAATTGCAATATTTTCGAAAATCCCAACAACATTTTGTTTGATTTTTCAAAAATCTCAAATTTATTTTGGTTTCTTTCACTTGTTCAATAGTTTGCATGATATAGCATGAAATGGCACAATTTTCAAAAATCATAAAAACAATTCTATATGCTTCATTGTTCATTATTTTGCATGCCAGCATATGGAAACATGAAATTTCAAAACTTTCATATTTTCAAATATTCAAATTGTTCATACTTCGGGAGGACTTCCGGATATCAAGCAAACAAAAAGCTGTGTAGTAAAAGATGAAAATATCGCCGATTGCTACGATAAAAATACCCGGTCCGAGTGACTGATACTTTGATGACCGAGAACCTCTCACAACACATGAAAATCACAAAAATACACCATAGCAAATAAAAATAATGAAAATTTTATTAATCTCAAAATTTTAAATTTTCTTTAGTTTTTCAATATTTTGTAAAATCGCAAAATATTTACAAATCTCAAGAATTTTCTATTTTTTTGGTTTGACATGTAACACTAAGCTGTAACATACAGAAATGATCCTCAGTAAATTTATTGCTGATTCTTGATTCCTTTTTATCTTTCAGCATGCTTGATTGGAGTCAATTTGGAAGTAAGTTTAGATTGAAAATAAATAAAAGTAGAGCATAGACATGCAGCATATATAATCAAATAATTCAAGTATAGTTGGCCTTAAAAAGTTGGCAGCATACCCTTTTCTCAGGCGTAGCTAGGCATCATGTATCAAGGGAGACCCCTGATTTTTATAATTATCTTGGAGAATGTGAGTGATTTCAGAAAAAAAGGTTCTCTCTGAGAGCCCAACTGTTCTCCGTAGGCAAATGATCAACTTAAGTGCAAAATTCTCTTGCCTAGTGTGCGTGTGTGTGTATAACGGAAGTAAGATACCCCGCCCGTTTCATTCAGAGGAAGCTTTAACAAAACCAGTCCAACAGGGGGAAAAGGCCAAAAAAAAGCCTAAAAATACTGAAACATAAAATCATGGGAATCAACCCCCTAAACAGCCGTCTACCATATCATATTAGTAAAAGACCAACGACGCCACATAGAAAATATGATAGTAAATATATTGCCTTAGCTTTCAACATAAACATTTCGTTAAAAGCAACAACTATATAATCTCATAATGTTTTTTTTTCCGCACCGAACTTTTTCTCAACCAAAAGAACTCGATGGGAACCAACTCTCCTCATTTTTGTTTTGTTGATGATGAATTTAATCAGCGCAAAATCGTTTAGAAACCCACAAACATTGGATTATCAAAAGTTAATACTCACTGACAATGGATTATCAAAATAAAAACCATCACTGGCATTGGATTAACACCACAATGGTGAAAATTCACCATTCATTTTAATGCAAAGAAGAAGAATATTGAAATTAGTCACCTAATAGCAATAGTTCAACGAGCAGAGATGCTGTTCAACATCGAAGAGTATCCGTAAATTAGATTATAGCCTGTAATTTCATTTTCCCATATTTAGAAATAAATGGATCAAGGACAGAAGAGAAATCGGTAACCACAGTGATAAAAGGAGACGAGCATCACACTTAAATTTATAATTGAATGCAATAAAGAAAACAGAGAACAAATTACAACTTCAATGCAGAAACAGCTTAAACACTCCAGGCATAACTGTACCAGATTTTAAATAACAATTATCTTTTCCACATTTTGCACAAAAGATCCGCCGCTAACAATACCAAATGGCAATATAATTTCTTTCTGTTCACATCCTATATATAACACAAGGGGTTTAATAAATATATAACCAAGGCAAAAAAAGATTTTTCTTCGGGCTTCCACTGGCCTCAGCCCTCTATTGTGTACAACACAAAATTACATCAGATATCAGCTTTATGAAAACCAAGAGGGAATACAATGTTCCCGAATGGTTGAACTTTTAATCAAAATAGTTACACTCAATCAAAAATCTCCCCCTGAAAGCTCTTCTCCGTCTCCAAAATAATGCAAGGCACAAATCAAGAAGTTGTTTTGCAATAGAAAAAAGGAGGAAAACTGTGATCTCTCCAGATACCAAAAGCAGCACCACAATGGGTCTCGTCTCGACTTACCTAGAAGTTGTTCCCATATGTTATCAAGTTTTTTCTATATCATCACTGTTGTCACTATCATCACTGTGTTTACGAGAAACAGAAGTACACAAAGTTAGAACAGAAAATAAATGGAGTGTGGCACAGGACTCCAAAAACTTTAATAATGAGTCTGTCTAAAATCTGTTGAATTGCTTTAAACAATTTAATGGGTCATGCTTAATAAGTAACAAGGTTATTATAAAATTTAAGCATTTACAATTTTTTTTATAGTAATTAGTACAGTAAAACAGGAAATATTTGCGGGGCTTTTTGAACTAGCAGACAAAGCTCAGATACCATTCAGGGACAATAATGCTCAGATGCATGGATAATACAAAGCTTATACATAGCGAAGGAAACTTATACATAGCTTATTACAAAGCTCATACATAACGAATGTAACTGTAAGATAGTGGTAAGGCTTCTTGTGGTCGACCTGGATTAAAATTGCGCCGCCTACTTAAATTATGATCTACAATAATAATTAAGTAAAGCTTATAGACGAATACCTGTTCTCAGAAAGCTTGGATAACCTCCTAGCATCCAAGCCAGTAATGTATTTTTGTGCGGCAAGAACATTATCTCCACCTGAAGAGGATATTAAAGAGACTGTTATTAATATATGCTTAACACTTATTATCACCAAAGCAATTTATTGAAGTGTATTCCAGAAAATGAAGTTTCAAAATAACCACAATAATAATTCATCATGACACCAAAAGTAAGACTGAACTGATTGAATGGAAGGCATCAAAATTTTGCTTTCAATGTCCCCCCAAAAAGAAAACAAGAAAAAGGAGAAAGAAAAAACAATACTTCAATCATACAACAACATCCCTTTCGCTGGGATCAAGCCAAGAAGATGATGCCTTGACGCCATACATTGCCTTTAAAACTGGCGCCATAGCTTATTTACGTGGTTTCTTAGGATCTGCCTGGATAATGCAATTTGAATAATATGATCTAGCGTGAGGCCACACTCCTCAAGTATAAAGGTTCAGGAAACACAACAATTAGTGTTTTTTTTTTACCTAACAGTGCAAATTTATACCTAATGCCGAACAAAAGGAAAAAAATAAATAAACCTAGCTATCTAGGTGCTCGACAACATGTCATTCCACCAGAATATGCAAACCTCAACTTCCGAGTATACAAATTAGAAGGTACGAAATCAAGTTGATAGCCTGTCGTAACATTTGGTGAATTACGGTTGAGTCATGTTTCCATAGTCAAACCAATTTTGTTGGGAAAATACTTAAGTAAAGATGATGATGATGAATTAATGATTATGACGATGACAAATACAAAAATAATACTAACAGTAGTAGGTAATTAATTAGAGAAACAGGAAAAATGAAGGTTAAATTACACCAAACTACCCTTAATTACCGTTGTGTTTCACTAAACCACCCGAGTTTTTTTAATATCAGCAAACTCGCTTAAACTTTGGTTTTAAGGGATTTCTCTCTCTCTCATTAAAATAACATTATCTATATAGCACTTTAAGGAAGCTGTACTGGGGGGGGGGGGATTCAAGATAGTACAGCAAAAAACAACGATGTTATGGGAAATTTAGTGTAATTTAGCCAAATATAGATAAATTACCTTTAGTCAACTGGAATACATGCAAAGCACAGCGTTCTGCAGCAACTCGAACAGGGGAATTCGCATCCTTGAGACAATCAGCAATCGCTGGGCCCAAATTTACAGGGTTGGCTGAAATAGATGAAGGATTTGCCTGTTCAAAAAATGTAGATGGTAAATAGTAAATATTCAGAAGAGAACTTACGAGTAATAAAATAACATTCATAATGTGAGAAGTATGCACAAACCACAAACCTTTGCAACAGCTTTTATACTGGATAAAGATCTTCTTCTGACTTCACTGGATTCATCTTGCAAAGCAAAAACAAGTAATTGAAGAAGTTCCAACGAAGTTTTTGAGTTTCCTTCATTTTGGACCTGATAAGTTAGAAGTCTTCCAGTTGCCTTGGTTGCAGTTTCACGGATGGGGAACTGTTTTAACGGAAAGCACACAACTTAGAAGAAAAACACAGTTACTGCAAAATAATAGCTAGTGTTGTAGTTCAAGCCATACCTTATCATCCTTCAAAGCATTTTTAAGGTTATCCATAAGAGATGGAAATAGCGAAGATTGGCATATCATTGATGGATTATACATTGCCATGGCAGACAATGTAAGCACAGAGCCATGCCTAGCTGACCAATTCAGTGATGCACTCAAGCTTGACTGCGTCTTCAGCAGTCCCAAGAATTCATCGTCTTCCATGTACTGACAGTGTAAGTTGAATGTTTAAAGACAGGATAGTAAGAATGGAGTCAAGGCATTGATAATTTGATACCATAAATGATAGTAGAATATGCAAAACGAGATGAGACGAATATTAAAATACTACTGTTAGATTACAAAAGCGGAAGATAAAATCTACTATGTGGATAAGGAAATAAGTCATATTTGACATACATTAAGGGCATGTTTGGTTAGCAACACCAAAAAATTGCATCATGCTTTCATGCAACAAATGTTGCATGCGGCATTTGTTGCAAAAATAATGGCCCAAATCCATTGTTTGGTTATCTTCAAGTTTTGCAATTGCATTTCCAAATCCAAACCATTTTTTGTGTTTGGTTGAACAAAAAACTAAAGAAAATGCAACATGCAAATTTGCATGTGGCACCCCATACTAATTACTATACTCATTGTCGGGACCCGGTTCTTGCTCACGGAACAAAGTGCCACGCAAAGTGTCCTGCCAAGGGGGCGGGGGCCATCTCTTGAATCAGTGGGGACCACCTCTCGAGTCCGTGGGACCCACTGTAGAACAATGAGGAATCTTCGGAATACATTCCGAAAGAGGGTAGATCTGTACTATAAATGGAATGATACCACTCTTCAATACAGAGCCGCATTTTAAGTGAACCGGCACTACAGGAGCTTGAGAACTCCGTAGTTAAGCGTGCTCGAGCCAGGGAAGTTCTGGGATGGGGTGACCTCTTAGGAAGTGGCCCCTGGTCGGTCCGGTTCGCTCCAAAGGACAAAAACGTGTGGATTCGATTGGAACGGACAATGCTCTCTGTATTGGGGGTGGGGCATGACACTCATCATTCCCAAAGTTGCAACCCTTGTTACAACCAAAATGAGTGCAACAAATGTTGCGAGAATCTGATGCTTTTTGCATTTCCATTTCTAACTCAAGTTTGTTGTTAACCAAACATAGGAAATGGAGATTTTTCGCAACAAATATTGCATGCATCTCCAAATCCTATCTACCAAACAGCCCCTAAAGGTAACAGATAATTCTAAATAAAGTAGTAAATTAGCCTATAGAACATAGCTAAATCAATCATAATATCTGTTCTTATTTAGCATGTAATTTCCTTATAACAAAATAATCCATATAAGAGACCAGACACTAGTCGATTGATCCAACCATATGATGAAATCGATTAAGTATATTGGATAAATTTTAATCTATAACCAATTAATATACATATAGATAACCTTCAAAGAGAATGTACTTTGCAGGAAAACTTTTAAAAAATAGGTTAATGTAGAATAAATAAATCTTAATCTACAACCAAATAATACACATGAAAGATAACCTTCAAAAATAATTTATTTCGGAGATAAACTATAGAAAAAAAAAACCAAAATCGAGTCAACAGTAAACTAAAAAACATTTGGTATACTATTTCATACCTGGGATATAATTCCAATTACTTTAGATGCAGATTCCCGCACAAGATCATCTTCAAGTTGTATTGTATCTTGGAGGAGAATGCACACTCGAGATCTTATCAATGTTCCTACACTCTTCCCAGCATGCTTAATAACACCCTTAAGAGCAATCAGCACGGCATCCCTTACACCACCATCAGATGCCTGTAATAAAGTATTTTAGCTTTATTTTGTTCAAACAGTCGTTAAATTTACTCATTGACTTTAAAATTAATGATATAGTCCTCAAGGATACTACATGATGAATTTTATAAAAGAACAAAGTGGCTAGCAAAAACAGACTATATTGAATGTAACTTAAAAAAATCTATGATAAATTTAAGGGTATAGCTCACACTGATGCAAGGAAAACAAAGTGATGTTAATCCTAGATAAGATATATCACTCATCATGAGGTAAGGATATTTCCATAGAACCAAAACAAGGATGGTTGAAGATGACGAGTGCTTCTTGAGTAATCTGCGAAGTTTATGCGATCTTAAAATACTAATGGAACTTAAGAATAAAATTTACAAAATGATTTATGCAAACAATGCTTATGGAACGAAAAGTTTGATAATTAAGAGGAAAACAAGTCTAAGAAATGTGTATCCGAAATGAGAACGTTAAGATGAATAATACAACTCAAAGATGGATAATAAACGACTATGGATAGATACAACACAATTGAGATAATCATCATCTAAGTCTTTTCCTATCAAAATGGGATCGACTATGAAGCAAAGCTCCAAGAAAGATCTGACAAAGCTTTTGCGAGAGGCTGTCTGCTGATGTCCTCTTCAAATAAGTGTCAAATTCCAGGTTCAAAAAACTATGAAATCCTAGATGATCAATTGGCATCCTCCAAATTCTCGTAGACTATGGAGAACTCCAAAAAAGGGGGGAAATATGATATATTTTCTATATGGAATTCAACTCTAATACACAAATATAGCCAAGAGCAAAATGGAACATATTCCATGATAAGTAGAAAATTTGCAATAGAGACCAATAAAAGCAGCCAGCTAGGCATGATACAATATTATATGATGGAACAATGAGAACCCGGGAAACAGAAATGGACTAAAGATTGGAAAAGGAGGACATGATGGTTTATGCATATCCAATAGAAGTGATGTCCCATTAACAACACTTAATGAGGGGGAAAATGTGCATATAGCCCACAGAGCTTAAGTGATAACATCTAATTATTTGGAATCATGAGTTATGTATAAATGGTACCTGCAATGTTGAAAGAAGATCATTAACCAAAGGATCAACTCGGGTACTAAGAGCACTAAGCTTTCCCAGAGCAAGCGCAGAACTTGTGCGGACCGTCCTGCAATAGTAGTAAAATATTAATGAAAAGGGAATTAAACCACCTTATATCTACAGGAGGAAAAGGTTGGAGCACACAAACCCATTGCTATCCTGCAGGCACTTAATGAATGTGGTTTGCAGCTGAGGAAGAAAGGGCTTAAGAGCAATTCCTCCCTTACTTATCATGATAGACAAGGTTGACAAAATGGCTGCTTTCACTCCCCATGGGAACCTATCTCCTATGATCCGGATGAGGGGTCTATTTAAAATAATAACATTAAATCAGCCAAATTATTTCAGATAAGCATGAAAAGCTGAAATGGGCTAATCATATATACATATGCACAATCAGATTTGCGAAAAAATCCATAACAGATTACAAGGTACTGCTACAGACAAAGTAAAAAGGGTGGTGCGGCATAACTACAAAAGAAAATTGCGAGTGCAGGCAATTGCCATCATTAAACAATCATTTCAGAATATATAAGAAGGCATGGGATGTTATCTAAATACAATATTTCTCTGATGAACATTGAGAATTACAATAACATTGCAGGAAAAAGTAATTAGCAAGCAAAAAATATAAATAGAAGAACAGCAGCAAGACACTGCATGTATGAAAGTATCAGTTCCAAGAAAACAGAAGATGTGCCCAGATTTTTCCAGAACAGATGCGTCGGAAACATATGATAAGTTGAAACTTTGTTAGGTCTTAAAATAAGCAAGTCATGGAAAGATTACGAGAATAAGAACATATGACACCTATACTATCCTTCAGTCGACTTTTTACTTGTTTCCAATATGATTATTTTTCATGAATCATCTAGATATCCTCTCTAGTACTAGTGAGCTGCAAAGCAGAACTAACTGTGGGCAGATGAAAGGATTTGTGGGAAATATAATAAAGAGAAAATCCAAAAAACAACGAACCAAGGCTTTTGTAAAATTACAAAAGAAAGAGGGAGTTCAAAAAATTTCTTCCAAGATAAAAATGTTTCAATGAAACTAATCGTATCGATATGTAATGACCACCTAAAGCGTAAATCGAACACAGAGCATGATGCGAGCAATTTTTCAAGGAAATTGATTTAGGAACCAAAAAAGCATTCAAGATTGTCTGCGTTTACTTTTGTATTTCTTTATCTTCTCAAAACTATCTTCAATATTTTCTGAAATTCCCAAAGTTGGTATTCTTCAAAGGTCATGCATACATCAGTTTGGGCTGCTAGTCAGTAGGTTCTGGACAGTACACTTCTTTGCATCATTCGTTCACTTATATATACATACGTGCAGATATAATAATATCATATACTACTAAATTAGGATTTTGTATAGCAGGAAAATGAGAACTCGGATGATAAATTTTACATATGTTGCAAAGCAAAATATATAATTAATCGAACCTAACTATTCGCAGATACAGTAGTATCCTTTAATTATCATATGATGATTGCATGTTAAATTGGCTTTCATCGCCAACAAGCAAGTCAAAGAAGATCCATGGTACAAATTGATTCCTATAGCTAGACAATGAGAATGGTTTTCGATGGTAACAGGATAAGATATGTCGATCAGAGGAGTATGAAAATATAACATATCCAATTCAATTACTTGCTTTGCACAGTGTTACCTAGTTGCACCAAAAAAAGAGATCCAGGAATACATTTTTCTTGCTTACGGTATATATTTAACATGCTCGGATGTCAGACTACTACACTTATGTATGAACTTAAACAATACATGTTCCCCTAGCAGTAAATCTCGGGAACTGGTCTACTCATTGACTTCAATAGATCCTTGACTTTTGACTGCAAAAACATCTCCAATTGCCGATCCTTCGATAAAACAAGGAAACAGTTTCATAAATTATTTACATGTCAGACCATGAGGTTCAAACATTGCTTCTTTCATTTAAATAGCAGTTAAAGGACTTGGAAGAGCAGGATCCATGAATGAGAAGTACAAACTATCATGTTGTTTAACAGGTCAAGTTTTGGTTACAATCAGACAGCTATATATTGAATATTACAAGAAATGATGTTTATGGTTCATAAAGGCGTAACAGGTGCGATGTAATAAGATAATACTATTACTAGCTAATGTATCAATAGAAACTGAAAAACTTTACAGGTAACACAACTTTAGACTATACATTGGTGTATCTGTTATAGATTAATCTCCACACTTAATTAGCATACAAATGATTCATAAAGATTAAGAATTTTGTAGTCAATGATGAACATAAAATATGAAGCTGCAGATAGTTTTTGAGGATATAATGCCCAAAAGTTACCCATGACATAGCAATAGCAAATGAGGTGATACGTGACTCCACCAAGTTAGAATTTCATAAAACATGCAAGCACAACAAGTTATCAGACAGGGGTACTTGAGACTAAACATATCTTTAGCTTAAACAGATCATGTTCAGCATTTAACTTGTAGCGAAGGGCAGGAAACTCTTATAAAGAGAACCTAACCAAGATGTATCTCACACAGGAAATATGTATGATGCAGAATGTTTTATTTATTGGGTGGATAACAATTAGAACAGGAAGAACTTGTCCCGGCTTGGTGATGCCAGGCACTGTCAGCTGTGATATACAGATTCGTCACACAGAATCTTATTCTACTAACTATTACCTTTTTTTCATTTTCTAACAAGAATGGCATTGACATTCAAACATAATAACAAGTCGTACCCTGTAATAGGAACAACAAATTCCTTCAGCGTTTTCTCACTTGTGACGTTAATCAGTTCACCCAAACCCTCAGCTGCTAGTTCTCTTGTTTCAGCCGAACCACTAATAAGACCCTAGTAAAGAATAATTAAAGAAAATTAATTAACAATAGAAAAGCAGAATCAATTTAGAGGATCATGTAAAAGCCCAAAATGAGACAAAATTCATATATTCATCCAAACTGAATATTTAAAAATGAAAATTTATACAAAAGAACAATTAAGTTCAAAGCTCAACACGGAGAAATAAAAAAATGTTCAAGAACTATGCTAAACAGACTACAGAAACATAAAGTACTTGTCAACCAAAAAGCCATAAAACTTGTAAATATACAGCCAATCAGAATCTCTATTTGGTTTTCATATGCTAAGAAAATGATATATTAAGTTCAGAAGCTACTGATTCGATTCATACAATTGTTGGAATTTATATAAATACACATGCTGCCAAGAAGGCAAGGACTAAAACATATACCAAGAAAAATAAATATTTCGATTCACATAAATCCAAGGGGCGCTAAAGAATCAGTGGGAAGATTTGCCTAGATCGCAATAAGTTACTGACCGTTTCCAAGATTGTTACTGCTTGTTGAATATTAATTTTTTTTTGGTACTATTAAGTTGAAGAGATCACTCCATCAAGAACCAACATCCAAATAGAAGACAATGTAGGATGAGGTCTTCACATTCATGGTGAGGTCGAAACTCCCAACACTCTACTTGATATAGAAGCAACAAGCCAGCATAAATATTATGAAGTTAAGCGTCATCTATCAACTAATAAAAGGGCTAATTTGAAATAGAATTAAGAACTAAATCCATAGCACACGCGCGCGCGCACATATATATATAGAGAGAGAATAAAGGAGGAAAGAGGCCCTAGGAGACTTTTCGTCAGGTGGCATTAAAAAACTGCACCCTCTACCATTTTTTTCTGACGATCGGCACCGTCCATCTTGATCCACATCATTTAATTTGTCGGTACACCGAATTTCATGTGATTCTAACATCGTTTCACCGTTGATTTAGCAATGTAAAAAGTTCTATTGTCAGTAAACTGTTAATTTTTCACTCACTAAATCAACGGTGAAAAGTGTTAGAATCGCATAAAATTCGGTGTACCGACATCTTAGATGATGTAGATCAAGAAATGCCGATCGTCGGAAAAAATGGTTGAGGGTATAGTTTTTTTATGCAACCTGACGAAAAAGCCTCCTAGGGCCTCTTTCCTCCATTATTGTCAATATTACACGCACACACTTCAAAAACAAATTAATAAATTAAACCATCAATCATTCATTTTTCGCTAAGCAAAAAACTTATTCTAAAACTACCTGACTAACATAGAATAAATAGAAAACAAACTTTCTCTGGGTAATTTATTATTGATAGCTTCTTCCCAACTTGTTTCACTATAAATAAGAGAATAGGAAATGATATTTTATATTCATAACCGATCCGAAACAAGAGAAAGTAACTTCACATCATTCACGGAGATCCACAATATGTTCCCTATTGTGACCGGGTTCATAAATTATGGTCAACAAATAATACGAGCTACAAGGTATATTGGTCAAAATTTCATAATTACCTTATTGATACAAATTGTTTACCTGCAACAATTTAATATCCTTACGAAAAATCGATCACTTCAGAGCATTTCGTGTAAAATCAGTTAATGGTTACTATATGGATTTTTCACCTCATTCGACCAAATCGCACGAGCAAATAAAAAGTGCAATAGTCAAATTACCCTTTAGTAAAGGATTATAACAAATTAGACTGATACATACTCATTAAACTCCCACGACCATTTACTACAAGGAACATTAAATTCATACAAAGCATTTTCAAGTAACTATAAAACACCAATTGAAGAATCGCACAACCTTCATGACCCACATCTGCTTTGTACAACTATATTTATTCATACGATGTACAAAGAACTCGAAACTCCAACAGGTAAATTTGGGAATCCATTACCTGAAGAAAAATTGGAAGCAAGGGCTGGAGTGCCTTTGGAAGACAGAATCCAGGTATAAGAATGGGCCCTCCCTGTGATGCAGATTGACTATCAGACAAAATTTGAATACCAGGAGAAAAATGGCAAAACCACACAATTACAAATACAACATTTGAGCCTAACAGTTAACTACAGAATATACCTTTCTTTTTCTGCGCTCTTTATCTCTGGCTGTAGAAACAGCGTCACGAACTGGCTTGATATATGAAGACAAAACTTCTTTGGGTACAGCCCCGACAACCCTACCTAAAGCTTCCCAAGCAACCTGCTGACTAGAATCTAAGTAAATAGCTCAATGTAATTGAACAACTTAAAATGCCATTCTCTAAACATACCATGACGGTTGCAGGATCGGAGTCACTCAATAAAGTGATTAGTGTAGATACCATAGTAGGGGCTTCATCTACCAAATACAATTTGCTATTTTTGAAAAAGTAGCCTATTAGGTAGGCAGATCCTCTTCTCATCAAAGCCTGTTCAAAGAAATAGTTAAAAAAAAATCTTGCTAAGAACTAAGGAGGTATGTAAATGAATCCCTACAAAAGAAACCTGGTTATCTGAAACTCCTCTAAGAAGCTCTGATATCAAGGAGTCAGTACCCTCCTCATCAATAACCAAAACAACTGTTTCCGCAGCCTTCTTTGCAGATCTTTCCACATCCTAGCATTTGGAAATAAAAAAACAGTATAAGCCTAATATAGCATTAAAGGACTTATACTGCTGATAGATCTAAAATAATTGTGATTAATTAAATATTTATTTATTTATTAAATTGTGATTTGGTTTATAGGTTTGCTCCTCTTCTCAGCTTCCCTCCCCTCTTTCCTCCTTATTCTTTACCAACTAGAAGCATTATGCGCTCATACTAGAGAGTATCAATTAGAATTTAGAAGTAGACAAGAAACCAATCAGCTAAACAGATACAGATAGTGAGGGCTGCAAAAAATGAAAATAAGAACAAAGCAAATCCAGCTGTATTATGTTGCCATATGCAAATGTCAAAAAAGAATATCCAACTGTTCTCAAAATGATATTAGATGAATGAACAAGCATCCAAGACATTATAAGAGTAAGGACATCTTACCTCATTATCATCACCCATGGCAACCAGCAATGGAGGAAGGACTGTCCCGACATGAGAATTGAGACCAGGTCCAGCAACCTCTGCCAAGGCTCCCAGTGCATGGGCATTAAAGGCACTGAATGCAACAGAGTTGAATTATAAATATATTTAAGCTACAGACAATAATAAACTTTAAACCTTGAAAGAAAAATCCACTTACGAAAGTGGAAGATGAACCAGTTTGGGCAAGATGTGAGGCAACACAGCTGATGTCCTGACGCTAAAATAAGCAAGCAAACACCATCAATAGGTACAACAATAAGTTTATAAATAATAAAAAATAATAACAGCAAAATATTGTTGACGGCTCATTAGAGTAAATATAAAAACCTTAGAATTTGCTTAAGCCCATCAAGTGCAGTGTCGGATGTGTCATCATCTTCTAATGAACTCAGAAGTGTCGGAACAATTTCATCAATCGCTTGCATTCCAGCGCTCTACGTCATGGGATTATCATTTCAAAATAGTACAAGATGTGCCTATGTAACACTATGGCAGCTATAAATATTTTACCTTATAAAGAGTACTGAATGCTAAGCCTGCAGATTCTCGGACTTCTTGAGAACTGTAGCAGGAGGAAAAATTACTTTATACGTGCTTAAGCACATCAAATATCTACTATAGAAATTGGGAGGTAGATAGCACACCTGTCACAAAGAGCTGTACGAATTGTAGGAATAAGCTGGTCCATGAAATGTATTAACTGATGTTTACCAGCACTAGCCATCACTTCACTCAGACCAATGCAAACACCCTATGACAATGATGAATATTAGCAAATAAAGTCGGAGAGTCATGCTGGATAAGAAGCATAATGATGATCTAGATGCAATAAAATTGACCAAGAAAAATGATAAATATGAGGACAAACTGGAGGAAACACGGCAGAGTGCATGATTTTTACATCAGAAAAACCACAACTTGATCAACTTTCTATGTGTCATCAATATGAGGCATGAAGGGTTAGAAACTATGATCGAAGATCAGATTTTATTTTTGATATTACAAATGAAAAGACTCACTTGTCTCCTGCTAGTATCGGGATTTCTCAGTCCTTCAGATAGAATTGGGATTATTGAAGGTAAAACTCTTTCGCCCAGTTTTCTAACAAGCTCACCAAGAGCCCTACCAGCAACCTAAAGAAGTGGGAAAGTTAATGAAACGGGTGAATAATAGATCACCCCACATAACGTACAAATGATGAAAGAGAAAAGAAAATGATAAGCAAACCTGCCGTCTTTCTGAAGAAGATGAAGCAAGAGAGGATATAAGTGTGTTCATTAAGACTGGCATTATTTCTTTCAGAGTCTTTGGTGTATTCGCCACAATGGTCTTCCATACATGCAAAGCAGCCTGATAGAATACCATTTGTTATAAAGAGAATTAACATCTTACCCTGAAGTTGAAATAAACTATATGCTTAATATTTTAAAAATTGGCAAATTTAAAGAAGGCAATCAATAATGACACCAACCAAAAAAATACTGGTCATTACCTGCCGCACAGATAAGCTGACATCAGTCCGAACCATATAAACTGCTGCAAGAACTTCGTTACGCTTGTCCCTTCCTAACACTTCAATAATAGCACGTCCATGAGCCTCAGTACTTGCACCCTCGTCATCACTACCACCCTCCAGAATGGCTTTTCCAGAAGTTCCAGCAACCTGAAAACGACACACATCATTTGAAGATGTAAATTTCCAGTCAAAATATATCTAATTGGGAAAGTGTAGAAGAGAGGACTACCTTGAAAAGAAGGTCACCCAAAAGTTCAACAGAACTCTGCCGTATACGCCAATTGTCATTGAAAATGCCATCCTCAACCGCAGGAAGCAATAGAGGTAAAGACCTAGTTTGAAGTTCAAAAATAACACGGATCACTCGTAAGTAATCTATACGAACATAATCAGAAAGTAATGCATATAGGGAAGTGGGGGCACTAACGTTGTTGCATAATGCTCGACAAAGACATGGCCAGCACTAAGAGCGGCATCACGTACAGATTCGTTTTCATCAGCGAGCCCTAGAAAGCAAAAATTATGGATTATAATCTAAGTAGCAGAACACTAAGCAATGAAGTTTCAACTCACCGTCAATAATAGCAGGAAGAACAAGCTGCAGATAATTCTGAAACATGACACCAAAAGATCTCGGCAAGTACTACACAATACTGTCAGAGTTAGACAAAGGAAAAGAACCAACACCGATACAAGAAGATAAAGATAAAAATAGAGCTCAACGTGTGGATATGCACCTTGAAAAGTGTCAAATGGCCATCACGAACAGATGCTCTCTGATGAGCACAGTTTCGAATAATGTCAGGGAGGATACGTTCAAAGTAATCTTTTCCAAGAGCAGCTAAAACCTGGACAGCAATACTCTATTAAACTTTCAGACCTAAAAGTGCAAGGTAATAATAAATTAAAAAGGATATTTCAGACAATTGATGCTGATTGCTTGGTCAGAATAATGAAGGGCACACGATAACCGACCCATAGTCTGAATTTTACTAGACATATTTTAAGCATGTATGATTAGCAAAATAATATAATGCCATGCTTTTAGGCCTATAATGATAGGTTTAATTAAACCTCTTACAAGTTAAATTGATCCAAATTCTTTCATGTTTAATTTTTAGTCACCCAGAAACATATGCTTGGTAAAGTCCAGATCTTCATCAGCTATGTTGCACGGAATCTTCATCGATGAGACGTATTCGTATTTATGTTGGATTTGTATCTATGCATTAAGACTAACAAATTACTTGTATTCTAAGATTATATTTTCCAAAATGGAATTTGTTGCTACTATAAATATATAGAATAAAGGAGGAAAGGTGCCATAGGAGGGAATTTCCTCCTACGGCGTCGAAAAATTATACCCTCCACAAATTTTTTCAACGATCGGTATTTATCATCTTCATCATCTAAGATGTGGATACACCAAATTTTATATGATTCTATCACTTTTTCATCCTTCATTTAGTGGGTGCAAAATTAACGGACAACAGAACTTTTTACATTGCTAATTTAATGGTGAAAAAGTGGTATAATCAAATGAAATTTGGTGTATCCACATCTTAAATGATCAAGATGATGATGATCGGTGCCGATCGTTGAATAAAATGTTGAAAGGTGTATTTTTTCGACACCACCTAACGAAATTCCCTCATAGGGCCTCTTTTCTTCATTATTCTCATATATATATATATATATATATATATAGAGAGAGAGAGAGAGAGAGAGAGAGTACAACTATACTCCTATCACTAGGATTTGGAAACAAATCTTATCAACTTTTTAACCATTGGATCCATATGGGGATGTGGCAAACAATTATGGTATCGTTTGAATAAAAAAAATTCTTCATAATTATTTGCACACGTACCAAAGTAAATTCAATGGTTAAACAATTAATAGGATTTGTTTCCAAACCCTACCAATAGGAGTATAGTTGTACTCTTTCTATATATATAGAGAGAGAAAGAATAATGAAGAAAAGAGGCCCTAAGAAGCTTTTCTCGTTAGGTGGCGGCAAAAATACACCCTCCACCATTTTATTTAACGATCGGCACCATCCATCTTAATTGTCTAATATATCGATACACCAAATTTCATGTGATTCTAACACCTTTTCACCGTTGATTTAGTGAATGCAAAATTAACGGTTTACCGACAATAGAACTTTTCATATTGCTAAATCAACGTTAAAAAGGTGTTGGAATCATATGAAATTTGGTGTATCGACATATTAGACGATAAAGATCAAGATGGTCGGTGCCGATTGTCGAATAAAATGGTGGAGGGTGTATTTTTTGCCGCCATCTAACGAAAAAAAGTCTCATAGGGCCTCTTTCTTCCATTATTCTCATATATATATATATATATATATATATATATATATATATAACGCTAGCGCATCCAAACGAATCGTATCCCTTTTTTTTTTTAAATAATCGTGAATCCTTGAATATGACGCATATTGTCTCCCGTATCCGTATCTAAATCCATGCTACAAAGTTAATCAGTAAATGTTAAGAGGGAAAAGAAACAATTTAGTAACTACTCAGAATTAGCATATACATAATTTTACATCAATAATAACAAAAATAGTGGATATCAACTATGAAGGAGTGAGCATATCCAATAAAACCAGATATGTGTCCCACGTCTCTACACTTCCAGGACAAAGCATATAAGGGTTAGCAATTTTAAGATAATTTAGATCATCTCACCATCTAACTTAATGCCGCTTGTCCTTAAAAATTCATAAAAATTTAAGAAAAAAAGAACCGGTGTATTATCTAGCATAGGATAGGCGCAGTAGCCCATGTGCCCTTGATATAAAAATAATGGTAGGCCCCATCTCATTGGGTCTAATAAAAAGTTGAATACTTTTGCATATACGCCTTACTAACTTTTTTTGCAAATAAAATTTTTATGAGGAAAGAATCCAAGATGGATTTGTTTTCATCACTCTACATGCTAAATTATTTAGTTTACTAATATATATTAGTTTTTCAAGTGCATTACAGGTGCTCAAAGTCGAATGATATTTAATGGGAAATGTCCAAAAGTGTTTCAAGATGATGATTGCCAAGTTGTCTTCGTAGTGAACCTTCAACTATATACAATTTGTGGTAACTTCCATTCTTCAACGTCGTAATATGAGCGTTAAGTTAAAACTGCAAATAAAATATAATATTATTATTGGGATCCTATAAAATTTAAGATAACTATACTCGGCTGTATTAACATATTTAACACAAACAAATATTAATAACTCTTGGATTCTATGAGCGCCATTATAGAAAAGAGATAAAGCTTCAACTTGTTAAGCTAGAGGACTGGGAGCGTGTAATGTATAGACAATCATTGTCCATCCATGATTTTCATGAAATAACAATAGTTCAAAGGTGACATGGTCCAAGATATAAGACCAACCACAAGATATGGGTGAGTAACTCGGTCATATAATGTAGGAGTTTATATTTAGAACCATGTAACTTCACCATATGTTCACTAAATCTTTGTATTAATGAAATTCAAAACTTGACTTCAACCGCAATATGCAGCAAGGCTAAGGTGATTGTAACACCCTAACCCGATCATACGTTTTTTTGGATGTTTTGGTTTTTGTATTATTATTATTACTAATTTGGAGTTTAATATTTTAGATACAATATATTATAATTATCCAAATTAAATAAATGATATTTGTTGTTTTAAGTTTAGTTTGCTAATATATTTTATATGCATACAATATTTTGTCTAATATTAGTTTGGTAACTACACATATATTTGCCCTAGTTTGATAGTTTTAAATCTAGTAATATCCTAATTAGTATGCATATAATATTTAATTGTCTAACATTTAGTTATGTAACCACATTTATATTTTAGTATTATAATTAACAAAAGATATTTAATAATTAAGGTTGTTTGATATTTTATTAATATCTTATTTTTAATATGCATACAATATAAGGTCTATTATTGGTTAGATTTTAAAGATATTGTAGTATGTTAGTTTTGAAGATATGATATGATATATATTTTAGAACCCTTTTAATCTTTACAAAAATCCTTTTTGAAATCTTAGATTAAACTGTTATGGGGGTTGTGTACATTTTCCTAAACCTATACACACACACACACTAATTTATCTTTATATATTCCCTTAACAATTATTCTCTCTCTTCAATCAACTCTCTCTCCTACTCAGATAATTCTCTGTCATCATATTCATAATATCTCTTTCTCTGTACAACTATTTCATCTCTATATTTCTATCATCAACAGACCTCTCTCATAATTCTTTCTTTCTCCTCTATTTTTAAATCATGTATATATAAACCATATATATTTTCCTAATACCATACATATACAAATCTTTTCTCCTTTAACAAACTATATACATATAATCTTATCCCTAACTAATCTCTCTCCTTCTCTTTGATTCTCTCTTCCCTCTTCTATTAAAACCCCATCTTTCCATCATCATTATCTCTCTTTTTCCCTATCCCTCTATAAAAAAATACGCAGGCCCTAACCCTAGCACCGCATCCTTTGCTGCCGACAGCCTCTTCAACCCTCGATAGACTCCATCAACCACCGGCGCCTCCCCAAGCACCGAGCTCCTCCCCGAAATCCCCATTGCCATCTCCTCCGACTTCTCCCCTGAACCCATCACCTTCTTCCTCTCCCTTCAGCTCCGGCCATCTTAACCGCACACACGCCTCCACATCACCAGGCTGAGCCCTAGCACCCATCGCCCTCCTGTAGCCGGACCGAGACACCACCAACCCAGACCACCTTGTCGTCGCCTGAAACCCCTTCGCCATTAGCCCTCGCCTTCATCCCTCGGCAGCACCCCCATTTTCACCGGCTACCTCCACCGTCGGCGAGAGCCTGTCTCCCCGAGCAAGCCCTCCAAAACCGAGCATCCCTACATGAGATCTTGCCATGTGTTTCAAGTTTCGTGTCTTCATATCTTACCATTCATGTGTTCGTCACCAAGGCAAGTACTCTTGCTTGCTATTTTCTTGTCGCTGCAATATCGGTAAATGTCCAAGTATACGATTAACCCATAACATGTAAATGGAAATATTAATATTTGGTAGTTTCACTAATATACCATATAAATTACTCTATCCATGACGAGAACCCTAGGATACTAGAGCACCCATTAATCAAAATACCCTTTAAAACCATGTTTCAGATTATATTCGAATTAATGATAAATCTGGTAGCTTGTAAATTCATATAGATTATTGTTTCTTTATGGACACTATATATATATATCGCATATATTTAACATGTTGTTTGTGACTATTATTGTCGACATGCTTGAACAACCCTAACATGCTATTCTTGTTTATAAACACTATCATATATTAACGACTGTACCTGACATGCCATGACTATACTCTTTGTTCCTGTCTACTTATATAAAAACGAGATCTCTAATTAGAATGCTAAATTACACGCCATGACACAATTTATACTGTTTACAAGTTCCATTTCCGTACAATTAACATGATATTACAAGTACCAGTCTATTCAGCATTCTTAATTTGTGATTCAGTTATTACCATATTAAATATGAATACGCGGGATGTTGAAGCAGTCTGAGTGTGCGTTTGTACAACAGGATATCAGGAGTCCCATGCCGGCAGCTCGTACCGGGCTATATTGGCCGCTTGTTCATTGCACACTTGGGCCCATGTTTCTTTACCCCTGGGGCCCTATCCTTGGGTTGGAAATACTCCTGCAGAGGTTGACGTACAAACTCGAACTCATGATAGAATAGATTACCTTTTAGTGACCAGTTAGAATATGACTTGACCGACTTGACCTGTTTACATAACTGTTTCCTATTATTACTATATCCATATATGTACAAACATGCGCACACGGGCTTCACTACACTCACATATTCATATTATCACACCACATACACACTTTTACGTTGAGTACTTGTTCGGATGTTCTGACATCCCTGAGATTTGTCATCTCACGTTTAGAGACGTATTTTCAGGCCAAGCAGGATCAGAGCGGTTATCAGGAGTTTACAGAAGATCAGTAGCCCTTAAGTTTATTTCTTTTCAGTTAGTATTGAGCATGTGCGTCCTTGCGGGACATTAGGATTTATATGTTTTTTCCGGATCTTGTCTTATTTCGAACTTATTGTATCATAACCTTGTTTTTGCATCTTTTTATCTTATGAACCTATTGCTGGTATTCTTTGTGGTTTCGTGGCAGCATGATTATCAGTGTTATCTATTCTGTTTTTGACATTATCCTGACAAGTTTAGCTAGACAGCTTTTATGTGACTATGGAAGGATCTTTCCTTACCGTAGGTAGCACGGCTAGCCTTCGTTACTCTCCGTATTTCCATATTTTGGAAAGCGGCACGTGACATCGATCATGTTACATTTCATTGATTTACCTACATATTGCCATCATTGATTATAATAGAAATTGATTCCATCAAGGCCTTGGACTTATTTTGTGCAATCTTCCCGGTCGAATTGGGTTATCATATATTTTCAATGAAGCTTTCGGTGACACGGGTTACTGTAATCACTCTTGCTGTTGTTAATATATACTATCCGCTGAAAGGGCTGTATAACTTGCCTCTAATAGGGCATGTTGGAATACTCGTAGTGTGAACGGATTTTACATGTAATTAAATAAATAATTAGGATATAATAGCAAAATAGGTTTGCCTATATAAAATGGAAGATTAGGTTTAAACCAATCCACCATTACATTCCCTTAATTTCTCTCTAATAACTTGGTATCAGAGCCACACATCTGAACCACACAACTCAGTCAGATCTAATCCTCACCATCCATTCATCAAACACACAAACCTTAACCCTAGCCACCGTCGGCACCTCTCCTTCCTCCTTCGACTTCGCCGACCATCCTCGACCTCACTGACTATCTCGCCGACCTCACAACATCAATCGTCGACCCTCTTCAAACTCGCCGGTAACCCTCACAGCATCAATCGACGACATATAGCTCAGATCGAGCCATCTCCAGCATCGACCTCCTCATATCTTAAGCAGTGAAGTCAACATGGCTCGATTTGGGTTCATGATCTATGTCTTTTTTATTCTCAATGTTTCTTATTGATTTGAGGACTTATATGGATTTCGACTTCGGTTTAGGACCATATTCTTTTCGACTTGGGTTCTTTGTGTTTTACGCTGCTTTGACTATTGATTTCTCTTCGATTTGATGAGTTTCTCTTCAGATCTGACCCAGGTTGATGATTTTTTGTTCGATTGAAGCATTTTCTTGACTTCGATCCGACACCCTTTCATCATTCAGCGTTGATCTCCATATAGATCCCTTCCTCAACTTCGATTTCGATCTGGAGTTGCCTGATTTGCTTCAATTTCCCTGGAGTTGGTTCGATTTGCTTCGATTTCGTCTGGAGTTGCTTTGATTGAGATCGATTAATCTCGTGTATGTTCTTTTGGTGATTTTTTAATCGATTATAATCGTTTTGAGGAGATTCATTGGCTGTTCTTGAGAATTTAAGACTTGGATCTTGGATAATCTTGGAAATTTGTTGCTCGATTCAGTGATTTTGGAAGTTGATGCATTCTTGGCCTCGACTTGGTCTATTCTTTGCTGATTTTGAGCTGAAATCGAGACTTCTTGTTGTTTTGGAGCTTGATTTGGGGATTCTTTGATTCGATTTGATCATCTTCTACAGTGAACGTGAAGGTATTTTTCTTTCACAATTGTTCAAGTTCTAGCTACTTTTTTGATATGAAAATGTGTGGATTTAGTATTAATTGTGTTGTTGGAGATTTGGAGTCATCAGAGTCCGTGTTCGGATCCGATTGAATTAATTTATGATTAATTGATCGTGGATCAGATATTGGGAGATCGATCACGACACTTTTAGATAGAATCTTACTTGATTCCTTACTGTTAATTAGTTGACATTCTTGATTATTTTGGGTTGGATCTTTGGATATCTATTTCTTGTTATTTGGTTGGTGGACCTGGTGAGCTTAAGCCATCCAAATCAGATGTTCGATAGATTGATGAAAAGTATCTTTCGCCTTTGGTAGCTATGATGATGACATCAGCTGCATCTTCTCATATTTCAGAAGGGTTGTCGATAAATGATGAGATACAAAGGCTTCATCTTCTTTTGTCTTCACTCACTTCAGATTTGATCAAGGCACGAGGCGATCATGTATGTTACCTCTCGCCAACAAATGCTCCGCATCCTTGGGTTATCAATTCTGGAGTTACTGATCATATGGCAAGGGAGCAAAATATATTTTCCTATAAGGCGAGACATGGAACCATTCGGTGACTTTAGCAAATGGTACTATAGCCGATATTGTTGGAGCAGGTTCAGTTCTGGCTGCACCACAATTACCCCGGACTTCTATTCTATACTTTTCTTGATTTTCTTTCAACTTGCTATCTGTTAGCCAACTGACTCGACAATTGAATTGTAGTGTCACCTTTTCCCCTGGAGAAAGTGTGTTTCAAGAGCTTGAGACGAAGCGAACGATTGGCACTGGGACAAAGATTGATGGGTTATACCACCTTGATGAGCATCCACGTCATATGGCCTGTCCAACGTCGAGCCCTACATCAGCATTTGATGATCATTGTCGTTTTGGTCACCTTTCCGTACAAACGTTGAAGAGGGTAATTACATCTCTTGGTTCTTTGTCTACTCTAGAATGTGAATCATATGAGTTGGATAAGCATAATCACTTCAGCTACCCATCTCGTATTAATAAGAGAGCTGACAAACCGTTTAATTTAGTTCATTCTGATATTTGGGGGCCATGCCCTGTTGTTGCCCAAGAAGAATTTAGCTCCTTTGTGACCTTCATTGATATTTTTTTCTCGAATCTCATGGTTACATTTGATGAAATCTAAGAATGAAGTGTTTTCTCATTTCCAGACCTTTAGTTCTGAAGTGAAGACTCGATTTGGAGTCAATATGAGTACCTTAAGGAATGATAATGCCGAGTATTTTAGTACATCATTTCAGACATATATAGAGCAACTTGGAATTATTCATGAATTTTCTTGTCCTTATACCCCTCAACAGAATAGGGTGGCAGAAAGGAAGAATCGGTATTTGTTACATGCCACTCAAACTCTTTTGTTTCATATGCTAGTGCCTAAATCATTTTGGGGATACAGTCCTTACTGCTAATTACTTGATCAATCGTATGCCCTCCTCAGTCCTAGATGGACAGATTCCTCATTCCATATTATTCCCGTCGATGGCCACTTTTTCTGTCCCTCCGCGAGTATTTGGATACGTTTGTTTTGTCCATGATCTACAACCATGGGTTCTAAACTAGATCCTAAGGCCATCAAGTGCAATTTTCTTGAGTATTCTCGGACCCAAAAGGGATATCGTTACTACAGTCCTGAATTACATTGCCAATTTATATCAGCTGATGTAACTTTTCATGAGTCCATCCTATACTTTTCCACGTCCCATTTCTGTAGACATGGACAGTGACTTTCTTTTAGATTTCTCATATTTTTTGTCACATGATATCCTGTCTGATTCGGCTGATTCTCCACCTCCCGTGTTGGAAATCACCCGTACCGTTCCTATTGACCCGGCTCGTATCGCTCCTGAACCTCAGCCTGCTCCTAAATCTCAGACTCTTGCTGCTGATCTCCCAGTGTCTCAAGTTCCACCAGAGGCTGATATTGATCTCCCTATTGCCTTACGAAAAGGCACTCGTAACTGCACTTCTCATCCTATCGCTCATCATGTGACAACTTCTACTTTATCTCCGAAATATCGGGTGTTTCTCTCATCTCTCGGCTCACATGCTTTACATAATCCATCCTCGATGTTTTGTCAGATAAAGGGTGGACTAATGCGGTGATTGATGAAATGCTCGCCCTTGAACAGAATCAGACTTGGGATTTGGTTCCTCTTCCACCTGAGAAGAAGGCACTAGGTTGCCGTTGGGTATACACCGTGAAGCTTTATCCTGATGGGGGAGCACGTCTGGTTGCTAAAGAGTATTCGCAAACTTACGGCACTGATTACGAGGAAACCTTTTCTCCTATGGCCAAGATGACTTCTGTTCGTCTGCCTATGTCTCTTGCGGCTACCCATCATTGGCCATTGCATCAACTTGATGTGAAAAATGCATTTCTCCAGGGTTCTTTAGCCGAGGAGGTCTACATAGAGCAACCACCTAGGTTTGTTGCTCAGGGAGAGTCTGATCTAGTTTGTCGATTGAAGAAGTCATTGTATGGTTTGAAACAATCTCCTCGAGCGTGGTTTGGGAGATTTACTGAAGTAGTTATTTCGTTTGGCCTCAGACGGTGTGCACATGACCACTCAATATTCTATCATAATAACACCAATGGATTTCGTATTCTTTTGGTGGTATATGTCGCTGATATTGTGATTACTGGCGATGATGCAGCTGATATTGCATAGCTTAAACACTGCCTTCAAACAAAGTTTCAGACTAAGGACCTTGGAATTCTTAAGTACTTTTTAGGTATCGAAGTTGCTCGGTCGAAGGATGGCATCTACATCTCACAACGAAAGTATGTGCTTGATATGCTGACCGAAGCAGAGATGTTAGGGTGCAAACCCATGGAGGCTCCAATGGATCCTAATACTAAGTTGTTTCCGGGATAAGGTGACTCGGTTGAAGATTCCAAAAGATCCCGACGGTTAGTCGGTAAGTTGAATTGCCTCACCGTCACTCGACCTGATATCTTATACGCAGTTAACGTTGTGAGCCAATTCATGGCTTTTTCTCGAGGGACTCATTGGGATGTGATTCGAATACTTCGCTATTTGAAGAATGCTCCAGAAAAAGGGTCTATTATACTCAAATCATGGACATTCAAGAGTTGCGGGCTTCACAAATGCAGATTGGGCCGGTCTCCATCCGATCGCAGATCTACTACAGGATATTGCGTGTTTGTAGGAGATAACTTGATCTCCTGGAAGAGTAAGAAACAAAGTGCAGTGTCCCGCTCCAATGCAAGTCAGAGTACCGGGTCATAATGAATACCACTTGTGAGCTTGTGTGGATTCAATTTCTGCTGAAAGAGCTTGGTTTTGAACCCGCTTTCTCTATACAGCTATATTGTGATAATAAGGCTATATTGCCTCTAATCCTGTGTTCCATTAGCAAATGAAGCACATTGAGGTGGATTGTCATTTCGTGAAGGAGGTCGAAGATGGGACTATCGATGCTTACTATGTTAAATCTACTAATTAGTTAGCAGATTTATTCAGAAAACCCCTAGGAAAGAATAGAGTGCGGTTTATTTGTAACAAGCTGGACATGTTTGATATGTATGCTCCAGCTTGCGGGGAGTGTTAGAATACTCGTAGTGTGCACGGGTTTTACTGCATGTTTAAATAAATAATGGGGATGTAATAGAGGCTTTGCCTATATAAAGAGGAGGATTGGGCTCAAGCCAATCCATCCATTACATTCCCCAATCTCTCTCTCTCTCTCTCTCTCTCATAACTGGGCCAAGGGAATCATGTTTGAGAAAACATGGTTAAAAACATAGCATGGAAAAATGATCACACTACCACCCACACACAGATACTAGAAAAGTCAGTAACCAATAAGCTTGTGAAGGCGCAAGTCATCAGGGCCAAAAGATACTAATTTGACAAGGGCAAAGGCTCTTAGGGAAAAAAATGCATCATCGGCAAACAACAATAAATATTGCCTATCCAAAAATAAATAAATAACATCTTTACCTCGCTCAATCCCTGGGCAGCCCCAGATCGTTCTGCGCTACTGGTATCAGCCTTGAGAGTGTCTAATAACCATGACACAAGATCGGGGAAGTTCTCCTCTCCCATTCCTCTGATAAGTGACCCAAGTGCCCTGGCCGCAACAGACCGGACTTCGGGGCTAGGATCTACAAGAACCTGTTCACAAACAAAGCAACTTCACTAAATAATAGAAAAAAGAAAGAAAATTTAGGAGGAAAAAACCCATAATGAACTAACGAAAAGAAAGGACAGAAACCTTCTTGACTTCAGGAATTAACAACCCGATATACGGAATCATATCCCTTGGTTCAGTAACTAAAGAACACATATTTCCAACTATCTGGGCGGCTTTCTTTTTTGCTTCTGAACTCCTCTCTCTTAAGCCTCTATGTACAATGGGCACTAATAGTGCCAAAGATGGTGCATCAATTGAATTGATAAAAGTCGTCTGCACATGCAATGTCACAGAAATAAGCTAAAGGATAAGATGGCAATAAAAAGCCTTCAAGATATGTTGAAAGCTCACTTGAAGAAGGATGTCAAGAGAGTGTTTTGTATACTCGTTAGGGTCAGTGAGGCCCCTCAACAGGATCGGTACAAGAGTAGATATTTCAGGATTTTTAATGACACTCCCAACCTGAAGAATACAACAAACATTAGGCTCGCAATTGATATCATACATATATACAAAATTAACAAGATGGATAGTACCTGCTGAAGCGCTGTTTGGCCTGCTGATTGAACTTTGGGATGTGTGTCAGTTAGAACCTGCAAGGTTGCAGTAAATTGCACCATGAAAAGTCACCAAATAATTTTTTGCAGGTCACTGCCAGCCAGAACAATAGTCTAAGGGGGGAAAAATTGAATCAAAACCTCTGTTAATTTTGGCACTATCTTAGGTAGGCATTGAGATAATTGCTGGGGGGCACAGTAAGCCATAGCACCAAGCAGCTGCACACTACTTTGTTTGGTTCTCCAAGCTTTGTCTTCTAGTCCCTGTGTAAATTTACACTATTAAGTAATGAAAGAACTTTCTAGCATATAAAGCTACATAAAGACACATTAATCATTACCTCAATTCATGACTTATGTCTAAAGAGCAATATAAACAAAGAGAAACAAAACAGAAAATACAAATAAAAGATAGTTTTCGAGGATGCACAATATATAGTTCTGAACAAAGTACGTACTTGTAAATTCACGAGAATAACATATTAAAAAAACATTCACAAACAAATGTATGAGCGCAAACAAAGAAAGTGTTATTAAGAATAAACGGTGTATATGGAACTAAGAAATAGGAGGAAAATAACTATGATTTTAAAATGAAAAGGAGGCTGACAAACCTGTCCCTGCTTTGTCTACAGAAATAAAAATGCATGGAAAAATGGAAAAAAAAAACACCTTGAGAAGTGAAGGAAGAACAAGCTTCACTCCATGACCAGTAAGTTGTGACATCATTGCACGAGCAGCACATTCGGCAGCCTCACGGACAGCAAGAACTTGATCAGAGAAAGCAACCAAGAGAAGTGGCAACATTTGAATCACATAGCTGGAGACAAACTAGAATCAGCAAAGGTGAATTGTTACTCCAATAAACAATTTATTCTATCAGTGAGACTATATTCTTACGGTTCAAACAATCTACCAAGCTTTTCACAAAGGCATTCAAATCCGAGCAATGCTCCTTCACGTGATTTCCCAGAATTCCTAAAGAAATGCAAAAGACATCAGCACACAGAGGACATATTCCCAATAACATATTTAAGATAAACAACTTCTTGGATGCTACACGTTTATCAAAGGTTGGTTAACTATCTACAAAACCAAAAGGAGATCATTCCAAGAGTATTTCTAACATTTCAGTGCAAAGCTCGATGCAAAAAATTATGTGTATTCGGGTTGACGTATAAAATTTACGGGGCTAAAATAAAATATAAAAAAGAAAAATCTTATCAGTTCCAAAATGATGAAAACTTGCTGCTCACTTAGAAGTCTGGATAAAATTTTGAGAGAAAGCTTTACATGATATTTTGATGGCCGAAACCTGGCATAAGATATATATCATGGAGCAAACAGGATTCTAATCCAATTCTCGGGGCCAGGTTAATTAGGTGACCCAAGTCAAAAAACAATCGTAAAATAAAATTGGCAATAAAAATACAATTAAACTATCATAAAATTACTTTAACCTATGGCCAAACAGAGGATATGGAAAGCATAACCTTTTATCAAATAGATTTTAAAGACTTCTAGCCTAAAGGTCCTCTGGATATCAATAACACAGGGTACTTCAATTTTGACCATAAATGTAATAACAGATTGCCAAGCTTACTGAATATGACAATATGTCATTTGGTGTAAAGGAAAAGGATATGAATTTCATGATGATATCTTGGACATTTAGGAGAAACAATCAATTTTTCTGAGTGTATTATTAGCATTAATGAGGTTAACCACATGCCTTAAGAACACTCCTTACGAAACAACTCAACATGAAAGCAACATACTAAAGTAGCAAACAGAGATAAAACATCTGGAAGATGACTGGTGCGTGATCAACCAAAGACAAATAAACTCTGTATTGCATTATAAGTTATGTCAGAAGGATAGAACAGTGAAGTTATCAACAGTGACAAAACCTGTCCTCTAAAGCTTCTTGTAACACAACCGCAATGCCATATTTCTTCAGGCAAGAGATTCCAAATCCCTTCACAACCCCAGCAAGTCCAAAAGCCGCTCCTCGACGCTCACCATACTTGTCGCTTTTCATCAGCTGATCCAAAAGCCTAAACACAAGAGCCTGACCATCATCCTGATCCCGCCACAGAAATACGAATAATTGAAATGATATACCGCTTTTATAAAGAAAAAAGACAAAAAAGGCTTCATAATTCATGTTTAGATGATGAACAGAAGGATACTCATAGACATCAGTATTTACTGCATCAGCACAGACACCACTATAATGCATGATCAAACGACAGAAAAGCTTCTTTAAAAAAATTTGTGAAAAATACTAATAAATGAGTTACTTGTTTCGAAATCATCAGCGGAGATAAACAATCTGAGACAGCACGCTGCACAGCTTCGGAAGGTGTGTTTAAAACCTCCAAGAGTTTCTCAACCACAGTATGAACCTTAGGGTCGTCCTGTAAGAATTAAAAACTTTTTATGCTAAGCATAGCAAACAAAACAGTGACTGTTCAATCCATCAGTGGAACAACAAGCCAAACCTCTGCTAAATGTTTCGCAAGGGCTCCAGTGAATATAACAACGCCCTCTCTGACTCGGTCATATTGTTGTTCATCCAAAGCCTAAATGTTAGAAAACAAACCACCATCAGGCTATGCTTGAGCAAAATAGTGAATTCAAAATCTAAGAAAGCTAACAGTCTTGTTTAAATTTTCTAAAAAATAAATAATAGAGCAGCCCAGATTCAGCCAAAGGATTTGCATATTCCATCAAAATAAAAGGTACCTTCTTATTTAAGTAGCTTTCAAAGATAGGAAACAGCAAAGGAACATTTTCTTTGCCATGCTTGTTGATAATCATGATGCCAGCATTTATCATTCTGCTGCGAACATCCACATTAGGATCCGCCTGCAATAATATCATCATTTGGTTTTCAATCAGAGATAATCACAGATTAGCAACTCAAAACTAACAACATTTATTTACAACAAAATTTTTTTAATATAATGAAGTTTATTATTAATGAATACAACGAAAACTGAAGATAAACATTCCTGGAAAGAAAAAGAATAAAAAAACATCTGATGATAAAGATTAGGTATTTGAACCAAATTGATGACTGTTAAATCAAAGGGGGAATACGAAAAAGGTTGAGAAATCAAAACTTAATTTTAACAGGAACATGCAGCAGAATGTGCAACTACAGAAAACATAATCCAAATTTAATTGCTAAAGAAGCTGGTACTAAACCAATACCAGAGTTCCAGGAACACATCCAGATGACTGAAACAAATAAAGCAGGCATAAAAAGACTCCGAAAAGCTAATTTAAATCCCAGTGGAAATTTTAAAATAAAATAAAAACCAACACGGCAATTGAAAGGAAAATGCTAAAATGCCAGCCAGGACACAAGAACAATAATCTAGCAGTTACTGTTTACATTACTTAGGGGTCCTATTAATGCAACAGTAACAACCCTATTTGATTATATTCTCTCCTTCAAGTCCCTAATCATCCTTGCTACAAACATTTCCCAATTGGTAACATAATTCTGCGACTGTTCCCGTAATTCTGCAACTTGTTGTATATTTGTTATGTGACTTGTTGTACATTATCTGTGGTTTATTACTCGAGCATCTAAAATCACATGATCCCTCGATAATAGATACATAATCCTTACAGAATTTTCATTAAGCAGACACATAGAGCCACATAATTATTCAGTGGATACATAAATCTTGTAAGGTAGATTATTGTAAATAAATTCATTGTTACCAGTTTGTTATCTTGATAAATGTAAATTGTTGATAATTTTAAGATGTTTATGTTAAATTATGTAATCACGTAAGACGTTAATTGTTACTTTATGGGATATAATGTTAATCGTTTTCCAGACTCATTCACTAACATTTACCATTATGTATATTCTGAAAGTATTCAGAGACATTCTAATATAGTTTCAAAAATTTCGATTTTCAATTGACAATTCAAATAAAAGAGAAGTTTCCCCATGTAATGGCGCATTAATTATTGGAATGCCTACATCTCTTCCTGCATTTCAAGGCCATGTAAAGAACTACTCTTATATTAAATAATCCTTACAATCATGTTTTAGCAATAATAATTTTATTTTGCATGCTTGGAGCAAAAGCAGCATGCTGCCAACAATATATAAAGGAAGGATTATTACTTCAGTGTTGCAACCAAAATCAAGCATGCAGAGGAAAACAAGGAGCAGAAGGGATAAATCAAATGCTAAAATGATGTGAAAACTATGGAAGGAAGGATAATTAAAAGCACATACCAAGGCCCGTGATATTAAAAATGTCATCACAACTGGAAGATCTTTAGTTCTCAACACATCCGCAGCTGAGTGAAGCGCCAAAGCAATACCTTGCCTCCCTAGCCAAGATGGATCTGCCACGTCGATCCCAGTACCAAGATCTCGTATATACAAAGAAAATAGAGTTGAAAGAGTTTCCTGAGCATTCAACAAACAAATAAAGTCAACAAGTTGATTAATTGACTTTCATATCAGAAGCATCAACAAGACTCACTTGTATTGTGTCCGGATTTTCATCCAATGCTGCAGCTAATGCTTCAGCAGATGCCACGCGAACATTATAGTTGACATGGGAAAGTGCATCAAAAAGACCTGAATAATCGGTTCCAAAATCAAACCCATACCGATCCCATATTTCCTCTGCAGCTTCAGCAACAACCTGGAAACAACACAAATGATGCTTTGCACTGGTAAATTTGAATGCAAGTAAGCGACGAAAGTAGAAATTCAGAATGCATAAAACACCATGATAAAAAGATATTCATCAAACATAATAACATCTAGTTGGCAAACATTAGAAATCTAGATCCTATGTAAATCCTACAAATGAACACAACACCAGACCAGAAAAACGATTTGATATATAAAAGTTATTAATCTAAATATTGTCTAGTACATTCAGCCCAGAAATTATATAACAAACAAGAAGATGAGTTCAGAAGGCTTGATGGATCAAGTTTGTAATAGTTTAGAAAAACAAAAAATTTATAGATTGGAAGAACGGAAATTGCAAACATTGTCAACCGTACAAGAGTTACGGCTCAGTTACCTTCTTCAGAAAATAATAAACTGTCGAGAAAAATTGTACTGCAAAAATCATTTCCCAACATATACAAGTCCACACAAGCATAATGGACATTATTATTCACGTGTTGGGCAGAAAATGTTTAAATTGAGTGCTTCCACCTATCAATATTATAGAAATTCTCAAGAGATCATGAGTGTATTAGTTCTTTGCGTGCCAATAGGTTCTTGAACTTGGAATACAAGAGCATGAGTGCCTCAGAACATCATGATCTTAACTTCATACAAAAAATTTAAACTAATTCCCTAGAATCTACTGTCACGCATGATCAATAAGGGAGAAATAAATAAAATCTACATCATCTGTCATCTATGAATCTGGGAAGTACTTTAAAATACAATCAAGGCCAAAAGATCAAAATCCACATGCTTACATAGAGAATTATAAGAAAACCAGAAAGGAGATGATATGGATAAAATAAATTGAAATTGATTTATAATAAATTTGATAATGCAATCAGGAATGCGTTTCTATTTTCCTTGTGGCTTTATGTGTGTCTTCTAGTTGAACATAGTTTACCATAGGAAATCTTTCATCTATCCCCACCCCGGATTAGAGGAGACAACTAGTCATGTAGGATTATGGCACCCCTCTCATATCCTTTTGGCAAAACAAAAAAACCACTCTAGTCCCTAATTTCCCCAATCAGGAATTTGAGACGAATTAAGAGAACTGATGTCAAGTCGCCAGTCGATTGATTTAAGAGTCATTTAGGATAATGGCAAACCTCTCTTGTCCATAGTTTCCTCGATATGGAATTTGAGATAAATTAAGAGGATTGATGTCAAGTCAATGGTCGATTGTAAACCATTGTCAAATTTCCATCAAGCTATGTAAACATCTGTCAGATATTCTGTGAAGCCTTGTTTCAAAAGTGAACCTATATTTATGGCACAAGGCCTAGATGAAGAAGATGGAGATAATGCAAAATGACCAAAACGAGTCATTTGGTGAATTGCATGAGACAAAACATAATGCATCTTCTCAAAGATCACATCACCAAGGTTTCTAGCAAAAAGATCACTAGCAATATTCTGCGTTCAAAGAGCTATATGTCATCTTTAAACAGTAATTAGTAGTGGAAGACATTGGAAATAACATAAATGGGGTGATGAGGAGATGGCTTATGTTAGAGGTTGTGATTATAGTCAAACAAAATCATCTGTAAGGAGTTTCCACTTTTTACTCCAAAACAACAACCATATAAATGGAATTATGGTCAATTGGCCATATCATGATTGATGATAGAAATGAAAACAGTTCCTTTTAAAAGCATTTAACATTGAGTTTGGGGATCGACAAATTTTCAGTATATAATTGAGCAATGGACAGCAAGAGAGGCCTAATTGTTATCAGCTCTTTGAGATAAGACGATCATTGATTAATGTCCTATGCTTGTTAAAACAAGGATACTAAGCCGAGACAAGCTCATTGGCATTAACAAAAGTTAACTTCATGAGTTAATGTCCCTGTTTGGGAATGTTATGAAGTAACCTACTTAGCTTTGTGGAATGACACCAAACTCAACTAAAAGATGAGAATCACTGAAGAACAATTTCTAAATAACGATAATATGTAAACAGTTCTGAGCAAATCCAGATTCTTAAAAGGGTTAGACCAGGGCACCAGCAGAGGAGGAGAGAAAAATGTGAACTTCATGCTGAAATGACCAAAAAAACTGAATAATAAACAAATAAAAAAATCAAGATCCTCGGTTTTCATGCACAGAGTTTAAGCTACACCAAAAGAAAAAAAGTTTATACATCTCCGTGGCCATCACGTTCTATGACATTGTCCTCCCTACCTCAAAGTTATTGTGGCAAGGAAATCCGCATAACCTATACAGGATTGATGTCACTTTAACAACCAAATTTGAAAAATTAAAATAAAATAAAATAAAAAATCAACTCTTTTGTGGAGCTTTCTCAACTTAGAGTCATTCTCCATACTACAAAGTAAGACCCATTTAAGGCATAGATTATGCAGATAACGATGAAGACGATAACGATCAAGTAGACAAAAACAATATGACAGAAGCAGAACATAAATGTAGAAACAGCAAGTCCCCTCACCCAGTGCAGAATGTTACGTAGGACAGTAAAATCATCAATAAAGTTGGAAGGTGAAAAAGATGAATAGGGCATCCAGATCAAGCTAGCAGAAAAGGTTAAGCTACAATTAATTTCCATAATCCATATATGGGATTATAGCTATTTCAAATAGTAGCAAAGATTGGTATAATACCACTTCGGAAGGGGACAAAAAAATCAGAAGCACGAGAAATGGCCGGGGAACAAGTCATACCTTCTCCATATCATGCAGAGCGATCCATATCCTAGTTGAAACCTGAAGATTCTGTGGAAGAGAATGGCCAGACACAGATGGAGTGCATTTTATAGCATTTAAACAGGCAAGTCTCACATGAACATCCTTTGCATACACTCCAGAAAGAGCCTGCAAAAAAAAAATCAACAATATAGACAGATATTTAATGAAATAGAATTGGACATGAAGTACTAATAAAATACAGAACAGAAGCAAACTCACTGTTGCTACTTCGTCAGCTTGCAGACCTAAACACAGTTCATTTAACATGGGTGCGATAGATGTCTGATAAGCTGGAACAACACCAAGAACATGATATAGTACCTGCAAACCCATTTTTTTAAAGATGGCAACATTACATAAGTACAAAGCATGACATCATTACAAAGCTATGCCATAGAGTTTTAGAGACATAACTGATAGCATTCGAGGCCTTGGAAGAGGTAAAATAGGGTCCAAGTGCATAGACAATATGCGGAGCACATCATCATGAAGAGCTGTTTTCTTCGAAGAAAGTAAAATCTGCTCCATGATCTGACATCAAAAGGAATAATAATATAAACCCACAGAAGCACCAGCGGCAGTTCCAGTCTAAAACAGAAGGAACAAGGAGATAATAAAGGAGAAATACCGGGAATATGAAAGTAAAGGAGTCTGCTGGAAGAGGGCCAGATTTGCAAGACATTGATAACCCCGTAACTATTTGTTCAAAGATTCCCATTGATGGCCTTTCATGGACTTCCCCATCAACAACTGGGGGAGGAAGAAGCTCCCACACTCTATGTGCATTCTCAGTAGAAATAATGCGTAAAGCAGCAGTTATCTCTAAGGCCCAGTTACAGAGTGGCGGTGCTATACACCTTGCCAGCTTTAGCATAGTGTCAAACGCCTCATCACTAACTATAGGTGAACGGAGTAAAGGTTGAACATAATTTACCTGCAAATGAGGTTTACCAGCTATTAACTTGGAGAGGAAAAGATAGAGCGGTAAACCACATTATTAAGTATTTAAGATCCAGATAACAATAAAATGTATTTGTGGCATAGAATCGGCAAACTAGAAAACAGCAGCAGTAGCAGCAACTACTAAGCAACTACTATTTGAAAGCCATGACAAGCAGAGTTATATTAATGTATAAATAATAGAGCTTTAAACATAAAGAGAGATGTTCTATGGCAGCAGTGTAAAACTTAGGTGTGTCACAATTACTAATATCCATGTAATATATGACAACATATGCTATAGATCTGTTCAAATCAGCAAGAGAAATAGTATAGATTCTCGCAATCCAGAATACGAACGCACAGAGAAAATTATAATCAAACTTCAACACCTCGTCCATAAATATGCACCAGATACAGCAAGTATCAAAGACATACCATGATTGCAACTAACTTAAATCCCAGAACAGAACAAACAGGACTACATACCGCTGTTATCTTGGTGCAGGATATTGTCAATTGCTTGGGCTAAGACCACTGGAACTATCTCAAGATATCCTAGCTAACACTTTTCACTGTAGTTAAATATTATCTGTAAATTCTACCTATATCTGAATTTTCCATCACTTGCGATTGCAAAAAAAGCATAGGGCATACAACTAAATTGGTATATAATGGAGATCCCTTTTTTTTCCTAATTTTCCCTAAATGGCCATCCATATCTCTATGCTGTGGCGCAGAGCTTTAAATTCAACGATATTTCACCAACATTATATTTTTCAATATGATAAGAAGTGGATAGTGCAGGTAGATTTATATCCTAATCTTGAAAGTAGAGGTGTGTTCAGAAAAATGAAGTGCTCAATGACTACGATATGTGACACTCCAAAGTTTAAAGGGAAGAGGTAATACCATTGGCATGAGGTATAATAAATTTGACCATGATGATGACGATGCTCGGCATTTTTCAAAATCACAGTTCAGTAATTGACCGGCGAACGACCAACAGTTGTTCAAAATTTTCTAACCATCACTCCAATGGTGTAAACGCACCCTGATGCATCCTTAAATAGCTGTCAATAATTTATTTCTTTAATTTGTTTGTATTCTAGTAGGAGGTTGCAATTTATAGCTCTAAAGTCTAAGTTAACTTATTCTGAGTTATCATTTAAAAAAGTTGAAGAAGTGTCATTTAATGTTCCTCTTGTATCTAAATCATTTACTAAGATCATCTAATTTCCCCTAAGGGTGCATCAACTTAGTCATCTTGGAGTTTCTTCCTTTCATACAGCAAGTTTCTTCACATTTTGAAATGAGTCCTTCAAATAGATCTTCATGAGTTTGCATGTTGTATACTTACAGCAATTCCGATCTTTCGGATGCCTCTCAAGATCGTTACTGCTGTTTATCTTGGTTATTCATAAAAAATATGCATAGAAGCTTGAGGGTTAGAATTAAAATACCTAATATGATTGCGTGTCTGAGGCAAATATTATAGACGTGGATACAGGTCTCTGTAAAATGGAAAGCAAATCTTGCTAGATCACAACAATTCATGGAATGGAAAATTAAATATATCAACAGTTACACTAGGATCCTATAGGTAGGGTTTGAAAACAAATCCTACCTACTTTCTAGCTTTTAGATTTGTTTTGGGATGTGTGCAAACAATTATGAATAAAACTTCTCATTTAATTAAACATTGACACAATTGTTTGCACATATCCCAATGTGGATTCAAAGTTTATAATGTTGGTAGGATTATTTCCAAATTGTATTTGGTAGATCCTAGTCTAATTCATATAGCATGACCAATGCTTTACGCGATAAATATGTCTATCAACAATAATTTCTCCCAAAAATTGTTTATCTACATTCAGGTATCCATGCATGGAACTGCTCTCCAACCATACAACAATGAAATTCTAAACATCCCTCCTCCCACCACCTATCAATAGTACTAATGTCGTGCACCCAACATTAACAGCTACACCAAGCCTTCTTTCCCCAAACTTTTGGGGGCGACTACATGAATCCTCTGGTTACATTTTGCTCTGCTATGAGCTGTTTTTTCAAATAAATTTAACATTAATTTTCCATTGCCTCCAACAATGTTCATTAAGGTCTACCTCTATTTGTTGCACCATCAACGAAAATTTTGTTACTCTAACTGGGAATTTATATGCCTCCATTGCATGTGTCTAAATAACTCAATCTGTTATCCCTCATTTATCCTCAATGGGAGCTACCTCCACTTTTTAACTAATACACTTTTATGTCCCATCCTATCTTTTAGAGTATCGTCATTCATCAACTGCATTTTCCTACCGACATGCACTTCAACCAATTGATAATTTCGTCATACTGGCATGGTAACAATATCTAACAACTGAAGAGACAGTGAAAATTGAACCCAAAATATTGGTCGTAAAATAAAAATATAGACCTTGAAAGTGACGAGTATATTTATGAGTTAAAAAAAAAAGCAAATGAAGTAAAGTGCATTAATCAACTTCTAATAGAAGATTTTTAGGTTCATTACGATTAACATTTCATGGTGTAAGACATTCAGCTGAACCATCTAGGATATATGTTGACAAAACAGCTGGTAACAATACTGAAATGTACTCACCAGTAAAGGGAGCTGACCATGGGTAAATACTGGATTGGCTGTTGCCAATTCACCAAGAGCTAGTAGCATGGTAGAAAGATTCTGCTGCACACATCTAACCTTTTCGCGAATAGATGCTTCCTCCTTAAGAAGCAATTCCCTTGCCTCTTCTTTTGCACTCTTCGCTTTATCTATATGGGGTAGAAACCGTAATATGTCAGAAACTAAAAACATATAAAAAGGATTAGCTATTAGCAAACAAGAACTTTGGTCATTAAGACATGCCATTTTTCTTGTTTGCTTTCCCTGTATCTTTTTTTCCAGTGGTCGTAGCTTCTCTTTTGTTTGACTGTACTGGATCACTAGGTGCCGACTTATCCTATAATTCACGTGAGGAAAGTGAGCATAAACATTAAAAATGATATAATTTTTAAGAGGTAAAAGGAACAAGATGTACCCTGCCATTTTGATCCTCATAAACACGGAATCGGCCCTTTGCAAGTTTCGTGTTTTTAGCAGCAACAGTCTCTGCAATATACACTCCTTGCTCAACTGATAGAACTCCTTCTGGTGTGTAATAGATCTGGTTTGGCATGATCATAATTTAAACACACTTTTTAGTTAGAGTACCCTCATGTTTAAAAACTTGTAGAAATTGCCAGTATTGACAAATATTGGTAATTTGAAAGAAATATCATAACAAAAGGCATTAACACTAAAAATGCATTATGATTCACGTTACCAGTTCGGTCATCAAAATTATATATAATTGAAAGCATCTCATGCAAATATAGATACACCATTAGATCTCTGTGAGAGACATGAGTGCAGATACAGGTCAGAAACGGTAAAGTTTAATCTCAGGTTCAATTTTTAATTCTTTAACAGCAGCTCTTCTTGTTGACTGTTCTTGCTGCTGCTGCTGCTACTATTATTATTATTTTTATTAATATCTCCACTACTGTAAGCAAACACAAGGGGGGAGTGTGGCACTTCCGATATCAATTTCAAGTAAAAAAGTACTTAAAAAAGGCTTAAATCCAAAAAAAACTACCAAAAACGGTACCCATGTGGTAACAAACTACCAAAAACTCTCTAAAATACAAGAAACTACCAAGGTTTGAAAGTTTTGTGGTCGTTTCTTGTAATTATTGCTAACATGGCACCTTAATCATGGTAGTTTTTCATAGTTTTTGAAAGTTTTGTCGTAGTTTCTCGTACATTCATATAGGTTTGTGGTAGTTTCTGGTAGATTCAAAAATATTTGGTACCACATGGGTAAAGTTTTTGGCAGTTTTTTTAGATTTAAGCCCACAAAAATAATAAACATCTTTATTATTAGCCAATAGCCACTCTCTTTTTCTTCAATGAAAAGAAAAAAATTCCACGTCATATTAACTGCTTCCTTGTTTCTCTTACTATAACTACTTACTGCTCTCTATAAATACTTCCTCCTCTCTTTTCTCATGTGCATCGCACATGCTTGGAATCTAGTTACTGCTACTACAACTTGGGGAAAATGCATCTCACAGCCCCTGGGGGTGGCCACAACTTAAGCCCAGCAACCCACCTTCCCCAGTTTTTTCCCTCTGGGGTATGAACGTTCACAGCCCCTGATATATAACCTTACCTTTGGTTTACCCTGGAAAGAAATGACTTCCTGTTGTTGCTTGTTCTATCTTAGATGAGTCACCCTGGGGAATGTCAGGATAATAAGCTAGTCATGTGAATAAGTAGGTAGTGGATTTGGTTTCGAAGAAATAGCAAGGCCAATGAATTAATTAAAATGAGGATGCACAAAGGGCGTTGGAGCTGGAAAGGTTGAAATCCTCGGGGCCGTGGAAGAAATAACTGATTAGCCCTTCTACTACTTTAGTTTAGAGTTTAGGCATTATTTTTTCCCTTTGTTTCAGAAAAAGAAAAAAGAGACACTAATGGTAACTCTTCGAGCTGACGAAATTAGTAATATTATCCGTGAACGTATTGAACAATATAATAGAGAAGTAAAGATTGTGAATACCGGTACCGTACTTCAAGTAGCCGACGGCTTAACATAGTCGTTTATTCAATTTTCACATGTTATTCGACTAATTGCCTCGGTATAGAAAGACGCACCCTATGACTAGTCAACCCGGAAAATCAGATCGATCTCTCACAGCCTCAACCCCATTCTTGTATATTCCTCTTTCCAAAGAAACCGTCTCAAATATCGAGTCATTTGGAGTTCTTTCTCTCGTTGCTCCTGCTTACGCGGGATCAGAAAGATGTGTTGCTCTTTTACCAAACCCAGATCCATCTGTTGTTCAAGACCTAGAATTCTCATAAGAAAGATTATCTAGATCCATAGTGGATCCTGCTAGGTGGTGACCGGAAGTAAGCTGGCCACCCACACCCCCAAAAAAAAACTTTACGGGGTGGGAGACTTTAGTCTTTCTTCGTTTATAACTAACAGGGTCCCCAAATGCGCAGGGTAATTGCACATTAATTCATACAAAATATATGCACAAAAAAAACCCATCGTTGTCGGTCCCAAGTCCGGATGAGAAAAGGTGAGGGTTGTGGTAGGCTTGTGACAGCCAACGTAAAACTTTGTCACATTCTAGGACATAAACCATAATAAGAATATTGTTGGAACATCCTCTACTCAGCGATGCGCTACATCGGATCTCGGGTGTACTGTTAAGTATGCAAGGGCTTCTAGGTCGTCGTCTAGAAACGCGCTACATCGGACCCTAGATGTAGTGACAAATAAGCAAGGGTTTCATAGGATCCGTCTAGCTTTCTGGAACATAGATTCCCTTACGGGTAGACTAATAGAATTAGTGGAGGTGATGAATAGGAGAGTTGGTATTATATGTTTGCAAGAAACTAAGTGGGTAGGTGAAAAGAGTAGAGTCATAGAACCTTGAGGTTATAAGTTTTAATATACGGGTAGAGATAAAAATCGTAATGAGATAGGCATAATCATAGATAGACGGTTGCTTGAGGATATAGTTGAGATTAAGAGAAAAGGTGATAGAATTTAACTGGTTAAGCTTATTCTAGGTGGAGAGATGCTTAATATTATTAGTGCTTATACACCACAGATAGATCTTGATGACGCTAGTAAGCGTCTATTCTGGAAGGATTTCGACGAGATGGTGCAAAGTAAACCTAGTGGAGAGAAGTTATTTATTGGTGGTGATCTCAATGGACATGTAGGTACTAGTCGTAGTGGGTTTGATACTATCCATGGAGGTTTTGGTTTTGGACAAAGGAATGAAGTAGGTGGCTCGATTCTAGATTTTGCCTTATTTTATGACTTGATCTTAGCAAACACCTGGTTTAGGAACAGAGGGTCCCACCTTATCACTTTTAGGAGCGGATCAACTGCTAGTCAAATAGATTTTTTTCTGACGAGAAGAATAGATAGAGGTTGTTGTATCAACTGTAAGGTAGTGCCAGGTGAGAGTATAACCACTCAACATAGACTTTTAGTTCTACATTTTCGATTTAGAAGAGGACCTAGAAAAATTAGACGTAAGATAGAGCCTAGAATTAAATGGTGGCGATTGAAAGAAGGTAACCAAAAGATTTTTATAGATCGTGTAGTCCAAGAAGCGGATTGGCAGTCGGAAGATAATTCTGACAGAACATGGAATAAAATGGCTAATTGTATCAAGAGGGTAGCTAAAAATCTACTTGGTGAGTCGAGAGGTGGTGCTCCACCATCTAAGAACACATCATGGTAGAATGAAGAAGTAAAGGCTGCTATTAAAATTAAAATAGATTGTTATAAAGATTTGAAGAAAAATAGAGATTTGAGAAGTATAAAATAGCTATAAAAGAAGTTAAGAAAACTGTTCGGGAAGCTAAATCTAAGGTCTACAAGGAGGTGTACGAGAACTTAGACACTAAAGAGGTTGAAAATGATATATACTGGATTGCTCGGATGCGGGAAAGGAAGACCAGAGACTTATGTGCGGTGAAGTGTGTCAAAAATGAAAATCAGAAGGTTTTAGTTCGAGATGAGGATATCAAGGAAAGGTGGAGAGATTATTTTGACAAATTGTTCAATAAGAGCTTTACTAAGAATTTGGATGGACTTGTCATTCAGTCTCAAGATATAAACCGTGATTTCATACGTAAAATAAGACTACCTGAGATTAAAGAAGTTTTGAACAGAATGAGTTAAAGAAAAGCGGTTGGTCCTGACAGGATTCCTATCGAGCTTTGGAGATGCTTAGGAGAAATAGACGTTAAATGGCTGGCAGATCTGTTTAATAAGATTTGGCAGACAAAAAAGATACCAAATGAATGGAGGAAAAGTATCCCTGTACCTATCTACAAGAACAAGGGTGACATTCAAAGTTGCTCAAACTACCGTGGAATAGAACTTATGCGTCACACCATGAAACTTTGAGAGAAAGTGATTTAACACAGGCTAAGGAAGGATATTAAGATAACTGAGAACCAGTTTGGGTTCATGCCTGGACGATCGACAACATAGGCTATTCATTTGCTTCGTCAACTTGTCGAGCGTTTTCGAGAGAAGAGAAGAGATTTGCATATGATATTTATTGATTTAGAGAAAGCGTACGACAAGATACCTAGAGAGGTATTGTGGGGGACAATGATGAAGAAGGGGGTCCCCGTCAAGTATATTGACATAATTAAGGATATGTACGATGGAGTAGTGGCACATGTCAGAACTTGCGGCGGCCTAACGAGTGATTTTCCGATTACAATTGGTTTACATCAAGGATGTGCATTAAGTCCATTCCTGTTTACCATCGTGATGGATGAGCTTACTAGAACTATCCAAGATGGGGTACCTTGGTGTATGCTATTCGCTGATGATATTGTTCTAGTAAATGAGACGAAAGCAGGGGTTAATGCCAAATTGGAATTATGGAGGCAAACATTGAAATCTCGGGGGTTCAGATTGAGCAGGTCCAAGACAGCATATATGCATTGCAAATTTAGTAAACAGAGAAGTCAAAACCATATTGGTATAACATTGGAAGGGCAAAGATATCACCAAGCGATCGGTTTAGATATCTAGGTTCCATCATCCAAAAGGATGGGAAAATCGATAGTGAAGATCCAAACTGGTTGGTTGAAATGTAGAAGTGCAACATGGATTTTGTGTGATCGTAACTTTCCGTTAAAATTGAAAGGGAAGTTTTATCGGAGCGCTATTTGGCCTGCCTTATTATATGGTACAGAATGCTGGGCTCCTAAGAAGCATCATACACCGAAGATGCACGTAGCAGAGATGCGCATGCTTCGTTGGATGTACGGTAACACTAGAAAAGATAAGCTGCGAAATGAGGATATTCGTGCAAAAGTTGGCGTAGCACCTGTGGAGAAGATGCGGGAAAACCGGCTAAAAGATGGTTTGGTCATGTGCGACGCAGACCTATGGAAGTACCGGTTCAACGAATAGATACTCTCAATATGGGCAATGGTAAAAGAGCAAAAGGGAGACCGAAGAAAATATGGATGGAGGTGATACGAAACGATATGGTTGCCAAAGGCCTCAATGAAAGTATATTGTTCGATAGGAGTGAGTGGAGGCAGAGGATTCATGTGTTGGACCCGACGTGATTCTCATGTTGGTTCATGTAGCCTACCCTATATGCTTGGGATAAAAGGCTCAGTTGTTGTTGTATATGCACAAAAAATTTGCGGTTTGTTAGTTCCATGACATAAAACATTGGCTCACCAATTTTCCAGATTTTTTTTATCTCTATGCATAGATGTTAATGAAGCAAGATAAAACCACATCTTTGTCTAAAACCGTATATTTATTTTTAGTTGGATCTTTTACCAATATATCGATCATACTTTTCGAAACATAGATATATAGCAGAGTCGGCACTGGACGGGTATACCGGAAAACAAATTTATGACACATTGAACCATAAAATATTAAAATGGTTATCATAACCTATGCTTCACTTTGCAAGTTTAGCCCATATAACATGCATGCCATTCTATAATCAAAGTAAATACAGTAATTTTTTTTCAAGAGGTATACCAAAAAAACACTCTTTCTCTTAACTCAAGAACCAGCCTAAAGCACTTACTCCCTATAAACGTGTCACATCAAGACATGTGAGCAAAGGAGGACAACATAGGATATAGATGGAAATTGATGCAACTTGAGGGGCAAATTTGGCAACATGAATAGCTTGAATTCAAGCTCACTCCCAGAGTAGGGCTATATATATATATGAGAGAGGATAATGGAGAAAAGGTGCCATAGGAGAGAATTTCCTCCTATGGCGACACCCTCCACCCATGATCATCATCTTTATCATGTAAAATGTGGATACACCAAATTTCATGTGACTGCATCATTTTTTCACCGTTGATTTAATGGGTGCATAATTAATGATTTGTCGACAATAGAACTTTTTACATTGCTAATTCAACGGTGAAAAAGAGGTGGAATCACATGAAATTTGGGTGTATTCACATCTTACATGATAAAGATGATGATGATGGATGCCGGTCGTCGAAAAAAACTGTGGGGATATAGATTTTTGACGCCACCTAACGAAAAAGCCTCCTAGGGCCTCTTTCCTCCATTACTCTCTCTCTCTCTATATATATATATATGAGAATAATGAAGGAAAGAGACCCTAAGAGGCTTTTTGTGTTAGGCGGCGGCACAAATCACGTCATCCACCATTTTATTCGACGATCGGCACCGGCCATCTTGATTTTCATCGTCTATACACCAAATTTCATGTGATTCGAACACCTTTTCACCGTTGATTTAGTGGGTGCAAAATCAACAGTTTACCGGCAATAGAAATTTTTACATTGCTAAATCAATGGTGAAATGGTGTTGTAATCATATGAAATTTGGTGTATCTACAAATTCGAAGATGGAGATCAAGTTGGAAGGTGCCGATCATCGAATAAAATGGTGGAGGACGTACTTTTTGCCGCCACCTAACGCAAAAAGCCTCCTTGGGCTGCTTTCCTCCATTACTCTCATGTGTGTGTGTGTGTGTGTGTATAATAATAATAATAATAATAATAATAATAATAAAGGGCATGGCTAGTTAACAACCCTGCATAGATGAGATCATTCAATTCGGTTACGTGCAGGTTTAGTTTCGTCTGATCCAGCTGGAAGCATCTCAAGCTACTTCTATCCACCGCACCTCCACCACCTTCATTTTTCAACACGTCCAGAACCAATGACGACCGGCTACCATATTTTAGTGGTTCTTGATTATACAACACGTTTTGATTCCGCCAATTGAGCACAATCAACTCTAGATGATACAATGAAGAAAAGAAGAAAAACTTATTGGATACCTGGTGTCTAAATAAGTTCTACCTAGTATTGGATTTGAACCAATGACTCCCTCCTTATGAGAGAAATATACCGCTGAATTAAGTAGGTGATTTATCGCCACAAAAAAAAGGATCCATCTCCGGGATTATAGGTGGAATGTTAAGCAATATCGAACAGCGAACAATAAAAAGATCAGAGAGATATTATGTGGGATCCTATCTTGACAAGGAATATTACAGGCATTCACGCACGAACGCACGCACGCACACATCTAAAGAAATAGCAGGAATAAGGAAATCACAAATGTGAGACTGAAGTTCAAGGATAAATGGTGGTATAATACAGGCAATAGAAATATGCTTAGAAAACCACCTTAATGTCGCTTTCCGATAGTGTATCGTGCAAAGAACGGTCCGGAAGCTTGTTGAAGTGCTGGAAATGTAAGAGATTAAAAAATAAGTAAAATCAAAAACGGCACAACATTAGACTATTTGCATCAATTAAAATTAGCAAGCTAGTACCGACCATTTCGAACTCTGAAAACGTGTCATTTGGTGTTATCTTCATCAACTGTGATAGTGAGCATAAGGCTGCTTGTTCTTCCAAGGCATTAGAACTCATTAACCCCATTGGTCCAAGTAAATCCTAAGAAAATACAACGAAAAGCATGTTGAAGATGAAACAACATTCATGCAGTACTGCTTATATTATTGAATATTCACCACTAAAAGTTCAGTTAGGCATATTGACATAACTACTCTCTCAAAACTATTCAGGCATACCAGCTAAATGCATGCATCTGTGATAACACCTTAGTTGGATAGTCTATTAAGGAGTCGGGGTGGGGTGGGGGTGGGGGGGAGCAGCACATTGGAGGCCATCATATTAATGACAAGTATCATGATCTCCGTGCGATCACCGTGATGATCTCCTATTCAGGCATATGTATCTCCGTGCTTCCTTCCTCCCTCACACCTCGTATATCCCCTCCTGCTTTATTTACTAGAAATGTGGTTATCATGATCATAAAAGCCTCTTCCAGAACTAGACTTCCGATTACAATACATTTTGGAGGTCATGCATATTTGAAGGGTGACATTTACAAAATTTTAAAATAAGAACAGCAGTATGTTGATGTACAGCTTTAAAAGTTGCCTCAAACATTCAGGAAGTAGATTTGACAGCAAGCGAACTTTGACACAGTTGCATGGCAAATCCACATTGAGCTTTTTAGAACGCATAAGCTGTAGTTAATGTTGAATTAGCTACAGTACGATTAAAAATGATGACAACGTCTGTTCATGAGGCTTGATGCGTTTCCTTCAAAGAACAATAAGATGTTGACTGACACGTTAACGGAATACGTCTGAACACAGGGTATAAAATATAAAGTGCTACGATGGAGGTCAGTGAGGAAATGAACTAAGGGTTCGTTTAGTAAACCACAAATCATGCAGGCAGCTTCTCATGAGCCGTAGTGACCCATGTTGCTAGTTTGAGCTCAAAGCTATATATGTCAATAACCCAAGCCTTTTGGCCACTAGAGTTGTAGTGAGCCAAGAAACTTGCCCCAGTGGAGGATCTGCTCAAGTTAATGGTTACCAGACAGACCCTAAAAGAGTAAGCAAGAGTCTCCAAGCTAAGAATATGCTCAGTTGAGGAATCAACACAAACTTCCTCGCGTTAGTAAATTTGGGGCAGATAAGTATAATGCAGCTTCAAACAAGCTTTGCACATGCTATCTACGATGTAAAGAAAATGTTGATCACTAATTCTTGCATGTGATGAGGAAAAAGATAATGGAATATAATAGTCATGATAAGCGATCAGGAAGCCAACATTACAGAAGCACTTCAAATGTGTAGGTGCACTAAGCTTGATGGGGGGAAAGGAGGTGGTGGTCTAAATAGATCTGCAGCTGGGTATTTGTATGGTTGGGCCAAAAAGCATCTGGTCTTTTTCCTAGTGGTTGATATATCAGATTTTCATTCCAATTAAAGGCATATATATAGCTGGAAATGCTGGTTCTTTCAGTTCCATGAATTTACCGGAACCATCCTGATTCGAGCCATAAGCCTGATAGTAACTGTAATAATTCAACAGATCCCCCTTGTGTTAAGGCTAATGTTATCTTTGAGAAAATGATCATATGCACCTCAATAATGGCTATACTTTTAACTTGTATTAATAAATACAAGCAGTATGTTCTGCCTTCATGCAGGAAAGAAACCAACAAGTAACAAAAACAGCTTTACTTGTCCAAGAGATTACCTTGCAAATAGATCCAATATTTGTTGTCACTATATCAATAATGTCAAATCCATGCTTCCACAAGTTTCTTTGTAGTCTCTGATAAAAGAACAAATATATAACATAAGCACATAATTGTACACCGCGCACAGGCACGCATACATACACATATATTTCATGATTATAACAGTCAATAAAAAAATTAATAATGTAAGCATGCAAATATAACAGCCAATACGTTGCCGTTCCAATTGTCTGCAAATTTTTTGGCTTCTGGTATACAATGGTACTTAAATATGATTACTACACATATGTGTTTAGTAAATATTAATTATGACCTATAATGAACCATGTATGCTGAAAACTGATCGAAAACGTATTAACATTGGCTACATAAACTGGAATCAGAAGTCTATGACTTCCCAACTATATTCAACCAAATATAGTACTATATATTCATTGAAATGTATGAAATGTTAGTGCATGAATCCATATGTTTAAGTACGTTAATTATCTGAACCTAATTTCAACTGTGTTCGGCATTATTATTTATTAGTGTTGCCTCGCTGTGCCAACATAACGGTGACGGCATATTCGTTTGCTTCACTATAATTTTTTATTTTAAAAAAGGCCTAAAATATATAGTTTATCCATATCCTAATTCCTAAGTTTGTTCATATGTTTTGTATCCTTATAGAAGTGTTGTGATGATCCTAGTTCTCATACCCATGTGTGCTATATGGTTGAAACAATTGTCGTAAATCCCTTTACCAGTGTGAAGTCTGAAACACCTGAAAAGTTGAAGGACTCAATGCTTGCTGATATGGGTTACGCACTTCCACCCAATTCTGAAGTAAAAAACGAAGTATTCCTAGTGTTACTGCTCCCCCTTTTCTGCCTTGTATTCTTCGCTATTCTCTCTACATTCTTTTTAGATGGGTGTGAGTGGGGTTGAATGCGAGGATACAGTGTACTAGAACAGTGAAAACTGATGAACAAATTCTTAGAGACTACTTTAGTCTGAAACTATTATGCATATATAAATTCTAAGGAATGGAACAGAAGCATGGTAAAATTGTTAAATGAAAACATTTACATCTTACACTAAGCAATCAGAACAAAACGGAAAGATGTATATTGATAACCAGGAGGTCAATGTACAGTTAACTTATTTCTTCAGTAGTTAACCTGCAATCTTCATGACAAAAAAAGCAAAGGCATCTAATTGATCAATAGGTGTTGAAACAATTCCACTAGTCCTGAAATATTACTAATTCTTGAAGAATCAAAAGGTTTTAGTCTCATCAATCAACAATCAGCACATGTACCACTTAATGTAAATGTAAAAACTTCTGCTCGGAAATCAGAATGAATGATGAAACTAACAGCAGCTTTCACAAGTGTTTGCAAGCAAACAACAGTTGAAACTTTTATTTAAGAACATATACAGATTTTATGTATAGTGAACTACTACACAGCAATAGCATACCTTCCATACTGTATTGCTGCAATCGGTGCCTATAATGCAAGGATGGTGAGAGCAAAAGATAAGCCGAGAAGATGTCCCTGGACTACGAGTGATCGCTGCTGGTGCAATAAGAAGCAAACCCTTCACTAATACCTCCGTAGATGGAAGAAATGGCATTTGTGGGTCCAGAGAATTTTCTGAGTCACTTCAGAATATTTATAAAAAAAAAGTTACGCACAGGATTACATAACGACAAGGATAAGCAGATAACAGGATCCCAATAAAATTTCTTTAAAAAGTTATATGAATTGAAAATACAATATATTAAACAATGTACATCTTTACTGATGCAAGAATATAAGAAAATATATAGCGATGAAAGAGTTAGAAGATGCTGCTTCACACTAATTTATTAAACCGTAGTTCACGCAATTAGCTTCGAAAACAAATAGAAAAAATAAATAATGAACCAGAACATACCTGACTTTCAAAACTGACGTTCTATCTCCAACTAAACACAACCAATTTGTAAATTCATTAAGGAGATCGTCAACAAAAATTGATGAGGATGAAGCGATCTTTCGTGTAGCATCATGAGCCAGTTTCCTGATGTCCCAACTTGGATGGCAAATAAGAAAAACCAATAACTGTACATGCCAAACAACTATGGGTTAATACTAAATTCAAAATGGATTGACCAAGCGATGTAAATTTACCTGTAACAAAGATCTGACAGATAAGGATTCTGAAACTCTGCAAGGATAACCGAATATGACTCAATCACTCCTAGCAAAATCTCATGGAAAAACACTGACTACATATTATCATGTACAGAAAAGGAAAAGTTGAATACCTGTGTATATGATCCACAAAAAGCACCTCAAGAAGATCTATGCATGTTATCCAATCATCATTCGATAGTTTCGACACCTATTCCAAACCAAGAAACATGCAGCATAAACATATTATGCTGAAAAAGAAAAACTTTTGAACATCAATAGAATAGCCAATGACATTTTCCCAGAACATAAAACAAACCCAAGTAAGGATCTGCTTCAGATATATAGAAAGTTATAATGCAGGTTTTAGATAGCTAACAGTGGTTTGCAAGTAGAACATGTTAGCAAGAAAGACACTAAACCAGCATGCGTGTGTGAGAGAGAGAGAGAGAGAGAGAGAGAGAGCTATGGAGGACAAAAGGCCCTAGGAGAATAATGAAGGACAAAGGCCATAGGAGAGGATATCCTCGTATGGCTTTGAAAAAAGCATATCCTCCACTGTTTGTTTCGACGATGGGCACCCACCAGCTTCATCTTCATCAGCTAAAATATAGATATACCAAATATCATGTGATTCTAACATTCTTTCACCAATGATTTAGTGAGTGGAAAATTAACGGTTTTCCGATAATAGAACATTTTTAAAATTTTTACATCACTAGATAAACGGTGAAAAAGTGTTAGAATCACATTAAATTTGGTGTATCTACGTCTTAGATGATGAGGATCAAGATGGACGGTGCTAATCGTCGCAAAAAATGGAGAAGGATATACTTTTTTCGATGCCATAAGAGGGCTTCCCTCCTAGTGCCTTTGTCCACCATTATATATATATATATAAGGAAACGGGTTATCAGCGAAAGCTGATATTAAACCGTCAACTAGCCTATTACATAGCCCAATCCGACCGTCAAATCGACGATCCACTCCAACCGCCTTGTTCCACACATGGAGTGATCTCTGTGTATGAAATTTTGATCAATTTGACACCTATGTCTTCGATCGAGTGTCCCCGATGTATGACATTTTTATTGTGTTTAAAAGCCATCCATTTTTTAAATGCTTGATATATCACTTGTAATTCATTATATCGAGCAAAATTCCATACATAGATCACTCTATATGTGGAACAGATGGCTGGACCGGATCGTCGATTTGATGGTCAGATTAGGCTACCTCTAGCTGACAGTTTAATATCAACTAGCTCACTGATAGCCCGTTTCCTCTCTTTCTATATATATAGAGAGAGAATAATGGAGGAAAAAGGACCTATGGGGCTTTTTGCGTTAGGTGGCGGCAAAAAGTACGCCCTCCACCATTTTATTCGACGATCGGCACCTTCCAACTTGATATTCATCCTCTAATTTGTCGATACACCAAATTTCATATGATTACAATATCATTTCACCGTTGATTTAGTAATGTAAAAAGTTCTATTGTCGGTAAACTGTTAATTTTGCACCCACTAAATCAATGGGGAAATGATGTTGTAATCATATGAAATTCGGTGAATAGACAAATTAGAGGATGGATATCAAGTTGGAAGGTGCCGATCGTCGTATAAAATGGTGGATGGCGTACTTTTTACCGTCACCTAACGCAAAAAACCTCCTAAGGTCTCTTTTCTCCATTATTCTCATATATATGGGTTTTTTGGATATACACCCCCAAAACTTAGTTAATTGTAAAAAAGCCCCCTTTTTCAATGTAATTGTAAAAAAGCCCCTTAAAACTCCACCGTTAATGAATAAAGTCCCTCTGGTAGGTCAACTCAAGTTTGACTCGAGTTAAATTAACAAATTAACTAAGGAGCATTTACTCTTGAGTTCGCCCAGGCGGCGGTGGTGACGGCAATCAGGGGGAGGTGATGGGCCGGTGGGGCATGAAAACGATAATGATGGTGGTGGTGGTGAAGAGAGCGGCAAAGGGGAAGGGCGGAAAGGGGCAGTGGGGTGGGTGTGATGGTGATGGGGGGATGAAAAAGATGATGGTGGTGATCCAGGAGGTGACGGCAAAGGAGGAAGGGGTGGAAAGGGGAGATCGGGTGAGGTGGGCGGGAGAAGAGAGGAGGGGGCAGTGGGGTGATGGTGATCGGGGAAGGGGAGTGGGGAGATGAGAAAGATGGTGGTGGTGGTGATGCTGATGATGGTGATGATGGAAGGAGGGGTGATGGTGATGATAATGGTGGTGCGAGGTGATGGTGATGATAGTGGTAGTGGTCCGGCGAGGTGATGGTGGTGAGGTAGTGGTGATCGGGAGATGGAGGGGGTCATGGGGATGTGGTGATGGTGGTGCAGTGAGACGATAAAAAAGGTGGTGGTGATGATGCTGGAGGTGGCGGCGGCGGAGGTCGAGGAGAGGGGAGGTTAGGGTAAAATAGTATGTTTAAACCCCTAACGGCCACATTTGCCCGTGTTAGCGTCAAAAGTAACCATAGGGGCTTTTTTGGGGAGGCTTTTTTACAATTACATTGAAAAGGGGGGCTTTTTTTACAGTTACCTAAGTTTCGAGGAACGTATATCCAAAAAAAAACCTATATATATACACAGTCACACTCTCTGTGAGAATAATGAAGAAAAAAGGCTCTACGAGGCTTTTGCGTTAGGTGGCGTCAAAATCTATATCCTTCACGATTTTTTTCGACGATCGGCATCCATCATCTTTATCATGTAGGATGTGGATACACCAAATTTTATGTGATTCCACCACTTTTTAACCGTTGAATTAGCAAGGTAAAAAGTTCAATTGTTAGTAAACCGTTAATTTTGCATTCATTAAATCAATGGTGAAAAAGTGATGAAATTTGGTGTATCCACATCTTACATGATAATGATGGGTGCCGATCGTTGAAAAACCCCGTGGACGGTGTATTTTTTCGACACAATTGGAGAAAATTCCCTCTTATGGCACCTTTCCTCCATTATTTCCTATATATATATATATATATATAGAGACAGAGAGAGAGGACACGGGCAATCAACTAGCTGATATTAAACCGTCAGCTAGCCTATTACATAGTCCAATCCGACCGTCAAATCGACGATCCGCTCCGGCCACCTTGCTCCACACATGTAGTGATCTGTGTGAAATTTTGATCTATATGATGCATTACAAGTGATGGATCAAGCATTTAAAAAATGGATGATTGTTAAACACAATAAAAATATCATATATTTGACACCTTCTATGTTTTCGATCAAGTGTCTCCAATATATGACATTTTTATTGTGTTTAACAACCATCCATTTTTTAAATGCTTGATCCATCACTTGTAATGCATATATCGATCAAAATCTCACACATAGATCACTCCATGTGTGGAACAAGGTAGCACGAGCGAATCGTCAATTTGACGGTCGGATTAGATTACGTAATAGGCTAACTGACAGTTTAATATCAACTAGCTAGCTGATAGCCTGTTTCCTTATAATAATAGTAATAAAAATAATAATAATAATATTTTTATGCTAGAACCAGACACCTTAGTAGGTTTCTTTTCTTGTATAATTTTGTATGGAAAGGGGTGGTCAAGGAAAGACGTCTGGTCAAGTTTAGAGGAAGAAGGATTACCATGGATTAAAGTGTGCCTCGAAGGAACATGGAGTTGAACAGAAAATACAAGCATATGTAGCCACAACTTTTAATTATCGTCATATAATCCATTTCCCCAAATTGGGGTCAAATATGGTGCAAAACAGGAATTAAGAGGCTACACCGTATGGCATATCAATTGTGAGCCAAGAATTTTTCCTAAATTAGGAAATAGTTTGTAGGCATTGTAACAAAAATGTTTCAGAATGATATATATAGAAGGATTAAGAAAAATGTTGACAAACAGGAGTTCAGGGATATAATGAAGTATGCCAAAGACAAATGAAAAGCCATGTGATATGATTTAGCTGGTAGATGTAACATGTAAGAAAGAAAAATATTGGTCAAGTTGAAAATTTTCAAATAATGTAGTGAAGGAGAATGCTAGAGATCAGAAAACTGAATATAAAAAAGGGGAACTGACTATGGTAAGCTGCAAGGTATAAAGATACGAACTGAACATATTAAAACGGAAAACAGATAAAATGAACATTGATTTTATACAGGTACAAGTGAAACGAATACCAGCGTAGTCACAGGACAAAACAAGTAAAAAAGCAATCCTGAAAGTGATGGAATTGATATAGATAGACCAGGTGAGAAAGGGAAAGGAGGAAAAAAGGTTCAGTGTTAATGGTAAACATGAAGCATGAAAGTGGTCCAAAAGGGTTACAGTAGTAACTAGAAGATAGGAATTTGATCAAAAAGTCATTGTAACTTCTAAGGATCCTCCCAAATACAGAATTCATATTGATAATAGACATGAAAAACGGAAGCTTTTAAGGATAGAAAAAATATGTCACATAACACAATTTCATTATAAGGTTAGAGGAAATGACTTTAATGTTTGCAAAGTGGAGTAAAGACAACAACCGACAACTAATTGTTAAGATGTCTCCTTGTTTCTCAAACAAATTCTAAAAGAAAATTTTTGACTACAGACTTTTAGGTTTTCATTTAAGCAGACAAAACACAGGAAACTTGGCTAATAACGCAAAACCGTGGAAGAATGTACATATTGTACTAGGTTTGGACACATCCAAAATAGCGATACAAACCAAAATATAACATATTGCCTTCTATGTGATAAACTCTCATTTGATAAATTAAGGATATGTATTCAGATTATGTATACGCTTTAGTCACAATATTGACTTATAAGTATATAGGCAAAATAAAAGTATGCCCTAGAAAACAATTGTGATCCAATTCGTGGTAACATCTGTCCCTCCTCCGTTGTCGAATAACTATGAAATTAAAGGGGGAAATGTAAACGACAGCTATAAAACCAGCACTTTTTGTCATTTTGGTGTTTTAGAATGTTGGGCAATTAAGAAACAAGTCCAAAACAACTACCGTAGATGAAACGATAATGTTGAGATGGATGAGTGGCAATTCTCTAAAAGATAGGATACGAATTGAGTGTGAAGTTCGAGAAGCTTCCATAATGGATAAAATGTAGGAAAAATGATTGAAACGCTATGAACAAGTGCAACTGAGGGCGATACCTGTAGTTAATATAGCAACGGCGGCCTAAAGATAGGAGAAACGAATACGGTTGGGGTTTAAAAAACATTTATACTAGCTGTTTATTTTAATTAAGGAGGAGGCCCTTGACAGAGTTGTTTTTCCTTCATCTAAATATCTAGATAAGACTACATGATATGTTCATGGTTGGCGCTCTCAAAAGAATTTTGGTTATTGGTGTCTGCATGTCATAATAAATATGGGAAATGGAATACAAGGCTGTAGTACACAGTAATATATAACATTATACATATATAGAATATGCACAAACTAAAAGGCTTCGCTCAAAAAAATATTACAAAAAATATCCTCGCTGGTATGATTCATGCCTTCTGTAATTGCATTATAGTATATTACCAGAGGAATCGATATCAGTGAAGATTCATTTTGAGCAATCAATGTCCAGAGCTTCTCCTTGAGCAGAATATCCACTGCAAAACAAATCATGGCCTTACAAGTGCAGTGAAGAATATGGATCATCATACACTCTTAAACTAGTGACAGCAATACCTGCTTTGGTATCAATAGTGGCTATTTTTACTACTGAGAAGAGAGCATAGATTCCATCCAGCCTCTGTGTTGCTTTGGTAAAACCGGTCTTCACTAATTGGATAAGAGGGTCCAAAAGAGGTGAAACCTGAAAGTAATGTAGATTGAGACCCGTGCACTAAACAGTATGGTGCATTTTGTCACAAACTATTCTTATATATCAACTAATATGTAATAAAATAAGCTCCTCACTTTTGTTAGCGAGTCAGAATTTTTACATATCATTCCCAATAATCTAAGGTGCCCCTTTCTTAAAATTTCCTTCTCCTTTAAGCCTGAAGAAATAAAGGAAACAACATCTGGCTGAACAGCTTCAGCGGATCTTGTTGTCCAAGAAGCCAAAGCAGACAAGACTGCCAATTTCACTTCCTCGCTTCCTGCATTTAGACAACATATAAGGGTGACCACACAGACAAACCTGTACAAAAACAGTAGGATGGCAATGACCAAACAGTATGGCATTCAAGAAAAAAGGAGATCGTCACATCTTACCATCATCCTTGTAACATGATACAAGGAAGCATGATACACAAGAAGCTAGTTTGTTGAATGCTTTTCCACCTGGAGCCTTGGACAACTCTTGAATGGCACTTACCATCCCAACCCTCTGGTAAGCGAGCGCTAGTTTGCCTTCAGAACCTGCTCATATAAGTCGCCATAAGAAATTGGTATGCATTATGTAAACAAGATTTCAATTTAATGACAACAAAGAAGAAAAATCCAAAATACGTGGGAACAGCATAAGAATGAGAAGCACGATAAAATATTAAAGAAACATAACAGCAAAAAACCACCTCCTATAATATTTTTTATTGCATTGAACATTGAAACTTGAGCATCTGGATCACTGGACATCTGACTCAACCAGCCGATGATATCCAATGCCCTAATCCTCCTTCCTTCATCAGCATGCCGAGCTTGCGGCAGGGTAACTGAAAGGAACTCAGTTGTGTATTTGCTTAAATCCAAGTTAACCGACTTCACTAGTTCTCCAATAGATTCCAACACGATCTCCGGATTGCGCTTTAACATTTTCACACATGCTGGAAACACAAGAGTTCTAAAATCTTCATGCTCTATATGCATGAAAAGAGGTCGAAAAGCTTCACTAAGAGCTTGTGATGGCTTATCCTTTGCATTCAAAACTGCTTTAACGTACATTTCGAGGAATACAGACTGCACAAAGTGAACAAAATGTTCAGATAATTCAATACATGACAAAACCAACAAGCATAGTGAATTCATGAAAAGCTTTTCTACCTTGTACTGCTCAAAAAGATGTGAGACAATAACTGAATAGCTGAGCAATACTCGTATCAGTACAGCACTATCCTTGAAGGAGATTCTTGCATCTTTTAATTCCTCAACGTACATCTTATAGATATCTGGAGACTGAAAGGTGCACAATAAAATTTTGAAAACAACGCAGCATGGCGTGGAGCTCAAATGAACTACAATGACATTAATTGCAAAATTTGAAGTTTAAGATTTTAATTTTCAAGGTACCTTAGAGAACAGATGAAAGAACATCCTCTTGCATGCATTAGAGGTACGAACAGGACCATATGTAAGGGTTTGATAAAGGGATGCTTGTGCAGTAGCTAGTCTCACGAACCCACCTTTGGACACAAAAGCAAACTGACTGCATTGTAGAAGAAGGCATGACCACCTGAGAAGTTTGTAGCATCCTACAGGACTCTGACTCTTTACATGTCTATCCATGATCTGGACAAGAGCAGCAGCAAAGCTCTTCATGAAATTAACTTCACCCACAGCTTTAACAATCAAGTCATCAACAGCTTTTCTAGATGACCGGTCATCATATATAACCAATGTTTGAAAAATAATATCAACTAGTAAAGACGCAACATCGGATGATAACTCTGCAAAAACAGATCATCCTATAATCTCAGCAGAATAATCTCAGCAGAAACTAGCTTCACTGCATGTATAAAGGCCTGCGATGACTTATCTACCAAATAAAAGACACCTGATCAATCAAGCATCATGACAGCGATTTAACAATAAAATGCATGACTTTCTTTCATCCATTCTCGGGGAGGAGGATGTTCAAGTGGAAGACGATCATGAAAACAGCCGGGCCCTTCTTACTACTATATTGGCTGATTTGGAGATCAATAAATCAGATTCTTTTGTTTATGTCGAATTTAAAAGACAGCTCAAGAGTGGCACGCCCTAATGAACGATTTAGGAGGGGAATTATCTATGATACAAGGAATAATAGACTGGAGGGGGGCCAGTTTCAAATGTGGGTTTCTAAGAATGGAACCGAGGTGATGGGAGTAAGTGGAGTGGGTAAGGCTACTCTCCAGGGCCTCAGTCATAGATAACAGTGGTGTGTATGCCCAACAAGTACGATGCCAGGAATTGTTCTTGGGGGGATAGTATGAATTGAAAATTAGTTTAAAATTTATGTATAGACAAGAATCTATTTGCAGTATTCTTATAGGACGATTTAACAAAAACATGCATTTTTACCAATATATTTGAACCTAATAGAGTAATAGTCAAATTTGAGTGTCAATTTGCAAAGTTTCAATTGAAGTCACCAGTAATTTACTCGAAAAAAAATTCTGCTGCCAAAGTTTTTATCTAGAATTTTTTAGGACTTAGACAAAGTAGGTTTTATTATCGGTTTTATTGTTAAAAGAGAATGTTAAATTTCAAAAAAAAAGGATCATATTTAACTTTAAAATTCAAATTTTCATAATTTTCAAAAACTAAAGTGATTTAATTAAAATTTAAGGGCTTTCATACAACATTTGTTGGGGGGAAATCTACATTTCCCATGTTTTAAAGCAAAGTGGGAATTGGAAATGGAGTAGCGATGCAACAAATGCTTGCAACATTTGTTGCAACCAAAGTCATTGCAACAATTGTTGCAACTTAGGGAAATGTGACCGCGACAATTATTATGGGTCCACATAAGCTTAACATGAGCAACATGAGCAAATTTGCAACAAACGCTGCATTTTCACTTGTTTTTGTTCAACCAAACACAAAAGGTAGTTTAATTTGGAAATCCAACAACAAAACATTGAAAACACCCAAACAATGGATCTCCAAAATTCAAACAGTCCCTAAAATAACTTTTTTGCAAATCAAAGGGGCAATGTGAGAAATTTATTTTATGAAAATTAATAGTCATCCAAAATTAATGGGAGGTGGTTGATTTAGTACCAGGCAAATTAAAGGGGGGCGAAATTTAGTTATGGAGCTAAATTAAGGAAATAAATTTATTAGGTTGATTTAATAAGTTGGAACCATTTTGAAATAAGAATCGAAAAATGACGAGGCGCAGATTTTAAAAAGTAGTTGAAAATAATCACAGGTTATAGATTTTCGAAAAACTAATGGTGCAGCCAATCCCCGCACGCACCCCTTACCTTCGTAATTCAAGCCAATATAAGTGCAAGTGATGTAGATATATTTCACATATAAATGGTCATTTGGCATAATTTCAACGACAAAGCAAAAAATTATTTAAAGCCAATCAAACTTAAACTACTGCAAATCAAGATTGGTAGCTTTAGTGTAGACCGAACAACTCAAAACTAAAACCAAGTTGGATAAAGGTTCCACCTAGATACTACCATTGGAATAGTTGCACTTACACTAACCAAAAAGTAAATATCGTAACCAAGGTCCAAAAACTCGATTCAGTTTCGATAACGCCGATATAAGTTTTTGTCCCCCTTTCTCACTTGCTCCACTTTTTGGCAGAACAATGAAGAATTCTAGCCTATTTATTGATGGATGTTTTGTCTTGTCGGAATCGTGCCAACCAAAACCGATTTGTTTACAAAAGTTTCATACTCGATTTCTTTAATACGTTCTGTTGTGTGGCACAAAAATATATTGTTGAGTGCCTACGCATCTAGCTTATAATAATTCTAAATGATAAACATCTAGACATTACAATTGCCCTTTAGCAAGTGCTGTTTATATATAGGATGCTTGATATGACATTAGATAATGCCCTATATTGTCCATATACCATATATCACTTGATATACTATATACGATACATAATGCTCTTATGTGATGCAAGACGATATTCATCGTGCCATAAACTTGCATGTTTCAAAATGGTGTATAATGTTTGGGTCTCAAGAAATCAGAGAAAAACGAGATATTTGATGGCAAGATGTAGCTTAGATGAAGAAGAAAATTGATCTTTACCATGGAACCTTTGCCATCATATGGAATTATACTATTATTCAATCTACACCTATCCATGTGAATGAGATCGGGGTGGGGGGGGGGGGTGATCCCCCATTTGGAGTCAACTGGAACTGGCTATATTTAAGTGTCGAATGGAATTGATATGTTAAAAGCTTATATACATACTATAATAAATTTTCTAAAAGATATATGCCAAATTGGAAACTAAAGGGATATGGAATGGAGTTTGGAATATCTTGTCCCGATTTATATGATTATGGATTAAGGATGAAGCATAGGTTGGGTTGTCATGAACAACAAATGAAAAACTTTTTGTAGGTCATTTGCTTAAGTAGCAGAGTTATGTAATGAGAAACAGATGGTCATTGTGACTATGGTAGCGGCAATTTGCTCAAGAGATAAAAACCTATCTTGGACACAGATACGGAGAGGGATATGGACATGGGTCTCGGCAAATTTGTAAGGGGAAATGAGGACATGGTTATATTGTTTATCTATGTATTTAATTATATATTAAACACAAAATACAATAAACTTCAGGAAGAAACATGTACTTGGTATAACTTTAACAGCATAATTACAATAAAAGGTTATAACTTTCATTCATAACCATAAGTTTTCTTAAACATAAACAAATACATATATAAAAACTCAGAGTAAAACACAATGATACAATCAACAAGAATCAAAACAAACAAAATATTATCGCTTTTAATTAAAGCGGCTTTCATAACTTGGCTTCGTTATTCGCATCAATTTGGATCTTTACTCTTAGTTCTAGTCCGTCATGAAATTTAAAATATTAAATATTCTTGTATCCTTGAAGGCGTCCCAGTTGTCAACACATATTCCACGTTTTTATTTCCAACCCTTACGCTATGTAGATAGAAGTGTCGATCACGTCCAAGACGACACGGCCCAAGCGTGTCGGACAAGACGTAGCGACGCGTCCGTGTGCCCGGTCACAAACATGGCGAGCAAATAAAAGTGTCCATGCTTCCTAGGATAAAACATATGGAGCATAATATAACTGGTTTTCTACATAATGAAATCAATTTTGGATCGTATTGACTAATAAAAAGAATGGCATTAAATATCATTATATGTTGAAGGTATAAACAACTAAAATAATATAAAACGCAAATTGATATTATTTAAACTAAAAATGAGGATAGTGATCAAGATCAACATCCAGAAAATTCCATAATATGGATTGTTATGTAATTTTGGATATAATTAAAGATGGACGGTTGAAGAAACAAAGAGTGCAATATGATATCAGCAAATCTTCTCGAATTAATTTTTTAAAGATGTTATCAAATCACACAACGTTGTATTTAATTAAAGATGGACGCTTGAAAAAAAGAGTGAAATATCATATCAGCAAAACTATATGAATTGAGTTTTTTAAAAACATGCTAACAGAAACTTGGAACGCGGAACGTTGCAGTACGCGAAACGAAAATGGGAATGCGGAACGCCATTTGTTGTGGAATACAGTACTATAAAGGCAGTCTTCTTCTATATGCTTGTATAAGATAGAAAATGTACCTCTTAACAAGAAAGTGTTTTTAGACCGTTTGTGTGTGTAACTTTGTATATGGTTTAAATAAATATAATTCAATTTCTTTTGCTAAAAAATAAATATTTTTTAGTATAATCTAATAAAAACCTGATTGCATGCCCCATTTAACTTAAGGTTTTTTATCAGAACGGTAATTCTTCCAATCCGGGCACTAGTGTTCCAAAATTGGAAACGATCGTTCTAATTCACAATTCGCGGGCGGTTTAGCAATTTATGGCAATATAGAACAGAACACATGTCTTTGTCGTCCAAAATGTTGGGTGATGGAGAAAATACAAGTCCGAAATATGAATGCAGCATGTGGCGGATATTGTAGAGCTTAGATGCATATCCAGCAATGGTGTGGAATGTGTGATATCATGCGTTTGAGGATCGCATTCTGCATAAGAGGATTATGCGTCTCATGTGCAACTAAATATGTGATTTAAATTCTTTTAATATAAAAAATTCAAAAAATCATACAAAAAGGACAAAAAATGTGAAATATATTTTTTAAATGCTTAACATGTGTATAAAATATTTAGAGTTTCCAAAATATCAATATAATGTAGCCAAAGAGCTTCTTCTGGCTTTTTGTCTTGCGAGACATCTTGCAGGAGCTTCTGCCGGAAAGAAGTTATTAGAAACAAACCCCAATTTGAGATAAAAGAGGAAAGAAAGGGATAAGTATAGGAGAGAATTCTTTTGCTGTAACAACATTTTATACGTGGGTTTGATTTAATAGGAATGGATATTGATAGATTAAAAATCCTACCCAAACTTGCTTCATGAACCTAACTTAAGTCTTGCGCTATTATGCATTTTATGCCGCCGCATGACAGAATAAGAGGCTGCTTATTTAATTTAATGCGTGAATGCTTCTTTTCGCAATGCATATTTGCAAAAATAGCCCCATTTTTATGTGCCGAGCACATATGCATCCGTATTATTCACTTTTTTCGAATTGATAATGTTAGTGTTCGGTGCTCACACCACGAAGGCCGCGGCCGAGGCGGAAGCGAAAACAAAAACAAAAACGTTATACAAGCACCAAGCACGCATACTCCAGGATTCGATCCAAACACCTAAAACTAGAAAGCTAAACATGCAAGGGTATGGAAATACAGCCTTCGACGCATGCCCATCTAATTGTGTGTAACATTTTCAAAAATATAAAATATTAATTTTGGGAATTTTTATAATTTAATATTATTTTATTGATTATTTTAATATTAAATGCAAATAAATAGGAAAAATGTTAGAAAAAAATTATGAAAAATTATGGAAAATTCTAAAATAGGGTAAATTAGTGGATTATGGCATTTTTAAGTTTTTGTGATTAGTTTGACAATAATTTAGTGCTAATCGCGATTAAAATCGCTAATCGGGTTTTTTGGCAATTTTGTGCAAAACTTGCACATATCACTTTTTCTACACTTGTGCATTTTTCTAGCCATGGTTTTCTTTTGGGATTACTATTGATGTGAGAAGGTTTGGATTTTAAAAGAAAAGGAAAAGAAAGGAAAATATAATGATGAGGGTAGGTGAGAGAGAGGTGGACTTTGACTTAGCATACTTAGCCATTCTCCTCGTTTTCTGTGCACATCCCCTGTTCCTCTAGTGTTGACCCAGGGTACTTCTAGTTTTGACAGATTCTATCTAGGGTGAAATCTGGGACATATATCCTAAGTTGCTATTTTGGATTCGTGTTTCCGTATTCCGTATTTTTGATTCTGAAATGGTGGAATGTGTTTTGCCTCGACTAATTGTCGTTTATACGACGATGTAGAGGATTTATTGATGGTTTTGAAGGCATGCCATAGGTTCTCACCTATAGGCCCCTTATCGTATCGTTTTGGATTTCATGCGCCGTTTTAGATTGGATTTGGTTTTAATACGCATATACGATATTTTGATGTGTAGGTACCCATGAAGACTTCGGGACGACAAGCAAATACGTGGTGACGTCCGCAATTGGTGATGCAAGGTGAGTAGATTATATCTACAGGGGGAAGTCGGGTGGATGGCGTATAGCACCCCCGCAGTCCGTAGATAGATTACTATGTAGTTTATTGTGATATTAGGTGTATTGTGGATAATGTAGGGTTAGAAGTGACTAGTGTAGTTCATAGTCGCGAACCCTAGGGTAGAATTACACCTACACACACACCCTTGCTTATCACTTGTACTTGCACTGTGATTGATGATATGTGATGACTTTGGAGATGAGTCGATGATGTGGGCTGGGTGCCCTGGGATCGGTGATTTTATACGATTCATATGTGGGATATGACTTGTGATTCTTGCGGGCTTGGGATATGTGTTTACCCCCGCATGCATACTTACTGAGGTTACCGTTTTGTACTAGACATAGAGTAGTACTCCAGACTATATGATCTGACGATGGTGATATCTGTTATGTGATGAGACAGTGAGATACTGACCCCTACCCAGCTATGGGGATGCCGTACGATGATTTACCGTACGAGCCGATATTGATGATAGATCCGCACTCATAACTCGAGGATATCTTATGATATGACATTGAGGCGAGATCACCGACTATATACTTTTATACATGTATCGACTCAGATTTAGGTGGTTTCCACACCTACCCCTCCTGATTGACCGGATACTTAGATGTAGTTTGCATAGTAGATACTTCACTGTGGTGTTGACTACTAGATATCTGCATTTTCCTGCTATTCGCATTGCTGGCATATGTTCATTGTTATATTATTATCATGCTGTTAGGACACCAGCACCATTATCGATGATGCGTATGTTTCACGTACACTATTTGCCGGCTCACACACTTCATCATCGATAATTGCCATGCCACTACACTGTAGTACTGTTGCATTCATGATATGATTACTGCTTGGCATATTGTACACATGTACCTGTACACAAACATAGATGATTCTGACTTGATTGAGATTGAGGACCGCAAGATATTCTTTAAACTGATTCATTCTAAAGGAGCGGTTCCTCCCGACATATGTACATTACTATTCCATGTTGCATGATTTCCGATATGATTATCTCTCTTTACATGTCGCATACATCATGGATTGATTGCATAGCACATTGCATTGGATTTACTTCTTGATGTGGATTTTCATGTGATTTCTGATTTTGAGGACCGTGGGATTATTTAAGAAAAGATGTTCTTTTATGAAAACCCGGTACCTCGTGATATGATATTTGGGTGCGTCCACCACGCGTTTTCTCGGTGCTGAGACGTGTGCTTGAAACCCGATTCGAGGAGTGATGATCCGTTTGCGGGTTCGTGGTGGGCCCGGTATGGTTCCCCTCGGCGAGATGATCGATGGGTTATGCCGATTGAGCCTGGAGGCGGGCGAGTACCTACCGGTGATTGTATTTGAGCTCGGCGGATATCCAGGGGATACCGCCTGGAGCCGAGAGATGGGCGTACTGCCGGGGGCCGACGGGCCGCTACCGCAGACGGAGCCCAGAGATGGACATGGGTTGACTCGTGCTGCCGGGGCCGAGGGCCGATACCGCAGACGGAGCCCCATATGGATGAGGATTTACGTGTCGATGCTTGGCACGGGTTTCATGATGTTTTCCATGATATTGTTTATATCCTCATACTTGCATACATGATGCTTACTGTCAGTGGGTGACAGGTGGACGGGTTCCACATATATACAGACATGGATCATATACAGACTGGATTTACACTTGTCATACTTCATTTGTATATATAACAGGGTATGAGGGCGCTGTTATATATACCCTTACACCAATATTAGTGGTATGGGACGCTAATATATGTGTATTGATATCATTGATATTTCATCATACTTACCTCATGCAGGCATACCTTACACTGATGACATGTTATTACCTGAGTACCTGGCACTACATACATGATTAGATGTTACCTTGCCACCTTATTACACTCAGATGCACTCTTGTGGATTGTATTACTGATCGTTGACTTAGGTTTATGTCTTGCATTCGGTTTCTGCTTGTAGATATTTCTATTCACGAGTTGGCAACTCACCCCCGTTGTGCCACAGTCCTTGCAGGTTCTGCCGTACAGGTTTCATTGCGGCATTTCTGGCATACTACCTTCTTGCGGGTGATTTGCTTTGGTAGGTGGATTCTTTCGCATCAAGAATCACCATTTTATTCATGTATTTCATTGTATCTAGAAATTGTCCATCAACCAAAAACTTGTATATTCTTTCAGACTTAGAGACAGTGTGGTATTATTTGACCTTAGAGTCGCGCTTAGTAGTATTGCGGTTTTCTTGCTGCTTTTTGAGCTTTCCTTGATTTTGATCCTCGCCACTTGGCGTTGTATATTATCATATCATCGTGTGGTTGTGACCGTCGATTGACGAAGAGCTAGCTCCCGCTTGGGGATGCCTTTATCATTTTATATATTGTTATTCATGTTGTACCCCATTCGGGGCCAGTTTTACAAGAGAAACTCTGCCGAAAATTTTAGAAAAGACTGTACGGTTTTCAAATGCACATTCGGCTTAGTTATTTAAAAACCTTGATTTCAAACATGTTTTTCTTCACTTTTTTTAAACCAGTTTTCTTTACTTATTCTCAAAAATGGTTTTAGATTTCTGGGCTTTTGGCTTACTTGGATCAGATGGAGTCCTATAGACTTCATATGGTTCAAGGGCCAGTCACGTGCTCTTTCGGGTCGTGACAAAGTTGGTATCAGAGCGCTAGGTTGACCTTGGTTCGAGTCTAAGTTTGACTATGTGGAGCCTAGGGAGTTGTTTATATACGGAACTTAGGCTTGACCTTACGGAACTTAGACTTGGTCGAGGGGGTGTAAACCCGAACTTTCGTCGTTTTAGGATGACCCTTGGTTGATGGATTTGGTGACTAAAGTAGAGTGACGTACCGTTGGTATGTTCCGCGGCATACTTACGACACGCCACTCCGCTTAAGGAACCTTAGGATGTACATACTTTCGAGATCAGTGATTCTCTTTATATCCAGGATTATTCATCCATTTGAGATCCCCGATTCTATTAGTTTCATGATCATACCTTCATTGATACTGTTCCTTCCTATGATCATGTATCCACTTTGGATCTGTTGTTTCCCTTCTTGCCACTGATGTGCTCTCTTTGATACTCGATTGAGATTCCTGTCACCGTGTTTGAGCGCAGTTTGGGCTGCTGCTAGGGTTACGGCCGGTGTGAGCTCGTTTGGTACGAGGGCCGACCTTTGTGTTTTCTGGTGACATGGGAACGTCTCGAGTTAGTGTTGGTGATTGTGACCTCTAGTGGAGGCGAGTGCTTGGTCTTGCACCGGATGATCGGGCCTTTGTTAGAGCTGCCAGTTGAGAGAGGACTGTTGATGTACAGCATACCTCAGAGATGGTGATGTCGCCTACCGTGCAGACAGATGGACCAGCTGTCGCTGAGATTGACAGGGTGTTGCTTTCGGAGCTTACGAGCTGAGATTGCCGGAGCTTTCAGGCAGTTATGCGACAGATGATAGCTAGTCTACCCGATTTGAGAGACGAAGGTGATTCGTCCGATTTTGCGCCAGAGCGGGCCCAGTTGAGTTGAAGATTTCCAGTGTGGAGAGTCTTACTCAGATCTAGAGCAGGCTGATTCAGAGATGACCGCTTATGTATTGCCTTTCCTGGAGGATTGAGGCGTTGTTCGGCGTACAGGCATATGAGCCAGTTGTTGCTGCAAATGATGAGATATCGCCCAGATGATTGGAGCTACTGCAGCATGAGCATGTTCTTAGAGAGATGATAGCGAGTTGCTAGTCACCGAGGATGGATGACTAGGACGCGTGGTGAGTTCGCTTACCCCGATGCGAGGTCATCAGGTGGATTGATTCCAGCTAGAGACGACTTCACGCAGATTCGTTGAGAGTCGATTGAGACGATCGAATGTCAGGAGCCTATTTTCCAAGTTTAAAGTATACGGAAAGACATGCAGGTGATTCTATGGACCCTCTAGAAGAATGAAACCCTAACTCGACTTAATGACCGTGTGACAGCCTTGGAACCTTAGGGTTTACGGCGGTTCCGCGGCGCCATTAGTGAGGCTTGGGTTTGCCCTTCTACGGCTGGACCACCGACGCTGTGGCATGTACTTGATACTATTAAACTGTACCCGAGATGTGAGCTCTTGGGGGATTATGAGGATCTGACGAGTCGATCGGATGGTTCGACATCTTTCGGATATCGTGATGGGACACTGCTTGGGAGACTCCAGGTGCGAGCATAGCCGTCGGAGCGCAGTTCGTGCAGCCATGATGAGACGAGTCCGAATCAGTCGACACTGATGCAGAGTGAAGAAAAGAGTTCGCAAGATATTTCGACGAGATGACGTCCCACTCCGCCGACATCAGAGATGTTATACGCACCCAGAGGCGTGGTATATGGATATACCTTCCAGAAAGAAGCGCGATAGGTATGCAGCCATTCCGGAATAAGCTTTAGCTTCAGCATTGGATGATGACTTCCGGGCATTTCGGCAGGATTGAGATTTGAGAAAGGAACCTCGGCAGGACCTTTCTGGAGTACGATACGAGAAGACCTAGACCAGGAGTGGTTGTGTTGCGCACACCCAGCAGGCCAGAGTTCGGCATTGTCGACGAGGTAGTTGACCAAGTTCGGATAAAGGAACTTACCCAGATGCGTTGCGAATGGATCAAGGACGGACGAGTGATGAGTATTCCTCCGATGGTTGGGACGTGTTTCCGAGGACCAGTTCGGCCTGACATCTGCTACAGAATGATGAGCTACAGAGTACGCGATTTCGAGTCCGTGTGAGAGACTTCAGATTGACCGTGGCCGAGAGCAGTGCAGTGTATAGTAGCTTGGCGTGACGTCATAGTGGACGACGATGGAGACAAGTGGAACCAGAGGTTCGTGTGAGACACTGACGAGCTGTCATTGCTTCCTGTCGAAACTAGAGACCTGATATGCTTACAGAAACGTTGGGATGTGACCAATTTCCGAGAAATGTTGTGCTGAGGACACAAATGTCTTTCCAGCGAGAAGAGATAGTACAAGAGAGCCAGCCTCTGTACAGATCGGCATAGGCATGATTGGAAGAGACCTTGAGCAGGATTCCTTCCAGGACATTGCTGCAATGATGTTTGCACCCAGGATCAGATGTGTGACGTGCATTCAGATAGCCAGAGACCGACGTCAGTGATATGCTGCCTTACGAGTGGTCGTGAGGTTTGACCGAGAGGTGACCAGAAAAGTGCCAGAACGGAATCGTCCCCGTTAGCACACCTGACAGGGCCGATGAGCCGATTGACCGCGTGATAGGTAATCCGCAGAGAAGATAAGGACCTAGAGAGTCAGAAGACGCCAGACCGTGAGCAAGAGGCAGGTAGATATCCTGCGCTGCTAGCAGTGGATTACACTGACTCCTTCTCGACCTTGAAGGAGAAACTACCGAAGACGGTATTTATGATTTGTGATTTTGTGATTCGATTATCACGTATCCGTCATTTTGGATTTCGGTATTTTGGGCGTTCTATTTGCACGATCTAGTTTTGGTGACTGAGTTTCATGATATTGGTTTCATGCACCCACTGGATATTTATATATTTTGCGCAGAGTTTTCATGCATTTTAGTGTTAGGCTTTGATTCGTGCACGCTGATGCACACGGTTGTGAGATTTTCCTTGCGGTACCCTGATTTTGGTTTGAGCCGCATTATATCGTTGATTTTGACCCGGATTTTGATGGTTGATTTTTGCACTCCGTGCTGGCGATGTGCTTTACGCCTGTTCGGTGTTTGCTATTGGATTTCGTGATTTCCGTGCATGTTGAGTGCGCAGGGTTTAGATTTTCATTCGTGCACGATGGATGCACCGGTTTGGATTTTCGCGCATGTTGGGCGCATGTTTTTAGATACGATTTTGGTGCACGCCAGATGCGCTAAATCGGGATTCTTCGTGCATGTCACATGCACCTGATTTATTTTGCTGTCAGGCACATACGATGCCCATGACAGATGCTTCGTGCACACCCGTTGCACTTGGATGTTGTTTTGTGCACCTGTTTAGCACATATATGGATTTTTTTTTTTTTGATTTCAGTGCGCACCAGACGCACAGGATGGTGTTATGTTTAGATTGGATGTCTACATGTGTAGTTCCGATCCATATCATATCGGTTTTGTATTGGATTTGACATTGTGTTTTTTTTTACATTGACTCCGATGATTGCGGGATGCTTGACGGAGTTTTGTTTTCGAGTTATCTGCTCAGTACCCTTGCGCATGCATTGCGCTGTGACGTTCTATGTGTTGATGATTTCGGAGCCCCGACGACTTTGGTTTATTACTGAGATGTTTTTGTATCTGGGGGTTTAAATTTAAAATTCGGGGACCGAATTTCTTTAAGTGGGGTAGATTGTAACATTTTCAAAAATATAAAATATTAATTTTGGGAATTTTTATAATTTAATATTATTTTATTGATTATTTTAATATTAAATGCAAATAAATAGGAAAAATGTTAGAAAAAATTATGAAAAATTATGGAAAATTCTAAAATAGGGTAAATTAGTGGATTATGGCATTTTTAAGTTTTTGTGATTAGTTTGACAATAATTTAGTGCTAATCGCGATTAAAATCGCTAATCGGGTTTTTTGGCAATTTTGTGCAAAACTTGCACATATCACTTTTTCTACACTTGTGCATTTTTCTAGCCATGGTTTTCTTTTGGGATTACTATTGATGTGAGAAGGTTTGGATTTTAAAAGAAAAGGAAAAGAAAGGAAAATATAATGATGAGGGTAGGTGAGAGAGAGGTGGACTTTGACTTAGCATACTTAGCCATTCTCCTCGTTTTCTGTGCACATCCCCTGTTCCTCTAGTGTTGACCCAGGGTACTTCTAGTTTTGACAGATTCTATCTAGGGTGAAATCTGGGACATATATCCTAAGTTGCTATTTTGGATTCGTGTTTCCGTATTCCGTATTTTTGATTCTGAAATGGTGGAATGTGTTTTGCCTCGACTAATTGTCGTTTATACGACGATGTAGAGGATTTATTGATGGTTTTGAAGGCATGCCATAGGTTCTCACCTATAGGCCCCTTATCGTATCGTTTTGGATTTCATGCGCCGTTTTAGATTGGATTTGGTTTTAATACGCATATACGATATTTTGATGTGTAGGTACCCATGAAGACTTCGGGACGACAAGCAAATACGTGGTGACGTCCGCAATTGGTGATGCAAGGTGAGTAGATTATATCTACAGGGGGAAGTCGGGTGGATGGCGTATAGCACCCCCGCAGTCCGTAGATAGATTACTATGTAGTTTATTGTGATATTAGGTGTATTGTGGATAATGTAGGGTTAGAAGTGACTAGTGTAGTTCATAGTCGCGAACCCTAGGGTAGAATTACACCTACACACACACCCTTGCTTATCACTTGTACTTGCACTGTGATTGATGATATGTGATGACTTTGGAGATGAGTCGATGATGTGGGCTGGGTGCCCTGGGATCGGTGATTTTATACGATTCATATGTAGGATATGACTTGTGATTCTTGCGGGCTTGGGATATGTGTTTACCCCCGCATGCATACTTACTGAGGTTACCGTTTTGTACTAGACATAGAGTAGTACTCCAGACTATATGATCTGACGATGGTGATATCTGTTATGTGATGAGACAGTGAGATACTGACCCCTACCCAGCTATGGGGATGCCGTACGATGATTTACCGTACGAGCCGATATTGATGATAGATCCGCACTCATAACTCGAGGATATCTTATGATATGACATTGAGGCGAGATCACCGACTATATACTTTTATACATGTATCGACTCAGATTTAGGTGGTTTCCACACCTACCCCTCCTGATTGACCGGATACTTAGATGTAGTTTGCATAGTAGATACTTCACTGTGGTGTTGACTACTAGATATCTGCATTTTCCTGCTATTCGCATTGCTGGCATATGTTCATTGTTATATTATTATCATGCTGTTAGGACACCAGCACCATTATCGATGATGCGTATGTTTCACGTACACTATTTGCCGGCTCACACACTTCATCATCGATAATTGCCATGCCACTACACTGTAGTACTGTTGCATTCATGATATGATTACTGCTTGGCATATTGTACACATGTACCTGTACACAAACATAGATGATTCTGACTTGATTGAGATTGAGGACCGCAAGATATTCTTTAAACTGATTCATTCTAAAGGAGCGGTTCCTCCCGACATATGTACATTACTATTCCATGTTGCATGATTTCCGATATGATTATCTCTCTTTACATGTCGCATACATCATGGATTGATTGCATAGCACATTGCATTGGATTTACTTCTTGATGTGGATTTTCATGTGATTTCTGATTTTGAGGACCGTGGGATTATTTAAGAAAAGATGTTCTTTTATGAAAACCCGGTACCTCGTGATATGATATTTGGGTGCGTCCACCACGCGTTTTCTCGGTGCTGAGACGTGTGCTTGAAACCCGATTCGAGGAGTGATGATCCGTTTGCGGGTTCGTGGTGGGCCCGGTATGGTTCCCCTCGGCGAGATGATCGATGGGTTATGCCGATTGAGCCTGGAGGCGGGCGAGTACCTACCGGTGATTGTATTTGAGCTCGGCGGATATCCAGGGGATACCGCCTGGAGCCGAGAGATGGGCGTACTGCCGGGGGCCGACGGGCCGCTACCGCAGACGGAGCCCAGAGATGGACATGGGTTGACTCGTGCTGCCGGGGCCGAGGGCCGATACCGCAGACGGAGCCCCATATGGATGAGGATTTACGTGTCGATGCTTGGCACGGGTTTCATGATGTTTTCCATGATATTGTTTATATCCTCATACTTGCATACATGATGCTTACTGTCAGTGGGTGACAGGTGGACGGGTTCCACATATATACAGACATGGATCATATACAGACTGGATTTACACTTGTCATACTTCATTTGTATATATAACAGGGTATGAGGGCGCTGTTATATATACCCTTACACCAATATTAGTGGTATGGGACGCTAATATATGTGTATTGATATCATTGATATTTCATCATACTTACCTCATGCAGGCATACCTTACACTGATGACATGTTATTACCTGAGTACCTGGCACTACATACATGATTAGATGTTACCTTGCCACCTTATTACACTCAGATGCACTCTTGTGGATTGTATTACTGATCGTTGACTTAGGTTTATGTCTTGCATTCGGTTTCTGCTTGTAGATATTTCTATTCACGAGTTGGCAACTCACCCCCGTTGTGCCACAGTCCTTGCAGGTTCTGCCGTACAGGTTTCATTGCGGCATTTCTGGCATACTACCTTCTTGCGGGTGATTTGCTTTGGTAGGTGGATTCTTTCGCATCAAGAATCACCATTTTATTCATGTATTTCATTGTATCTAGAAATTGTCCATCAACCAAAAACTTGTATATTCTTTCAGACTTAGAGACAGTGTGGTATTATTTGACCTTAGAGTCGCGCTTAGTAGTATTGCGGTTTTCTTGCTGCTTTTTGAGCTTTCCTTGATTTTGATCCTCGCCACTTGGCGTTGTATATTATCATATCATCGTGTGGTTGTGACCGTCGATTGACGAAGAGCTAGCTCCCGCTTGGGGATGCCTTTATCATTTTATATATTGTTATTCATGTTGTACCCCATTCGGGGCCAGTTTTACAAGAGAAACTCTGCCGAAAATTTTAGAAAAGACTGTACGGTTTTCAAATGCACATTCGGCTTAGTTATTTAAAAACCTTGATTTCAAACATGTTTTTCTTCACTTTTTTTAAACCAGTTTTCTTTACTTATTCTCAAAAATGGTTTTAGATTTCTGGGCTTTTGGCTTACTTGGATCAGATGGAGTCCTATAGACTTCATATGGTTCAAGGGCCAGTCACGTGCTCTTTCGGGTCGTGACATTGTGGAAGACCCCTCCAAGCTCGTAAACACCGGAAATGCGATTGAAAGGCGACTACTCTCGCCGAAGAAGATCCACCCGAGGAAAATCAGAAAAAGGCTCAGACCGATGATCCAAACTTACTAAGGAAGGATTGTGGGTGTTATATGAATTTTTCCACTAATTTTTGTCTCTAAAATCCATGCTCAAGAGAGAGTAAGGAGAGAGAAGTGAAAATGGCTAAGTCTCACAACTATGAAGCATCCAAGAAAATGGAATGAATCAATCAAAAAATCTGTAGAAAGAATGGCTTCATAAATACAACCATGGTTCAATAGTGAACCAACAAATGACCATTAAAACCATAGCCATACCTTTCTACATGCTCACACATGCTTCATGCCACCTCACCTCCACCTCATTTTCCATTTGATTTTCCTAAATAGAAAAACAAATATAAGATGTCCATCTTCTAGAAGCAATCACGTATAAATACGGAATACTTCACCCGGTATATGTATAGCTGCACATACGCATATCCGTATAAAAAATACGGATAGCGCCAAAAAGAGAATAAATAGTGAACAATAATACTAAAATATATATATCAATATATATATATATATATAATTATTAAATCAAAACTTGATTTAATAATCCGGCTTAATCCTAAGCCGGCTAGTATAATCAACCGTCCGATTAAAGTCCGTGTAGCCCATACAAGTATTTAAACGGACCCCTGCACGTACCAACGTATGGCTCCTACATCTATTGTCTGAACAGGGAAAATCATCTATGTGGGACTCTAAAGACTCAACAATACGCTGGCTATAGGTTTAACCACAAGCACACCAGCGGCACTAGCTGTACGTAACGGCTACCCAGGTACTTGCCGAAAGAGGTCGACAATCAAGTACGTCCTTACCGTGCTGAACCTGAATGTGACAATTTACGTACAGTCCAGTCTCTTCGTCTAAGAATATCGCATATCGGGCCTAGGGGGTGGATAACGTCAGACCCCTACTAACCCGATAAGTCGTGTCTGAGTCAAACTCATCACCAACAGAGATACTACTGATCACCTATCAGTAAATCTTGTCCACCGTCGCCACGGATTTCTAGTGATAATCGACTGAACACAGCGCGACATCAACTCCTAATACCAGGAGAGACGAATTCCTAACAATCGACCACTGCCTCCATGTGGCTCGGGCCTGTACCCAACTAAAATCTGTTTGCACGACTCCTTTGACCCGTAGTAGATTAGTAATCAAAATACAGTGGGAACTCACACGAGACAAATGACATCTCAGGTGAAAGAATTAACTTGTACTCATGCCACATGAGAACTTCCATCTGACGATAGATATAATACCATCTAGAATTTCTCGGCGAGTTCGTCCAGTGTACTCACCTCCAGTGAGCACCTGTATACTATCTTAGGTGACACAATATCAATGGCTTGTGAGACCGGCCACCGCCCCTCGTCGGGGTCTAGAAACATATACCCTAGTCTACTCCGGAATATCGATGCACAATCTCGATACTTCAACAACTAGGGACATTTAAGGATATGCTTATGGGCAACCCAGCTCCCACATATATGATCGATATCAAAATGCTGGTTGTCAAGCAACAATCATACGGGCTTCATTAATGATGAAAACAAATCAGATAGCATACTATCATCTCGAGTAAGACTGTTATACATGTATAGGTCCTCGTTCAATTATCATAATTGCCTACTTGCAATCACAATAATTGCCTTGAGGACACTATATCCAACCGATAACCAGTAAAACAATAATAGCGTAGTAACAACAGAATGTCAGATAGAGTACAGGGTATTGAGATGGAAGATAGACCGATATGGTACAAGTATTTACAATGAACAATCAGGTCGTGGAAGTGGATGGTATGCATGACAACATTACGATATGGATCGGTGCACAAACAAAAGGACTAATAAGGGATCTGCTGGTTTAGCATTTTTCATTTTCTTCTCGAGATGGTCCCAAATTTCCTTTGGTTTAGAGTTCATACATGAACAAATTTAGTTAAAGTCGGCTAATAATCCCCTGCTGGTGAAAGATTTTTTCTTTCAACGTGAGATTCTATATCATTTGTTTCCTCGCTCAGATTGGCGCTTCCATGCTTCATTAGAGCATCATTAACTGAACAGGGGATTATTATCCGACTCTAAAGAACTGTATCAGGTCCATTGTTTGGATGTCTATGCATGACGTGAAAGAACCTCAATCAACAAATTTCAAGCAATTTTCCATACTAAACAAGAACTTAAGTATATATTTCAACGAACTCTAACTCCTAAAGATCAATTACAGGAAATCTAGTGTTTTACCTGAGTTCTGCAGAACCGATGGAAGCTTTTCGCGAAAGATCCGAACCCGCTGGTTGGCAGAAGAACAGGAGAGTTCTTCGGCGGCGGCCTTGAGAACTTCCATTGATTGAGCCATTGGCTGCCGAGATCGATAGAAGAAAGTCAATAAACCCTAGAAATCGAGAAGAAGAAATTCAAGGGTTTTTGCAGTGCTCGCCTTTAAGGCGATGGCTGAGATCGACGAAAAGGGGTTTTTGAGGGGGTTGGAGAATAAAGAAAAAGTGAGAGATATTTGCTAGGGCTATAAATTTTTGTTGACAGAAATGATTGCTTCTTTCCCCGATATGACGATTAAGCCCCTGTTGGAAAGCTAAAACATTATTAGCCCATGACCCATAAGGCCCGCTATCTGGAAACCGGATGAGTGCCCCCGTTTTAGAAGAAATTAGTCTCTATGCCTGGTGTATTATATCCTGATAGAGCAGAAGAAAAAAAAAGGAGGGAGAATTTCGAGCACCGTGTGCTAAGCTTGATGGGGTCCCTATTTTCATTTATTTATCTCGCATGACCGGACATATATGGCCGACACACCGTATAATTTTTCTTGCTTTGCAGCATTACTTGTGCACGATAGTTTGTTTATCTACATGAATGAAAAAATATGATCCAAGATATTTTATGCTTTACGGGCTTGGTCGAGTGTGTTAGGGCCGCCTGCCCCCTACACACACACCAACAAAAATGAAGAGATGAACAATTCATCATCTTATTCCAACATTATTTGGTAAGGACTTTAATTTCCGATAGATTAAGATATAAATGAAATGCTAAATAGGGCGAGAGAGGATTGATGTGTTTTAACCATCATTGTTGGTTCGATGGACCGTTTGTTAGCGGTGCTCGTACACAAGCCGCCGGCATATGGGATTGCGTGTTAGACATCTGCTGCACCTGTTTTGCGCCAAAGATCTTACCATTCCCGAAGGAACCAAAGCTGCATTTTTTTTTCAATTTATATTCGCAAGTTCTTAAATGTTTGTGTTTCGGCCTCGTTTCATTTTTCGAATATAAATTGATAAATCCTAGATGGTTTGTTTTTCCTTCGTTGTCCGTTTAAGATGACTATTCTTTGAGTGGTCGGGGCAGTCCATTCCATCCACTTCAGTTTTGATTGCGGAGGCTGCTAGAGTGGGCTGTTTCAATGGGCCAAATAGCTCAATTGTGATGGGACCAATTAGCACCCATTAATTATCCTTTTTATGACAGGTTGGGCCAACCAAGCCCATTACTTACACATAGAGACCCACATTTGTTAAATGGCCTTTTTAGCGTAATTTAGCATAATATCCTTTTTAAATGGCCTTCTCTACCCTACTTTTAATTACGCACACATCAGAATCCCTAAGGCCTTGGCAACGGGCTACAGTCTCCGAAACTTTTAATTTGTTTCGACGGCAAACCCAACGAACTAAACCCTGGCATCTTTGACAATCAATCTTTGACAATCAATACAGAGTTTTCCAAACCGTGATATCCCAGACGGCTTCGAGGGCTAAAAGACGCTTTTTTTTTACTCCAAAAAGAGCGGAGCTCCACAAAATTCCATGCCATCTCCCTTGACTCTCTCTGTCTCTGTCTCTCCCCCTCTCTCCCTCACGAGTAAGAAAAAGGCACGGTCAATCTAATCAAGGTTTCATGTTTCCAAACGACCATAAATTTTGTGAAGCTCGTTATTGCACAACCTCGTTTTACACGCATGCAAACCTTGGTTCTGTTTTAACTTAAAACGAAACTATAGTTTCATAAAATTTGTTACCCAACCAAGGTCAAAACCGGGCATATTGGGTTTGCCGATATCCGTCTCAGTTCAGATCATTTATGATAGAGCAGACTTAAGTTAAAAAGCTAGGCCCATATAGCTAACGAATTGAACTCCGGTTATCTACGGTCCACGGGATGGCAGTATCAGCTCAAGTTTACGTGTAAGCTCCTTTTTTTTCTTGCAGATTACATACCAATACAGAAGGTTTTAACGGGAAACCCCATATAAACCAGTGACATGCAACCCTTAACGAATCAGACCAAATCCCATTACCCAATGCCGTATGACATATCAAATTATCAAACCTTTTTTTGACGTGCGCTATGAAATCACGTTGCTAATAAACCGGCAACACCGGGTCAGATGGAGAATTGCCCGGTCCAGTTACGCTGTATCCAACCACGTACACGCCTCCCCATGCAAGGAGGCAACCACCACGTGTCAGTCACTGAGTCACCGGCTCAGGCTCTATATAAAGCCACCAAATGGCCAATCACAAATCAAGGCAAGAACAATCCCAAATTACAAAAGAATCCCCCTGGTATCCCATTTTTGCAATTTCCTCAAAAGACGATGTCGAACACTCAGCAGATGTTCAGCGCCGGCAAGAGCCGCGGTGAAGGCCAGGTAACAGAAGGCCAAGTATTTTCAAGGCTAAGTTTCACAAAAATACCTTTAACTATAGTCGATTTTCTTTGCGACAAATTGATACCTTGAGATTAGTAAATTCCAGCTGCTGATCAATACCTCAAACATATAATGTATGGAGAAAGGGTCTTGGGTAATAAGTGAGTACCCATTCTCTGTTCTGTCTCTGCATGCATAGGAAACTTTAATGTGCAAAAGCCGCACAATTGTCTACCTTCGCATGTCTCTAGGTTATTTTAGCACAGATGTTTAAACCGGAAGTTTTAAGAATTTCAATATTTGGAGGGTTGGTATTTATTTGCTGCGAAAACGCTTAGATTTATTTATTTGGAAAATTCTTGAAAATCTAAGGACTTTTGCAAAATTTAGCCATTTCCTCCTTTTTTTTTGTTTGGAGCTAATCCGGTTTGATTATTGCTCTATGACCGGTGCAGGCCAAGGCTAATCAAATGATGCAGCCAGCTAGCGACAAAGCGTCTCAGGCTGCACAGAGTGCTCAGGAGACGAAGGAGCAGGCCGCTGGGTTCCTTCAACAGGTTCTTAATTTCCTCGAAGGCATATTCCGTTACGCTAAAATTGCGTCTTCGCCATTATCTTATATATATCATCTTAGTTTTTTCTTTTTATAATTTGGTAAATGAGCGAAATCCGAAGTCTGTTTACAATTTGCCATCTTTTCATGTTCTGTTTCGCATGGAAATTCAGACCGGGGAGCAAGTGATGCACATCGCGCATGAGGCGGCAGATGCTGTGAAGCATGCTGTGGGCATGGACACCAACGCTTCTTCGACCACCACGAAGACCACCACCTCCACCACCAAGCATTGATATGATCAAATCAATAAAGATTTTGACCTATGATAATCACCAACTTATTGGTAATCATTAGTTTTCGATTAGTTTGTTGTGTCAATAATGTAGAAAGACTCGACATGATCCGAGTCCGGATTTTTTCGAGGCATGTTTTATTTATTTTGGGTTAAGTTTTCTTGCTGTGGGATAACTATGGATTCCTTAATGAATCTTGTTGAGATAAATTATGGCTTAATTTCATCTTTGGTTCCAAATTTCTTATCGTTAATTAATCGTGTACTTTCTTATTGGGATGATCAAGTGACCTGTGTTCACAATGCAATTATGCAAACATTTTTGTTCTGATGATCGCTTTCATAACAATGGGCAATAAAAGAGCATCATGTAGATAATCTGTTAGCAAAAAGCATGTATACTTTCACAACTTTAGCATAAAAACCATTTTACACGGTTCGGCTCCAAAAAATTTTATCCGAGCGAACAAAACAAATAGCAATCGTGAATACAGAATTCAACATGTGAAGAATGAGTTAAGCTATAGGATTGAAAATAGAGCAAGCTTAAGCAGATATCCGAAACCTGTTCTACAATCATGTACCAGTACCATCCTTCAATAGTCCACAGCAGAATGAAACACATCCATAGTCATAGTCGATAGATTAATTCACAAAACGGTATAATAAAACGGAGTACACAATATCACCACAGAAAATTCCCACAGCGACAAACACATGATGTTACATCATTGACGTAATGCAAAAGCACGTTTATTTTGCAAAAAAAACATGGATCAATGAATAGTGCACTGCCATGTGTACCGTCGCTACAGTAAATCCCCGTAGAAACGCGGTATACTCCGTTTCTTCAACTGATAATTCATCATTCCATAAACCAAATAACACTGTAACCAACACTGATACCAGTGGCTTGTTAGCTCAATCCACAGTATCATTTTTCATAACACGTAAACAGCATCAACAAAAACACCATACAATTAGAGACCACAGAGTAACACCAATTACATTGTTGTAGATTATACAAGAGCCGCATAGTATATAAGTCTACCAACAAGCACTTGGCCCCCTTCAAAATAACCACATTTTCCAAAAATTGTTGACACTTAATAGCTTAATGCATAATATCATTTCCATGACATATAATTAACACTGAAACTAACACCCCCACCAGTTTAATATAAAACACAGATCTGAAACCAAACTGACCACAACATTGCAAAATACAACAAAAGAGGCCTACACTATCCAAAGACCTCCAAAATCCCCTTACAACAACAACAAACAATTCCTCCCCTTCACAATAAGCTATCGGCCTTAGTAGGCAGTCTCCTGAAGAAGTTCATGATCGGTGACGGCAGCCTCGTCCTAAGCCTCGGCAGCCTCAACACGTACAAACCCCAAGCTCCGACCACCAACTGCAGCAGGACCGCCTATAATACCACGGCCAGTAACAAACAAAACACCAGGAACAGGAGCATTTCTCTGGGATTCCTCCACTCTAGCAACGACTGCAATCTCTCTGCTTGTGTCGCCATGTCTCCCACCACTGTTTGGACTCTCCCTGCCACGCTCCTCAATCGATCGTACCTGTCACATAAGAGACTTAACTTGAGATATATTGTTAATGACAGCTTATCAGTTTAACTTTTGGTTAACCTATAGGGGGCTTTCAGCAAATCCAATCTTAATTAAATTCTCCCATCAATAACTCTATAGCTAAATTACACTAAACTACCCTTATTTATAGTCATCTTGGTAAACTCCTTCAAACTCTGAACTAAAGAGTTTTTTCCCACTACAACAGCCTTAAATGCAGTACTTTTAAGGAAGCTTACTCTGAAAACAACTTTGAAGAATATAACAAAAAAACGATCATAGTTAAGGAATATAATGTCATACCTCATGCTCACTACCTCTGCACTCCGACTCATCGGGAAAGTGTCAAACTCCTTATCCAACTCGTCTGCAAACACTATATCCGCATGAGATAGCCTTGTCTCCATATGAGGAGGATGCCTCAGCCTCGACCTATACCTCCACAGCCCCGCAAGCCCCCACCATTACCAACCCTGTCAGTAATATCAACTCTGGTGCAGCCACAAACGCAAGAAACGTCACCACAAACATCACTGATTGCACGGGTCTGTCCCAGCTACGGATCGAATCAATCCAACGTCTTATAGCGATGGGTGCAGACAACACTGCAACGGGACGGAAGAAATTGGCTTTGCTCTTCCTCATACTCCAGAGGTGGGAACCATGATCGAGCATGTACTCGACCACTTCTCGCCCTAGAGGTGGTTCGGCTCTAGCCAGCCTCGCTGCTACAACATTTGTGGCTTGAAATCGAAGATTCTTGACTTGTCGAACCAGCAATGGATCGATGTAATGCATTTTCGGTAATAAGGGTCCAATTTACGGATGCAGCATGTTGCCTGCATTGATGCAAGAGAATCGAACGGCTAGATGCAGCTCGCCCATTTTCTTCAATCCGCTCGGATGCAGCATCACCAATGGATACGAATGAGGGTAAACCCGATCCGTCTCGAGGGTCGACAACCGGATCCTAACTTTCCCAATTCAAGCATCTCGAATGCTTCCATTGATGTTATTTAAATGAGAATTATCAAAGACTCCGATGGTGATGACAGTACAGGGATCAAATACCACCCATGTGTACCGTTCATTCCATTTCGGGCATACGGAGTCAATAACAGTTCGGGTCCGGATCCATTTCTGCCGGTACTTCGCCACACAGTAAGAATCAGTGGTCCCGCCTTTCCCTTCCCGGATCTTCATCGGCATCAAACCCGTTGCGCCCAAAACACCCAGCTCCAAGACCCCGACGTGTGGACTCCACAGCTGCTTCATCGAAGGGCGGAGATCGCTGCTGTAAGCCGTAGCCTCATCCAACACATGGTACCCGCCCTCCAAACACATCCTCAAGTGGATCCTGCTCACCAACAGACCATTCCCAGAACCGTTCCGGTCCAGCCCGAACCAAGGAGAAACCACCGTCTCATCACTCGATCGCCTGTCAACCGCAGATACGGGTATAACGAACCTCCCAAGCATTTCATCCCGGTTTGGAGCAATTCGGTCCTTCACCGACACAATAAGCACGTCATCAAAAGGCTCCGCCACAACGAACATGAGATCTTCGTTCCAAATCAGGTTCGACAGGTTCCGGGTCGGGGTAATGGAAGCGGGCCGTGTCCGGAGCAACTCGATGTTGACCTGCGCTTTAAAGAAGAGGTCCGGGAACCGACCAACAGTCATCGTTCCTTTCTCGCCGGGAACCAAATCTTGAGCCTCAATGACCGACACTCGCAGGTACCAGATCTTCGGAGCAACGCAAACCTTTGACTTGATGGGGCTTATACCGTCACCATTGACGCTGGCAGCCTTTGAATGCCAAGCTTTGGCAAAGGCCTCATCGACTTGCATACCGAACCAGACAGAGACCATGACTTCGCCTTTCGATTTCTCGCCTTTCCCGTCTTCAAACGTGCACCATTGCAGGGCGAGGGTGCTATCGGGCGGGACACGTTTCAGGACCTCGCTGAGATCCAACCCGACCAGGCCAATGAAGTCGGGGCCGTCTTTGTCCTTGACGAATATCTCGACGACCGAGGACGGGATGGTCTCTTCGGCGAAGGCGAAGACCCGGTTGTAGACGTGGGCCCCGCTGGATCAGGTCATCCCCAGTAGCCCCCGGTAGTTGCTGATGATAGTCATAAGTGGGGATTCCCACCATCACGACATGTAGTAGATAACGTGTTATCCATGTAAGCCAACTAGATTCCTAAAGGCTACTGAACTGGAACAAGTATGATGCAAAGGGAACATTACTCGGTACCCCGCCTCCGAGGCTTAATCCGAGGAATAGGCTCCAACCTCTCGGGACCTCCCTGGGTGCATTCCCTCTTTGACCAACCACTGATCAATAGCTCGTCTTCAAGCTATGATGGAGGTGAGCTTCCTCGGTCTCCTTGCCATCCCGACCAACACGGGACCGGTAGCTTAAAGCCCAAGCTTTTTCGGATCGAGCTTCCTCAACTTCCCTTTTACCAAGCTTCCTTGTAACGGCTCCGCATCTTCCGTCACAACGAAGTCAACCACCCCACGTCCCGCATCTCATGCTACCTGGCCATTAATACAAAAGTAGCGCATGGACAGAACTGACGGCGATGATCTCGCAACGGTTCGCTCCATGTGTCCCCTATATAAATCCCTCCTCCAGACGATTCCGGTAACAAAACACAATCCAATACGCCGCTACTCTATCCAAATATTCCCCGGTTCAAACTTAATCGTCGGAGGGTCCTACGATGGTTTTCCATACTGGGACTTCTTTTGCAGGTAGCTCAGCGACAACACCGATCAACAACCCATTGAGATCCACTCTCTCTCTAAATCATAGCCCTTCATCTTGCTCGCCACCAGATCGACGGAGGACAACATATGAGGGAGATTCCGGCCTCCATCAGTTGGCGCCGTCTATGGGAAACGAAAAACTTTTCCAACAAAAAGTTGCTTTCCGCCTTCAAAACACTATGACAAGCGAGCACCGCAATGAAGATCCCAGTACGAGCCACCGTCGATCGACTCCAACGACGGGCATGTGATCCCCTCATCACGCACCTCGCAACGGGGACGGGAGCGGTTCCGCTCCATCAGTCCCTGATGTTGTCGAAACCCTAGCAGCTCAGATTGATCGATTAGCAGCGGTGGTGGACGCAATCACTCGCGTCCAGGCCGCCGGCCTTCAAACTGCCATTCCGGCACCCCAGAACGATGGCGGATAGAAGACCGCGGCGGCCCATCACACACAACCCGGGGTAAATACCCCGACCGGTGCTATGATCAACCTTAACATTGCGGAACATTGACGTGCCGACTTCGACAGTCGAGACACCGTATGAGGAAGGGCTCACGTGCCGTCGGGCACAGGGAGGAACTGAGATTCCCCGGCTCGATGGGCATCAAACAGTCTATCACCTCGGTCCCAAGATCAACCAAGCACCGGTTCAACGCTCACCGAGCTCCCTCGCACTCCAGGGCAACGTCGGTCGAGTCGCTTGATTCCAGGGAAGACCAACGTCATCACGCCTACCAAAACTGTGTACATGGCACTCATCGGGGGAGCCACGAAGGTTTCATAGCAAAGATCTGAGGAACGTCATAGAACAGAGCAAAAGTCGTTCCGTCGCCCAAGCCCGAAGCAAGTACAATATAGACTCTGACCAGGGAGAATCCTCAGGGTACAAACAACGAATTGATGTTCTCGAGAAGAAGATCGAGAACAAGCAGCTCGCCACCCGCCAACCTGGTGGGTCGATGAAGTATTTCTCAGACTCTCTCACGAAACCTTTCACCGAGCAATTGTTGAGAACACGCGTCTCTTTCCGGAACAAGCTACCCAAAGTAGCTCTGTTCGACGGTAAGTCCGACCCGAACGATCATCTGGACGCGTTCACAGTGTCCATGAGCTATCAGGATAACTCGGACGCTGCTCAATACTGAGCATTCCCCACCATTCTCATCCGAGCAGGACGATACTAGTTCCGCGGCCTGACTCCAGGATCGATATCAACCTTTGACGAATTGACCACACAGTTTCTCAACCACTTCGTTGGCAACCGACGATAGAAGAAGTCGGTCACCATCAAGAATGAGGGCATGGAGTCTTTTAAGGACTTTATTATCCGGTTCTACAATGCTCTCCTGGAGATACCCGAGCACCGGGACAAGACGGTCGTAACCGTCCTAAGATCTGGTCTTAGGCATAAAGAGTGGCTCCGTTATTTTGCATTGGCGCAACCGAAGATCATGGCCGAGGTGAAGGTTCGGATCGAGTTAGAAATCCAACTCAAGTCCGAGATCAGCGGTCATCTCTACCAAGAAGATCGGGGAGACCAAAAGAAAAGAGATCGGGAAGAAAAGAAGCATGATCGTCTAAAACCTTATTCTCCGAGGTTTCATGATTACACGCCCATGAACATCTCGCACACCGAGCTGTTAAAAGAAGCGAAGGGCGAGAGATTCTTCAAGCTGCCACCAATGAGGCAAAGGCCAGGAAAACGACTTCGTGGCTTATTTTGCGTCTATCATCGGACCCAAGGACACCCGACAGAGGATTGTAAGCCGCTGCGTGACTACAATGAAGAGCTAATCCGCTTCGGTTACATAGCGAAATACCTGCGACACAAACGCCAGGCAAATAGGGAGCAAGCTGTGCAACAACCTGTGGGAGAGTAGACGGTCAGACAAATCATGGTCATCTCCGTTGGCTCGAATCTGAACAACGAGGACACCCGCCGTATCCTGACAATCATAATCTTTGATGCTCCCCCTCCAAGAAGAGCAAGAAGGTCGTCCCAATCACCTTTTCCGATGAGGACCTATTGGATATGTATGCCCTAGAGGCCATTATTGTATATGTATACATATGGATACTTGGACATATGTATGTACAGGACAATCTTGCTTAATATGATAGTATACTATCTGGTTTGATTTTATCTTAACATGTGCATATGTTTTACTTGATATTACGTATCATCTACAAATGTTGATAAAGCCAGTAGGATCATTGCTTGACTACATGCGTTGTGATGGCGATCATGCTTGTGGGAGCTGGGTAGTCGATAATCACATCCTTAAAAGGTCCCTGGTCATGGGAGTATCGAGACTGGGCATCGATATTCCAGAGTAGACTAGTGTATACGTTTATAGACCTCGACGAGGGGCGATGGTTGGTCCCGCAGCCATTGGTCTTTTGCACCTAAGATCGTATACAGATGCTCACTGAGGGTGAGTACATTGGACGAACTCGCCGAGAACTTCTAGATGGTACTATACCTATCGTCATATAGCAGTTCTTAAGTGACATGAGTACATGTTAGTCTTCTGACTCGAGATCGTCATTTGTCTCGTGTGAGTTCCCACTGTACTTTGATCACTACCCTACAACGGCTCTATTGAGTCGTGCAAACAGGTTTTGGTTGGGTACAGTTCCGAGCCACATGGAGGCAGTGAGTGATTGTTGAGGATTCGTCTCTCCCGGTGTAGAAAGTCGATATCGCACTGTGTTCGATTGGCCAGGACCATAAGACCTTGGCCAAGGCAGTTGGGATTTACTGATAGGTTGATCAGGAGTTTCCCGGATTGATCCCGAGTCGCATCAGCATGACTTATCGGGTTATTAGGGTCTGACGTTTACCACCCATAGACTCATTATGTGATACTCTCAGACGAAGAGACCGAACTGTACGGAGATTATCACAGATAGGCTCAGTAGGGATCCGGATGAGTTTGCTCGTCGGCCTTCCTTTTCAACAGTTACCCGGATAGCCGTTACGTACAGCTAGTGCCGCCGACGTACTTGTGGTTATGGATTTATCCAGTAGCTCACTGCCGGCATACTGTCGAGTCTTTAGAGTCCCACACAGAGAGTTTCCCTGGTTCAAGAGAAATGATGTAGTAGCCGTATTGGATACGTGCAGGGTTCCGATTGATTGATTGTACTATGTACCTGGACTTTCGATCAGATAGTTGATAATAGCAGCCGGCTCGGGATTGAGCCGGATTATTAAATCTGGTATTGATTAAATAATTTACATTTATGTATATTCTAGTATTATGGTCTTTGTGTTATTCTATCTCTTTGGGTATTCGTATTTCAATACGAATACATGTATGTATATACAGTAAAGTGTAATCCGTATTTATGCGGAAAACGTTCTAGAAGGTGAACACCTCATTTTAGTTATTATCCATTTATTCTTAAATGGAAAATGAGGTGTAAAGTATGGTCAGGGGAGTATGGTGAGAACCATGCCTCAATAGTATTGACAAATGAATTTTTAATTCATTTGTGTCAACTATTGAAGTATGGTTGGTATATTATATTGGTAAGAATTGTTTTACAAAACCATAGTGGGGATTTTCTCTCACATGCATACTTCATTATTTTCCAAGCTCACCATTTTGCTTCACTCTCCTCTCATGTTCTTGAACTCCTCCACCTTCATCTTCTACCTTCTCTCTACACTCTCATGTGTTGAGAATCAAGAGAGGTGAGATAGAGACACACACAAAGAACCTCACACTACATTCTAGACTCTTTAGACTAGCAATCTAAAACCTCTAGTTGCTCCACTTGATACTTAGTGTGGAGCTAGAGCCATTGACTACATTTCTCGGGTGGATCATCTTCGATGGAGGGAGACCGACGAACAAGCGCGATCCAGGAGAACCGAAGGAGCAAGGAAATAAGAACAAGATAGATTAAGGAGATCGCTTGGAGCGAACGAAGAGGAAAGAAGACCGAAGGACACGGATCCTTGGGTGAGAATTCCTATCATAATAGTTAGCTCCTCTTATGTTAGCTAGTTTAGGTTTATGGTAGATCCGGCATCGGGTTATTCTAGTACCAGTTTTTAAACTCTAGAAAAAATTTTGTTCCGCAAACGGCCACAGTGGATGGCCAGGGCGTTAGTGCAACCCAACATGGCATCAGAGCTATCCCATAAACCCTTACAAGATAGTTTAGACAAGTTTAAAATATCGATCGACGAAAATTTTCAGAACTGCAATTCCCTTGATATGCCCGCTGTCGATTTTGAAAAGTGTTCAAAAAATATTTTCAGTGAGCTTAAAAATACATGCAGGATATTTTAGAGAGCCACAAAAAATTTGAGCACATGAAGCCTTCATTCCGTCGCGGAAGCGCTGCGAAACAATCTTTTTTGCGGCGGTTCCGCGGTCGGAGTGGGCCCTCTGTGCTCAAAAATTCTTCTGGAGCTCTACTGTATGGAAATGTGATTTTTGAGACGTATGATTTTGGCCCAGATTTGTTTCAGTACTGGTTAGCATTTGGGGCCTATACGGAAAAGTTTTAGTCGATCGAATTTTAAATACGTATTTATTAGTACATATGTTAATATCTGCGACCGTGAATATCATTGAGCGGTATAATCCGACTAATTCTATATGTTCTAGTAAACGGCTTTGCGAACTTGATATTCACGTTGATGTTCTGTTATGTGCTGATATTGTGGTTGGATTGTTGTAATACCCAGTCCTTTTGAATACCAATATCCGTATTTTTGTCACTCCCAAAATTTATTTATTCTATTTTATAATTATTTTGGCATTATAATTTTCCCTAACCCTGTTTATCTAAAACCCGATTACCTATCTCTTTTATAGTTTCCGTATTCTTATATTTTATTTCCCAAAACCCAGCCCAACTCAACTATTATATTTTTCTTTCCTTTTTCCGACAGCATAAATCCCCGGGCCACATTATTTTTTCCTCGGCCCATGGAAAAAAAATAGGGATTTAATTAAACAACCTCGGCCCGGCCCACTCTCCTCACCCCAGCGCCCGCTTCTCCTACCCGACCCGACCCACACCCTAATCCCTCCTCCTTCTTCCAACGGCTACTTCCCCAGATTCCCGCCCGCTGTCCCCCGATCCGCACCCTCCGCCGACGCCTCCGCTCGCGTCCACGCCCACGTCGGGCGCCGTTAGCCTCGAGATCCCCGCGTCTCCCCTATCTCACTCCCCCTCACGTTTCCCTCTCTCTGGCTTTTCTCCCATTCTTCTCTTCTTCCTTCTTCATCCCGAACCCATACCCACGCCCGTACCCACGATCACCACGTCGCCGTCGCTATCATCGCGGCCATCATCGTCGTCATCCCCACCAACCTCGCCTGCACCCTCGCTGTCCTTCGTCACCGACGAACCACCTCCTCACCCGAGCTCTCCACTTTCCCCCTCGTCTGCAGACCCAACCCATATTCGCGAGTCCCTGCACCCTCGAACCCACAGCCCCGACCAATCCACCTCCGATGAGTCTTGCCGGCACCCCATCACCCACCGAGCTCGCCTCCCTCGACGCACCTGCATCTCGTCGACCCCATCATCATCACCGTCGCCATATTACTCTCTTTCGATCTCTCCCTTCCCCTCTCCCTACCTCTCTCTGCCCTGCCTCTCTCTCTCTGTTTTCTCTCTCTCTCTCTCTCTTTCTCACTCCCTCTCTCTCTGTTCTCTCTCTCTCTTTCACACTTCTCTCTCTCTTTCTCTCTTCAAAAATAACAAAACCCAGCGCACTCGCAGATGACCACTGAGCACTCCCCAACTTCTAGTGACCATGCAACGGCTCCGGGCAACTCGGACGTCAAATCCGTATCGCGAGCCGAAGCCGTGCAAACGAATCCACGCCGTTCGACGAGCGTTCGTGACGTTACCGCCGCCGTACATCCACGAAACGTTTCCAGGCAAATACTTTTACTTGCTACATGCTAATTTATTCGAGTTACAAATATATATCATCTAGATTACTAGTTTACATTATCCAATAGATTATGTGCTATACCTGTTCGATGCATGATCCCTAAGAGAGTGTTCATCTATTTTGACGGAATTAGATTGTATGTCCTGGCCCTTGTAAAGATGAGTATCCTGTAAAAATTTCGCTGGATAATACGACCGTTAATGACTAAAACGACTACCCACAAGTTTACCCGTAAAACTGGAAATTTCTTGTATCTGAAAACCGTTAAAATCACCATAAATTGTATACACACTGGAAAGATGCGTTCGAGGGATTAAATCGAAGCCGACTCGATGAACTATAACTCTATGTAAATTTCTACTTGTTTCTGTACTTGAACTGTGACTATATTTGGATCGGAGTGCGACTCTGGACTGCAGTTCAGAGCGACTCCAGTTGTTGTTTACTGCCCTGTAATGAACACCACCCTGTTTCCTTAACTCGTAGATTGCGGAACTCCACTGTTTATTATAGGGGAATCTGTTAGCTAGACAACGCAAGTGGTTTCATCCTTTTTCGTTATCGTTTGTTAATTAATCTGTAATTTAAAAGATCGGGATGCATAACAGTCTCAGCAGAATCAGAACTGACATATTAATGTTAAACAGTGTATAACTCCTGACGTGCAGATGCGATTGAAGATCTGTCTGTTGCGTTGAAAACCTTACTGAAAACCCTAGATTTCATCCAACTGTAATGTCGCTAAAATCTGATCTCAACTGGGATTAAAATGCGCTGCGAAACGGATTTCTGATTCTGAAACCGGATTTCCAGCCGTGAACGCTTAAAATGAAATGGCTATAATTAGTGATCCTGGAACCCGATTGGCATGAAACTAAATTCAATGGATAGATAACTGAACATGCTAAATATTACCTGTTTATTGTTTCGCTAAACTATACACGTATATTTCATGATAAATCGTGCAAGTGATAAAATACTATTTTTATGACACCTTAATCATGCTTCATATCCTGTTTACGTATCATATCATATCCATATCGTTGTAGTGATAACCTAGTGATATCGTGCATTTACCCAGTGTTAGATTTTAGTGATGATTGTGGCAAGTACGTCAGTGTTCGTGTATCCGTGAATACGTGAAAGTGATACGTACTTGTACACAATCAGTGACCCTATTATTCTATTGCATTGTCGACGTCTGTGGGATGCGTGTACGTGTGACTATAAGTGGTATGGGACACTTATGGAAGCGCTTGCACGGGTGTCACAGATAAGACACCAGACACTGCCATTTATCTTAGGTATTAGTCGGGACGTGCTTGATGGAGGTCCTGCCTCCAGTTCTCGCGCAGACTTGTCACGGATCGATTAGTATTTAGGGTTATGGTTAGCGTTTGATGTAGACCACGGGGTATGGGGTAGTTTAAGTATGAGTTCAACAGAATCTCGGGGGTCCCATGCCGGCTTATATATTTAGGGAGATATATGGAGTTTTACAGGGTATGTGATATTCACCGTGATATACATGTTGGGCCCGTGGTCCCTTGCCCTTGGGTTCTACCCTTAGGTGGAGGACACTCGCGAGTGGTTGACTCTCACACTTGGACTGACGATAGTCTTAGTGACCTGTACAGTGAGACTTAGAGACTGATAGGGATACTTGCATTGATATACTTTACATACTGTGTTGACATACGTGACATATCATTCTACTGCTTTTACTGTTCCGCTGCATTGATTACTGCATGTTCATATTCATACTGCCATTGATTTACTGATATATATATCTATTATTACTGTTAGAATTGTCATAAGATTTCATATATTATATTGCTATTGTGTCGCTCTGACGACCTGAGTATGCATGCTCAGTGTGAGGAGAAGATTTAGCCTGGACCGGAACTAGACGTGTATCACAGACATCTTGACTTGCTATTCAGAGTTACATTCGTTGGTTTCCCATCAGGTCAGTTTATATTACTGTTTTGTTCCAGTTACTGCATTTCTCATTACCTGCGCATCATCTACTGTTTACCATGAAAAACTAGAAGCCGAAGTGTGACTACGGCAGGACATTTCCTCGACCGTAGGAGCATGGCTGGCCTTGTCTACACCTTGTATTCCGTATTTTGGGAAGCGGGGCGTGACATGGTTTAGTTGGTATCAGAGCCAGGTTTTGCTTCGATTGGGATTGCAGTTTTCCGTGTAGAGCTTGACAATCTAAGACATCTCTCAGTCTAGATTGTAAACTTGATATCCTTGATCCATATTCACATTGAGTGTTCTGTTATCCATTCGCTAGGGTTTCAGGTGACTTGGCAAAGTTGCGTGGTTGTAATTGTGAACTACATCACAGTTACACTACCATACTCTGTTTAAGTGACTTAGAGTCATACAGTTGATTTTCCAATTGCAATGAATTTCATCACATCTGATATTCTTGAATCTTTGTCCAATCCATATTATATCTTGATTCTTATAGCCTGTGCCTTATATCATCTTAAAAATTATTGTTTCAGGATCATGTCTTCCAACGACTCTTCCTCTATCTCCACCCCCCAGAATCAGACTGCTGAGATCCTGAGTGTACTGCAAGGTTTAAAGGAAGCCCAGGAGCGAACAAACGACTTGTTAGTTGAAGGACTGAGAAGGCAGGTGAATCAGGCACCAGTAGGAGTCTCCAATCATAATGGGATCCCCGTTAGACGAGGAAAAGAGAAGAAAATGAAGCGCCAATTTGTTTTCCCGCGACAGAAGCAGCAGAAGACCCCATGTTGTGGGTATTGTAAGAGGCCAGGACATCTTCAGAAGGATTGTCGCCGCGCCCAAGGAAAATGTCTGATATGCGGGTCCGACAAACATCTCATCAACGGTTGCCCAGAAAGGAAAGAACTACAAGGAGGAAACTCGTCCACACTCCCCACTCCTGCCAAGTGAGGATTACTGCATAGTTCGAACTTCGAGGATAAGGCGGACCCAGCCCAGGAATCAATTCGCGTGACGAAAATGCAGTGGGCTAGCAATCCAATAGGAATTTTCATGTTTTTCTACTTTCAGTAATAATGTTGTCATCCTCTTATAAATGTTTCTTTCTAATTGAAATCTTGTATCCGTTGAATTTTTAGTTGAATGAAATAAAAACTTTGAATCGTAGTCTATGTATTATTCTTTCGTCTTTTTCCCCATTATTCATACTATTCATTATCACAGCATTTTAATCTTGATTTTTTTAGATCCTGCCACTGCATATCTTTCGATGGTTCGTACACTTAGCTATTCTTCTTGATGTATTCCACTGCCTAATCATGATTCTTTCTTTTCAGGCTATGGCCCATCTCGGAGGAGAGCCGCATCTAGATGAGGATGCACAGTCATGCGTTTCCTTAGACCGCACGCTGATGAGTTCTGATGATGAGATCGACGGTCCCCAGGTCAATTTCGGAAACAGCGATTCAGAGGACGAAGGAACAGTCGCCCTAGAGTTTAACATGATAGACGATTCCGACGAAGAGGAAGGAGACCGTGAAGAGAACCCGATAGAGGAAGATCCCGAGGAAGACCCGATAGAAGAAAACCCAGTGGAGGAAAATCCCATGAAAGAGAATCCAGAAGAAGAGAATCACATGGAGGCAGGTCCTGATGAAGGAGCTCCAGCCGAGAAAGAAGGACCAGAAGAACAAGACCCTGCTGTGGAAGAACTCCCAACGGCGGTCCCCGCGAGGCGCTATGGAAATGGACGTCCCTACCTGAGTGTGCGAGCCTACCGCAACCTGCTGAATCTCCACAACTGCGACTGACGGGATTTTTTTTTAGATGTTGTCTTCTCTGGCCAAATAAATTTATGTATAGTTTAGGGCCACCTTTCTTCTTTGAGAATGCTTGGTTTGGAATCTTTTGAAATGAAATAAATTGCTGAGTTCACAAATCCTTCGATCTTCTTAGTTCGCGTGCTACTTGATTATTCCTTATGTACAATTATTCTTCCTACTGAGATCTGTCTACACTTACTCCTTACCTTGCCTTAACCCTCACTCAGAACAACCAGTACCACACCTGATCTTTTAGAGGTCCACCCTTCATCATTCGTCTGTGCCCTTCGAGATCCTTCTGGGAGGAGAACATATCTTGTGAAATTTCGAGTTCGCTAATCCTTCAAATCTTGATTCATAAGCTGTACCGATCGTTGTCCTCCCCATACCTTCACCTTGTAGTCCTTTGTTGCTCACCCTTACTCCCTGTGCTGACCCGATCCCAATCTCCTTGATCCTCAGCCTAAAGCCACCATACTTCAACCTTTGAATGATCCACACTTCCTTGTAATCCTTACCCCAGCTAGCCCTATACATTTTTATATGTTTTCTTATTACCCTATATATATTTAGGGACTTTATCATTCGAAAATTTGGTTTTCAGTATTTTGTATTTATCGAAGAGTGTGTGTTATTGACAAATTAGCTCTATATATTGTAAGCACACTACTATTATCTTCAGTTTTTAGTAGCGCAACCTTACACCGCGCGTACTTTTGGTCCATGTTTCTTAATTTCACTATACAAGTTTTCTAAATTATTTTAAACCTATTTTATCGATACACATCCTAAAATGTTTTAACCCACTGACTAGTTTTCACTACCTTATTGTCGTTACTTTATTTTCGGGTTTTGTACCTATGATTACTATATAAATAGTTGAGCCTTATACCTATTATTTCTGCTTATATTAATAGGCTTAGATGTGCACATACTTGGGTTTCGACTTTTATCGAGTGCGTCTCGAATAATATTGTTCGTTATTGTTGTTGTTTATATTTCCGTATTTATATTTGTTCTTACGTATTTATATCTTCAATTTCTTCGTCCACGGATTTCTAGTAAATCATTATGTGTTAGTTTGCGACGTAGTAGCTTTCACTTATTATTTTATAACTTGTCATTTCTTTTAAATTTCGAGGACGAAATTTTTGTAAGGGTGGTATGATGTAATACCCAGTCCTTTTGAATACCAATATCCGTATTTTTGTCACTCCCAAAATTTATTTATTCTATTTTATAATTATTTTGGGATTATCATTTTCCCTAACCCTGTTTATCTAAAACCCGATTACCTATCTCTTTTATAGTTTTCGTATTCTTATATTTTATTTCCCAAAACCCAGCCCAGCCCAACTATTATATTTTTCTTTCCTTTTTCCCACGGCATAAATCCCCGGCCCACATTATTTTTTCCTCAGCCCATGGAAAAAAAATAGGGATTTAATTAAACAGCCTCGGCCCGGCCCACTCTCCTCACCCCAGCGCCCGCTTCTCCTACCCGACCCGGCCCACACCCTAATCCCTCCTCCTTCTTCCAACGGCTACTTCCCCAGATTCCCGCCCGCTGCCCCCCGATCCGCTCCCTCCGCCGACGCCTCCGCTCGCGTCCACGCCCACGTCGGGCGCCGTTAGCCTCGAGATCCCCGCGTCTCCCCTATCTCACTCCCCCTCACGTTTCCCTCTCTCTGGCTTTTCTCCCATTCTTCTCTTCTTCCTTCTTCATCCCGAACCCATACCCACGCCCGTACCCACGATCACCACGTCGCCGTCGCTATCATCGCGGCCATCATCGTCGTCATCCCCACCAACCTCGCCTGCACCCTCGCTGTCCTTCGTCACCGACGAACCACCTCCTCACCCGAGCTCTCCACTTTCCCCCTCGTCTGCAGACCCAACCCATATTCGTGAGTCCCTGCACCCTCGAACCCACAGCCCCGACCAATCCACCTCCGATGAGTCTTGCCGGCACCCCATCACCCACCGAGCTCGCCTCCCTCGACGCACCTGCATCTCGTCGACCCCATCATCATCACCGTCGCCATATTACTCTCTTTCGATCTCTCCCTTCCCCTCTCCCTACCTCTCTCTGCCCTGCCTCTCTCTCTCTGTTTTCTCTCTCTCTCTTTCTCACTCCCTCTCTCTGTGTTCTCTCTCTCTCTCTTTCTCACTCTCTCTCTCTGTTCTCTCTCTTTCTCTCTTTCACACTTCTCTCTCTCTCTCTCTCTTCAAAAATAACAAAACCCAGCGCACTCGCAGAGGACCACTGAGCACTCCCCAACTTCTAGTGACCGTGCAACGGCTCCGGGCAACTCCGACGTCAAATCCGTATCGCGAGCCGAAGCCGTGCAAACGAATCCACGCCGTTCGACGAGCGTTCGTGACGTTACCGCCGCCGTACATCCACGAAACGTTTCCAGGCAAGTACTTTTACTTGCTACATGCTAATTTATTCGAGTTACAAATATATATCATCTAGATTACTAGTTTACATTATCCAATAGATTATGTGCTATACCTGTTCGATGCATGATCCCTAAGAGAGTGTTCATCTATTTTGACGGAATTAGATTGTATGTCCTGGCCCTTGTAAAGATGAGTATCCTGTAAAAATTTCGCTGGATAATACGACCGTTAATGACTAAAACGACTACCCACAAGTTTACCCGTAAAACTGGAAATTTCTTGTATCTGAAAACCGTTAAAATCACCATAAATTGTATACACACTGGAAAGATGCGTTCGAGGGCTTAAATCGAAGACGACTCGATGAAATATAACTCTATGTAAATTTCTACTTGTTTGTGTACTTGAACTGTGACTATATTTGGATCGGAGTGCGACTCTGGACTGCAGTTCAGAGCGACTCCAGTTGTTGTTTACTGCCCCGTAATGAACACCACCCTGTTTTCTTAACTCGTAGATTGCGGAACTCCACTGTTTATTATAGGGGAATCTGTTAGCTAGACAACGCAAGTGGTTTCATCCTTTTTCGTTATCGTTTGTTAATTAATCTGTAATTTAAAAGATCGGGATGCATAACAGTCTCAGCAGAATCAGAACTGACATATTAATGTTAAACAGTGTATAACTCCTGACGTGCAGATGCGATTGAAGATCTGTCTGTTGCGTTGAAAATCTTACTGAAAACCCTAGATTTCATCCAACTGTAACGTCACTAAAATCTGATCCCAACTGGGATTAAAATGCGCTGCGAAACGGATTTCTGATTCTGAAACCGGATTTCCAGCCGTGAACGCTTAAAATGAAATGGCTATAATTAGTGATCCTGGAACCCGATTGGCATGAAACTAAATTCAATGGATAGATAACTGAACATGCTAAATATTACCTGTTTATTGTTTCGCTAAACTATACACGTATATTTCATGATAAATCGTGCAAGTGATAAAATACTATTTTTATGACACCTTAATCATGCTTCATATCCTGTTTACGTATCATATCATATCCATATCGTTGTAGTGATAACCTAGTGATATCATGCATTTACCCAGTGTTAGATTTTAGTGATGATTGTGGCAAGTACGTCAGTGTTCGTGTATCCGTGAATACGTGAAAGTGATACGTACTTGTACACAATCAGTGACCCTATTATTCTATTGCATTGTCGACGTCTGTGGGATGCGTGTACGTGTGACTATAAGTGGTATGGGACACTTATGGAAGCGCTTGCACGGGTGTCACAGATAAGACACCAGACACTGCCATTTATCTTAGGTATTAGTCGGGACGTGCTTGATGGAGGTCCTGCCTCCAGTTCTCGCGCAGACTTGTCACGGATCGATTAGTATTTAGGGTTATGGTTAGCGTTTGATGTAGACCACGGGGTATGGGGTAGTTTAAGTGTGAGTTCAACAGAATCTCGGGGGTCCCATGCCGGCTTATATATTTAAGGAGATATATGGAGTTTTACAGGGTATGTGATATTCACCATGATATACACGTTGGGCCCGTGGTCCCTTGCCCTTGGGTTCTACCCTTAGGTGGAGGACACTCGCGAGTGGTTGACTCTCACACTTGGACTGACGATAGTCTTAGTGACCTGTACAGTGAGACTTAGAGACTGATAGGGATACTGGCATTGATATACTTTACATACTGTGTTGACATACGTGACATATCATTCTACTGCTTTTACTGTTCCGCTGCATTGATTACTGCATGTTCATATTCATACTGCCATTGATTTACTGATATATATATCTATTATTACTGTTAGAATTGTCATAAGATTTCATATATTATATTGCTATTGTGTCGCTCTGACGACCTGAGTATGCATGCTCAGTGTGAGGAAAAGATTTAGCCTGGACCGGAACTAGACGTGTATCACAGACATCTTGACTTGCTATTCAGAGTTACATTCGTTGGTTTCCCATCAGGTCAGTTTATATTACTATTTTGTTCCAGTTACTGCATTTCTCATTACCTGCGCATCATCTACTGTTTACCATGAAAAACTAGAAGCCGAAGTGTGACTACGGCAGGACATTTCCTCGACCGTAGGAGCATGGCTGGCCTTGTCTACACCTCGTATTCCGTATTTTGGGAAGCGGGGCGTGACAATTGTCGTGGTGGATAGTCGATGGTGCAATGGTAGTGGTACAGTTCGGATTCATTTGTATATTTGTTATTGCGGGGTGAGCGTCCGACATGTGGACAGCCGTCTCTGCCGGATTGTGTATTATTTTATTGGGGCACGACCGGGTTGAGATCGATGTCACCATTGTACATATATTTTTATTCTTTTCTATACTAGGATTATCCCACGGTGGAGTGCTCGAATAGCCGGGTTCTAGAGTGCAACGGGCCCGCATCTCATGGCGTTGAGACGAGGGGGCCTCACTCTAAAATTGGCGGGCTATTCGCTGCACTCGTAGGGGGTATTGGATGACCCACGGAGGGGCGCTCAAGTTACTGAATCCTGTGAAGTGCTGGGTGGCATATTCACTTTGTTGATTGGGGTTGCCTCACTTCCTGGATTGGCGGGTAACTTGCCACGCTCGTAGGGGTCCAGGTTTTCATTGCACGGGCCATCCACACGACTGGGAATGTCGGGTTTTATTTGCAGCTCAAGTGAAAGCCGAGACTCCAAGATTATCCACTATTCTGTTTTGCTTGTTGTTGATATGTGATATTGCTTATATCATGCCTGGGACGAATGTTATATATATTTATATATACTAGTAGATGTTGTATATGTTTTGCACCCGCGCTAGTCCAGTCACCGCTCTGCCGTTAGTTAAATAAGCTAACGGTGCATGACGGGGACCCGTGGCGAATGCGAATGGCATATACATACATTATATTTTCGTTTTTTTCTTGTGTGATAGGTTAATTGATGGGACCGCATTAATTTTGATTAATGCAAAAAAAGAAACCTAAAAGATGTTGTTGGAACAAATTTCGAAAAACTATAGTCATACTCTTTCACTTTGCATAATGGTATTCGGTCATGAATATCCAGCACCTCATTTTAGGAGGCAAGATCCTTGATCTCTTCACGGGGAGTGACCTCTTGAGCAAAAGTTTATACTGTAGATTACTTGGTTTTTCTTCAAAACCACAAGTTTTCAAAAGCGGAGCCTAAACCACTCCTGTAACATTTCAGAAAATATAAAATATTATTTTTGGAATTTAATATTAAAATAATATATTTCACGAAAACTACCCGATTTGCGAAATTGGAGTTTTCGTAAAATGGTAAAAATATATACCAATATTTGTGAAATAATTGGAGATTAAAATGATTTATTCGTTTAAAAATATATTTATCGGATTTGGTATGTTTAAAATTAATTATATGCAGTTTAAAATTAAACCCGATTAGCGTACTACTGATCGCGATTAGGCCCAATCCGTGTTTCTACAGTTTTCCATGGCTAGTGCACCATATCATATTGCATTTTGTTACATATTATTTTCCTTTGTGTCTTTTCATTGCTTTTGGTTCTATTTTTGTAAGAAAAGAAAGAAATGAGAGTGTTTTATTGAGGGGAGAGAGCGGAGGGACCACATCATGACTTGAGGCATGGCTTATGAGAGAGAGTGAGGTGAGAATAAGAGAGGGAGGGGGAGAGAGAGAGAGGGCAGCCACCATATCATCACCCCCATTGGTTTCTTCATCTACTTCTTCTTTCTCATCTCTCTCTACCTCTACCCCATGAAATCATCTCAAAACCTTCACCAAAACCCTATACACCCTTCATTAAAGATGATCCCCACCTCACCCTCAACACAATGGACCAATCAAAGTTGGATTTTGAAGACTTTGGGAGGCTAGGGTTTTCTTGAGTTGCCCAAATGAGGTATAATTCTTTTCATGTAGTTTAGTTTGTAGTTTCTTGCATTCTAGTTTAGTTTAGAAGTTGATTTAGTGTGAAATTGTGAAGTTAGAAATCGCAAGAGAGGATTTGGGTAATTGTGTGGAATTGGTGATGTTTAGGGGCTGTTACAAGACTTGAGTGGTGTTTTTACTGGCCTAGAATAAAGAATACAGACTTAGGAATCATCCCATGTCGGTTTTGCGAAGTTTGTGTGCCTACAGGGAATCTAGAGCAACATGGGGTAATTCTGAGAAAAACAAAGAATACCAGAGACCTAGTGGGACCAATAGGAAGCCACCCTGCAAGTACAAACCCATTCCAAGCACTCAGGGCCGAGCTCACCGGATTTCTGAGTAATGTGGCCGGCCAAATGTGGGTGTTTGGTGTCTAAGTTGGTCTAGTAGCTCACATACTCCATATACTACCCCATAGTACTGTTTGTTTATTCCCATTTTACCTGAGAGAGAATCTGGGAGCTGTTGTGAGTGGTTTTGGTTATGTTTTCCGTATTTTAGAATGTTTGGTTTTGATATTTGGATTTGTATTTGGTTGTTGGGTGTTTGTACGTCAACAACAAGGGTTGTTTGGTTTATTTTGTACGCGTAAGCTATAGGTTCTAACCTATAAACAATGCGCATGCCGTATTGGATTTCGGAACTTGATATTAATAGCGTTTGCGACTATATATTTATTGTAGGTATCTTCGCGTGGATTCCGAGACGACGGAGTATGGCGTCATCGACTTCAGCAAGCAAGGATCAAGGTGAGTAGATCTATATCTACGGGGAAAGTCGGGTGGATGGCGTATAGCACCCCTGCAATTTGATGGAAACCGATCTATAGGATACAGTCGTAGAAACCTAGATTAGGAAACTAGGGATATGGTCTAAAAAATAGTTAGAGCTGATATGAGTGATTGAATATATATATTGAGATATGAGATGAAAGCGTTAGGGATATGAAAAGTGAATGTGAATTACGACTTATTGATATAGGTAGTGCACGAGAATAAGTAGGAGTTTTAGGATAGCATGACACGAGATTAATAAGGTAGAATGTATAAATAAAATGACTTGATATAATATGACTTAATGTGATTAAAAGAATATACGATGTGATATGATTACTTGATTGATATGTCGCTATACGGATGCGAGTCGATATGAGATGATTGATACCTTTGCCGGTCCCCTGATATGAGATTGTTATGGATGTGACTTGGGATATAGGCATATAGATATATAAAATGTTGTGAATCATGAGTGATAAGCCGTATGAGACGTTAGGTCTGTACCCTCATTGTCATATAGGTTGTTAGGATCCCAAATTGTTTAATGCCACCGTACGATGAATTACCGTACGTGATGAGTTTATTTGATGATTGATCCATACCCTTGACTAGAGGATGCCGTACGATGGATTATACCGTACGTGATGTTGTGAGGCTGGATGCCGATTGTTAGATTCACCGACTCGGTCATGTTAGATATGTATACCTTATAGCATTTAGCTGACGATTTACTTATGCTACATTCATGTTATTCTCATTGCATTGCATATACCTGTGCTAGTACACTTACATCATTATCGATGATGCGTATGTTACACTTACACAGATTGGCCGGTTCACACACTTCATCATCGATAATTGTTATGTCACTCACACAGTAGAATTGCTACATCATGCTATTATATTGCTATGCACACATTATGATGATATGCCCATACTCACATCACTGTTCCATGTTGCATGATACGGATATGCTTACATTCTATTATATATTGCATACATCATGCTTTACGATTACGCATTGAGATATGCTGTTTTCATGAGATTTCTGGATTTGAGAACCGTGGTTATTTTAAAAGAAAGTATGTATTGTTTTAAAAACCCGGTTTCTCTTGATATGATATTTCAGTGCGTCCACCATGCGTTTTCTCGGTTCTGAGACGTGTGATATGTGAAACCCGATTCGAGGAGTTAGATGATCCGTTTGCGGGTTCATGGTGGACCCGATATGGTACCCCGGGGCGAGAATGGATGGTTGTGCAGTAGACGATGAGCCTGGCAGAGGAACTACTACCTACCGGTGATTGGTTAGACTCGGTGGTTATCCGGAGGATACCGACCGGAGTTATGAGATGGATATGGGCCGACCCATTCTGTCGGAGCCCACAGGCCGATCCCGCAGACGGAGTCGAGATACGAGAATTTACGTGTCGATGTTGGACACGGGTTTCATGATGTTCGAGTATCGATGTTGGACACTCAGGTTCTATGATTTTGATGTGTCTGTCACGACCCGAAATTGGCACGTGACAGCCCTAATACTACGCAACGCCTCCAGACGTAACGCAGTAAAAGAAAGCCAAAACCCAGAAATCTAAACCATAAAAATACGGAAAAGATAATAAAAAGTTTTTGAAACATTTGAAATCACAACCCAAATTCTTTAAAAGAGTCAACTTTTTCTTTAAAATTTTGGCAGCACCTCCTTTGTAAAAGCTAGCCCCAAAAATGGGTACAACATAAATATAAAGTAAAGCATCCCCAAACGGGAGCAAAATCCACGCCCAACGGCGGAAAACAACACCACAACAGATATACGACGCCGTAGCGAAGAAATAAGAGACAAAAAAAAGGAAACTGTATAAAAGACAACAAATCCAACATAATATACAACATCGTCCTCACCAAGTCTCTAAGTCAATATGAAAATAGTAGATGGAGAGTACAGGGATACAACGAATAAGCACAAAACCCACTTAAGCAAACTGCACACTGTGAGCTGATGCGGTATCCGTAGCAAAAGATGATAGATGAATAGCCAGCCTCGACTATTCTGGGGAACACTCTGTAACACCTGTGGCACAACGGGGGTGAGTTGCCAACTCGTGAATAGTAAATAACATATGCAGGTAATCGCAAGAATGTACGTACAGCATGAATCTAATATATGACAATTGCAGTAATAACAGGTCATGAGTACGAAATAATGGAAAGTACACTAACAAGTACCACCAATATATAAACCAATAATGATATGACAACAGTATGCAATAATCATGCACTGGGGATATGAGAAAGTAAATGTGCAACACTCATGAAAGGTACACTCATAGATACTCCTAATACATGGAACAGTGCACAAGTATATAAAGATGAGGTATGGAGTGAAATATGTCATTTCCATGGAATCCTGACATCGTGGTAGGATCACAATCCAGCAAGACAAATCAAAATCGCAATTCCTCAAATCAGCCCCCAAATTGGCTCTCATTCATCTAAGTGTCACATCGCCTCAACTGCACAATATCAAGTATATCTCGCATATGTATCGAATGTACAACATCAAGTAGATCTCACCTATCTAGTATGTACAATATCAGGTATATCTCACATATATCAAATGTACAACATCAAGTGGATCTCACATATCTCGTATGTACAATATCAGTATCCAATCCCAATGAATCTCTTAAGTCCCAAATCAAATCTCCAGCACAGTTCTAACATCCTAATATAATGTCATAATTAAATATGATGAGGGCAATACACATATATTAGCGTCCCATTCCACTAATATTGGTGTAAGGGTATATATAACAGCGGCTCAATCCCCTGTTATATATACAAAGGAGTAATTAGAAATACCATGAAACCAATGTGCCAAGTATCGACACAGAAATGCTGATCCATCAGGTGCTGTCTTCATGACTGACCCCCTGATAGGTACGTATCATACGCTATCCCGAAAGCTCGAGTGCCTAGCTCTGACCCTCGCCTCTCGACGTATCCATACGTACATGACTCCCGTCGGTATCCACTCGATAGCCGATGAGTCATTGGTCCTGTCACCGGAAAGTATGATTCCCCTAAGACTCATCGTCTAGCACCGCGATGTCGACTCACACAGCGACAACGTTCTTGCTTCAGGGTACCTCCGGGCCCCACCATGTACCCATACACGGATCCCTCCTTTCCTCGCGTAGGGTATATATATCAGCACCAATAAATCTCATGGTGGCTGCTAAAATATCATATCAAGGAAACCGGGTTTTTCAATGTATGCATAATTTTATGAACTACCACGGTTTCCAAATCCAGAAAACATCATGAAGAATCCATATAACAATGCGATAATCCATGAATAAAGTATACGCAACATAAAAACTGTAATGAAAGCGTATAAAAGAAAAGCATAGCATTCACCAGATATAAATGAACACATGAATGGTATAGCAGAAATATAGGTATCTACCTATATGATGATGTGATATACCTATCAGGTATAAGTAAAGTATAAAATGCAAGTACACCTGTAGCTATGTCCTTAGGTGTGTATGTATCTATCACTAATGGTACAATACCCTATAGGTAAACAGATAACTGTATGTCAATGTGATAAGAAATATGAATCAATGTCACAATGTCCCTAACCAAGCAATATAACATCTATAAGTGGTTATGTGTGTGACATGGTAATTATTGACGGTGTGTGTAGCATAAAAACAGTGTTAGTGCAACATAAATCGTCAATAATATGTGCAGTGTCCTACTACTACTAGTCCAGACACACTACAATCTAACTAATAGGGTAAATGCGCAATTCTAAACATGACATAGAATATGCGACAATGTAAATATTTCTAGCCCAGACGCATAACGCCATGCGGGCGATTCTCCTGTAGATGTTAAATCTACTCACCAACGCTCCAAGCTAGGTGAAGCCTACCACCTGTTTCCCCTTGTCGTAGCATCCGAAGTCCCTGCTTGCGAACCTAAAATTTCACAAACACAACACAAAAATTACGAGGAATACACTGGATATAACCTCGTAACTACCAAAAGAACCCTACGTCGGAAAAACCCCGAAATCTAGTAAGCAACCTATCGCAATATATCACACTAGATTCAAGATAACACAAATCTAACAATTACAAATACCTTAAAATAGCTTAACTAAGCTATCTAAACCAATCCTATATTTTTAAACTTGCTTAATTAAGTTTTAGCAAAAAATCTAGTAAGCAATTTTGCTTAATTAAACAAAATGCTTATTAGCAAAATTTAACACTTTCTACTAGATTAATCTTTTCCAAAACACAATTTAACACTTGAATTAAACACTAATCACTTAATCAAAATTTAACCCTAACATGAATTTTTTTTAAAACCAAATATAATGAATTAATCATGAATTAAAAGCTAAACTAAGCACTTAAATAGTTAACTAAATTAGCTAGTTAAAGATTAAAGAAATTAATTATAGATTAAGGTAAGAAATTATACCTCCTCAAGAACACCAAAAAGAAATTTGATCCATCATTTTATCCTCCAAAATCAAGCTTTGATGAAGATCCATGAAGGATTAGTGAAGGAAAAATGGTTTAATATTTATATAGGAATTTTTGGATTTATTTTTGGAATTCCTTTTGTGTTTTTGATAGAAAATGAGTGAGAAATGAGTTTGGAATTGTTAAGGACAGAAATGGGGGGTTTGAGCTCGGCCAAGAAGGGATGGGGGGTATTTTTGTGAATAATTTATGAGGAAATAGCCAGGAAAGAGTGTAAATAATATAAAAAATGCTATTTGCCACCTTTCACTCTTTTCTTTTCTTTTTAAATCCAAACCATTAGTCACCAAAAAAAATCTTGATATTTAAAAAGAACCTTCTAAAATAATTCTAGTGACAAAATTAATTTATTCACAAAATAAAAATTTTCCCGATTTACGTGCACAAAATACCGTTAAAATAATATTTTATTCGGGAAAAAATCTATCTGAACCAAAACCTCCCAAATACTCCCAAAGTTCGCGCACAAGCTTTATTTGGGCCAAATTAGGTGTCGGTAAGCTTATACGGTCGTTTGATCGAAATCGGGTTAAAATGGGAAAAACCGACAATTTTGCCTTAAAACGGGAAAATTCGCAAAACGATTTCTGAAACGTTACAGTGTCGTTGCTGGACACACGTTAATTGACATCCTCATATTTACATGTATATGTTTTATGACATTTACATGCATGATATTGTTGTGTCATTGGTTGACACGTGGACGAGATCCATATGTATACTGGCATTGATTATATTGTGGGATGATATCCACATGCATGTATGCATTGATTATTACATTGTTGGCACATATATAGATACGGTCACCCTAGATATCATAGTATTACCTTTATGATACAATTGACCTAGGAATCGTTGTTTATTCGATTTCTACCTATTGATGTTTTCTACTCACGAGTTGGCAACTCACCCCCGTTGTACCACAGTTCTTGCAGGTTGACCGCATGTATCAGTAGCGGCATCGCTGGCACATAACAGCATTCGGGTGTTTTGCTTTGGTAGGTGGTACATGTTGGATAATACCCCTCTTGTATTTATTATTCCTGTTGTATCTAGTTAACTCTATCAAATCAGAAACTAGTATTTGTATAAATAGTAAGACTTAGCAAGAATTGTAGTTGCAAGATTTGAGCGATGGGTTTTATATTCGCTTATTGGGTTGATGTCTTACTTTATTCATTATCTTTTGTGTGGATCTTCGCCGTTGGGCGTCGTATACTTATATTGTGACTTGCGTGGTTGTGAATCCGCTGATTAGCGAAGAGCTAGCTCCCGCTTGGGGATGCCTTTATTATTATTATGTATTTGTGGTTTTGGATCAAAATATACAAAGGAGGTGCTCTCCAAATTTTTAAAAGACGAAACATGTTTTTCAACTAGTAAAATAAACTTGCATTTTTCATGTTCTATTATCCATGCATTTAATAAAACGTTTGTTTTCATTATACCTTTATTTCAAAACTTCACCTCTTCTATTTTCTTAAAAAGGTTTAGATTTCTGGGTTTCGGCTTACTTGAGTTACGTTACGCCTTTAGACGTAGTATGATTTAAGTGCCAGTCACGAGCTAATAAATTTCGGGTCATGACAAAGTTGGTATCAGAGCACTAGGTTTAACCTTGGTTCGAGTCTATGTTTGACTATGCGGAGTCTAAGGCGTATATTTATTTCGGAACCTAGGCTTGACCTTACGGAACTTAGACTTGAACAGGGGGTATTAGACCCGAACTTTCGTTATATAGGCTGACCCTGATTGATGGAGTAAGTAGCTTGAGTAGAGTGACGTACCGTACGTATGTTCCGCGGCATATTTACGATACGATACTCCACTTAAGAAACCTTAGGATGTACACATCTTGAGACTTGTGATTCTCTTCGTTCTTATGATTATACATCCATTTGAGATCCTTGATTCTATTCGTTTCTATGATCATACTCTCACTGATTCCATTTCTCCTTATGATCATGTATCTATTCTGGAACTGTTGATTCCTTTCATTCCGTTGATCTGTTTTCTTCGATACTTGATTGAGGTTCCGGTCACCATGGTTTGAGCGCTGATTGAGCTGCTGCTAGTGATGCGGTCAGGGCGAGCTCGTCATGGATGATGACTGACCATCGTGTTTTCTGATGACATGAGAACATATCGATTTAGTATTTGTGTTGTGACCTCTTGTTGAGGCGAGTGTTCGGCTTTGCACCGGATGATCGGGCCATTGTTAGAGGCCGCTTGTTGCGAGAGGACTGTTGATATACAGCCTACCTCAGAGTTTATGATGTCGTCTACCGTGCAGATAGATGACCCAGCTGTTGCTGAGATTGATGGGATGCCGCTTCCAGAGCTTGTGAGCTTAGACCGCTGGAGCTTCCAGGCAGAGATGCGACAGAAGATAGCTAGTCTATCATGAGTTAAGAGACGAAGGTGATTCGTTAGAATTGTTGCGCCGACGCAGGCCCAGTTGAGTTGAAGATTTCCGGTATGGAGAATCATACTCAGATCTAGAGTAGATCGATCCATAGTTGACCAGTTTCGGATAGGGGAGCTCATCCAGATGCGTTGTGAGTTGATCGAGAACGGATGAATGAGGTATATTCCTCCGATGATATGGAAAAATTCCCGAGGACGTGTACGGCTAGATATCTTCTACAGAGTGATGAAGATACAGGGTTCATAATTTCGAGTCCGTGTGAGAGATTCCGGATTGACTGTAGCCGAGAACCATTGCAGTACGCAGATAGCATGACGTGACGTCAAAGTGGACGATAATAAAGACGAGTCGAACAAGAGGTTCGTGCGATATGCTGACGGGCTGTTGTTACTCCCCATTGAGATTAGAGATCCGATATGTATACAGCGGCGTTGGGATATGACTAGTTTCCGAGGAAATACTGTGCTTAGAACGCAGATGTCCAGAGAACGAGAGAAAATTATGTAAGAGTACCAGCCTCCGTACAGTTCGGCATAGGCGAGATCGGAAGAGACCTTGAGCAAGTTCCTTCCAGGACACTGCTGCGATAAGAGTTGCACCGAGAATCAGTTGTGTCATGTGTATTCAGAGGGCCAGAGGCCGACGCAAGTGACGTGCTGCTTTACGAGTGATCATGCTAATTGGCCGAGATATGACCAAAGGAGTGCCAGAGCGGAATCGTTTCCGTTAGTACACCGGACCGGGCCGACGAGCCGACGGATTGCGAGATTGGTAATCTACAGAGAAATGAGGACCCAGAGACAGAGGACGCCAGACCGTGAGCAGAAGGCAAGTGGATGTTCTTGCTCTGCCAGTTTTGGACGGACCGACATTTTTCGACATTGTAGGAGGTGTACCTCAATGTCATTTATTACTATTTGCGTTTGTGATCCGAGTATCACGCTTATATCGCTTGGATTTGAGTTTTGATGATTGGGTTTCATGATATTGTTTTCGTGCACCATGGCTGCACCTACTGGGTATTACATTTTTGTGCATAGTTATTACACTTGATTTATGTTTTCACACCGCTACATTGGTTTGCGATTTGTGCATATGTATTGCACTTGATGTCAATTTTGTACGTTCGTGGCACGTGTTTATGATTTCATGGAGTTCATACAGTTCATTTGATTTTGTGCGTATGGTACACACTCGATTTGATTTATACACTCGGTATAGCTTACATGTGCTTGCAGTGCATGGATACGTATTTTGTGCACGTAGTGCACACGTTTATGATTTTATACACCTTGGTACACTCGGTATTGCATTTTATACGCATTTGAGTTATTAATGCATTTCCGTGCACTTGTTGCACCCGATTTGTATTTTGTGCAATTGTTGTACTAGGTTTTTACGCTGTGCATTTGTTGCACTGTATTTGTATTTCGTGCACTAAATGCACTGTATTTTGTATTTCGTGTACTGGATGCACTGTATTTTGTATTTCGTGCACTGAATGCACCAGATTTGTATTTTGTGCATTTGTTGCACCAGATGCGTATTTCATGCGTTTGTTGCACCAAGTGGGTATTCCGTACATTGGTTGCACCCGATTTACGTTTTTGAGCATTTGTTTTACCAGATTTATGTTTTTGTGCGCGTCGCACTTGACGTTCGTTTTTCGTGCGCTTTACCGCACTGGGCATTTTTACAGACCTGACACGCTTAGGGTTGGATTTTTGCGCATGTTAGGCGCTTGATATTGGATTTTGTGCGCATCGGATGCACTTGAGTGAGATTTTACTCGTGCATGTTGGATACACTTGACTTAGATTTTATTCGTGCATGTGGGATGCACTTGATTTCGGTTTCATTCGTGCATGACGGATGCACTTGATTTGGATTTTCGCGCATGTTGGGTGCATGATATGAGATGTGATTTTGTGCACACCTGATGAACTCGATTGGGATTTTTGTTCGTGCATGTTAGTTGCACTGGATTGAGACTTTCATGCACAATAGATGCACCAGATGTTGTCGTACACACCCGTTGCACTGGAAAGATACCTTCATGCACACCTGTTGCACTTAGTTTTGCTTTTATGCATATTGTGGCACTTGCATTTGGATTTGATTTCCGTACGCACCAGACGCACGTAATTGTTAGATACGCCTTTTGAGACTGATTTTTGCTCTTGAGCACTTTATTTTCATGATGGGCACCATGTTATGTAGTAGCCGAACATGACTGATCTGAGGACAGTACCTGAGTACTTTGCATACATTAAAAGCTTAACAAGAGGTTTTCAAAAAGGAGCTATAGTCTCGCTATTTCCTACGTGTCCGTGAGCGACATGAACGTTTATAAGGGAAAGGCTTTGGGATATTTTAAAAAGGGCAGAACGTATAGTTTAGCAAAACCTATATGAACATATAATTATTAATTTACAAATAAGCGTCTGTCACTTGTGTCGTGAATTACGCATCATACAACAATTCAGAAAAGATTTTTGCATGTGTTTTATTCAGTTTTATGAGATTTTTAAAAGATGCGTCTTATATACGTATTATAGTATTTGACTAGTGCATATTGGATTTCAGTAGTGGATTTTGTGATCTGTATCTCTATTGCAACTCCGATGATATGCGTGCAAATCCGATGACTTGCGTGACGCTTGACGGAGTTTGATTTTGTGTTTTATACTCGTTTTCATACGCACTTGATGCGCTGTGGTATTTCTATAGCTTCCGTGATTTCGGAGCCCCGTTGATTGAGTGGATTTTGAAATGTTTTAGTATTTGGGGGTTTAAATTTAAATTCGGGGACCGAATTTATTTAAGGGGGAAGATTGTAACATTTCAGAAAATATAAAATATTATTTTTGGAATTTAATATTAAAATAATATATTTCGCGAAAACTACCCGATTTGCGAAATTGGGGTTTTCATAAAATGGTATAAATATATACCAATATTTGTGAAATAATTGGAGATTAAAATGATTTATTCAATTAAAAATATATTTATCGGATTTGGGATTATTAAAATTAATTATATGCAGTTTAAAATTAAACCCGATTAGCGCACTACTGATTGAGATTAGGCCAAATCCGTGTTTCTACAGTTTTCCATGGCTAGTGCACCGTATCATGTTGCATTTTGTTACATATTGTTTTTCTTTGTGTTTGTTCATTGCTTTTGGTTCTATTTTTGTGAGAAAAGAAAGAAATGAGAGTGTTGTTACCTCATGGGAACTAAATAAAATATAAATAAAGCAGAAAGGAAAACCTCAAATGAGGCATGACATGCCCACACGTGACCGGGCATCACGTGCAGACACATGACCTTTTACAGGTAGAGTCTATAGGCACTGAATAAAATAAATAATTGGAAATGCTTAATTAGTGGGGTCACGTGCCAATACGTGACAAGCTCTTAAACCCTCTGAAACAATAGAATTAAATTCTAAATTAAAAACTTAATCAGTGGGGTCACGTGCCAACACGTGATCGGTTCCTGAGCCCTCTGAACAATAGAATCAAATTCTAAATTAAATGCTTAATCAGTGAGGTCACGTGCCAACACGTGATGGGTTCCTGAGCCCTCTAAACCAATAGAATTAAATTCTAATTAGATACTTTATCAAGTGGGGTCATGTGCCAACACGTGATAATCTCCTAAACCATCTGAACTAATAGAATTAAATTCTAATTAAAAAGAATCAAAAATGCTAATTGGAAAAATATTTCCCTAGATCTTTCCAAACAAAAAGATTGCATTCTGTAAAAGGGGGCACCGTTGGATTAAAAATCCAGTGGTAATTAAAAATTACCAATTTATAAAAAAATTCTATACAAGGAAATATTTTCTTAAAAATTACTAGGAACAACAAATAAAATATCTTTTAGATTAAAAATCCAATGGTGAATAAAATTCACCGAATGATCTAAAAGATCATGTTGGTTACAAAATCAATCAAAAATCTTTCAATGAAGGATTGACTAAACAAACTGATTCTTTTCTTTCTCCTATAAATAGGAGCCAAGAAGAAAAAAAAAAAGAGGACAACAACAACAAAGAGAAAAAAAGAGAAGAGAATTTAATTCTCCAGAGAGAAAAGAAGGTCTCTTCAGAGAAAGAAAACTCTAGGTAAGAGAAAGAAGGAGATCATTCTATAAGCTCCCACAAAACAAAAGAGAATTTAATTCTCAAACCAAGAGTTTAACTCTTCTAAAAAAAGAACTTAGTTCTTCCTCTGGTTGAAGATCTGCAGAAGCAGATCTCCCCACAAGTTGAGAATTTAATTCTCATCGGGGAGATTCTGCCATGCAGATCCAAAACTTAGAGAGAGAATTGGGTTTAAAGAATAGGAATTTAATTCCTTCAAACATATAGGAATTTAATTCCTCTAAATAAAATTAGGGTTTAACCCTATAAAAGAATTTAATTCTTAAACAAGAGATCTAACTCTCCATGCACGTAAAAGAGATCAGTACCCAACCTGATCACGTGTGTCCACGTGACTCCCCTCCTCAATAATCAAAAGAGAACGAATGAAATTAGGTCACGTGCTCCCACATGACCCTTGAACAAACTTCTCAAAATCAAAAGGGAGTAAAACCAAGGCAGAACAGATTTTGGGCTTCTTACGTGTTCCCACGTGACCCTTGGCAATTATCAAACAAAAGAAGATTCTACCCAAAGGCAATGCCCGCCTAAAGGATGCCTCACGTGTCCCCACGCGACCCCTGACAAACATCATTTTAAAGATGAGGTAAAACTGAAGGATTAATATCCAACGCATGGGCGCCCTCACGTGTCCCCACGTGACCCCTAACAAATACTTTTAATATCCAATGCATGGGTACCCATCACGTGCCCACACGTAATAGCCATAAAGATCAAGTGTTTAACACTTATATATTCTGGGAGTAAAATAAAAGAAGCACGGCCCAATCTTCAGGCGCCTCACGTGACCCCACGTGAGCGCTTCAGTTTTAGTGTTTAAACACTACTTTAAGTGCCTCACGTAGGAGCACGTGAGCGCTTCAGTTTTAGTGTTTAAACACTACTTTAAGTGCCACACGTGGGAGTACGTGAGCGTCGAATGTACTCTAGTGTTTACTATATTTGAGCCAATCTTAGCCTAAATTAGCTAAGTCTTCCAGAGGCAAGATCCCTTGAAACTGAACCCCAATTATACTCTTGTCTTCCAAAACCGATCATCTCATATGGCATTCAAAGTGATTCCCAGAACCTTCTAACCAATATTGGTTCAAGGGTACATCTCTTCACTCCTCTGATATTTGTCGTTGTAATCCTTCAACATCTTCAGAGAGGTGACGGGTCCCGACAACTAGACATTTCACGGACTGTGGGGTCCTTAAACTCATGGACTATGATGTCCTTAAACTTTACAGACTATGAAGTTCTTAAACTCATAGACTATGATGTCTTTAAACTTTACAGACTATGACGTTTTTAAACTGGACCGTAAAGTCTCTAAACTAAAACAATAGAGCCCAAATTCTCTTTTGTTGGATCTAAATGATCCTGTTAAGTTGATCTTAGTCTAAAATTAGACTAACGTATCCTTAACAAACGTTTAAGTTGATCTTAGTCTCAAACGAGATCAACGATCCTTAAACCCAAATCAAAACCCAAATCTAAGAAAATACGGATTTGGACTAATTCACGCCCTACGGGCGACAACATAAATTAGTCTCCGTATACAATCCACGGGCAACTGAAAACAAAACAAACACATACGACACGAAGTGACCATCTGGAGAAGGAGAAAGTGGTTACCGCAATGCGGTAGCGTAATTAACTGCAGGGGCTTGCGCCTGCAGGGAAGAGAGTCTCCACAATCAAAAACCCCTCACAATGAGGGGGAATCTGACGAAGTCTGCTACATCGGCTGCATCCGTCTAAACCTTCGATACATGGTGCCATAAATCAACTTGGCATCTTCGGAGAGGTGGACGGATAAAACCAAATAGCATCTGCCCCCAAATTCAGGCAAGATGAACCTACGCGGTTCCGTCTCGCGTCTTTTGGCGGAGAACAGATTCTGGCACGCCCGGTGGGACCTTTTCCTCTTTCCACTCCACACTTCGTGTGTCGTGTTTCGCGAATGAATCGCGGTTTGCTATGGTTGCCCCTGGATTCGAGGTACTAAGATTTGGTGTCTTGCTATGTGCAGAAAACAGAAGATCAATGGCTTCCAACTGCACAAACTGCAACAACTGCAACAACTCCCACTCCGTCCTCGCTGGAGGAGTGACCTACGGGCCTCAAGCGGCCTCCCTTTTTACAATGCCGGTTGACCAGGTGACGCGAGCCACCATAGGGCTATTCTTTGGGACCATGCTCCCACCAATGAGCTTCAACGCCCCATTGCCATTGCAAGAAGCTCCGAAAAAGTCGGTCTTTGATTGGCTTACAACTACCGCGGCCCCTCTCAACGGGTCGTCCAAGTCCAGTGCCTCAGTTTTCAACAGACTGGGCCAAAGCACAAGTGGGCTTATGAAGAAGCCCGTGATACCTGAGGTGGCCATCCCGAAGTGGATAACCATTCCTGCTCCTGAAGTCATTAAAGCAGCTTCTCCTGCTAAGGGGTCGGTCTTTGCAAGACTGGCCATTTCAGCTCCCACTCCAGCCGAAGCCATTAAAATCGCTTCCCTTGCGCGAAAATATGCCTTCGACAGATTGGTCATCCCGCCTCAGCGGACGTCGGTCTTTGACAGGCTAACTATAACAATAGCTCCTCATCAGAGCGGGAGGCATGAAGAATCTCACTCAACAGCAAAAGTGGTCCCGGCCGCTCGACATGCTCGACGTCGTCACTGGCGCCGAGTGAGGAAAGCTGGGGGCAGCTCTCCTTCTGGACTGACTCCGCCAGCTCCAATAGTGGAAATTGATGCTGCCGTTCCAACTGGGAACAGCTTTGAACCACTCAGGAGGGTCCGCAAGGACGCTCCGACTGCCGTACTGAAAAGATCTCCTCCACCTATGGAAGATGTTACAAAGGTGAAGCCAGAGCAGCCCCCTCAGCAGCTGTCCTCTAAAATTCATAAAGTTTGGCGACAGGTCCAAGACTCGATGATCAACCTAGACTACTCCCGCCGATCGAAAAAGATGAAAGTTCGGCAAGAGAAGGACCACCCTGTCATACCGCAGAAGGTGTCGTCTACTTGGGTGCCCGCTGCAACGGCCCCCTATACTTCGACTGCTCACAAAAGGGGAAGGCCGGAAAAAATTTCTGTGTCTGTGACGAATCTCAAAGGCACTGAATCCAAACGCACCAAGTCTGGGGGCATCGTGGTGCACACTGTTTATATGGCATCCGGAAAAGAGGATAGCCGCATCTCCACGGGCCATCGACCGCTCACCAGATCTGTAACAAAAGCCCAGGAGCAACAACAAAAGCTCCAGGAAATGTTAACACAGATGGACGCACTCACTGGGCCAAAAGAAAGCCCGGAGACGTCGTCAGAGCAGAATCATGAACAAGAAACTGATGCTGAGTTCCTCCGCAGAATCCTTGAGAAGAAGGACAAAGAGGCAGCGGAACAAGCCGCCAACATAAAACGAATGGCGCTTTTATTCCAAGACATGGTCGGAATGATGTTACAGCCGGATCTTCCAGCTGAAGACCCTCCAATAATCCTTGAAGACGATAGGGGAGAGATATCAAATCCTCTTCCGGCTTGTTCAGCAGCCAAAGAGGAGACCATTTCTAAAGCCGCACTGGATGAATATATCGTTCAACAGATATGAGTTCATCAGGTGAACGAAGTGGCCGGCCAAATTGTTAAGACTGGACGACCCTATCCGGGTTGGTACGATCAAATAAAGTACCCGCCGAGATATACAATCCCTAAATTCCATGTATATAAGGGGACGGGGAATCCACACCAGCATGTTGCTCAATTCAGAGCCTTGTGCGGTAATACTGGGGGTGACGACAAACTGCTACTTCGCCAGTTTGTTGGTAGCTTATCGGAGACAGCGTTTGAATGGTACTCCGAGCTCCCGAAAGACTCCGTCAAGACATTTGCAGCAATGGAGTTACTGTTCACGCAAAGGTTCGCAAGCGCACCCCGATCACCGCACTAATTAACGCCAGAGTGAAGCCAGGCGAAACATGGGTTCAGTACGCGATACGGTGGCAGAATCTATGGTCAAAGTGCGAGCAGCGCATCGAAGAAGCGCCTGCGGTGGGCATGTTTGTGGGAACCCTCAATCCGCAGGCGACCATATCTCAGTTCATGATGTTCTTCAAGCCAACTACTTTTCAGGCCTTGATTAACAAACTGGCCCAAATGGATCAGATGGGCCACAGGCCTTCCTCTTCGAAGTTGGAGCCTCGAAACGAAAAAAGGAAAGGGAAAGTGACCTTCGTCGCCAATGCTCAGCAACAACCGACTGGGCCAAAACCGGCTGATCGCCAAAACGATAGACAACGATTCCTTAACGAAAAATTAAGACGTCCTTACTCGTTTCCGCGGGAGAAAAAGAAGAGACTGTTCGAACTGGCGATACGCAACAGGCTCATCAATCTGCCGGATCCGAGACGTCCATTGCAGCCCGGTGATGTCAACAATCCCAATTATTGCCCCTATCACCGAGTAGTAGGCCATCCAATCGAAGATTGCTTCATCTTCAAAGGATGGATTGAGGACCAGTACCAACAGGGCAAACTCGCGCTGTCCGAGAATTGGAAAGTAAGCCCGCCGTAGCCGTACACTCTTAAAAAGGTGGACACACCAGGGGCATTGTACTCTTTTATAGAAGAAGCTCCATAGGAGGTCGCTCTTTCAGCCAAAACAAAACGAATGCTGAAGGATCTCCAAACATGCCCGGTGATCAGATGGAAGAGTCCCTTAGAACCCGAGATCATCGAGGGAATGCTGAAACCACGCCCGACGCCAAGAATTGGTGGCGATAGTCAAAATGCCTATGCCCAGCCGTCAAAGTCTTCAAAGAAGAAGAAGAAGACCAAAAGCCCGTGAAGCCTAATGACAAGCGCACGGACCTGCAAAAACATATTGACGCGTTGGAAGAATATAACCAGAAGGCGCGAACTCCTGTCACACTCCAAGAATTCCTCAACCACATCCTTGAAGATGAAGATGGCGACGAAGATGTGGGAGAAAACTCATCAGATGAACCTGAGGATTATGTGGCAAGCTGCCATGTGATCTCTCACTCGTTAATAAACAGTGAAGAAGCTCCGGATGCAGAAAAACTGGGGGCAGGTCCCGAACTGGAACTCCTAGAACCGTCAGACGAGATGATTGACATGCTGCTAAATGAAGCCTGTCAAAAGAGCAAATCTGATCGGGAGCGCGAAATGGCTATATTTGAAAAAGCCAAACGCCGGTGATTAGACGAAAGGGTTAAAACATTCCCACCAAATCAAAGCACATCCACTACAGGCAAAAGCAGGCTTAAAACAAGGAAACGATTCGCTAAAGCCCTGTCAATGGGGATGAAGCTGCCAGCCTCCAAGGGAAACACTCCTAGTGGGATACACTTTGACGAAACGGATGTATATCCTAATTACTTCTTATACCATCAAAGGATTGCACATCCTACTGAAGAATGCAATGCCTTTAAAAACTGGTGGCAAGGATATATTGTTCACCGGTAGCATTTCAAGCGGATGAAGCGCAAAACTCGTCGGGACCAAAGAAGCACGGCAGATGAACATAAAAGAACTACCGGTGAATGTCACATGGTTAATTCCGGGGGATCGCAAGTTTCCACCTTCGGGGGTGATTCTGATGAAGAAATAGCCCTCGGCCCTCTCTTCAAGGAATCCATCTCCGAAACAGAAGAGATGAAGACCTGCGAGAACATTCAGCTGCGCAATCGCACATTACCCGAAAAGAATCTCGGACCCGCAAATAGGGGATCGGATAGAAAAGATAAGGGGAAGGAAAAAGTCCCTGAGGATATCGCCCTCGATGATCGAGTTGTCAAAGTGCTTGCAGCCAAGGACCCGCCCAAGAAAAACAAGGTGGATTACAACATCCTGACACACCTGAGGAAAATACCCTCGCAGCTAAGTATTCTCGACGCCCTTCTGCTATCCAAAAAGGCGAGAGATTATCTGATCAAGGCACTACAAGAGACCGAACAGTTTCAAGCTTTCCTTGTCGAAGAAAAGATGAAGGACGAGCTGGAAGAAATTCACATAGCTGACATCACTTTCGGCGATGAAGATCTCCTCCTCGGAACATGTGAGCATAACCATCCCCTATATGTCTCCGGATATTGCCATGACATTAAGATAGGGAAGATCCTAGTTGACAATGGGTCCTCTGTCAATCTTCTAAATGTGAGGGTGCTAAAAGAAATCTGCATGAGCGTTCAACACTTCGCTCGGGATAAAATCACTATCTCCGGGTTCGACTCCCAGTCATCACGGATGCTCGGCTCTGTGATTCTGACATTACGCTTTGGGGTGCACGTCACTCACGTCAAGTTTCACGTCATTGACGCCAAGACTTGCTACAACGCTTTGCTCGGCAGGTCTTGGTTACACGAGTACAATATCATCCCTTCTACACAACATCAGTGTATGAAGTATTTCAAGGATGGTCTCGAGTATACCGTAACAGGGGAATTGAACCCATTCTCCATGAATGAAGTCCGAAAATACGAAGATGCGAAGTATTTCCTGTCAGACTTCGAAGACACAGAAAGGTGCCATAAGCCGGAGAATAAGCAAAAAGCTATCACCACTATTCCAGTTTTCGGGAGCGATACCGAGGAGGAAGAAGAGATAGTCTATTCAGGGCTACCCCAATGCAACAAGCCAGGACCGTCCACCCCTATTCTGGTCTTCGGCAGCGACTCTGAAGATGAGGTCAATGCAGTATTTTCTGTTCGATCATCAGTGCAGGCCCTCACTGGAGATAATCTGAGTTTGCTGATTGCCATGGTTCCGCGACAACATTACAGAGAACTTGATACGTTTGAAACATATAGCGTGCAAGAGCTGCAGACGTTCTACGTCCCTCCCAGGCGAAAGGATGAAAATGCGATCCTCTTTTATCGATCCGCTGAAACCAAAGTGGAAAAAGAAATCTGGCATGGCGCCGATTCTACGCTTGACAAGATTTAACCTATTCGTCTGCCCAGATACTACACAGAAGGATTAAAAAGGCTGTTGAGGCGCCAGGGCGTATCCTTCAAACAGACTGCTCAACAAGCTCAGTTCTACAACAGGATCTAGAACGTCCCTGGAACTCAGCGAAAATTGCCCAACGGGAGAATGGAAATGATCGGGCTTGGATATTTTCAATCCAAGAAACAGGAACGATTCCATGGCTGCTACGTTATACATGACTTGATGAAGAAGGAGATGCTCTGTTAAAAGACACTGCAGTTGAACCAAAACGAGGTCCCTCCATGAAAATGCCAAGTCCGTCGTTCGAAAAACAGATGGACAAGCTAATAAAGGAAGCGGGTCAAAAGCTCCGGGATGACCATAGCCGCGAAATGGCCATTTACGAGAATGACGATGCTCTTCGTCGCCAGCCCGTCATAAAAAAGACCCGACGTAGAGGTAAAAATAAACTGAAAAAACGGAGAAAATGTCCGACAGCAACAAAGCGGGTCCAAGAAGCCCCACGATTGAAAATTGAGCAGCCGGGATTCGTCTCTTATAAAGAAGATGGGTCGAGCATATTCTTTTCCCCAAGACAAGACAAGAAAGATATTCAGTCATGTCACTAAACATTAGATGATTATCCTCCCGTAGTCCAAGCACCCTGAACAAGCAAGTGAGGTTCATCACCAAGATTATTGCTCCTATCACCGAGCGATAAGACATCCTCTTGAAGACTGCTTCACATTCAAAGACTGGGTAGAAAACTAGTATCAGCAAGGTAGGTTCGCTTTATCCAGCAGTTGGAGGGTAACCCCGCCACAGAAGCATGAACCAAAAACCACGAATGCAGCAAGAGTAGAGCCTGATCAACATCGGTCTTGGAAGCAATCTCGTACCTGTCACGCGACAACGCTGTCAGGAGAAGGAGTACGCGAGCATATGGCTAACCTCACCTGGTTCCTCGAAAATGATGACGACGAGGTGATCTCAGAGTTTCCACCGGCGCCAAAAGAGCTGGAAGATAGGATACATACTACGGCAGATAACCTCAGAAAAATCGACTTGGGGACGGCAAACGACCCACGGCCGACGTTCGTCAGTGAGCTGTTGTTTGAAGAACAGTTGGCTACACTCAAAGACGTGCTCATGCAGTATAAAGACTGCTTCGCATGGAACTATTCCGAGATGTCGGGACTAGATCCAGAAGTAGCCGTGCATAAATTGGCAATAACTCTGGACATCAAGCTAGTCAAACAAGCACCAAGAAGAATGCGGCTCGAACTTGAAATGAGCATCAACGCCGAGGTCAAGAAGCTAATCGACTCCGGCTTCATCCAAGAGGTTCAGCACCCTGACTGGATTGCCAACATCTTCCCAGTGATGAAGAAAAATGGGACGGTGCGCATCTGCGTAGACTTTCGGGACCTCAACAAAGCTTGCCCGAAGGATGATTTTCCCGTACTGGCTACTGAGCTGATGATAGACAACATGTCCACTCATGAAGTCTTCTCCTTCATGGATGGCTCATCAGGGTACAATCAAATAAAGATGCATCTCGAAGACCAGAAGCATACCGCTTTCCGGACTCCGCTGGGGATATTTTGCTACAAAGTAATGCCTTTCGGTCTGAAGAACGCCAGCGCTACCTATCAGAGGGCCATGACGAAGATTTTCGATGACCTCATACATAAAGTCATCGAATGCTATATCGACGACCTTATGGTGAAAAGCAAATCGCACGAGGAGCATTGGGAGCATCTGAAGATAGTGTTCCAACGTTTTCGGAAATACAATCTGAAGATGAACCCTCTGATATGCGCGTTTGGAATTTCCTCGGGCAAATTCCTTGGATTCATTGTACGACATCGAGGCATCGAAATAGACCCCTCGAAGATCAAGGCGATTATGGAAATGCCCCCGCCAAAAACACTTAAGCAACTGCGGTCTCTCCAAGGGAAGCTCGCATATATCCGGTGGTTCATAGCCAACCTCTCCAGCAAATGCCGCCCCTACAATCACTTAATGAAGAAGGGGACCTCGTTCGTCTAGGATCGCAAATGCCAAAGCGCACTAGATGAAATCAAGCAATACCTGCAGAATCCACCGGTGCTGACCGCTTCGGTCAAAGGAAAGCCTCCCATCCTGTACACAACAGCCCTTGAAGGTTCTTTAGGCTCACTATGGGCACAGGAGAACGACCAAGGGAAAGAGAGGGCCCTCTACTACTTGAGTCGAGTTCTCCTGGGGGCAGAAAACAATTACTCCCCCATTGAAAAACACTGCCTGGCGTTAATCTTCGCGATAATGAAGCTCAGACACTACGCATTGGCGCATGAGGTCCACCTCATATCAAAGTGGATCCTCTCAAATATTTGATGTCAAGAGCCATACTAACAGGGCGGCTCGCTAAATGGGCCCTACTATTAATGGAATTCTCGATAACTTATCAACCGCTCAAAGCAGTGAAAGGCCAGGTCATCGCCGACTTTTTCGCCGAGCATCCTATACCTGCCGATTCGCCTCTAAATTACGAATTGCCAGACGAGAACGCGTTTGACACGATCGATGGGAAGAAAGGAGAGAGTGACACCCGGTGGGAACTCTACTTTGATGGGGCATCTTCCATGAAGAAGCGAGAGCACAACACCCCCATAATTAAATCTGGGGTAGGCCTCATCTTCGTGACTCCACAAGGAGGGATAATGCGCTTCGCCTTCTCCTTAACAATGCCGAGGACGAACAATGAAGCCGAATATGAAGCTTTGATAGCAGGTCTTGAGATCGTTGTCGACATGAGAATCGAAAACCTCCTCATATACGGAGACTCCTAACTGGACGTTAGCCAAGTAAATGGCGACTATCAAATGTGCAAACCAGAGTTGGTAAAGTACGGTGAGAGAATGCAACATCAGCTGACTCGAATCCTTTCCTACGCCCTGGAAAGCATACCGCGCACGGAAAATAGCAAGGCGGATGCATTAGCCAAGCTCGCTAAGGAACTGGCCGACGAGAACCTCGATGACGTAAGGATCGTTGTGCAAAGTCGTCGGGTTCTCGCACCGGCAGAAATATCTCCGGAGTCGTTTGAAGAAAAGGAAGCGACCAAGAAAGCAACCCTACAGATAGAGGACCAGGGAAAGGTCAAGGATTGGAAAGAAGTCTTTATAGACTACTTCAAATCCCGTCGAACACCTGAAGATGCGTCCTCGAGACATCAGCTCATGAAGCGAGCTCTATCCTTCGCCTTCGTCAATGACACGCTGTATAAAAGATCATTCTACTCTCTATAGCTAAGATGCCTGGGACTGGAAGAAGCAAGAAGAGTCGTCCAAGAAACTCACGACGGACTCTGCGGTTCTCACCAAGCCGGGCCGAAGATGAAACTGAAGATCAAAAGGATGGGCTACTATTGGCCCACAATGATCCAAGACTGCTTCGAATACGCGAAGCAGTGCCACTCGTGCCAGATTCACGGGGACTTTATCCACCAACATCCAAATCCGCTACATCAGACAGTGGCTAGCTGGCCGTTCGAAATGTTGGGAGCTGACATAATCGTGCCCATCGAACCAGCATCGTCCAGAGGACACCGGTTCATACTGGCGACAACCGATTATTTCTCTAAGTGGACAGAAGCAGTACCGCTAAGAGAAATGAAGATGGAGAACATTCTCCATTTCTTCAAGACACACGTTATCTATCGGTTCGGCACTCCGCGACGGATTATCTCCGATAACGGGCCGGCCTACAGAAGCCATAAAATCAGCCGCTTCGCACAGCAGCATAATATAGACTGAAGATACTCTTCGGTCTATAATCCTCAAGATAATGGTCTAGCTGAGGCTTTCAACAAGACCTTGACGAAGATCATAAAGAAGACGGTGTCTCGAAATAGGAAGGACTAGCACGAGAGACTGCATGAAGCTCTCTGGGCATATCGGACTACGTTCAAAATGGCCACAAACATAACGCCGTATGCATTGGTATTCGGCGCTGAAGCAGTACTTCCCTTGGGGATAGAGTTACCCTCTCTGCGAGTGGCAGTTCATTACGAGCTATCGGATGAAGAGAATGCTCATCTTCGGCTCGAGGAGCTCGACGCCATTGACGAAACCCAGCTCATGGCGCAGCAAAACTTGGAAGCTTACAAAGCATAGATGACGCGCTCATATGAGAGATTGACTAGGCCGAGAACATTCCGCCAAGGCGAACTCGTGCTAGTATTCAAAAGACCTAAGATCCCCAATCATGCCAAACGGAGGAAATTCGAGCCGAACTATGAGGGCCCGTACATCATAGACAAAGTTTACCAAGATATGGCTTATTTGCTCATGGATATGAATGGCGAAAGACCCTTCAGGCCAATAAATGGCTGGTTCTTAAAAAAATACTATGCCTGACGAGTTACGGCCTAGGTTAACGATAGATGACGATGCCTATGTCCGCTCGCTATCTTCCCAAGCCTGAGCTCTATAAGTAGTATCCGACGAAATCTCGCCTAAAAAACGTGCGACGGACCGAAATGTCCCTAAACTAACGATGGACCGTAATGTCCTAAAACTTGCAATTGACCGAGACGTCTATAAACTACTATGGACCGCAGCATCCAAAGGTTGACTGACGCAAAAAAACGGTACGTCCATAAGCGAGAGGGGCACGGATGAAAGCCCAAAAGGGCTCCGTGAGTAAAAACAGCAGGACTACCGGCGAGTTTGTGAAAACCCGAAAGGGCGCAATCTCGTTAAAAGCCACTTATAAGGTCCTCACGACCTTGCAGGGAGAAAATACCCGCGTAAGATCCTTACGACTCACAAGGGAGCAACGCACTTAGGAATCCCTACGATTCCTAAGGAGAAAACACACTTACGAGATCCTCACGACTCGTAAGGAGAATCCTCTTATGAGACCCTCACGGCTCATAAGATTCAAAAGCCTTAAGCTACAGGGATCTGAACCTGTTCTTAAGCCGTCATACACCCCGATTTTGCCCTACAAACGGTTCAATATTGACCCTTGTATACAATCCACGGGCACGAATAAACATTTCCCTAACAAAGCCTCACGATATGCTCGCACGGTGAACGACCCTTGTAAGTCCTCTCGACTTATAAGGAGAAAACACTCTTGTAAGATCCTTACGACTTATAAGAGAACATACACTTAAGAATCCTCACAATTTTTAAGGAGAAAACGCACTTACGAGATCCTCACGACTCGTAGGGAGAAACACCTTTATGAGACCCTTACGGCTCATTAAATCAAAAAGCCTTAGTCAACAGGATTCTAACCCTGTTTGCTAAGCCACCTTTGTTCGACATCGACAGAGGCAAATGATGATTCGCTCCTGGAAATGTCCCAGTGGTAGCGATGTTGATGCCTAAATCGGTATCAAATTCCAAGCCCTTTCACGGCAAATGATGATTCGCTCCTGGCAATATTCTAGTCGCAGCGATGCTGATGCTAAGATTGGCACCAGATTCCAAATTCCATACCCGCGATAAAAATCAGTGAGCCAAAAATGCATATGAAATAGCCGAAATGATGGGGCAACTTGCAATAAAATCAGCAAGTAAAAATATATATGCTTACAAAAATAGCTGAAATGATTGGGCAACTCGCAATAAAAATCTGTTAAAAATAGCCGAAATGATGGGGCAACTTGCAACAAAATCAACAAGTAAAAATATATATGCATACAAAAATAGCCGAAATAATTGGGCAACTCGCAATAAAAAGCAGCGAGTAAAAAAAACGAAAATAGCCGAAATGATTGGGCACCGTGAAAAATAGCTGAAATGATTGGGCAATCGTGACTTTCGTGATATAAAAGCTGAAATGATAGAGCATCGCGGAAAGAAATAAAAAAAATGAAAGAATGAAACTTTTGCCTTACAGGCGAGTCCATACTGACCCCTGTATACAATCCATGGGCATAAACGAAAAGGGAACCACATGTCCCCCACCAGATCCTGTCAAAGGGAAAGTCAGATCTCGACAGCAACATCTGCATCCCAGAAGACCAACAACAGCGTTCCTCCTCATTCCAGCAGGATTCGGACGCGACAATCAGCCTCGGAACCACGGCAAAATCTCTGGTTCCAAATATCGACGGTTCATAGGCAACCTAGAGACCACCTCGACATTCGTCTCGTTACAGCAGACGCAACGTCAGCAAAGCGGAGCCACGGCAAAGTACCTAGTTCCAACCAAATCTCGATGGTTCACAGACAACCTAGTAACCACCTCGACATTCGTCTTGTTACAGCAGACGCAACGTCATCTAATGACTCCGTTGCGGAAATACGTCATCCAATGACCCCGTTTCGGAAATACGTCATCCAATGACCCCGTTTCGGAAATACGTCAGTCAATGACCCCGTCTCGAAAATACGTCAGCAAATGACCCCGTCGCGGAAATACGTCAGCAAATGACCCCGTCGCGGAAATACGTCAGCAAATGACCTCGTCTCGGAAATACGCCATCCAATGACCCCGTTGTGGAAATACGTCAGCCAATGACCCCGTTTCGGAAATACGTCATCCAATGACCCCGTCTCGGAAATACGTCAGCCAATGACCCCATTTCGGAAATACGTCATCCAATGACACCGTCTCGGAAATACGTCAGCATATGACCCCTTCTCGGAAATACGTCATCCAATGACCCCGTCGCGGAAACACGTCATCCAATGACCCCGTCGCGGAAACACGTCATCCAATGACCCCGTCTCGGAAATACGTCAGCAAATGACCCCGTCTCGGGAAATACATCAGCCAATGACCCCGTCGCGGAAACACGTCATCAAATGACCCCGTCGCGGAAATACGTTATCCAATGACCCCGTCGCGGAAATACGTCATACAATGACCCCGTCTCGGAAATACGTCAGCAAATGATCCCGTCACGGAAATACATCATCCAATGACCCCGTCGTGGAAATACATCAGCCAATGACCCCGTCGTGGAAATACGTCAGCCATGACCCCGTCGCGGAAATACGTCATCCAATGACCCCGTCTCGGAAATACGTCAGCAAATGACCCCGTCGCGGAAATACGTCATCCAATGACCCCGTCTCGGAAATACGTCAGCAAATGACCCCGTTGCGGAAATACGTCAGCCAATGACCCCGTTTCGGAAATACGCCAGCTAATGACCCAGTCTCGGAAATACGTCAGCAAATGACCCCGTCACGGAAACACGTCATCCAATGACCCCATCGCGGAGATACGTCATCAACTGCCCCGTATGGCCATAGTCAACTCTCGACCTCCCCGTCAAAGCAATGCTTTGATTCGGGAGCAGGTCAACCCATCAATCACTTATGAGTCCTCACGACTTGTAAGGAAGAAAATTCTCTTGAGAGATCTTTACGACTCTCAAGAGAAAAACACACTTAGGAATCCTCACGATTCCTAAGGAGAAAATACACCTACGAGATCCTCTCGACTCGTAGGGAGAAAAATCTTTATGAGACCCTTACGGCTCATAAAGTTGGAAAGCCTTAGGAGGCGGATCTTTACCTGACTCCTAAGCCATCACTGTCCTACAAAGATATCAAAATAGATTATCCACAAAATGCATTTGCTAAAAGGGACACACCACCATGGAACAAAATATGTCTTTTATTCATGAATCAAAATGAATACAAAGTACAATCTATAAAAGAATAAAAAAAATACTCTCATTCAGGAGTAAGTACAAAAAAAGAATGAAAAGAAACATATACAGTTTTTTCAAACCGGCGGACGATTCAGTAGATTCGTCAGTTCATCCTTCTTCCACTGGGTCTCGGCTTCATAATTTGTTATTACTATGAGACGGGCCTCCGCTTGAGACTGTTGGGCCTGGTACGAGGCGAGCCGACTTTCAAGCTCCTTTTCGGTAACTTTGTGAGCTTCAACGATCTCGCGAGTAAAAACGACGGCTTTATCAATAGCTACCACCTCCCTAATAGCTTCTTGAAGCACTCGCCAAAGTTCATACGCACGAGTGGTCTTAGTCGTGAGTTCAGCTTGAAATTCCCCCAGCGCATTGGAAGCCAGCTCCCTTTCCGAAAACTTTCGGTTGAGCCTCTTCTCACATGACTACATATTTGCGCACACCGTTCAACCAGCCCCCGCAAGCTCGTCTTTGCAGCCACGACCTCTGAGGGAGGGCATGTGCACTCTAGACCATGAAAACAAGCCCCCACTCGACGACAGTTTCCGAACCAAAACATGCACAAACCGTGTGCTATGTAATGCAATAAGAAGGATCCTTTATATGCGCCCCATCAAGCGCGCATTTGCAACCGTACGCCCGCTTAAATAGAGACAATATTTAAAATGTGCTGACAATGCAACTGTAGCGCTCACATTTAAAGGAAATTCCTAGAGATAAAGTATAAAGCTCATGTATATAGGAGGGATGTATGCACGAATATATGATGAACGGAAATGATTCAATAAAAAGCATGCAACAACCAATAATAAGAGGAATACATCGAGTTAAAGCATACTACTCTATAGGGAAAAAATCGCCAAACATGGGATCAGTGATACTAGGGTTAACAAAACAAAAAACAAAATTCTCCAGCTTTCTCTCTGCCTTCTCCAACACGTCGAAGCGACGGTTTTCACGAGGAGTTGCTCCCCACCGATTAGCGCCATGCCCATCAGCAAAAGCGAACATGACAGCCTGCCGGGCTCTTATCTGACCCAGAAGATGAATCGAGCGATCCTTCAGAGCCCGGGTAAGCAAGCATGCCTCATAGAAACACTTGATTTTGTCCTCCGCCGCATCGAGCATCGCCGAAGTCATCTTTGTCGGATGAGGAGGAATATCGGCGAGCACAGAGAGAAAGATCATCCGGAGCCAAATGGAGCCCATTGGAAGAGGAAACCCCCTATGAGTCAGAAGCTCGTACATTACCGCATCATATTGAGCGTCGGTGAGAAGGGGATCGGCTAGCCACGCGGCGAAATGAGGAATCATCTCCTCGACGGGCACTTCCCATGGTTGTCGACGAGTATGGGGGCGGCTGCAAGCCAAGACACTTAGTCGCTTTCTCAAGATGATCACCCTAAGGTATAAATGGGTTTCTCTGTGAAGAGAGGAAGAAATGCAGGGCTTCGGATTATAAAGGAGAGCATTTAATGCCATGCACAGAAAATATTGCGCGTGTTGGAACTATTCCCAAAGCCCAGGAAAAAGGGGAGAGCATGGGAAATCAAAGAGGTGACTCGTTGGAATCAGTGTGGGGAGACGAAACGACCCCATCAACAGAGCCCCACGTGCACAACACGTGAGCACCGGCCTGGATCCTTATTGGAAATTAAAACAGCACTGCACGTGCATAACACGTGAGCAGGCGCCAATGTGAGATTTAAATCCCCAACAGTGCCTCACATGCCAAACGCGTGAGCACCAATAAAAGTATGGCAAAATTTCATAAAGAACACATGCAAGCACAGAAGGGAGAAGGGAGAGTTTTGTCATTCATACTCCGAAAATTCATACAAAAATAAAAGAAAATGTTTACAATGATAAGACATCAAATCCAGGACATGGATTGAGAAATTCAAAAGTAAGGCCATCTAAAATGTTTCGGGCCTCTCGGACCATTCTCGTATGCATCCTCTCACGCTCGCAAGCGTCAGGATCTTCACTGATGTCCTCCGTCCTTCGATAGGAAGCGATTATCGTCGCCTGTTGGAAAGTTTGATGCAGAATATCAACAAGATTGTCTCGCTTTTTCTTTGAGATTAGGCCCATCAGATACACTGAGTGTACCTTATCTTCGGTATCATCCAATACCTTAAGCGGCATGCCTGCATAGAATAAAGGAAGTGCTTCCCAGATCGCTCTCACAATGAGCTTCAAAAAAGCGGAACGACGAGGAAGCAGTCGACCATTGTACTCATCAAAGCGACGCATGATTTCGGCGCACTGAGCATTTGTGAACTCCTGATTTTGGCAGCGGCCTAATGCACGAATGTCCCCATATGAAATAATTTCATTAAGGTCATACAGATGAGCGGCCATAGCACCTGAAAATGAAAATCAGTGAAAATTCAGTGGACAGACTGATCCAGACATGGGAATTTGAACAACCCTTAATATCCGCATGGATAAAATAAGTGCTGATTAAGAAACCCATTATGAACTTTGTGCAAATCAAGTAGAATCTCTCCTAAAATTTTGTAGTCAAGAACAACTGAGGATAGAAATCCCAAGAGGTCTTCTTGTTAGAACTAAGTTCTCTGGAGGAATAAATTCCTTTTGAACAGAGGAATTAAATTCCAAGAAAATTTTCAGAGCTAAGCTCTTTGGAATGAAATTAAATTCCAGAAGAAAACAAGTACCATCATCAATCCCCTAAGATCAGAGAAACGCCTAACATAGGGGGTTTACTGTTTAAAGATCATGCATTCTTAGAAAAGGGAAAAAACCCTTAGTGTGGATTTAAAATCCAAAGAGAATTTTATAAAAGGAGAAGAAAAGTTTCTCGGCCGTTCAAGATCCTTACCTGAAAAAGGATTCTTTTGTTGACAGAGTTAAACTCTGAATTTTGTTTTGTTGAACAGAGAACTGAGCTCTGAGGAAGAGAATTACATTCTCAAGGCAAGAACGAAAAAGAAAGAAGATGAAGGAGTGGAGACGCTGCTGAAGAGACCCTCGCATTTATAAGACGTGATAGGAAACGGTTCATCTTCCCTGTTCCCTAGACAAATCCAACGGCCACAAAAGTTACAGCGTTGCACTCACGTGCAAACACGTGATAACAACGCTGTGGGGGCATTTGTTCCCTCAAGGGAACTAAATAAAATACAAATAAAGCAGCAAGGAAAACCTCAAATGAGGCATCACATGCCCACATGTGACTGGGCATCACGTGCCCACACGTGACCGGGCCTCACGTGCAGACACGTGACCTTTTACAGGCAGAGTCTATAGGCACTGAATAAAATAAATAATTGGAAATGCTTAATTAGTGGGGTCACGTGCCAACACGTGACAAGCTCTTAAACCCTCTGAAACAATAGAATTAAATTCTAAATTAAAAGCTTAATCAGTGGGGTCACGTGCCAACACGTGATGGGTTCCTGAACCCTCTGAACAATAGAATCAAATTCTAAATTAAATGCTTAATCAGTGAGGTCACGTGCCAACACGTGATGGGTTCCTGAGCCCTCTAAACCAGTAGAATAAAATTTTAATTAGATGCTTTGTTCCCTGATTAAAAATCAGGAATTACCTCAATGAGGTATCACGTGCTCACACGTGACCAATGGTCACGTGTTGACACGTGATAGTTAAAGCAGAAACGAAAACAAGCGGCTGAGAAAAGACCCCAATTGGGGGTCACGTGCTCACACGTGATAAAGGGTCACGTGCCAGCACGTGACAGGCTTTGAAAGCCTTGTAACTTAACAAAATTAAATCCTAAATTTCTCTAAATCTTTCCAAACGAAAAAAGGATTATGAGGAACCGTTGGATTAAAAATCCAAGGGTGATTAAAAAATCACCAATTTATGGAAAGATTTTAGACAAGGAAAGATTTCCCTAAATTTCACCAAAAGTAACAAACAGAATATCTTTTGGATTTAAAATCCAACGGTGAATGAAATTCACTGAGTGATCTAAAGGATCATATTAATTTTGAAAACAAACAAAATCTTTCAATGAAAAATTTACTAAACAAATTGATTCTTTTCCTTCTCCTATAAATAGAAGCCAAGAGGGAAGTTTTGGAGGGATATAGAATTTTGGGATCCGGAGATTTTCTAAAAAAAAAAGCAAATAGCAGAGAGAAAAGAAAGGAGAATTCAATTCTCAAGAAAGAAACCCTAGGTGAGAAAAGGGAAAAAGATCAAACTTCAAAAAGAGAATTTAATTCTCAAATCTAAGAGCTTAACTCTTCTGCAAAAATAATTTAATTCTTCCTCTGGTTGAAGATCTGCAGAAGCAAATCTCCCCATACGTTGAGAATTTAATTCTCATCGGGTTGATATTTTGCCATGCAGATCTAAGACTTAGGGGGAGAATTGAGTTTAGAGAATTTAATTCTCCCAAATTTACAGGAATTCAATTCCTTCATGATAAAACCAGGGTTTAACCCTATATGAGAATTTAATTCTCCTAAAATTATAGGAATTTAATTCTTTCAAAATGGACAGAACTAGGGTTTAACCCTAATTGAGAATTTAATTCTCTCAAATTCACAGGAATTTAATTCCTCCTAAATGAAATTAGGGTTTCACCCTTTATAAGAATTTAATTCTTTTACATATATGGGAATTTAATTCCTCCAAAAAGAGATTAGGGTTTAACCCTATATAAGAATTTAATTCTTACACAATAGGAATTTAATTCCTCCAAAATCATAATTAGGGTTTAGCCCTACAGAGAATTTAATTCTTAAAAAATAAAGAGACTTAAAAGATCTCCATATATGCAAAGAACTAAGGTCACGTGTCCCCATGTGACCCCTGAAAAGATTCTCCAAAATGAGAAGAAATTAGCCCTGAGGCAATGCCTCACGTGCTCCCACGTGACCTCCAAAACAACGAGAATAAAAGCAAAGGCAGATTTTAATTTGGGCGCTCTCACGTGTTACCACGTGACCCCTTGATAAATGCTTTAATAATCAACGCACAAATCTCCATCACGTGCTAACACGTGATGGCTAGAAAATCAAAAGTGTTTAACACTTATTTATAGAACAAAGTAAAGGGGATCTGACCCCACCTTTGGGTGCCCTCACGTGTCCCCACGTGACCCCTTCCTCTCTAGTGTTTAACACTAATTTGAGCGTTTCATTTCCAGTGTTTAACACTGTTGTCCTCTAGTGTTTAACACTATTTTCTAAAACCAATCTTAGCCAAATTGGCTAAGTTTCCAGAGGCAAAAGCCTCCCCTTCAACTGAGTCTCAAAATTGAGTAAAACTCACAACTACAATATTAATGCTCAGTCAAAGATAAAAATGTTATCAGAGACCTCAAACTCTTGTTTAGCATTGCTAAATAATGTGGGCTTGAACCCAGACAAGTGTCTAATGGTCCAACAAAGGGCCAACACTTCAGATCTAACTGGACTTAGCCCAAATTGGCCATAAGTCCTCAATTCAGATTTAACCGAGCCAATGTGCTCATAATCTAATTATTTGATCTTAGTTCCAAATTGGATTACAGATCCCCAAGCAACCTTGGTTCAAGGGTACATCTCTTCACTCCTCTGATATTTGGCGTTGTAATCCTTCAACGTCTTCAGAGAGGTGACGGTTCCCGACAACCACATATTTCATGGACTGTGGGGTCCTTAAACTCATGGACTATGATATCCTTAACCTCGACCGTGATGTCTTAAAACTAACATTGGACTGTGGGGTCCTTAAACCTATGGACTATGATGTCCTTAACCTCGACCAGGATGTCTTTAAACTAACATTGGACTGTGAAGTCCTTAAACCCATGGACTATGATGTCCTTAACCTCAACCGCGATGTCTTTAAACTAACATTGGACTGTGGGGTCCTTAAACTCATGGACTATGATGTCCTTAATCTCGAACGCGATGTCTTTAAACTAACATTGGACTGTAGGGTCCTTAAACTCACGGACTATGATGTCCTTAACCTCGACCGTGATGTCTTTAAACTAATATTGGACCGTGGGGTCCTTAAACCCATGGACTATGATGTCCTTAACCTCGACCACGATGTCTTTAAACTAACATTGGACCGAGATGTCTTTAAACTAACGATGGACCGTAATGTCCTTAAACTAATCATCGACCGCAATGTCACTAAACTAAACAGTAGAGCCCAATTGCTCTCTTGTTGGATCTAAACGATCCCGTTAAGTTGATCTTAGTCTAAAATTAGACTAATGTATCCTTAACAAACGTTTAAGTTGATCTTAATTTCAAATGAGACTAACGTATCCTTAAACCCAAACCCCCAAACCCAAATCTAAGAAAGATACGGATTTGGACTAGTCCACGCCCTACGGGCGACAACATAAATTAGTCTCCGTATACAATCCACGGGCAACCAAACACAAAACAAACACCCACGACACGAAGTGACCATCTGGAGAAGGAGAAAGTTACCGCGATGCGGTAGCGTAATTAACTGCAGGGGATTGCGCCTGCAGGAAAGAGCGTCCCCACAATCAAAACCCCCTCAAACGAGGGGGAATCTGACGAAGTCTGCTACATCGGCCGCATCCGTTTAAACCTTCGATACATGGTGCCATAAATCAACTTGGCATCTTCGGAGAGGTGAACGGATAGCACCAATTAGCATTTGCCCCGAAATTCAGGCAAGACGTTTATCGCGTCTTATCGCGTCTTTTGGAGGGGAACATGCTTTATCAAGTGGGGCCACGTGCCAACACGTGATAAACTCGTAAACCATCTGAACTAATAGAATTAAATTCTAATTAAAAGGAATTAAAAACCCTAATTGGAAAAATAGTTCCCTAGATCTTTCCAAACAAAATGATTGCATTCTGTAAAAGGGGGCACCGTTGGATTAAAAATCCAGTGGTGATTAAAAATCACCAATTTATAAAAAGATTCTATACAAGGAAATATTTTCTTAAAAATTTCCAGGAACAACAAATAAAATATGTTTTGGATTAAAAATCCAATGGTGAATAAAATTCACCGAATGATCTAAAAGATCATGTTGGTTACAAAATCAATCAAAAATCTTTCAATGAAGGATTGACTAAACAAACCGATTCTTTTCTTTCTCCTATAAATAGGAGCCAAGAAGAAAAAAAAAGGACAACAACAACAGAGAGAAAAAAAGAGAAGAGAATTTAATTCTCCAGAGAGAAGAAGATCTCTTCAGAGAAAGAAAACTCTAGGTAAGAGAAAGAAGGAGATCATTCTATAAGCTCCCATAAAACAAAAGAGAATTTAATTATCAAACCAAGAGTTTAACTCTTCTAAAAAAAAAACTTAGTTTTTCCTCTGGTTGAAGATCTGCAGAAGCAGATCTCCCCACAAGTTGAGAATTTAATTCTCATCGGAGAAATTCTGCTATGCAGATCCAAAACTTAGAGGGAGAATTGGGTTTAAAGAATTTAATTCTTTCAAACATATAGGAATTTAATTCCTCTAAATAAAATTAGGGTTTAACACTATAAAAAAATTTAATTCTTAAACAAGGTATCTAACTCTCCATGCACGTAAAAGAGATCAGTACCCAACATGATCACGTGTGTCCACATGACTCCCCCCTTAATGATCAAAAGAGAACGAATGAAATTAGGTCACGTGCTCCTACGTGACCTTGAACAAACTTCTCAAAATCAAAAGGGAGTAAAGCCAAGGCAGAACAGATTTTGGGCGTCTCACGTGTTCCCACGTGACCCTGGGCAATTATCAAACAAAAGAAGATTCTACCCAAAGGCAATGCCCGCATAAAGGATGCCTCACATGTCCCCACGTGACCCCTGACAAACACCATTTTAAAGATGGGGTAAAACTGAAGGATTAATATCCAACGCATGGGCGCCCTCACGTGTCCCCACGCGACCCCTAACAAATACTTTTAATATCCAATGCATGGGTACCCATCACGTGCCCACACGCAATGGCCATAAAGATCAAGTGTTTAACACTTATATATTCTGGAAGTAAAATAAAAGAAGCACGACCCAATCTTCAGGCGCCTCACGTGACCCCACGTGAGCGCTTCAGTTTTAGTGTTTAAACACTACTTTAAGTGCCACACGTAGGAGCACGTGAGCGTCGAATGTACTCTAGTGTTTAACACTATATTCGAGCCAATATTAGCCCAAATTAGCTACGTCTTCCAGAGGCAAGATCCCTTGAAACTAAACCCTAATTATACTCTTGTCTTCCAAAACTGATCATCTCATATGGCATTCAAAGTGATTCCCAGAACCTTCCAACCAATATTGGTTCAAGGGTGCATCTCTTCACTCCTCTGATATTCGTCGTTGTAATCCTTCAACGTCTTCAGAGAGGTGACGGGTCTCGACAACCAGACATTTCACGGACTGTGGGGTCCTTAAACTCATAGACTATGATGTTCTTAAACTTTACAGACTATGAAGTCCTTAAACTCATAGACTATGATGTCTTTAAATTTTACAGACTATGACGTTTTTAAATTGGACCGCAAAGTCTCTAAACTAAAATAATAGAGCCCAAAGCTCTTTTGTTGGATCTAAATGATCCTGTTAAGTTGATCTTAGTCTAAAATTAGATTAACGTATCCTTAACAAATTGTTAAGTTGATCTTAGTCTAAAATTAGACTAACGTATCCTTAATAAACGTTTAAGTTGATCTTAGTCTTAAACGAGACTAACGATCCTTAAACCCAAACCAAAACCCAAATCTACGAAAATATGGATTTGGACTAATCCACGCCCTACGGGCGACAACATAAATTAGTCTCTGTATACAATCCACGGGCAACCGAAAACAAAACAAACACATACGACACGAAGTGACCATCTGGAGAAAGAGAAAGTGGTTACCGCGATGCGGTAGCGTAATTAACTGCAGAGGCTTGCGCCTGCAGGGAAGAGCGTCCCCTCAATCAAAAACCCCTCACAATGAGGGGGAATCTGACGAAGTCTGTTACATCGGCTGCATCCGTCTAAACCTTCGATACATGGTGCCATAAATCAACTTGGCATCTTCGGAGAGGTGGACGGATAAAACCAAATAGCATCTGCCCCCAAATTCAGGCAAAGCGAACCTACGCGGTTCCGTCTCGCGTCTTTCGCCGGAGAACAAATGTTTTATTGAGGAGAGAGAGAGAGGGGACTGCATCATGACTTGAGGCATGGCTTATGAGAGAGAGTGGGGTGAGAATAAGAGAGGGAGAGAGAGAGGGCAGCCACCATATCATCACCCCCATTTGTTTCTTCATCTCCTTCTTCTTCTTCATCTCCCTCCACCTCTACCCCATGAAATCATCTCAAAACCTTCACCAAAACCCTATACACCCTTCATTAAAGATGATCCCCACTTCACCCTCAACACAATGGACCAATCAAAATTGGATTTTGAAGACTTTGGGAAGCTAGGGTTTTCTTGAGTTGCCCAAATGAGATATAATTCCTTTCATGTAGTTTAGTTTGTAGTTTCTTGCATTCTAGTTTAGTTTAGAAGCTGATTTAGTGTGGAATTGTGAAGTTAGAAATCCCAAAAAGGGTTTGGGTAATTGTGTGGAATTGGTGATGTTTAGGGTCTGTTACAAGACTTGAGTGGTGTTTTTACTGGTCTAGAATAGAGAATACGGACTTAGGAATCATCCTATGTCGGTTTTGTGAAGTTTGGTGTGCCTACAGGGAATCTGGAGCAACCTGGGGTAATTCTGAGAAAAAAAACAATACCAGAGACCTAGTGAGACCAATAGGAAGCCACCCTGCAAGTACGAACCCATTCCAAGCACTCAGGGCCGAGCTCGCCGGATTTCTGAGCAATGTGGCCGGCCAAATGTGGGTGTTTGGTGTCTAGGTTGGTCCAGTAGCTCACATACTCCATATACTATCCTATAGTACTGTTTGTTTATTCCCATTTTACGTGAGAGAGAATCTGGGAGCTGTTGTGAGTGGTTTTGGTTATGTTTTTTGTATTTTAGAATTTTTGGTTTTGATGTTTGGATTTGTATTTAGTTGTTGGGCGTTTGTACGTCAACAACAAGGGTTGTTTGGTTGATTTTGTACGCGTAAGCTATAGATTCTAACCTATAAGCAATGCACGTGCCGTCCAAATTTTTAAAAGACGAAACATGTTTTTCAACTAGTAAAATAAACTTGCATTTTTCATGTTCTATTATCCATGCATTTAATAAAACGTTTGTTTTTATTATACTTTTATTTCAAAACTTCGCATCTTCTATTTTCTTAAAAAGGTTTAGATTTCTGCGTTTCGGCTTACATGAGTTACGTTACGGCTTTAGACGTAGCGTAATTTAAGTGTCGGTCACGAGCTAATAAATTTCAGGTCGTGACAACTCATTTTCAAAACTACTTGGTTCTTTCAACGATATCAATTTCATTACGTTAACGGTTTTCCGCCAAAAACCAGCCGTAGCCCTCCGTCATTTCAGAATAGTAATATTTAGTATCCGTGATGCGTTTGTTGACCTAGTCAAGGCGTAGTGTACGGTAGCTAAGTGGCTCTTTTCTGTGCATCGTAATGCGATTGGTTAAGATAGTCGTGCGGCCGTGTTGACTTAGTCAAGGGTACGTACGGATGGGTTTAATGCAATCAAGAAAATGACAGGTTGAACATGACTAGCGGTTTATGGTTTGTTGACCTAGTCAAGGTCATAAACCATTAGGGTAAAAACTACATCAGGAGTTTCAAATATACATGAAACTTGCTAGTTTTGCATACCTTTTGGTGTGTGGTAACTAGAGTGGCTTCCATCTAGGTTATCACGCAATGACAGTTAGATCCCGATCCCACTGATGAGTAGAATTACTCTTGGGATATATTTTTCACTTCACAATTAGCTAACCTATTAGGTGTTTAGAAAAGTGTTAACGGGGATACGCCTCTGCGGAAATAAGGTTTATTTTAATTAGGTCTGTGCGAAAGCACGAGGAACCTCCCTCGGAGTACCAACACTCACCTGGCTGAATGAACGGTTAGCGAACCTGTGAGGTGCGAATGATCCTGACTAGTTTTCTTTTTTTTAGGTTTGAAGAAAAATTCGAGGAAACAGTGGAAGCCATCTTGATTAGATAAACTAATAACGAATCTAATCTTGCAAGAGCGCACGCTGAGTGTTTCTTTTCTCTCTCTCTTCTGGTAGCAACCATTTCACACCCTAATCAAGATAATAAAATGATTGACTTGACCGAACCAGCTTGTTACACTAGGCTGAGGAACGTCGGTTCAGCTCTAACTTGTAACAACTGTCTTAAATACGAGCAAGGGCAAGAGGACTGTAAAGAATTCCAGATAACCCTATTGAAGGAGAAGCATTCTAATGCGTATTCTTCAGGTGTATTTGTTATTAAAAACTGTTTTTCGGTCAACTCTACCTTCTAGATACTAGATACCGGATCAGGATCTCACATATGTAATTTATTATAAGGATTGAGAAAAAGTAGAATGGTTGGATCGGATGATATGTCCCTCAGAGTAGCGAACGGAGCACAAGTTGATCCTACCGCCGTCAGTGAATATCACCTGGTATTGCCAAGTGGCAATACTATGTTTTAAAAAAATTACTACTATGTACCTTCCATGCTATGCAACATCATATCAGTTTCATTACTTGATAAAGATGGATATAAGTTTGTTCTAGATAGAAATATCATGGACATTTAGCTTATTCAGGTATTGGTTCCAGAAGGTACACTGTGTAATGGTATCTACGTTCTAAATCAAAACATAGTTTTCAATATACAAAACACACGCAAGATGAAAAGTTCAGATGTGAACGATGCCTACTTGTGGCATTGTAGACCTGATCATATCGGTGGGAAAAGACTAAGTAAGTTGCATAAGGATGGATATTTGAATCCGTTCAAATTTTCATCCTATGAAACTTGTCAGTCCCGTCTCAAGGGAAAGATGACCAAATCTCTGTTTACCGGACACGGAGAAAGAGCTACGGAGCTCTTGGGACTCATACATAGTGATGTATGTGGTCCGATGTCTATATATACGAGAGGTGGGTTTCCGTACTTCATTACATTCACTGACGATCTCTCTAGGTTTGGGTATGCGTATCTTTTGAAATACAAATCTAAAACTTTTGAGAAATTCAAAGAATATAAAAACGAAGTAGAGAACCAGACAGGAAAAAGTATTAAGATCCTTCCATCTGATCGAGGAGGAGAGTACTTAAGTACGGAATTCCGGGACTTTCTAAAAGAGAATGGTATCCTTTCTCGGCTTACTCCTCCGTGTATACCACAGCACAACGGTGTATCGGAGTGGAGAAACCGTACCCTATTAGACATGGTTCGCTCCATGGTGAGTAATGTTGAATTGCCTTTTTCATTCTAGGGATATGCACTTGAGACAGCAACATATCTATTGAATGATTTTCCATCCAAATCCGTACCTAAGACATCATTCGAGATGTGGAATGGTAAAAGGACATATCTAAAAAGATTTAAGATATGGGGTTGTCCGGTTTACGTTAAAAAGCATAATCCGGACAAACTTGAGGCACGGTCAGTTCTGTGTAAGTTTGTGGGATATCTGTTCTACCACACCTAGGAACAGAAGGTGTTTGTTGCTCAGCACGCCGTTTTCTTAGAAATAGTGTTTCTTGCAAAAGAAACTAATGGGGGCACGGTAGAACTGGAAGAAGTTCCAGAAGGACAAACTGTAACTGAAGAATTGGTGGAACCAGAGGATTTAATAATCCCGGACGAACCTCAGCCACTTCGCAAATCTAGTAGGATTTCTCGTCCGCCCGAGAGATACTATGGTTTTCTCATAGATGGGGATCGAGAGGATTGCATCTTGGAAGAAGATGATTCTACTAGTTATAAGCAGGCCATTAGCAGTAGGGACTCTGTGAAATGGCTTGAAGCTATGCAGTCCGAAATGGAGTCCATATACACCAACAAAGTTTGGACTTTGGATATTGCTCCTCCTGGGGTAAAACCCGTTGGATGCAAGTGGATCTTCAAAAAGAAAATTGGTGCAGATAGACAGGTGGAAACATATAAGGCTAGACTTGTTGCAAAAGGTTTTCGTCAAAGACCAGGATTGGACTATGATGAAACCTTTTCTCCAGTGGCTATACTGAAATCCATTCGGATCCTACTTGCATTGCTGCCTACCATGACTACAATATATGGCAGATGGACGTAAAAACAGCTTTTCTAAATGGAAGTTTAGAAGAGAGCGTTTACATAGATCAGCCGGAGGGATTCGTAGACAGTGGGAGCAGCGGGAAGGTGTGCAAGTTGCTTAAATCCATTTATGGATTAAAGCAGGCACCGCAGAGCTGAAACATCTATTTTGATGAGACAGTCAAGGGATTTGGCTTCATCAAAAACGAAGATGAACCATGTATCTACTGTTGGCTATAGTGCCCTCAAGTTTATTATTGAATCGCAGGCACACGATTGCGATGATTGAGAGATGACCTATACGGATAGAACAGTCTTACTCAAAATGATAGTATGCTATCTGGTTTATCTTTATCATCATGTACATGCTTTAGGTGGTATTACAGATCACTATTACATGTTGATAGAGCCCATAGGATTCTTGTTTGACTACCAGCATTATGATGGCGATCATGTACGTGGGAGCTAGATGGTCTATAAGCACATCCTTAAATGTCCCTAGTAGTGGGAGTATCGAGACAGGGTATCGATACTCCAGAGTAGACTAGTGTATACTGATCGAGACCCTGACGAGGGGCGGTGGCCAGTCTTACAAGCCATTGGTGTTAGTTTGTTCACCTAAGATAATATACAGGTGCTCATTGGGTTATGAGTACACTGGACGGACTCGCCGGAAACATGCTAGTTGGTATTATACCTATTGTCAGATAGCAGTTCCTAGGTGACATGTGTACAGATTATTCTGTTGACCTGAGATCATCATTTGTCTCGTGTGAGTTCCCACTGTACTTTGATTACTCCCCTACCACGGCTCAAAGGAGTCGTACAGACAGGTTTTAGTTGGGTACAGTCCCGAGCCACATGGAGGCAGTGAGCGGATCGTCGGGAATTTATCTCTCCCGATATTGGGGGTTGATGTCGCATAGTGCACGGCTGGCCATCACCAGAAATCCTTGATCAAGCTAGTCGAGAATTACTGATATGAATCAGTAGTTTCTCAGGTTGTGATGGGCTTCATACCGATACTAAATGTCGCGTTATTAGGGGTCTGACTTTATCTACCCCCCTAGAGTTGATATGCGATACTCTTAGATGAAAAGACCGTACTGTACAGAGATTGTCACGGATAGACTCAGTAGGGGTCAGGATGAGTTTGCTCGTCGGCCTTCCTTTCGCTCAATACCTGGGTAGCCGTTACGTACAACTAGTGCCGCTAACGTGTTTGTGGTTAAACCCACTGCCAGCGTATTGCCGAGTCTTTAGAGTCCCACACGGAGGGTTTACCTGCTTCGGGCGAAACAATGTAGAGGCCGTATAGTTTTACGGCAGGGTTCGATCATATATGTGCACTTATGCATGTATCATGATTCGGACGGATTATACTAGTAGCTTTAGTTTAAGCCGGATTCTAGTATTATATTGTTGGATTATTTTCGTCTCTTTGTATTCATATTTTTCGGAATACGGATGTGGGTATGTATATACGAATGAGGGATATTCTTGTAATTTATTACAAGTTGCTTCTAGAAGTTGCCACCGCATTATGTTTATTAACCATTTAGTTAAATGGTTAATTGAGGAGGATGATGAGGTGGGTTTTGGCATTTATGAAGCATGGCACACTTGGTGACTTATGGGGTGACTCATTGTGTGACTCATGAATCACTATTGTGGCATGCTTGATATTTGTTGGGGTTGTGAGATATTTTCTTCGCTTGATGATTCATTTTTCTTGCTCACAGCACTTAGCATGTTTTTTAAGTTGAGCTTAGCTTCACACTCTTATCCTCTCATGGCTTCTTCTTCTACCTTCTCCTAATAGTCTCATGTGTTGAGAAACCTATGGTGTTTAGAGATAAATCAATCCATCATTAGACTCTACATCTTCTAGGCTATCTAGCTTAGCGAACTAGATACCCTAGTTACCTCGGTTATGAGATAGGAGCTCGAAATACAAATTCTCAGGTGGATCATCTTCGATGGAGGGAGACCGGCAACCAAGCTTAATCGTTGTGTCCATTAGGAGCTTGGGAAGGTGGTTAAAGACCGAAGGACACGGATCATTCGGTATAACATTCCTAAACTCTTTTTAGCTTGCTAAATTAGGGTTAATGGTAGATCCGTAGTATCGGGTTGTTCTAGCGCCAGTTTGTAAAAATTTTTGTTCCGCAATCGGCCACAATTTGATGGCCAGGACGCTGGCATAACCCAACATGGTATCTGTAATATTTCAGGAAAATAAAATATTATTTTTGGGAATTTTTATAATTAAATAATAATTATTATGAATATTTTAATAATGCGGTATAATTAAATACCGATAAAGTGGAAAATATTTGGAAAATTATAGAAATTACTTAAAAGATGGTGCTTTGTGTAATTTATGCAAATTATGAAGTTTTATGATTTATTATACACCATTTTAGTGCTAATCGCGATTAAATATCGCTAATCGGGCATTAGGCGCGTTTTGTGCACATGACATGCACCATATCATTTTTACACTTGTGTTACATTTTCCTACATGGATTTCTTGTTTTGTTTTGGTTTTTATTTAGTAAAGAGAGAAGAAAAAGAAAAGGAAAGAAAAAAAGGGGTATCATGATGATTTGGAGAGAGAGAGGAGACATAATGATGATATGAGGCCATGCTTGGAGAGAGAGAGGGTGAAGGGTCAAATCATAGTCATGGCTCATCTTATCACTTCATCATCTTCATCTTTCTTCTTCTTCTTCCTCACCCAAGGCAGCACCTCATCTCCCCCTCCTCTTCAACCCTCATAACATCATCAAAAATTCACCAAAAGCCCATTTCCATTTCACAAAAAGCATGCACAAGCTCAAGGGAAGCACATTGGACCAAGAAAAATCGAATTTTAAGGACTTTGGGCAACTCAAGAAAATTCTTGAGTTGCCAATTGAGGTAATTTCTGCACCTTTAGAATAGTATTTAAATTCTTTAGGTATCCATATATGTTTAGTATCGATATCGAGTGGTTTTGTGAACCTAGAAATTTCTAGATGAGGGTTTTGAGAAATTTTGAATTGTGAAGTGTAACTGAGGTTAGTAGAGACCTTATGACCCCTGTAGGGATTGTATCTTGGACTGAAACCATAGAATAAACCCCGGAATACGAACTTAGAAACCCCGACATCGGAAAACTGTGAAAATATGATGATAATTTGAAATCTGCTAACACTCGGGGACCTGGAAAATTATTTAGCAAACACAGCGAGTCATGCAGGCACCCTAGGAGCTACCACTGAAACCCGAGACCCCCTGGAATTTTCTTGGCCGCAATTTTATTCCCTTTGGCCGCAATTTGCGGCCTGGGTAGTTTGGAACTGGCTCGTGTTTATTCTGTGGCTTTATCTCCAGTAAACCAGACCCTTGACATATGCAACTTTGGCTAGTTTGGCCTAGGGTAAAATCTGGAGCATGTTTTCAAAGTTGCTGCTTTATGTTTCGTGTTATTTATGAAATAAGGTTTTGATATTGGTGTTTTTATCGGACGATTCACGTTCATACGTCAATCGTCGAGGGTTGTTAGTTATTCTTGCATACGTAGATCATGGGTTTTAACCCATGTGTGATACGCGTGCCGATTTGGTTTTCGTATGCGATTTCGAATTACAATGTCATGTGATATACATGTAGGTACCCTCGAGTGGGTTCGGAGCAACAATGATGGACGTGGCGACATCGACATCGATAAGCAAGAGTAGGTGAGTAGATTTATATCTACAGAGGAAGTCGGGTGGATGGCGTATAGCACCCCCGCAAAGTTGTAAGAAATGTTGTGATGTGATATAGATATACATATATGGGTTATTTCGAGATATGAACCTTAGCAAGAAAAGTTTTAGGAGATCATGGGTTAGTGTTAGCGAGATTTGAGGAAAGTGTTTTAGTTGGTTTCTTAGTCGCGACCCCTAGAGTAAGGTTGTTACACGTACACATGCACGCACGGGATATGGTTATGGGTGTATACGTTTTATGTATGTGGATAGATGTGGATGCGTGGGTTTATATATATACATATACGTATACACGGATGATTGAGGATAATATACGGTATTTGGAGATGAGTCGGTGAGTTTGGGTATGGTGCTATGAGATCGGTGATGTGATTGGTTCGTATTAGGAGATACGACATGATATTAGCGGATCCTTAGGCGATGGGTTTCAGACACACGCACATATATTTGTTGATGGTATCAGTTTGTACTAGACTTAGATCTGTACCCCAGTTCATGACATATGATGATAAGGATACCAGATGAGTAATGAGATAAATATGATATTTGACCCGTACCCAGATTTGGGATACCGTACAATAGATTTACTGTACGAGATATAGTTATGAGGATAAATCCGCACTCTTGACTCGAGGATGTCATATTATTTATTGTATCGTATGTGATACTATTGAGGCGAGATCACCGACTACTAGATATATATATAGATCGACTCAGACTTAGGTGGATTCCCTAAACCTTTTGACTGGGCTCGAGTCATACTCATTTTCAAAAATGGAGAATTGTGAATATTTTAAATACCAAACTGTATGACTCGTATATTGGGTAGGTATATTTTTCAGTGTTGCTGTTACTACATCACTTTCTGTATATTCATGATGTTTCATCGCATTGCATGCTTGTACATATGTTATCTGTAATTATCATGAAACCCTGCTGTAAGGACACCAGCACCATTACCGATGATACGTATGTTCCACGTACACCTGCGTGCCGGCTCACACACATTATCATCGGTAATTGCCATGTCACGTACACTTTAGAAAATACTATTCATTGACATAGCTTACTAGTTGATAGTTGCAATATGTTATAGCTTTCGTATGCTAGTTTAACTATTGCATTTATTGCATGATATCAGATGCATTCAAATATTCATTGGTCATACAGTATTATGGAGATTTATACCGGTATTCACTGTTTATTAATATCATGATTTTTATGATTTCGGATCCTTCTTGAGATTTCTGGATTTGGAAACCGCATGTGAAAGTTTTATAAACTGATGATTTGTTTTAAAGAGATAGATGCGGTTTCCCTTGATATGATGAGTATCATCCACCATGATGTTTTCTCGATTCTGAGATGGTTTTCGAGACCCGATTCGAGGAGTTGGATGAACCGTCTGCAAGTACATGGTGGACCCGGTATGGTACCCCGGGGCAAGAAGCTCGAGTTGTAGACGATGAGCCCGGCAGGGGCAGACTGCCTACCGGTGATTGTTTGGCGCGGCGGATATCCGGAGGATACCGTTCGTAGTCGTGTGATTGATGATATGAGCCGATCCGGACTGACGGAGCCCGAGGTATTGTGATATTGAGATATTGAGATTTGAGACACTGAGATATTGAGATTTGATGATACAGGCCAGTCCGGATAGCCGGAGCCTGAGATATTGAGAAATTGAGATTTGTGTTTTGTGTCGATGTTTAACACTGATTTCTCTGTTGATTTCATCGATGATACTCGATTTATATATATACAGAAGTCTCATTAAATAAATAAAACAATTGTCTCACTCATGATGTATTCTGTTTTCATTCATATGCATTCATACATCATATATCTGATATGTTGCTATCTGAGGCACTGACACGAGCACGTGGTATTGCACTTATATATAAATGGATCAGGATATTTATTTGAGGATATTACTTGATATGACCTAAGATAGCGTCATACATACGATTTCTGCTCTGTGATATTTTCTACTCACGAGTTGGCAACTCACCCCCGTTGTGCCACAGTTTCTTGCAGGTTTTGCCGTACAGGTTTCATGACGTCTTTGCTGACTCACTGCTTTTATTTCGGGTGATTGCTTTGGTAGGTGGGTTCACTTGCATCGTGACCACCATTGTACATTTATTATTTCAGTTGTATCTAGTAATCTCCATCAACCAGATTTGTATAATTGATAGAGATAGAAGACCAGTGTATATTCTTTCGACCTTAGAGTCGCGCGCTGTATTATTATGGTTTTCCTCTAGTTTTCTTGATGATGATGGTTTTCATTCTGTGTTTTGATCCTCGCCCTTCGGCGTTGTATATTATATTACTTGCGTGGTTTTGTCCGCCCTTTTGGCAAAGAGCTAGCTCCCGCTTGGGGATGTCTTTATTCATTATATATGTTTTATCAGGTTTGTACCCGTTTGGGGTCAGTATTTACAAAGGAAACTCTGCCTAAATTTTCAGAAAAGACTTAAGATTTTAAAAATGCATATTTCGGTTTATGTTGTTAAACTACTTGCTTTAAATTGGTGTTTCCTTCACTCTACTGCTTTAATTGGTTTTGATTTCTGGGTTTTCGCTTAGATTACGTACGCCTCGAGACGTTTCGTAATTTAAGTGCCGGTCATGTTCCATACTTTTCAGGTCGTGACAGTATCAGAGTCAACCCATAAACCCTAAACTAGCGGTTTTAGATGATATTAAAGTATCGAAACCGAAACAACTCCGAAATAATACCCGTAATATTCTGGTTTCTGTCGATTTCAAATTAGTCTTCAAAAATTATTTAAACAATTGCAGAAGACCACCCTTAAAACAACTAGAACACACCCAAAAAACGAGCCCCAAATTCTTAAGTTTGGCCAACGAGATCGGGTTAAAGACCGGCGTAGCCAGTTTTTGTTTGGATTTTGGGCTTGAGCTTTTTTGTGTGCTCTGGGTTTTGGAATATTGGGTTTTTGGTATTGTTTGTTTTTGCCTAGATTGCATATTTTGTCATCTTTGGCTTGGGGGCAATACGGAGTATTTCGAAGTCGTTATTTTTAACACTGTTTAAAAGTTTTCAGTACATACATTACTATCTGCGACCGTGAATGTCATTAGAGCTGTACAACCCGTCTAATTGCTATATGTCTTTTAGACGGGTTTACGAACATGACATTCAAGTTGATGTTCTGTGTTGTGTTGTGGTTGTGGTTGGATTGTCGTGGTGGATAGCCAGTGGTGCAATGGTAGTACAGTTTGATTCAATTTATACATTTGATATCGCGGGGCGAGCGTCCGACATGTGGATTGCCGTCTTGCCAGTTTGTATATTATTTGTTTGGGGCACGACCGGGTTGAGGTCGATGTCACCTTTGTACATATTATTTTCTTTTCTGTACTAGGATTACCCCACGGTGGAGTGCACGAATAGCCGGGTTCTAAAGGGCAATGGGCCCGCATCTCATGGCTTTGAGACGGAGGGCTCACTCTAGAATTGACGGGCTATTCGCCGCACTCGTAGGGAGTATAGTTTGACCCATGGAGGGGTGCTTAAGTTACCGGATTCCGTGAAGTGCTTGGTGGGCTGCCTCACTTCTCGGATTGGCCGGTGACTTGCTGCACTCGTAGGGGTCCAGGTTTTCATTGCACAGGCTATCCACACGACAGGGAACGTCGGGTCTCATTTGCGGCTCAAACGAAACCCGAGGCTCCAGGATTATCCACCACTCCGTGTTGCTTGGCTGAGATTCTGTGATATTGCTTTATATCAAGCCTGGGACGATTGTTATATATATTTATATATATTAGTAAATGTTGTAAATGTTTTGCACCCGCGCTAGTCCAGCCCTCGCTCTGTCGTTAGTTAAGTAACCTAACGGGTGATGACGTGGCCCATTGGAGAATGCGGATGGCATATACGTACATTATATTTTTGTTCCTTTGGTGTGATTTGTTTTAATTGATGGGACTGCATTAATTCTGATTAATGCAAGGAAAAACAAACCTATATGATATTGTTGGAACCAAGTTTTAAAAACAGACATTACACACGTTTACTTTTTCTTTGCACAATGGTATTCGGTTATGAAAATGCAGCACCTCATTCGACAAGGTAAGAGCCGAGATCCCTTCACAGGGAGTGACCTCTTGAGAAAAGTTTGCGTCATCGTAATAACTTCACTATAGTCGATTCTTTTGCTTTGCATCGTGGTATTCGATTGGGAATATCCTCCACCTCATTCTACGAGGAAAGAGCCGAGATCCCTTCACAGGGAGTGACCTCTTTAGCAAAAGTTTTCGCCACTATATATTTGTAAAACCACTCGGTTCCTTAAACGATATCAAGTTCATTACGTTAAAGGTTTTTCGCCAAAAACCAGCCGTAGCCCTCCGTCATTTCAGATTAGTATTGCTTAGTATTCGTGCTGCGTTTGTCGTTGCTATTCGCCGCGACGTAGTGTGCGGTAGCTCTGTAATGCTTTTCTGTCGTATGGACATGTGGATTGGTTAGGACAGTCGTACGACTTTGTTGATTATTCATCAAAGGTCGTGCGGGTGGGTTTTACGCAATCAAGATAATGACGGGTTGAACTTGACTAAGGCCTTTTGATTTGTTGATTATTCGTCAAGGTCACTTGGGTCCTAGGAGTAAAAATCACATTGGGAGTTTCAAACATACAGGAAACTTGCCAGGCATGCGCATACCTTCTGGAGTGTGGTGACTTGGGTGACTTCCATCAAGTTATCATGCGATGATAGTTGGATCCTGATTCCCACTGATGAGTAGATGTTACTCCTCGGGTGATTTTAGATGATCCCGACTAATTCTTTTTTTAGTGTTTGAAGGAGAATTCGAGGAAACAGTGGGAGCCATACTGATTAGATAAAGTGATTAACCAATTTAATCTAGGTTAGAGTGCACGCTGAATGTTTCTTTTCTCTCTCGTTGGCAGCGACCATGACCTGACTCTAAACTAAAACTCATGAACTAAGTTAACCGAACCTTCTAAAAACACTTTGGTTTTTGGATTGTCATAGTCACATATATCATTGCCGCTCCTACTTTTACCCTTTGCATTTCTCCGAAACATTCCATATCAATATGAAGATCCATATTTATTGGATATGCCATTGTATAATTAGATACGAACTCGAAGAAACTTGTTTCAGGTCGAGGATAGTTTCTGATTCTGGAGAAATAGAATAGGATTATTCAGTTGTCTTTTTCCTTTACCTTCTTTCAGGTTGCGAGGGCTCCTGGTATTTAAAAGAGTACGCCTATTACGTTTATTGGATAGTCTTCTTCCAAACCATAGGCAGGTGCCGAAAGGTAGGGAAAGAAGAAAACCAATTAGTCTAAATGTGGTGTACAGAAGGTAATAAGTAAAGACATATAAAGGGATCTGAAAGAGGGCAAAAGGAAATTGTGACTGCTATCATTCACGACAAAGCTGTGTATATCATCGTCACTCCTACTTCATTTTTGCATTTCTCCGGAACATTCCGTATCAATACGAAGATCCACATTTATTGGATACATAATCATATAGTTACATACGATCTCGAAGGAACTTGTTCCAGTTCGAGGATAGTTTCATGTTCAGGAGAAATCGAATAGGATTATTCAGGTTGTCTTTTGTCTTTACCTTCTTTCAGGTTGCGAGGGCTCCTAGGATTAGGTGAGTACACCTATTATGCTTATTGAATAGTCTTCATCTAAACCATAGGCTGGTGCCAAAAGGTATGGAACGAAGAAAACCATTTAGCCTAAGTGCGGTGTACAGAAGGTAATAAGTAAAGACATATAAAGGGATTGGAGTGAGGCAAGGAAATATACGGTTACAATCATGAATCTGAATAGTGGAAGAGGCATTACTAGGAATACCAGGATACCCCATTCGAAACATTTTCATGTTTCAGTTTCACTGTGCAGTGTTAATTGAAAACCGTTTTCCTAATTAGATTCTAACTCCGGGGTATGCATTTACCAGATTTGATTCTCATATCTGTATGGCGTTACAGATGGTGAGTGGGAGTAAGATATTGGGAATTAGGTGATTAGATCCTCAATACATATCAGAATTCTATGTAATTGGTGATATTTGAGGAAATCGCCTGGATTTCGTCTGACGGCAAATATTTGGTTTTGAATATTCGTTGTTATGCACTAATTTCAAACTGATATATCTGAACGTTTATTTATAAAGTGAGATATAACCTTTTGAAATTATGTCTATGACATTTACCTATATCAGTTGGTGATTGGGTAAGGAGTATTCAACAGTGGTGTAATTCTTCTTAACCATGGTACAATTTTCAACCTACGACGCACATGGTATGAGTTATTTAACTCAGGGGACTTATACAAAGTATTGTATGTTGTCCAGTGTCCATTAGGACAAAGGGGTTGGTACTCGTACTATATTCTGTTTACTTGTGACTTCTTTAGTTTTAGACAAGTATTTCGTTGAAATACAGGGTCTAGATATTGAGAAGTTATAGGTATAAGAATAAAGTAGAGAACCATATGCGGGAAGTATCATGATTCTTCGAGGTGATCGAAGATGTAGATACTTATGCGAGATATTCCGTTGTAAGTAATAGTTTTGAGAACTTGCTTCTCTTTCAGGTTACTCATATATGGATGCATTCCTTGTTAAGTAATGCTGATTGGCCTCCTTCCATTTGGTTGACATGCACTGGAAACAGCTGCATGATTTTTGAATCTGGTTCCAATTAAATCAGTGCCTATGTTTCTATAGTGGATATAGAATGGATCATATCTTGACGACGTTGAGATATTTGGAGTTGTTCGGCTTATGCTTAAAACCAGAATCCGGATAAACTCAAGGCACATTTCAGTAATGGCAGTTTGTGGGTTATCCCGGGCATTGACGAGGGTTAACTTTCTACCATCAGGAAGATCAATAGTTATATTGTTCTTGATTTGCCACCAGTTTTAGTAAAATGGATTCTTTTCAGAAAACATTAGTGGGAGTATGGTAGAACTGGAAGTGATTCCAGAACCATAAACGATTACTGAAAATTTAGTAAGACCTAAAGATTCAATTAGTTTCGACATTCCATTTGCCACTCCATAAATTTGGTGGGTAACCTCAGGCATCCGAGAGGTACTTCAGTCTCCTCAAAGACGGTGACATGGGGTTCTTGTTTACCCAATACTTGTTACTACTGCTGTTCTAGACTATGAGATCCAGCAGGATGATGAGTATAACGTCGTTCTAAACTAGTTTTAGAAGTGCACGTGTATATGACTCTGCCAGAGGGTTGTTGTAGTCAGTAGGAGCAGCGGAAGTATAGTGGGCAAGTAGCTTATTTCTATTTATAGACTTAAGCAGGCATAGCGGAGATAGATCATCTATTTTTGATGTGAAAGTCATAGAGTTTGATTTCATCAGAATAAGAGATGGATCTTGTAAGAAAGTAGTAGGGAGTGATGTCCTGGTTTTTGGATGACATGCACTTGATAGGAAGTGAAATTCCTATACTACGATTGGTTACACTATGATTGTCACAAAGTGTTTCTCCACATAAGATCTGGATAAAATATCAGGATTCTGGTCACTAGATCTATGGTTTTAGATCTAGATCTGGGAAGTGTCCCAATTTGGGTACTTTGACATTATTCTAAAGGTGTTTTAGAATGGTTGACTCGTGGCATGGTGGTGTGCCTGCAAGTGATGGAGTCACCCTCTCTAAAGGATGTCTTACAGACTGAAGGGGAGAAGGATTTGCATGATTGGCATATCACTTGCTTAGGCAATTGAGTTAATCATGAAATGTCAAGTACCACACCAGATATTGTTTTTGCACTAGCTGCAATAAGTGTGTGTGTGTGTATATATATATATATATTAATCCAATCCTGGAGAAACGTTGGGAAGCAGTTATGAACATAAATGGATGTTCTTAGAATACAGTAACAGCAGCCTCCTTCGGGAGGCGGTTATCATTTCAGACTTCCAAGATGACCTTGATGACAGAGAGATTGTCTGAATTATAGTTTTCCCTCTTTTGATGGGCAGTATGTTGGACAGGTAATCCAAGCGGATATTGAGAAAGGCATGGCGCAGGATACTGATTAAATTCAGTTGATAATACCGTTTAAGAAGTTTGTTGGATTTGGAGTTCATCTATGAACTGGGTCGCATCAGATATTCAGACAAATTCTAAGACAGGTATTGCTCATTTTGGGAGATAGTCTGTTGGGGTAAAAATTTACACCCCGGTTGACCAGACCAAAATCAAAGTCAACCCCAAACCAAATGGGCCCAAGCCCAGGTCAAGTGGGCCAATGCCCGGGTCGAGCCCGACCATGAAGCGGCCGGCCTCCACACATGCCAAAATAAAAATCTTGTAATAAATAATTTTGTTGTATTTCTTTTATTTTATTTTATGAATAAATGTAAGAAAATGGGCATAAAGCCAAATTTTTGTAAAGCCCATGGCTTATGTGCAAAAAGAAATGGCACATGAGCCATGGGATGGGCAAAATGCCATTTTGTGAAGCCCAATGGGCTATATGTAAAGTGTATAGCCTATAAAGGCAAGGATAATGAAAATATCCCAAGAACTTTTTTCTCTCTCCCCAAAAGAATCCAGATCTGAGATTTTTCTCCTTCCTCAAGGTTCTAAAACCTTTTTCTTTTTTTTGAATTAAATCAAGAGTTTTACTCTTCCTTTTATAAAAACAAAATAGTTTTTCACCACGAAACCCACAAAGAGGAACTCAGATCTTCCATCAGATCTCAGAAAGGAGAGATTTTTAAAATCCCATACTTCTTGATCTTCAAGATCCGGCCAACAAAGGAAGAAGAAGGAGACCCATCTGCAGAAACTCCACTTTGGGGAAGAACTAGGGCTCAAGGGGAGAAGCCCTTCATCAGCTTCGAAACATCCTAGGAGTTTAACTCCTCTCTCTCTCTCTCACACACACACACACACACATACACACACACACACTCCATACTAAAAATACCTCCCCCGTTAGAAAAAATTTCTAACGGGGCGCTGCCCCGCACCCCGCAAGGGGGCTGCTAGCCCCCTTGACCCCCAGTCCGCTATCCGGGTAGCGGGACCCCCGTAAAAACTCCGCGGGGCCCCCGATATATCCAAAATCCCTTCAAAACACAACACTGCACATTGAGTTCGCATGACCAGTTTAACCCGTTAATCGGAGATTCCCTCGCTCCAAAGGCGAGGGGTAATTAACGACAGCTTAATCCGCGGCTGCCGGAGATTCGGATCCCCACAATCAATAAACCCCAGCCTACCCTAGGCAGGTGGAATCTGTAATGCGCTTGACAAGCGCGTGCGTATTCCCATCTCAATGGAGGGACGAAAAACACCCTATAAATTCTGGCACGCCCGGTGGGACCTTTCTCTCCTCCCATATTTCGGGTTAAACGTTCATGCGAACTCAATCAATATACATATCGATTGCCTAAACTGAAATGATGTTTTTTTTAATTTTTTCCGTGTAGCAATCAACTTTCGACGGCAATGTCTCCCAAGATGAATTCAGCTTCCAACGCGACCCCGATCCCGTACGTGGTCAAGGTCAATGCTCGTGTGGTTCTCCCCGCAAGCCTCAGTCGACAGTGGGAGGAACTGCCCCGCCAGTTTGGCTCCGTCATCATCTACCCTGCTGGAAGTGCCCATCTGGCAGAAATCCCGGCAAAACAGGTGGCCAAGCCGGTCTCAAGGGGCAAGAGGCCGAATGTTGTGATCGCTAAGGCACCACAACCGAAGCTTAAGACGGTGTCTTAACGACTCTCTGGCACTCCAGCTGGGGGCAGGACTTTCGGTACAAAGGGAAACATTAAATGTTGCGGACGAGCTCAGGCGATGACTCCAACAAATGCACAATCGAGCGTATCTCCAAAATCCTCCATCGTCCGGCCTATGGCGTCTTCCCGAAGACCCGAAGTCTGCCAAGTGCTTAAAACAGAAAAGTTAAGGCAGAAGCGGCTCAGGTATCGAGCCAACAAGAGGGCCAGGACTTCGGCCAAGTAGAGTACTGTGAGGTTCCAAGAGCAGGGTTACTCCGTGATGACGGCTGAGTCGGCTGTAAAAATCAGCAATTCCTTCGAACCTCTGAAGTGGGTTCAGAAAAATGCTATGATCGCCAGAATCAAGAAGACAGCGGTCCGAACGTCGCTACAAAGAGACGTGTCCCGGCCCCAAAAGAGAAAGCATGACACCGTCTCTTCCAGAGTCTATCAGGCGCTCTGTGCTACGCGAAAGCAGCAGGGCAAAACCGAAAAGGAAGCGTCAGCACCATTCAAGAATCCGGCCAGGCCAGCCGTCTTCAGTCGACTGCCCGTTACCAAAACAGGAGGGTCAAGACAGCGATCCGAGAAATCAGTCGCCGATAATAAAAAGACGGCTGGATATGTTATCCATACGGTCTATATGGCAGGCGGGCGCCCCAGCGACAACTTTCGCAGCAAAAGCAAGGATGGGGCCACCACATCCCAAGCCCAATCTGGCTTGAATGTGGTTGCCGCTTCCCAAGAACAGCCGCCTCCGCTGGATGATGAAAACCCTCTCGATGAGGACGATAGGCAGAAAGACCCTTCAGTCCAGGCAGAGTCAAGCTCGGACAGCGAGGAAGAGCCGGCTTTCCGCCCCAGGACCGCGGAACAAGAGCTGCTTCAAGAGCTTCGAAAACAGCTCAAGAGCAAAGATAAAGAGATGGCCAAGCTCTATTCGAAAATCGACGACCTAACGATCGTTGTGATGCAGCTTACGGCTCAAATTGCTCGAGCGCCTCCCAATCAAGCACAAGTCGCTACTCATCAGCCGGGTGATGACAATCCGAAGCAGCCAATGCCTGTTCCTTTTGGTCCAAGACTGGTCGAGCCGCACGAAAGCCGGCCACATTCCGCTTCTGGGGACGCCTTGGCCCTAGATAGCACTATCCCGCTAACACAAGATCGGATAATGGTTTTGGTCACCAGCAAAGTTAAAACATTGGTGGCTGAAGCTGAAGCTCAGAAAGAAATTGGCAGTAGTGGGCAGCTATATCCCGCACAGTACGATCTGATCGAGTTCCCGAGCGTCTACGTCATTCCTAAGTTCGGAAGATTTGACGGAACGTGGAATGCAAATCAGCACGTCGCCCACTTCAAAGCATCGTGCGGAAATACAGGGGGCAATGACGCGCTCCTTCTTTGTCTATTTGTCAACAGCCTGACAGGTGTCTCCTTCGACTGGTACGCGAGTATACCAGACGGGTCCGTCATTACCTTTGCCCAAATGGAGTCTCTGTTTCGGCAAAGGTTCATGAGCCTCAGTGATAAAATCTCCATTGCCGACCTTGTGAGGACCAAGCCGGGGAAGAATGAAAGCAACACCGACTTTATCGCCCGATGGCGTAATCTCACAGTCAAATGTGAACCGCCGCTGAAGCAGGACCAGTCCGTCAGCCTTCTCGTTGGAAACCTTAGCAATTAGATGGTCTCATTCTTGTGTACAGCGGGCCTCAAGACGTTTCAAGAGCTAACCAAGAAAGTCCAAATGCTGGAACGCTCGAAGCAAGAGTCTACCTCGGACTCTCAGAGAGACAAGACTTGGAAAAGCAAGCGGGACGACAACCGTAGAAGCGGGAATCCCAGCAGTACTAATGTCTTCAATGCGTCCGACAATGAAGAAAAGCGAAGGGCGGGCGAATCCAAAACCAACCGGTCTCGAAAGCTAGTGCTGGGAGGAGAAGGGCCTTCCCTAGAGGAGAAAAAGAACAAGGTTTACTCTTTCAGGAAGGATAAGGTCCGAAAGATATTTAAAGATGCCTTGAACAACGGTCTACAATTGTCAGAGTCGAAAAGATCTCAAGAAGCAAAAATTACCGACAATCCCATGTATTGCCCGTACCACCGAGTAGTGAGCCATGCGATCGAGGATTGTTATATCTTCAAAGACTGGGTCGAGAAGTAGTACAAGGCTGGAGAGATCGAGCTGTCCAAAAAAGTGTTGGTGAACAATCAAGTTGCAACCACCAACTTTATACAGACAGAAGCTGAAGCCTTCTGGGATCAGACAGCCGAACCCGCTGCCCTGAGAAATGAAACGGACTCACCGCGGCCTCCGTGGAGTACGCACATATCTAATAAGACGAAGAAGATGATAAAGCTACTTCGGAAAGAGCCCAGGAAGGAATGGGAAGGGCAGAAGAAGCCTACCTTTCCAGCTGCTAATGCGGCTCCATCAGGCTCAAAATCCAAAAAGCTCAAGAAGAAGAAAAGTGCAGCTCGGCGTGAAAAGAAGTCTGCAGGGAGATCGACCATTCAAAAATATATCGATTCCCTCGAAGAATATGAACAGAAGGAAAGAACTCTGATTCAATTGAAGGAGTTCTTCCTTGTACGAGCGGCTGAAATTCTAGAGGAGTTAGAAGAAGACTCCAATGAAGAGATCCCAGTAGTTATCTGCTGTGCCATCCATCTTGGCAGCGACTCTGAGGAGGAGCTCTGTTTTCCCGAAAAGGACGAGGAGCTCGCCACAAAGGCCAACCAAATCCAGCTTAGAAGCGGCATGGCTCTACCGCCAAATCAGGGCAGCGCCCCAAAAGGGAAGGAAAAACAAGTCGCTAATGAAGAGAATGGCAGAGAACTTGCTCATGAAGATTCGAGTCCTTCCCCGGTAGACTATAATTTCTTGGCTCACCTCCGAAAGTTTCCGTCTCTCCTTAGCATCTACGATGCCTTGGTTCTATCTCAAGAGCTTAGAGATGTTCTCATTCATGCTCTACAAAACCCTGAGCGGTATCAGGCTCGCTTTGCGGAAATTAATATGAAAGAAGCTCAGTACACTTTGCAAGCTGCCGCAGTCACGTTTAAGGATGAAGACTTGCTACTGGGAACGGCTGAGCATAATCGGCCGCTTTACGTGACCGGGTACAGCGACGGAGATCGTATTAATCGCATATTGATTGATCCGGGGTCTTCAGTGAACATCGTGAACTTGCGGACACTGAAGACTTTGTCAATGGACGTCCGACACCTGTCAAGGGAAAGGATTGTCATTCAAAGCTTCAATCAAAACTGCCAGCAAGTTATGGGGTCTATAGCTTTGCCAATCAAATTCGGGGATCTGCAAACTGAAGCTAAGATATACGTGATCGACGCCGACACGTCTTATAAGATTCTCTTGGGGTGGCCATGGCTCCATGATTACGGCATCGTTCCGTTAACTCTCCATCAATGCATGAAGTATACTAAAAATGGCGAAGAAAGACGCATTGACGGAGACATCCAGCTGTTCGGTGTGCATGAAGTCCGATATGAAGATTCTCGGTACTTTATGAACCACCAAAATGCTAAGCCACAACTGATCGAGGATAGAGCGGCCTCAAGACTCAAAAGCAAATCTGAGCCGGCTGTCACCTTCAAAAGCAAAAACGCCCAAGTGCGTCCGCGTTTCGGTAGCGACACTGATGAGTCTGACGCTGGAAGTCCGTCCTTCTGTAAAACTCGCCCTCATTTCGGTAGCGATACGGACGAATCTGTTACTGAAGCCCCATCCAGCAGCAAAGTCTGCCCTCATCTTGGTAGCGACACAGAAGAGTCGGAGGAAGAGGACCTGCCGTGTGACAGCGGTGCAGATTGGACCCCCATGCAACAAGCGAAACTACGAGAGACCTTCGAAATTGCAGAAGGGTCCCTAGGTGTCACAAGGGTACCGGAGCAGATGTGCAAAGAGCTCGATGCGTTGTCAATCTCCACCGTGGACCAGCTGAAAACTTTCTACGTCCCCGGAAGGAAAAGTGGACAAAAAGGCATCCTGTTTTATGGGTCAAACCCCGTTGTGCACCCGGACGATTTGGCTGTCGCGTGCCTTCCATATGAGAGAGGCATAAGAGCCGTCCTCAATCCCAGATACTATGCGCCCGAGATGCGAGAATACTTTAAAAAGTGCGGATGCCGGTTATATCAAACGGAGTCCGAAGCAAAGTTTTACGAAGGTCTATGGCATCTACCTCAGGTTCGAGCACTCATCGATGGACGAATTCCAGATAAGCGGGGCATAGGTTTCATCCATCCTGATTCTAAGGCATGCTACATGACCCATATTGGGGAAACTAGCGAAGAGTCAAATGATGAAGACGAGCTAGCCGAGCCAGAAGAAACTCCTCAAGAGCTCGAAGATGGCGGACAAGCAACCTTTGACGAGCTAACCGAGATTGACTTAGGAACGCCCGATAATCCAAGGCCGACCTACATCAGCTCACTCTTGTCGGAGGAAATGAAAGAGCAGATAATTGCCCTGCTGCATGAGTTCGTCGACTGCTTCGCGTGGATATACAAAGAAATGCCTGGCCTTTCCCCTGAAGTGGCCGTGCATAAACTGGCTATATCTCCTGATGCTAAGCCAGTCAAACAAGCTCCTCGAAGAATGAGAAGGGAGATAGAAGAAAAGGTCATCGAGGAAACCAAGAAGCTCATCGATGCCGGCTTCATCAGGGAAGAAAAATATGCGGACTGGATCGCATGCATAGTCCCAGTAAAGAAGAAAATTGGGCAGATCCGAGTTTGTGTCGATTTCAGGGACCTCAACAAGGCATGTCCTAAAGACGACTTCCCGCTACCGGTCATGGAAATGATGGTCGATGACACCTCAAATTACGAGTTGTTCACCTTTATGGATGGCTCGTCTAGATATAATCAGATCAAGATGTCGCCTGAGGATGAAAAACACATAGCATTTCGAACCCCGATCGGAATATACTGCTACAAAGTGATGCCGTTCGGACTGAAGAACGCAAGTGCTACATATCAAAAGGCAATGACCAATATCTTTGATGACCTAATCTATAAAGTCATCGAATGCTATGTTGATGATCTGGTCGTCAAGACTAAAATCAAGGCCGACCACATCCAAGATCTTAGGACCGTTCTCACCAGACTGAGGGAGTACGATCTGAAAATGAATCCTCTGAAGTGCACTTTTGGCGTGTCATCGAGAAAATTCCCGGGCTTCATAGTCCTACATCGAGGGATCGAAGTTGACCCATCCAAGATAAAGGCCATCATGGAGATGCCCCTTCCGAAGAATCTGACGCAGCTAAGATCTTTTCAAGGCAAGCTTGCTTATATACGAAGGTTTATCTCAAATTTATCGGGAAGATGTAGGCCCTTCTCAAAGCTCATGAAGAAAGGAGCTCCTTTTATCTGGGATGCCGAATGTCAAGCAGCATTCGAAAGCATCAAACAGTACTTGTTGCACCCTCCAGTGCTAGCCGCTCCCATTCCAAATAAACCGCTGATTCTCTACACTGCCGCGCTAGATGAGTCACTCGGTGCGCTCCTTGCCCAGAACAACGAGGAGGGAAAAGAAAACGCCCTCTACTATCTCAGTCGAACTCTAGTCGGGGCGGAACACAACTATTCCCCAATCGAAAAGCAATGCCTGGCTCTGATATTTGCTGTGAAGAAGCTGAGGCACTATCTGCTCGCTCATCGGGTTATGCTGATCTCCAAGGTCGACCCGTTCAAACACTTGATGACCAAAGCAAGCCTAGCCGGTAGAATGTCAAGATGGGCTGTCATGCTATTTGAGTTTGACATAGTTTATACTCCTTAGAAAGCAGTGAAAGGGTAAGCTCTTGTAGACTTCCTCGCCGTTCATCCTATACCAGAAGGGTCGGCGTTTAACTGTGCAAGTTGGTTTTCTATTGATTTAATACTCTCACCATGGGAGGCGGATCTTTCTTTATGGTATCAATAGAAGACTTCATCTCAGCCGACAATTGCATGGAATGTTTCATGAACAAATCCAAAGTTTGTGCGAGGGAAGAGTTATCAGTACCGGTCACTTGTGGTGTAGAAGTGTTGGTCGGATTTTGAAAATTTTATGACTGAAAGGGGAGCTGATTTTGTGGTTGTGGTTGCTGTGGAGGAGGTCTTTGATAATTGCTTTGTTGGTTTTGGTTCCAAGCAAAGTTAGGATGATTCCTCTATCCTTGATTGTACGTGGAAGAATAAGGATCGTTTCTAGGTCGCTGCTGAAAAGCAGCATTAGTTTGCTCGTGACCTTGAAACGGTGCATTCATAGGATATTCTTCCGTTAAGTGTGAAGGATCTGAACAGCAACCACAGACGGTTTTGGGAAGCGTTGTTGCGCCACGGCAGCGCCCCGGCCGTCTATCCGAGGCCAAAATGCGGAATCAAAATTTTCTTAACTTTTAAACTGGCGCTACCGCGGACAATATACCCGGATCGTGACCATTAACCTATACTAGCAAACAAGAGAAGGGTAGAGAAGTATACCGACTGATCCGAGTCCTCCGGTCTTCTCGTCATCGTCCCGATCTCCCGCGGAAACTCCGGTCGTCGCCTCCTTGCCGAAAGGGCACCACATCGTCTGCGTCTTTTACGGGCTCCCACCTCAATACCGAGGCAACTCGGGCACGAAGCTGGCTAGTCGACGTGCCCAAGGTTTGCTGTAGATTGTAGTGTAGAATTCTTGTCTCTTGGGGGTTTATGGAGTTGCCATTGATGGATGGAGGAAGAGGTAAAGAAAATTGGTGCTTTCAATTTTCTAGCAAGAAGAAGATGAGATGAAGAATTCCTCACTAAACCAAAATGAACTTTCTCATTTTTCCTCCCCTCTCAAAGATGTGGCCGGCCAATCTCTCATGGAAATGGTGAAGGGAATGAAACATAATACAAAGGGAGGTGAGTGTAGTAAAAGGCAAGAGGTGACCACACCCAAAACCATCATCACAATATCAAATCAATTCTAATCAACATAAAGCAAGTGATAAGAAGGAAAAAGAATCTCATCATGAAAAACTATCATGATGCCACCAATAAGCAAGAAAGCCCTCCACAAAATGTTATTTGCAAACTTGCAAATAACCCCCTCCATCGGAAAAGTCCGGCCGGGAAAGAACAAAGGAAAACCGGCCGGAACGGAATGCAAACTGGCAACTCCAGAAAACTGGTCCCGTAATAAATTACAGGAAAACCCCGATACAGTGCATACACACCCGTATCTGTATTCCGTCCGGATACAAATGCAAAGAGACAAAATCCACACTGTACTAAACTAGGATCCGGCTTAAACCAAAGCCGGCTAGTAATATCCGTCCGACCCTGATCCGTGCAATACCGCACGTATCAGATCGAACCCTGCCATATATCCATACGGCCACTAGTACAAACCGTCCGATCCTGATCCGTGCAATACCGCACGTATCTGATCGGACCCTGCCATATCTCCATACGGTCTCTACAGCGTTTCGCCCGAAAGCCTGAGTAACTGAAAGTGTGGTGGACTCTAAAGACTCGTCAATACAATGGCTGTGGATTTAACCACTAGCACGTCAGAGGTATAAGCCAATACGTGACGGGCCACCAGCTATTGACCAAAAGGGACGTCGATGAGCGAACTCATCCTGACACCCTACTGAGCCTGTCAGTGACAATATCCGTACAGTCCGGTCCGTTCGTCTATGAGTATCGCATGGCAGGCCTAGGGGGTTGGTAAAAGTCAGACCCCCAAAAGCGGTACAAGTCGTGTTGGAGTGAAGCCCAGAACACCCTGAGATACTACTGGAATACCTACCAGTAAATCTCCTGCCTCGGCCGAGAGCTTTGTGTAATGGCTCTCCTAGACACAGCGCGACCTCACCCTCAATACCGGGAGAGACGAACCCCTGCAGATTCGCTCATTGCCTCCATGTGGCTCGGGACTGTACCCAACTAAAACCTGTTTGCACGACTCCTTTGAGCCATGGTAGGGTAGTAATCAAAGTACAGTGGGAACTCACACGAGACAAATGACGATCTCAGGTCGATGAACTAACCTATACACATGTCACCTGGGAACTACTATCTGACGTATGGTATAAGACCAACTAGCATGTTCCCGGCGAGTCCTGTCTGGTGTACTCATAACCCAATGAGCACCTGTATACATCTTAGGTGAACCAACTGACACCAGTGGCTTGTGAGACCGGCCACCGCCCCTCGTCGGGGTCTCGACTGTATACACTAGTCTACTAATGGAGTATCGATGCCCTGTCTCGAAACTCCTACGACTAGGGACCTTTTAAGGATGTGCTTATAGACTACCAGCTCCCACGTATATGATCGCCATCATACTGCTGGTAGTCAAGCAAGAATCCTAGGGGCTCTATCAACGTGTAATAGCGACCTGTCAGGTCACCTAAAGCAGTACACGATGATAAAGATAAACCAGATAGCATACTATCATCTCGAGTAAGACTGTCCTACCGGGATAGGTCCTCCCTCAATCATTGCAATCACGTGCCTGTGATCCAATAATTGACTCTGAGGGCACTATCTCCAACAATCTCCCACTTGCACTCAAGGCTAATTATTGCGATGTCGCATACTCACAGCCCGTGTGATACCGAACACCCAACTCCTCTACCAGTCAGTCTCACAAGCTCGTTTGCGAAACTATTGCGTTCGAGGAATAGCCTCAGTGAGTGGATCCGCTGTGATGTTTCTTTCTATGTCTCTCTATATCTCAAGTTCGCGGAGAAAGCCATCTCCCGAAATGAGCAATACCTGTCTTAGAGTATGTCTGGATATCTGATGGGACCTAGCTCATAAATGAACTCCAAATCCAAACTTTTTAGACTGTATCGATAACTGAACTTAATCAGTACCCAGCGCCATGCCTCCCTCAGTATTGCCTTGGACCACATGTCCAAAATACTGCCCCTCGTCAGAAGGAGAAACTATAACTCTGACAGCCACTCTGCCATCCATGTCACCTTGGAAGCCTGGAATGATAACCGTCTCCTAAAAGAGGCTGTCGTTATCACATCCCTAGAACATCAACTTATGTTCTAAAACTGCTTCCGACTATTTCTCCAGGATTGGATTAATATCAGCTTATTGCAGCTACTGCAAGAACAACATCTGGTGTGGTACTTGACATCTCATGATTGACTCAATTGCCTAAGTAAGTGATCTGTCAATCATGCGTATCCCTCTCCCCTTTAGTCTGTAAGACACCTTTAGAGAGGGTGACTCCATTACCTGCAGGTGTACTACCGTGCCAGGAGTCGTCCATTCTAAATACTCATAGAATGCTGTCAAGGTACCCAGATTAGGAAACCACCCAAATCTAGATCTAAAACCATAGATCTAGTAACCAGAATGTCTGATATAATATCCAAGTCCTGTGTGGAGAAAACACTGTGACAACCAAAGTATAACCGATCGTAGTATAGGAATATCACTTCCTACTCTGTGTATGTCATCCAAATACCAGGACATCACACCCTACTACCTTCTTAACAGATCCATCCCCTATTCTGATGACGTCAAACCTATGACTGTCACATCAGAAATAGATGACCTATCTCCGCTATATCTGCTTTAGTCTATAGACATAAGCCTGATGTCCACCAATGCTTCCGCTGCTCCCACTGACTACGACAACCCTCTGGCAGAGTCATATAGACGTGCACTTCTAAAGCTAGTTTAGAACGACGCTATACTCATACTCCTGCCGGGTCTCGCAGCCTGGAACAACAACAATGGCAAGTGTGGGTAAACAAGAACTTCCCTGTCACCGTCCTTGAGGCTACCGGAGTACCTCTCGGGTGCCTGAAGTTACCCACCTTATCTGCGGAGTGGCCAATGGAATGTCAAAACAGATTGAATCTTTAGGTTCCTTATCAAATCTTCAGTAATCGTTTGCGGTTCTGGAATCGCTTCCAGTTCTACCATACTCCCACTACTGTTTTCTGAAAAATAACCATTTCTTTTTAAAATGTGGCGAGTTAAGAACAATATCACTATTGATCTTCCAGATGGTAGAAAATCAACCCTCGTCATAGCCTGGGTCAACCCACAAACAGCCATTACAGAAACGTGCCTTGAGTTATCCGGAGTCTGGTTTTAAGCATAAGCCGGACAACTCCCCGTACCTTAACATCGTTAAGATATGAACTGTTCTATATCCAATATAGAACCAGAGGCACTGATTTAATTGAACCAGATTCAAATCATGCAGCTGTCTCCAGTGCATGTCAACTAAATGGAGAGAGGCCGATCAGCGTTACTCAACTTAGGAATGCTTCCAATTATGAGTAACCTGAAAGAGAAGCAAGTTCTCTTAATCATCACTATCAACTGAATACCATACACAAGTATCTACATCTTCGATCACTTTGAAGAATCCCGATACTTGCAATACCTGGTTCTCTACTTTATTCAAATACCTATAACTTCTCAAAATTCGGACCCTGTATTTCCACGAAACACCTGTCTAAAAACTAGAGAAGTCATAAGTAAACTAAATATAGTACGAGGACCAACCCCTCTGTCCTGATGGAGCCTGGACAACATACAATACTCTGAATAAGTCCCTTGAGTATGATAACTCTTTCACTGTGTGTCGCAGGTTGAAAACTGTACTTATGGTTAAGAAGAATTACACCGCTGTTTAGTACTCCTTACCTAACCATCCACTGATATAGGTAAATGTCGTAGACATAATTTCAGAAAGGTATATCTCACTCTATGAAAATAGACGTACAGATATATCAATTTGAAATTGGTGCATAAAAGCGGATATTCAAAACCAAATATTTGCCGACCGGCAAACAGCCCAGGTGATCTCCTCAAATATCACCGATTACAACGAATCCCGATATAATGAGGATGATCACCCAATTCCCAATAACTTACTCCCACTCATCATCTGTAAAACCATACAGATGTGAGAATCATACTTGGTAAATACATACCCTGGAGTAAGTATCTAATCGGGAAATCAGTTTTCTTTTAACATTACACAGTGAACTGAAACATTGAAATATTTCGATGGGGTATCCTGGTATTCCTAGTAATGCCTCTACCATTATCCAGATTCACAACTATAACCGTATAATTCTTTGCCACCTCTCCAAATCCCTTTATATGTCTTTAGTCATTACCTTCTGCACACCCTTTAGGCCAAATGGTTTTCTTCCTTCCTTACCGTTCGGCACCAGCCTATGGTTTGGAAGAAGACTATCCAGTAAGCATAATGGGTGTACTGTCCTAATCCTAGGAGCACTCGCAATGCGAGAGAAGGTGAGGATAAAAGACACCTGAATAAACCTTATTCCTATTTCTCCTGAACCAGAATCCATCCCCGAACTGGAACAAGTTCCTTTCGAGTTCGTATATAACCATACGATGGATTATCCAATAAACTTGGGATCTTCGTAGTGATACGGAGTGTCCTGGAGAAATACAAAGGTGATTTAGGATTGGCGAAGAAATACTTGGTTCGGTCGTGAATAGCAGTCGCAATTTACTTTGCCCTCTTACTAATCCCTTGCTTTGTCTTAACTTAATACCTTCTGTACACTATCGTTATGCTAATTGGTTTTCTTCATTCCCCACCGTTCGGCACCTGCCTATGGTTTGGAAGAAGACTATCCAATTTGCGTAATAGGTGTACTATCTCCTAAACCAAGGAGTACTCGCAATGAGAGAAGGTGAAAAGAAAAGACAACTGAATAATCCTATTCGTTTTCTCCAGAACCAGAAACCATCCTCGAAGTCCTTCGAGTTCGTATATAACCATACGATGGTTTTGTCCAATGGAAGTGGACGTTCGTAGTAATACGGGATGTCCTGGAGAAAAGGGTAAAAGTAGGAGTGGCAATGAGGTTTGCAACTCTGACAATTCAAAAGCCAGTGTTAAGAAGGTTCGGTCAACTTGGTCACTGAGTCATAGTCTAGGGTCGGGTCAAAGGTCGCTGCCAAAGAGAGAGAGAAAAGAAACACTCAGCGTGCACTCTAACCTAGATCAGAATGGTTATCACTTTGTCTAATCTGGAAACCTCCCACTATAATCTCAAATTCTTCGCCAAACCTGAAAGAAGAATTAGTCGGGATCACCCGAGGAGTAAACCAACTCATCAGTGGGAATTGGGATCCAACTATCATCGCATGATAACGTGACGGAATCCACTCACGTCACCACACTCCAGAAGGTATGCGCATATCTAGCAAGTTTCAGTTCTTTTGAAACTCCCGATGTGATTTTTACCCCTAAGACCCAAGTGACCTTGACTGAGCCAACATATCAAAGGATCCTAGTCAAGTTCAACCCGTCATTATCTTGATTGCATTAGACCCACCTGCACGAATCCTTGACTGAGCCAAAATGACCGCACGACTGTCCTAACCAATCTCATATCCATGCAACAGAAAAGCACTACATAGCTACCGAACACTACGCCTCGGCTAAGCACGACATACGCGGCACGAATACTAAGTAATACTAATCTGAAACGACGGAGGGCTACGACTGGTTTTTGGCGAAAAACCTTTAACGTAATGAACTTGATATCGTTGAAGGAACTGCATAACTTTTTGTAAAAATATAGTGACGAAAACCTTTGCTAAAGAGGTCACTCCCGGTGAAGGGATCTCGGCTCTTTCCCCGTAGAATGAGGTGCAGGATATTCCAACTGAATACCATGATGCAAAGCAAAAGTAATCGGCTATAGTGAAGTTAATGCCCTGACGCAAACTTCTGTCCAAGAGGTCACTCCCGGTGAAGGGATCTCGGCCCTTGCCTCGTCGACTGAGGAGCACGATATTCCAGATGAATACCACGATGCAAAACAAAATTGAACGTCCTTGCAATAACAGCTTTTTGAAAAATGTTCCAACAACATCAGAATAGGTTTGTTTAGCTTGCATTGATCCGAATCAACGCAGTCCCATCAATTGATCACACCACAAAGAACGAAAATATACTGATGTACGTATATGCCATCCGCATTCGCCACTGAGTCCCGTCATTACCCGTTAGGTTAGCTAACTAACGACAGAGCGGGGACTGGACCAGCGCGGATGCAAACATATACAACATCTACTAATATATATACCAATATATAATTTTCGCTCAAGGCGTGATAAAATGCAACATCACAGAAAAATGCAGCATCACAGAACAATACAGATATCTGGAAGCCCCGGGTTTCACAGAGCCGCTGCTGAAACCCGACGTTCCCCTGGTCGTGTGGATAGCCTGTGCAATGAAAACCTAGACCCCTACGGGCGCGGCAAGTCACCCGCCAAAACCTGAAGCGAGGCAGCCCCCTTCAGCACCGTGAATGGACCACCCAGCACTTCATGGAATCCGGTAACTTGGGCACCCCTCCTGGGTCAACCTGTACCCCCTACGAGTGCGGCGAATAGCCCGCCAATCCTAGAGTGAAGCCCCCTCCGTCTCAATGCCATGAGATGCGGGCCCGTTACCCTCTAGAACCCGGCTATCCGTGCACCCCTCCGCGGGGTAATCCTAGTACAGAAAGTAAAATATACATACAACGGGTACATCGACCGCAACCAGGTCGTGCCCCAAAAGAATAATACAAACAGGCAGTGACGGCAGTCCACATGTCGGACGCTCGCCCCGCAACATCAAATGTACATAATACAACAAAACTGTACTAGCATTGCATCCAAGCTATCCCCACGACCGATCCGCAACAACACAGCATAAACATAGAAAATCAACGTGAAAAGTCACGTTCGCAAATCCGTCTAACCGGGCTATAACAGTTAGACAGGATTTACCGATCAAGTGACATTCACGGTCGCAGATATAATGTAAATACTGTGAACCAATGTGTTTAAAATATCCGATCGATTAAATTTTAACAAGTGGGCCCCCAAGTACTACAGTAGCACATCAAGAAATTCTGGGCCCAAAATTAATGTTCCAAAACCCCAAAAATTAGCCCAGAAGCCCACTGGAAAAATATGATACAGTGAAGACACCAATGCGCGGCGGAACCGCGGCCCAAGGGGGGGTTTGGCCGCGGTTCCGCGCTTGAGTGATCGACTGACTGTGTCGAATTTTTCCAGTAGTCTTAGAATTTCCAGTACATTAGTTTTTTACAACCTGAAAAATTTTTAGAGCCCGGAAAAAATCGACAGAAAACTGATGCACACGAAATGGGGTTTTTAGGATTTTGTTCGATCGGAAATGTAAAACACACTAGAACAAGCTAGGCAAGGTTAATGGCGTGGCTCTGATACCATGTTGCGCCACGGCAGCGCCCCGGCCGTCTATCCGAGGCCAAAATGCGGAATCAAAATTTTCTTAACTTTTAAACTGGCGCTACCGCGGACAATATACCCGGATCGTGACCATTAACCTATACTAGCAAACAAGAGAAGGGTAGAGAAGTATACCGACTGATCCGAGTCCTCCGGTCTTCTCGTCATCATCCCGATCTCCCGCGGAAACTCCGGTCGTCGCCTCCTTGCCGAAAGGGCACCACATCGTCTGCATCTTTTACGGGCTCCCACCTCAATACCGAGGCAACTCGGGCACGAAGCTGGCTAGTCGACGTGCCCAAGGTTTGCTGTAGATTGTAGTGTAGAATTCTTGTCTCTTGGGGGTTTATGGAGTTGCCATTGATGGATGGAGGAAGAGGTAAAGAAAATTGGTGTTTTCAATTTTCTAGCAAGAAGAAGATGAGATGAAGAATTCCTCACTAAACCAAAATGAACTTTCTCATTTTTCCTCCCCTCTCAAAGATGTGGCCGGCCAATCTCTCATGGAAATGGTGGAGGGAATGAAACATAATACAAAGGGAGGTGAGTGTAGTAAAAGGCAAGAGGTGACCACACCCAAAACCATCATCACAATATCAAATCAATTCTAATCAACATAAAGCAAGTGATAAGAAGGAAAAAGAATCTCATCATGAAAAACTATCATGATGCCACCAATAAGCAAGAAAGCCCTCCACAAAATGTTATTTGCAAACTTGCAAATAACCCCCTCCATCGGAAAAGTCCGGCCGGGAAAGAACAAAGGAAAACCGGCCGGAACGGAATGCAAACTGGCAACTCCAGAAAACTGGTCCCGTAATAAATTACAGGAAAACCCCGATACAGTGCATACACACCCGCATCTGTATTCCGTCCGGATACAAATGCAAAGAGACAAAATCCACACTGTACTAAACTAGGATCCGGCTTAAACCAAAGCCGGCTAGTAATATCCGTCCGACCCTGATCCGTGCAATACCGCACGTATCAGATCGAACCCTGCCATATATCCATACGGCCACTAGTACAAACCGTCCGATCCTGATCCGTGCAATACCGCACGTATCTGATCGGACCCTGCCATATCTCCATACGGCCTCTACAGCGTTTCGCCCGAAAGCCTGAGTAACTGAAAGTGTGGTGGACTCTAAAGACTCGTCAATACAATGGCTGTGGATTTAACCACTAGCACGTCAGAGGTATAAGCCAATACGTGACGGGCCACCAGCTATTGACCAAAAGGGACGTCGATGAGCGAACTCATCCTGACACCCTACTGAGCCTGTCAGTGACAATATCCGTACAGTCCGGTCCGTTCGTCTATGAGTATCGCATGGCGGGCCTAGGGGGTTGGTAAAAGTCAGACCCCCAAAAGCGGTACAAGTCGTGTCGGAGTGAAGCCCAGAACACCCTGAGATACTACTGGAATACCTACCAGTAAATCTCCTGCCTCGGCCGAGGGCTTTGTGTAATGGCTCTCCTAGACACAGCGCGACCTCACCCCCAATACCGGGAGAGACGAACCCCTGCAGATCCGCTCACTGCCTCCATGTGGCTCGGGACTGTACCCAACTAAAACCTGTTTGCACGACTCCTTTGAGCCGTGGTAGGGTAGTAATCAAAGTACAGTGGGAACTCACACGAGACAAATGACGATCTCAGGTCGATGAACTAACCTGTACACATGTCACCTGGGAACTGCTATCTGACGTATGGTATAAGACCAACTAGCATGTTCCCGGCGAGTCCTGTCCGGTGTACTCATAACCCAATGAGCACCTGTATACATCTTAGGTGAACCAACTGACACCAGTGGCTTGTGAGACCGGCCACCGCCCCTCGTCGGGGTCTCGACTGTATACACTAGTCTACTAATGGAGTATCGATGCCCTGTCTCGAAACTCCTACGACTAGGGACCTTTTAAGGATGTGCTTATAGACTACCAGCTCCCACGTATATGATCGCCATCATACTGCTGGTAGTCAAGCAAGAATCCTAGGGGCTCTATCAACGTGTAATAGCGACCTGTCAGGTCACCTAAAGCAGTACACGATGATAAAGATAAACCAGATAGCATACTATCATCTTGAGTAAGACTGTCCTACCGGGATAGGTCCTCCCTCAATCATTGCAATCACGTGCCTGTGATCCAATAATTGACTCTGAGGGCACTATCTCCAACAAGCGTAACCTGATTTAGGGAGACTGATGAGAATCTGTTCTCAATAGCGTCGAGTTTCTTCTGCATCGCTGCCATTTCGGCTTTCACTGCGATGGAAACATTGAGCTGGTGAACACCTCCCCTAGAAGAAGATGGTCTTACGCTTTCCCACTGCAAAATGTTTTCAGCGAGGTCTTCCATATACTTCCAAGCTTCACCGTCATCTTTAGACATGAAATTGCATTGACACATTGTTTCAAGCATCTGCTTTGTCGCTGGATTAATGCCCTCATATATAATTCGGCATAAATCCCATCTATTGATTCCATGATGAGGACATTGGACAGGCAGATCCTTGAAACGTTCAAAGCACTTCCAAAATGGTTCATTGGGAAGCTGGGTGAACTGGTTGATCTCGCTTCTAACACGGGCAGTCTTATGCTTTGGGTAAAACTTCTTAAGAAATGCTATTACGAATTCATCCCAATTAGTGATAGAGTGTGCGGTAGTATTATAAAGCCATTTTTCTGCCAAGTCGCATAGTGTGAATGGGAGAAGACGCAAGCGTATAGCATCCACAGTCAATTGTGAAGTACCCATCATTGCGCATACGTTTTCGAATTTGGTGATGAAAACGTACGCGTCTTCCGACTCAAGCCCATGAAATTTGGGCAGCAGATTGATGTAGTGGGGTTTAATTTCGAAATTATCCCCGTTAGCTGGTGGAATGGATAGACAAGTAGGAAGGGGACCACGGATAGGATAGCATCTCTTTTGGAGAGAGATGCGCGGTGGATTCTGCGCACCTACGGGCAGTGGCAGCGTGGTGTTATATTCTGATGGAGTGTTGTCCATCTCGGTCGTGATGTGTGGTGGTAGGGGAAAAGAAGATGAAGAAGCACCGACTTCGGAGTCGATAGCAGGAACGCGGACAAGACGGGCACTAGAATCCCGTGTCCAGCCGAGCATACACTAAGCGGGTTCAGTGCAAGTGGCAGCTTGTGTGCGCTTTAAAATTGGGTTGTTTTTGAAAAAGTGGGACTCAAGACAAATCACACAAAAATGCACAAACAACCCTAGAACTAAGGTTACCTAGGTCCAGTCTCTAGACCGCTCCTAGACTTCCAAAGGACAAGCCGTAGGATCAATCCCCTACCGTCTCTTTACTACTCTTGTAGCTAAGTAAGTGCTAGGTAAGTGGGAGGTATCCACTATACGAATCACCGAAAATAGCGGGCCTAATTAAGTAACCACTTACCTTAGACACACTTGCCTAGGCACCACAAAAGTAATGTGGATAAGCAATAGATTACCCACGACCTTCCTCTGTCTTTATTGAGCGCGACAGTCCTTAGAGTCCGGTCTAGATATTTTTTAAATTAATGTAGGGTTGATGCAGATGCTCGGTTTGTGATTTGTGGGGCTTAGGAAGGGTGATGAAATCCTCACCTAATCTGGATTTGGTCTTTGCCCCTTAAAGTCCGTATTAAAATATGTAAAACAAAACCAATCACAAAACTTTTGCAAAAAGATTTTTTTAGCGGCGCTATTTTGCAAAGAATCCTGCAGAAAATAGATTTTATTGGATTTTAGAGGAGAGAGGAAGAGGTTAGAATCTTACCAGAGAAGACTGAAGTCCTAGATCTCCTATACCGCCGCGCTTCCGCAACGGATATGCCTCCTTTGCCGCGGATCCGCCGCAAGAAGGAAAGATCTGTTGATGAAATTTTCTCTGTTCCCTTCTGTACTCCTCTGGATCTCTAAGAATGTCTCTCTCTTCTGTTTCCTCAAGTCTATGACTCCAGATCTCCTTGCAAAAATTCACGCACAAATCATTAAATATGCAATTTGCAGTTTTGTTTTAATTATGATATGGATCGTATAAGAATTCAACACAAATAGTAAGAATAAAAAATTACGCACGTATCCCCGGCAACGGTGCCATTTGATTGATACGAAAAAGTGTGTTTGTAGTTATACCACAATCAATAACGGTGTTGCGTGCAGCTAGACCGAGATGAGTACGGGTCGTCCTCTGGGAAACGTTGAATCTTTTACTCTTACTTTAGATATTTTGAAAAAGAGAGGAGGAATAAAGAATATTGTAGAATGGTTTCTAGATCTACGTTAAGCACTAATGCAAAATATAGATCTAGATTATTTATGAATGTAAGTTTATATAAGAAGAGGGCTTGTAGGGTTCATTAGGATTTAGTAGTTATGGAAGATTAATTAAAAATTACTCTTTCTATCCTTTAATAGATTTAAAACTAGAACGACAGTGATGCATGTAGATTAGGGTTTCTGGAGGGAAAAGGAATCCCACTCTTAACCCCTATCTCGATACGGAACTCCGTTCATATCTAGCCTTTACCAAAACAATCATTAATCTAATCTCTAATCGCGGTCGCGGCTAACAATGAATTGGTAGCGCGCCCGATTAGGATGTTAATGATCCTTTTGATAAAGTTTATAAACTTTATAGGACTTAAAAAGAGTTTAGGGATTTTCATCATCCATTAGCCTATCCTAATCCAACGAACCCTAACAAGCGGAGAATTACCGCGCATGTTGAGAGAAAAAAAGATGGAGAGAAAATGCATAATTAAACTACGAAGAAATAGAATAAGAAAAAGAAAGCTACCTTTATTAATCAACAATATTCATTACACTTTGATTTCTTAGAAAATGATTACAAGTACTAGTTGCTTCTCGATCTCTTCTAAGGTGGTAGATGAACCGTTGATGATCAGCCTGGATGCGTGAGTCGTCTTGGACTTCGTGATCGCGTCGACTTGATGATTTTTCCAAGAGGGCTTCGGTCCTTATTTATACCCCAAAAGCCAGAAGCTTAGATGCCTAAATTGGGGAATAGCAGTTAAGATCCAACCAGAAAAATGCCAGCCTCTATTTGCTCTTCCACGCGGCGGATCCACGGCCAACAGGGGCTCTGGCCGCGGATCCGCGGCTCCTTGATCTGTACCGTCGATTTGGTTTCCTTGGTTTTTCTTCTCATGACACGTGTGGATCTCTGGAACCTTCAGAATTTGGAAATCTTTTCTTTTCTTCTGCCAGAATTGATTTCTTAATTTGCTTTCTTAATTAAGCAGGTTTGCTCTTAACAACTTTGATTCCCTTGATTTTTAGCCCTGAAAAATTCTGCACAATCTCAACAAATAAATTAGTGGATTTTTGTTTTATTGAGATATTAATTTTATCGTGTAGATTTGGTCAATGGTATTTTTGCATACATTTTCCTACCAAATGTTAATTATAATATATCAACACATGAAAATAGTCTTTTTACAGATAAACCCTCCTATGTATGATATATTATAATAAAGACCTTTTTTAATATAGAAATAGTAGGAAAAATGTAATAACAAATGTGCAGTTTTATCAACTGAACAGCGGTCCTCCCCTCGAAGTCGAAGTTCCAAGTTTAAGAATGGCCGTTCAGCACGATTTGACGGAGGAGGAAAACGTGCTCCTTCGGCTTGAAGAGCTCGACGCCCTTGAAGAAAAGAGGCTCGCGGTACAGCAAAATCTGGAGCTATACTGATCCCAAATGTTACGGGCCTATGACAAGATAACCCGTCTCCGCGCTTTCAAGAAAGGTGAATTAGTGTTGGAACTCAAAAGACCGATCATTCCCAATCGACATGCTAAGGAAAAATTCGAGCCAAACTGGGAAGGACCATACGTCATCGAGAAAGTGTTCGACGGAGGATCCTATCAACTAATAAGTGCCGAGGGAGAAAGACCCATGCCACCCATCAATGGCCGATATCTCAAGAAATACTACGCGTGAATGCTCCAAGTCGCAGGCGAATTGAACACACCGGCCCTACGGTCTGTATCATACATCCTGCAAAACCGTATACAATCCACGGGCGCAAACGACCCCTATCTCCCCCAAGTCCCTCCGGTGAAACTACTTTTAAAGCCCCACCAGCGACAAAAAAATAAAAAAAAAATAAAATGCGGTATGTCCACAAGCAAAACGGGCACGGATGAAAACCCGAAAGGGCTCCGTGAGTAAAAACAGCAGGACTGCCGGCGAGTTTGTGAAAACCTAAAGGGCGCAAACTCGTGAAAAGAGATAAAACACACTCGCAAAGTCCTCTCGACCTTGTGAGGAGAAAATCCCTGCGCGAGATCCTTACGACTCACAAAGGAGCAACACACTTAGGAATCCTCATGATTCCTAAGGAGAACATACACCTGCGAGATCCTCTCGACTCGTAGGGAGAAAATGCTTTTATGAGACCCTTACGGCTCATAAAATTGAAAAGCCTTTGGTGATAGGGACCTAAACCTGTCTCCTAAGCCATCGTTCCCCAACGGGCAACGGCAAATAATGAGTCGCTCCTGGCATTTCGCTTCAGTGTTAGCGGTGCTGATGCCGACCAAAAACCCAAATCCCAAGTCTTCCCGAGGCAAATGATGAGTTGCTCCTGGCATTATTCCAGTGCAGCAATGCTGATGCCAAACAAGATCTAAATTCCAAGTCCCCAAACGTCGAATGATGAGTCGCTCCTGGTACCATATTCCAGTGCAGCGAAGCAGACACCACCCAAAATCCAATTTCTCAAAATTATCCAAGCCCTACGGTTGGTCCCCAAACTGGCTACTGTATACAATCCACGGGCTCAAATAATTCTCATCATACCCATGCCCCACTGCAACCACCAGTTACGCGGCCGGTCTCCGTCCTTGGACATATGCTCCATTTGGGAAGACCCACTCATGTGTCCTCACGATACATGAGGAGAACAAACTTACGGGATCCTCACGACTCGTAAGAAAACACCTTCGTGGGATCCTTACGACTCACGAAGGAAAAACACACTTGGGAGTCCCCACAACTCCTATGGAGAATACACCTACGGGATCCTTTCGACTCGTAGGGAGAATACTTTTATGGGACCCTTACGGCTCATAAAATTGAAAAGTCTTAGGTGATAGGGACCTAAACACGTCTCCTAAGCCATCGCTCCCCAACAGGCAAAGGCAAATGATGAATCACTCCTGGTACCATATTCCAGTGCAGCGGTGCTGATGTCAACCCAAATCACATCGAATCAGCAAGTTAACTTCAACCCTGACACCGTAAGAAGCGGTGCAAGTCAAATCAAGCACAGACCGTCCACGTCACTAAAAGGGCAGCACCGATCGTCCAAGTCGCTAAAAGGGCAGAACCGACTGTCCAAATCGCTAAAAGGGCAGAACCGACCGTCCACGTCGCTAAAAGGGCAGAACCGACCGTCCAAGTCGCTAAAAGGACAGAACCGACAGTCCAAGTCGCTAAAATGGCAGAACCGACCGTCCACGTCGCTAAAAGGGCAGCACCGACCGCCCAAGTCGCTAAAAGGGCAGAACCGACCGTCCAAGTCGCTAAAATGGCATAACCGACCATCCACGTCGCTTAAAGGGTAGCATCGACTGTCCACGTCGCTAAAAGAGCAGAACCGACCGTCCACGTCGCTAATAGGGAAGCACCGACCGTCCAAGTCGCTAAAATGGCAACACCGACCGTCCAAGTCGCTAAAATGGCAGCACCGACCGTCCACGTCGCAAAAAGGGCAGCACCGACCGTCCAAGTCGCTAAAAGGGCAGAACCGACCGTCCAAGTCACTAAAATGGCAGCACCGACCGTCCAAGTCTCAAAAAGGGCAGCATCGACCGTCCATGTCGTAAAAAGGGCAGTGCAGGCTTCCTACAAAACGGGAACCAGATCACTCCGGGCCAGGAAAACGTCTACCACGGACACTTCGTCTCGGAGACATGTCAAGCAATGACTGTCCATGTCGTAAAAAGGGCAGGGCCAGCTTCTCAAAAAGCGGGAACCAAATCAAGGCGCCTCCAAGTAAAAGAAGATCTATCAACTTCATGCACACGACCCACATATGTGGTGTGCATTTATTGATGGGGGGCAATTTGTTGGGGTAAAAATTTACACCCCGGTTGACCAGATCAAAATCAAAGTCAACCCCAAACCAAATGGGCCCAAGCCCAGGTCAAGTGGGCCAATGCCCGGGTCGAGCCCGACCATGAAGCGGCCGGCCTCCACACATGCTAAAATAAAAATCTTGTAATAAATAATTTTGTTGTATTTCTTTTATTTTATTTTATGAATAAATGTAAGAAAATGGGCATAAAGCCAAATTTTTGTAAAGCCCGTGGCTTATGTACAAAAAGAAATGGCAAATGAGCCATGGGATGGGCAAAATGCCATTTTGTGAAGCCCAAGGGGCTATATGTAAAGTGTATAGCCTATAAAGGCAAGGATAATGAAAATATCCCAAGAATTTTTCTCTCTCTCCCCATAAGAATCCAGATCTGAGATCTTTCTCCTTCCTCAAGATCCTAAAACCTTCTTCTTTCTTTTGAATTAAATCAAGAGTTTTACTCTTCCTTTTAAAAAACCAAAATAGTTTTTCACCACAAAACCCATAAAGGGGAACTCAGATCTTCCATCAGATCTCAGAAAGGAGAGATTTTTAAAATCTCATATTTCTTGATCTTCAAGATCCGGCCAACAAAAGAAGAAGGAGACCCATCTTCAGAAACCCCACTTTGGGGAAGAACTAGGGCTCAAGAGGAGAAGCCCTTCATCAGCTTCAAAACATCCTAGGAGTTTAACTCCTCATACACACACACACACTCTCCATACTAAAAATACCTCCCCCGTTAGAAAAAATTTCTAACGGGGCGCTGCCCCGCACTCCGCAAGGGGGCTGCTAGCCCCCTTGACCCCCAGTTCGCTATCCGGGTAGTGGGACCCCCGTAAAAACTCTGCGGGGCCCCCGATATATCCAAAACCCCTTCAAAACACAACACTGCACATTGAGTTCGCATTACCAGTTTAACCCGTCAATCGGAGGTTCTCTCGTTCCAAAGGCGAGGGGTAATTAACGGCAGCTTAGTCCGCGGCTGCCGGAGATTCGGATCCCCACAATCAATAAACCCCAGCCTACCCTAAGCAGGGGGAATCTGTAATGCGCCTGACAAGCGCGTGCGTATTCCCATCAAAACACCCTATATAGTCTTTCTCCCCAAAGTTGAGATATAGAGAGATAAAGAAAGAAACATTGGAGCGGATCCACTCACTGAGGTTATTTCTCGAACGCAATAGTTTCATAAACAGGCTTTGTAAAACTGATTAGTAGAGAAGTTGGGTGTTCGGTATTACACGAGCTGTGAGTATGCGACGCAACAATAATTAGCCTTAAGTGCAAGTGGGAGATTATTGGCTATAGTGCCCTCAAGTTAATTATTGAATCGCAGGCACATGATTGCGATGATTGAGGGATGACCTATACAGATAAAACAGTATGTTATCTGGTTTATCTTTATCATCATGTACAGGTTTTAGGTGGTATTACAGATCACTATTACATGTTGATAGAGCCCATAGGATTCTTGCTTGACTACCAGCATTATGATGGTGATCATATACATGGGAGCTGGGTGGTCTATAAGCACATCTTTAAATGTCCCTAGTCGTAGAAGTATCGAGACTGGGCATCGATACTCCAGAGTAGACTGGTGTATACTGATCGAGACCCTGACGAGGGACGGTAGCCGGTCTCACAAACCATTTGTGTTAGTTTGTTCACCTAAGATATATACAGGTGCTCATTGGGTTATGAGTACACTGGACGGACTCGCCGGAAACATGCTAGTTGGTATTATACCTATTGTCAGATAGCAGTTCCTAGGTGACATGTGTACAGATTAATCTGTTGACCTGAGATCGTCATTCGTCTCGTGTGAGTTCCCACTATACTTTGATTACTACCCTACCACGGCTCAAAGGAGTCGTGCAAACATGTTTTAGTTGGGTACAGTCCCGAGCCACATGGAGGCAGTGAGCGAATCGTTGAGGATTCGTCTCTCCCAATATTGGGGGTTGATGTCGCGTAATGCGGGGTGGCCATCATCAGAAATCCTTGATCAAGGTAGTCAAGAATTACTGATTTGAATCAGTAGTTTCTCAGGTTGTGATGGGCTTCATACCAACACTAAATGTCACGTTATTAGGGGTCTGACTTTATCCACCCCCTAGACTCGATATGCGATACTCTTAGATGGAGAGACCGTACTGTACGGATATTGTCACGGACAGGTTCAGTAGGGGTCAGGATGAGTTTGCTTGTCGGCTTTCCTTTCGCTCAATACCTGGGTAGCCGTCACGTACAACTAGTGCCGCTGACGTGCTTGTGGTTAAACCTACTGCCAGCGTACTGACAAATCTTTAGAGTCCCACACAAAGGGTTTCCCTACTTCGGGTGAAACGATGTAGAGGCCGTATGGTTTTACGGCAAGGTTCGATCATATACGTGCACTTGTGCACGTATCATGATTCGGACGGATTATACTAGTGGCTTTAGTTTAAACCGGATTCTAGTATTATATTGTTGGATTATTTTCGTCTCTTTGTATTCATATTTTTCGGAATACGGATGCGGATATGTATATACGAATGAGGGGTATTCTTGTAATTTATTACACGTTGCTTCTAGAAGTTACCACCTCATTATGTTTATTAACCATTTAGTTAAATGGTTAATTGAGGAGGAGGATAGGGTGGGTTTTGGCATTTATGAAGCATGGCATACTTGGTGACTCATGGGGTGACTCGTTGTGTGACTCATGAATCACTATTGTGGCATGCTTGATATTTGTTGGGGTTGTGGGATATTTTCTTCACTTGATGATTCATTTTTCTTGCTCACAACACTTAGCATTTTTCTTGAGTTGAGCTTAGCTTCACACTCTCATCCTCTCATGGCTTCTTCTTCTACCTCCACCCTAAAAGTCACATGTGTTGAAAAAGCTAGGGTGTTTAGAGACAAATCAATTCATCATTAGACTCTATATCTTCTATGCTATCTAGTTTAGTGAACTAGGTACCCTAGTTACCTCAGTTATGGGGTAGGAGCTCGGAATACAAATCCTCAGGTGGATCATCTTCGATGGAGGAAAACCGGCAACCAAGCTTGATCGTGGTGGCCACTAGGAGCTTGGGAAGGTGGTTAAAGACCGAAGGACACGGATCATTCAGTATATAATTCCTAAACTCTTTTTAGCTTGCTAGATTAGGGTTAATGGTAGATCTGTAGCATCGGGTTGTTCTAGCGCCAGTTTGTAAAATTTTTGTTCCGCAATCCGCCGCGGTTTGATGGCCAGGGCGCTGACATAACCTAACATAAGATTGTAGGGAGAATTATAGTATTTCTCGTCCTGTACGTGGATGACATTCTCTTAATAAGAAATGATATTCCTATGCTGCAATCGGTTAAGCTGTTCTTGTCACAAAAGTTCTCCATGAAGAACCTGGATGATGCCTCCTACATTCCGCGGATTAAGATCTATAGAGATAGATCCAAGAGATTGTTGGGACTTTCACAGTCCAGGTATATAGAGACCATATTAAAGAAATTTAGTATGGAAGATTCCAAGCGCGGTAATATACCCGAATTGCACGGAATCACCCTCTCCAAAGAGATGTCTCCCAAGACTGATAAGGAGAGGGTTCACATGAGCAATATACCCTACGCTTCGGCGGTAGGATCTATAATATATGCGATGCTATGTACCAAATCAGATATAGCATACGCTCTTAGCGTAGTGAGTCGGTATCAGTCGAACCCGGATGAGGATTATTGGACAGCGGTGAAGAATATTCTCAAGTACTTAAGAAAGACTAAGGAGATGTTCTTGGTTTACGGTAATGGAGACCTTAAGGTCGAGTTCTTTACCGATTCAAGCTTCCACAGTGACAAGGATGACAGCAAGTCTGTCTCGGATTTTGTGTTTACTCTCAATGGAGGGGCGGTGTGTTGGAAGAGCTCCAAACAGGACACCATCGCAGACTCGACGATGGAGGCTGAATACATTGCTGCGAACGATGCCGCAAAGAAGCGGTCTGGATGAATAAGTTCATTACTAAACTTCAGGTAATTCCGTCCATTGTTGATCCGATACCTTTGTATTGCGATAACAATGGGGTTATAGCTCTAGCGAAGGAACCATGGTCCCATCAGAAATCCAGACACATCTTGAGCCGGTATCACCTGATCAGGGAGATCGTTGATCGCCGGGAGTTCGAGGTGCGGAGAGTGGACACAAAAGACAACACAGTGGATCCATTCACGAAGGCCCTGTTCTCGCCAAGACCTTCGGCCAAGAGCTATTTGTTTCTGTTTACACCGGTTTAAGTTTCATTTAAAAATATGTGTGAAATTGGGCTCATTCATATACACACACATCAGAGGAAGAACAGGTGTTCAACGACAAAAAGAAAGTATTTAATTGAACATTTTATTCTACAGGAAATAGATCACCATACATGGAATCAAAAGTACAGGGATTCACAAAACCATGGATAAAATTCTCTAACTTCCTCTTTGCCTTCTCTACCATGGCAAAGAGACAATCTTCACAAGGAGTAGCTACCCATCGGTCAGCACCGCACCCATCAGCGAAGGCAGACATGACGACTCGCTGAGCCCGTATCTGGCTTAGCAGCCGAACAGAGCGATCCCTCAGAGCCGCGGTAATCAAAAGTGCCTTATGAAAGCACTCGATCTTGTCATCCGCGGCGTCGAGCATTGCTGGAGTCATCTCCGCCGGATGAGAGGGAATATCATCGATCATGGATAAGAGGACCATCCGGAGCCAAATGGAGCCGATAGGGAGGGGAGTCCTCTACGAGTCAAGAGCTCGTGCAGCACCGTATCGCATTGGTCATCCATAAGAGTATGGTTCACCAAGCGTGCGGCAAAACGAGGAACAATTTCCTCGATAGGCACCTCTCATGGCTGCCGGCGAGCATATGGACGATTACAAGCCATAGCTTTTCTCTGTTAAAATGATTCTCTGAAAATGAGAGAGAAGAGAAGTATTGCTTCAGATTATGAAGGGAGACATTTAAGTCTAGACACAGAAAATGCTGTGCATGATGGAACTATTTCCAAGCTCTGGCAAAAATAAGTTTGACTCAGGAAAAGCGGAGAAAGAAGGTAACAAGACACCTTTAGTAATGAGGCAGCGCCTCACGTGCAAAGCACGAGAGCGCCAACGCCAAGAGTTAAAAACTCTAAGCCAGCGCCAAGAGTTAAAAACTCTGAGGCAGCGCCTCACGTGCCCCGCACGAGGGCGCTGGCACCAGAACTAAAAGTTCTCCGCCGTTGGATCTAAGATTTTAGATCCAACGGAGATGATAAATTATCAAAGCACAGAATTAAATTCTGATTGAGGAAATACTCCTCAGATCTTTCTAAATAAGAAAGATTATACTCTGTAAAACAGAGCACTGCTGGATCAAAGATCCAATGGTGATTAAAAATCACCAAGTTACAGAATAAGCTCTGTAGGGGGAAATATTTTCCCAATCTTTCTAAACAAGAAAGATTATGCTCTGTAAACAGAGCACCGTTGGATCAAAGTCCAATGGTGATTAAAAAATCACCAAATTATAGAATAAACTCTGTATGGAAAATATTTTCCCAATCTTGTTAAAAACAAGAAAAATATCTTCTGTAAAACAGAAGTCCTTGGATCAAAAATCCAACGGTGGATAAAGTCCCCAAATCAATTAAGAAATCTCTCGATGAAAGATTACCTTAACTGAATCAACAAATCAGCCTCCACTATATAAAAGACCTAAGACTTCAAGTCTTATACAGAAGACCCCCCCTAAACTTCAAGTTCAAAAAAAGGGAGCAAGCAAAAAGAGCTTTAAAAAACAGAGAGGAAGGAAGAAGAACGTCTTCAAGGCAAATAGAGATCATAGTATCTCATCTGCATACCCAAGGGTTTAACCCTAAAAAAAGAACATAGTTCTTTCCCTGGATCTGAGATCCATGAGACAAATCTCCCACAAATGAGAATTTAATTCTCGTAGGGATGAATTTGTTCTTGGGGATTAAAGATCCAGGGGAGAATAAAGAATTGAACTCCTCAGAAAAATGCACAAAGAAGGAAGCAGCGTCGAGCGCCCCACGTGCCTCTCACGTGGGCGCTAATAAATTAAAGAGTGCTCTGCACTCGGTGTTTGGCGCCAAGCGCTCCACGTGCCCCTTACGTGGGCGCTGGTAAAATAAAGAGTGCTCTGTACTCAACGGTCGGCGTCCAGCGCCAAGTGCTCTACATGCCCCTCACGTGGGCACTGGTAAAATAAAGAGTGCTCTGCACTCAATGGTTGGCGCCCAGCGGCCCACGTGCCTCTCACGTGGGTGCTAATAAAATAAAGATTGCTCTGCACTCAGTGTTTGGCGCCCAGCGCCAAACGTGCCCCTCACGTGGGCGCCGGTAAAATAAAGAGTGCTCTGCACTCAACGGTTGGCGCCCAGCGCTCCACGTGCCCCTCACGTGGACACTGGTAAAATAAGGAGTGCTCTGCACTCAATGGTTGGCGCCCAACGCCGAGTGCCCCATGTGCTTCTCACGTGGGCGCTGTCTAACATAAAGCGCTCCGTAAATAGAGCCCAGCGCCATAAAGAGTGTTTAACACTCAATAAAAAAAAATAAGGGTGAGCATCAAAGCCCATATCAATGCTCAACATTGTTGAACAAAAGAGACCGAGCCCAAACAAGTGTTTAACACTTTATTCAAAACTGAGTGGACTGAGTCCAAGTTGACCAAAAGTCCCTAATCCAGATTAACCGAGCCTATAGGCTCACAATTTTTCTTAAATTTGATCTTAGTCCTAAACCCAACTACAAATCTCTCAATTGACATTGGTTCAAGGGTACATCTCCTCACACCTCTGATATATGTCATTGTAATTCTTCAACGTCTTCGGAGAGATGGCGGGTCTCGACAATCAACAAAACATCGGACCGAAACGTTCCTAAACTAACAACGGACCGAAACGTCCCTAAACTAATGATGGACCGCAAAGTTCTTAAACTAATTATGGACCGCAACGTCCATAAACTAAAATGATAGAGCCCAAATGCTCTTTCGTTTGATCTAAATGATCCTAAAACCTTGTTAAATAGATATTGGTCTAAAAATTAGACTAACGTATCCTTAACAAACATTTAAGTTTGATCTTAATCTCAAACGAGATTAACGATCCTTAAATCAAACAAACCCAAATCTAAGAAAATACGGATTTGGACTAATCCCCGCCCTACGGGCGACAACAAAAATTAGTCTCCGTATACAATCCACGGGCAACCAAAAATAAAATAAACACGCACGACACGAAGTGAACATCTGGAGTAGGAGAAAGCGGTTATCGCTACGCGGTAATGTAATTAACTGCAGGGCTTACGCCTGCAGGGAAGAGCGTCCCCGCAATAAAAAAAAACCCTCGCAAATGAGGGGGAATCTGACGAAGTCTGCTACAACGGCCGCATCTGTCCAAACCTCCAATACTTGGTGCCATAAATCAACTAGGTATCTTCGGAGAGATAGATAGATAAAACCAAATAGCATCTGCCCCCAAAATTCAGGCCAGACGTCCCAACGTCCCGATCATACTTATGGAAGACCGTAGGATCATTGCTTGACTACCTGCGTTGTGATAGCGATCATACTTGTGGAAGCTGGGTAGTCGATAAGCACATCCTTAAAAGGTCCCTGGTCGTGGGAGTATCAAGATTGAGCATCGATATTCCAGAGTAGACTAGTGTATACATTTATAGACCTCGACGAGGGGCGATAGTTGGTCCTGCAGCCATTGGTCTTTTGTACCTAAGATCGTATACAGGTGCTCACTGGGGGTGAGTACACTGGACGGACTCACCGAGAACTTCTAGATGGTACTATATCTATCGTTAGATAGCAGTTCTCAGATGACATGAGTACATGTTAGTCTTATGACCCGAGATCGTCATTTGTCTCGTGTGAATTCCCACTGTACTTTGATCACTACCTTACCACGGCTTTACTGAGTCGTGCAAACAGGTTTTGGTTGGGTATATTCTCGAGCTACATGGAGGCAGTGAGTGATTATTGGGGATTCACCTCTCTCAGTATAGGGAGTTGATATCGCACTGTGTTCGATTGGTCAGGACCATAAGACCTTAGCCAAGGCAGTTGAGATTTACTGATAGATTGATCAGTAGTTTCCCGGATTGATCCTGAGCCGCATCAGCACGACTTATCGGGTTATTAAGGTCTGACGTTTACCCGATATGCGATACTCTCAGACGAAAAGATCGAACTGTACGGAGATTGTCACAGATAGGCTCAGTAGGGATCCGGATGAGTTTGCCCGTCGACTTCCTTTTCGACAGGTACCCGGATAGTCGTTACGTACAACTAGTGCCGCTGATGTGGTTGTGGTTATGGATTTATCCAGTAGCTCACTACCGGCGTACTGTCGAGTCTTTAGAGTCCTACACAGAGAGTTTCCCTGGTTCAGACGAAATGATGTAGTAGCCGTATTGTATACATGCAGGGTTCCGATCGATTGATTGTACTATGTACCCAGACTTTCGATCGGACAGTTGATAATACTAGCCGGCTCGGGATTGAGCTGGATTATTAAATCAGGTATTGATTTTATAATTTACATATATGTATATTCTAGTATTATGTTCTTTGTGTTATTCTATCTCTTTGTGTATTTGTATTTCGATACGAATACATGTATGTATATACAGTAGAGCGTAATCCGTATTTATACGGAAAATATTCTAGAAGGTGGACACCTCATTTTAGTTATTATCCATTTATTCTTAAATGGAAAATGATATGTAAAGCAATGTGAGTGGAGTATGGTAAGAACCATGCCTCAATAGTATTGACAAATGAATTTTCAATTCATTTATGTCAGCTATTGAAGTATGGTTGGTATATTATATTGGTAAGAATTGTTTTACAAAACCATAGTGAGGATTTTCTCATAGAAGGTATGCAATTTCATTGCAAATTTCAACACTTGAAATTCCCGATAATATTTTACCCCTAACCTCCTATGACCTTGACAAAGGCCAACAAACCATAGAATGCTAGTCAAGTTCAACCCGTACATTTCATGATTGAATTAAACCCACCCCCGCACGACCCTTGACAAAGGTCAACAAGGTCGCACGGCTACCCTAATCCAATCGCATCACATGCTCAAGCAGATAAACACTAATCAGCTACCGCACACTACGCCTTGATAAAGGCCAACAAACGCAGCACGAATACTAAATAGTCCTTATTTGAAATGACGGAGGGCTACGACAGGATTTTAAGAAAACCCTTTGCGTAATGAACTTGATATCGTTGTAGAATCGAGTGATTTTGAAAAGGAGTGTTTTTTAGGTTTTTGCTAGTTTTGCTAAAGAGGTCACTCCCGGTTAAGGGATCTCGGCTCCTTCCTCATCGAATGAGGCCCCTGGATATTTCACAAATACCACTATGCAAAGCATGAACTAAAAAAGCAATCAAAAAACAAAACCGAGTGAGTTGTAGCATCTGCCAGTTTCGCTAAAGAGGCCACTCCCGGTGAAGGGATCTCGGCTCTTTCTTTATCAAATAAGGTGCTGGATATTCTACAAGGAATACCGCTATGCAAAGCAAGAACCAGAGCTACCAGTTTTTAAAACAAGATTCTTCAACAACTTTAGGTTTCTTTCTTTTTCATTAATCTCATTAATGAAGTCTCATCATTTATGCTTCCTAAGCATCACATATAAAGAAACGAAAGTAGAACGTACGCTTATGCTATCCGCATTCGCCACAGTGTCTCGTTATGCACCATTAGGTTACTTAACTAACGGCATATCGGGGCGAGACTAGCGCGGGTGTAAAACATAAGCAACGCTTATTATAATTCATATATATAATAACAATATTCGTCTCATCATATAAAGTGATCACATCACAGAATATTAGCAGCAGAAGAACATATATAAAATATTGGATATACTGGGAATTCCGTATTTTAAATTAAGCCAGTAAAAAACGCGGATTCCACGGTCATGATGAATAGCCAAACCCACATCTCTAGACCCCTACGAGAGCGGCAAGCAACCCTACCAATTCTAGAGTTAGGAGACCCGGTCTCGGCTTCTCGAGATAGTCTCCTACTGGACTCTAGAACCCGGTTACTTGTGCTCTTCGCCTTGGGTCTATCCTAATACGGAAAAGTAAATAATATACATCAATGGTGAGATCATCCTCAACTCGGAAGTGCCCCAATAAAAGAATATTACATACAGGTTTTTACATGAATGAAAATGAAAAACTCTCATCTCACATAAAAAAACTCGGCTATTCAAACACGACGATCCAATATAACATATCACAACAACACATAACATCACATGTCATCAACGTAAGTAAATATGCGTATCCCAATTGTCGTTGACATATAGCAACGAAACCGGCGATACACCACATATTACATTTACGGTCGCAGAAAAGAAAGTGAAAAACTACAACAATTGGAATCCGCAACCATCTTAGACATCATAAACCCAATGTATCACATACTTTGGATTTCATGCCCAACCAAATGAATTCCTTAGACATCGCATGCCTAACAATTATAAACCCCGCATTTTAGTCTCGTTATTGAAAACACTTTTCAATAACCTGTCGAGTAATTCAATAAGATTCCCGACAACCTGATCGAATACTCGTCGGAAACTTTAGTAGACGGCCGCACCCTCGATGCCGTCGACGAAGTGCACTTAGACGGAACACCGCGGTCTCGAGCACCTGAACGGATGCTTTTAGCGACGGGGTTCTCCTACAGTCACTTGGTCAGGGCTATAGGGCGTGGCTATCTAGTAAGGTTACCCGACGAGAATCCGCGTATGCTACGTGATTGCGACAGAGTTTTGATCTACATCAAAATCCCGTGGCAACCGATCAATTGAGAATGAATTGCTAATTTATAAAATTCAAATTATTTTTCACAAAACTAAATATTGTGGATTCCAAGTATTGTATCACAATCATAGATAGTTAGACGATGTTAAACTTTTCGATCGAATCAACAAACACCCAAAATTTCCCAGAGAGCTCAACACTCGAGCACAGTTTAAAAATACACAGAATATGCCACAGCACCTATGAACCAACCGTACAAGGGCCAACTCTTGTCTTACCTATGGCGCCGCGGAACTACCACAAACCCTAGGGTTTGGTGACGATTCCGGCGGTAACAGAATCGAGTTAGGGTTTTGTTCTTCTAGAGGGTCCATAGAAAACACCTGCATGATTTTCTGATGATTTTAAACTTGGAAAAATCCAACTCTTGGAAAATTTCCAGCATGGGAGAAAATGGGTTATTGATATTCGTTCGAACTTTTTAACATCGTTAAGATTACCCGAAACGATATTAGAATTACGACTACGAAACACTCCGAAGAGCCTTTACACAAAGATAACATCACATGCAATCTCAGTAAAAACAAGCAACACCTGAAACACCAAATCCCAGAGACCAGAGCACCAAACAAAAACGAAGCAAAACAAAGCCACCAGAACCGGCCAGGCCGGTCTAAACCTTGCTTCTCGACGGGTCAAAACGAGTGAAAGGGGCTCGTTTTTGTCTAGTGTTCATGTTACATCTCATGCAACATTATGCAGTTGCTTAAAAAAATTTAGACACTCTGAAAATTTCGACAGAAACTAGATTTTATGTTTCGATGTTTTGAAGTTGTTTCGGTTTCGTAATTCAACAATCATCGTCTAATTCTCTAGCTATGCTCTGATAGCACTGCTAGGTTCCGCAGCACCGCCACTGGGTTTTGGGAGGCATCGACCATGCCGTTTTTAAAAAATTGGCGCGCTAAAAAACCCTAACCTAGAATCTTAACTAAAGAATTAGACGAAACTAGCATGTAAACATTTTTACATCTAAGTGAACAAAGAATACAACCTTTGTAGACCGGTCCTTTACTTCAATAGCTCCGTGTAGTAGTCACTTCGCTCCAAGTAGTGAACTTCCGGACTCTAGAAAGGCTCCACAAGATGAAAGGAACAAACTTGCTTGAAGTCTTCGAGACCGAAAATGATCTACGTCGAGGAGACACCAACTCAAGCTACATCTTCAATAATTGTGAAGCAAACAGCCTAAACTAAATGGCTAATCTAGTGTAGGTTGATGAAGTAGGAATTTTGCTCACTTTAGAATAATGTTTCTCACTAATTTTCTTCACCTCCTAAATTGCTAGAGAGCTAGAGGAAGGAGATGAAAAAAAACAACCATAGAGAGAACCAAGTGTAGAATGGGAACCATGGGTGAGTTAATATCATATACTAACTCATGCAGAGACTTAACCATGGCTTAAGGTAATGGTTAGATTAATAAATATCTCTAATAAAACAAAATTAGTGGACTAAGTCAATGGTTCTACAAGCTTCCACTAAGCTCAAACCATGTGACTAATTTCCAACTAATTTTGATTTACTTTAAATAAATAAAACCCTTCATTATGTTAAGCATGGTGTGAGTCTCATACACCCATGTTGCATGTAGCAACTAGCATGACACAATAATATATATCACATATATATTAAGTGCACACAAGTGAGAAAAAGAAATGCTTAAGTGAGCTAATATTAGTTAATGTAAATTAATATATCAAATATAAAATTATACATTAAATTATTAAATCAACACTTGATTTAATAATCCGGCTATATCACATATAACCGACTAATATCATATGTATCAACTTATCGAATCAACACTTGATTCGATAACCCGGCTATATCACATATCGTGAGAATAGAATACGGTATCACATACACGTATTAATCTCAATCCCGCACATATCACATATGTGCTTCTATTTCGTTTCACTTGAGCCAGGAAACCTCTGTGTAGGACTCTAAAGACTCGTTAATACGCCGGCAGTAGGTGATGAGCATGCTCATATTCCTGCGAATCCAATAAATAACACTACCGTACATTCCGGTCTCTTCGTCAGATATGTCGGCCTAAGGGTGGTAAACGTCAGACCCCAATAGCCTGATAAGTCATGCCGATGAGAGGCTCATAAAGGTTCAAGAAACTACTGATAACACTTACCAGTAAATCTCAGCAACCCTGGTCAGGGATTTCCTGTTATGGCCAATCGAGCATAGCGCAACATCAACCCCCAATACCGGGAGAGACGAAATCCCCTCCTATCGCTCATTGCCTCCACCCCCTCCCGATTGACTTGATAGTTAGATCTGTAGTTAGTATAAATATAAATATAAGAGTCGGTGATGCCGCCTCAATAGTATCGCGTACGATACCGTATATCATCTGATATCCTCGAGTCATGAGTGCGGATCAATCATCAATATATAGCTCGTACGGTAAATCGTCGTACGGCATCCCAATAGCTGGGTACGGGTCAATATCACATTATCTCATCAATTATCTGGTATCCTTATCATCATATCACATAATCTGGGGTATTGATTTAAGTCTAGTACAAGTCGATACCATCTATATAAGTATGAATGCGTGTGTGAAACACACGTCCAAAGGCCCGCTAAAAATCACATGTCGTATCCCAAATACGAATCACATCATATCACCGATCTCACGGCACTATGCTCAATATCATCGACTCATATCCAATGTCATCCACTATCATCATCACAGTGTAAATATAATGAATAAGTATGTGTGTGCGTGTGGGTGTAAACCTATCCTAAGGTTCGCGACTAGGAACTACACTAGTTTACTTCTACCCCTAATCTATCTATAGTACACCTAATACAATATTCACGATACACTATAAACTATCTTATATATAATATATACATATATAGTATACCAACTACGGACTGCGGGGGTGCTATACGCCATCCACCCGACTTCCCCCGTAGATATAATCTACTCATCTTGCGTCTTCATTTGTCGACGTCGCCACGCGCTTACTTGTCGTCCCGAAGTCTTCATGGGGTACCTACACATCAACGTATCGTAAATGCGTATTAAAACCAACTCAAAACTAAAACGACACACGAAAACCAAAACGATACGCTAAGGGGCCTATAGGTTAGAACCTATGGGTACACTTTCAAAACCATCAATCAATCCTCGATATCGTCGTATAAACGCCAAGTAGTCGAGGTAAAACACAATACGTAAATTCAGAATTAAAAATACGGAATACGGAAACATGAATCCAAAACAGCAACTAAGGAAATAGACTCCAGATTTTACCCTAGGTCAAATTAGACAAATTTGCACATGCCAGGGGTCTAATCTACTGATAAGGGGGCACCAAAACCAAAACGAGACAATTCCCTACTGGTCTGGCCGCAATTTGCGGCCAGAAAGCATTTATTTGCGGCCGGGAAAGAGAGATAGGGGCTAGGGTTCTGGTGGTGGCTTCCTGGGTGCCTGCACATATCACTGTCTAACCAAAATAATTTTCAGAGTCTCGGGTTGATAGCAGTTCCCATATAACCTTCACAGATTCACAGTTTTTCCGATATCGATTTCTAAATCTGTATTCCGGGTTTCAAGTCTCAGGTATTGGTCTCAAATCTAGCACTAATGTGTTTGTATGGCCTCTACTGAGCTCAATTTCACATCACAACCCAAAATTCCCTCAAACCCTAACTAGGTTTTCCTAAATCCACAAAATCTCACAATATCGATTCTAATCTAGCATGGGGGTATAATTAATGCAAAAACTAAGCTAATGGTCCAGAAAAATACCTCATTTGGCAACTCAAGAATTTTCTTGAGTTGCCCCTAGTGGCCAAAATCCTTGCTTTCTTGGTCCAATGTGTTGGTCTTGATCTTGTGCGCACTTTTTGTGAAATGAAGATAGGGTTTTGATGTTGTTTTTGAGATGTTTTGAAGAGGTGAAGTGGGGAGGGATGTGAGGAGGAGCAGCAGCAAGGGCTGAAGAGGGAGAGAGATAAGTGAAGAAAGAAGAGGAATGGCTAAGTCTAAGTCAACACATCTCACCCTCTCATTCTCTCACTTGCCCATACCCAATATTATAATCCTTTTCCTTTTCTTTTCTTTTCTTTTTCTCCTCAAAATCCTTCTCACATAAATAGTAACCCCAAAACAAACCATGGTGAAAATGTAACACAAGTGTAAGAAAAACGATATGTGCATATTTTGCACAAAAAAACAAAAAAAACCGATTAGCGATTTTTAATCGCGATTACCACTAAATTAGCATATAATTAATCATAAAAACTTTTAAATGGCATAATTCCATAAAATACCCTATTTTATAATTTTCCATAATTTTTCCATAATTTTTCCCATTTATCTGTATTTAATTATACCGAAATGTTAAAATATTCAATAAAATAATATTAAATTATAAAAATTCCCAAAAATAATATTTTATTTTTTTGAAATGTTACAAAATCCTCCCCGAACATTTCCTGAACACTTGCTGAATCTTTCCCGAATACCTGCCGATTTTTTCCGAATAGTTTTCTGAATCCGAATTTTTGACCTCGCCGAATTATACCTGAATCACGAATTTGTGACTATACTCGCAAGTGTAATTTTTCTATAGGAATCGTGGGGATTCCTAAGTGAGTTACTCCTTTGCGAGCTGTAAAGATCTCACGCGGGTATTTTCTCCTCATAAGGTCGAGGGATCCCCGTAAGTGCACACCTTTTTTTTCCGAGATTGCGCCATTTCGGGTTTTCACAAACTCGCCGGCAATCCTGCTGTTTTTATTCACGGCATCCTTTCGGGTTTTCATCCGTACCCATTTTGCTTGTGGACATACCGTCTCTCTCTTTTTTTTTTTTAACGAGATTGCGCCCTTTCGGGTTTTCATAATCTCGCCGGCAGTCCTGCTGTTTTTACTCACGGCGTCCTTTCGGGTTTTCATCCGTGCCCATTTCGTTCGTGGACATACCTTTTTTGCGAACGATGGAACTCTCGAAAGTATCTTTGCCGCAGGTGACCCATTTGTTTGCCGGTGGGACTTAGGATGGCTTCATCGCTGGAGTAGCTGTGTAGCCGGTAGGACTTGAGTTGCAACCTTCGCCGTTGGGATTTCGATTGTAATATATATCTCAAAAAAGCATATCGACGTATTTGAGGCAACGCGCTAGTTTAGGAACTTCTCGGTTCATTATCGCTGTGTTTGGGGCGGGTATTAGTTTAAAGGCGTTTTGGTTCATTATTCCCATGTTTGGGATGAATATTAGTTTAAGGATGTTTCGGTCCATTATTCTCATGTTTAGAATGAATATTAGTTTAAGGACATTTCGGTCCAATATCATCGTGTTTGGAGCGATGCACTAGTTTATGGACATTTCGGTCCAATATCGTCGTGTTTGGGACGACGCATTTAACATTTGGTCGGAGAGTTGCATAACTTATTCCTTCCGACGCTTGCTTGCAAAGACGCTGATGTATGTCTTTTGTATGCATGGACACTTCACACCTTAGGCTATCTTCACCCTTTTGGACTGTTTATTTTACCATCGTAGCAATCGGGTTGTTTTGCGGGAAATACCGGGCATTTTACATGGCACCTGCCCTCTGCTCATCAATGTCGCTTTATGACATTGATGGAGCATCTTCTTCATATATGAAAGAATGAGATATCACATCATTCCTTCTGCCAAGTTTTCTTCTTCCTAGAAAAAATGAACTTGACTTGGGGGTTTTTCTCCTCATCATCTGATTCAGAGTGGAACATAAATTCCAAATCCCTTCCATGGTTTTTTAGTTCAAGCGGGATATTCCATTTGATTGTACGACCCGTTTGTAGGTCCCTTAATATCCTTTCTGTTTTGAAGAAAGGACTATCTGGCGTAGAGATCATTCCGCTAGAGAGCAATATTCCCACTGCATAAATTCCAGGGGAGCGAGTATTCGCTCCCAATCTTTCGAAAGGTAGAACCCGTGATGTCGCTATTTTGGCGAGGGGTTGTTTCGGAATCGCCCATTCTTTGTTGAGCGTTGGCGACAAACGCCATTTTGCTTTTGCTTTTTCGTACATCTTCATCGGAAGAGGAAGGGCCTTGACTCATCTGATCCAATTGAGTCATTTTATCTATAAGCTCTTGGAAGATCGTTGGCTTGAAGAGGGCCATAAATGGAAACACCTTTAAATTTAAGTCAAGGGTGGCTATGAACATTCCCACGGCTGGAGCTTCGTCAATGCGTTGCTCGCATTTTGACCAAAGATATTGCCATCGGATAGCATATTGAACACATGTCTCATTCGGTCTAACCTTTTCATTGACCAATGTCGTTACGGTAGTGCGTTTATTCACTCTAGCGAATGTTTGACAGAAGAGCATCTCCATCTCGTTGAAAGTATTCACGGAGTCATTTGGGAGTTCCGCATACCATTCGAAGGCGATGCCCGTCAGACTACTGACGAACTATCGGAGAAGCAGTATATCGTTTCCTCCAGTGTTGTCACACATGGATTTAAAACGCGCTATATGCTGGCAAGGATTCCTGGTTCCTTTGTACATGTGGAACGCCGGAAGTATGTATTCTGGCGGGTACTGTATTTGATCGTAGCATGCCGGATACGGTAGACCAATCTTGATTGATTTATCTGCAGTTTGACTGGCGTAGTAAGATTTGATTTGCTGAGCAATATATTCGACCAGTTTTGCTTTTGGGATCATTTCCTCCTTAGCCGTTATGAGGCTTGCGGAAGATATGAAGTGTCACCTTCATCTTTAAGAATGACGGCCAGCGATTCATCTGCCAGTGGTTCTGAATGGATCATCATTCCAGCCATATTCTGGATCAAGAGGGCCATCTGGTTTATTTTAGCGGACATCGATGCCGCTTCTTCATCTCTTTTTTTGAGAGCGCGCTTCAGAAAATCAATATCCGACTCATGCCCTGTCTTTTCTTCAGGTGCGTCTTCAGAGTTTGCCTTAGGCGGTGGACTAGCAAGTGTCACCGCTTGAGTAAGCATCTCCCGCAACTTTTCATGGTTCTGTGTTCATATCATAATTTTGCATTATTATATTCCCCATTCTTAGTCATTTTACAAATAAACAGGTGCCTTTGACCCATGTCTGCTACACAGTCGCAGGTTACAGGTTCTCGGAACAAAACAGTGAAAATGATGAAAATACAATATAAAAGTGAGACCACGACTAACAAATGGAAGAATCTTGATCAAGCCTACAGTTTGGAGAATAAACGAAGATCAATGAACAAGTTCACAAAGTACAAAGGCAGCGCAAGGTTCAAGACTTCGACACGAAGCAAAGGGTAAAAGTCCACGACTTTATTCACTGTGGAAATCTGGAAGAAATCTAGAAGACAATCTGAGAAACCAAGTGAAGAAACAAGTAGGAAAATAAAACAGGAAGATTACCAAAGAAGCAGAGCCGACAAGCCCCCTATATGGCCGCGTATCCGCGGCCAAACATGGGTTTTGGCCGCGGTTCCGCGGCCGTGCGTCGAGCGTGATGCCACGTGTCGTGCGTGTCGGTGCGTCGGTGCATTACTCAGGCTTTTCTTAAGGGTATACTTGTAATTGCAGATATGAGTCGATTGTAACCCTACGGTTTCTATGTTCTATAAATAGAAACCCTAAAACCTTTTTAGGTTATGCCTCTTCTTGTGCCTCATTGTATCTATCTAAATTCAGAATTTCAATTCTTGTAAAGTATGAAGAGTGCATCAAATTAGAGTAAGTTTTCTATTCTTGCCCTAGTTAATTTTATTATCTGCCCTAGTATAATTTTCCTTTCTGCCCTAGTTTAGATTTTATTCTCTGCCCTATTTAATTAGTTTAGAACATGTCAATCAATTCCCTAATGAGTGAGTGGTCTCCTCACTTGTTAGGGTTAGATTTGGGGAAGGCTTGAGAGATGAAAATCTCTCACCCCTTTCTTGCCCATCATACGTTTTTATATGACTCCATGCATACATGCACACACCGCTCCCTACGGCACCCTATCCCACGAGGTAGCGGTGATACCATAGTATAAACGACCGGTTGCGTATGTTTTCCATGGAGGTTAGGGTAAGAATTAAGAAAGGAAGGATAAGAACCTAGAGGAAGAAACATCGTTTCTTCCCGATGGTACTAATCCACTTTATTAATTATTACCATAACACCTCATAGATCTTAATTAGGGCATAGAAAGCGGTGAGGAATATTGACTTTCCAAACTTAATCTAAACTTAAACCTAGCAAGATTTTAATTCTAGTCTAGATCAACCTTAGGTTTTAGATTTAATCAATCCGACAACAATCAGAATTAACTCGTTAGAACAAATCGAGAATACACAAAATCCCTGTGGACCGACCCGTACTCACCGGCTAGCTACCAAGCGACGCCGTTTTTGATTGCGGTAAAACAAATTCTTTGACAAATCATGCTGCTAAGCTTTTGTCAGAGACCGAGTATGCGGCCTGTGACTAGTAGAAGTACGACCTTCCTCTCTGGAGTTCACTATATGGACTGTATGAACTACCATGCCCTCAGGCTTAGGGCATTTAAGGTCTTGGCCTTTAGAATTTTCCTCAGGCACTTGAGCATTATCCGGCCTCTTTTTTTTTGTGAGAAGCTGTTTTGGGAGGAGCCATCGTAGCAGGACCTGCCTTGGGATGAGTCCCCTTGTATTTGAAAGGGGATTCATCAAAATTTGGCTGATATTTAGGGGAAGAGAAGCGGTTGACGACTGAGTCCTTCACCTGCTTCCACACCTTATATATAGATGAAAAGAGATTTCTCAGAGAGCGAACTAGCTTCTGTTCTCCTTGGATCTCAATAGGCTGCGGAGACCTTTTGAGTGCTCGGTGGGGGAATTTTGTCCGACCCTTCGCAGCAGTTCTAAGCTGTTCCCGGTTGGAACAACAACATTCACCTTTGGAGTTGAAACGGGTGGAGTCAACACAAACGGAGAACTGCCCCAGCTTGTTTTGTATGACGTCGATATCGATGTCGACCATTTCTTACGGCCGGAATTTGATTAGCCTCCGGATTTTGCTGAGCATGCCCCATGTTTTCTTTGAGAGCTTGAATATTCTGCCTCCTGTGTTGACCTTGGTCCTCAGCTGGTGCCAGTCGTATGAAGACTGATGCTGTCGGCAGAACTGGAGCTTAAGGAGTCAGCCTGTGGAAAACAGACTTCTTCTGGGCTCCCTTCTTCGGCGTTGAGGCGCCGAGGGTAAGAGGTGGAAGCATAGACCCAAAGAAAAGCCTAAAACTTTCTTGAAAAGACGGATTACAGAGATTTGAGGATGCAAATGGCCCATACTTGACTCCACCAGATGTGACAGAGCCTGAGTTGCGGTGAGTGGATGCAAACACCATTCTACAAAGAGACAAAATGCCAGTTTCATTATCTCCTCATCCAGGGGAAACTACAAACATATATACCGCGATTATTTGATCGCGGAAAAACACGACACACGAAGTGTGGAGTGGAAAGAGGAAGAGGTCCCATCGGACGTGCCGGAATCTGTTTACCGCCGAAAACCGGACTGAGACGTTGGGACGTCAAGCCTGAATTTGGAGGCAGATACTATTTAGACATATCCACCACCTCTCCGAAGATACCAGGTTGATTTATGGCACCGTATATCATAGGTTTGGATAGATGCGGCTGTTGTAACAAACTTTATCAGATCCCTCTCATTTGTGAGGGGTTTTTGATTGTGGGGATGCTCTTCCCTGCAGGTGCAAGCCCCTGCAGTTAATTACGATAACCACTTTCTCTTACTCCAGTAGTTCATTCGTGCCGTGTGTTATTTTGTTTATAGTTGTCCGTTGATTGTATATGAAGACTAATTTATGTCGTCGCCCGTAGGGCGGATTAGTCCAAATCCGTATATTTTAGATTTGGGTTTGGGTCAAGGATTTGCTTGACGGGTTCTACGTTGGTAGCTTGGTTTGCCAACGGGAATGAACTTAGGGCACGGATCTCATATAAATGAGGTCTATCAGTTCATGAGATATTTGGGTTTGATCTAAGGATCGTTAGTCATATTTAAGACTAAGATTAACTTAGAAACAAATGAGCATATGGGCCCAATTATATTAGTTTAAGGACATCACGGTTCATTATCGTCGTGTTTAGGGCGAATATTGGTTTAAGGACATTTCGGTCCAACGTTCCCTCTTTGGGACGAATATTAATTTAAGGACATTTCAGTCCAACATTCCCTGTTTGGAACGAATATTAGTTTAAGAACATTTCGGTCTAACGTTCCCATTTTGGAGACAAAGGAAGAGAGTTGTTGGTTATTGGGACCCGCTACCTCTCTGAAGACGTTGAGAAATTACGATATATATCAGAGGTGTGAAGAGATGTACCCTTGAACCAAATCCCGTATTTGAGGGAAAGAATCATGGTGGATCATTCAAGAATCATTAATCTTGTTTGAGACTAATATTAACTTAGAAGGTGTGGAATGAAGATCGTTAGTCATGTATGGGACTAAGATCAGTTTGGATATCAGTTTGGATATCACGAACATACGCTTAGCCGATTTCGGCTAAGATTGGGTTTCTGTAATACCCAGCAGTGCTAAGCACTTAGTTGCATATAACGCTCACGTGTATATCACGTAAAACGTTATAATAGTGTTACGCACTAATTTTTCTCTGGCGCTCACGTGTGTTTCATATGAGACGCTGAGCGTCTGGCACTCACATATATTTCACGTGAGGCGTTCAGCTTTGGTTTCTTTTGAGCGCCCGCGTGTGTTTCACGTGAGGCGCTGAGCTTTTGGCCTCGGGTGCTTTTCACGTGAGACGCTGAGAGTTTTGGAGATTTAATTTCTGTTGATGTTTTTAAAGAGGTTAAACCTCTGTGAATGGTATTTTGACCATTAACGATCACCAAGTTCCTGTTCTTTTATCCATGTTCTCTCTTGAATTTTTGATTCTCAAGAACAAGATCTTCCCGATGAGAATTAAATTCTTAACTTATGGGAGATTTGTCTTGTGGATCTCAGATTCAGAGAAAGAACTAAGTTCTTTGAGAATGGTTAAACTCTTAGATATGTTAGGTAAAGAAAATGTTTTGATCTCGATATTTTTTTACCTAAGGTTTTGAGGATGGAAACGATCTTCTTTATTGAGAATTAAATTCTCTGTTGTTTTGTGGAAGCTTGCGAAAACCTTATGTATATTTTTTATAGAAGTTTTTGGGGTGGTCTCCTTCTTTTTAGATTTAATCTCCTTGCTCCTATTTATAGGAGAAGAGAAAAATCAATTTGCTGGAAAAAATCTCTCATTGAAAGATCATGATTGATTTCATAATCAATCGAAATGATCTTAAAGATCAACGTGTGAATTTTATTCACCGTTGAATTTTATTCACCGTTGAATTTTATTCACTGTTGAATTTTAAACCAAGAGCTCTTTGTTTTACAGAGAAAATCATTCTTGATTATTTAACAAGATTAGAAAAATATTTTCCTGAGTTAGAATTTAATTCTATCAGATGATCAGATGATGATTTTATAATCACCATTGGATATTTGATTTAAGAGTCCTCTGTTTAACAGAGAAGGTCTTTCTTATTTTAGATCAGGGAAATATTTCCCACATAAAATTTAATTCTATATGAATATCTTATTTGTTTAATAAGATCAGGAAGATATTTTCCTAACATAGAATTTTATTCTATCATATGAATATCTTGTTAATTTAACAAGATTAGAAAGATATTTTCCTAACATAGAATTTTATTCTATCACATAGAATTTAATTCTATTTTAATTGGTGATTTTTTTAAATCCAAGATTCTCTGTTAGAGATTACAAAGACCAGGAAAAATATTTCTCACATCGAATTTAATTCTATCACATTGAATTTAATTCTATCAAATGAGAGCATTTGAAATTGGGACACTCACGTGAGTGCTGCCATATACATATATGACAGTGGCGCTCACGTGCTTTGCATGTGGGCGCTTCCAAAAAATGCGACAATGGAACTCATGTGTTTAACACGTGCATGCTCACGTAGGGAATCATAGGATTTAATCCTATTTGAAGTCAGTACTCATATGCTTTGCTGATAAATGCCCATATGTTTAACACGTGGGCGCTGCTATAGGATTTAATCCTAACTGCAGCAGGTACTCGCGTGCTTCGCACGTGAATGCTCACGTGCTTTGCACATGGGGTGCTGCCCTCTATTTTTATAAAAAGAACAGCAAGTTTTGGCCAAAAAATTTGGCGGGAAGATATCTTTATCTTGAGAAATTTGTAAAGGAGAGCATAAAAACAAAGAAATTCACCTCATCATGTGATTTATCCTGCCAACCAACTTCCTATGTAAAGATCCCTACTTCCTTGAGTCTCTTTCTTCGTTAGGATTGGATACTGCAAAGTAGCACGAGATTGGTATGATATATACTCGAAGCTAAATCCTGCAACCGATATAGGATGAGTTAGGTCGAACGACAACAAGAACGAAATCTCTTTAGGATTCATTTCAAAGATATCCGACTATATGTTTTACGATGGTTGTCGGCTATCTAACACAACCCTCCTCCTTGATCTTGTCTTGGGACAGACAATGAAAGAATAAGACATTTAAGCACAACACCGGCGGAGTTGAGAATAAATCTCGGTATATTGGTATGTCGTCATCAAATACTCTTGCTGCAAGTACAAGAAATGGCAAGAGATTCGAGCAAAATGACAAAGAAGAGGTGATGGCACTGGAACACCAAAAGGTCATAGAACAAGCACTACAAAATCATGAAAATGTGACCTTTTTTAAGAACTTCCTGATGGGAGTCGAGGGGGACATAAGGTCTAACCTCCACATTAAAAAATTTAAGATATGATATACTCCTTCAAAAATTCACACATGTTGAAGTACTACTCCTTGTTACCTGAGCAGTAAGAACTTACTTTCTATGAAAACATGCACTAGGTTTTGTAAGTCGATGTACAACACCCCAATACTTGTGGGGAGGCGGAAATTTTAAAAACGAACTTGTTTAAAGTATAAATATCGACTAACCGCTTGAATCGAAGCTAAACGATAACAAACAACAAACATAGAAGTTCTATACTACTATGTTTAGGGATTATACCTAACGAATCGTGTCCTTCGTCTTTGCGAACTCCACCTCCTCCTCGGCCTTCTCGAAGTAGTAGACAATCCACCCGAGAGCTTTACTCCAAGCTTAGCCTCTAAACTTGAGGCAACTAAATTTCTTTAAGTGCTAATCAAAGAAGCTAGGTGAAATAGAGTGAGGGTTATGGTTTAATAAGTCTAACTAATCCTTGTACTCAACACATGAGAGGGGAGGATTATGGTTTGAAGAGGGAGAGCTTGAGGAGAGAGAAGGTGAACATAACAATGAAGTGAGAATAATGAGTTATGATAATATATATCAAACATTTCTTTTAATCAAGAAAAGAAAATAAATCAATTTAACAACCATGCTTGATAATATCTAGTGATGATTCATCTCCATGAGTCATTAAGCATTTATGATGCATTAATGACATGGATGAATCATCCATATGACTCACTAATCACATTCATTGTATATGCCACCTAAACCTCCTTAGTCACCACCTTCTAGAAGCTTCTCGCGCAATTACGAGAACGCCCCTCCTTTCCGCAAAATTACGGAAAAACTTTAGACTGTATAAATCCAATAACCGGATACCAGTAACTGGCTTAAACCAAAGCCGACTGGTAAAAACTGTCCGAACGACGTACACACGTACGCGTCCGAACCCTTTGTCGTAAAACCATACGATATCTATATCGTTTCGCCTGGAGTAGGGAAACTCTCTGTGTGGAACTCTAGAGACTCGACTACTACGCTGGCAGTGGGTTTAACCACAGACCGCAAGCGGCACTAGCTGTACGTAACGGTCCCCAGGTAGATGTCGATAAGAAGGCCGATGAGGAAACCCATCCGAACTCCTACTGAGTCTGATGTGACAATCTCCATACAGTCCGGTCCGTTCGTCTAAGACTATCGCATATCGGGCCTAGGGGGCGGCAAGCGTCAGTCCCCTAATAGCGGTATAAGTCGTGTCGGAGGGAAGCCCATTACTCCCTGAGAAACTACTGGAACCTACCAGCAAATCTCGCTTGCCCTGGCCAGGGACTTTGAGTAATGGCTCTCTGACACAGCGCGATATCAACTCCCAATACCGAGAGAGATGAATCCTGTCTAACCGCCACTGCCTCCAAGTGCTCGGGACTGCACCCAACTGCTACCTGTTTGCACGACTCCTTTGAGCCGTGGTAGGGTAGCAATCTAAGAACAGTGGGACACACTCGAGGCGAAGTAGCAGTATCAAGTCTGCGGACTATGCTGTACTCATGTCACCTGGGAACTGTTCACTGACGACTGGTATAAAACCAACCAACAGTTCCCTGTGAGTCCTATCCGGTGTACCCGTAACCTAACGAGCACCTGTATACTATCTCCAGTACGACGTACTGACGGCTGTGGGACAGACCATCTCCCCAACTGGGATGAGAAGCGTACACACTAGTCTACTCCGGAGTATCGATGCTCTGTTTCGATAATCCAACGACTAGGGACCTGAATAAGGATGTGCTTGTAGACTACCCAGCCCCCACTAGTGTGACTGCCATCACAACGCTGGTAGTCAAGCAAGATCCTAAGAGCTCTATCAATACGTATACTCACATATTAAGATAGAAAAACCAAGTAGCATACTACCATGTTTAGCAAGACTGTTATATACATGTGAATATCCCAAGCTTCCATTAAGTAATATACAAACTAGTATGATACAATAATGGCCCCTAGGGCATATACACTAACAGGTTTGTCTCTCTTCTTTGAACAACTATACTGGCATCTCTGAATCTCCTACAGTGAATATATATTAAACCTACTCAACAGCCCCCCTCCAATAATTAGAAGTATTTCCTACTTAAATCCTTGAGTTTAGAATAAAGGAACGCTGATGTTGTACTATTGTCTATTATAGTTTTGAATTAACGTTGCAAATAAAGAATGCACGTTAAGGCTTCTTATTGCATTAAGTGTGTGTGTGTGTAGCTTAGGCAAATATTTTTTTAGTTACAAATCCAACAATCATGTGTATTCTCTCATCAAATGGGAAAGGCTATACAGAAAAAGGTATCCATCAATTATTTGCAAGCGCCTATCAACTAGTTTCAACAGTGTCTTATAACTGCAAGATCCATGACCCAAAAAAGTCATAAACTCCTAAACTATAATTCTAGAAAATTCTAGAAGAACATCTCCATTATATATTAGGTGATAAGATAATAATATGGATATTACATCAAACTATGTGACAGAGATAGAGCCCAAGAACCACAAAAAAAAAAGACGTTTCCCACAAATTCATGGAAATTAATGCTACAACCAGGCTAACAAACTTACTGCTTCTGCTGTGTCCAATATATTGATCCCATTTTCGAATGCATAACTAAGTATATCATGTGCTTCTTTCTGTGTTTTTTCTCCCCAAATGTCATCTGCGGAAAAAAAAAAACAAAGCAACCTAGTTAACAAAATAATAAAAGCAACAGCCCCATAAAAACTACCTCTCCTGAGAAATAGCAAGAAACCCAAATGAGAAACACATGTAAAGAATTTAGAATTAAATAAAAATTACCCACAATCTAAAACTTTAAGACAAGAATCCAGTTGAGAAAATGTGATATTTCTTATAATTCCGTCCGTGAGTTCCCTGTATAGAGTCCAGTGGCCCACACCCTAAATCTTCGAGATAACATGAACACGGATGAGAAATGTGTGGTTTCATACAGGTCCAAGCACGATTTCAATTATATTGCACTCAGTCTTTGAGCTTTCGACAATAAACCAGAAATTATTTCTTTGAAACCCCATAAGAAGTAAGATCAAATAATAAAAAAATACCTATCTTTAAAATCGCAGGAAACCAAAAGGAGCAAACACTCCCGTTTATTACGGCCTCCTGTCGAGATAATTAAAAACCAATTAAGATCTAATAAAGAACAACTCATGACCTGAAACATTGATGAGGTAACAAGAACCTAGATGAGAAAAGTGAGATTTTGTAATTTCTAATTAACATGGTGTCCTCTAAAATTATCGAAGCAACCAAATAAATACAAATAACAGGCATAATCCCCTTTATTACCTCATCATACCGTCTCTAGTGAGAAATCCAACGACAACAAAGATTAATCCAGACTGCCCGCCACAACGTAATATACGAGAAATTGAGACTTCATAAGTATCAAAGTGTGACTTCACTTATCCTGAGACTCAGAATTACCATGCTTTCTTACTATAACAGACCATTTCTTTCAAACCCGGTATATACTACTTCCACTAAGAAATCACAAGAACCCAAAATGACGAACACGCACATCCCAAAATGACGAACACACACATCGTACACGCAATCTCTAATCCAGATAAGTACACCCCAATTATTAGGACTCGATTCAAGAAAACTCACAGCCTAAAGTTATGAGGTTACAAGAGCCATAAATGAGAGAAACATGTGTTTGCTACAATTTTCAATACAGAACAACCTACAGCCTAAAATGTTGAGATAACAAGAACCCAGATCAGAGAAGCGGCTCTTCTTACAGTTCCAAGTGTGGGTTCCAAGTGTGATTTTGCTGATATTGAGCTCAGAATCGCCGAGCTTTGTATCTCATACCACATGAATGTTACTTCTACGGAGAAATCACAAGAATTCTAAAATGAGAAACACATGCATCACACATTGCAATTTCCAATCTAGAGAAGTAAACCACGTTGATTGATGTTCAATACAAGACTTCTCACAACCTAAAGCTTTGAGACAACAAAAAACATAGATGAGAGAAACACTTCTCTACAGTTTTCAACACAAACCAACCCACAACTTCTAACACTGAGAAAAAAAACCCTAGATTAGATGGTGAGGCCTCTTACAAATCCAAGTATGATTTCGCTAAAACTGAGCTCAGAATCCCCAGTTACTAAACAGACTATTTCTTTCAATCCCCGTAAATACTAATTATGACTGATAAATCACAAGATTCCAAGTGAGAAAACACATATTGTGCATTGCGATCTTTAACCAGATAACTAACTTCAGGATAGCATGAAACATACATGATAGAAACACACATTTGCTAGCATCAATATAACAAGAACCTAGATGAGAAAAAAGAAAGGTTCCTTTCCCCATTTTGGGGTTCCTTCGCCCATTTTGGATGATTTCAGATCATAAATGTTGTGAAAAATAAAAATAAAAATTAAGGGTCAATTGCTCAAAATTCACTGTAGTTCACCTCATATAGCACTTATACCCCCTCAAGGAATTCATTAAACACACTCAAAATATGTACTACATGGCATAAATAACTTTCTGGAATATTAAAGAATTGTTTGCGTTGTTTAGAATAAAATTTGATTGTTATTGAGGGTTTTGGTAGAGCGGCGGAGGGGTGCGGGGCGTCGCTGCACTGATAGATCACTTGAGGGGGTACAAGGGATAAACAAGGTGTTCCTATTGTGCAATAACCCAACATAAAAATGCATACCACACCTTTCAAGAACTCCTGGTGATGAAGAAAGGTTCCTTGGTTGTGGACTGCTAAGATACAATCTTCTGTCAACACGACATTCCCAGCTTTTCCGTAAGTTAGCTCACCCTAGATTTAACATTATTTTTTTTATAAGAAATTAAAGCATAAGTAAATGTGTCAATATGGAGTAATATGACAATGCGATAAGATAACATAATTTTTTAGCATGAGTAAGATGTGTGAACATTTCAATACCTAACAAATTCAAACTTCAAACTAGTTCAAAGATGCTACATATTATATCATCATATAAATAAACACAGATGCCAGATAGTGATCGGAGATTGTAGTAAATAATCATTGACAGAGTATAAGCAAACTCAATGATAGTATACGCAATGATTGAAGCTTCCACAGGAAGAGCTACTAGACACTAAAAATGAATGGTTGCATCCATAAATATAATGAATTATAAATATTTATCCGCCTTTTAAGTTCCAAGGAGGCTGGAATAAAAGATTTCAGTGTACCTTAAGCAAATACACTTGATGAAGGTAAACTTAAAAATAGCGCACTGTAAGAATCTGCAAACACTACCTGTATCATGGACTCTTCGCAAATAATGTATTGCACTCCATGCAAAGAGGCAATAAAACAATTTAACTAAATATAAATAATTTAAGTCTATGGGAAAAAAGTAAATAGAAATAATTTAAGTCTGATGATTGCTATTGAGACTGACCCAAGAGATTTAGATTGAAATCTCTCACATTTCTAATACCCATCCAAATACTTGTAAGTTTCTGGATCATCCTTCATTTTCAGTAAGGTATTCATCCATATAGGAGCAATCTTTTCCAGCTGGGACTAATATCTAATGTAACATATAAGCCAAGCACTAAAACAGTAAAGGTAATTTAACTCACACATACTAAGAGGTTCGAATTCAATAGAGCAATAAAAGTAATTTAACTCGTACATAATCATAGGCATGCATATATATAAGACTGAATTTCGATGAACTGCCTTTGATTATCACTGTCTTTCATTAATCTTCCTTAAAAAAATTCGATGCAATTCCCTTGAAGTGCCACATTTAATGTATTTCGGTGATAAAAAACTCCCCTAAAAGATAATACCAAAGATTAAGGGACTGTAATTTAAAAAAAAGACTTTAGTTTGGGGGATGCATTAGTTAAGAGTATTTTAGTGTTTCTTTTGTGTGTGTAAGAAAAAATAAACTATCGAATATAAAATTATCATTATTATCCACATTCATATATAATAATTAACATGCAAATTATATTAAACCAGTAAAGATTGGACAACTAAAATCTCACATTGATACTTATGTTACATAAGGTAATTCACTGAAGTGAAAAAATCAAAGACATATGTTCATGTAAGAAAAAGTTGATGTCCATAAAAAGGGAAAATAATGCTATTAAAACAACTAACAAACTGATCACAACAATGAGCTGAAAACTAGTTAAACCAAAATCAAGTTTATCATAGATGCATATATGAAGTAAGAAAGATCAATTAAATTCATACATGAATCAAGCTCTAGGTTTCAATATATAATATGATGCTAACATGGTTTTTTACTAGAGACCTATACAACACGCATATCGTGTGTCCGACGCATGTCCAATACTTGTCGGACAAATGATATATAGTCTCTTCAGTATTACGACTGAAGCTATAAACAACAAAATCAGAAATCTCTCGATTCAGTAGATCATAACTTTACTCATTGATCTTCACTATATTATGGGAAGAAACTCGTGCATCATGACAACAATGCAAACAAAACGGACCAAAATATTACAACCAACCCAAAATGGACCGAAATTTCAAAATTTCAATCTGGTGACAGGCAACACCAGAAACGACTCAAACAAAACTCATACATCTATATAAAAGAATGTATATATTGGAAAATTGAATGGCCTGAGCTGAATCATGCAATTAACAAAGGCCGAATAACGATGAATGCGAGAATCCCAACCTTTGGTTCTATTGGTTACCATATTTAACTCTCCGTTATCGATGAATTGAAAACATGCAGATCAAGCAACCTGCTATAATGCCCTTGCTCAATCTCCTCTCCGTCCACTCGGTGAAGCAGCAACAACTCAATGATGCAATCCTCCCAATCAACTTCTTTGATCCCAACTTCCCTTTTCCTCCCCTTTCTACTTTTCCTTGATTTCAAAACCGTCTCATGCTCCTCCTGATCAGCCAATGTCGAAAGATTCATAGTTTGATGAATCCTTTGCTTCGCAGCTTCAATCTTCACTTTCCTCTTTTCTCGAGACTCGACGCCGCTGACGAAAGATGGAGGCAGAGCCTCAAAGCCGACATCTTTTTCCAAAACTTGCTCATGCAACAATTTCTTGCCCAAGTCCCATCTCCCCTCCCAAGAACCCAACAAATCTTCATTCTCCAATTCTCTCCTCATTCTCTTCTTCGTCCCTTGCTCGTTATTGATGCGAACGTTGGCGATTTGATCCACCGCATTCTTATAAGCAGTCAAGAGCCGCTCCCCGGAGATCTTCACGCTATTCAATTCATCGCTGCTCACTCTCTCTTCCGAACCGATTCGAAAATACTCAAAACCCTCATCGTCGTCGTCGACATTCGAACACAGAGTCAAATACTCATCCAAATTGAACGGCTCGATCTCCTCCAAACCCAAACCCTCCTCCAACGCCTTCTTCCTCGCAAACCTCGCCTTGGACTCCATGACCCTGACCAAAACTGGTATATGATGCACCACATTCTTGAAGTTGACGTCTTTCCCCCAAGGCAGCAGAGCCCTAGCGACCCTCGCCAGGGTCTCCTTGAGCTCTCGCAGACGAAGCCTGCTTGTGTTCACCCCCGCGTAAACCTCCTTGGCGATCTCGTCCACCTCGATCCCGACCCCGTTCACCTCCGCCACAAGCGCTGCCACTGCGGCCACAGCCGGCAGCGGACGCCTCCCCGTCATCAGGAACCACTTCATCATGCACTGGATCAGGAACCGCCCCATGGCGCCCAACTCGTCCGCCTTCTCCGGCTCGAGCTCCCTGAACTTGGAGCAGGTCCTGATGGCCCGATCCAGGGCGCCGACGGCGTCGAACGAGGGCAGCTGGCCCGAGTCGACGAACGCCAGGACCCTCGTCACCATCCGCGCGATCTGGCGGTGGTCGCATCCGACGGCGGAGGCGGCCTCATGGAGGGAGAGGGGGATGAGGTGGCGGCGGGCGACGACGTAGGCTGCGGCGGCGGAGAGGACGTGGAACCAGTCGCCGGCGCCGAAGGAGTCGGAGGTGAGATCGGAGACTAAAGCAAGGGTTTCATCGAAGCGGGAGGAGAGGCCGAGGCGGGAGGTGAGGTCGAGGATTAGGGTTTTTGCGTGGTGGAGCTTGCGCTGGTGGTAGGTGAAGTTCTGGGAGACGAAGGAGGAGGAGCATTGGTTGGGGTTTGATGGGTTGGGGTTAGATGGGCCCACGTCGAAGGCGAAGACGTCCGTGCTCAGCACGCGGCCGCAGGCGGTGCAGACGGTGGCGTGCGTGTCGGGATCGGTTATGATCGGGCCCTCGCCGCAATAGGCGCAGGCTGTTGCCGCCATTGAGACTAGAGAGAGAGAAGAGAGAAGAGAGAGGCGTTGAACTGCAAGTATCCTGGGCACAGGATTTCCACAAGAAATATGAAATTTCCAGTCCCAATTCAAATCCCAAACAATCTCAACGAGATCTGGTTGATGGTGGCGGCTTGAATTCTAGGTCGAGATGATGATCTCGGCTTGAATAAATGACGATTGGGGATAGTTTTTACAGACAAAAAATATAAATAAGACCTGGCCGATGGTATCCACTCCCTTATTTATATATATATATAGAGAGAGAGAGAGATTAATGGAGAAAAGATGCCATAGGAGTGGATTTCCTCCTATGGCGTGGAAAAAATGCAACCTTCACCATTTTTTCCGACGATCGGCACACATCATCATCATCGTTATCATCTAAGATGTGTGTACACCAAATTTCATGTGATTCCACAACTTTTTCACCGTTGATTTAGTGGGTTCAAAATTAACGGTTTACCGACAATAGAACTTTTTACATTGCTAAATCAACGGTGAAAAGGTTGTAGAATCACATGAAATTTGGTGTACCCACATCTTAGATGATAACGATGAAGATGATGGAAGCCGATCGTCGAAAAAATTGATGGAGGTTGTATTTTTTCCACGCCATAGGAGGAAATTTCCTCCTATGGCCTCTTTTCTCCATTATTCTCATATATATATATATATATATATATATATATATATATATATATATATATATATATATATATATATATATAAGAGAATGTCCATAAATATAACCCAATTTCATTCTAAGACACCAAGATATGAAACAAAATTAAAACTTCTTCCACACCGATATTTCCAGACAAAAAATATAAATAAGTATTTCAATAATTAGTTCCGCAAAAACTTTGAAATAGAGTTATAAATTTGTCGAGAGATTTCCAGTGTTTTCGCATTCTCTTATCATAATTTTTCATGTTATTATCTGTTTATTCTACTCATTATATATATGTATCTATCTATGGATGCCAAGCATGTTTGAAGTAGTGCATGATATCTTTAGAATTCTATTGACTTATAGGGGCAAATAGAAAATTAACAGAGTATATGGTATATATGTTAAAAAAACACCAAAACTTTTATGTAATCGTGAAATGTTAAACTAACATCTAAGTTATAAAATATTTCTTATATATAAATTGCATTGCTTAGACAGTTATAACAACTTTATGTAATGTACGAATTCGTCAATAGAAAATAATATTTGTATCCACATAACAAAAAATGACCATCATATATCTTTTTTCAAATATAATAAAAACATATCTATTTATCTTTTTTCAATCATAGCTAAAAATAAAATCCATCTATAAACATATTCGACCATTTTTTATTCCACGCGTTACGCTTGGGGTTAAAGTCTAGTATAATATATACACAAGCAAAAAAGACAACAAGAAGCTTGAAGTGGGAAACTTTTCCCATGTAGCTTTATATAAGATAAGATTGCAGAGGCAATCCAGCAACTCTATTTTCCTATACAATTTTCATAAAATTATCATCCCAGCAACTCTTCTGTCTATTATACAACATGCTAAGTTACACACAACAAAACCCAGATGCAATTACCCACAGCAAAACCCACAGAGCTCTACGCAGAACAGGCTTGTAGCATTGAGCCCTAATCAAGAAAAAGATGGGCTTTATCGCAAGAAACTTCACTTAGTCTTAACTATCAACTCTAGCAAACCTTTGAGAGAAAAAAAGGAAGGGCTATATGGCAAGGTCCTGGTTTTGAAGCCATTTCCTTTCTTCTTCTTCTTCTTCTTCTTTTTGGCCTTGGGTTTTGTATGCGTGCATCACCGCACTTTGTGAGTGTAGGCATTTATATAGATATTTGGGGCCGGAGGGTTACATTACAGGACCCATTTATTAATGTTTATTAAGTTGAGGCCATTGAAGGGGCAAAATGAAATATGTATATTAGCAAAGTACTCCATCTTTTTGGCCTTGGTACTTTTTCTACACACCCTTTTAAAAAGACGTTGTTGCTTGCTAGGATTCTATTGGTGTAAATATAAATTCTTAGGTGCCTTGGTGCTTGCTAAAATTCTTAGTGTGCCTTTGCTTGGTTTATCTACTATATACAAAGCATATATATATTTTTTTTCATTTGTGGGGCATCATAAAAAGCTAATTCCTTTTGCTAAAGTTCTATATTATAACTTAGTTTTCAAATTTTGTTTATTCAAATTCATTATTAGAATATTTATATTTTGTTAAAATGTTGCGGTGGATTCTTAATTAGTTTGTCTAGAGCACATATCATCTCTGAAATACAAGACTTCTTTTGAAACTTATATATACTTCTGGGGCCGTGCAAATGCATGGGTTCGTGAGAAATGTTGCAAAAATTTTCGTGTTGATACTTTTTCATGATCTACCGTGAGTGTAAATAAATCATGTAAAAAATATTGCCAGATATTAAAAATTTATGACAGCTAAATAAAGAATAATCATGCCAATTTAAGATAGACATTATGCCGCAATCTATATTGATATTGTACTCTATATATTTATTGTAGCGATTTACTCGTTTGTGAGGCTGATTTTTAGCAAAACAAAATTGTAAAGTACGCTAATTTTATCAATTTCGTTTTAATTAAAAAAACCACACAAAATGTAGGCAGGATTAATTGGTTCTAAGATCGACTGCAACATCATGATTGGAATCACATGATGTAACCCAATAGATGGACAGCACTCTAATAACCATAAAGACACATTGTTCACCTGTTTCTCTTTTTGAGACGCGGTGGATCGCATCTAGTTTATTACGGTGTACCGTAACTTTATATAACTCCAAAATATAAATCAATTTAGATATGCATCTAAACTTAATCAATTTCAAGTAGAAAGAAAATATATGAGAAACTGAATCAAAATAAAATTTCAAACAAAAAAAGGGGGCGGCAATCTTTTTGGCAATATGTAGATGAACATAATAGGAGGCAGAGCGGCATGCAAATTTCTTTAAAAGGGATAAAACGCAAATTTTTTTAAAACATAGGAGTGGAAGCTAAATTATTCCAATCACAGTCATTAAAAGAAAGATGCCAAATGCAAATATCCTAAAATCTAAGGGGCAAATGATAATTTTCTGAAGAAAATGACAAAGATTGGCTTGATTCAGGACAAAAATATGGAAAATATGAAATGGGAAGAGCAGAATTGGAAATCCAAAATACTTGAAATCAAGCTTCAAGCCTCATTAGGCTTTTATATAATATATATATACTAGCAAGTGGCCCCGTGTCATACACGGACCCGAGAAGTTGCCCAAAAAATATGTTATCGCATATGACAGAATCTTAACTAAATTTTATTACAGGCAAATCTTTCAATCCTAGCCTAAATCGAGTCCCTTTCGAAACAATTTAGAAAATTTCTTCATTTCCTTTCAAGATAATTCTAGAAAAGCATATGTCTATATGCATTTCTACCTATTACATGTATTTCGACAAATTGCATTTAAAAAATCATTCCGTCGTCACTAACTTGCATTTGAAATTATACGGCAAATTCTTCAGAATCTTCCTGCCATCCTTACTGATTGCTCTCTATAGGGATGCTAGTGCGCAGCGGAAGCGAAAGAACGATGGCAAACAAAAAATTTCATGATAGCAAAAGCATCCACAACCTTAGAATCATCCCAAACAACTAAACTAGCAACACAAAAGAGAGCACTACAGGTAAGAGTTTAGCAATTACAACCTTTGAAATATCTTCATATGTTTCTAGGATGCACTTGAACTACGCTCCTTAGGTTGTAGGGAACAAATTTGGTGAAGGCCTTCCTTGTCAAAAATGGATCCACCTGAGGAAACCAACTCTAGCTCTAACTTCACTTCAAGATAGTTCCTTTGGTGAAGTAACTTGGTCTATGATCTTGCCAGAACCCTAAACCAAGAGATGCAGTTTTGTAACAACTCCAATTTCAATGTACAGAAAATTATTTAAAAGTTAATTTACAATTGGGGTAATTGCAATCCTGTGTATACTATAAGTATTAATTTTACTTTTGAATAGAAAGAAAGCACATGTAGCTCATTGGTAAAGCCTTGCACTGCTGTGACATAGCACCTGTGTTTGAATCCTATCAGCCACATTATTTTTTTATTTAATTTTCTTTTAATCTTTTAAAAGCCCAAGGGTCCACACGTGCACTACACGTAAAAGCCGGGCCTTCCGTGGGTAATTCCCTCATTTCTTTGCCCGAGCACCTCTTCAGCCACCCCACTAACCTCACATTGTTTATTTTCTCTGCATTCATCCAGAGAACAATAAAACCCCCTTAAATCCAATTTTTAATGCAAATTTTAATTTATTCTTTAACCATCTAAACCCTAATTTTTTTCTATAAATACCGCACCATATTTCATCCCTCCTCACTCAGAAATTCTCTGCCAAAACTCTACAAAATTCCCAAGTCCTAATAGTGTGCAAGTGGAGTTAGCGAAGGCTGAAGTTCCAGCGAAGTTCCAAGGAGTTTCCGGCGACGAAATGACGTCCCGACACCTTCTGTAGCTTCATCTCTCTCTTCTCTTGTTCCCTAACCAGTAATTCCCCTCTCCCCCTCTCTTCTCCTATTATAAAAACTTTCATTTCTAAAACCCGACGGAAGCGGAGTTAATCCGACTTCCGATTCGGTTTTATTTAAAAAGTCTATTTTTCTTAATCAATAAAATACCATACTCTCATAAATTATTTAACAAATATTAACAAACATATTAAAACAATTTTCATCTCAAAAGAATCATTTATGCAATTTTTATTGTATTTTTACGGTAAAATACCACATACTTCATTTACGACATAAAACAACATAAAACTTGTATTACTTTTAGATAACTCACGAGGTAATGACCTACCTCATCACAGCACATATCTTTGATATAGCACAATGAAGTTTAAGGAATATATTCATGGGATAACACGACTTTACAAATAAATACCATCAACTTACAAAACCATTTCTTTAAAAAGATGTATTAATCAATTCCTTACAATTGTGCCTTTACAACACATTCTGGGGACCCCGATCGGGATGGTGCGGGTTATCGCACGTTCTCGGGCCTAGTGGAGCGAGATGCAGACCTCCGAAAAGAGCATTCGATCTCGATGGAATTTTTAATCCATTTTTCTTTAGAAAATGAGATTTCTACAAGAATAAATAAAATTTATTTTTATTAAATATATAACTAGTATCAAAATATCTATTTTAATTATATTATATAAATATTCTAAGTTTTCCAAATCAAAAGAATCACCATTACATGAAAATACCATCCAAATACCAAACAATTCCAATATTTCAATAAAATACCATATATTATGAAAATTAGGTTCTGCTCACTAGAAATTTCACTTTTATAAAATAGACATATATGAAAACCCTAAAGACGATAATTAAATACTTGAAGTGTATTTTGAAAATTATATCAAACTATTTTTACATAAAACCCCCTAAAGTTATACTAAATTACAATAAGAACCCTAGTAAACATAGGTTTAAGCTGGACCGGTTCTCTTGAGCCTCAGGGAGCCGGAGAATATGGGTGTTTGCCTATTTAAGGTAGATAATCTAACAAACGGTGTTATCAACACGGTAATTGTCTTGGAAAAAGACACAAATCCTGTCATCCATGTGCAGCAGTTACCGATAACATCAAAACTAATTCAGCACTTCAAGTTTTTTTCAAAGTGTCTGACTCAGACTGAGTCTCAATTTAATCAATCTGACTTGAATGTGATTCAAGTATAAACTACAATTAAACATGAATCCGTCTATTCAATCTATATCAATCTATATTGACCGAACCGAACCATGGATATACTCCGTTTTTATGACTCTCCATTTATATCCATTCTATTTACTGATATCATGGTTTCGGCAAGTCATCCATCTATATAACAAACAAGATAATCAATACAAAAAACATCGCGGGTTTATAAGGGTTAGATTGGTACTGAAGGCGTTAGAAGTGGCACGAGACTGTAACCATAATGCACCTAACCTGAATATCCATTACCGTTGTACCGTGGGTGAACGGTTCCTTATGCTCCGTATAGCTTAGTCTCTGGAATAGTGGGACTCCTCTTGTATATACTGGCATTTTCTGTACCAAGCTAAAAACACAGCGTTAACAATATAATCAAACACTATAAGTTATGTTCTTTTTCTGTCTATTCTATCTCTACTCACCTTTGGGACTTACCGAGCGATTGTTCGCTGACGACATTCCTTTTTTTCTTTCTTTGGAATGTTGTCAGGTGTTTCGGACGCTTTAGAGACAGAGCCCAGCACTGGGGATTTGGAGCAGTTTGCTTTTAATCCGGAGGTTTAGACACTTGTACATATTTATTTCATTTCAGTTATGCCATTGTTTAGGCATCGCTTTTTACTCATGTATTTACATTTCAGTTGTACCTGTAAAAGAATATTTAATAAATAAAGTTGTTATTCATTTACATTCATGTCTCTTGTGTACTTTACTTTATATTGCTTAGATACGCTTAGCGTGTTTACTTCTGAGTAAATAGGTCGCGTGACCCGTCGCGTCTCCTTACCGTACACTGGGAAGCGGGGCGTGACAAGTTTGTGTTCATTCTTTCTTTTTCTCACCACAATTCTTTTTCCCATCTCTTATGCGAGGAAAGAAAAAAACTAGAGAACTAAGTTAAGAGAGAGAGATGATAAGATAATATGAAAGCCTTAAGGAAAAATATGAGATTATACTCTCATATATCCCCTCGTCTCTCTCTCTCTCTCTCTCTCCCTCCCCCCCCCCCCCACTTGTCCATCCAACTCTCTCTCCCCCACTTGTCCATTCAAATTGGGTGGATATGTACCCTAACTCATGTGAAGATGACATGAACAAAAGAGAAAGAAAAAGAAATAGGAAAATATAAACATATGTAAACATATGTATATATATTTTCCATTTGTGCTAAAATGCAAAAGTGAGATAAAAAGTAATAAGTGACATAATACTAGTAAATACATATATCTAATATATGTATAAATATATTAAATCAATACTTGATTTAATATCTATCTTTCCAAAAGACCGGCTAGTATTATCAAATGTCCGGTTAATATACGCATATCCAATACACGTGTTTAATCAAACTCCGGTACGCATCCCATACGCAAATCTACATCATATTGTTAAAGCCGGGAAAACCTCCATGTGGGACTTTAAATACTCGATAATACGCTGGCAGTGAGTTACTGGATCATATCCACAATTCACAAGAATGTTAGTGGCACTAACTGTACATAACGGCTACCCAGGTATCTGTCGAAAGGAAGATCGACAAACAATTCCGTCCGAACCCCCACTGAGTCTATAGGTGACATTCACCATACAGTCCGGTCTCTTCGTCTGAGAGTGTCGCATACCGGGTCTTGGAGGTGGAAACCGTCAGACTCCCAATAACCTGTAACGACTCTGAATATACTGTACAAAATTTTTCATTTTAATGTACAGAAAGGAGTTTATAAGCCTGAGTACAAGTTATAAGTTAATTTTTGTTTAAGAACAGCAAGAAACAACCTGTAGCTCACTGGTAAAACCCTTGCACTGCTGTGACGTAACCCCTGTGTTCGAATCCCATCAGACACATTATTTTTTTTCTGATTTTCTTTTAAAACTCTTTGAAAGCCCAAAAATTTACACATGCAATGCACACAAAAATGAAAAGACAGAAAAATCAAATATGCGCACAATGATTTAAATACAGAGAGGAACACGCGGCAAGAATCTACCGTCCTAACCTCTCAAATCGACCGGCGGAATGCCTCAAAAGGCCGGCGGGGACGGGTGAACCATGGCAAATGATGCCCGGGCTTTGCACACATGACCCTTCCCCTACCTCTAACTCCCCTGAACTGTTTGATTCTGCAGGGTTACCTAAGACGGCAGCAAGGTTTCGAGAGGCATCTTCCATGCCAAATTCAAAATTTTGCCGTTTTAGCTAACCCTAACTAAGAATCCTTAACTAGAAATCGATGGAAAAGAATATGCAAACACTTTGCAAGTCTAGTGAGCAAGGAATACAACCTTTGTAGACCGGTCCTTCACTTCAATAGCTCCGTGTAGTGGTCCCTTCGCTGCGATCGTGAACTCCGGACTCTAGAAAGTCTCCCATGAAGAAACGAACATGCTTGCTTCGATATCTTCGAGGCCGAAGAAGATCTATGTCGAGGAGAGACTAACCCAAGCTATTTCTTCACTAGGTCAAGAACTTTGTGAAGAGAACACCATAAACTAAATGGCAAGTAGTAAAGGATGATGAAGTAGGAAGTGGACTCACTTTAGATTTTATTTTCTCACATGTTTTCATCACTTGATCAAGAGCTAGGGAGCAAATTCATGAAGAAGAAGAAGATGAACCTCAAGTGAAGAAGTGATGAAAGAATAATGAGATGAGGTTAGAAATGCAACCTTGGTTAGATAATATCATGCCTAACCCTTGTAGAGATTAAACCATAGCCTAGGGTTAAAGTTGGGTTAATAAATATCTTAAGGAAGACAAACAAGTTGACTTAGTCAAGGGTTATCCAAAAGCTTTCACAAGCTTAACCTTGACTTAATAAAAAGTTTGAATTAGCTTAAGACAAATAAAACCCTAGCTTAACACTAGCATGGTTTAAGTCTCATACAATAAAATGTTGCATTTGTAACCTTGCATGACACAAACATGTACACAATTATACATATCACATATATACAATGTGCAAATCAAGTAAGAAAAGAAACTTAAGTGAGCCAATACTAGTTAATGTAAAGTAATATATCAAATATAGAATTATACATTAAATCATTAAATCAACACTTGATTTAATGACCCGGTCATATCACATATAACCGACTAATATCAAATATAACATCTTATCGAATCAACACTTGATCCGATAACCCGGTTATATCATATATAACCAATCATGTCACACATCGCGAGAATAGAATACGGTATCTCATATCGTATCAATCTCGGTCCTGCACATATCACATATGTGCTCCTACTCCGTTTCGCTTGAGCCAGAAAACCCCTGTGTAGGACTCTAAAGACTCGTCAATACGCCGGCAGTAGGTGATGATCATATCAAACACCCACAAGCCGCAAGCGGTCTGCTAAACGTAACGGCCACCCGGGTATTAAGCGATCAGAAGATCAACAAGCAAGCCTGCTCACTCTCCTGCGAATCCTATCAGTAACACTACCGTACAGTCCAGTCTCTTCGTCTGATATGTCGCATATCTCGTCTAGGGGTGGTAAACGTCAGACCCCAGTAACTCGATAAGTCGTGTCGATATGAGGCTCATAACGGGTCGAGAAACTACTAATAACACTTACCAGTATATCTATGAACAGCCTTGGCCAAGGACTTTCTGTTATAGCCAATCGAGCACAGCGCAACATCAACTCCCTATACCGGGAGAGACGAATCTCCTCCTATCGCTCATTGCCTCCATGTGACTCGGGACTGTACCAAAAAACCACCATTTTGCACGTCCTCTTGTACATGGTAAGGTGGAAATCAAAGCACAGTGGGAATCACACAAGACTCTATGACGATCTCGGGTCGACAGACTAACCTGTACCAGTGTCACCAGAGAACTGCCATCTGACGTGAGGTATAATACCATCTGGGAGTTTTCGGCGAGTCCGTCCAGTGTACCCAGTCTCCACTGAGCACCGTATATCATCTCTGATGTCAAACACCAATGGATATGGGATCATCCATCGCCCATCTACATGGGTCGAGAAGCTATACGCTAGTCTACTCTGGTATATCGATGCCCCGTCTCGATACACCCACGACTAGGGAAATTAAAGGATGTACTTACCGACTACCTCTGTCCCACTAGTATGATCCGCATCATATTCCAGGTAGTCAAGTATACGTCCTAAGGGCTTTACCAACATGTAACAGAGAGACAATTAGTGTACATGTTAAGATAAAGAGCAACCAGATAGCATACTATCATGTCGAGCAAGAAATTCCTCCCTATATATGTCCAAGCATCTACTACAATATACATCTCATGTACAGTAATGACCTCTAGGGCATACAAATAACTAACAGATTGCTCTGCAATCAAACAGACACCTTTCAATTCCCCATTTATCATCATTTTAATGCATTTTAATTCACCATTTTAATTCCAAAACCCTAATTCCACACTATAAATACTACTATATGCCGTATCCTTTTATAATTCTGAAAATTATAGCCAAAATTCTCAAAATTTTCTAAGTACAAAAGGAGTAGAAGAAGAGTTAGCAAGCGATCAAGTTCCGGTGAGGATCGAAGCAAATTCCGGCGATTCCGCGATGCCACGATGACAACCCTCTCTTCTTCTACCTTCTCTTAACCTAACTAGTTAGTAAATCCCTCCTAATCTCTTTTCTTCTTCTTTGAAGATCTCTTTTCAAAACATATGTCGGAAGTGGAGTTATTACCGAGATCTTCTTCTAAACCATAGAAAGTTCATTTTTTCTTCCATATTCTTCATTCATATTCCTACACCATGCTTGTTAACATAAAACCAATATTTAGAACAAACTTTTAATCGAAAATATCATATAAGATAACTTTAATTTAACTTTTATATTAAGATACTATGAAGTTTGTGTATATCATTTTATTTGTTTTCCTTAAACATACCTTTAGAAAACTTCACGAGGTAACGACCTACCTCTCACATACACACATGGTTTCCATAGCACGATACCCTTTGAACATATTTTAGTTACTAACACAAGATTACATTAAAATACCATTTACTATAAAAACGGTTTTCTTTTAAATTGTATTTTCAATTCCTTTGCAAATAAGCCTCTACAACCCTTTTTAGGGGACCCGCTATTGGATGGTGCGGATTATCGCACATCCTTGGGCTAGTAGGGCGAGATGCAGATCTTCTCATGGAGCATTTGGTCTCAAAAGGTTTTTAATACGGTTTTTAAGAAAAACGCAATTTTCTACTTAAATAAAAATTAATTTTTTATAATTATATAAATATTACAAATCCATATATTTTCAAAATATAATAACCTTATATTTTTTCAGATTAAAGAATTACAAGTTTCATCAAAATACCAACAAGATACCAACAAAAGTCAAGCTTTACAATAAAATACCATGAACTTTCCAAGCTAAACTATTATCACTAAAATACCTCAAATCCCTAAAATTCACATCCATGGAAACCCTAAATAATATAAATAATTTCTCGAGGTTATTTTGAAACTATATATTAAAAATATTTTTCATAAAACTCCCTTGAGTTATATAAAACTATATTTAAGGACTTTAGTAAATATAGATTTAAGTGGGATCAATTCTCTTGAGCCCCTGGAAGCCGGAGAAAGTGAGCGCTTGCCTATTTAAGGTAGAAAAATTAACGGTGTTGTCAATGGTCATTGTCTTGGAAAAAGACACAAATCCTGCCATCCATGTGCAGCAGGTACCGATGACTCCCGAATCTAATTCAGAATGCAAATCAGTTACAAGTGTCTGACTCCATCTGAGTCTAAATCAAACGTGAATTCAAAATCAAATCAGAATCTAATTCAAATATGAATCCAAACTCTAACATGTATACTTGAAGCTGAACCTGAATATCAAACCTGAATAAAAGAATTGACCTGACCAAACCATGGCTATAACTTGACATGACTACAAGATTATATCCTGAACCTGACTACTTGAACAACTTGTATCCATGGTTTCGGAAAGACTTGTAAATATAATCTATACAATACATTACGGGGTTAACGGGATAGATTGGTACAAAATGTATAGCGTGGCACGAGATAATCACTAAAAGACACCTACATGAACTCTCGTTCCATTGTCCTGTAGGTTTTGATGGGGCCTTGTACTACATGTTACCATAGTCCATGGGGTAAGATGGACTTCTCTCGTATACACAAATACTTTCTGTACCAAGTTACAAACAACTACGTTAGAATAGCAATCTTATACCTGTATATCTTACCAGTTTAATTCTTATTACTTGCTGTATTCCTTTCTTTCTTTTGGGACTTACCGAGCGCTAGTTCGCTGACGACATTCATGTCTATTTCTTTCTTTGGAATGTTCATCAGGATGACCGGACTCTCAGGAGATCGAGCCGAGCCAGGAGGACTTGGACCAACTCACTGCCCAGCAGGACAACTAGTTCATCTTGTACTTGTTCAGTTTGTATGCCACTGTTTAGGCATTGCTTATTATCATTGTATCTTTCTTTTTCAAAACAGTTGTATTGTAAAGATGAATGTTAATAAAAGTTGCTGTTCATTTTATATCACCTGTCATTCTTGTGTATTTTTACATATATTGCTTATTTAAGCTTAACGTATTTACTTCTTAGTAAATACGTTGCGGGCCCGCCACGTCTCCGCTTCCGTACACTGGGAAGCGGGGTGTGACATAACCCGATAAGTCGTGTCGATGTGAAACTCATAACCATCCGAGAAATCAATGATTTCATATCGGTAAATCTCATCTGCCTTGGCCAGGGACTTATGGTTATAGCCAATCGCACACATCGCAATATCGACTCTCTATATCGGGAGAGACGAATCTGCTCGACCGCTCACTTTTTCCATGTGGATCGGGACTGTACCCAGCTAAAACCTGTGTGCACGGATATTTAAAACCATGATAGGGTAGTAATCTAAGTACAATAGGAACTCACACAAGACAAATGACGATTTCATGTCAACAGACTACCATGTACTCATGTCACCAGTGAGCTTTTATTCGACGATAGGTATAATACCATCTAGGAGTTCTCGGCGAGTCCGTCCAGCGTAACTCATAACCCATTGAGCACTTGTATACAATTTTCGGTGTCAAACACCAATGGCTATGGGATCAACCATCGCCCCTCGTCGTGGTCAAGAAACGTATACACTAGTTTACTCTCGAATATCGATATCCGGTCTCGACAATCCCACGATTAGGGACATTTTAGGATGTGCTTATGGACTACCAGGCCTCACTAGTACGATCACCATTATAATCCTGGTACTCAAGCAAAAGATCCTATGGACTTTATTATTATGTATTAGCGACATGTAATAGCAAGTAAAACGTATACATATGAATGATAAAGAAAAACCAGATAGCATACTAGTATGATCGCCATCATAATCCTGGTACTCAAGCAAATATCCTACGGGCTTTATTATTATGTATTAGAGACATGTAATAGCAAGTAAAACGTATATACATGAATGATAAAGAAAAACCAGATAGCATACTATCATCTCGAGCATGACTGTTCTACACGTATTGGTCCTCCCTCAATTACCATAATTGTCTGCCTGCAATTACCATAATTGCCTGCCTGCAATTACAATAATTGCCTTGAGAGCACTATATCCAACAATCTCCCACTTGCACTTAAGGCCAATTATTGCGGTATCGCATACCCACACATCTCGTGTGGTATCGAGTACCCAATTTATCTACTAACAGTTTCGCAAATCCTGTTTACGAAACTACCATGTTCGAGAAACATCCTCAGTGATTAGATCTGCTACAATGTTTCTATTTTTATCTCTCCATTTCTCCACTTCACGGAGATCAACTATCTTCCGAAATGAGCGATACCTGCCTTAGAACTTGTCTGAATAGATGATGGGACCATGTTCATAAATGAATAATTTTATCCAACAAACTTCTTAGGCTGTATACTCCGCTGATCATAATCAGCATCCTGTGCCATGTCTATCTCAGTATTCTGCTTGGAACTCTCTCCAACATATTGCCACTCTTGAAAAAGGTAAACTTATAACTCTTGACAGATACTCTGTCATCAATGTCACCTTGGAAGCTAGAATCGGTAACCACCTCCTGTAGGAGGCTGCCATAACCATGCACCAAGAACATCAACATATGTTCTTTAATGCTTCCCTCTATCACTCTAGGATTTGGTTATATTTGCTGACCACAACAAGTGCAAAAGCAACATTATCCAAATTCTGTGTGGAGAAACACCTGTGACAACCATAATTTGACCGATTGTAGTACTATAGAAACATCATTTCCTATTAGGAGTATATATCCATAAATCAGGATAGTACTCCATACATCCTTTTTACCTGGTTCATCAGTTGTTTTGATGGAGTCTGTTGAAATTCCTAGCGCCCTGGCCACTAACCCACGGCCTTTACGGAATGAAAAACTTTAATTTTAAAAACTTGTGCTAGAAACTACGACCTAGAATCTATCCAAACACTAAACTAGTAAACATGGAGGAGTTTATTTACTCAGTTGAGGAGTTATACCTAAGGATTCATGTCCTTTGGTGCTCATCTCCTCTTCTTTCTAGACTCTTAATAGATTTAGTTAATTGTGAAGCGAAAAATCGCCCGGGAGTAATCCTACTCATCAGTGGGATCAGGATCCAACTATCATCGCGTGATAAACTAGATGGAAACCACTCTAGTTATCACACTCCTGAAGGTATGCACACACCGTGCAAATTTCCTTTATATTTGAAACTCCCAATATAGTTTTTACCCTTAACGGCTTATGATCTTAACGAAATCAACAAATCATAGTCCGCTAGTAAAGTTCAACCCGTCATTATCCTGGATTAGATTAGATCCACCAGCATAAGCCCTTAACGAAATCAACAAAGTTATTTGGTTGTCCTGACTAATCGCATATCAATGCGGTAGAAAAACATCACTTAGCTATTGTACACTACGCCTTAACGAAGTTAACAAACGCAGCATGAATACTAGGTGACATTTTTCTGAAATGACGGAGGGCTACAGCCGGTTTTTGGCAAAAAACCTTTAACGTAATGAACTTGATATCGCTGAAGGTACCTAATAGTTTTGAAAAGAAGTGGTTTAGGCTCTGTTTTTAAAACGAATGGTTTTGAAGAAAACCGAGTAATCTTTAGTAAGACAAACTTTTGCTTAAGAGAGAAATCCCCGTGAAGGGATCAAGGTTCCATCATCGAATAAGGTGCGGGATATTCCTAACCGAATATCTCTATGCAAAGCAAAAGAATACGACTATAGTCTTTCGAAAAATTGGTTTTGACAACATCTTATTAGGTTTATTTTTCCTTGTATCAATCAAAATTAATGCTATCCAATCAATTAATTCCTATCACATCAGAAAAGAACGGAAATAGAATGTACGTATATGCCATCCGTATTCGCCGCGGGACCGCGTCATGCACCGTTAGGTTGCTTAACCAATGACAGAGCAGGACATGGCTAGCGCGGATGCAAAACGTATACAACATTTATATATATATATATATATTCGTCACAGGCATGATATAAGTAACAACACAGACAAGCGATAAGTAATATGGAATAGTGGATAATCCAGGAGCCCCGCATTTCATTTGAGACGCAAATGAAACTCGACGTTTCCTGGTCGTGTGGATAGCCCGTACAATGTTGAATCAAGACCCCTAAGAGTGCGGTAAGTTACTCGCCAATTCTAGAAGTGAGGAAACCGTCACTCAATGACATGAGTGGGCCATCCAACACTTCATAGAATCCGGAAACTTGAGCACTCCACCGTGGGTCATCTTAAAACCCTATAAGTGCGGCGAGTAGACCGCCAATTCTAGAGCGAAGCGACTCGAACTCACCACTGTGAGACAACCACCTAGCGTACTCTAGAACCCGGCTATTCGAACACTTCTTCGTGGGTTTATCTTAGTACAAAAATGAAATAATATACAGTGGTGACATCGATCTCAACCCGGACGTGTCCCAATAAAAAAAATTACAAACAGGAAGAAACGGCAATCCACAAATCGGACGCTCGTCCCGCAATAATGAATATATAAATGAATACAACTATACAACCAATATCGCACGAGTGGCAATCCAACACAACAATCCGTATAAACCATCACATAGTGATCTCATGCAACATCACAAGTAAGTATGTGCAACCCCGTCTAATTGAACTATAGCAATTAGACGACGTTTGAAAATACATAAACAACATCACAGATATCAACGATGCAAAAGTTTTAAGTTTTTGTCACGTCCTGCTTTCCAGAGTACGGGTAAGAAGACGCGACGAGGCCCGCTACGTATTTACTCAGAAGTAAACACGCTAAGCGTAACTAAGCAATATAATGTAAATATACACAAGAAGACATGAAATATAAATGAACATCAACTTTTACTTATTAAACATTTCTTTACAATACAACTGAAAAGTAAATACAATGATGAAAACAATGTCTAAACAATAGCATGAACTGAAAGAAAAGTAAGTACAAGTAAAGCCTAATGGTCGTGCTGCTCAGTGATCTATTCCAAGTGCTCCTGGCTGGCCTCGAACTCCTCACAGTCCGGTCCTCCTGACAACATTCCAAAGAAAGAAGAGAGAAGGAATGTCGTCAGCGAACAATCGCTCGGTAAGTCCTAAAGAGAGATAGAAATAGAATAGACAGATAAGGAGTGTAACTGGTATACTATTTGATTCTTATGCTAACACAGTTGTTTATAACTTGGTACAGAATATGCCAATGTATACGAGAGGAGTCCAACTTACACCGTGGACTGTGGTAACCCGTAGTACAAGGCTCCGTCGATAAAACCATGGAACAACAACAATGGATGTATGGTTACGTCTTTAATGACCATCTCATGCCACTTTTAACACTTTCCGTACCAGTCTACCTCTTTAAAACCCCGTAATGTATTATGTATTGATTTGTATTGTTTTGCTTTGTAAATGGACTTGCCGAAACCATGATATCATGTAAACGGAATGGATATAAATGGATAGCCATGTAATCATAGTATATCCATGGTTCGGTTTAGTCGAGTCATGTTGATATAGATTAAATTCTGGTATAAATGGATTCATATTAAATTGGAGTTAAACTTGAATCATATTCAAGGATATATTGGATTCAGATTGTTTTCAGATTAGACTGTGACTCAGATTGAGTCGGACTCTTTAAATAGAATTGAAGTCCTGAATTAGTTTTGATGTTATCGGTAACTGCTGCACATGGACGGCAGGATTTGTGTATTTTTCCAAGACAATTACCGTATTGATAACACCGTTGTTAGGTTGTCTGCCTTAGATAGGAAAGCACCCATATTCTCCGGCTCCCTGAGGTTCAAGAGAACTGGTCCTGCTTAAACCTATGTTTACTAGGATCCTTATGGTAAATTTATATAACTTGAGGGGGTTTTATGAAAAATAGTTTTGATATATTTTCAAAATAAATCTCAAGTATTTATTTATCGTCTTTATAGTTTTCATAGATGTAATTTTTATAATATGAGATATTCTAGTGGTTATAAACCTAAATTGAATAGTATATGGTATTTTCTTGTAATTTGACTTGTATTGAATGTGATGGTATTTTCATGATCTTTTATGATTCTTTTCTTTTGATTAGAAAACCTGGAATATATATTATATTTAAAATAGATATTTTGATAATATATATATATATATATTAAAAATAGAATTTATTTATTTAAATAGAAATCACGTTTTTCTTAAAATTGTAATAAAAATTCCATCGAGATCGAATGCTCCATGAGGAGGTCTGCATCTCGCTCTACTAGTCCCGAGGACGTGCGATAATCCACACCATCCTGATCGCGGTCCCCAAAATGGGTTGTAGAGGCGCATTTGTAAGGAATTAAATAATACATTTTTAAAGAAAACGGTTTTTGAAAGTTTATGGTATTTAAATGTAATTTCGTATTTTATCCCACAAACCAATGTTCCAAAAGCTATTATGTTGTGTGAGTGTTGTGATGAGATAGGTCATTATCTCGTGTGTTTTCTAAAGGTAATATGAGCAAAAAGATAAGGTAATGTCGTATGCAAACTTAAGGATATTTTACTGTAAAAGTGAAATAGAATTTGTTTAACATAATATCTTGAATTGAAATTTTGTCCAATTGTTGTTTAATGGTTACTAAACAATATATAGTTAAATGGTTAATTTGTTGTTTAAGAAAAGTTGAATTTTTAAAGAAAAGAGAATCGGAAGTCGGAATAACTCCGCTTCCGACGAGTTTTGAAAATAGGATTCTATTTACAAGAGAGAGAAGAGGGAAGAGGGGACTTACTGATTGAAAGAAGAGGGAAGAGATAGAGGAAACTTCCGAAAGCATCGTGGAGTCGTTTCGTGGCCGGATTTGTCCCGAAACGTCGTCGGAACATTATCTTGAGCTAACTCCACTTGTACAATTTCTTGGACTTAGGAATTTTAGAGAGTTTTGGCAATGGAATTCTGAATGAGGAGGGCTATGGTGTAGGGTTGTATTTATAGGAGAAATTAGGGTTTAGGGTAATGAATTAAGAATTAAAAAATGCATTAAAATTTTGATTTAATGGAGATTTTTAATTTTCTGGATAATTACAGGGAAAACAAACAGACTAGGGTTAGTGGGAGAGTCCAAAAGGTGCTAGGTAAAAAAATTGAAGCATTTGGGACGGGTGGGACCGGCGGCGCCGGCCACTTATGAAGATCTCGCCGGCCATTTTGTATGGGTGTGGGGTTGGATTGCTGCCACGTCTCAGGTTCAGTTCATATAACATTTTCCACATGTTTGTTTTTAGTGTGACTTTTCATTTTACGTGCAGTGCACGCGCAAACTTTTGAGCTTCTAAAAGGTTAAAGGAAAAAATCAATAAAAATAATACATGGCTGGAGAGATTCGAACACTGGGGCTACGTCACAGCAGTGTAATGTTTTACCAATGAGCTACAAGTTATTTCTTGCTTGTTCCTCGCCGGAAGACGCGACCGGGACGTTGGGACGTCGGGGCCTGAATTCCGAGGGCAGATGCTAATTGGTGCTATCCGTCCACCTCTCCGAAAATGCCAAGTTGATTTATGGCACCATGTATCAAAGGTTTAAACGGATGCGGCCGATGTAGCAGACTTCGTCAGATTCTCCCTCGTTGAGGGGTTTTTGATTGTGGGGACGCTCTTCCCTGCAGGCGCAAGCCCCTACAGTTAATTACGCTACCGCATCAAGGTAACCACTTTCTCCTTCTCCAAATGGTCACTTCGTGTCGTGTGTGTTTGTTTTGTTTTTGGTTGCCCGTAGATTATATACGGAGACTAATTTATGTTGTCGCCCGTAGGGCGTGGATTACTCCAAATCCGTATTTTCTTAAATTTGGGTTTTGGGTTTGGTTTAAGGTTAGTCTCATTTGAGACTAAGATCAACTTAAACGTATGTTAAGGATACGTTAGTCTTATTTCAGACTAAGATCAACTTAACGGGATCGTTTAGATCCAACAAGAGAGCATTTGGACTCAATTGTTTAGTTTAGGGACTTTGTGGTCGATTAGTTTAAGGACATTACGGTCCATTGTTAGTTTAAAGACATCTCAGTCCATTGTTAGTTTAAGGACATTACGGTCCAGGTTAAGGACATCATAGTCCGTGAGTTTAAGAACCTCACAGTCGTCTGTTAGTTTAAAGACATCACGGTCGAGGTTAAGGACATCATAGTCCGTGAGTTTAAGGACCTCACAGTCGCCTGTTAGTTTAAAGACATCACGGTCGAGATTAAAGACATCATAGTCCATGGGTTTAAGGACCCCACAGTCCAGCGTTAGTTTAAAGATATCACGGTCGAGGTTAAGGACATCATAGCCCATGAGTTTAAGGACCCCACAGTCCAGTTTAAAGACGTCACAGTCTGTGAAATGTGTGGTTGTCAGGACCCGTGACCTCTTTGAAGACGTTGAGGAATTATAACGACAAATACCAAAGGAGTGAAGAGATGTACCCTTGAACTAGGATGAGTTGGTTGAAAGAGCAGATGTGCTCAGTTCAAGATAAGTTGAGGACTTATGGCCAGAATTGGGCTAAGTCCAATTAAAATGTTTAACATTTTATTGTTCTGGGCTGTTGAGCCTTTACTTGGGCTTGGCCCTTTTAATAATGCAGAGCATCAGATCCTGACAATTTTTGTCTTGTATTGAATACATAGCATTTATCAGAACAATGTGTGTTCTGACAGTGCTCCATGTGGCGCGCCAGGCGCTTTGCGCCAATTAAAGAGCGCATTGCGCTTCTGTCGGGTAGCGCACAAGAAAAGGACACGTGTCGCGCTTAGCGCTAAGCGCTAGTTTATTAGCGCATTGCGCTTCCAATTTATGAGCGCTTTGCGCTGATTTAATGGCGCACCAGTGAGTGACACGTGGCGCGCTTGGCGCTGAGCGCCAGATGATGAGCGCATTGCGCACACGTGAATGGCACGTGGCGCGCTTTGGCGCTGAGCGCCGGTCCTAGGAGCACAGAAGCGCAGTTCATGAGTGCAAGGCACTATTCATTAGCGCAAAGTGCATTTGATCAAATTTATTATCATAGAGCAAGTTTATGTTCTTCTCTTCAAAAGAGGCTTTGCCTCAAGATTTAAGAACAAAAGTTCTTGTTAATAAAAAGGATCTGCCTTTGTAGATCAAGGATCTATGAATGAAGTAAATACTTCTTTTATTTTTATGATTAGATCTTTTGATCTTTTTCTTTTTATCGAAGACCTTGGTCTTTTTCAGATCTATGATCTTTTAAGAAGATAGTTCTTCTTCTTTTTACGAGATGGTTTCATCTCTGTTGTTCAAGAACATAGTTCTTTACCTTGAAGATGAAGAAATGATCTTCTTTTTTCTAAGAGCTTGCTCTTCTTTCTCTTTGAGTTTTTTCAAAGTTTGTAGAGGGGTTTTTCTATATCCGACTTAGGGCCTTTATATAGGGCAAATTGATTTGTTAAATCAGTTAAAGAGATCTTTCTCTGATTGATTTGGGGACATTTCCCACCGTTGGATTTTTGATCGTAGGACTTCTGTTTTACAGAAGGCAATCTTCTTGTTTTTAACAAGATTGGAAAGATCTTTCCATAACAGAATTTTAATTCTAATTAATTAATGATGTATCATTAATAGATCTTTTGATCTAACGGTGGGAAATTTTAATTCCAGCGCTGGCGCACCCGTGCTTTGCACGTGGTGCGCTGCTCAGAGCGCAGCGCGCTTAGCGCTAGCGCACACGTGCTTTGCACGTGGTGCGCTGCTTAAGTGCAGCGCTATTAGCGCGAGCGCACACGTGCTTTGCACGTGATGCGCTGCCTAGAGCGCAGCGCACTTGGCGCTGCATTTGAAGCGTTGTTTCAGAATGTTTTAACTCTTGGCTTTGAGGCATTTGTTACATTCTTTTCATGTGGAGTTTTTTATTATTATTTTATTTTATTTTATTGTTATTATTTGGGACGGGTTTTGAGCCAAAATTTTGGGGGGAACAAATGTCCCCCACTACTTTGCCCACGTAAGTATGTACGTGGGTGAAGTAGTGCAGAGTTATGCATGGCCACAGAATTGAGGGCTTAGGAGACAAGTTTTAGGGTCCTTGTAGCATAAGACTTTTTCATCTTCATGAGTCGTAAGGGTCTCAAGAAGGTTTTTTCTCCCTACAGGTCGAGAGGATCCCGCAGGTGTAAATTCTCCCTAGAAATCGTGAGGATTTCTAAGTGTTCATCGCCTCCGTGAGTCGTAAGGATCTCACTCGGGTATTTTCCTTACGAATCGTGAGGACCCGTAAGTAGCTTCTTTATTTCATTGGCGAATGTGGCTTTGACAAATGTGGCCCGCAGATAGTCCATGTTGACCTCCTTATAGAGCAGCGATGGTTTAGCAGACCGGGTTAGGATCTGTCACCTAAGACTTTTCAACTTTATGAGCCATGAGGGTCTCATAAAGACTTTTCTCCGAACGAGTCGAGACGATCCCGTAGGTGTATTTTCTCCCTAGGAGTCGTGAGGACTCCTAAGTGTGTTTTCTCTTGAGAGTCGTAAGGATCTCACAAGAGAATTTTTCCCGCTTACAAGTCGAGAGGACTTGTAAGTGGTTGTTTCCTTCTTTGTCGATGTTCGACTTCGGAGAGTGTGACCCGTGAATAGTATGCAAGAGTCCATCTTGGACTGACTTGCAGGGCCCCAGTGCTTAGGAAACAGGTTTTTTAATCCCCATTGCCTAAGGCTTTGCCTTACGAGTCGAGACGAATCGAGAAGTTCTCGCAAGGATTTCCTAACGTCACAGTTAACCTCTGCTCTTTACGACAAAGGTCCGTTAGGGTCTGTGGTACTAGGATTTTGTCCGTCGTACCGTCGCGTTGGCTGATGTATTCCTCGATAGGCAATCTTGCTGTTCGAGCAGCCTTGCGACTGTCGTGTCTCTGATCCCTTCGGGGGCTGGACAAGACGTCTTCAAGCAATCTTTCTAGGCAGTTTGACCGTCGGAAGAGCAAGCGTTAGGAATTTTGTTATGCCGCCTTTTACTTGAGGTTAGGCTCATTTTGGAGAGCCCTGATGAGTCATAACCACTCTGCGCTGGTGTGGGATGATCTCCAATAGTCTTTCAGGTTTTATATGAGTTACCGTCAAGACCCTGAAGCTAGGAAGTTGGCCTTCGCTTCGTTTGCTGGCACTGCGTCTGCTGTATCGAGACGAATGTCGCGATTGTCTCTAGGTTGCGTATGAACCGTCGAGGTCTGGAACTAGGGATTTTGCCATGGCTCCGTTGTTTGGTTGTCACATCTGAGTCCTGTTGGAGGAAGAACGCTGTGGTGATATCGCGTGTACTGTATCGAGACGAACGTCGAGGTGGTGACCACTCCATGTGGGATGATCTCTGGTAGTCTTTCAGGTTTTATATGAGTTACCGTCAAGACCCTGAAGTTAGGAATTTGGCCTTCGCTTCGTTTGATGGCACCGCGTTTGCTGTATCGAGATGAATGTCGCGGTTGTCTCTAGGTTGCGTATGAACCGTCAAGGTTTGGAACTAGGGATTTTGCCATGGCTCCGTTGTTTGATTGTCGCGTCTGAGTCCTGTTGGAGGAAGAACGCTGTGGTGACATCGCGTCTACTGTATCGAGACGAACGTCGAGGTGGTGACCACTCCATGTGGGATGATCTCTGGTAGTCTTTCAGGTTTTATATGAGTTACCATCAGGACCCTGAAGCTAGGAATTTGGCCTTTGCTTTGTTTGCTTTGGCGCGTCCGAATCCTTTTGGAGGAAGGGTGCTGTAGTGACATCTCGTCTGCTGTATCGAGACGAACGCCGAGGTGTTGACCACTCCGCGCTGGTGTGGGATGATCTCCGATAGTCTTTCAGGTTTTATATGAGTTTCCGTCAAGACCCTGAAGCGAGGAATTTGGCCTTCGCTTCATTTGCTTTGGCGTGTCCGAATCCTGTTGGAGGAAGGACGCTGTAGTGACATCTCGCCTGCTGTATCAAGACGAACGTCGAGGTGGTGACCACTTTGCGCTGATGTGGGATGATCTCCGATAGTCTTTCAGGTTTTATATGAGTTACCGTCAAGACCCTGAAGCTAGGAATTTGGCCTTCGCTTCATTTTCTTTGGCGTGTCCGAATCCTGTTGGAGGAAGGACGTTGTAGTGACATCTCGTCTGCTGTATCGAGACGAACGTCGAGGTGGTGACCACTCCGCGCTGATGTGGGATGATCTCCGATATTCTTTCAGGTTTTATATGAGTTACCGTCAAGACCCTGAAGCTAGGAATTTGGCCTTCGCTTCATTTGCTTTCATTGCGTCTGCTGTATCGAGACGAATGTCATGGTGGTGATCACTCCTTGCTGGTGTGGGATGATCTTCGATAGTCTTTCAGGCTTTATATGAGTTGCCGTCAAGACCCTGAAGCTAGGAATTTGTCCTTCGCTTCGTTTGCTGGCATTGCATCTGCTGTATCAAGACGAATGTCGCGGTGGAGCTGGGATTTTGCCGTCACTCCGCTTTGTTTCGACCATGGGGTCTTTCGTTGACGTTGTGTTTGCGTCCTGCTGGACTGCGAAGGAACGCCGTTGTCGACATTGCGTCTGCTGTAACGAGACGAATGTTTAGGTGGAGCTGGGATTTTTCCATCGCTCCGCTTTGTTTCGACCGTAAGGTCTTTTGTTGACGTTGGATCTGCATCCTGCTGGAATGCGAAGGAACGCCGTTGTTGACATTACGTCCGCTGTAACGAGACGAATGCCGAGGTGAAGCTGGGATTTTTCCATCGCTCCGCTTTGTTTCGACCGTAAGGTCTTTTGTTGACGTTGGATCTGCGTCTTGTTGAACTGTGAAGGAACGTCGTTGTTGACATTGCGTCTGCTATAACGAGACGAATGTTGAGGTGGAGCTGGGATTTTGCCATCGCTCCGCTTTGTTTCGACCGTAAGGTCTTTTGTTGACGTTGGATCTGCGTTTTGCTGGACTGCGAAGGAACGCCGTTGTTGACATTGCATTTGCTGTAATGAGACGAATGCTGAGGTGAAGCTGGGATTCTGCCATCGCTCCGCTTTGTTTCGACCGTAAGGTCTTTTGTTGACGTTGGATCTGCGTCCTGTTGAACTGCAAAGGAACGTCGTTGTTGACATCTCGTCTGCTGTATCGAGACGAATGCTGAGGTGAAGCTGGGATTTTGCCATCGCTCCGCTTTGTTTCGACCGTAAGGTCTTTTGTTGACGTTGGATCTGCGTCCTGTTGAACTGCAAAGGAACGTCGTTGTTGACATCCCGTCTGCTGTATCGAGACGAATGCTGAGGTGAAGCTGGGATTTTGCCATCGCTCCGCTTTGTTTCGACTGTAAGGTCTTTTTTTGACGTTGGATCTGCGTCTAGTTGAACTGCAAAGGAACGTCGTTGTTGACATCTCGTCTGCTGTATCGAGATGAATGCTGAGGAGGTCTCTAGGTTTTCTGTGAACCGTCGAGATTTGGTTTCGCTTTCTGATGGAGCCTGGTGGGAAGGTATGGTTCCCTCTTTGTTTGTGCCCCTGGATTGTATACAGGGATTGATGTGATCTCACCTGTAGGGCAAAAGGTTTCATTCTTTCATCATCATTTTTTTTCACGATGCTCTATCATTTCAGCTTTTATATCGCGAAGGTCGCGATTGCCCAATCATTTCGGCTGTTTTTCACGGCGCCCAATCATTTCGGCTATTTATTATTTACTCGCTGTTTTTTATTGCGAGTTGCCCAATCATTTCGGCTGTTTTTGTATGCATACATTTTTACTTGCCGATTTTGTTTGCAAGTCGCCCCATCATTTCGGCTATTTCATATGCATTTTTGGCTCGCTGATTTTTTATCGCGAGTGTGGAACTTGGGATATAGTGCCAATCTTAGCATCAGCATCGCTGCGATTGGAATGTTGCCAGGAGCGAATCATCATTTGCCATGAAAGGACTTGGAATTTGATACCGATTTAGGCATCAGCATTGCTACAACTGGGATATTTTCAGGAGCGAATCATCATTTGCCATCGTCGATGTCGAACAAAGGTGGCTTAGCAAACAGGGTTAAGATCCTGTCGACTAAGGCTTTTGACTTCATGAGCCGTAAGGGTCTCATAAAGGTATTTCTCCTTACAAGTCGTGAGGATCTCGTAAGTGTGTTTTCTCCTTAAGAATCATGAGGATTCTTAAGTGTACGGTCTCTTGTAAGTCGTAAGGATCTTACAAGAGTGTTTTCTCCTTATAAGTCTAGAGGACTTACAAGGGCTGTTCACTGTGCAAATATATCCCTAGTCACGGATGGGACTTTGTTAGGGAAATGTTTATTCGTGCCCGTGGATTGTATACAAGGGTCAATATTGAACCGCTTGTAGGGTAGCATTGGAGGTTTTGGTGGCCGCTTAAGAACAGGTTCAGATCCTTGTAGCTTAAGACTTTTGAATCTTATGAGCCGTGAGGGTCCCATAAAAGGGTTCTCCTTACGAGTCGTGAGGATCTCGCAAGTGTAATTTATCCTTAGGAGTCGTGGGGACCCTAATTGTGTTGCTCCTTCGTGAGTCGTAAGGATCTCACGCAGGTGGTTTCTCCTTACAAAGTCGAGAGGATCTTGCAAGTGTCTTTTAACGAGATTGCGCCCTTTTGGGATTTCACAAAACTCGCCGATAGCCATGCTATTTTTACTCACGGAGCCCTTTCGGGTTTTCATCCGTGCCCCTTTGCTTATGGACATACCGTTTTTTTTCTTTTTCTTTTAACGAGGTTGCGCCCTTTCGGGTTTTCACAAAACTCGCCGGTAGGCCTGCTGTTTTTACTCACGGAGCCCTTTCGGGTTTTCATCCGTGCCCATTTTGCTTATGGACATACCGTTTTCCTTCTTTTTTTATTCTTTCTTTTTTTTTATCAGCTTTGGGATGCTGTAACCCCAGTAGTTTATCGACGTTTCGGTCAACAGCCTGTTTCAGGACATAGTGGTCCATTGTTAGTTTAACTACATTTCGGTCTGTTGTTAGTTTAAGGACGTTTCGGTCCGTTGTTAGTTTAAGGACGTTTCGGTTCGCAGCCAGTTTTAGAACATAGTGGTCCATCGTTGCCATATTTGAGGCGAGTTTCTAGTTTACGGACTTTTCGGTCCGTGGGGCTTTCTCTATGAACGAGCAAGATGCCCCCGGCATGTCCATCTTTTTCAGATCATGTGGTTGTGGCGGGTTCACCTTCCATTTTTCGGACAGCGTGAATTTGCCCAGCTGGTATTGATCTTCAATCCAGACTTTAAAGACGAAGAAATCTTCGAGTGGGTGACCCATTACTCTGTGGTAGGGACAATAGTTAGGATGGTTAACGTCACCCAGTTGCGACGGATGTTTTGGATCCGGCAGAGTGATGAGCCCATTGTGCACCGCTAGCTCGAACAATCTCCTTGTTTTATCCCTGGAAAATGAGTAAGGACGTTTCAACTTCTCGTCGAAGGATCGCAGCTTGTTGCTTTGACGAACAAACGGTCTCGGGTTACTCGGCTGTTGTTGAGCGTTGGCGTCGCTTTTCTCTTCCCCTTATCCTTTTTGTTCGATCCCTTGTTTGCGGGTCTGAGATTCTTTTTAGGTAGCGTGCAATTGCGCAGCTGAATGTTCTCGCAGCTCTTCATTTCTTCCTCTTTTCCTGAGGTGGATTCTTTGAAGAGAGGGCTGAGAGCCATTTCTTCTTCAGAATTGCTCTCGAAGGTGAGAGCTTGCGATCTTCTGCTATCAACCATGTGACAGTTGTCGACAGTTCTTTCTCGTTCGTCTGCCGCATTTTTCTGCTGTCGACGAGCTTCACGCTTCATCCTCTTGAAGTGCTGTCGGTGAGCAACGTATCCTTACCATCAATTTTTAAAGGCGTTGCATTCTTCAGTGGGGTGTACAATTTTCTGATGATATAAGCAGAAGTTAAGATGTACGTCCGCTTCATCAAGATGTATATCGGCGGGAGAATTTCCTCTGAAAGAGGGGAGCTTCATTCCCATCGATATGGCTTTGGCGAACCTTTTTCTCGTCTTGAACCTTCCTTTATTCGCGGTAGATGAATGTTTCCTGATTTAAAATCAGGAAAGCTTCTGGGAAAAGCTTCAAAAGGGGGTCACGTGTTGGCACGTGACACCTAAAAGGGATCATCAAGTCAAGTTCAGTTTCCTGACTACGCTGAAGAAAATGGACTTCAGAAAGAGTCACGTGTTCCCACGTGACCAGGGTCACGTGGCGACACGTGACATTTAAATGCAAGCGTCAAGGCACACAAGTTCCCTGATCAAGTCAAGAAAAGGCTTCAGAAGAGATCACGTGTTCCCACGTGACCTGGGTCACGTGTTGGCACGTGACGTTCAAGACAGCAGACTCGTTCTCCAGAAGAACCGAAGAAAGAGAGTTCAAACAAGGGTCACGTGCTCACACGTGACAAGGGGTCACGTGGTAGCACGTGACGCTTAGGCAGCGATCAGAAGACAGAGCGCAAAAGAAAGGAAAAGGCTCATTCCAAAAGGGGTCACGTGCCCACACGTGACCATGGGTCACGTGGTCACACGTGACCAGCTTTCAAAGCCCATTGTGTTAACAGAATTAAATTCTGAAGGAGATTTAAATCTTTCCAAAGGAGAGTGATTATCTGGGGCCGATCAAATTAAAGACTCAGGAGTGATTGAAATATCATCTATCTATGGGAAAATCTCGGGTTTGGAAAGATTTCCCCTTTAAATCTAACCAAAATAACAAAGGAGAATCTCTGGATTTAAAATCCAATGGTGAATAAAATTCACCTAATAATCCAAAGGTCCAAAATGAATGATGAATGCAAATCAAATCTCAATGAAGATTCGTCAAAAACTGATTGATTCGGCTGCTTCTCCTATAAATAGGAGCCAAGAGACATACATACACATACATGCGCAGAGAAAAAAAAAGGAGAAGAGCTTTGATACTTTGAAAAGACTCGGATCTTCTGCGAAAAACCCTAGGTAAGAAAGGGAAGGCCTTTTGAAAGAAAGAGAATTTAATTCTCAACAGAGTTTAACTCTGATAATGTAAAAACAGAAGAACATATTTCTTCTTTCTTTGATGGAGGATCTGCAAAGTGCACATCTCCCCTTAAGGTTGAGAATCTAATTCTCAATGGGTTGAGATCCTGCCTTGCAGATCCAAAACACGGAGAAGGAATGCAAGCACGAGAATTTAATTCTCACAGAACTATAGGAATTTAATTCCTTTAAAATAAAAGGAGGGCTTGACCCTATATTATGGGAATTTAATTCCTCCAGAACAAAAAAGAAACAGGGTTTAACCCTAATTAAGAACCTAGTTATGTTGAAACAGCAGGAATTTAATTCCCTTAATCATACAGAGGATGGAAGTTTAAACTCCTTAAAAACTTTTATTAGGGTTTAACCCTATTCAGCCCTTCACGTATATGAGGAATTTAATTCCTACAGAAAATTCAGAGTTAAACTCTATTCCAGAAAACAAAGTCTTCGAAAGGAAGTAGGAATTTAATTCCTCTGAAATTTATAGTTCGAGGAATTTAATTCCTAAAAGAAGATTAACAAAGCCTCTAAACAAAATACCTAGAGGCAGGGTCGCGTGTCATCACGTGACCCCCCCAAGAGAGCTACAGAAAGCCCCTTCGAGGCAGCACCCCACGTGACCCACGTGACCCTCAGCAGAAGCTCTAATCCATAGGCATTTGAATGCCCATCACGTGATGTCACGTGATGCTCTGAAAGACGCGATAATCTCAGCAGAACAAATAAAGGGAGGGCGCTCTCACGTGCTGCCACGTGACCCCTCTTACCTTAGTGTTTAAACACTAAACTAAAACTCTCGAACCCAGTGTTAAAACACTGTTGGGCCTTAGTGTTCAACACTAATTAAAAAGCTTTATTTGCAGTATTCAACACTGATTACCTTAGTGTTTAAACACTAATCTGAGATCTTCATTTGCAGTGTTCAACACTGATTACCTTAGTGTTTAACACTAACCTGAAAAAGCATTGTTGCTGGTGTTCAACACCAAATATTCTCTTAGTGTTAAACACTAACTTGTCAACCCCATTCCCAGTGTTCAACACTGACTGCTCTGTAGTGTTTAACACTAGGCTTTGGCCCAATTGGCTAAATGGATGGAGGCAAAGCCTCTCCTGATCGGACTTAGCCCAAGATGGCCATAAGTCCTCAATTTGTGATTAACTGGTCCAATGGACTCATAACATAATTAATTCGTCTTGACCCCAAATTGGGCCAAGGGCTATTTAATCCACTCCGGTTCTAGGGTACATCTCTTCACTCCTTTGATACTTGGCATTGTAATCCCTCAATGCCTTCAAAGAGGTGACGGGTCCCGACGACCACACATTGATATGGACTGTGGGGTCCTTAAACTCATGTCTAATGCAAATTCCTGGTTACGTGGAACGCGGATAATGTCACTCTTTGACCCCGTGGAAAACGTCCAGAGCGGAGCCTGGTCCTCGCCAAGCGCGGCAGTGAACCCGTGTGAAGCATCCAGAGCACATGCCGGACTGTGGGGTCCTTAAACCCATGGACTACGACGTCCTTAACCTTGACCGAGATGTCTTAAAACTAACAACGGACTGTGGGGTCCTTAAACCCATGGACTACGACGTCCTTAAACTTGACCGAGATGTCTTAAAACTAACAACGGACTGTGGGGTCCTTAAACCCATGGACTACGACGTCCTTAACCTTGACCGAGATGTCTTAAAACTAACAACGGACTGTGGGGTCCTTAAACCCATGGACTACGACGTCCTTAACCTTGACCGAGATGTCTTAAAACTAACAATGGACTGTGGGGTCCTTAAACCCATGGACTACGACGTCCTTAACCTTGACCGAGATGTCTTAAAACTCATAATGGACCGCAATGTCCTTAAACTACCCATGGACCGCAATGTCCTTAAACTACCCATGGACCGTAATGTCCTTAAACTAGAACAATAGAGCCCTACATGCTCTTTTGTCGGATCTAAACGGTCCCGTTTAAGTTGATCTTAGCCTCAAAGATGGCTAACGTATCCTTAAACCTTCAAACCGAGTGGACTATAAATCCCCCCAATTAACTCTGGCTCGAGGGTACATCCCTGAACTCCTCTGACATCCGTCGTTGTAATCCTTCAACGTCGTCAGAGAGGTGACGGGTCCCGACGGCCACACATTCATGGACCACTATGTCCCTAAACTGGAACATTAGAGTCCAAACGCTCTTTTGTCGGATCTAAACGATCCCGTTAAGTTGATCTTAGTCACAAAGGTAGACTAATGTATCCTTAACAAACGTTTGAGTTGATCTTAGCCTCGAGAAGGGCTGACGTATCCTCAAACCAAAACCCCCCCAAACCCAAATCTTAGATAATACGGATTTGGACCAGTCCACGCCCTACGGGCGACGACATAACTCAGTCTCCGTAAACAATCCACGGGCAACAAAATACAAAACAGACACCCACGACACGAAGTGACCATTTGGAGAAGGAGAAAGTTGTTACCGCAATGCGGTAGCGTAATTAACTGCAGGGGCTTGCGCCTGCAGGGAAGAGCGTCCCCACAATCAAAAACCCTTCAAACGAGGGGGAATCTGACGAAGTCTGCTACATCGGACGCATCCGTCTAAACCTTCGATACGTGGTGCCATAAATCAACTTGGCATCTTCGAAGAGGTGGACGGATAGCACCAATTAGCATCTGCCCCGAATCTCAGGCAAGACGCGGTGTCGCGCCGTCTTTCGGAGGGGAACAGATTCTGGCACGCCCGGTGGGACCTCTTCCTCTTTCCACTCCACACTTCGTGTGTTGTGACTCGCGAACCAATCGCGGTTCGCTAATGGTTGCCCTTGGGTTTCAAGATACTAAGAATTGGCGTCTGGCTTATTGCAGAAAGCAAAGGATCGATGGCTTCTACTTCCGTGAAAGTGTCCAACTGCTCAGGCTGCAATTGCAACCAACGCTCTGCCTCGCCAGGAGGTATAGCCTACGGACCCCAAGCTGCCTCGCTATTCACAATGCCCGTGGAACAGGTCACTCGCGCCACCACAGGATTGTTCTTTGGGACCATGGTCCCGCCGACAAACTTTGCCGCTCCAGTGTTGACAACGGAGGCTCCCAAGAAGTCGGTCTTTGATCGTCTTACCCCTGCCGCGGCTCCTCTCAACGAGTCGCCCAACGTCAACGCCTCGGTCTTCTCTAGATTGGGCCAGAAATCCTGCAGACCCATCGTGGGACCTACAATCTCAGAGAAGGTTGCTTCTAAGAAAGTGGCCGCTCCTGTCCCAGAAGTCGTTAAGGCAGCCTCTCCGGCCAAAAGGTCTGTCTTTACAAGATTAACGGCTTCAGCTCCCGCTCCTACTGCCCAAAGGACATTGGTCTTTGACAGGCTAATACCAACTGCGACCCCATGCCCAGACAGAGGGCAAAACGAAACCGTTCTTACCGCTGACCCTACACCGTCCGCTCGACACGCCCGACGTCGCCATTGGCGCCGAGTGAGGAAGGCTGGGGGCAACTCCCCATCTGGGTTGACTCCATCAGTCCCGGTGGCAGAAGTTAATGCTGCTGTTCCAACTGGGAACAGCTTCGAAATGCTAAATAAAGTGCGAAGAAATTCTCCTACTGCAGTACTGAAGAGGTCTCCTCCCCCGTTAAAGAAGGTTGTGGAAATGGAGTCAGAACGGCCCCAATCCCCTCAACGGCTGTCTTCCAAGATCTATAAGGTTTGGCGGCAGGCACGGGACTCGAGCATCGATCCGAACTTCTCCCGCCGACACAAGAAGCTGAAAACCCAACCGGAAGCTGGTCACCAGGCCAAACCCCAAAAGGCTGTGGAACAACTGACTCATAAAAGAAGGAGGCCGGAGAAAACCCCGCAGCATGCAACGACGGCTAAAAGCACTAAGCCCAGATGCCCTAAGGCTGGGGGCATGGCGGTGCACACTGTTTACGTGGCCTCTGGAAAAGAGGAAAGCCGCACTTCCACGGGCCACCGACCGTTAACCCGATCCGTGACGAAAGCCCAAGAACAGCAACAGAAGCTGCAAGAAATGATGAATACTATGGCCGCGCTCACCGGGCCAAAAGAAAATCCAGAAACGTCCTCAGACGCACGCCGAGAGGAAGAAACCGATGCTGAATTCCTTCGTCGGACACTGGAGAAAAGGGACAAAGAGGCTGCTGAACAAGCGGCCAACATACAACGGATGGGCCTTCTCTTCCAAGATATGATAGGAATGATGATCCAGCAGGACTTACCCGCCGAGGATCCCCCGATCGTTCTTGAAGACGACCGAGGAGAAACGTCAAATCCACCACCAGCCCTCTCAACGGCCAAGGAGGATGCAATCTCTAAGGCTGACTTGGCTGACTACATAGCCCAGCAAATCCGGGTTCACCACGCGACTGAGGCAGCTGGTCAAGTCGTGAAAACGGGGCGGCCGTATCCGAGCTGGTACGACCAAATCAAATACCCGCAAGGCTATACGATACCAAAATTCCACGTGTATAAGGGGACCGGCAATCCCCATCAACATGTCGCCCAGTTTCGGGCCCTCTGCGGTAACACCGGCGGTGATGATAAGTTGTTGCTCCGCCAGTTTGTGGGCAGCTTATCAGAAACAGCGTTCGAATGGTACTCGGAACTCCCGAACGATTCTATCAAAACGTTCGCTGAAATGGAGTTGTTGTTCACTCAGCGATTTGCAAGTGCCAGCGAACGCACTCCAATAACTGCACTTATTAACGCCAGGGTAAAACCGGGCGAAACCTGGGTCCAGTACGCTATACGCTGGCGGAACTTGTGGTCGAGATGTGAGCAACGCATTGAGGAAGCACCTGCGGTGGGCATGTTCGTGGGAACTCTAGACCCCCACGCAACTATCTCCCAGTTTATGATGTTCTTTAAGCCAACCACATTCCAGGCCCTGATCGACAAGTTGGCTCAGATGGACCAGATGGGTCATAGACCACCTACACCGAAGTCGGAACCTCAGAATGATAAGGGTAAAGGAAGAGCAACATTTGTTGCAAATGCCCAAGAGCAACCTAACGCCCCGAAACCGACAGATCAACTGGAGGAAAGACGTCGATATTATAATGAGAAGATGAAGCGTCCCTACTCGTTCCCACGGGACAAGACGAAACGGCTATTCGAGCTGGCAATACGCAACAGGCTTATAAACCTGCCAAATCCAAGACGACCGCCGCAACCCACCGAGGTAAATAACCCTAACTATTGCCCTTACCATCAGACGGTAGGCCATCCGATTGAAGATTGCTTCGTCTTCAAAGGATGGATCGAAGACCAATACCTCCAGGGGAAGTTTGTACTGTCCGAAAAGTGGAAGGTGAACCCACCACAGCCGCATGCTCCGAGGAAAGCAGATACACCGGGGGCAACATGTTCTTTTATTGAAGAAGCTCTATGGGAGGTCGTGCTATCAACTAAAACCAAAAGAATGCTGAGAGACCTTCATGCGTGCCCTGCGATCGAATGGAAGGACCCTCTTGAACCTCAAATTATCAAAGGAATGTTGAAGCCCCGCCCAACTACGAAGACTCGCGATAATGGCCCAAATACTCACGCCCAACCGTCAAAATCTTCGAAGAAAAAGAAGAAGAAATCCAAGAAGTCCGTGAAGCCTGGAAAAGAGCACACGAACTTGCAAAAGCAAATCGACGCATTGGAAGAGTACAACCAAAAGGCGTGAATTCCTGTCACACTGCAAGAGTTCCTCAACCACATCTTTCAAGAGGAAGATGATGGAGAGAGCTCGTCAGATGAATCCGAAGAATATGTGGCAAGTTGTAACGTGATTTCCCACTCGTTTACTGATGATGGGAAAACTCATGGCACTAAAAAGCTGGAGGCAGAGCCTGTACCAGAGCATGTATGGCCAACAGATGAAATGATCGACGCTTTTCTAGACGAGATTCGTCTAAAATGTAAAGCGGACCAGGAGCGTGAGATGGCCACATCGGAAGGAGCCAAATGCGGGCAACCGAACGAAAGAGTTGAACTACCCCTGCCGGAACATAAGGCATCCGAAGCAGACAAGAAGATGTTCAAGACGAGAAAAAGGTTTGCCAAAGCCATGTCACTGGGAATGAAGCTACCGCCCTCAGAAGGAAACACACACGATGGGGTAGAGACGCACCCTGACTATTGCACATATCATCGGAAAATCTCACATCCCACGGAGGAGTGCGACGCCTTTAAGATATGGTGGCAAGGATATGTTGCTCATCGGCAACATTTTAAGCGCATGAAACGCAAGATCCGTCGAGAGCGAAGAAGTACCGTCGATAGGCACAACGGAACGACTGGCAACTGTTGCATGGTTAACGCCAAGGGGTCACAAGTTCTCACCTTTGGGAGCGACTCTGATGAAGAAATGGCTTTGGGCCCTCTCTTTAAAGAATCCGTTTTGGGGAAAGAGGAGGAATCGGAAATCTGCGAGAACATTCAGCTGCGCAATCGCACACTCCCAGAAAAGAATCTAGGGCCCGGGAATAGAAAGGATAAGGGAAAGGAAAAGGTCACTGAAGATATCACTTTAGATGACCAAGTCATGAGAGAGCTGGCTGCCAAAGACCCTCCTAGGAAGAGTAAAGTGGACTATAACATTCTCGCGCACCTAAGGAAGCTACCTTCTCAGCTTAGCATTCTCGATGCCCTCCTATTATCGAAAGAAGCGCGAGACTCACTAATTAAGGCGTTACAAGAACCCGAGCAATTCCAAGCCTTCCTCGCCACTGAAAAGATGAAGGATGAACTGGAGGAAGTGCATACGGCCGACGTCACTTTCGGTGATGAAGACCTCCTTCTCGGGACGTGCGACCACAACCGTCCCCTATATGTCTCCGGATACTGCCATGATATCAAGATAGGCAAGATCCTGGTGGATAATGGATCCTCCGTCAATCTCCTTAATGTTCGGGTGTTGAAGGAAATCTGCATGAGCGTGCAACACCTCGCTCGTGACAAGATTACTATTTCCGGTTTCGATTCACAATCGTCACGGACTCTCGGATCTGTGATACTAACATTACGCTTTGGACTTCTCGTCACGGACATCAAATTCCATGTCATTGACGCCAAGACCTGTTACAACGCCTTGCTCGGCCGTCCTTGGCTGCACGAGTACAATATCATCCCTTCTACACAACATCAGTGTATGAAGTACTTCAAGGATGGTTTCGAGTATACCGTAACAGGTGAGTTAAAACCCATTTTCTGTGAACGAAGTCCGCAAATACGAAGATGCGAAATACTTTTTGCCAGATTTCGAGGATACAGAAAAGTGTCGCAATCCGGAAAACAAAACCGCCGCCACCATCCCTATTTTCGGGAGCGATACCGAAGAAGAGGAAGAGATAGTTTATGCAGGGCCATCTCAACGCAACAACCTGAGGACACCCGCCCCCGTATTAGTCTTCGGAAGTGATTCAGAAGATGAAGTTAATGCTGTGTTCTCCAATCGGCTGCTAACACAAGCACCCCTTGGCGATGACCATAGTTTGCAAATCACCATGGTACCGCGAGAACACTACAAGGATCTCGACGCGCTTCAGGCTCACGATGTGCAGGACCTGCAAACATTTTACGTCCCTCCCAAGCGAAGGGGCGAGAAGGTGATCCTATTTTACCGATCCTCAGAGTCGAAAATAGAGAAAGAGATCTGGCATGGCGCAGATACTACGCTCGACAGGCTCCAACCCATCCGTCTGCCCAGATACTATACAAACGGATTAAAGAAGCTATTGAAGCGCCAAGGAGTACCTTTAGAACAGACCGTTCGGCAGGCGCGGTTCTACAATAAGATTTGGGATGTCCCCGGGACTCAACGCAAATTGCCCAACGGGAAGATGGAAACACTCGGGCTCGGATACGCAAGAGCTGGAAAACGGGAACGGACTCACAGCAGCTACCCTATATATACCTTTGATGAAGAGGAGGACGCCCTGTCAGGAGATGCCACCCCTTCATTAAAACTAGACCCCGCGATTGAAGCACCGAGTCCGTCATTTGAAGAACGAACGAACAAGCCTATCAGGAAAATGGGTCAGAAAGCTTGGGAAGACCACAACCGCGAAATGACCATCTATGAGAAGGCCAGGACGCAACGTCTATTTCAACGTACCGAAAAAGACAAAGACGCTTATCCTCGTCAATCCGTTGTACGAAAGGCCCGACGCAGAGACGGAAATAAACCAAGAAGCGGCTCGGGTTTGCCCCTCGTGAAGAAGATGAGTCGAGCGTATTCCTTCCCCCGAGACAAGACGGAGAGGTTACTCAACCTCGCTATAAAACATCAAATGATCACGCTTCCAGAATCTAGACGTCCTGAGCAAGCTAGCAAGGTCTCTCATCCGAGTTACTGCTCTTATCACCAAGCCATAGGACATCCTACCGAAGACTGTTTCACCTTCAAGAACTGGGTCGAGGACCAGTACCGACGGGGTAGATTCGCTTTATCAGACGGCTGGAAGGTAACGCCGCCGCGAAGGCATGAGCCCAAGGCCGCAAGAGCAGAACCGGGTCCACCTCAGTCCAGGGAGCGGGTTCGCACTTGTTATACGATTACGATATTAGGAGAAGAGCCCGAGAACGTAGATGACCTTTACCGGTGCTTGGAGAACAGCGATGATGAGGTGATCTCAGAATTTCCGCCCGCTTCGAAAGAACTGGAAGATGGTATACATACTACTGCAGATAACCTCAAAAAGATTGAGTTGGGATCGGCAGACGACCCGCGACCGACATTTGTCAGCGAGCTATTATCCGAAGAAAAGGTGGCTGCGTTAAAGAACGTGCTTCTACGGCATAAAGACTGCTTCGCGTGGAACTACTCCGAGATGCCGGGATTAGACCCGGAGATTGCTGTGCATAGATTAGCAATATCCCCAGATATCAAGCCAGTCAAGCAGGAGCCAAGAAAGATGCGACTCGAGCTTGAAATGAGCATCAACGCCGAAGTCAAGAAGTTGATCGATTCTGGATTTATCCAAGAAGTCCAATACCCCGACTGGATCGCCAATATCGTCCCGGTAATGAAGAAGAACGGGCGGTACGCATATGCGTGGATTTCAGGGATCTCAATAAAGCCTACCCAAAGGACGATTTTCCGGTGCCGGTAACCGAGCTAATGATAGATAACACGTCCACTCACGAGGTTTTCTCCTTTATGGACGGTTCATCAGGATACAATCAGATAAAGATGCATCCCGAAGACCAGAAGCATACCGCTTTCCGCACCCCTTTGGGTATATTTTGCTACAGGGTTATGCCCTTTGGCCTAAAGAACGCTGGCGCCACCTATCAAAGGGCCATGACAAAGATCTTCGACGATCTCATACATGACATCGTCGAGTGCTATATCGATGACCTCGTAGTAAAGAGCATGTCATACGAGGAGCATTTAAAGCATCTGGAGACTGTATTTCAACGCCTTCGGCAATATAATTTGAAAATGAATCCCCTCAAGTGCGCGTTTGGAGTCTCCTCGGGCAAATTTCTGGGATTCATCATTCGACACCGAGGTATTGAAATAGATCCGGCAAAGATTAAAGCGATCATGGAAATGCCTCCGCCGAGAACGCTCAAGCAGCTGCGGTCTCTCCAAGGGAAGCTCGCATACATCCGGCGGTTTATCGCCAATCTTTCAGGCAAATGCCGTCCTTACAGCCACCTGATGAAAAAGGGTACCCCATTCGTTTGGGATCACAAATGTCAAGGTGCACTAGACGAGATCAAGCAGTACCTGCAGAACCCTCCAGCATTGGCTGCTCCAGTGAAGGGAAAGCCTCTCATTCTTTACACGGCCGCCCTCGAAGGTTCCTTAGGCGCATTATGGGCACAAGAGAACGATCAGGGGAAAGAAAGAGCACTTTACTACTTAAGTCGAGTGCTGCTGGGGGCAGAAAGCAACTATTCCCCCATTGAAAAGCACTGCCTGGCGTTGATCTTCGCAATAACAAAGCTTAGACATTACGCATTAGCACATGAAGTCCGTCTTATTTCAAAGGTGGACCCTCTCAAATATTTGATGTCGAAAGCCATACTGACGGGACGACTTGCTAAGTGGGCCCTGCTCTTGATGGAGTTCTCGATAACGTATCAACCTCTCAAGGCAGTGAAAGGCCAGGCCATTGCCGACTTCCTCGCCGAGCACCCGATACCGGCCAATTCTCCTCTGAATTGCGATTTGCCGGACGAGCATGCATTTGATGCGATTAGCGGCGGGAGCACCCGATGGGAACTCTATTTCGATGGAGCGTCCTCCATAAAGAAACAGAAACAAGGTATCCCAATGATCAAATCAGGGATAGGCCTCATCTTTGCAACTCCACAAGGAGGGATAATGCGCTTCGCCTTCGCCTTAACAGAGCCGAGGACAAACAATGAAGCCGAATACGAAGCCCTGATAGCAGGTCTTGAGATCGCCATCGACATGGGGATTGAGGACCTCCTCATATACGGGGATTCTCAGCTGGTCGTTAGTCAAGTAAATGGTGACTACCAAACGTGCAAGCCGGAGTTGGTAAAGTACGGCGAAAGGGTGCAACAACTATTGACCCAAATTCCCTCCTATACTTTGGAGAACATACCGCGCGCGGAAAACAGCAAAGCAGACGCGTTGGCTAAACTTGCTAAAGAACTGGCTGACGAGAACCTCGATGACGTCAGAATCGTGGTACAAAGCCGTCGAGTGCTCGCCCCGGCAGAAATATCTCCGGAATCATGCGAAGAAAAGGGAACGACTGAGCAGACGACCCTACAAAAGACCATGAGAAGGCCGAAGACTGGAGGGAAGTCTTCATAGACTACTTTAAGTCCCACCGAATACCCGAAGAAGCGTCCTCAAGACATCAGCTCATGAAACGAGCTCTATCCTTCGCTTTCGTCAACGACATTCTATACAAGAGATCATTTGATTCTCTATGGCTTAGATGCTTAGGACCTGACGAAGCAGAAAGAGTCGTTCAGGAAGTTCATGACGGACTTTGCGGTTCTCACCAAGCAGGCTCAAAGATGAAGTTAAAAATTAAACGGATGGGTTATTACTGGCCCACGATGATCCAGGACTGCCTCGAGTATGCGAAGCAATGCCACTCATGCCAGATCCATGGAGACTTCATCCACCAACATCCGAATCCACTGCACCCGACGTTGGCTAGTTGGCCATTCGAAATGTGGGGGACTGACATAGTCGGCCCCATTGAGCCAGCATCATCCCGGGGACACCGCTTTATCCTAGCGACAACCGATTACTTCTCCAAATGGGCAGAAGCGGTACCGCTGAAGGAAGTGAAGACAGAGAATATTCTCCACTTCTTCAAGACGCACGTCATCTATCGGTTTGGAACTCCACGGCGGATTATCTCCGATAACGGGCCAGCCTACCGAAGCCATAAGATTAGCCGCTTCGCACAGCGGCACAATATAGACTGAAGATATTCTTCAGTTTACAATCCACGAGCTAACGGTCTGGCCGAGGCTTTCAATAAGACCTTGACGAAGATCATAAAAAAGACCGTTTCCAGGAATAAGAGAGACTGGCACGAAAGGCTGCAAGAAGCCCTTTGGGTTTATCGAACTACGTTCAAGACGGCCACAAACACAACGCCGTACGCGTTGGTGTTTGGGTCGGAAGCAGTGCTCCCCCTCGAGATAGAGTTACCCTCTCTACGAGTAGCAGTCCACCACGAGCTGACGAACGAAGAAAATGCCCACCTTCGGCTTGAAGAGCTTGATGCCCTCGACGAAACCCGGCTCATAGCGCAACAACATCTAGAAGCCTACAAAGCAAAGATGACGCGCTCGTACGAACGATTGACCAGGCCGAGGACATTCCGCCAAGGCGAATTCGTACTAGTGGTCAAAAGACCTATGATCCCCAATCGTGCCAAGCGGGGAAAATTTGAGCCAAACTATGAAGGCCCGTACATCATAGACAAGGTCTACCAGGGTGGAGCCTACCTACTCATGGACATGCACGGTGAAAGGCCTTTCAGGCCAATAAACGGCCGCTTCTTGAAGAAATACCACGCTTAATAAGCTGCAGCCTAGGTCAATGATGGATGACGACGACTATGTCCGCTCACTATCTTCCTAGGCTCAGACTTTACAAGCAGCAGCCGGCCTTCCTATATCAACGGACCGAAACGTCCTTAAACTATCGACGGACCGAAACGTCCTTAAACTATCGACGGACCGAAACGTCCTTAAACTATCGACGGATCGAAACGTCCTTAAACTGCTACCGCAACGTCCTTAGGTGGACGAGATGGATAAATAAAGAAAAAAAAACAAAAAAAAAACGGTATGTCCATAAGCAAAATGGGCACGGATGAAAACCCAAAAAGGGCTCCGTGAGTAAAAACAGCAGGGCTGCCGGCAAGTGTTCGTGAAAACCTGAGAGGGCGCGACCTTGTAAAAAAAAAAAGTAAAAATAAAAAAAAAAAAAAAAAAAAACAAAAAAAAATAAAAAAAACGGTATGTCTATAAGCAAAACGGGCACGGATGAAAACCCGAAAGGGCTCCGTGAGTAAGAACAGCAGGACTACCGGCGAGTGTTTGTGAAAACCCGAAAGGGCGCAACCTCGTTAAAGGACACTTACAGAGTCCTCTCGACCTTGTAAGGAGGAACTACCTGCGTGAGATCCTTACGACTCACAAAGGAGCAACACACTTAGGGATCCTCACGATTCCTAAGGAGAAAATACACTTACGAGATCCTCACGACTCGTAAGGAGAATTCTCTTATGGGACCCTCACGGCTCATGAGATTTGAAAGTCTTAAGTTACAGAAACCTGAACCTGTTCTTAAGCAAATCCTCCACAACCTCCGATATTGCCCTACAAGAGGCTCAATACTGACCCTTGTATACAATCCACGGGCGCGAATAAACATTTCCCCAGCAAAGTCCAACCCTTGTGGGTCCCCTCGACCCATAAGGAGAAAACCCTCTTGTAGGATCCTTACGACTTACAGAGGAACATACACTTAGGAATCCTCACGATCCCTAAGGAGAAAATACACCTGCAAGATCCTCACGACCTGTAGGGAGAAATATCTTTGTGAGACCCTTACGGCTCATGAAGTCAAAAGCCTTAGTCGACAGGACCTTAACCCTGTTTGCTAAGCCACCTTTGTTCAACATCGACAGAGGCAAATGATGATTCGCTCCTGGCAATATTCCAGTTGCAGCGATGCTGATGCCTAAACCGGTATCAAATCCTAAGTCCTTTCATGGCAAATGATGATTCGCTCCTGGCGACATCCCAGTTGCAGCGGTGCTGATGCCGAAATCGGTGTCCAAAATCCGAGCTTGCGGCGAAAAAGCTAGCAGGCCACACATGCCTACGAAATAGCCGAAATGATGGGGCAACTTGCAATAAAAAGCAGCAAGTAAAAATGTATGCATGAAAAATAGCCGAAATGATGGGGCAACTCGCAATAAAAAGCAGCGAGTAAAAATAAAACAAATAGCCGAAATGATTGGGCACCGCGAAAAATAGCTGAAATGATTGGGCAATCGCGACCTTTGCGATATAAAAAGCTGAAATGATAGAGCATCGCGGAAAGAATAAAAGAAATGATGGAAAAATGAAACCTTTTTGCCCTACAGGTAATACTACAACAATCCCCGTATACAATCCAGGGGCGCAAACAAAGAAGGGATCATACTCCTCCCCCCAGGTTTCATCATGAGAGGAAGCCAAATCTCGACGGTTCACAAATAACCTGGAGATCGTCTCGTAATAACGGACACAACTTCAAGCTAAGCGGAACAGCGGCCACCCCCAGTTCCATGGCTCGGTGGTATACATATCGCCAACAGTCAAACCTTCACCCCGTGAAATGCGGATACATTCAGCAAAAAATTCCTGGTTACGTGGAACTCGGATAATGTCACTCTTTGACCCCGTGGAAAGCGTCCAGAGCGGATCCTGGTCCTCGCAGAGCATGGCAGTGAACCCGTGCGAAGCATCCAGAGCGGAGCCTAGTCCTCGCCTAACGCGGCAGTGAACCCGTGTGAAGCATCTAGTGCAAAATTCCTGGTTACGTGGAACGCGGATAATGTCACTCTTTGACCCCGTGGAAAACGTCCAGAGCGGATCCTGGTCCTCGCAGAGCATGGCAGTGAACCCATGCGAAGCATCCAGAGCGGAGCCTAGTCCTCGCCTAACGCGGCAGTGAACCCGTGTGAAGCATCTAGTGCAAAATTCCTGGTTACGTGGAACGCGGATAATGTCACTCTTTGACCCCGTGGAAAACGTCCAGAGCGGATCCTGGTCCTCGCAGAGCATGGCAGTGAACCCGTGCGAAGCATCCAGAGCGGAGCCTAGTCCTCGCCTAACGTGGCAGTGAACCCGTGTGAAGCATCTAGTGCAAAATTCCTGGTTACGTGGAACGCGGATAATGTCACTCTTTGACCCCGTGGAAAACGTCCAGAGCGGATCCTGGTCCTCGCAGAGCGTGGCAGTGAACCCGTGCGAAGCATCCAGAGCGGAGCCTAGTCCTCGCCTAACGCGGCAGTGAACCCGTGTGAAGCATCTAGTGCAAAATTCCTGGTTACGTGGAACGCGGATAATGTCACTCTTTGACCCCGTGGAAAACGTCCAGAGCGGATCCTGGTCCTCGCAGAGCATGGCAGTGAACCCGTGCGAAGCATCCAGAGCGGAGCCTAGTCCTCGCCTAACGCGGCAGTGAACCCGTGTGAAGCATCTAGCGCAAAATTCCTGGTCACGTGGAACGCGGATAATGTCACTCTTTGACCCCGTGGAAAACGTCCAGAGCGGATCCTGGTCCTCGCAGAGCATGGCAGTGAACCCGTGCGAAGCATCCAGAGCGGAGCCTAGTCCTCGCCTAACGCGGCAGTGAACCCGTGTGAAGCATCTAGTGCAAAATTCCTGGTTACGTGGAACGCGGATAATGTCACTCTTTGACCCCGTGGAAAACGTCCAGAGCGGATCCTGGTCCTCGCAGAGCATGGCAGTGAACCCGTGCGAAGCATCCAGAGCGGAGCCTAGTCCTCGCCTAACGCGGCAGTGAACCCGTGTGAAGCATCTAGTGCAAAATTCCTGGTTACGTGGAACGCGGATAATGTCACTCTTTGACCCCGTGGAAAACGTCCAGAGCGGATCCTGGTCCTCGCAGAGCATGGCAGTGAACCCGTGCGAAGCATCCAGAGCGGAGCCTAGTCCTCGCCTAACGCGGCAGTGAACCCGTGTGAAGCATCTAGCGCAAAATTCCTGGTTACGTGGAACGCGGATAATGTCACTCTTTGACCCCGTGGAAAACGTCCAGAGCGGAGCCTGGTCCTCGCCAAGCACGGCAGTGAACCCGTGTGAAGCATCCAGAGCAAATACCGGACTGTGGAGTCCTTAAAATCCACGGACTATGACGTCCTTAACCTCGACCGTGATGTCTTAAAACTAACGATCAACCATCCCGATTCCCTACAGACTTTGCCTTGGTTTAAGGGTACATCTCTTCACTCCTTTGATGCCTGGCGTTGTAATTCCTCAACGTCTTCAAAGAGGTGACGGGTCCCTGCAACCAAACACCGGACTGTGGAGTCCTTAAATCCACGGACTATGAGGTCCTTAACCTTGACCGTGATGTCTTAAAACTAACAGCGGACTGTGGAGTCCTTAAATCCACGGACTATGAGGTCCTTAACCTTGACCGTGACGTCTTTAAACTACGATACCTTGAGAGACCCCTGACTCCGTGAAACACGGATAAGGGTGATCACATCCGGCACTTGCAGGCCCTCACGACCTGTAAGGAAGAAAAACTCTCTTGTGAGATCCTTACGACTCTCAAGGGAAAACCCGCTTAAGGATCCTCACGATCTTTAGAAAGAACTCACACCTATGGGATCCTCTCGACCTGTAGGGAGAAAAAACTCTTTATGAGACCCTAGCGGCTCATAAGATGCAAAAGCCTTAGAAAGCAGATCTTAACCCTGAGTCCTGAGCCATTGCTGTCCTGCAAGGAAATCAAGATAGGATACCCGCAGAATACATTCAATGAAAAGGAGACATATCATTGACAAAAAATGTATCTTTTATTCATAAACCAAAATGGGTACAAAATACAATTCATGAAAGAAACAAAAAGAAAATACTTTCATCCATGAGTATGTACAAAAGGGAAGAAAAAGATACAAATGTTTTAGGCCGGCGGGCGATTCAGCAGCTTGGTCAGCTCATCCTGCTTTTGCTGAGCCACGACTTCATGACGCAAGATCTCCAGAAGACGAGCCTCCGCTTGAGCTTGCTGAGCCTGATACGAAGCGAGCCGGGCTTCAAGCTCTTTCTCAGTGGCCTTATGAGCCTCGACCCTCTCACGAGTGAACATGGCAGCTTTATCGAGAGCCACCACCTCTTTGATGGACTCCTGAAGCACCCGCCGGAGTTCATACGCTTTGTTGGCCTTGGCTGTGAGATTGGCTTGAAGCTCGCTCAGCGCCTTGGAGGCTAGCTCCCTTTCCGAGAACTTGCGACCGAGCCTCTTCTCACATGACGTCATGTTGGCCGCGCACCGTACTATCAGCCCTCGCAATTCCGCCTTTGCAGCCACGGCCTCCGAGGAAAGGCGAGAACACTCGAGAGTGTGCAGGCAAGCCTCCACTTGCCGGCAGAACTCCACCCAGACTCGCACCACCTCTTCGCTGTGGTAGGTGGCAAGAAAAGGAAGAGAGCCGTTAGCCTCGGCAGCGAATGCTTCAGCCGTGGTCGTGCTGCCAGCACGAAGCTCCTCGATCAGAGACGACAAGGAGACGAGGCTTAATTGGGCCAAGCGTTCTGAAGCCCGCAAGGCATAAGGGCCGGGTGGCATCACGATGCGCGACTCCAACGCCGTGGAGACTGGCAGAGCTGTTTAAATTTAAAAGACGTCAACAGAACTCTTAAGCAAGGAACAGGTGAGAGTGCAATGAAATGTCACTCACCGACAGTCGTACAAGCAGGAGGTAAAGGCTCCCCTGGCCCTTCGAGAATCTCGACCTCGTCATCGGCTTCCAGAACTGCAGGCAATGTCAATGTCAGTACGCAAAAATAACGACGATGCTATGAGAAGGGATGGACGACACCAACCTTGCCCAGACGAAAGGACAATGCGCTGAGGGGAGATCGCCTGCGGAGCTGCCATCTCCAATAAACGCTGAAATGACTGTCGATGCGACAGATCCGCGATCGTGGCCGCCAAACCGCGCAATTCTGGGAAAGATAAAAGAGTTCAGATTATGAAGGGGTTGCTAAATTAAAACACGGAGGGATACCTTCAACACTCCTCCCATTCTGAGCCGGGGGGATAGCAGCTTCAACGGTCTCCGCCGTAACCTCAGGCTCCAACAAAGGGAGAATAGTCCCGACTACCTCACTCCCAGCCTTTGGGTTGCCCTCGGTAAGAGTCATTGGGGCGTCGGCCTCCAAAGGAGCCTCCTCCAAAGGGGTAAGCACGCCCTGGCCAAGAACCGCCGCTGGAAGTTCCATCATGAGAGGAACAGCCTCGTTAGCCCCTTCCACATCCAGCAAGGCTTCATTGGGAGTTTTTTAGCTTTAATAGGCCCGTAGGAAGCTCCCCCAGCGTCGAAGATTCTGCATGACCCAAGTAAGAATAATGATGTATATGCATGGGCATAAATAATCGGAGAGACTACAAAGGAAGCACAACGTACCTATACGCAAAGAAGCCCTCAATATGGCTTCTTCAAGCCGCTGCTCCTTCTCAAGGAGGTGGGCTCGCCGGGGTTCGAGCGTAGACTCATGACCGCCAGTCCACAAAGAAAGTGCATCAGCTGCGTCTTCTGAAGCGGCCTGCTTCAGAGCCCTTTCCCCCCATTCCTCCAAAGGGCCGATAAATCGCTGCCGAATCCACGAAGGGTCTTCGTAGAAAATTACAGCGGGGTAAGACTTCTTCGGAACCTTGGCGTTGTGAGACGCGTCTTTTGAGCGCCGTATGGCCTCGGCCAACTGCGCAGCCTCCTCATCCACTGAACTCGGGAAGAGAAGTCCAGCGTCCGACCCTTGCACGGCCAACGGTTCGTCTTCAAGGATAGGCTCAGACTCCATCACAGAATCAAGCGGGGCAGTAGCCGCTTTCTTCCGCCGTTTAGACCCGGAGCCGGTCGCCGAGGATGATCGCTTCCTCCCTCGCGAAGCCTTAGGGCGGCGCTGGCCCACATCGCCCTCAGCGCCCTCATCCTTGTTTCTATCGCTCGGCGCCACAACCGAGGACGATACCGCCATCGTCGACACCACGGGGGGTGGCGCCACCACCGGCGGAGGTACTACTACCGGAGCCCGCTTACCCCGTGAGCGAGAACCCAAAGGCATACCAGCTATCGGAGTAAGGTCTACCCCGGATTCCCCTGGAATGAGCGCGGTGCCGATCTCCCTCAAAGGAAAGCGGACTGGAACCCTCGGTCGTAACTCAGCCCCAGGAGCCAGAGGAGGGGCATCGTGGCCAAGAAGCACCCTCCTTTCCTCGAGAATGATTGGGTTGACCCGATGAAGATACCAACCCGTAAACGCGCCCACGCATCGGGGCATGTACTCAGATTCAGGGACCATGAAATAAGAGCCGGTGTTCAGCCTCATAAAATGATGAGCAGCATCGCGAACAGCATCAAGCGAAGGGATCGGGGCGACCATAAAAGCCTCGAAAGGAACACCCTGGTCGTACCCGAGCTGCCGGGCAAATCGATGCGGATTGTACCGCATGAAAAGAGCTGCATTGTCCTGGCGAAACACCAAGTAACCCGGTCTGATTGCATACAAATGCGTGGCCTCCCGGGGCTTCAGAGAAGGTGCGTTGTCTTTCGACTGGTCCCAGAGTTGTTGGACGGGACCCGAAGGAGTAGACAAGACCCGATCAGTAAAAACCAACCCGCCAGCGGTGGCATGAGGAGAAATTAGCACCCGAATGGCCCCGAATTGAGTCGGGTCGGCGGCAGAAGCATCCACTAGCCGCATAAGTCGTGGAAAGGGGTAGGCATCGTAAAATGAGGGCCTCTGATGCATGGCGAACGCCCCCAATACATGCATTTCGATCCAGGACGTGAAATAATGAAGCGAAAAGTTCACCACATCCACGCCAGGCGTAGAGGTATTAGCCGCGGTGCCCAATCCATTATAGAGATGTGCCAAGGCCGGGATGCCGATGGCCAACCGCGTCCCCTCAGCAATACGTTGAGCCGGGTAGATGACCGAGGCTCTCATGAAGCGGCGATGCATGGGGATAACGAACCAGCTAAGCCAAACACTGACAAACCCCACAAAGAATGTTTCCTCATCCATACCAGGTGCTGCAATGGACTCAAAAGACATCGGCGACACGATGGGAATATAATACTGTGGCAGGTCCGATTCAGCAGTCGGTAGCTTCTTCGGACCAAACCCAAAGGGGTCTCTGATGTTAGCAAATTTCGGAGCAGTCTTCGATATGATATCCTCACGAAGGAAGCAGGAAATGAAGCTTTTAAAAGTAACACCCTGCTCCTCAGACTCAGTGAACAATTGATCAAAAATACCCAGCGCCTTGATCAAGCTGGGGCGCTTATGACGAACAGCATTCTCAGCGGACAGGCCGTCAATCGGTGCAGACTCGGGCTCGAAGACATATTCGTCAGAAGGCAACAACTCCTCGTACAGTGCGCCCCTGATTGGCAATCCTGAGATTTCATAAAATTCTGCAAGAGAGATCGAGACCTCGCGATCCCCCAGAAGAAAAGTATTAGTGGGAAGATTCCACTGGTTCAAAAACGCCTTGATCCACCAGGCATGCGGGGACTTGTAATGGAACAGTGACGCATATATGGCCTGATAAAGCCCAACTTTCTGCAACCGCGCCCGATGGGCGGAAAGGATGTAGCGAGCCCAGAGAAGGTAGCCCGTAGGATGCCTGGGAGTGAGCCCTATCTTATAAATTTGCCCCCATGGGTGGGCCTCACCCTGGCAGATACGCCGCCCCAGTATGTCTATGGCCGGAATCGGATGGTTCGGAATACCGGTCGTCGAAGGCTCAAGCCTCCCCGTTGGAGTCCAGTTGGGCATTTCCACAGCAAAAGCTGTTCTTGGAGGATCCATCGGTAAAAAGGGGAAAGTAGGCTCCGTTGGCACCGCGCAGAGAAAACTCCGACGACCCTGAATAATCTGACTATACCAAGACCCCCACTGAAGGAGGTTGGTGCAGTTCGGGTCATGAGCCCGAATCATCGCCATCGCTTCCTCATCAGACGGTGACTGAGGAAAAGCCGCCTCCGAGCGAGAAAAGGGAAAGCGTGGAGCAGAAGCCATCGCACCTGAAATCCAACGAAAAGAAGACCGTTAATAGGAAAGTCAACGATGTTTACTCATGCATGAACATGAAGACTAGTGGGAGAAAGCAACAGCAAAGTTTCCTGGAACCATTGGCTATAAAACACATGGCCCCACAGAATCCGGATGACGGCTCATTAATAATGAGACCAAACAGTTACAATAAAACAAAAGGGAATATCCCCATTTAATAAAAATGATGGCCACGCACATCCCCCCAGCAGGATCTGTCTCGGGCTCTACAGTGGATCCAATAAAATCAAAGGAATTGAATTCACACAAAAAGACATCATTACAAAGCCCCCATTGCATTAATTGCAGGAAGAACAACCTCGGGCCAAGAGACCCCAGGAAGCCTCTGTGTGAAGAAATCGAGTTCTTCGTTGGAATTAAATTCCTTATTAAGAAAAGAGAATTAAATTCCCAAAAACATTTTTTGATGGAATTAAATTCCATGGGTTTGAACCGCCATCATCATCTCTCCAAAGATCATCTAAACCCTAAGAGATCTACAGTTGAAAGATTAAACAGTTTCATGTTCTTATGGAAAATATGAAGAAAGAAGGGTAAAAACCCTTGTTTTGGATTTAAAATCTAGGAAAATGGGAAGGTCCATCGTTGTCCAAGAACATTACCTGAGGAAAAAGGATTCCTTTTGAGCAGAGTTAAACTCTGAAAATATTTTAAAACAGAGAACTAAGCTCTGGAAGAAGAGAATTAAATTCTCAGAAAAAGTTCTCAGAAGAAGAAGATGGGCAAAGTGAAGGCTCCTATGAAGAGACAGAGGTATTTATAGAAGGCAATGGAAACGTTTCGTCTCCCCAGATCCCTAGAGGAATCCAACGGTCACAAGAGGTGACAGCGTTGCACTCACGTGCAGACACGTGAGAACAACGCTGTGGGGGCATTTGTTTCCTGATTTAAAATCAGGAAAGCTTCTGGGAAAAGCTTCAAAAGGGGGTCACGTGTTGGCACGTGACACCTAAAAGGGATCATCAAGTCAAGTTCAGTTTCCTGACTACGCTGAAGAAAATGGACTTCAGAAAGAGTCACGTGTTCCCACGTGACCAGGGTCACGTGGCGACACGTGACATTTAAATGCAAGCGTCAAGGCACACAAGTTCCCTGATCAAGTCAAGAAAAGGCTTCAGAAGAGATCACGTGTTCCCACGTGACCTGGGTCACGTGTTGGCACGTGACGTTCAAGACAGCAGACTCGTTCTCCAGAAGAACCGAAGAAAGAGAGTTCAAACAAGGGTCACGTGCTCACACGTGACAAGGGGTCACGTGGTAGCACGTGACGCTTAGGCAGCGATCAGAAGACAGAGCGCAAAAGAAAGGAAAAGGCTCATTCCAAAAGGGGTCACGTGCCCACACGTGACCATGGGTCACGTGGTCACACGTGACCAGCTTTCAAAGCCCATTGTGTTAACAGAATTAAATTCTGAAGGAGATTTAAATCTTTCCAAAGGAGAGTGATTATCTGGGCCGATCAAATTAAAGACTCAGGAGTGATTGAAATATCATCTATCTATGGGAAAATCTCGGGTTTGGAAAGATTTCCCCTTTAAATCTAACCAAAATAACAAGGGAGAATCTCTGGATTTAAAATCCAATGGTGAATAAAATTCACCTAATAATCCAAAGGTCCAAAATGAATGATGAATGCAAATCAAATCTCAATGAAGATTCGTCAAAAACTGATTGATTCGGCTGCTTCTCCTATAAATAGGAGCCAAGAGACATACATACACATACATGCGCAGAGAAAAAAAAAGGAGAAGAGCTTTGATACTTTGAAAAGACTCGGATCTTCTGCGAAAAACCCTAGGTAAGAAAGGGAAGGCCTTTTGAAAGAAAGAGAATTTAATTCTCAACAGAGTTTAACTCTGATAATGTAAAAACAGAAGAACATATTTCTTCTCTCTTTGATGGAGGATCTGCAAAGTGCACATCTCCCCTTAAGGTTGAGAATTTAATTCTCAATGGGTTGAGATCCTGCCTTGCAGATCCAAAACACGGAGAAGGAATGCAAGCACGAGAATTTAATTCTCACAGAACTATAGGAATTTAATTCCTTTAAAATAAAAGGAGGGCTTGACCCTATATTATGGGAATTTAATTCCTCCAGAACAAAAAAGAAACAGGGTTTAACCCTAATTAAGAACCTAGTTATGTTGAAACAGCAGGAATTTAATTCCCTTAATCATACAGAGGATGGAAGTTTAAACTCCTTAAAAACTTTTATTAGGGTTTAACCCTATTCAGCCCTTCACGTATATGAGGAATTTAATTCCTACAGAAAATTCAGAGTTAAACTCTATTCCAGAAAACAAAGTCTTCGAAAGGAAGTAGGAATTTAATTCCTCTGAAATTTATAGTTCGAGGAATTTAATTCCTAAAAGAAGATTAACAAAGCCTCTAAACAAAATACCTAGAGGCAGGGTCACGTGTCATCACGTGACCCCCCCAAGAGAGCTACAGAAAGCCCCTTCGAGGCAGCACCCCATGTGACCCACGTGACCCTCAGCAGAACCTCTAATCCATAGGCATTTGAATGCCCATCACGTGATGGCACGTGATGCTCTGAAAGACGCGATAATCTCAGCAGAACAAATGAAGGGAGGGCGCTCTCACGTGCTGCCACGTGACCCCTCTTACCTTAGTGTTTAAACACTAAACTAAAACTCTCGAACCCAGTGTTAAAACACTGTTGGGCCTTAGTGTTCAACACTAATTAAAAAGCTTTATTTGCAGTATTCAACACTGATTACCTTAGTGTTTAAACACTAATCTGAGATCTTCATTTGCAGTGTTCAACACTGATTACCTTAGTGTTTAACACTAACCTGAAAAAGCATTGTTGCTGGTGTTCAACACCAAATATTCTCTTAGTGTTAAACACTAACTTGTCAACCCCATTCCCAGTGTTCAACACTGACTGCTCTGTAGTGTTTAACACTAGGCTTTGGCCCAATTGGCTAAATGGATGGAGGCAAAACCTCTCCTGATCGGACTTAGCCCAAGATGGCCATAAGTCCTCAATTTGTGATTAACTGGTCCAATGGACTCATAACATAATTAATTCGTCTTGACCCCAAATTGGGCCAAGGGCTATTTAATCCACTCCGGTTCTAGGGTACATCTCTTCACTCCTTTGATACTTGGCATTGTAATCCCTCAATGCCTTCAAAGAGGTGACGGGTCCCAACGACCACACATTGATATGGACTGTGGGGTCCTTAAACTCATGTCTAATGCAAATTCCTGGTTACGTGGAACGCGGATAATGTCACTCTTTGACCCCGTGGAAAACGTCCAGAGCGGAGCCTGGTCCTCGCCAAGCGCGGCAGTGAACCCATGTGAAGCATCCAGAGCACATGCCGGACTGTGGGGTCCTTAAACCCATGGACTACGACGTCCTTAACCTTGACCGAGATGTCTTAAAACTAACAACGGACTGTGGGGTCCTTAAACCCATGGACTACGACGTCCTTAACCTTGACCGAGATGTCTTAAAACTAACAACGGACTGTGGGGTCCTTAAACCCATGGACTACGACGTCCTTAACCTTGACCGAGATGTCTTAAAACTAACAACGGACTGTGGGGTCCTTAAACCCATGGACTACGACGTCCTTAACCTTGACCGAGATGTCTTAAAACTAACAATGGACTGTGGGGTCCTTAAACCCATGGACTACGACGTCCTTAACCTTGACCGAGATGTCTTAAAACTTACAATGGACCGCAATGTCCTTAAACTACCCATGGACCGCAATGTCCTTAAACTACCCATGGACCGTAATGTCCTTAAACTAGAACAATAGAGCCCTGCATGCTCTTTTGTCGGATCTAAACGGTCCCGTTTAAGTTGATCTTAGCCTCAAAGATGGCTAACGTATCCTTAAACCTTCAAACAGAGTGGACTATAAATCCCCCAATTAACTCTGGCTCGAGGGTACATCCCTGAACTCCTCTGACATCCGTCGTTGTAATCCTTCAACGTCGTCAGAGAGGTGACGGGTCCCGACGGCCACACATTCATGGACCACTATGTCCCTAAACTGGAACATTAGAGTCCAAACGCTCTTTTGTCGGATCTAAACGATCCCGTTAAGTTGATCTTAGTCACAAAGGTAGACTAATGTATCCTTAACAAACGTTTGAGTTGATCTTAGCCTCGAGAAGGGCTGACGTATCCTCAAACCAAACCCCCCCCAAACCCAAATCTAAGATAATACGGATTTGGACCAGTCCACGCCCTACGGGCGACGACATAACTCAGTCTCCGTAAACAATCCACGGGCAACAAAATACAAAACAGACACCCACGACACGAAGTGACCATTTGGAGAAGGAGAAAGTTGTTACCGCAATGCGGTAGCGTAATTAACTGTAGGGGCTTGCGCCTGCAGGGAAGAGCGTCCCCACAATCAAAAACCCTTCAAACGAGGGGGAATCTGACGAAGTCTGCTACATCGGACGCATCCGTCTAAACCTTCGATACGTGGTGCCATAAATCAACTTGGCATCTTCGAAGAGGTGGACGGATAGCACCAATTAGCATCTGTCCCGAATCTCAGGCAAGACGCGGTGGCGCGCCGTCTTTCGGAGGGGAACAATGAAGTGCTTTGATCTAGGGGGAGTGTTTTAACCCTTTCGTCCAGTCGCCGGCGTTTGGCCTTTTCAATTATGGCCATCTCACGCTCTCGATCAGCTTTGCTTTTAAGACGGGCTTCGTTCAGGAATGCATCAATCATTTCGTCTGATGGTTCTAGAAGTTTCGGCTCAGCATCTGCCCCCAGTTTTTCTGCGTAAGGAGCTTCTTCATCGTTTATTGACGAGTGAGAGATCACATGGCAGCTTGCCACATAATCTTCGAGTTCATCCGATGAGTCTTCTCCATTGTCATCATCTCCGTCCTCAAGAATGTGGCTGAGAAATTCTTGGAGTGTGACTGGGGTCCGCACCTTTTGATTATATTCTTCCAGCGCGTCAATCTGCTTTTGCAGGTCCGTGCGTTAGCCATCAGGTTTCACGGGCTTCTTGGATTTCTTCTTGGAAGACTTTGACGGCTGGGTATGAGTGCTTTGGCTATTACCACCAGTCTTTGGAGTTGGGCGCGGTTTCAGCATTCCCTCGATGATCTCGGGTTTCAGTGGATTTTTCCACTTGATCGCCGGGTATGTTCGGAGATTCTTCAGCATTCTTTTTGTCTTGGCTGAAAGAGCGACCTTCTATGGAGCTTCTTCTATGAAAGAACATGATGCCCCCGGTGTGTCCGTTTTCTTGGGAGTGTGTGGCTGTGGTGGGTTCACCTTCCAATTCTCGGACAGGGCAAATTTGCCCTGTTGGTATTGATCTTCAATTCATCCTTTAAAGACAAAGCAATCTTCGATTGGATGGCTTACCGTCTGATGGTAAGGGCAATAATCGGGACTATTAGCCTCGCCAGGTTGCAACGACCATTTTGGATTCGGGAGATTGATAAGCCTGTTGCGTACCGCTAGCTCGAACAATCTCCTTGTTTTGTCCTGGGGAAACGAGTAAGGACGTCCTAGTCTCTCCTCGAGGGATTGGCGTGGATGCACATTGCTTTGGCGAACAACCGGTTTTAAGTTGCTCGGTTGTTGTTGAGCGTTGGTAATGAAAGCTGCTTTTCCTTTCCCTTTTTCATTCCGAGGATCTGTCTTTGAAGGAGACAGTCTATGACCCATCTGGTCCATTTGGGCCAGCTTGTCAATCAAGGCCTGGAACGTGGTTGGCTTGAAAAACATCATGAATTGGGAAATAGTCGCCTGAGGGTCGAGAGTACCCACAAACATGCCAACCGCAGGCGCTTCTTCAATACGCTGCTCGCACTTTGACCATAGATTCCGCCACCGTATCACGTACTGAACCCATGTTTCTCCAGGTTTTACCCTTGCATTGATCAATGCCGTTATTGGGGTGCATTCACTAGCACTCGCGAAACGCTGGGTAAATAGTAGCTCCATTTCTGCGAAAGTCTTGACGGAGTCGTTTGGAAGTTCAGAATACCACTCGAACGCCGTCTCCGACAAGCTGCCGACGAATTGGCGAAGTAGCAATTTATCATCACCTCCGGTGTTGCCATATAGAGCCCTGAACTGGGCGACATGTTGATGGGGATTGCCGGTCCCTTTGTATACATGAAATTTAGGGATTGTATATCCCTGCGGGTACTTTATTTGGTCATACCAGCCTGAATACGATCGCCCGGTTTTAACAACTTGACCTGCCGCTTCATTCGCCTGGTGAGCTCGTATTTGCTGAGCTATATAGTTATCCAGTGCGGCCTTGGAAATGGTTTCTTCCTTGGCTGTTGAAAGAGTCGGAGGAGGATTCGATGTCTCCCCTCTGTCTTCTTCAATGATGATAGGAGGGTCTTCAGCTGGAGGATCCGACCGTAACATTATCCCTACCATGTCTTGGAAGAGAAGCGCCATTTGTTTTATGTTGGCAGCTTGTTCTGCTGCTTCTCTATCTTTCTTTTCGAGGACCCTGCGTAGGAAGTCAGCATCAGTCTCTTGTTCGTGACGCTGTTCTAATGATGCCTCCGGGCTTTCTTTTGGCCCGGTGAGCGCGGCCATTTGCGTCAGCATTTCCTAAAGCTTCTGTTGCTGCTCCTGGGCTTTTATCACGGATCGGGTGTGCGGTCGGTGACCTGTCGAAGCGCGGCTCTCCTCTTTTCCGGAAGCCATGTAAACAGTATGGACCGTTATGCCCCCAGACTTGGGGCGTTTGGGCTCAGCGTCTTTGCGGTTTGCTGCATTCACAAGGGCTTTCTCCGGCCTCCTTTTCTTTTGAGCAGTTGATGTTGAGGGGGCCGTTGCAGCGGGCACCCAGGCAGTTGTCGTCGTTTGTGGTTTGGCAAGATCGTTCTCTTCTTGCTGAACTTTCACTTTCTTTTGTCGGCGAGGGTAATTTTGATCAATCACCGACTCCTGGACCTGTCGCCAGACTTTGTAAATTTTGGAGGACAACCGCTGAGGGGGCTGCTTCGGCTTCGCTTTTGTAACATTCTCCACGGGCGGAGGAGATCTTTTCAGCACAGTAGTGGGAGAACTCTTGCGCACCCTGTTAAGCAGTTCAAATCTGTTCCCAGTTGGAACAGGAACATCAACTTCCACCATTGGAGCTGGCGGAGTCAGTCCATAAGAGGAATTGCCCCCAACTTTCCTCACTCGACGCCAGTGGTGACGTCGAGCATGTCGTGCGGCCGGGATTGTCTCAGCTGTACGGGTGACTTCCTCATGCCCCCTGTGTTGGTCAGAAGTTGTCGTTGTCAGCCTATTGAAGACTGATGTCCGCTGAGTGGGGATGGTCAACCTATCGAAGGCAGACTTCTGAGCAGGGGAAGCAGCCTTGACGATTTCGCTTGGAACGGGAGCTGAAACAGTCAGTCTTATGAAGACCGACCCTTTGGCAGAAGAAGCCGCTTTGACGACTTCGGGAGCAGGAATGGCTATCCTTTTCGGGTTAACCCTTTCTGTTATTGCGGGCTTCTTCATGGGCCCACATGAGCTTTGGCCCAATCTGTCAAAGATTGAGACGTTGGATTTGGGCGACCCGTTGAGAAGGGCCGCAGTAGTGGTAAGTTGATCAAAAACCGACTTCTTTGGGGCTTTTTACGACAGCAGCGGGGCATTGAAGCTGATCGGTGGGATTATGGTCCTGAAGAACAATCCAGTGGTGGCCTGAGTTACCTGCTCCACTAGCATCTTGAAAAGGGAGTCCGCTTGAGTCCCATAAGTCATTCCTCCGGATGGGATGGAGTGGGAGTCGCAGTTGCAGTTAGTGCAGTTTGAAGCCATTGATCTTCTATTTTCTGCATGGAGCAAGACACCAAATTTTAGTACCTTGAATCCACAGGCAACCGTAACAAACCGCGATTCGTTCGCGAAACACGACACACGATGTGTGGAGTGGAAAGAGGAAAAGGTCCCACCGGGCGTGCCAGAATCTGTTCCCCGCCGGAAGACGCGACCGGGACGTTGGGACGTCGGGGCCTGAATTTCGAGGGCAGATTCTAATTGGTGCTATCCGTCCACCTCTCCGAAAATGCCAAGTTGATTTATGGCACCATGTATCGAAGGTTTAAACGGATGCGGCCGATGTAGCAGACTTTGTCAGATTCCCCCTCGTTGAGGGGTTTTTGATTGTGGGGACGCTCTTCCCTGCAGGCGCAAGCCCCTGCAGTTAATTACGCTACCGCATCACGGTAACCACTTTCTCCTTCTCCAGATGGTCACTTCGTGTCGTGTGTGTTTGTTTTGTTTTTGGTTGCCCGTGGATTGTATACGGAGACTAATTTATGTTGTCGCCCATAGGGTGTGGATTAGTCCAAATCCGTATTTTCTTAGATTTGGGTTTTGGGTTTTGTTTAAGGATACGTTAGTCTCATTTGAGACTAAGATCAACTTAAACGTATGTTAAGGATACGTTAGTCTTATTTCAGACTAAGATCAATTTAACGGGATCGTTTAGATCCAACAAGAGAGTATTTGGACTCAATTGTTTAGTTTAGGGACTTTGCGGTTGATTAGTTTAAGGACATTACGGTCCATTGTTAGTTTAAAGATATCTCGGTCTATTGTTAGTTTAAGGACATTACGGTCCAGGTTAAGGACATCATAGTCCGTGAGTTTAAGGACCTCACAGTCGTCTGTTAGTTTAAAGACATCACGGTCGAGGTTAAGGACATCATAGTCCGTGAGTTTAAGGACCTCACAGTCGCCTGTTAGTTTAAAGACATCACGGTCGAGGTTAAGGACATCATAGTTCATGGGTTTAAGGACCCCACAGTCCAGCGTTAGTTTAAAGACATCACGGTCGAGGTTAAGGACACTATAGTCCATGAGTTTAAGGATCCCACAGTCCAGTTTAAAGACGTTACAGTCTGTGAAATGTGTGGTTGTCGGGACCCGTCACCTCTTTGAAGACGTTGAGGAATTACAATGACAAATATCAAAGGAGTGAAGAGATGTACCCTTGAACCAGGATGAGTTGGTTGAAAGAGCAGATGTGCCCAGTTCAAGATAAGTTGAGGACTTATGGCCAGAATTGGGCTATGTCCAATTAAAATGTTTAACATTTTATTGTTCTGGGCTGTTGAGCCTTTACTTGGGCTTGGCCCTTTTAATAATGCAGAGCATCAGATCCTGACAATTTTTGTCTTGTATTGAATACATAGCATTTATCAGAACAATGTGTGTTCTGACAGTGCGCCACGTGGCGCGCCAGGCGCTTTGCGCCAATTAAAGAGTGCATTGCGCTTCTGTCGGGTAGCGCACACGAAAAGGACACGTGTCGCGCTAAGCGCTAGTTTATTAGCGCATCGCGCTTCCAATTTATGAGCGCTTTGCGCTGATTTAATGGCGCACCAGTGAGTGACACGTGGCGCGCTTGGCGCTGAGCGCCAGATGATGAGCGCATTGCGCTTCTGCATGATTCGCGCACACGTGAATGACACGTGGCACGCTTTGGCGCTGAGCGCCGGTCCAAGGAGCGCAGAAGCGCAGTTCATGAGTGCAAGGTACTATTCATTAGCGCAAAGCGCATTTGATCAAATTTATGATCAGAGAGCAAGTTTATGTTCTTCTCTTCAAAAGAGGTTTTGCCTCAAGATTTAAGAACAAAAGTCCTTGTTAATAAAAAGGCTCTGCCTTTGTAGATCAAGGATCTGTTAATGAAGTAAATACTTCTTTTATTTTTATGATTAGATCTTTTGATCTTTTTCTTTTTATCGAAGACCTTGGTCTTTTGCAGATCTATGATCTTTTAAGAAGATAGTTCTTCTTCTTTTTACGAGATGGTTTCATCTCTGTTGTTCAAGAATATAGTTCTTTACCTTGAAGATGAAGAAATGATCTTCTTTTTTCTAAGAGCTTGCTCTTCTTTCTCTTTGAGTTTTTTCAAAGTTTGTAGAGGGTTTTTTCTATATCAGACTTGAAGTCTTAGGGCCTTTATATAGGGCAAATTGATTTGTTAAATCAGTTAAAGAGATCTTTCTCTGATTGATTTGGGGACATTTCCCACCGTTGGATCTTTGATCGTAGGGCTTCTGTTTTACAGAAGGCAATCTTCTTGTTTTTAACAAGATTGGAAAGATCTTTCCATAACAGAATTTTAATTCTGATTAATTAATGATTTATCATTATTAGATCTTTTGATCTAACGGTGGAAAATTTTAATTCCAGCGCTGGCGCACACATGCTTTGCACGGTGTGCGCTGCTCAGAGCGCAGCGTGCTTAGCGCTAGCGCACACGTGCTTTGCACGTGGTGCGCTGCTTAAGTGCAGCGCTATTAGCGCTAGCGCACACGTGCTTTGCACGTGATGCGCTGCCTAAGGCGCAGCGCATTTGGCGCTGCATTTGAAGCGTTGCTTCAGAATGTTTTAACTCTTGGCTTTGAGGTATTTGTTACATTCTTTTCATGTGCGGTTTTTTATTATTATTTTATTTTATTTTATTGTTATTATTTGGAGTGGGTTTTGAGCCAAAATTTTGGCGGGAACATTGCTGATCAAAAGCAATTTAAATTTATAACTTGTGCTCAGGCTAAGATATTCCTTTCTGTATTTTGAAAAAAAATTGTATAGAAATTTCAGGGTCATTACATTCTACCCTCCTTATAAAAATTTCGTCATCGAAATTTAAAGAAGGAAAGTGTAACAGATTCAAGAAAAGTTTGATGACAGTGGTGGTGAAAGAAATACTGGTAGTAATGAGATGATACAAGGGTTTGAAAAGTTTGAAGGAAATTACCGGTGTTACCTTGGTCGATAGCCTCGGCTTCTACGGCCGCTAATGTGAAAGTCTGACGTCGGGGTACATTCCTCCTAGTTGGAGGCACATTCCTCTGTACTTGGGGCATGTTTCCCTGCCCTCGAGGCATGTTCCTCAGTGCTTGATGGAATTTACGATTAGGCCGTTCAGGAGGTCCACGTGGAGGTGGAGCTGGGAGAGCAAGACGAGATGCAGGAGCCTGGATAGCTGGCCGCTACGAATAAATGTTGTGAGTTGAAACTGGGTTGCGTCTATAAGGACATGTTCCAATTCCATGAGTGGATGCGCCACAAACTAAGCACAGGCCTTTTGCGCGCCTACAGTCCTTCCACAGGTGTCCATCCCTCTTGCAGCAGAAGCAAAAATCTGGACTTGGCCGGTTATTTGTTACTTCTGGTCTCCTAGATTCAAAAGTTAGTATTGAAGAGGCTCCTCTTGCCATCTGGGTGGCAGGGCACTTCACACCGGCAGATTGAGATCTGTCCTTCTTCTTCACTACTGTCTCATATCGACGGGCAGCTTTCAGAGCTAGGTCGTGGGTTGGGAAATCCCATGTAGCTAAGGCAGCTTGGATCTCCGGGTCTAACCCTTGCTGAAATCGTCTGGACCTGATCTCAGCAGTCGGAATGAGGTGTGCCGCGAACCTGTTACTGTCCTGTGTTAGCTGTGTAGTACGTAATATTTGGAAATCGAATATTGAGACATATCTTACCTACTGAGCATGGTAAAATCAGCATCATACTCATCCACAGATTTGGTCCACATCGAACCTTGTTGCAGGTGGATGAATTGCTGCTCCATGTCAAATCGGGCAGTCTTGGGGAAATATTTCGCGTCGAACATGTCGCAAAAAGTTTTCCATTCGATAGGATGGGCAAGACAGCTTTCTTTCGCCTTCCACCATCTCGGGCGTTGTCGGCGAGTTGCAGTTTCGCAACCCATACCCAAGCGATGTCTGGCATTTGTGCTGCTGCCAGATCATCCTCAATGCTCTGAGCCCGTTCTTCAGCTTCTAAAGGGATCTCTTTCCCAAAAAATTGTTTCGTGTGCAATGCCCGAAATTGCTTCACTCCGGGTGCTTCCGCTTCTGGGCGGTTCAATAAGATAGCAGTCTGCTGCTGCTGTCCTTCCAAGAGACTTCGGATTGCCTCAAGCAATACTGTTTGCTCGTTGATCGGAGCTGCAACAGTAGGCGTAAGTGTAAGAGGTGGTTGTGTGTTGTTTAAGTTTGTGCTGGTATTATTTGGAGAATCCATAACCTTGAAAGAAAAAATAGGGTTAGGATAGATTCAAAGAATATGAAACTGTAAGATTCAAGGAATATGAAATGTAAAGAATGTTTTTAGTTGTTGATTCTTGTGTTATATTGCTTAGGACTTCATGCATAATTGACCTGTATGTCCATGCAGAACTGACCTGCATGGTAGGGTTCCATGCAGACCTGACCTGCATGGGCCGCCAACAAAACTTGTCACGCTCCGCTTCCCAGAGTACGGGTAAGGAGACGCGACGAGGCCCGTTACGTATTTACTCAGAAATAAACACGCTAAGCGTAACTAAACAATATAATGTAAATATACACAAGAAGACATGAAATGTAAATGAATAACAACTTTTATTTATTAAACATTTCTTTACAATACAACTGAAAAGTAAATACAATGATGAAAGCAATGCCTAAACAATGGCATGAACTGAAAGAAAAGTAAGTACAAGTAAAGCTTAATGGTCGTGCTGCTCAGTGATTTGTTCCAAGTGCTCTTGGCTGGTCTCGAACTCCTCAGAGTCGGGTCCTCCTGACAACATTCGAAAGAAAGAAGAGAGAATGAATGTCGTCATCGAACAATTGCTCGGTAAGTCCTAAAGAGAGATAGAAATAGAGTAGACAGATAAGAGGTGTAACTGGTATAATGTTTGATTGTTATTCTAACGCAGTTGTTTATAGCTTGGTACAGAATATGCCAGTGTATACGAGAGGAGTCCAACTTACACCGTGGACTGTGGTAACCCGTAGTACAAGGCTCCGTCGATAAAACCACGGAACAACGGCAATGGATGTATAGTTACGTCTTTTAATGACCATCTCGTGCCACTTTTAACACATTCCGTACCAGTCTACCCCTTTAAAACCCCGTAATGTATCATGTATTGATTTTTATTGTTTTGTTTTGTAGATAGACTTGCCGAAACCATGATATCATATAAACGGAATGGATATAAATGGATAGTCATGTAATCAGAGTATATCCATGGTTCGGTTTAGTCGAGTCGTGTTGATATAGATTGAATTCTGGTATAAATGGATTCATGTTAAATTAGAGTTAACCTTAAATCATATTCAGGGATAGATTGGATTCGGGTTGTTTTTAGATTAGACTGGGACTCAGATTGAGTCGGACTCTTTAAACAGAATTGATGTCCTGAATTAGTTTTGATGTTATCGGTAACTGCTGCACATGGACGGCAGGATTTGTCTCTTTTTCCAAGACAATTACCGTATTGATAATACCATTGTTAAGTTGTCAACCTAAGATGTGCAAGCACCCATATTCTCCGGCTCTCTGAGGCTTAAGAGAACTGGTCCCGCTTAAACCTATGTTTACTAGGATCCTTATTGTAAATTAATATAACTTGAGGGGGATTTATGAAAAATAGTTTTGATGTATTTTCAAAATAAACCTCAAGTATTTATTTATCGTCTTTATAGTTTTCATAGATGTAATTTTTATAATATGAGATATTCTAGTGGTTATAAACCTAAATTGAATAATATATGGTATTTTATTGTAATTTAACTTGTATTGAATGTGAAGGTATTTTCATGATCTTTTGTGATTCTTTTCTTTTGATTAGAAAACCTGGAATATTATATTTAAAATAGATATTTTGATAATATATATATAATAAAAATAGAATTTATTTATTTAAATAGAAATCACGTTTTTCTTAAAATTGTAATAAAAATTCCATCGAGATCGAATGCTCCGTGAGGAGGTCTGCATCTCGCTCTATTGGTCTAGAGGACGTGCGATAACCCGCACCATCCCGATCGGGATCCCCAAAATGGGTTGTAGAGGCGCATTTGTAAGGAATTAAACAATACACTTTTAAAGAAAACGGTTTTTGAAAGTTTATGGTATTTAAATGTAATTTCGTATTTTATCCCACAAACTAATGTTCCAAAAGCCATCGTGCTATGTGAGTGTTGTGATGAGATAGGTCATTATCTCGTGAGTTTTCTAAAGGTAATATAAGCAAAAAGATAAGGTAATGTCGTATGCAAACTTAAGGGTATTTTACTATAAAAGTACAATATTATTTATTTAACATAATATCTTGAATTGAAACTTTGTCCAATTGTTGTTTAATGGTTACTAAATAATATATAGTTAAATGGTTAATTTGTTGTTTAAGAAAAGTTGAATTTTTAAAGAAGAGATAATCGGAAGTCGGAATAATTCCGCTTCCGACGAGTTTTGAAAATAAGATTCTATTTACAAGAGAGAGAAGAGGGAAGAGGGGACTTACAGATTGAAAGAAGACGGAAGAGGTAGAGGGAACTTCCGAAAGCGTCGCGGAGTCGTTTCGTCGCCGGATTTGTCCCGAAACGTCGCCGAAACTTTGTCTTGAGCTAACTCCACCTGTACAACTTCTTGGACTTAGGAATTTTAGAGAGTTTTGGCAATGGAATTCTGAATGAAGAGGGCTATGGTGTAGAGTTGTATTTATAGGAGAAATTAGAGTTTAGGGTAATGAATTGAGAATTAAAAATGCATTAAAATTTTGATTTAATGGTGATTTTTAATTCTCTGGATAATTACGGGGAAAACAAACAGACTAGGGTTAGTGGGGGAGTCCAAGAGGTGCTAGGTAAAAAAAATTGAAGCATTTGGGACGGGTGGGACCGGCGTGTTGGATATAGTGCCCTTAGAGTCAATTATTGGATCACAGGCACGCGATTGCAATGATTGAGGGAGGACCTATAACCGACAGGACAGTCTTACTCAAGATGATAGTATGCTATCTGGTTTATCTTTATCATTGTGTACAGCTTTAGGTGACATTACAGGTCACTATTACACATTGATAGAGCCCTTAAGATTCTTGCTTGACTACCAGCAGTATGATGGCGATCATATACGTGAGAGTTGGGTAGTCTATAAGCACATCCTTAAAGTGGTCCCTAGTCGTGGGAGTTTCGAGACTGGGCATCGATACTCCATTAGTAGACTAGTGTATACAGTCGAGACCCCGACGAGGGGCGGTGGCTGGTCTCATAAGCCATTGGTGTCAGTTGGTTCATCTAAGATGTATACAGGTGCTCATTGGGTTATGTGTATACCGGACAGGACTCGCCGGGAACATGTTAGTTGGTATTATACCTGACGTCAGATAGCAGTTCCCTGGTGACATGTGTATAGGTTAGTTCATCGACCTGAGATCGTCATTTGTCTCGTGTGAGTTCCCACTGTGCTTTGATTACTACCCTACCACGGCTCAAAGGAGTCGTGCAAACAGGTTTTAGTTGGGTACAGTACCGAGCCACATGGAGGCAGTGAGCGGATCGGCAGGGGTTTCGTCTCTCCCGGTATTGGGGGTGAGATCGCGCTGTGTCTAGGAGAGCCATTATACGAAGTCCTTGGCCAAGGCTGGAGATTTACTGGTAGGTATTCCAGTAGTATCTCAGGGTGTTCTGGGCTACACTCCGACACGATTTGTACCTCTTTTGGGGGTCTGACTTTTACCAATCCCCTAGGCCCGACATGCGATACTCATAGACGAACGGACCGGACTGTACGGATATTGTCACTGACAGGCTCAGTAGGGTGTCAGGATGAGTTCGCTCATCGACCTCCCTTTTGGTCAATACCTAGTAGCGCGTTATGTGCGGCTAGTACCACTGACGTGCTAGTGGTTAAATCTACAGCCAAAATATTGACGAGTCTTTAGAGTCCCCCACAGACAGTTTCTCAAGTTTCAGGCGAAACGTTGTAGAGGCCGTATGGTATTATGGCAAGGTTCGATCATATACGTGCAGTCGTGCACGGATTATGATCGGACGGATCATACTGGTGGGCTTTGGTTTAAGCCAGATCCTAGTATTAGATTTGTTGGATTACTTTGGTCTCATCGCATTCGCATTCAGTCGGAATGCGGATGCAGGTATGTATATACAGGTGAGGGGTATCCTTGTGATCCGTCACGAGTTTAGTTTAGATGTTGCCGTATCTTTTTGTTGTTGTAAACATTTGGGTTAATGTTTACAAATGAAAATTGTGAGCTTAAGTCATCATGAAGAGCATTAATTGTGACACATGCATAAGTGATGACTCATGGTCTCTTTCTTTGTGCATGTGTCACATTATTTGATTGATTTGTGAGTTGAAATGAGAGGAAGAAAGAGAAGGGCAGCCATATGAGGGTTTACTCTTGTATTATTTTCACTCCCACTCTCTCATTTTATCATACAACACACTAGAAAAAGAAAGGCTTCTTCTTCTTCTTCTTCCTCTAGCTCACAATCTCCATTGATGGATTCATCTTCAACCTCCATCCATACACTCTCATGCGTTGAGAATCAATGGATGCAAGAGACAAAGTTATCACACACATTCTCTATATCGCCTTGGACACGTCGGCTAGCAAATTTCGTGTCCGAGTTGCTTCGGACGAAGCGGGAGCCCGTAAAAAGACTCGAAGATGTGGTGCCCTTTCCGACGAGGAGACCGGAGATCGGAGATACCGCGAGGAGCTAGGGATGGTGGCTAAAGACCGAAGGACACGGATCGATCTGTATAGCTTTTCTAACCTTTCTCTAGTTATCTAGTTATACGTTAATGGTTCGATCCGGGATTAAAGTCTGCGATAGCGCCGGTTTCAAGTTTTGAAAAAGTTCTCGTTTCCGCATTTTGGCCTCGGACAGACGGCTGGGGCGCTACCGTAGACTTACACGTCGGCGCCTGCCCCTTGTGAAGATCTCGCCGGCCATTTTGTGTGGGTGTGGGGTTGGATTGCTGCCACGTGTCAGGTTCAGTTCATATAACATTTTCCACATGTTTGTTTTTAGTGTGACTTCATTTTACGTGCAGTACACGTGCAAACTTTTGAGCTTCTAAAAGGTTAAAGGAAAAAAATCAATAAAACTAATATATGGCTGGGGAGATTTGAACACAGGGGATACGTCACAGCAGTGCAAGGTTTTACCAATGAGCTACAAATTATTTCTTGTTGTTCAAAAGCATTTTAAATTTATAACTTGTGCTCAGGCTAAGGTATTCCTTTCTGTATTTTGAAAAAAATTTGTATAGAAAGTTCAGGGTCATTACATTTTTAAAACATTCCGTGGTGCCCCAAGTACAAATTGTGCTGAACCAGATCCAGGCAAAAAAGAAGTATGCCAAAAATCTCAATTTTCAAAACCATGAACACTGGAAAAAAACCCGAGACCAAACAGGTAAAAGTGGGCCTCAAATTGCGGAAAAAATGAATATTTTGACGGTTCAAAATTCTCTGATTTGCCTCGTTTTCATTTTGTAACAACCCTAAAATTTCTGTACAGAATTTTTTCAAAAATACTGAAAGGAACACCTGAGCCTGAACACAAGTTATAAATTTAATTTGCTATTGAACAGAAAGAAAGCACTTGAAGCTCATTGGTAAAGCCTTGCACTGCTGTGACATAGCCCCTGTGATCGAATCCCCCTAGCCACATATATTTTTAATTGATTTTTCTTTTAAACTTTTAGAAGCTCAAAGGTTTGCACATGCACTGCACGTAAAATGAAAAGTCACAATAAAAAAACATGTGGAAAATGCTATTTGAATTGCTTAGGACACGTGACCCCAATCCAAGCCCCATCCCCACCAAGATGACCGGCGAGATCTTGATTTGGGCCGACACCATCGGTCCAAGCCGTACCAAATGCTCCTAAAATTTAACCCTAGCACCCCTTGGCCTATCCCACTACCCCATGTTTTTTTTACTCTGAAAACATCCAGAGAGTGATGATTCCTCTCTTTAAATCCATTTTTAATGCACATTTTAATTCCATTCTTCATTACCCTAAACCCTAATTTTCCCTATAAATACCATACTCCATTTCACCCCTCCTCATTCAGAATTCTATTACAAAAACTCTCTAAAAATTTCCAAGTCCCAAGTTGTACAAATTGAGTTAGCAAAGGTCGAAGTTCCGATGACGTTTCGAAAATATTCCGGCTACAAAACGACTTCCCGACGGTCCCGAAAGCTTCTTCTTTCTCCCTTCTTTCTTAATAGCCAGTAAGTTCCCACTCCCCTCCTCTATCTCTATTCTAAAACAATCTATTTTCAAAACTCGTCGGAAGCAGAGTTGTTCCGACTTCCGATTCGTTTTTCTTTAAAAACTCCATTTTTCTTAAACAATAAAATACCATATTCCCTCATAACGATCAACAAACATAAACAAACATATTAGAACAAGTCTCATCTCAAAAGAATCTATTATGCAACTTTTATCGTATTTTTACGGTTAAATACCATATACTTTACTTTCGACGCAATTCAACATATTCCCTTGTATTACCTTTAGAAAACTCACGAGATAATGACCTACCTCATCACAACACACATTTTTGACATATCACGATAACTCTTGGGACATTAGTTTATGCGATAATACGAGTTTACATTTAAATACTATGACCATTCAAAAACCGTTTTCTTTAAAAAGTGTGTTATTTAATTCCGTGCAATTGAGCATCTACAACCCATTTTGGGGAACCCCGATCGGGATGGTGCGGGTTATCGCACATCCTCGGGCCTAGTAGAGCGAGATACAGACCTCCGCAAGGAGCATTCGATCTCGATGGAATTTTTAATGCAATTTTTAAGAAAAATGTGATTTCTATTTAATAAATAAATCCTATATTTTTTTAATATTAGATATATATAAATACTATCAAAATATCTACTTTAAGTATACAATATATATATTCCATGTTTTCTAAATCAAAGGAATCACCAATTTCATGAAACTACCTTTACAATTCAATACCATTCCAAGATTTCACTAAAATACCATATACAATGAAAACTAGGTTATATCCACTAGAATATTTCACTTTATAAAAATTACAATTACGAAAACCCTACAGACGATAATTAAATACTTGAGGTGTATTTTGAAAATATATCAAAATTATTTTTCATAAAACCCACTCAAGTTATATTAATTTACAATAAGGATCCTAGTAAATATAGGTTTAAGCGGGACCAGTTCTCTTGAGCCTCAGGGAGCCGGAGAATATGGGTGCTTGCCAATCTAAGGTAGATAACCTAAAAACGGTGTTATCAACACGGTAATTGTCTTGGAAAAAGACACAAATCCTGCCGTCCATGTGCACCAGTCATCGATAACTCCAAAACAATCAGGACTTCAATTATGTTTAAAAGTCTGACTTAGTTCGAGTCGCGGTCAAATTTGAATACAATCTGACTTGAATCCAATTCAAGTATAATTGCAATACAACATGAATCCAAGATTACCATAATATAATCCATATCAATATGAATATGACCGAACCGAACCATAGATATACTCTGATTACATGACTATCCATTTATATCCATTCCGTTTACTGATATCATGTTTTCGGGAAGTCTTCCATTTACTACAAGATAATACAATACAATTAGTACAATCAATACAATCAATCCAATAAATATTACGGGGATAAAGGGGTAGACTGGTACGGAAGATACTAAAGGTGGCACGAGGTGGTCACTAAAAGACGTAATTACATCTATGCCGTTGTTCCGTAGTATTATCGACGAAGCCTTGTACTATGGGTTACCAAAGTCCACGGTATAAGTTGGACTCCTCTCATATACACTGGCATATTCTGTACCAAGTTACAACAACTACGTTTGTATAACAAATATAATATTATCTACTTCACCTGTTCTATTATCTGTTTATTCTTCTTCTTCTTTCTTTGGGACTTACCGAGCGATTGTTCGCTGACGACATTCCTATTTCTCTTCTTTCTTTGGAATTCAGGAGGACCCGACTCTGAGGAGTTCGAGACCGGCCAGGAGCACTTGGAGCAGTTCACAGAAGACTCTGAGCATTGACTTTACTTGTACATACTTTTCATTTTAGTTATGCTATTGTTTAGGAATTGCATTCCAGACTTGTATTTACTTTCCAGTATTGTTTTGTAAAGAAATGTTGAATCAATAAAAGTTGTTGTTCTTTTACAACTCTTCTTGTGTACTTCTTTATATTGGTTAGATATGCTTAGCGTGTTTACTTCTGAGTAAATACGCAGCGGACCTTGTCGCGCCTTCTTACCCGTACACTTGGAACCGGGGCATGACACATTTAGTGCAATATACATCCATATATCATCCTTCTGCAATACTCCAAAAAAAAATTGAGACTAAAAAATTTTTGGACAGAAACTTGATATTTGAGTTTTGAAAAACGGGATTTTTATCGGTTTCGAAACTTAAGCATCGTCTACTACTAGTTTATAGTGTTTGGGTGGTTCTGATACCATGTTGGAGTTTCTAGTGTCATAACCGCTAACCCACGGCCTTTGCATAATGAAAAAGTTTGATTTTAAAAACTGGCGCTACAAACTACGACCTAGAATCTATCCAAACACTAAACTTGTAAACATGGAGGAGTTTATCTACTCGGTTGAGGAGTTATACCTAAGGATTCATGTCCTTCGGTCTTCACCTCCTCTTCTTTAGCTCATCAGGGTCTCCGTGATCTAGCTTGACCGCCGGTCTACCTTCGTCGAAGATGATCCACCTAAGGGAACGGGTTCAAGGCTCCAGCTTCGCGTCGATCGATTGAGTAAAGCAACTGGGAGTCACAACTTACTAAGAAGTTATACCTAGAGATATAGTGGAGTTGTTCAAGTGTTTATCTATCTCATTCTCTTGTTTCTCAACACATGAGAGTGTAAGGAAGATGAAGGTGGAAATCAAACTCAAAAACTAGAGGAAAAAAGGAAGAGATAGAGCTCAAGCTCAAGAGAAGAGAGAGAGATGTCAATGGTGAGAATGAGCTCCTCATATTTCATTCAAGCATAACAGTTATGGTTTTATGAAAACCAATTTTGCATTATAAAAATGCAACCATGCTTAAATAGTGTAGGCAAATGAATTAACAATTCATTTTCCTACACCCCTCGCCATGCCTCCCTCTCTCTCCTTCCCTTTACCTTTACACCTCATTTCTATTTTTGCAAAATAGAAAATCCATGATGAGGTGTCCACCTTCTAGAATGTATACTTGTATAAATATAAGAATACATCTCCGTATATACATACCCGTATTCGTATTGAAATACGAAAACCCGAGAGATACTAGAATATACATATCGAAATATATATGTAAATTATTAAATCAATACCTGATTTAATAATCCGGCTTAATCCTAACCCGGATAGTATTATCAACCGTCTGATCAAAAGTCCGGGCAGCTAGTACACTCATTTGATTGGAACCATGTACGTATTAAAATATGGTCACTACATCATTTCGCCTAATTCAGGAAAACCCACAGTTTGGGACTCTAAAGACTCGACAGTACGCTGGCAGTGGGTTTAACCACAAGCACATCAGCAGAATTAGCTGTACGTAACGACTATCCAGGTACCTGTCAAAAAGAAGGCCGACGAGAAAATATATCCGAACCCCTACCGAGACTATCCGTGACAATCTCTGTACAGTCCGGTCTTTTCGTCTAAGAGTATCACATATCGAGTCTAGGAGGTGGTAAACGTCAGACCCCTAAAAACCTGATAAGTCGTGTCGATGTGGCTCAGGACCGATCTGAGAAACTGTTGATCTAACCATCAGTAAATCCCATCTACTTTGTCTAAGGTCTTATGGTTCTGGCCAAGCGGACACAGTGCGATATTGACTCCCAATACCGGGAGAGACGAATTCCTGACAATCGCTCACTGCCTCCATGTGGCTCGGGACTGTACCCAACCAAAACTTATTTGCACGACTTAGTAGAGCCGTGGTAGGGTGGTGATCTAAGTACAGCGGGAACTCACACATGAAAAATGACGATCTCAGGTCTAAAGACTAAGATGTACTCATGTCACCTGAGAACCGTTATCTGATGATAGATATAATACCACTAGAAGTTCTCGGCGAGTTCATCCAGTGTACTCACCCCCAGTGAGTATCTGTATACAATCTTAGGTGATCACACCAATGGCTGTGGGACCAACCACCGCATATCGTCGGGGTCTAGAAACGTATACACAATTCTACTATGGAATATCGATGCCCGGTCTCGATACTCTTCCGACTTGGGACATTTAAGGATGTGCTTTTAAACTACCTAGCCCCCACAAGTATGATCGCCATTATAACGCTGGTAGTCAAGTAAAATCCTACGGGCTTTATCAACATGTATCAGCCATATGAGATATGAAGTAAAAATATATGCATATGTTAAGATAAAGACAAACCAAAATAGTATACTGCTGTATCGAGTCTTTATCAACATGTATAAGCAATACAAAGCAGCAAAAAAAAATACACATGTTCAGATAAAGACAACCAAAATAGTATACTAAATAACTGAGCAAGATTGTCATGTACATACATATCCCTAACATCCTATACAATATAGGCCTCTAGGGCATACATATCCAACAAGTCAAACACTATAACTGTCACATCAAAATAGATGATCCATCTCCACTATACCTGCTTTAGTCTATCAATAAACTTAAGCAACTTGCGCACCTTCCGCCGCTCCCACTGACCGTGATAACCCTCTGTCAGAGTCATATACATGTGCACTTTTAAATTCCAAATTTAGAAAGACGTTATAGTCTTCCATCTGCCCGATCTCATAGTCATGAACCAGCAATGGCAAGTAGGGTCATCATCGCCATGATGCAAACCTTCCCGTCACTGTCTACGAGGAAACCGAAGTACCTCTCGGACGGCTGAGGTCACCCACTAATTCTGCGGAGTGGCTAATGGTTTGTCAAATCCAATTAAATTCTTAGGTTCTACTAAATTTTAAGTAACCTTTATGGTTCCATAATCACTTCTAGTTCTACCAAGCTCCAACTCATATCTTTTACAAAGAATTTATTTTACTAAAAATGTTGCGAGTCAAGAACAAAACGATTTTTTTGATCTTCAAAATGGTAGAAATTAAACCTTTGTGAATGCTTGGGATAACCCACAAACTGCTATTACTGAAACGTGCCTTGAGTATACCCAGATTCTGCTATAAATACAAACCGAATTATTCCATATATCTTAATAATCTTAAAATATGATACCATTTTATATCCAATATAGAATCATATGCACTTATTTAGATAGAACCAAATTCAAATGTTATTATAACAACTCCAATTTTAGTGTACAAAAATTTGTTTAAAAATTAATGTATACTTGGGGTATTTGCATTTACCGTGATTGCTATAAGTAATTAATTTGCTTTTTAATAGCAAGAAAGAGCTTGTAGCTCATTGGTAATACCTTGCACTGCTGAACCAAGCCACCAGAGTTCAAATCCCATACACCACATTATTTTTAATATTATTTTCTTTTTAAAATTTTATAAGTTCAAGAGTTTACACGTGCTAAACCCGTAAAACCCCACTATACTAAATAAACAAACTGGACCAGAGGGATAATGAAGCGACGGGGGACACTCCGGGCACCGGACTCGGCCGGACCGCCGAGTCCCCAACATGAAAAAGTTGCCTCTTGTACTCCCCTGTACTCCTGTATAGTTTAAATGTACAGACCGGTACCAGAACTCCTTTAAAACCCCAATTACTCTATTTTAATACATTTTATTACTTATTTTTCAATTCAACCTTTCACTTACCCTAAACCCTATCCTTACCCTATAAATACAACCCCTAAACACACGCCCCTCACTCCAAAATTCTGATAAAATCTCTCAAGAAATCTCTAGAAATTTTAGTATACTTTTGGAGTTAGCGAAGGGCGAAACTCCGACGATTTTCCGACGACGACCCTAGGAGCTCCCGGCGACGAAACGACGCACCGGAACTTATGTTCACTTCCTCTTCCTCATCCCTAACATCTAAGCCAGTAAGTCCCACCTCCTTCTTCTCTTTTCTTTTCTAAAAATACGAAATTCCAAAACCCGACGGAATCAGAATTAATCCGATTTCCGATTCGGTTCTTTCTAAAAATTCAACCTTTTCTTAAATACAAATCATATCAAACCATTACATGTTGACTATTAAATATTAATAAATATATTGAACAAGTCTCATTACAATCTATTTCATTTTGTAACTTTTACCGCTCTTTTTCATTAAAATACCATGTAGTTTCATTTCGACATTAAAACATCACAAACTTGCTATACCTTTAAGTAGATCACGAGGTAATGACCTACCTCCTCATAATACTCATATACAATATAGTACAATACCTTTCGGGAATATAGAATACGGGAAAACGAAATCTTTCAAATAAATACCATTTACTAATAAAACCATCTTCTAAAAAATTAAGTATTTTACAAATCTTTGCAAAGCGCCGCTACAACCCACTTTGGGGAACCCGACTGGGATGGTGCGGATTATCGCACATCCCTGGGCTTAGTAGTGCGAGATTCAGACCTCCGCAAGGAGCATTCGGTCTCGAAGATTTAAAATACGAATATCTTAAGAAAATGAGATTTCTAGAAAATAATAAATAAATAAAAATTATTTTTTATAAATATATATATATTATCAAAATATCTATTTTTGTTATAATATAAATATTCCAACTTTTCTAAAATCACAAGAATCACTTTACATTAAAATACCATGAAATCCATAAAAGTTCAATATTACAATTAAATACCATGTATTATGAAAAATAGGTTATTCTCACTAGAAATGTCACAAATATAAAATCTACATTTATTACAAATCTAAAGACGATAAATAAACACTTGGGGTGTATTTTTAAAATTATACAAAAGTATTTTTACATAAAATCCTCTCAAGTTCTATAAATTACCCTAAGGACCCTAGTAAATATAGGTTTAAGCGGGACCAATCTCTTGAGCCTCAGAGAGCCGGAGAAGTGGGTGCTTGCCTATTTAAGGTAGACAACTTAACAACGGTGTTATCAACACGGTAACCGTCTTTGAAAAAGACACAAATCGTGCCGACCATGTGCAGCGGTTACCGATAACATCAAAACAATCAGGACTTCAATTTCTTTTCTAATTGTCTGACTCAGACCGAGTCTCATTAATAATCTGACTTGAATATGATTCAAGTACAATCTACAATTCAACATGAATACATATATTCAATCTATTCAATCTGTATTGACCGAACCGAACCATTGATATACTTCCATTTACATTTCTTCAGTTACACCCATTTACTGATATCATGGTTTCGGCAAGTCATTCATCTATACAAGACAATACAATTTACATTACAACACAAACAATACAAACAAGATATCGCGGGGTTTAAGGGGTAGATTGGTACGGAAGGTGTTAGAAGTGGCACGAGACTGCAAGATTAAGACACATAACCTATATTCCGTTGCTGTTGTACCGTGGCATAACGGTTCCTTGTACTTCTAGTTGCTCTAGTCTCTGGCATATAGAGAGTCCTCTCATATACACTGGCATCCTTCTTTACCAAGCTACAAACAACAGCGTTAACCAAATAATACAACTTTAAAAGCTACTTTCTCTCTCTTTCTATTTCTATTTCCCCTTATCTTTGGGACTTACCGAGCGATTGTTCGCTGACGACATTCCTTCTCTTTCTTCTTTGGAATGTTGTCAGGTGATCTGGACACTCAGAAGATCGAGCCTACTAGTGAGGACTTGGATCAACTTGCCTACGATCCAGAGTTCTAGCTTCATTGTACACATTTTTATTTTCAGTACTTTTCATTTCTGTTATGCCACTGTTTAGGCATTGCTTTCATTCCGTTGTATTTACTTTTCCATGTATTGTAAAAAGAATGTGAATAAATAAAGTTGTTGTTTTATTATATCTTGTCTCTTGTGCATTTATATTTATATTGCTTAGATACGCTTAGCGTATTTACTTCAGAGTAAATACGTAGCGGCCTCGTCCCGCCCCCTTCGCCGTACACCAGGAAACGGGGCGTGACAGGTTTTGTTGGTGGCCCATGCAGGTCAGAGCTGTATGGAACCCTACCATGCAGTTCTGTTCTGCGTGAACAGCCTAAGCAATATAACACAAGAACTAGAAACTAAAACATTCTTTACAATTCATACTCCTTGAATCTTATCATTTCATGTACTTTGAATCCGTCCTAACCCAAATTTTCTTCAAGGTTATGGATTCCCCAAACAACACCAGCACCAATGTCAATAACACACCTCCACCACTACCACTCACACCTGTCGTCCCTGCTCCGCTCAATGAGCAAATGATTCTGCTTGAGGCAATCCGCAGCCTCCTTGAGGGACAGCAACAGCAGACTGCTCTTTTAATGAACCGTCCCGAGGCAGAAGCATCTGTGGTGAAGCAATTCAGGGCTTTGCACCCCAAACAGTTTGCAGGAAAGGAGAGCCCACTGGAAGCTGAGGAATGGGCTCAGAGTATCGAAGATGATCTGGCCGCAACCCAAGTGCCAGAAATAGCTTGGGTTCGTGTTGCAAAATTACAGCTCATGAACAATGCACGGAATTGGTGGAAGGCGGAAGAAAGTCGTCTTGAAAAACCCATCGAATGGAAGACTTTTCGAGACATGTTCGACGCTAAGTACTTCCCTGAGACTGTCAGATTCGACATGGAACAGCAGTTCATTCATCTGCAAAAAGATTCGATGTGGACCAAGTCGGTAGATGAATATGACACTAAGTTCACCATGCTTAGTCGGTAAGTTATGTCTCAATAATTCGAATTGTTCAAAATATCACATACTACACAGCTAACACAATCCTTTAACAGATTTGCAGCACACCTGATACCGACGGATGAGATCAGAGCCCGTCGATTTCAAAAAGGTTTGGATTCGGAGATCCAGGCTGCACTGGCCACAGGAGATTTTCCGACTCATGAATCGGCTCTGAAAGTTACCCGTCGTTATGAGGCAGTGGTAAAGGCGAGGGGCAGACCTCAGTCTGCAGGAGTTAAGCGTCATGTTAACCAGATGACAGGAGGAGCCTCGTCAAGGCCACCTTTTGTGCCAAGAAGACCCGGAGTACCAAACAACAGGCCCAACCCAGCCTTTTGTATCTACTGCAAGAGAACTGGACATATGATGAAAGACTGCCGGCGAGCCAATCGTCTTTGCTTAGTCTGCGGCTCAGCTGCTCATGATATTGGGTCTTGTCCCCAAAGACAAAACCCAGTTGCTGCACCAAGGACAGCAATCACTTATCCGCAGCGACCAGCTATTCAGGCACCTGCTCCAAGACTTGCACTATCTGCTCCACCACCTAGGGGGCCACAAGCTGCACCTCCTTCTCGTCAGTTCCATCAAGCTCAAAGGAACGTTCCGAGGAATGCTCCTCAGGCCAGGAGGAATGTACCACGGCGCCAGGCTTTCACGATGACCGTGGAAGAAGCTGAGGCCACTGGCCAAGTTATCACTGGTACAATCTTAGTAGCCTCACTCCCTGCACTAGCACTCTTTGATACTGGAGCATCTCACTGCTCTATGTCGAAATGGTTCGTCCGAACTCACACAATTCCAGTCACACCGCTTGTATCCAGCTGGAATATCAGGTCAGGGAATGACGTTCTAGAAGCAACAATAGGATACGGCTTGTGTCCAGTAGTCGTCTGCAGCAGAGAATTTTATGCTGACTTCAAAGTGCTGGACATACCGAACTTCGATGTGGTTCTCGGTATGGATTGGCTCGGAACTTTTTATGCTACCATCGACTGTCGTCAAAGGAGGGTAGTATTCGAGATTCCAGACCATCTGGTCTTCTATTTCAAAAGTGGAGACTGTACCCTGGAGCCAAGTACATACAAAGCGAAGCCAAACGAAGCAGTGATTGCAGCAACTCAAGCAGAGGAAGAATCAAGGCCAGAGGTGGTTCGAGAGTTCGACAACGTGTTTCCTGACGAAATATCAGGTTTGCCTCCCGATCGAGCTCTTGAATTCGGCATTGATTTAGTACCAGGAGCACAACCTATGATTAAAGCACCTTATCGATTAAGTCCGGAAGGTTTGAAGGAAGTCCGAACACAGTTGGACGAATTATTGGCGAAAGGATGGATTCGTCCCAGCACTTCAAGTTGGGGATCACCAGTACTGTTTATGAAGAAGAAGGAAGGTTCATACAGAATGTGCATTGATTATAGAGTCTTGAACGAAGTCATTGTAAAGAACAAGTATCCACTCCTGCGCATCGACGATTTATTCGATCAGCTAAGTGGATCTTGTATTTTCTCTAAATTAGATCTTCGTTCAGGTTATTATCAGGTGAAAGTCAAGAAAGCTGATATTCATAAAACGGCTTTCAGAACTCGCTATGGACATTACGAATTTCTAGTGATGCCATTTGGAGTGACCAACGCACCAGCAATATTCATGAACCTGATGAATCAAGTTTTCCGGGAGTACTTAGACAGGTTTGTTGTCATCTTCATCGATGACATCCTGGTGTATTCCAAGAGTTGGAAAGAACATGTCGAGCACCTACGAATTGTCCTAGAAACTCTACGACAACATCAATTATATGCCAAGTACAACAAATGCGAGTTTTGGCTAAATCAAGTTGGTTTTCTTGGACATATCGTATCAGGCGAGGAAATCTCTGTGGATCCAGCGAAAGTTTCAGCAGTAAGCGAATGGCCGACACCAAAGTTAGTGAAGGACATTCAGAGTTTCTTGGGTCTAGCTAGATATTACAGAAGGTTCATTGAAGGTTTTTCAAAGATAGCAACACCCCTGACCAAGCTCACACGTGAAGATGAAGATTTTGTGTGGTCAGAAGCATACAAACAAGCTTTCGTAGAACTCAAGTCAAAGTTGACGTCAGCGCCTATTCTCGTCTTACCGGACCAGTCTGGAGGTTTCGAAGTGCATTGTGATGCATCCGATAAGGGATTAGGATGTGTTCTATATCAGCACGGTAAGGTTGTGGCTTATGCTTCAACACAGCTGAAGACTCATGAGCGCAATTATCCGAAGCATGATTAGGAGTTGGCAGCCGTAATCTTTGCTCTCAAGATTTGGCGCCATTATCTACTTGGCGAGCGAGTGAACATATACACAGATCATAAGATCCTGAAATATGTGTTTACTCAGAAGGAGTTGAATATGCGGCAGAGACGATGGTTAGAACTCATGGCGGACTGTGACATCAATCTGTAATATCACCCAGGGAAGGTGAATGTGGTTCCAGATGCCTTTAGTCGCCAACCATTAGCAATGCATCTCACCGCTCAGTGGAACCTACAACAAGACTTGCATCGGATGGAGATTGAAGTAGTCATGTCAGGTAATTCTTCAAGTTTGATGAATTTACAAGTTCAATCAACAATTGTCAATCAGATCAAAGCAGCTCAAGCAAGTGATGCTAAGTTGCAAAAGATCAGAGAACAAGTGAAGAATGGACTCAGAAGATACTTCATCATCCATGAAGACGGATCTTTGAGATACGGCAGCAGATTATGTATACCGAAAGGTTCTGTTCGGGAAGAGTTAATGAAAGAAGCTCACAGCTCTCCCTACTCAGTACACCCTGGAGGTACAAAGATGTACAAAGATCTACGTCAGAATTACTGGTGGCATGGAATGAAGCGTGAAGTAGCCAGAAGCGTCACTAAATGCTTGGTGTGTCAGCAAGTAAAGGCTGAACATCACAGGACTGCTGGATTACTTCAACCGTTACCAATCCCAGAATAGAAGTGGCAACACATCACGATGGATTTTGTGACTGCTCTTCCTCGCAGCACAAAGGGTAATGATGCGGTATGGGTCATTATGGATCGACTCACAAAGTCGGCTCACTTCATCCCATTTCGAGTTGGCCAATCAACTAAGACATTAGTAAAGAAGTACATGGAGGTAATAATCTACTTAAGATTTAAACTCTTTAAATATGTACTATCTTTGATACCCATGAACTCATATAGGAAATTGTACGACTTCATGGAGTACCGGTCTGCATTGTCTCTGATCGTGACACCAGGTTCCGATCGCAATTTTGGCAGAGTCTCCAAGCAATCTTGGGAACAAGTTTAAATTTCAGCACGGCTTATCATCCACAAACAGATGGTCAGTCTGAGCGAACTATTCAGATCTTGGAGGATATGCTCAGAGCATGTATGTTAGACTTCAAAGGATCGTGGGAAGATCACCTACATCTTGTGGAGTTTTCGTACAACAACAGCTACCAAGCAAGTATGGGAATGGCACCTTTTGCAGCACTATATGGAAGGAAGTGTCTATCGCCATTAAGTTGGGACGACATCGGAGATAAAGAAATTCTTGGACCTGAGATGATAGTAGCGACTGTTGATGTGGTTCTTACTATCATAGAAAGAATGCGCATAGCCCAAGATCGAAAGAAGCACTGGGCTGATGCAAAGAGACATCACTTGGAGTTCCAGCCAGGAGATCACGTATTCTTAAAGATATCTCCGAACCGCGGAGTGATCCAAGGAAAGCTAAGTCCAAGGTACATTGGACCGTTCGACATACTCGAACGAGTCGGTGAAGTGGCATACCGCTTAGCACTTCCACCTTCATTGGAAAGAGTGCATAATGTGTTCCACATATCCCAACTCAGAAGGTATGTGAGTGACCCCAGCCATGTTCTTGATCATTCCAAGCTCACTATACAGCCCGACTTATCCTGTGAGCAACAACCTGTGAAGATCCTGGATAGAAAAGTGAAGTCACTTCGGAATAAGGAAATCAACTTGGTTCGAGTAATGTGGAGAAAAGACACTCCAGGAGAATCAACTTGGAAAAGGGAAGATGAGATGCATGCAAGATATCCCCACCTCTTTGTAAATTAGTCCATAAAATAAAAGTTGTAAATTTCGAGGACGAAATTTTTGTACGGAGGGTAGACTGTAACAACTCCAATTTTAGTATACCAAAATTTGTTTAAAAATTAATGTATACTTGGGGTATTTGCATTTACTGTGATTGCTATAAGTAATTAATTTGCTTTTTAATAGCAAGAAGGAGCTTGTAGCTCATTGGTAATATCTTGCACTGTTGAACCAAGCCACCAGAGTTCAAATCCCATACCCCACATTATTTTTAATATTATTTTCTTTTTAAAATTCTAGAAGTTCAAGAGTCTACACGTGCTAAACCCGTAAAACCCCACTACACTAAATAAACAAACTGGACCAGAGGGATAATGAAGCGAATGGGGAAACTCCGGGCACCGGACTCGGCCGGCGACTCGCCGACTCGGCCGGCGCCGCCGGCCGGACTCGGCCGGACCGCCGAGTCCCCAACATGAAAAGTTGCCTCTTGGACTCCCCTATACTCCTGTATAGTTTAAATGTACAGACCGGTACCAGAACTCCTTTAAAACCCTAATTACTCTATTTTAAAACATTTTATTACATTTTATTACATTTTTTTCAATTCAACCTTTCACCTATCCTAAACCCTTGCCTTACCCTATAAATACAACCCCTAAACACACACCCTCACTCCAAAATTCTGATCAAAACTTTCAAGAAATCTCTAGAAATTTTAGTGTACTTTTGGAGTTAGCGAAGGGCGAAACTCCGACGATTTTTCGACGACGACCCTAGGAGCTCCCGGAGATGAAACGATGCACCGGAACTTACGTTCACTTCCTCTTCCTCATCCCTAACATATAAGCCAGTAAGTCCCACCTCCCTCTTTTCTTTTCTTTTCTAAAAATACGAAATTCCAAAACCCGACGGAATCAGAATTAATCCGATTTCCGATTCGGTTCTTTCTAAAAATTCAACCTTTTCTTAAATACAAATCATATCAAACCATTACATGTTGACTATTAAACATTAATAAACATATTGAACAAGTCTCATGACAATCTATTTCATTTTGTAAGTTTTACCGCTCTTTTTCATTAAAATACCATGTAGTTTCATTTCGACATTAAAACATCGCAAACTTGCTATACCTTTAAGTAGATCACGAGGTAATAACCTACCTCCTCACAACACTCATATTCAACATAGCACAATACCTTTCGGGAACATAGAATACAGGAAAACGAAATCTTTCAAATAAATACCATTTACTAATAAAACCGTTTTCTAAAAGATTAAGTATTTTACAAATCTTTGTAAAGCGCCGCTGCAACCTACTTTGGGGAACCCGACTAGGATGGTGCGGATTATCGCACATACCTGGGCTTAGTAGTGCGAGATTCAGACCTCCGCAAGAAGCATTCGGTCTCGATGATTTAAAATACGAATATCTTAAGAAAATGAGATTTCTAGAAAATAATAAATAAATAAATATTATTTTTTATAAATATATATGTATTATCAAAATATTTATTTTTGTTATAATATAAATATTCCTGTAGGGTGTTTTTCGTCACCCCATTGAGATGGAAATACGCGTGCGCTTGTCGGGTGCATTACAGATTCCCCCTGCCTAGGGTAGGCGGGGGTTTATTGATTGTGGGGATCCAAATCTCCGGCAGCCGCGGACAAACCTGCCGTTAATTACCCCTCGCCTTTGGGACGAGAGAACCTCTGATTGACGGGTCAAACAGGTCATATGAACTCAATGTGTAGTGTACGTATGTTGTGTTTTAAAGGGGTTTGGGATATATCGGGGGTCTCTCTACCCGAATAGTGGGCTGGGGTCAAGGGGGGTAGCAGCCCCCTTACGGGATGCGGGGCAGCGCCCCGTTAGAAATTTTTTCTAACGGGAGACAATGTTGTGGAGTATGTGTGTGTGTGTGTATACATATATATATAATAAAAAAAAGGAAAGGGCATCCAAAGGATGCGTGGGAGAAGGCGCCAGCGCCCGACGTGCCTGGCACGGGGGCGCTGTGCGCCAGTGCGCCAGCACACCACGTGCCTGGCACGCGGGCACTCGGCGTCAGCAGCAAAAGGGACTTGGTCCCTGCACTGGGAGCTGTGCTCCCGATTTGACTTATGGAGTTGAACTCCTAACAGAGATTAATTTAGGGAGTTAAACTCCAATGGATCTTGAATGGATTTAGACTCCTAAAAATATCTAGAAATGATCAAAGGGGGCTGCTTTGTTTCTCCCTTCGGCTCTGGATCTTCCTAAGATGGGATTTCTGGAGATGGGTCTCCTTCTTCCTCCTCTGTTGGCCGGATCTTGAAGAACAAGAAGTATGAGATCTTAAAAATCTCTTATTTTTAAGATCTGATGGGAGATCTAAGTTCCCCTTTGTGGGTTTTGTGGTGAAAAACTATTTAGTTTTGGAAAAGAAAGAGTAAAACTCTTGATTTAATTGAAAAAGGGAAAGAAGGTTTAGAACCTTGAGGAAGGAGAAGGAGACACAAAAACCCTAGAGTTTGAGAGAATGAAAAGTATATCCTTTATTCATCATCATGTTGCCTTATATAGGCTTACACATTTACATATAGCCTCTTAGGCTTTACAAAATGGCATTTTGCCCATCCCATGTCTCATGTGCTATTTCTTTTTGCACATAAGCCATGGGCTTTACAAAAATTTGGCTTTATGCCCATTTTGCTTACATTCATGCACAAAAAAAATACTTCAAAATTATTTGTTACATGATTTTTATTTTGCCATGGGGAGGCCGGCCGCGGGCTCGACTTGGGCATGGGCCCACTTGCTTGGGCTTGGGCTCGCTTACTTGGGGTTGACCTTGACTTTGACCCGGTCAACCGAGGTGCAAATTTTGACCCCAACAAAGTGCCCCCCATCAATAAATGCACACCGCGCATATGAGTTGTATGCATGAAATTGATGGATCTTGAAGCTGGACTTCGAGGTGGAACATTATTCCGGGGGCGGAGCATCCCTCGGGGAGCATGATTCCCGGGGATCGGAGCATCATTCCGATTTGCGGAGCATAATTCCAGGGTCGGGGCATCATTCCGAAGAGTCGGAGCATAATTCCGATTTTCGGAGCATAATTCCACGGATCGGAGCATGATTCCGATGAGCATAATTTCAGGGATCGGAGCATCATTCCGAAAAGCGGAGCATGATTCCAGGGATCGGAGCATGATTCTGATGAGCATAACTTCGGGGATCGGAGCATAATTCCGAGGATCGGAGCGTCATCTTGAAGAGCGGAGCGTGATTCCAGGGATCGGAGCATAATTCCGATGAGCATAACTTCGGGGATCGGAGCATAATTCCGAGGATCGGAGCATCATTCCGAAAAGCGGAACATGATTCCAGGGATCGGAGCATGATTCCGATGAGCATAACTTCGGGGATCGGAGCATAATTCCAAGGATCGGAGCATCATTCCGAAAAGCGGAGTATGATTCTAGGGATCGGAGCATAATTCCGATGAGCGGAGCATAATTCCGATGGGCGGCAGACATTTTGACCGAATCATAATTTCGATGCAGAGGTTGATTCCCAGGCGGAGCATAATTCCGACAGGGAAAGCAGATACTCCGAGGCGAAGCATGATTTCGACACGGGTACATTCTGAGACGAAGCATGATTTCGACGCAGAGCTTGTTAGTTGACTTGATTCCGAGGCGGAGCTTAATTCCGATGGGGAAGGCAGATACACCGAGGCGAAACTTGATTTCGACGCGGGGTACACTCTGAGACGAAGCATGATTCCGACGCAGAGTACACTCTGAGATGAAGCATGATTCCGACGCAGAGCTTGTTGGTCGACTTGATTCCTAGGCGGAGCATAATTCCAATGAGGAGGTCGCTGGTTGACTTGATTCCAGGAAGGAGCATAATTCCAACGAGAAGGTCGTTTGTTGACTTGATTCCGAGTCGAAGCATAATTCCGACGAGGAGGTCGCTGGTTGACTTGATTCCAGGGCGGAGTATAATTCCGACGAGGAGGTCGCTGGTTGATTCCGAGCTGAAGCATAATTCCGACAGGGAAGGTAGATATCCCGAGGCGAAGCTTGATTTCGACACGGGATAAATTCTTGGACGGAGCATGATTCCGCCGCAGAGGTTGTTGGTTTGGTTTGATTTGGGTTGACATCAGCATTGCTACACTGGAATATGGTACCAGGAGCGAATCATCATCTGTCATGGGAGGATTTTGGGATTTGATTTTTTGGGCGGCATCTGTATTGCTGCACTGGAATAATGCCAGGAGCAACTCATCATTTTCCCCGGGAGGATTTGGGAATTGGTTTTTGTTTGGCATCAGTATCGCTACACTGGAATATGGTACCAGGAGCGAATCATCATTTTCCATTGCCCGTTGGGGAGCGATGGCTTAGGAGACATGTTTAGGTCCCTATCACCTAAGACTTTTCAATTTTATGAGCCGTAAAGGTCCCGTAAAAGCATTTTCTCCCTACGAGTCGTAAGGATCCCGTAGGTGTATTTTCTTCTTAGGAGTCGTGGGGACTCCTAAGTGTGTTGCTCCTTTGTGAGTCGTAAGGATCTCAAGCGGGAATTTTCTCCTCACAAATCCGAGAGGACTTTGCGAGTGCATTTCATCTCTTTTTCACGAGTTTGCGCCCTTTCGGGTTTTCACAAACTCGCCGGCAGTCCTGCTGTTTTTACTCACGGAGCCCTTTCGGGTTTTCATCCGCGCCCATTTTGCTTGTGGACATACCTTTTTTTTTGTCTCACCGCCAGTGGGACTTTGAATGTGGTCTCGCCGGTAGGACTTGGGAGAGATTAGGATCGTTTTACGCCCATGGATTGTATACGGTTTTGCAAGATGTATGATCCAGACCGTAGGGCCGGAAATATTTCGGGACTTTGTTGGCGTCTGCATCGCTGCACTAAAATATGGTACCAGGAGCGACTCATCATTCGCCGTTGGGGTATGGGATTTGGAATTTGGTTGGCGTCTGCATCGCTGCACTGGAATATGGTACCAGGAGCGATTCGTCATTCACCATTGGGATTTGGAATTTGGTCGGCGTCTGCATCGCTGCACTGGAATATGGTACCAGGAGCGACTCGTCATTAACCATTGGGATTTGGAATTTGGTCGGCGTCTGCATCGCTGCACTGGAATATGGTACCAGGAGTTTGGTCGGCGTCTGCATCGCTGCACTGGAATATGGTACCAGGAGCGACTCATCATTCGCCATTGGGATTTGGAATTTGGTCGGCGTCTGCATCGTTGCACTGGAATATGGCACCAGGAGCGACTCATCATTCGCCGTTGGGACATTCAGAGTTTGGTTGGCGTCTGTATCGCTGCACTGGAATATGGTACCAGGAGCGACTCATCATTCACCGTTGGATTTTTTTTTACCGCGATTCCTCTATCATTTCAGCTTATCTTATCGCGAAGGTCGCGATTGCCCTATCATTTCGGCTATTTATTCGCGGTTGCCCCATCATTTCGGCTTTATTTTCATCTTTATTTTTACTCGTTAATTTTTATTGCGAGTTGCCCCATCATTTCGGCTTTTTATTATTTTTATTATTTTTATTATTTTTATTTTTTGTTTTATTTACACATTTTTACATTCCCAGTTTAACGACTTAGAGGTCGTTTGTTCCCAGTTTAACGAGGTGGTGGTCAACTGTTTTCAGAGAAAGGAAGATGTTCGAGAGAATCAGTTTCACGAAGGACTTCGGTCTCCGTTTGTATGAAATTGGCGGTCGCATCTTGACTGTTTGTTAACACGCCTTTAGACAGTTCTATCTCTCCTGCCTTGTATTGCTTTTCGACCCAATCTTTGAAAACGAAGCAGTCCTCAATGGCATGACCTATCACTCTGATAGCGGCAGTATTTGGGGTCGTCAGTCATATCCGCTTCTTGCGGTCTTTTTGATTCTGGCAATTGTAGACCGTTCCTCAAGGCGTCTTTGAATATTTTACGGATTTTGTCCTTTCTGAAGGAATAGACCTTATCCAGCTTCTCTTTGAGTGGAGATTCTCCTTCCTCTCCGAACACTGGCCTTCGAGGCTGGTTGGCATTAGGCCCGCTCGTCCCTCGATTATTTCGGTTAGCCGAAGTGTTGAAAGATTCAGTATCGTCGGAATTTCCGCCTTTGCGATTTTCGTCCTTTCGGTTTCTTCAGGACCTATTATTATTTTGGGAGTCAGAGGATGACTCCTTTTTTGAGCGTTCCAACATCTAAACTTTCCTGGTCAGCTCTTGGAATGTTTTGAGACCCGCGGTGCATAGAAACGGGGCCATCCAATTGTTGAGATTTCCAATGAGGAGACTGACAGATTGGTCCTGCTCTATCGGCGGTTCACATTTGACGGAGAGATTGCGCCATCGGGTTATAAAATCCGTGCTGCTTTCGTTGTTCTTTTGCTTGGTCCTTACGAGATCGGCAATGGTGATCTTATCGCTGACGCTCATGAAGCTCTGCCGAAACAGAGACTCCATTTGGACGAAAGTTGTGACGGAGCCATCCGGTATGCTCGCGTACCAGTCGAAAGCAACATCGGTCAAGCTATTAACGAACTGGCGAAGGAGAAGCGCATTGTTGCCCCCAGTATTCCCGCATGAGGCTTTGAAGCGGGCGATGTGCTGATTCGCATTTCCCGTCCCATCAAATCTTCTGAATTTGGGGATGACATAGCCGCTAGGAAATTCTACCAGATCATACTGAGCAAGATATGATCTCCCACTATTGCTGATATCTTTTTGCGCTTCGGTTTTGGGTACCAATATTTTGACTTTGCCGGCAACCAAATCCATGATTTGATCTTGAGTTAGCAGGATACTGTCATCGGTAGCCAAGACATTTCCTGAGATAGGATGCGACTGGCTTTCGTACGGTCCGCCCACCTTTGGATTTGGGGGAATAGGCGTCGGCTGTCTCGGGACACCGTTTCCCAGTTCATGAGCAGAGTCCTGCGCCTGATTGGACGGCTGAGAGGCAAGTTGGGCCGTGAGCTGTAAGACGACGTTTGTCAAGTCGTCAATTTTTGAGTAGAGCTTGGCCATCTCCTTGTCTTTGCTTCTGGGCTATTTTCGGAGCTCTTGGAGAAGTTGCTGCTCTGTGTTCTTGGGACGGAAAGTTGGTTCATCTTCGCTTTCTGAGCCCGGCTCCTCATGAACTGAAGGCTCTCCCTACTTATCAGCCTCACTGGAAGGGTCTTCATTACCTTCCAGAGGAGGCTGGTCTCGGAATGTGGCAGCCATATTCACACCACATTGAATTTGAGATGTAGTGGCCCCCTTCTTGCTCTTGCTGCGCGTGCCCACCATGTAGACAGTGTGGACCATATATCCAGCTGTCTCTTTATCATTAGCAGGGTAACCCCGTTCTTGGAGCCTCATGAAGCTCAGCTTAGAATGAGCCCTAGCCCTTTTGTTGGCTCTGTATCTGAGCCTTTTCTGCCTTAGCTTCTCGATCTTGAGCGCTTGGCGGACATCCGTTATCCAGGAAGCCATCGTGAGTCGATTGGCGGGGAGCTTAGAGAAAACACCCGATCGAGCAATTGTTGGGGACACCACTGGAGCTTGCTCGAGACACCTTATTGCTTTGTTGGTATTGATGGCCTTTCCCCCAGCTGGGGAAATGGAGAGTCGTTCGGAAATGGGCTTACGCTTAGGCAGTGGTGCCCTCGAGATCACCACATTTGGCCTCTTGCCTTTCGAGGCCGGTTTGTCTGTTACCAAAGCTTGAGGAGCTGGAATAGCGTTAGCTGGCACGAACAGAATAGAGCCGAACGGTAGCGGCGGCTCCTCCCACTGTCGCCCGAGACTGGCCGGAAGGACCGTCCTGGCGTTCATCTTCATCGTGTAGGAGATGGGAGTCGTGCTGAGAGCTGAGTTCATCTTTGGAGACATTGTTGAAAAGTGATTGCTTGAAAACCTGCATGAAAAAGCATTATTTTAGTATAAATATAAATATATATATTGATTGAGGTCCCACCGGGCGTGCCAGAATCTGTAGGGTGTTTTTCGTCACCCCATTGAGATGGGAATACGCGCGCGCTTGTCGGGCGCATTACAGATTCCCCCTGCCTAGGGTAGGCGGGGGTTTATTGATTGTGGGGATCCGAATCTCCGGCAGCCACGAACTAAGCTGCCGTTAATTACCCCTCGCTTTTGGGGCGAGAGAACCTTCGATTGACGGGTCAAACAGGTCATACGAACTCAATGTGCAGTGTACGTGTGTTGTGTTTTAAAGGGGTTTAGGATATATCAGGTGCCCCGCAGAGTTTTTACGGGGTTAGGGGTTAAGGGGGCTAGCAGCACCCTTACGGGGTGCGGGGCAGCGCCCCGTTAGAAATTTTTTCTAACGGGGGACAATGTTGTGGAGTATGTGTGTGTGGATATATATATATATATATACATATATATAATAAAAAAGGGAAAGGGCATCCAAAGGATGCGTGGGAGAAGGCGCCAGCGCCCCACGTGCCTGGCACGCGGGCGCTGAGCGCCAGAGCGCCAGCGCCCCACTTGCCTGGCACGCGGGCGCTCTGCGCCAGAGCGCCAACGCACTACGTGCCTGGCACGCGGGCGCTGTGCGTCAGCAGCAAAAGGGACTTGGTCCATGCACTGGGAGCTGTGCTCCCGATTTGACTTATGGAGTTGAACTCCTAACAGAGATTAATTTAGGGAGTTAAACTCCAATGGATCTTAAATGGAGTTAGACTCCTAAAAATATCTAGAAATGATCAAAGGGGGCTGCTTTGTTTCTCCCTTTGGCTCTGGATCTTCCCAAGATGGGATTTCTGGAGATGGGTCTTCTTCTTCCTTCTCTGTTGGCCGGATCTTGAAGAACAAGAAGTATGAGATTTTAAAAATCTTTTATTTTTAAGATATAATGGGAGATCTAAGTTCTCCTTTGTGGGTTTTGTGGTGAAAAACTATTTAGTTTTGGAAAAGGAAGAGTAAAACTCTTGATTTAATTGAAAAAGGGAAAGAAGGTTTAGAACCTTGAGGAAGGAGAAAGAGACACAAAAACCCTAGAGTTTGAGAGAATGAAAAATATGTCCTTTATTCATCATCATATTGCCTTATAAAGGCTTACACATTTACATATAGCCCCTTGGGCTTTACAAAATGGCATTTTGCCCATCCCATGTCTCATGTGCTATTTCTTTTTGCACATAAGCCATGGGCTTTACAAAAATTTGGCTTTATGCCCATTTTGCTTACATTCATGCACAACAAAAATTACATCAAAATTATTTGTTACATGATTTTTATTTTGGTATGGGGAGGCCGGCCGCGGGCTCGACTTGGGCATGGGCCCACTTGCTTGGGCTTGGGCCCGCTTACTTGGGGTTGACCTAGACTTTGACCCGGTCAACTGGGGTTCAAATTTTGACCCCAACAATTCCAACTTTTCTAAAATCACAAGAATTACTTTACATTAAAATATCATGAAATCCATACAAGTTCAATATTACAATTAAATACCATGTATTTTAAAAAATAGGTTATTCTCACTACAAATGTCACAAATATAAAATCTACATTTATTACAACTCTAAAGACGATAAATAAACACTTGGGGTATATTTTGAAAATTATACAAAAGTAATTTTACATAAAACCCCCTCAAGTTTTATAAATTACCCTAAGGACCCTAGTAAATATAGGTTTAAGCGGGACCAATATCTTGATCCTCAGGGAGCCGGAGAAGTGGGTGCTTGTCTATTTAAGGTAGACAACTTAACAACGGTGTTTTCAACACGGTAATCGTCTTTGAAAAATACACAAATCCTGCCGTCCATGTGCAGCGGTTACCGATAACGTCAAAACAATCAGGACTTCAATTTATTTTCTAATTGTCTAACTCAGACTGAGTCTCATTAATAATCTGAATTGAATATGATTCAAGTACAATCTACAATTCAATATGAATACATATATTCAATCTATTCAATCTGTATTGACCGAACCGAACCATGGATATACTTCCATTTACATTTCTCCAGTTACACCCATTTACTGATATCATGGTTTCGGCAAGTCATTCATCTATACAAGATAATACAATCTACAATACAACACAAACAATACAAACAAGATATCGCGGGGTTTAAGGGGTAGATTGGTATGGAAGGTGTTAGAAGTGGCACGAGACTGCAAGATTAAGACACCTAACCTATATTTCGTTGCTGTTGTACCGTGGCATAACGGTTCCTTGTACTTCCGTTTGCTTTAGTCTTTGGCATATAGAGACTCCTCTCGTATACACCAATATCTAGAGCTCGGGGTTTTCGTGAAACTGCTCCAAGTCTTCACCGGTGGGCTCGATCTCTGCTGGGTCCAAAGCACCTGACGACATTCAAAGAAGAAAGAAATAGAATGTCGTCAGCGAATATGTCACTCGGTAAGTCCCAAAGATAAGGAAGAATTAGAAATACAGAATAAAAGTATTTTCTAAAGTATTATGTTGCAGAATATTATGGAATATTGTGTTAACGCTGTTGTTTGTAGCTTGGTACAGAAGGATGCCAGTGTATACGAGAGGGGTGTTCTTTGCTTAAACATCGACTAACCGCACGAATCGAAGCTAAACGATAACTAACAAGAAACATAGAAGTTCTATACTACTATGTTTAGGGATTATACCTAACGAATCGTGTCCTTCGTCTTTGCGAACTCCTCCTCCTCCTCGGCCTTCTCGAAGTAGTAGACGATCCACCCGAGAGCTTTACTCCAAGCTTAGTCTCTAAACTTGAGGCAACTAACCTTCTTTAAGTGCTAATCAAAGAAGCTAGGTGATATAGAGTGAGGGTTATGGTTTAATTAGTCTAACTAATCCTTGTACTCAACACATGAGAGGGGAGGATTAGGGTTTGAAGAGGGAGAGCTTGAGGAGAGAGAAGGTGAAGATAATAATGAAGTGAGAATAATGAGTTATCATAATATATATCAAGCATTTCTTTTTATCAAGAAAAGAAAAGAAAATGATTTACAACCATGCTTGATAAATATCTAGTGGTGATTCATCTCCATGAGTCATTAAGCAATTATGAAGCATTAATGACATGGATGAATCATCCATATGACTCACTAATCACATTCATTGTATATGCCACCTAAACCTCCTTAGTCACCATCTTCTAGAAGCTTCTCGCGCAATTACGAGAACGTCCCTCCTTTCCGCAAAAATACGGAAAAACTTTAGACTGTATAAATCCAATAACCGGATACCAGTAACTGGCTTAAACCAAAGCCGACTGGTAAAAACTGTCCGAACGACGTACGTGTGTAAACACACGTACGCGTCCGAACCCTTTGTCGTAAAACCATACGACATCTATATCGTTTCGCCTGGAGTAGGGAAACTCTCTGTGTGGAACTCTAGAGACTCGACTACTACGCTGGCAGTGGGTTTAACCACAGACCGCAAGCGGCACTAGCTGTACGTAACGGTCCCCAGGTAGATGTCGATAAGAAGGCCGATGAGGAAACCCATCCGAACTCCTACTGAGTCTGATGTGACAATCTCCATACAGTCCGGTCCGTTCGTCTAAGACTATCGCATATCGGGCCTAGGGGGCGGCAAGCGTCAGTCCCCTAATAGCGGTATAAGTCGTGTCGGAGCGAAGCCCATTACACCCTGAGAAACTACTGGAACCTACCAGCAAATCTCGCTTGCCCTGGCCAGGGACTTTGCGTAATGGCTCTCTGACACAGCGCGATATCAACCCCCAATACCGGGAGAGACGAATCCTGTCTAACCGCCACTGCCTCCAAGTGCTCGGGACTGCACCCAACTGCTACCTGTTTGCACGACTCCTTTGAGCCGTGGTAGGGTAGCAATCTAAGAACAGTGGGACACACTCGAGGCGAAGTAGCAGTGTCAAGTCTGCGGACTATGCTGTACTCATGTCACCTGGGAACTGTTCACTGACGACTGGTATAAAACCAACCAACAGTTCCCTGTGAGTCATGTCCGGTGTACCCGTAACCTAACGAGCACCTGCATACTATCTCCAGTACGACGTACTGACGGCTGTGGGACAGACCATCTCCCCAACTGGGATGAGAAGCGTACACACTAGTCTACTCCGGAGTATCGATGCCCTGTCTCGATAATCCAACGACTAGGGACCTGAATAAGGATGTGCTTGTAGACTACCCAGCCCCCACTAGTGTGACTGCCATCACAACGCTGGTAGTCAAGCAAGATCCTTAGAGCTCTATCAATACGTATACTCACATATTAAGATAGAAAAACCAAGTAGCATACTACCATGTTTAGCAAGACTGTTATATACATGTGAATATCCCAAGCTTCCATTAAGTAATATACAAACTAGTATGATACAGTAATGGCCTTCTAGGGCATAAACACTAACAATCTCCCACTTGCACTAGGGCCATGTACTGGCGTATCGAAGACCGATGATCTCGAGTAGCCTCTCGAACTGAATCTGAGGTAGGGCCTTTGTGAATGGATCATCAATGTTCTCTTCAGAAGCAACTCTCCGAACCTCGATCTCCTGACGATCAATGATCTCCCTGATCAGGTGATACCGCCTTAAGATGTGTCTGGACTTCTGATGGGACCTTGGTTCCTTTGCTAAAGCTATAGCTCCGTTGTTGTCGCAATACAGAGGTATTGGATCAACTATGGTAGGAACCACCTGAAGTTCTGTTAGGAACTTCTTCATCCAGACCGCTTCTTTTGCGGCATCGCAAGCAGCTATATACTCCGCTTCCATCGTTGAGTCAGCAACGGCGTCCTGCTTGGAGCTCTTCCAGCACACCGCCCCTCCATTGAGGGTAAAGACATAACCCGACATGGACTTGGAATCGTCCTTATCACTCTGAAAGCCGGAATCAGCAAAGGCCTCCAACCTGAGGTCTTTTCCGCCGTAAACCAAGAACATCTCCTTAGTCCTTCTCAGGTACTTGAGAATGTTCTTTACTGCTATCCAGTGCTTCTCCCCTGGGTCTGACTGATACCGGCTTACCACGCTCAGTGCGTAAGCTACATCTGGTCTGGTGCACAACATCACATACATTATAGAGCCTACCGCAGAAGCGTAGGGTATAATAGACATGCGTTCCCTTTCCAAATCAGTCTTGGGAGACATCTCTTTGGAGAGGATGATTCCGTGACAAGCCGGTAGATTACCGCGCTTAGAATCTTCCATACTGAATCTTTTCAGTACAGTGTCGATAAACCTGGACTGCGAAAGTCCCAACATCCTCTTGGATCTATCACGATAGATCCGGATCCCCAGAATGTAAGAGGCATCACCCAGGTCTTTCATGGAGAACCTGTGTGACAAGAATCCTTTGACAGATTGTAGCATAGGAATGTCATTTCCTATCAATAGAATGTCATCCACGTACAAGACGAGGAATACGACACTTCTGGCTATAACTTTACTATATATGCACGTTCATCTGGATTTTTGATAAAGTCATATTCTTTGACTGTCTCATCAAAACAGATGTTCCAACTCCGCGATGCCTGCTTTAGTCCATAAATGGACTTAAGCAGCTTGCATACTTTCCCGCTGCTCCCACTCTGATTGAAACCCTCTGGCTGATCCATATAGACGCACTCTTCTAAATTTCCATTCAGAAAAGCCGTCTTTACGTCCATCTGCCAGATTTCATAATTATGGAAGGTAGCAATAGCAAGAAGGACCCGAATGGATTTGAGCATAGCCACTGGAGAAAAAGTTTCGTCATAGTCCAAACCAGGTCTTTGACGAAAACCCTTTGCAACAAGTCTAGCCTTATAGGTTTCCACCTGTCCATCTACACCAATCTTTTTCTGGAAGATCCATTTGCATCCTATGGGTTTTACCCCATCTGGAGCAAAGTCCAAAGTCCATACTTTGTTGGTGTACATGGACTCCATTTCGGTCCGCATTGCATCTAGCCATCGTACCGAGTCGCCGCTCTGGATGGCCTGCTGGAAGTCAGTAAGTTCATCATCATCTATGATGCAATCCTCTCTATCCCCATCTATGAGAAAACCGTAGTATCTCTCAGGCGGATGAGACGGCCTACTACTCCTGCGGAGGGGTGCGGGAATGTCCTGTTCTTCTTGAACTTCCGATTCTACCAAACTTTCAGTAGCAGTTTGTGGTTCTGGAATTTCTTCCAGTTCTATTTCGCTCCCACTTATTTCCTTTTCTAAAAACTGATGTTCCAGAAAATGGGCATTACGAGAAACAAAAACCTTTTGTTCCTCTGCATAATAGAAATAATATCCCTTGGAGTTCTTTGGATATCCCACAAACATACATTTTACTGATCGTGCCTCGAGCTTGTCCACATGCTGCTTTTTAACAAAAGCTGGACATCCCCAAATCTTCATATGCTGAAGATGGGGTTTCTTCCCAGTCCATATCTGATATGGAGTGGTAGGCACAGTCTTGGTAGGAGCCCTGTTCAAAAGATATGCCGCTGATTCTAGCGCATAACCCCAGAAAGATTGCGGTAACTCAGCATTACTCATCATGGATTGTACCATATCCAATAGGGTTCGATTCCGTCTCTCCGATACACCATTATGCTGTGGAGTGTATGGAGGAGTAAGCTGAGAGAGAATTCCTTTCTCTTTTAGGTAACCTAGGAACTCGGCATTCAAGTATTCACCATCTCGATCAGATCTAAGTGTCTTGATACTTTTGCCGGTTTGGTTTTCTACTTCATTCTTATACTCTTGGAATTTCTCAAAAGCCTCGAATTTATGTTTCATCAGATAAATGAATCCGTATCTTGAGTAATCACCGTGAAAGTAATGAAATAGGAAAAACCACCTCTTGCATGTGTAGACATTGGACCGCATACATCGCTGTGTATGAGTCCTAAGAGCTCGCTCGCTCTTACTCCTTGTCCAGTAAATGGAGTCTTTGTCATCTTTCCTTTGAGACAAGATTGACAAGTGTCATAAGTTTGATATTCGAACGAGTCCAAATATCCTTCTCTATGCAACTTAGTCAACCTTCTCTTATTAATGTGACCCAGTCTACAATGCCATAAGAAAGCTTTATTTAAATCTGGAGACTTTCTTTTAAGTGTGTTCTGGACATTGAAAATTTGGAGTTGGTTTAAAACATATATACCGTTATTTAGTGTACCGGACCCAATCAAACCATGATTAAGGTGGATGTTAACAACATCTCTTACAAACGTGAAATCATAACCTTTATTTGATAACAAGGAAACTGATATGATATTACACGTTAAGCTTGGTACAAAAAAACAGTTATGTAAAACCAAAATATGTCCACTCGTCAATCCTAGGTGATAATCCCCGACGGACGCAGCTCCCACGCTAGCTCCGTTAGCAACCTTTAGGGTCATATCACCTTCCTTCAGCACTCTACGGTTTCTCAGTGCATGCAATGAATTGCAAATATGAGATCCTGATCCGGTATCCAATACCCAGGAAGTAGAGTTGATCGACAGACAATTCTCAATTACAAACACACCTGAAGTCGAAGCCACAGCTTGCTTCGGTTCCTGGTTCTTGGCGTTCCACGCCTTGCAATCCTTCTTCCAGTGCCCTTTCCTGTGACAATGGAAGCACTCATCCTGGCCAACTACCGGTACCGCAAACTTTTTCTTTCCCTTCCCTCCCACCTTACTAACACCTCCTCTAGGTTTGGTGGCGGCCTTCTTCTTCCTTCCTTTGGCCTTAGCCTTGGACCCGGAAGAAGATGCACCGCTAACAAACATAGCGGGTGTTTCCCTTGCTTTCTGCAAGGTGCCCTCTGCACTCCTTAACATATTCAAGAGTTCCGGAAGTTCAACTTCTTTTCTTTGAAGGTTGAAGTTCAGGATAAACTGGGCGTAGGTGTGAGGAAGGGACTGGAGAATAAGGTCTGTATAGAGCTCATTATCCAAAGTCGTCCCAAGGTCTGCGAGCTCTTCAATATAGCCGATCATCTTTAGAACATGTTCTCCTACCGATGACCCGACAGCCAACCTCGCTCGAAACAAGTTCTTAGAGGTCTCGTATCTTGCTATACGATATTGCTCTCCATAAAGTTCCTTTGTATGGAGAAATATGCCATCTAGGTTCATATCCTCGTGCCTCCTCTGATGTTCATTGTTCATTGAGGCAAGCACGATGCACTTGGCTTTCGCGCAATCTAAATCCCAGGTTTTGCGGATTTCCTTATCCGCATTGCTGGATTTGGGACCAGGGACAGCAGGTGCCGTAGCGGTGAGGACGTACCCCAGTTTTCATAGGTCAAAGCCATTTTGACATTCCGCAGCCAATCTTTATAGTTTGGCCCTGTCAGTATATTTTTCTCTAAAAGTAACTTAAATCCAGTCATTTTCAGGGTCGCTGCAATTAGGAGAGAGAGAAGAAAACTCTTTAGCATGATGCTCTTGCAAGTTTAGAGTGGTTTTTAGTTTATCTAAACTGGATGGCTCCCACTGTTTTTCGAATCCTTCCTCAAACCATAAAAGAAGAATTAGCCAGGACTATTCTCACTGTACAATACTTGCTTAACCGTTCAGCCAGGCTAGTGTCGATACTTCGAGGGAGGTTTTCCAACGCTTTCGCGAAGTTCCTTAATTAAATAACCTCTTTTCTCTGGGGGCGTAACCCCGCTGACACCTTTCTTGACACCTACTTGGTTTATAGCATTGATCGTTAAGCGACGAATCTCCTGATAAGTAGCATATACTCACAGTAGGATCGGGATCCAAATATCATCGTATGATAATGTTGAAGGAATGCTACCAACATTCATCAAACTCCAAATGGTATGCATCTCTTTGCAAATTTCAGTTTCTTTAGAAATTCCCGATATAAGTTTTTGCCCCATGCTCTTATGACCTTGGCTTTGGTCAAAATGTCATAAGTCACATGTCAAGTTCTACCCGTCATTATCTTGTCAAATTTGAACCCATCCGTATATACCCCTGACTTTGGTCAAATGATAATACGACTGTCCCAAACCAACTCATCTATCTTATGCAACAAATGAAAACCCAACAGCTACCAAACACTATGCCTTGACTTTGACCAAAATGCATAGCTTGAATACTACTGAATACCCAAATGAAATGACGGAGGGCTACGAATGGTTTTGGCGAAACCGTAAACGTAGTGAACTTGATATAACCGAAGGAACCTGATAGCTTTTAAAAGGAGTGGTTAAAGCTCCGCATTTAAAAATATCTGTTTTTAAAATTAACCGAGTGGTTTCTTTTAAATTGTTCCAACGATTAAACTTTTGGTTTATTTTCTTTGCATTATAAATAATGCGTCCCATCATTAACCTATCATTGCAGAAAACAACGAAAATACAACGTCCTCTTATGCCATCCACATTCGCCACGGGGTCCTGTCATCACCCGTTAGGTTACTTAACTAACGACAGAGCGGGGGCTGGGCTAGCGCGGGTGTAAAACATAAGTGACTTCTAAATAGCTATCATATATAGATATTGTACATTCGTCAGACGCAATAATAGGCATTCCAGATCATAGATGAACTTTATTGGATTTGCAAGCAATCCGTGTTTGTTTTGAGCCTGCAACAAAAGACGGATTACACAGTTGTGATGAATAGCCATTACCCCATCCAAGACCCCAACGGGTACGGCAAACTACCCGCCCGGCAGTTTGTGCACCCCACCTTGGATCTGTCCTAGGAGCAAAAACAGAAAAATGAAATAATACAACGGTGGCTACAACCGCAACCTGGATGTGCCCCGCAAAATAATATTACAACAAATTACATTTACATCAAATGAATTAAATAATAACCCATCACATAACCCCGGCTATACATCACAACAGTCCAACACAGTTCATATTCACAAACAGATACAAAGCCATTACAGAAATGTGCAACCCCCTGCCAACCGACATACTAGCAGTTAGGGGAGGTTTACGAACACATTATACAAACACAGATATAATCCAACAAGCAAATACTGTATAATTTCGATCGATTAAACACTTTTAATTTTGCTCCAATACTTCTCTGTAAATCTGAAACCTGAGCAAAAATAAAAACTTCCAGAAAATACCAAATATCACAGAGAAGCAACACAGGAAAATTGGGTTCCTGAATCGCCAACTCGGCGGCGGAAGCGCGGCGGATCGGTGCGATCCGCCGCGGTTCCGCGGCGCTTTAGGCAATTCAGGGGCCCAAATTTCTTGGGTGTTCTTCTACTGTCTTTTTAAGCTTTCTGAACCTCCCTGAAAAATTTTTGGACTTCATTTAAAAATCGACAGAAACTTGTGATTTCGGGTTTTTCCGGTTTCGTTTTTTCCGTTTGAAATTCATACAAATTTGCAAGTAAGTTATTTATTGTTTAGCGAGGCTCTGATACCACTGTAAGTCGATGTACAACACCCCACGACTTGCGGGGAGGCGGAAATATGAAAAACGATCTTGTTCTTTGCTTAAACATCGACTAACCGCACGAATCGAAGCTAAACGATAACTAACAAGAAACATAGAAGTTCTATACTACTATGTTTAGGGATTATACATAACGAATCGTGTCCTTCGTCTTTGCGAACTCCTCCTCCTCCTCGGCCTTCTCGAAGTAGTAGACGATCCACCCGAGAGCTTTACTCCAAGCTTAGCCTCTAAACTTGAGGCAACTAACCTTCTTTAAGTGCTAATCAAAGAAGCTAGGTGATATAGAGTGACGGTTATGGTTTAATTAGTCTAACTAATCCTTGTACTCAACACATGAGAGGGGAGGATTAGGGTTTGAAGAGGGAGAGCTTGAGGAGAGAGAAGGTGAAGATAATAATGAAGTGAGAATAATGAGTTATCATAATATATATCAAGCATTTCTTTTTATCAAGAAAAGAAAAGAAAATGATTTACAACCATGCTTGATAAATATCTAGTGGTGATTCATCTTCATGAGTCATTAAGCAATTATGAAGCATTAATGACATGGATGAATCATCCATATGACTCACTAATCACATTCATTGTATATGCCACCTAAACCTCCTTAGTCACCATCTTCTAGAAGCTTCTCGCGCAATTACGAGAACGCCCCTCCTTTCCGCAAAAATACGGAAAAACTTTAGACTGTATAAATCCAATAACCGGATACCAGTAACTGGCTTAAACCAAAGCCGACTGGTTAAAACTGTCCAAAAGTCGTACGTGCGTAAACACACGTATGCGTCCGAATCCTTATCGTAAAACCATACGACCTCTATATCGTTTCGCCTGGAGTAGGGAAACTCTCTGTGTGGGACTCTAGAGACTCGACTACTACGCTGGCAGTGGGTTTAACCACAGACCGCAAGCGGCACTAGCGGTACGTAACGGTCCCCAGGTAGATGTCGATAAGAAGGCCGATGAGGAAACCCATCCGAACTCCTACTGAGTCTGATGTGACAATCTCCGTACAGTCCGGTCCATTCGTCTAAGACTATCGCATATCGGGCCTAGGGGGGCGGCAAGCGTCAGTCCCCTAATAGCGGTATAAGTCGTGTCGGAGCGAAGCCCATTACACCCTGAGAAACTACTGGAACCTACCAGCAAATCTCACTTGCCCTGGCCAGGGACTTTGCGTAATGGCTCTCTGACACAGCGCGATATCAACCCCCAATACCGGGAGAGACGAATCCTGTCTAACCGTCACTGCCTCCAAGTGCCCGGGACTGCACCCAACTGCTACCTGTTTGCACGACTCTTTTGAGCCGTGGTAGGGTAGCAATCTAAGAACAGTGGGACACACTCGAGGCGAAGTAGCAGTGTCAAGTCTGCGGACTATGCTGTACTCATGTCACCTGGGAACTGTTCACTGACGACTGGTATAAAACCAACCAACAGTTCCCTGTGAGTCCTGTCCGGTGTACCCGTAACCTAACGAGCACCTGCATACTATCTCCAGTACGACGTACTGACGGCTGTGGGACAGACCATCTCCCCAACTGGGATGAGAAGCGTACACACTAGTCTACTCCGGAGTATCGATGCCCTGTCTCGATAATCCAACGACTAGGGACCTGAATAAGGATGTGCTTGTAGACTACCCAGCCCCCACTAGTGTGACTGCCATCACAACGCTGGTAGTCAAGCAAGATCTTTAGAGCTCTATCAATACGTATACTCACATATTAAGATAGAAAAACCAAGTAGCATACTACCATGTTTAGCAAGACTGTTATATACATGTGAATATCCCAAGCTTCCATTAAGTAATATACAAACTAGTATGATACAGTAATGGCCTTCTAGGGCATAAACACTAACAAGGGGTCTCTATATGCTAGAGACCAGGGCAAACGGAATGTACAAGGAACCGTTAAGTCACAGTACAACAGCAACGGAATATAGGTTAGGTGTCTTAATCTGACCACCTCGTGCCACCTTTAACACCTTCCGTACCAATCTACCCCTTAAACCCCGTAGTATTTTGACAGTATTGTTGTATTGTATTGTGTAAGTTGGATGACTGACCAAAACCATGATATCAGTAAACGGATTGTATCAGGTAATTGGAATAACGGAATAATGGATGTATATCCATGGTTTGATTCAGTCAAGTTGAATAGATTGTTAACTGGATTCAGGGATTCATGTATTCATATTGAGTTGGAATATTAAAGAATATAGATTGACTTGAATCATATTCAAGTCAGAAATAGTCAGACTCTAACCCGAGTCAGACTAAAAGAAAAGTAATTTAAAGTTCTATAATTGTTAGGGTCCTTATTGTAATTTATAAAACTTGAGGGGTTTTATATAAAAATACTTTTGTATAGTTTTCAAGATACACCCCAAGTATTTATTATTCGTCTTTACTGTTATAATGAGTGTAAATTTTATTTGTGTTATTCTAGTGAATATATCCTAATAAAAGTATTAAATTATAACATTGATTCATTTGAAAATTCATGGTATTTTAATGTAACTTTTACTCTTGTAATTTTTTGGAAAATGTGGAAACTTTATCTTATAAATAAATAGGCGTTTAAATGATAAATATATATATGTTAATACAAGAATAATTTTAAATAAATATTTTATTCTCCAAAATCTCGTTTTTCTTAAATGTCGTATTTTAAACCTTTCGAGACCGAATGCTCCTTGCGGAGGTCTGAATCTCGCACTACTAAGCCCGAGGGTGCACGATAAACCGTACAATCCCTAACGAGTTCCCCAAATGTTAGTTGTAGTGGCGCTTTGCAAAGATTTTATAAATACTAATCATTTAGAAAACGGTTTTATAAAAATAAGGTATTTATTTGTAAAAGGGTGTAAATTTCCGTATTTTAGTTTCTAGGGTTTCCTAAGCCAACTAGTCTATTTCTAAAGGTCTAAACGATAAGTCATTAGAAGCCTCAAATCGCCTCTTCACCGTCAATTGCGGCCAGGTAAGTACAAGTGAGGAGAGAGGGATCCGCTCACGAATCGTGAGGCGGGCCTTTTAAAGTTACCCAAGCTCACTTACCTAGCCTAGACACCACAAAGTCAGTTTAGATAAACGATCGATGTCCATGACATATCGTATTTTCCTATTAAAAGATTTTGTTTTAAAATTGTAAACAACTTAAAACTTTTAGAAAAGGTTTATAAAGAAAATGGTATTTTAATGCAAAGTCTTGTATTATCATATTTTAAGTTTTGATGATATCAGTTAGGGTTATAATTGCGTGTGTGTGGAGGTAGGTCATTACCTCGTGATCTACGTTAAGGTATAGCAATTGTGAAGGGTTAAATGTGATAACTAAATATTGTGGTATTTAAGTGAAAGAAATACGATAAATGAAAATGTTATCATTTCATGTGAAAAACTTTATCCAAATTGATTTTTAAGTGATTAATAGTCAACATGAATATGTTTAAGCATTATGTAATTTGTGACAAGTGAGTTTTAAGAGAAAACCGAATCGGAAATCGGTTTGTTCCGATTTCCGTCGGGTTTTACAAAGTCGTATTTTTTTCTTAAAAGAAATGAAAGATAGAAAGAGGGGGACTTACGGGTTTGGACAAGCTAGAGAGCGCTAGGAAAGTAGTGGGTTGACGGAGCGTCGAAACGTCGTGAAGGGTCCTAGTACGATCGCCGGAATTCGTCGTCGATTTCGGCAGCGCTTCGCCTTTCGCTCTTTTTCTAAAGGTACCGAGTTCTCTTGAGATTTTTAGAGAGTGGACTTAGGAATGTAGGGTGAAATGGTAGAGGGTAGGGGTGTTTATATAGGGCTAGTCTAGGGTTAGGGTTTTAATTTAAAAAAATATTAAAATATATTAAAATTCATTAAAATATCATTAAATTTGGGAGTAAAAGAGGTTTATTGTGAATTTGGTAACCGATCAAAAATTTTAGAGTATGCAAGGGGTATGACCAGGTCAACACGGAGAAATTCCGTGTTGACGACTCGGCCGTCCGGCCGAGTCCGGCCGGTTCGCCGGCCGACTCGGCCGAGTCGGGCCGAGTCGGGGTGCCATCGGGTGGGGAAACTCCTGGGGGAAATTTTGGTATATTTAAATTCTTATGTGCAGTATAAATTTTGAAAGTTATGGCTGTTTAACTGTTGACTTTCCAAAAAAATTAAAACAAAACAATATAAAAAAATAATGTGGGGCATGGGATTCGAACTCTGGTGGCTTGGTTCAGCAGTGCAAGGTATTATCAATGAGCTACAAGCTCCTTCTTGTAATTATGGAGTGAAATAAATACTTAAAGAGATATCAGCTGTAATAAATACTCCAAGTATACATTGAATTTAAATCAATTCTTTGTACATTAAAAATGGAGTTGTTACAGTCTACCCTCCTTACAAAAATTTCGTCCTCGAAATTTACAACTTTTATTTGAGGACTAGTTTACAAAGAGGTGTGGATATCTAGTACGCATTTCATCCTCCCTTTCCCAAGTGGACTCTCCTGGAGTGTCTTTCCTCCACATCACTCGAACCAAGTTAACTTCCTTGTTCCGAAGTGTCTTCACTTTCCTGTCCAGGATTTCCACGGGCTGTTGCTCACAAGACAAATCGGGCTGTATAATAAGCTCGGAATGATCGAGAACATGGCTGGGGTCACTCACATACTTTCTGAGTTGGGATATATGGAACACATTATGCACTCCTTCCAATGAGGGTGGAAGCGCTAAACGGTATGCCACTTCACCGACTCGTTCGAGTATGTCGAACGGTCCAATATATCTCGGACTCAACTTACCCCGTCTTCCAAATCGGATCACTCCACGGTTCGGAGATATCTTCAGATGTCACGCCCCGCTTCCCAGAGTACGCTAGATTGGGCACGTGACATAGCCAACCATGCTACCTGTGGGTAGGAAGTATCCATCCACAGTCACATTACGGCTGTAAAGATATCAAGAACAAGATAAAACTATCTAAGAACATGTCCACAATCCAGAATAACAAGAGTCAATGATAAATAAAAGCGGAAGCAAATGATCCAATACAATAACGGAAAAGTATGTCCCATAATGCGGGCTCACATCTGGAAATAAATGCAGGAAATAAAACTAACTACTACTGGACTCACAATTCAGCCTGCTGGCTGAAATACTCCTGCTCGGACAGCGACAGTGGTACAGAATCTGGGCCATGCAAAACCCAGACGTCAACGCGTCAAGTCAACAAGTAATATAATATGAACAGTGTAATAGGCAATACAGAACTAAACATGAATAAAGCAATAATGTGAAACAAGCGGTGCAGGGTAATGTGCAGTGGGTAACTAAACTGTTCTATCGGGTTTCCTAGTCTAAAGTCTTTGAAATCAATTTGATGAATCGTCGATGTAACTCAATAGTATCCCATACATACCCGGGATCACGGTCACAATATTCTCGGCTGCAGCCGAGACATGCCGCTAGGCACAAACAGGAAAGTGTACACTCGATAGTATCCCGTACATACCCGGGACCACGGCCACAATATTCTCGGCCAAAACCGAGACATGCCGCTAGGCACAAAACAGGAATGTGTACACTCGAACAGGTAGTGAACTGTCGAGTTACAAGTCAGGTTCACCTTTGATTTCCCCATACCCCCAAATTATATGTGTCAGGTCAGGTATTCAGTAATCAAGAACTAATGCCAACACAGGATCAGGTAACAGCAGGTTTGTCTGGATAGACAACAGGAATGGTCCATGAGGACTACATGTCAGGTTTGTTGGCATTAGGCACGAGATCAGGTAACAGGTCAGGTCATGGTACATCAGGTCAAGTCAATAGTAAACGGTACCATGTCAGATGTATCATATAAATACCAAGTGTGGCAATGTCAATCAAGATGTAACGATATCGTGGGTGTGCTCACAAACAGATATATAAGCAGCACTATGTTCAAATTAACGCGTTAAACAATAATCGGATTTATTATCTAGCTGTACACTTTTCAATTGTGTTAAATAGATAGTGTCAAAATCATGTGAATACAGGACGGTAAACGTAACTGCTGTAATCAGGTTAATAATATAATGAGTGTTCCAAGAATGCCACGACAAGTATAATCTGTTTAAAGAATGCAATTGTAATTTAGCCGGTTATGCATATTTGATAAACTAAACTGGAAATAAAGCATCATAGCAGTGAATCAAATGCAATCTATCATGTACGGGTTTATCAGGAAATAGTTTATTTGACATGCTACTAGGGTTAAACATGAAGCAAGGTATGTGAGGTGATTACTAAATAATATATCATTAAACCACACATGAATATTAAGGCAAGTTATAAAGTGGTAATAGCATGTAGCAAGTATCGAATACTTGCCTCGACGAAACGACGAACACGAGAACGGAGGCGCGAACCTACGCGACACAATAACAGCAAGGGCTCGGGAGATCTGGACAGAGATGGATGCTCTCTCGGCAACCCGGCAGCGAGGCGATCGGTGCCGACAAGATCACCGGCGGTTCAAGCCGCGACGGTGACGACAACGTGAAGGGTTTCGGTAGAGGTGATCGGGGAAGGTGCAGAATCGGTTGGTAGAGGAGGTGTTCGGGGGCTGGAGTGCGCAGGTGATGAGGAGGTGCTGAAGGTGGCGCGGGTGGCGACGACGAAGGCCGCCGGTGACGTCTCAGGCAGTACAGAGAAGGCACGGGGTTATCCGGGGTTGCTGCTGCACCGTGCACACGGGGAGAAGGAGGAGATGTTGAGGTTGGAACGAGGAGGCGGAGGCGAGGGCGACGGTGGCGCTGGCGCCGGCGTCGGAGCTGCGGCGGCGACGGTGAAGGCGGCTAGGGCTAGGGCTCGCGATGGGTTTTCTCGCGTGGCTACAGTTCGTGGAGAAAGAAAAGATGAGGGGGAAAATATTTATATATATAGGGGAGAGAGAGAGAGTGTTAGAGAAAGCTAGAGAGAGAGGGGAAGAGATACGAGAGAGGGAGAGATAGAGAATCGTCAGAGAGAGAGAGAAAGAGATATTGGAGGGGGCCCACGGGGGTTAAAAACCCCGTGATTGGCTGAGGCAAATTTTAAGAGGTTAAAAGAATTATTTAAAAGATTTAATAGATTTTATTTAAATAACCAATTAACAGTAACAGTAAGATTTATAAATCTAATAAGGTTTCGAATATTTTATTAATTTGGAATTTTGGCGCTAAATGAAATATTTTCAAATCGCGTCCGGATTGGGTCCAAAAATTTGAAATTTAAATAATAGGATTTTAAGCGGGTTCCAAATTTTAAAATGAAATGTTTTATGATTAAAAAGCATACCCCCAGGTCGGCCACCTGTACGCGCGCGTAGTCATCCAAACTCGCCCGTTTCACCGAACGGGACGAGAACTCAATGCACGGACGCTACCACGCGGCTAGGGGTGTCGAGTAGGCCAAGATAGATATTTTCAATTTTATTTTAGATGCCAAAATTTGTTATATGTAGAAATGACTTTGCCGGGTAAATTTTACAGTAAGCAACAAACAAGCAAGTTAAAAGAAATGAGTACTACATTATGCTCAAACAGTAACTGAAAATAGTAGCATTGGGCTCGGGTGTTACATCAGGAATACGTGATCTCCGGGCTGAAACTCCAAGTGTCGTCTCTTTGCATCAGCCCAGTGCTTCTGTCGATCTTGGGCTATGCGCATCCTTTCCTTGATAGTACGAACCACATCAACAGTCGCTACTATCATCTCTGGTCCAAGAAGTTCCCTATCTCCGATGTCGTCCCAACTTAATGGCGATCGACACTTCCTTCCATACAGTGTTGCAAAAGGTGTCATTCCTATGCTTGCTTGGTAGCTGTTGTTGTACGAAAACTCCACAAGATGTAGGTGATCTTCCCATGATCCTTTGAAGTCTAGCATACATGCTCTGAGCATATCCTCCAAGATCTGAATAGTTCGTTCCGACTGACCATCTGTTTGTGGATGATAAGCCGTGCTGAAGTTTAGACTTGTTCCCAAGCTTGCTTGCAGACTCTGCCAAAATTGCGATCGGAACCTGGTGTCACGATCGGAGACAATGCAGACCGGTACTCCATGAAGTCTCACAATTTCCTGTATGAGTTCATGGGTATCAGAGATAGTACATTATAAAGAGTTTAAATTTTTAATTAGATTATTACCTCCATGTACTTCTTTGCTAGTGTCTCAGTAGACTGGCCAACTCGAAATGGGATGAAGTGAGCCGACTTTGTGAGTCGATCCACAATGACCCATACGACATCGTTACCCTTTGTGCTACGAGGAAGAGCAGTCACAAAATCCATCGTGATGTGTTGCCACTTCCATTCTGGGATTGGTAACGGTTGAAGTAATCCAGCAGTCCTGTGATGTTCAGCCTTTACTTGCCGACACACCAAGCATTTTGCGACGCTTCTGGCTACTTCACGCTTCATTCCATGCCACCAATAATTCTGACGTAGATCTTTGTACATTTTGGTACCTCCAGGATGTACCGAGTAGGGAGAGCTGTGAGCTTCTTTCATTAACTCTTCTCGTACAGGACCTTTTGGCACACACAATCTGCTGCCGTATCTCAAAGATCCGTCTTCATGGATGATGAAGTCTGTTCTGAGTCCATTCTCCACTTGTTCTCTGATCTTTTGCAACTTAGCATCGCTGGCTTGAGCTGCTTTGATCTTATTGACAATGGTTGATTGAACTTGTAAGTTCATCAAACTTGAAGCATTACCTGGCATGACTACTTCAATCTCCATCTGATGCAAGTCTTGTTGAAGCTTCCACTGAGCGGTGAGATTCATTGCTAATGGTTGGCGCATCAGGTACTACATTCACCTTCCCTGGGTGATATTGCAAGTTGAGGTCAAAGTCCGCCATGAGTTCTAACCATCTTCTCTGCCGCATATTCAACTCCTTCTGAGTAAACACATACTTTAAGCTCTTATGATCCGTTTAAATGTTCACTCGTTCACAAAGTAGATAATAACGCCAAATCTTGAGAGCAAAGATGATGGCTGCCAACTCCAAATCATGCGTCGGATAATTGCGCTCATGAATCTTCAGCTGTCTTGAGGCATAAGCCACAACCTTATCGTGCTGGTGTAGAACACATCCTAATCCCTTTCCGGATGCATCGCAATGCACTTCGAATTCTCCAGATTGATCCGGTATGACGAGAATAGGTGCTGATGTCAACCTTGACTTAAGTTCTGCGAAAGCTTGTTCGCATGCTTCTGACCACACAAATTTTTTATCTTTACGTATGAGCTTGGTCAGGGGCGTTGCTATCTTCGAAAAGCCTTCAATAAACCTTCTGTAATATCCAGTTAAATCCAAGAAACTTCGAATATCCTTCACTAACTTTGGTGTAGGCCATTCGCTAACTGCCGAAACTTTCGCTGGATCCACAGAGATTCCTTCTCCTGATACGATATGTCTAAGAAAACCAACTTGATTTAGCCAAAACTCGCACTTGCTGTACTTGGCATAAAGCTGATGTTGTCGAAGAGTTTCCAGGACAATTCGTAGATGTTCTGCATGTTCTTTCCGACTCTTAGAATATACCAGGATGTCGTCGATGAAGATGACAACAAACCTGTCTAGATACTCCCGGAAAACTTGATTCATAAGGTTCATGAATATTGCGGGTGTGTTGGTCACTCCAAATGGCATCACTAGAAATTCGTAATGTCCATAGCGAGTTCTGAAAGCTGTTTTGTGAATATCAGCTTCCTTGACCTTCACTTGATGATAACCTGAACGAAGATCTAGTTTAGAGAAAACACAAGATCCACTTAGCTGATCGAATAAATCGTCGATGCGCGGGAGTGGATACTTGTTCTTTATAGTGACTTCGTTCAAGACTCTATAATCGATGCACATTCTGTATGAACCTTCCTTCTTCTTCACAAGTAATACAGGTGATCCCCAACTTGAAGTGTTGGGGCGAATCCATTCTTTCGCTAGTAATTCGTCCAACTGTGTTCGGACTTCCTTCAAACCTTCCGGACTTAAACGATAGGGTGCTTTGATCACCGGTTGTGCTCCTGGTATTAAATCAATACTGAATTCAAGAGCTCGATCGGGAGGCAAACCTGATATATCGTCAGGAAATATATCGTCGAACTCTTGAACCACATCTGGTCTTGATTCTTCCTCTGCTTGAGCTGCTGCAACTACTGCTTCTCTTGGCTTCGCTTTGTAGATACTTGGCTCCAGTGTACAGTCTCCGCTTTCAAAATAGAAGATTTGGTCAATATGGACCCACCATTGTAATTTAAAAAATGAATTAAAGGAGGAGGACCTACCATTTATTCCCTTTTTAATTTTAAAAAAAAGAACAAAGCACAACAGATATTTTTTCTTTTAAACCAATTAATGGAGGGGGAGGCCCACCCTTTCTTTTCCATCGCTCAATTGAGCGGTGGGAAACCGTCGCCGCTCGAGCGCTGGGGGGAGCGGCGCCACTTCCCCAAAGGGCCCTTAGTTTGATTGGCATGCAACATAAATTGAGAGACTGTTGAGTTCAATTTTGTGAAGGAAAAAGAGCAGTTGAGCAAAATGAATGCTCATTTAAGTTAAATGAGTAACGAGAGAGCTTTCCAGTCTTGAGACTAAAAGCCACCTCTTTCTGACATTATTCACAGTGTGTGAAATCATGTCAGCTAAAACTTTACAAGTTACAAGAAGGGAAAAATAGTTATTAGGGGCTCAAGAATTATTGCTCGTATGATGTGTTCTTTCTACATATATACATCCTTCAAATCTTTCATGTTTTAAAATAAAACCTCTATAAATTCATATTTCTTTATAGGATCTCCAAATCTTCTCCGCTGTCTAAAAGGACCCTCTAATTAATCTAACTAAGATTCTAAGTACTTGATCTACTCTCTGACCTTTCTTTACTTCACATATTTGCTCCTATTTTAAAATAATATTAATTGCTTGTTATACATGGAGTCCACTCGAGATGGCTCAAAAAAAAAAGGATCACGCAGACCCATGATTATAAATGGATTAAACTTCTACTGGATAGCTAAATTAAAAGAAAATGTTACTAGAATTTGAAAATAAATAAAAGAATGATGTTGATGGAGGATGGAAGAAGAAGAGGGTGGTAAAATGGTATTTTCTAAAAGAAAACGGAATCTCAGGTGAGAGGAAGTTTCCTCCTATGGCGTCGAAAAAAATCAACATTCCATCAATTTTTTCAACAATCAGCATCCACCACCTTCATCTTCATCGTGCAAGATGTGGATAAACCAAATTTGATGAGAATCCAGCATCCTGTCAACGTTGATTTTTTGATGCAAAATGAACGATTTTCCGATAGTGTGCCATTTTTAGTATTTACATCACAAAATCAACGATGACATCTTGCACAATGATAAGATAGTGGATCCCGATCGTCGAAAAAATTGATGAAGTGCTGACTTTTTTCTACGCCAAAGGAGGAAATTTACTCATGTGGCACCTGAGATTCCATTTTCTTATTTCTAATGGAGTTTGGATGGAAATAGCAGGAGGACCAATTTAGATAACTTAAAAGATTTGAAGGTCTTATTTACAAACATGAAGTTTTGGAGTCTTCCAAATACGTAAGATTTGGAAACGGTAGGTAAGAAAAAACACTTAAAAATGGAAAAAAGGGCCCAGAGAATAGGGCCTTGCAGATCCTCCCTGTGAATTGCGGACAGATAGGCGGATACTGATGGAGGGCTTTATCTCCTTCAGATGTTGTCCTCCGTCGATCTGTTGTGAGCGTTAATGAAGGGTTGAGATTGACGTTGATGATGGTTTTCTTGAGCGTGTGGATTTCAATGGGTTGATTTTGGGGTGAAGCCGATTACCTGCAAAGAAGTCCCGGGGTGGTTGTACCACCGTGGACCCTCCGATGATCAAGTTAGCCGAGAAATTTGAGCAGAGTAGCGGCTTGTTGGATTAAAATTGCCTAACCTGAGTCGTCTGAGAGAGGGTTCTTTTATAGTGGTCACTTGGAGCGAGATGGCGTGAGATCTTCGCCGTCGGTTACGCCCCTGACGTTGCGCCTACGTGAATGACGGGATCCCCCATTAATGACGAGATACGCTCGTTAATGGGGGATACGGCGGCGTGGAACGCGGGATGTTGGGTGGCGGATATCTCGCTTCTGGCGAGATACGCGGAGTCGTGGCGGAGGCTCTTGGGCTTTGCGTTCTTGGTTGCTCGATAGAACCGGGGAGGCTTAGCTCGGCGGAAGGCTCGGAGGTGAGCGGGAGGCCGAGGAAGCTAAGTTCTGAGATAGCTCGAAGGCGAGCTGGGAGGGCCGAGGAAGCTCAGCGTGTAGGAGGGCCCGGAGGCGAGCCGATGGTTACTTGTAAGGCGAGCATAGGAGTGTTCTGGGAGGCTATCGAAGGTCGGGTCAATCCTCGGGGCGAAGGCCCGGGGAATGCCTTCAATATACCGCGTTTGCTCCTATCCCTTGAGCCTCGGGACATGTCATCTACCACGTGTCATGATCTGGGAAATTCCCACTTATGAGTATCATCATTAGCACCCCACTCTTGTCATGACCTATTTATGGGTCGGGTCGAGAGTGATCTGATCAGTTTTCTGGGCGGAGACTGTTGCCAAAAATTTATCGACACGGATTTCCGGGGCGACTCGGTGAAGGGCAGTTGCGTCGTTGGTATTTACGAGCCCGCGTGGCGTACCCCCGGCGCTTGGATCTTCGCGCGCATCTTTGATGACATCAGCGGATCAGGGAAAGGATCGTGCTTTAAAGAGGGGGCGCCGATTCGCTTGTACGTCTGTTGTAACAACTCCATTTTTAGTGTACAAAAATTTGCTTTAAAATTAATGTATATTTGGAGTATTTACTTTTGCAGTTATTACTTTAAGCAATTAATTAGCTCCATAATTACAAGAAGGAACTTGTAGCTCATTGGTAATACTTTGCACTGCTGAACCAAGCCACTAGAGTTCAAATCCCATACCCCACATTATTTTTAATATTATTTTGTTTTGAGTATTTTTAGAATACCAAAGTCAACACGTGTTAACTACCAAAAACCCCACCACCCATGAAAAATACACCAGTGAGTAGATGAAGCGACCAGGCACCCCCGACCACCTGACTCGGCCGAGTCGACCGGCGCCGACAGCCGGACTCGGCCGGACGGCCGAGTCCCCAACACCAAAGTTGGGGCTCTTGGCATTCTCTACCCCCCTGCACACTTCAATTTCACAGATCGTTTCCAGAGAGCTCTTAATACCCCATTTACTCCATTTTATAACAATTTATCATATTATTTTTACATTTTTTTAATTTAAACTCTCCATCTTCCCTAACCCTAGCCTAATCCTATAAATACCAACCCTACACACTACCCCTTCACCCCAAAACTCTGAGTCAACTCTCAAGAAATCACTAGAAATCCTTGTGTGCAATCGAAGTGAGCGAAAGGCGAAGCTCCGGCGAATTCTCCGGCGGAAATTCCGACGACGACTCTAGGAGCTCCCGGTGATGAAACGACGCACCGGCGACTCCTCCCGATCATTATCCTTCTCCTGGTTGTCCTAAACCCGTAAGTCCCAATTCTATCTTCGCTATTCTTATTCTAAAATACGGAATTACAAAACCCGACGGAATCGGAACAAATCCGATTTCCGGTTCGGTTTCTTTATAAAACTTCACTTTTCTTTAATAAAATCATGCTTAAACCAATTCATGTTGACTATTAAACACTAATCAACCATATTGATCAAGTTTCATATCATAAAGTAATTGCTATTTCATTTTACCGTATTTTTCATTTAAATACCACATAGATTCAATCCTACAATTTAACATCACAAAACTTGCTATACCTTTAAGTAGATCAGGAGGTTGTAGGGTTACTAGGCACTGTCACAAAGGTCTATAAGGCATCAACCATGCCCGATTTAAAATTTAGACGTGCCGAACAACCCAAAGCGAGGATCTTTGCTAGATAATTAGGGTTAAACATGTAAGTAAACAACTTTACTTCTAATAGTTAGGGATTACAATCTTTGTAGTCCGTTCCTTCACTTCTAAAGCTCCGTGTTGAGATCCCTTCGCTGCGATCATCGAGTACCGGACTCAAGAGAGGCTCCATGAAGAGAAAAATGCAAGCTTGCTTCCGATCTTCAATAACAAAGATGATCTACCTTGAAGAAACTCAAACCCAAGCTCTTGCTTTGCTAATCAAGTATTAGCAAAGCAAAAACCCTAATCTAAGTGGCTAGAATAGATGAGGATGATGAACTAGGAATTTAGCACTCTTTTGTTTTCAATTTCTCACATATAAACATCACAAATGAAAAAGCTAGAAAGCTTTTCATCAATGGAAGAAGAAGAAGAAGAAGATCAAAACCTTTTGTGATGAATAATTAATTTTTTTTTGTTGTGGTTAGAAATACAACCATGGGTTAAGTATGAAGACTTAACCCATGTAGAGAATCAACTATGGTTAAAGGGTTGGGTTGGGTTAATAAATATCTACAAAAATATCATAACAAAATATCTTTGCTTAAAACAAAAGATAAAGTTTCTAGAAGCTTCATGAAAGTGTTAACCCAAATCAAACCCTAATCATGTTTAATCTCCACAAAACATGTTGCATTTATAACCCTAACTTGTTACAATATTATATATCACATATACAATATTTATTGTAAAAAAATAAAATAATACATTTAACATATATCACATATATATCAATGTATTACCCGAGTGAGAAAAAGAATCTTTAAGTGAGCTTATATTAGTTAATGTAATTTAATATATCAAATATATAATTATACATTAAATTATCGAATTAACACTTGATCCGATAATCCGGCTATTTCACAAATAACCGACTAATATATTCTGTATCAGTTCATCGAATCAACACTTGATCCGATGACCCGGCTATATCACATATACCCGGCCGATATCTCATATCGCGAGAATCTAATACGGTATCACATACACGTATTGTTCTCGGTCCCGCACATATCACATATGTGCTCCTACTCCATTTTGCCTGAGCTAGGAAACCTCTGTGTAGGACTCTAAAGAATCGTCAATACGCCGGCAGCAGGTGATGATCATATCAAACACCCACAAGCTGCAAGCGGTCAGCTAAACGTAACAGCCACTCAGGTATTGAGCAATCAGAAGATCAACAAATAAGCCTGTACATTCTCCCGTGAATCCAACCAGTAACACTCCCGTACAGTCCGGTCTTTTCGTCTGATATGTCGCATATCTCGCCTTGGGGGGGTAAACGTCAGACCCCAGCAGCTTGATAAGTCATGTCGATATGAGGTCTATAACAGTTCGAGAAACTACTGATAACACTTACCAGTAAATCTCAGCAACCGTGGCCAGGGATTTCCAGTTATAGCCAATCGAACACAGCGCAACATCAACTCCCTATACCGGGAGAGACGAAACCCCTGCTATCGCTCATTGCCACTATGTGATTCGGGACTGTACCCAAAAGCCACCTTTTTGCACGCCCTCTTGGATGTGATATGATGGAAATCAAAGCACAGTGGAAATCACACAAGACTCTATGACGATCTCGGGTCTACAGACTAACCTGTACCAGTGTCACCAGAGTACTGCCATCTGATGTGAGGTATAATACCATCTGGGAGTTCTCGGCGAGTCCGTCCAGTGTACCCAGTCTCTACTGAGCACCCGTATACCTTCTCTGATGTCAAACACTAATGGATATGGGATCATCCACCGCCCATCATATGGGTCAAGAAGCGCATACGCTAGTCTACTCTGGAGTATCGATGCCCTGTCTCGGTACTCCTACTACTAGGAACATTTGAAGGATGTACTTGGCGACTACACTGTCCCCACTAGTATGATCTGCATCATAGTCCTGGTAGTCAAGTACTCATCCTAAGGGCTTTATCAACATGTGACATAGAGACAATCAGAGTACATGTTAAGATAAAGAGTAACCAGATAGCATACTATCATGTCGAGCAAGAAAGTACTCCCTATATATGTCCAAGCATCCACTACAATATACAACGTATGTACAATAATGGCCTCTAGGGCATACATATAATTAACAATCTCCCACTTGCACTAGGGCCATCTGTTGTAGTATCTCATACCCAACAATCAGCTGTTGTTGAAGTATCTCATACTCAACTATCCCATAAAAGTCTCTACTGGGAAATAAGCCTTTATGAGTGGATCCGCATTGTTGTCCTCTGTGTCTGCTCTCCTAACCTTGATCTCCCTGGAGATCATTCATCTCCATGATCAGGCGATACTTCCTAAGAATATGTCTGGATCTCTGATGGGATGGGGGTTCCTAGGCATAAGCCACAACTCCATTGTCACACAATGGCATGAACGAAGTTCATCTCATGAACTTATATATATATATATATATATATATATATATATATCCAGACTGTCTCTTTGGTAGCATCTTTGGTAACGATGCATCTTGCCTTTAATCGTCTAGTAAGTCACGGTATCTAGTTTGGAACTCTTCCAACATACCGTCCCTCCACTGAGGGTAAACACTATGCCTGCGACTGACATTCAGTCGTCCTTATCACCCTGCATCCTTTCCAGTGATTCTCTCCAGGATCAGTTGATACCATCTCACTACAACTAGTGAGAATCCTAACATCCAATTAGATCTATCTCATAGATCCATAACACAGGATTAGGAGGTATCACCTTGATCCTATATGGAGAATCTTTGTGATAAGAGGAGATTGACCGAGCATAGCATAGAAAACTCCTTCCCTATCAAGAGTATGTCATCCACGTACTCTACGAGGATCACCACCATACTCTCTACTACCTTTTTGTATATACAAGGTTCATCTACCATTTTGATGAAGTCAAACTGTTTGACTACCACATCAAAACAGACGTTCCAACTTCGCGATACCTGATTTATCACATAAAACAACTTGCTCACCTTTCCGCTGCTCCCACTGTCTACGAAGCCCTCTGGCTGTGTACTTATAGACGCTCTCTTCCAAATCAATATTTAGAAAAGCAGTCATGACACCTAACCGCCAGATATCGTAGTCATGGTATGTAGCCGTGGCAAGTAGGATCTGGATGGACTTAAGCATAGCTTTGAAAGTCTCAACTTTTCCATGCATACCAAGTAATCTTCTAAAGATATACTTGCTCCTGATGGGGATTTAACCCTTCAGATAAAGCAACCAAAGTCCAACTTTGTAGGTGTATAAGGATTCCATCTCAGATCACTAAGCATCCATCCATTCTCACAGAGTCCCCTACTCCTGATGGCCTGCTCGAAACTAGTTGGAATTCCCCTCCGAACGGCGGCCAAGACAGGGACGTCTTGTCTGAGATTCGGGACAGATGCTATTTGGTTTTATCCGTCCACCTCTCCGAAGATTCCAAGTTGATTTATGGCACCGTGTATCGGAGGTTTAGACGGATGCGGCCGATGTAGCAGACTTTGTCAGATTCCCCCTCGCTTGAGGGGTTTTTGATTGTGGGGACGCTCTTCCCTGCAGGCGCAAGCCCCTACGGTTAATTACGCTACCGCATCGCGGTAACAACTTTCTCCTTCTCCATAATTTCATTTCATGTCGTGGGTGTTTATTTTGTTTGTGGTTGCCCGTGGATTGTATACGGAGACTAATTTATGTCATCGCCCGTAGGACGTGGATTAGTCCAAATCCGTATTTTCGTAGATTTGGGTTTGGGGTTTTAGTTTAAGGATACGTTAGCCATATTGAGGCTAAGATCAACTTAAACGTTCGTTAAGGATACGTTAGTCTAATCTTCAGACTAAGATCAACTTAACGGGATCATTTGGATCCGACAAGAGAGCAATTGGCTCTATTGTTTAGTTTAATGACCTTGCGGTCGATTTCCAGTTTAGGGACATGGTGGTCCATTTAATATATGGCTGTCGGGACCCGTCACCTCTCTGACGACGTTGAAGGATTACAACGACAGGTGTCAGAGGAGTTCGGAGATGTACCCTTGAACCAAAGTTGATTGGGGGTCTTATAGTCCAATTTGGGACTAAAGTCTATTTGAATGTTTAAGGATACGTTAGCCATATTTGAGGCTAAGATCAACTTAAACGGTTTCGTTTAGATCCGACAAAAGAGCGTTTGGGGGGGCTCTATTGTTCCAGTTTAGGGACGTAGTGGTCTATAGGTAGTTTAAGGACATTGCGGTCCATTGCCAGTTTAGGGACATGGTGGTCCATTGTTCCCGTTTTGGGGACGGATATTAGTTTAAGGACGCATTAGTCCATGAGTTTAAGGACGCTTAAGTCCATGGGTTTAAGAACCCCACAGTCCGTATGGATGTGTTTAAGGACGCATTAGTCCATTAGTTTAATGACGCATAAGTCCGTGAGTTTAAGGCTCTCACAGTCCGTATTGTTGGTTTAAGGACGCTTAAGTCCATGAGTTTAAGGACCCCACAGTCCGTATTGTTGGTTTAAGAACGCTTAAGTCCATGAGTTTAAGGACCCCACAGTCCGTATCGATGTGTAGTTGTCGGGACCCGTCACCTCTTTGACGTCGTTGAAGGATTACAACGATAGGTGTCAGAAGAGTTCAGAGATGTACCCTTGAACCGGATGTAAATTGATTTAAGAGAGCAGTCTTGCTCAGTCAATTTAATTTGAGGACTTACGGTCATGATTGGGCTAAGTCCAGTTGAGAATATTCAACGTTTTTATCTTTGGCCTATTAGGCCTGTGCTAGGGCTTTGCCCCTGTTTAATAATGCACTGCATTTTCTTTTGGCCTGCTAGACCTTTTTGATTTGGGCTCTGTCCCTTTTAAATGATGCGCAGCATCTGTTTCTGTTTGGGCTCTGCCCTTTTTTAAAATAATACATTGCATTTTATTAGTCCTGTTAGGTCCTTTTTAATTGGGCTTGGCCCTTCTGTAAATAATACAGTGCGTTAATCAAACTGACAGTGGCCATGTGGCCTGTCAGGCGCTTTACGCCAATTATTGAGCTCAAGCGCATGTGGAGGTGACACGTGTCACGCTTTGGTGAGCGCGAGCGCAGTGCGCTGCGCCAGTGCGCTGCTGACACGTGGCGCGCTCTGGTGAGTTGCGCCAATTTCAGAGAGCAATGCTCTATTTTAAAAGCGCATAGCGCAAGTGGTCTTGGAGCTGACACGTGGCGCTCTCGGGTGGCTTGCGCCAACCCAGGAGCGCAACAGTGCAGACTTACAAGTGCAAGGCACTGTTTTAATATCTTGATCCAATTTTGGATTCAAGAAAAGAATCTTTAAGATTCCAGAACCAATGGTTCATAAAAAAGGCAATGCCTTTGTTATTATTATTTTTTTATTGAAGATTCTTGATCTTGTTCTTAGATCAATGATCTTTTTAGCAGAAGTTTTTCTCTTTTTATTCAAAGGGTTTACCTTTTTCTCCTTTTGAGTTCTTCTCAAAATTCTTTAGAGGAGTTCTCTCTCTCTTTTCTGTGTTTCTGTCTCTGTCCCTGTTGTTCATCCCCTCTTAGACTTGGGGTCTAGGGGCCTTTTTATAGTGCCAATTAGTTTGTTAAAGAGATTTTTCTCTGAGTGATTCGGGGATTTTTCCCCACCATTGGATCTTTGATCCAAAGGCTTCTGTTTTACAGAAGACAATCTTCTTATTTTAACAAGATCAGAAAGATCTTACTGGAATTTTAATTTTGTTTGGCGCAAACGCACATGCGCTTGCCACGTGTCGCGCAGCGCAGAGCGCAGCGCAACTGCGCTGCAACGTGTCGCGCAGCGCAGAGCGCAAGTCAGCTGAAGCGTTGCATCCTTATTAAAATTTGAATTTTATTTAAAAACAGAGCCTTGCTCTGATTGGGGAAGCAGAAGCGTTGCTTCATCTCCCGCCTTGGAATTTGAATAGAGCTTTACTCTGATTGGGATAAACAGTTGGGCCATCATCACATGATGCAATCCTCGCCCCACTATCATATAGAAACCGAAATATCTCTCAGGTGGATGAGGAACGCTACCAGATCGGCGGAGAGGCTGAGGTTCGTTGGAAACTATTGAATTCTCCGGGTTTACCAAATCATCAGCTGCAGTTTGTATAGCTGGAACTCCTTCCAGTTCTACCTCATGACCACTAATTTCTTCACAAGAAATTCCCCTTTCACAAAAAAGTGGTGTGCCGAGAAATAAAATATCTTTTGTTCCTCGGTGTGGTAGAAGATATTCCCTTGCGAATACTTGGGATATCCAACAAACTTCCACAAAACTGACCTTGTCTCGAGCTTGTCTGGATTTTGCTTTTGACATAGGCCGGACAACCCAAATCTTAACATCTTTAAGAGATGGGCTCTTCCCATACCATATCACATATGGAGTGATAGGCATCTAATTTGGTTGGAACCCTGTTCAATAGGTATGCAACTTCTCAAGTGCATAACCCCAAAAGAAAATAGGCAACTCAGTAGTATTCATCATAGAGCACACCATATCACATAGGGTGCTATTGCTCCGCCCTGATACACCGACGTGCTGTGGTGTATTCGGAGGAGTAATGCTGAGAGAGAATCTCATTCTCCTTTAGAATAGTCCAGGAATTCCGTGCTAAAGTATTCTCCTCCTTGATCTCATCAAAGGACAAAATACTTATACCCAGTTTTTGGTTCTCTACTTCTAACTTATATTCATTGAATTTCTCAAAAGTTCCAGACTTGTGTTTCAACAGGAACATATGTCCGGATCTTGAGAGATAATCAGTGAATGTAATGAAGTACAAAGAACCGGTCTTGGCATTTGTAGACAGGGGACCTTCATACATCAGCATGTATCAATCCCAAGAGTTCACTAACTCTTTCTCTGTTTTCAATAAACAGAGCTGTGGTCATCTTATCTTTGTGATATGATTGGCACGTTTCACAAGATGTAAATTCAAACAAATTTAAATATACATCTTTATGTAACTTCAGCTAGTCGGGTCGCATTGATATGACCTAGTCTACAATGCCTCAAGAAGGATTCGTTCATTTCTGAACACTTCCTCTTGTGTGTGTTCTGTACATTAAGAACTGTAGTTTGATTTAGAACGTCTATACTTTTAGATAACGTGCCTGAACCGATCAACTCTTGATATAGGAAATGTTCAAAACATTATCCAACAATACAAAATTATATCTTTCTTTATTAATAAAGAGATTGATATGATGTTATGTATCAGGTTCGGGATCTAATAACATTCGTTCAGAATCAATGTATTCTGATAATACAGGGTGATAACTGTCAACAGACTTGGCTGCAGCACTTGCATCATTTCCAACTCTTGAAACTTATCACCCGTTCTCAGTTCTCTACCTATCTGTAGCCCATGTAACAAATTACATTTCCGGGATCCTGATCCGGTATCTCATACCCAGGATGTAAAGGATACTGAGAAATAGTTCTCGGTAATGAACACACCCGAAGAAGATGCATCAGCATGCACTTTTTTCGTTTGGGTGGCACCGGAATTCTGGTAATCCCCTATTTCCTGCTCTGTCTTATAACAATTATAAGTTGGAGCGGGACCAACGTTCCTTAGCGCAGTATAACAAGCGGGTTCGGTCAATACATCCGTATTATTATCTTGATTATGGCGTGACATGTTCGCTACCTGGAGAGAGATAGAAGAAAACACTCAGCGTATGCTCTTGCAAAATTAGATTGGTTATTAATATATCTAATCAGGATGTCTCCCACTGTTTTAGTCAAATCTTCCTTCAAACCCTAAAAGGAAAGACTAGCCAGGATTAATTACACTCTACAAGTTCGCCAATTTTTCAGCCAGGCCAGTGCCGGTACTTTGAGGGAGGTTCCCCGCGCTTTCGCACGGACCTAATTAAAATAAACCTCGTTTTTCCAGAGGCATAACCCCGTTAACACCTTTCTAGATACCTACTTGATCGGCTAATTGTAATGTGTAAAACTCTCCCAGGAGTAACTCTTACTCGCAGTGGGTATCGAGATCCAACTATCTCATAGAAGGTATGCAATCTCATTGCAAATTTCAACACTTGAAATTCCCGATAATATTTTGCCCCGAGCGATCTATGACCTTGACAAGGTCAACAAACCATAGACCGCAAGTCAAGTTCAACCCGTCATTTCCCGATTGAATTAAACCCACCCGCATGACCCTTGATAAGGTCAACAAAGTCACACGACTACCCCAACTCAATCGCATCATATGCTATTGCAGATAAGCATAAATAGCTACCGCACACTACGCCTTGACAAGGTCAACAAACGCAGCACGAATACTAACTATTACTTATCTGAAATGACGGAGGGCTACGACAGGTTTTTAAGAAAACTCTTTGCGTAATGAACTTGATATCGTTGTAGAATCGAGTGATTTTAATTGGAATGTTTTTAAGGCCTTTTCTAGTTTTGCTAAAGAGGTTACTCCTGGTGAAGGGATCATCGGCTCTTTCCTCATCGTATAAGGTGCAGCATATTTCACAAATACCACTATGCAAAGCAAAAACTATAAAAACAATCAAAAGACAAACCGAGTGTATAGCATCTGCTAGTTTCGCTAAAGAGTTCACTCCCGGTGAAGGGATCTCGGCTCTTTCCTTATCGAATAAGGTGCTGGATGTTTTATAAGGAACACCGCTATGCAAAGAAAGAATTAGAGCTACCAGTTTTTGAGACAAGTTTCTACAACATTTTTAGGTTTCTTTTAGTTTCATTAATCTCATTAATGAAGTCTCATTTTATTATACTTCACAAGCATCACATTTGAAACGAAATCAACAATATAATATATATCTCATATATATAATATAAACATTCGTCTCAGGCAGTAATATGATCTCATCACAGAACATTGCAGCCGAAGATACATATGAAATATTGGATATACTAGGATTTCCGTGTTTTATGCGAGCCTGTATAAAACGCGGATTCCACGGTCGCGATGAATAGCCAAACCCACATCCCTAGACCCCTACGAGAGCGGCAAGCAACACTGCCAATTCTAAGGTTAGGAGACCCGGTCTCGACTCCTCGAGATGGTCTCCCACTGGACCCTAGAACCCGGTTACTTGTGCTCCCCGCCTTGGGTCTACCTAATGCGGAAAAGTAAATAATTTACAATGGTGACATCATCCTCAGCCCGGAAGTGCCCCTATAAAAGAATATTACATACAAATGAATTTTACATGTATGAAAAAGAAAAACTCCCATCTCACATAAAACCCCCGGCTATTCAAAACGCGACGATCCAATACAACATATCACAGCAACACATAATATCACATATCATCAACGTAAGTAAATATGCGTATCCCAATTGTCGTTGATGTATAGTAACGAAACCGGCGATACACCACATATTACACTTACGGTTGCAGAAAAGAAAGTGTAAAACTACAACAGTTGGAATCCGCAACCTCCTTAGACATCTCATGCCTAACCAAATGAATTTCTTAGACATCGCATGCCTACCAATTACAAACCCCGCATTTTAGTCTCGATCTCGAAAACACTTTTCAATATCAAGTCGGGCAATTCAACAAAATTCCCGACATCCTGATCGAATGCTCGTCGCAAACTTTAGTAGATGGCCGCACCCCCGGATGCCGTCGACGAAGTGCACTAAGGCGGAACACCGCTGCCGCGAGCACCCGAACGGATACTTTTGGCGACGGGGTTCTCCTACAGTCACTTGGTCGGGGCTATAGGGCGTGGCTATCTATTAAGTTTACCCGGCGAGTATCCGCGTACGCTACGTGATTGCGACGGACTTTGATCACATCAAAATCCCGTGGCAACCGATCAAATGAAACTAAACTGCTAGATTTATAACATTCAATTTAGTTATCTCATAACTACTTATGGATTCCAAATATTGTATCACATTCCAGATAAATAGACAATGTTAAACTTTCCGATCGAATAAATAAACACCCAAGATTTCTCTAATAGCTCAACACTTGAGCGGAGTTCAAAAAGTATCCATCACATGCCACAGTACCAATGGTCCAGCCGTAGAAGGGTCAAACCAACGCCTCACATGTGGCAACACCGTACTGCCCCAAACCCTAAGGTTTAGAGGTGGTTCAAACGGTCACATAATCGAGTTAAGGTTTGTGTTCTTCTAGAGGGTCCACTGCGTTACTTGCACGACTATGAATCTTCTTTAATTAAAGAAAAAATCCAACACTTGGAAATTTTCCGGCAGGGGAAAAAGTGAGATATTGATATCCGTTCGAACTTTTTAACACGTTCTAAATTATCCGGAAAAACTTAAATGAAGTTAAACTTTCCGATCGAATCAACGAATACAAAAGATCTCCAGAAAACTCAACACTTGAGTAGAATTAAAAATTCCCAGAACTATGAAAAAGGACCCAAGAATAAATACCTGAAGTAGCAGCCCCCAACTCCAAAGTTTGGCCGCGGAACCGCCGCCAAACACGTGGTTTGGCCGCGGTTCCGCGGTCAAGTGAGAGAGTTGTTGGTCCGTACTTCACAGTAATTCTTATATTTCCCTGCTTATTTTTCTGAGCATTTTTAATACAGAAAAAATCAACATTTTAAATAATTTCCTTTGAGGGGGTAATAAGCGATGTTTCGAGATTCGATCGGACTTTAAATTTCGTCTAGACATCGCCTAAAGCTCTAGCTTGGCTCTGATACCACTGTAGGGTTACTAGGCACTGTTGGAGATAGTGCCCTCAGAGTCAATTATTGGATCACAGGCACGTGATTGCAATGATTGAGGGAGGACCTATCCCGGTACGACAGTCTTACTCGAGATGATAGTTTGCTATCTGGTTTACCTTTATCATCGTGTACTGCTTTAGGTGACCTGACAGGTCGCTATTGCACGTTGATAGAGCCCCTAGGATTCTTGCTTGACGACCAGCAGTATGAGGGCGATCATACACGTGAGAGCTGGGGTCTACAAGCATATCCTTAAAAGGTCCCTAGTCGTGGGAGTTTCGAGACAGGGCATCGATTCTCCAGAGTAGACTAGTGTATACAGTCGAGACCCCGACGAGGGGCGGTGGCCGGTCTCACAAGCCACTGGTGTCAGTTGGTTCACCTAAGATGTATACATGTGCTCATTGGGTTATGAGTACACCGGACAGGACTCGCCGGGAACATGCTAGTTGGTCTTATACCTCATGTCAGATAGCAGTTCCCAGGTGACATGTGTACAGGTTAGTTCATCGACCTGGGGATCGTCATTTGTCTCGTGTGAGTTCCCACTGTACTTTGATTACTACCCTACCACGGCTCAAAGGAGTCGTGCAAACAGGTTTTAGTTGGGTACAGTCCCGAGCCACATGGAGGCAGTGAGCGGATCTTCGGGGGTTTCGTCTCTCCCGGTATTGGGGGTGAGGTCGCGCTGTGTCTAGGAGAGCCATTACACGAAGTCCTTGGCCAAGGCAGGAGATTTACTGGTAGGTATTCCAGTAGTATCTCAGGGTGTTCTGGGCTACACTCCGACACGACTTGTACCGCTTTTGGGGGTCTGACTTTTACCCACCCCTAGGCCCGACATGCGATGCTCATAGACGAACGGACCGGACTGTACGGATATTGTCGCTGACAGGCTCAGTAGGGTGTCAGGATGAGTTCGCTCATCGACGTCCCTTTTAGTCAATAGCTGGTGGCCCGTTACGTATTGGCTTATACCTCTGACGTGCTAGTGGTTAAATCCACAGCCATAGTATTGACGAGTCTTTAGAGTCCGCCACACTTTCAGTTACTCAGCTTTCGGGCAAAACGCTGTAGAGGCCGTATGGAGATATGGCAGGGTCCGATCAGATACGTGCGGTATTGCACGGATCAGGATCGGACGGTTTGTACTAGTAGCCGTATAGGTATATGGCAGGGTTCGATCAGATACGTGCGGTATTGCACGGATCAGGATCGAACGGATATTACTAGCCGGCTTTGGTTTAAGCCGGTCCTAGTTTAGTACAGTGTAGATTTTGTCTTTTTGCATTTGTATCCGGACGGAATACAGATGCGGGTGTGTATGCACAGTATCGGGGTTTTCCTGTAATTTATTACGGGACCAGTTTTCTGGAGTTGCCAGTTTGCATTCCGTTCCGGCCGGTTTTCTTTTGTTCTTTCCCGGCCGGACTTTTCCGATGGAGGGGGTTATTTGCAATTGTGCAAATAACTTTTTGTGGAGGGGTTTCTTGTAAGAGTATTGATTATGATAGCATCATTATCTTTTGCACCATCACTTGCATTAATGAGGGTATGGGTTTGATTAATGTGTGAAGCATGGTTGATGTTTCTTTGTCTCTTGATGTGGTCACCTTTTCTTCACTCCTACACTCACCTCCCTTCTTGCTTCATATTGATTTTCCTCCACCATTATTCTCACTTGATGAAAGAAGTTTTTCCATGGTTGAGAGAAAGAAAAAGATGAGAGTTTTCATTCTTGAGAGTTTCATTTTCTTGATCTCATTTCATGTTAAGAAAAATGCAAGCACCATTTTTCTTATCTTGTTTCCTCCATCATCTTCAAATGGCAACCACCCCAAAAGAGACTATGATTCTACACTACACTTCCTACAGCAAACCTTGGACGCATCGATTCGCCAGCTTCGCGCCCGAGTTGCCTCGGTATTGAGGTGGGAGCCCGTAAAAGCTTCAGGCGATGTGGTGCCCTTTCCGACGAGGAGGAGACGGACGGAGATCCCGCGAGGAGATCGGAGTGGAGATGAAGACCGGAGGACTCGGATCAGTCGGTACATCTCTTCCCTTTCTTGTTAGTAGCTTAGACTTGTTAATGGTTACGATCCGGAGTTTAGTGCGCGGTGGTGCCGGTTTGCAAAGTCCGCAAAATTAAAGTTTATCACCGTTTCCGCATTTGGCCGTCGGATCGACGGCCGGGGCGCCGCCGTGGACTTACAGTGGTATCAGAGCCTCGCCATTAACTTCGTCTAGCTTCGTTTGATGTGTTTTGCGTTTCCGATCGACCAAAATTCCAAAATCTACATTTTACCTCACATCAGTTTTCTGTTAAGATTTTTTGGTGTCTAAAAATTTTTCAGGTGGTCTCAGAATGATGTGCAGGAAATTCTAAGAAAACTGGGAAAATTCGATACAGTAAACCCTAACCTTGAGCGCGGAACCGCGGCCAAACCCCACCTTGGGCCGCGGTTCCGCCGCACATTTGACTGTTCACTGTAACATATTTTTCCAGTGGGCTTCTGGGATTATTTTGGGGGTTTTGGAATATTAAAATTGGGCCAATTATTTCTGTGAGTACTGCAGTATTGGTTTGGGGCCCACTTGTTAATTTTTGGTCAATCGGAAAATTTTAAACACATTTTTCACAGTATTTACATTATATCTGCGACCGTGAATGTCACTCGATCGGTAAATCCCGTCTAACTGCTATAGCCCGGTTTGACGGATTTGCGAACGTGATTTTCACGTTGATGTTCTATGTATTTGCTGTGATGTTGCGGATCGGTCGTGGGGGATAGCCTGGATGCAATGCTAGTACAGTTGTGGTTGTATTATGTACATTTGATATTGCGGGGCGAGCGTCCGACATGTGGACTGCCGTCACTGCCTGTTTGTATTATTCTTTTGGGGCACGACCTGGTTGCGGTCGATGTACCCGGTGTATGTATATTTTACTTTCTGTACTAGGATTACCCCACGGAGGGGTGCACGGATAGCCGGGTTATAGAAGGCAACAAGCCCGCATCTCATGGCATTTGGACGGAGGGGGCTTCACTCCAGGATTGGCTGGCTATTCGCCGCACTCGTAGGGGGTATAGGATTTCATTGCACAGGCTATCCACACGACCAGGGGAACGTCGGGTTTCAGTAGTGGCTCTGTGAAACCCGGGGATCCCAGATATCTGTATTGTTCTGTGATGTTGTACATTTCTGTGATGTTGCATTTTATTCACGCCTTGAGCGAAATATAATATATTGGTATATATATTAGTAGATGTTGTATATGTTTTTCATCCGCGCTAGTCCAGTCCCCGCTCTGCCGTTAGTAAGCTAACCTAACGGGTGATGACGGGACCCAGTGGCGAATGCGGATGGCATATACGTACGTCAGTATATTTTCGTTCTTTGTGGTGTGATCAATTGATGGGACTGCGTTGATTCGGATCAATGCAAGTTAAAACAAACCTAATCTGATGTTGTTGGAACACTTTTCAAAAAACTGTTATTGCAAGGACGTTCACTTTTGTTTTGCATCGTGGTATTCATTTGGAATATCCTGCTCCTCAGTCGACGAGGCAAGGGCCGAGATCCCTTCACCGGGAGTGACCCCTTGGACAGAAGTTTGCGTCAGGGCATTAACTTCACTATAGCCGATTACTTTTGCTTTGCATCGTGGTATTCAGTTGGAATATCCTGCACCTCATTCTACGGGGAAAGAGCCGAGATCCCTTCACCGGGAGTGACCTCTTTAGTAAAGGTTTTCGTCACTATATTTTCTAAAAAGCTATCCGTTCCTTCAACGATATCAAGTTCATTACGTTAAAGGTTTTCGCCAGAAACCATTCGTAGCCCTCCGTCGTTTCATATGGGTAGTCAATAGTATTCAAGCTGTGTTTGTTGGCCAAAGTCAAGGCACAGTGTTTGGTAGCTGTTGGTTATTCATATGCAGCATAGATAGATGCGTTGGTTTGGGGCAGTCGTATAGCCTTGTTGGCCAAAGTCAAGGGCTTGTACGGGTGGGCTCAAATTAACCTGGAGAATGACGGGCAGAACTTGACATGTGACTTATGATTTGTTGGCCAAAGTCAAGGTCATAAGAGCATGGGGCAGAAATCACATCGGGAGTTACAAAAGAACTGAAACTTGCCAGATATGCGCATACCTTCTGGAGTGTAATGACGTGAGCGGATTACGTCACGTTATCATGCGATGATAGTTGGATCCCGATTCCCACTGATGAGTTGGTTTACTCCTCGGGTGACCCCGACTAATTCTTCTTTCAGGTTTGGAGGAGAATTTAAGCTACAGTGGGAGGTTTCCAGATTAGATAAATTGGTAACCATTCTGATCTTGGTTAGAGTGCACGCTGAGTGTTTCTTTTCTCTCTCTCTTGGCAGCGACCATTGACCCGACCCTAGACTTTGACTCAGTGACCAAGTTGACCGAACCTTCTTAACACAGGCTTTTGGATTGTCAGAGTTGCAGACCTCATTGCCACTCCTACTTTTACCCTTTTCTCCAGGACACCCCGTATTACTGCGAACGTCCACTTCCATTGGACAAAACCATCGTATGGTTAGATACGAACTCGAAGGAATTCGAGGATGGTTTCCGGTTTTGGAGAAAACGGATAGGATTATTCAGTTGTCTTTTCCTTTTACCTTCTCTCAGGTTGTAAGTACTCCTTGGTTTAGGAGATAGTACACCTATTACGCAAATTGGATAGTCTTCTTCCAAACCTTAGGTTGGTGCCGAACAGTGGGGAATGAAGAAAACCAATTAGCATAACGATGGTGTGCAGAAGGTATTAAGTTAAGACAAAGCAAGGGATTAGTAAGAGGGCAAAGTAAATTGCGACTAATGTTCACGACCAAACCAAGTATTTCTTCGCCAATCCTTAAATCACCTTTGTATTTCTCCAGGACACTCCGTATCACTACGAAGATCCACAGTTTATTGGATACTCCATCGTATGGTTATATACGAACTCGAAAGGAACTTGTTCCAGTTCGGGGATGGATTCTGGTTCAAGAGAAATAAGAATAAGGTTTATTCGGTTGTCTTTTATCTTCACCTTCTCTCGCATTGCGAGTGCTCCTAGGATTAGGACAGTACACCCATTATACTTATTGGATAGTCTTCTTCCAAACCATAGGCTGGTGCCGAACGGTAGGGAAGGAAGAAAACCATTTGGCCTAAAGGGGTGTACAGAAGGTAATGACTAAAGACATATAAAGGGATTTGGAGAGGTGGCAAAGAATTATACGGTTATAGTTGTGAATCTGGATAATGGTAGAGGCATTACTAAGAATACCAGGATACCCCAACGAAACATTTCAATGTTTCAGTTCACTGTGTACTGTTAAAAGAAAACTGATTTCCCGATTAGACACTTGCTCCAGGGTATGTATTTACCAGGTATGATTCTCACATCTGTATGGTTTTACAGATGATGAGTGGGAGTAAGTTATTGGGAATTGGGTGATCATCCTCACTATATCGGGATTCGTTGTAATCGGTGATATTTGAGGAGATCACCTGGGCTGTTTGCCGGTCGGCAAATTTTTGGTTTTGAATATCCGCTGTTGTGCACCAATTTCAAATTGATATATCTGTACGTCTATTTTCATAGAGTGAGATATACCTTTTGATATTATGTTGATGACATTTACCTATATCAGTGGATGGTTAGGTAAGGAGCATTAAACAGCGGTGTAATTCTTCTTAACCATAAGTACAGTTTTCAACCTACGACACACAGTGAAAGAGTTGTTAGACTCGACGGACTTATACAGAGTATTGTATGTTGTCCAGTATCCATTAGGACAGAGGGGTTGGTCCTCATACTATATTCTGTTTACTTTTAACTTCTCTAGTTCTTAGACATGTGTTTCGTAGAAACACAGGGTCTAAGTTTTGAGGAGTCATAAGTATTTGAATACAGTAGAGAACCAAGTGTAGCAAGTATCGGGATTCTTCAAAGTGATCGAAGATATAGATACTTGTGTATGGTATTCAGTTGATAGTAATGATAAAGAGAAATTGCTTCTCTTTCGGGTTACTCATAATTGGAAGCATTCCTAAGTTGAGTAACGCTGATCGGCCTCTCTCCATTTAGTTGACATGCACTGGAGACAGTTGCATGATTTGAATCTGGTTCAATTAAATCAGTGCCTCTGGTTCTATATTGGATATAGTACAGTTCATATCTTAACATTGTTAAGGTACGGGGAGTTGTCCGGCTTATGATTAAAACCAGACTCTGGATAACTCAAGGCACGTTTCTGTAATGGCTGTTTGTGGGTTGACCCAGGCTATGACGAGGGTTGACTTTCTACCATCTGGGAGATCAATAGAAATATTGTTCTAGACTCGCCACAGTTTTATTAAAAATGGATTTTTTCAAAAACAGTAGTGGGAGTATGGTAGAACTGGAAGTGATTCCAGAACCGCAAACGATTACTGAAGATTTGATAAGGAACCTAAAGATTCAATCTGATTTGACATTCCATTGGCCACTCCGCAGATAAGGTGGGTAACTTCAGGCACCCGAGAGGTACTCCGGTAGCCTCAAGGACGGTGACAGGGAAGTTCTTGTTTACCCACACTTGCCATTGTTGTTGTTCCAGGCTGCGAGACCCGGCAGGAGGATGAGTATAGCGTCGTTCTAAACTAGCTTTAGAAGTGCACGTCTATATGACTCTGCCAGAGGGTTGTCGTAGTCAGTGGGAGCAGCGGAAGCATTGGTGGACATCAGGCTTATGTCTATTTATAGACTATAGCAGATATAGCGGAGATAGATCATCTATTTCTGATGTGACAGTCATGGGTTTGACGTCATCAGAATAGGGGATGGATCTGTTGAGAAGGTAGTAGGGTGTGATGTCATGGTATTTGGATGACATACACAAAGTAGGAAAGGAAACTCCTATACTACGATCGGTTATACTTTGGTTGTCACACAGTGGTTTCTCCACAAGGGACTTGGACATTATATCAGACATACTGGTTACTAGATCTATGGTTTTTAGATCTAGATTTGGGTGGTTTCCCAATCATGGTACCTTGACAGCATTCTAAGAGTATTTAGAATGGACGACTCCTGGCACGGTGGTGTACCTGCAGGTGATGGAGTCACCCTCTCTAAAGGTGTCTTATAGACTAAAGTAGAGAGGGATGTGCATGATTGGCAGATCACTTGCTTAGGCAATTGAGTCAATCATGTGATGTCAAGCACCACACCAGATGTTGTTCTTGCACTAGATGCAATAAGTTGACATTGATCCAATCCTGGAGAAACAGTCGGAAGCAGTTTTAGAACATAAGTGAATGTTCTAGGGATATGATAACGACTGCCTCCTTTAGGAGACGGTTATCACTCCAGGCTTCCAAGGTGACATGGACGACAAGGAAGTTGTCAGAGTTATAGTTTTCCTTCTGACGAGGGGCAGTATTTTGGACAGGTGATCCAAGGAAATACTGAGGGAGGCATGGCGCAGGATACTGATTAAGTTCAGTTGACGATACAGTCTAAGAAGTTTGGATTTGGAGTTCATTTATGAGCTAGGTCCCATCAGGCATCCAGACATTCTAAGACAGGTATTGCTCATTTCGGGAGATGGTTTTCTTCGCGAACTTGAGATATAGAGAGACATAGAAAGAAACATCAGAGCGGATCCACTCGCTGAGGCTATTCTTCGAACGCAATAGTCTCGCAAACGAGCTTTGTGAGACTGACTTGTAGAGGAGTTGGGTGTTCGGTATCACACGGGCTGTGAGTATGCGACATCGCAATAATTAGCCTTGAGTGCAAGTGGGAGATTGTTGGAGATAGTGCCCTCAGAGTCAATTATTGGATCACAGGCACGTGATTGTAATGATTGAGGGAGGACCTATCCCGGTACGACAGTCTTACTCGAGATGATAGTTTGCTATCTGGTTTACCTTTATCATCGTGTACTGCTTTAGGTGACCTGACAGGTCGCTATTGCACGTTGATAGAGCCCATAGGATTCTTGCTTGACGACCAACAGTATGAGGGCGATCATATACGTGAGAGCTGGGGTCTACAAGCATATCCTTAAAAGGTCCCTAGTCGTGGGAGTTTCGAGACAGGGCATCGATTCTCCAGAGTAGACTAGTGTATACAGTCGAGACCCCGACGAGGGGCGGTGGCCGGTCTCACAAGCCACTGGTGTCAGTTGGTTCACCTAAGATGTATACAGGTGCTCATTGGGTTATGAGTACACCGGACAGGACTCGCCGGGAACATGCTAGTTGGTCTTATACCTCATGTCAGATAGCAGTTCCCAGGTGACATGTGTACAGGTTAGTTCATCGACCTGGGGATCGTCATTTGTCTCGTGTGAGTTCCCACTGTACTTTGATTACTACCCTACCACGGCTCAAAGGAGTCGTGCAAACAGGTTTTAGTTGGGTACAGTCCCGAGCCACATGGAGGCAGTGAGCGGATCTTCGGGGGTTTCGTCTCTCCCGGTATTGGGGGTGAGGTCGCGCTGTGTCTAGGAGAGCCATTACACGAAGTCCTTGGCCAAGGCAGGAGATTTACTGGTAGGTATTCCAGTAGTATCTCAGGGTGTTCTGGGCTACACTCCGACACGACTTGTACCGCTTTTGGGGGTCTGACTTTTACCCACCCCCTAGGCCCGACATGCGATGCTCATAGACGAACGGACCGGACTGTACGGATATTGTCGCTGACAGGCTCAGTAGGGTGTCAGGATGAGTTCGCTCATCGACGTCCCTTTTAGTCAATAGCTGGTGGCCCGTTACGTATTGGCTTATACCTCTGACGTGCTAGTGGTTAAATCCACAGCCATAGTATTGACGAGTCTTTAGAGTCCGCCACACTTTCAGTTACTCAGCTTTCGGGCAAAACGCTGTAGAGGCCGTATGGAGATATGGCAGGGTCCGATCAGATACGTGCGGTATTGCACGGATCAGGATCGGACGGTTTGTACTAGTAGCCGTATAGGTATATGGCAGGGTTCGATCAGATACGTGCGGTATTGCACGGATCAGGATCGAACGGATATTACTAGCCGGCTTTGGTTTAAGCCGGTCCTAGTTTAGTACAGTGTAGATTTTGTCTTTTTGCATTTGTATCCGGACGGAATACAGATGCGGGTGTGTATGCACAGTATCGGGGTTTTCCTGTAATTTATTACGGGACCAGTTTTCTGGAGTTGCCAGTTTGCATTCCGTTCCGGCCGGTTTTCTTTTGTTCTTTCCCGGCCGGACTTTTCCGATGGAGGGGGTTATTTGCAATTGTGCAAATAACTTTTTGTGGAGGGGTTTCTTGCAAGAGTATTGATTATGATAGCATCATTATCTTTTGCACCATCACTTGCATTAATGAGGGTATGGGTTTGATTAATGTGTGAAGCATGGTTGATGTTTCTTTGTCTCTTGATGTGGTCACCTTTTCTTCACTCCTACACTCACCTCCCTTCTTGCTTCATATTGATTTTCCTCCACCATTATTCTCACTTGATGAAAGAAGTTTTTCCATGGTTGAGAGAAAGAAAAAGATGAGAGTTTTCATTCTTGAGAGTTTCATTTTCTTGATCTCATTTCATGTTAAGAAAAATGCAAGAACCATTTTTCTTATCTTGTTTCCTCCATCATCGTCAAATGGCAACCACCCTAAAAGAGACTATGATTCTACACTACACTTCCTACAGCAAACCTTGGACGCGTCGATTCGCCAGCTTCGCGCCCGAGTTGCCTCGGTATTGAGGTGGGAGCCCGTAAAAGCTTCAGGCGATGTGGTGCCCTTTCCGACGAGGAGGAGACGGACGGAGATCCCGCGAGGAGATCGGAGTGGAGATGAAGACCGGAGGACTCGGATCAGTCGGTACATCTCTTCCCTTTCTTGTTAGTAGCTTAGATTTGTTAATGGTTACGATCCGGAGTTTAGTGCGCGGTGGTGCCGGTTTGCAAAGTCCGCAAAATTAAAGTTTATCACCGTTTCCGCATTTGGCCGTCGGATCGACGGCCGGGGCGCCGCCGTGGACTTACAGGCACTGTCACAAGGGTTTATAAGGCATCAACCATGCCCGATTTAAAATTTAGACGTGCCGAACAACCCAAAGCGAGGATCTTTGCTAGATAATTAGGGTTAAACATGCAAGTAAACAACTTTACTTCTAAAAGTTAGGGATTACAACCTTTGTAGTCCGTTCCTTCACTTCTAAAGCTCCGTGTTGAGGTCCCTTCACTGCGATCATCGAGTACCCGGACTCAAGAGAGGCTCCATGAAGAGAAAGATGCAAGTTTACTTCCGATCTTCAATAACAAAGATGATCTACCTTGAAGAAACTCAAACCCAAGCTCTTGCTTTGCTAATCAAGTATTAGCAAAGCAAACACCCTAATCTAAGCGGCTAGAATAGATGAGGATGATGAAGTAGGAATTTAGCACTCTTTTGTTTTCAATTTCTCACATATAAATATCACAAATGAAAAAGCTAGAAAGCTTTTCATCAAAGGAAGAAGAAGAAGAAGAAGATCAAAATCTTTTGTGATGAATAATTAACTTTTTTTTGTGGTTAGAAATGCAACCATGGGTTAAGTATGAAGACTTAACCCATGTAGAGAATCAACTATGGTTAAAGGGTTGGGTTAGGTTAATAAATATCTACAAAAATATCATAAAAAATATCTTTGCTTAAAACAAAAGATAAAGTTTCTAGAAGCTTCATGAAAGTGTTAACCCAAATCAAACCCTAATCATGTTTAATCTCCACAAAACATGTTGCATTTATAAGCCTAACTTGTTACAATATTATATATCACATATACAATATTTATTGTAACAAAATAAAATAATACACTTAACATATATCACATATATATCAATGTATTACCCGAGTGAGAAAAAGAATCTTTAAGTGAGCTTATATTAGTTAATGAAATTTAATATATCAAATATATAATTATACATTAAATTATCGAATTAACACTTGATCCGATAATCCGGCTATTTCACAAATAACCGACTAATATATTCTGTATCAGTTCATCGAATCAACACTTGATCCGATGACCCGGCTATATCACATATACCCGGCCGATATCTCATATCGCGAGAATCTAATACGGTATCACATACACGTATTGTTCTCGGTCCCGCACATATCACATATGTGCTCCTACTCCATTTTGCCTGAGCCTGGAAACCTCTGTGTAGGACTCTAAAGAATCGTCAATACGCCGGCAGCAGGTGATGATCATATCAAACACCCACAAGCTGCAAGCGGTCAGCTAAACGTAACAGCCACCCAGGTATTGAGCAATCAGAAGATCAACAAGCAAGCATGTACATTCTCCCGTGAATCCAACCAGTAACACTCCCGTACAGTCCGGTCTTTTCGTCTGATATGTCACATATCTCGCCCATGGGTGGTAAACGTCAGACCCCAGCAGCTTGATAAGTCGTGTCGATATGAGGTCTATAACAGTTCGAGAAACTACTGATAACACTTACCAGTAAATCTCAGCAACCGTGGCCAAGGATTTCCAGTTATAGCCAATCGAACATAGCGCAACCGGGAGAGACGAAACCCCTCATATCGCTCATTGCCTCCATGTGATTCGGGACTGTACCCAAAAGCCACCTTTTTGCACGCCCTCTTGGACGTGGTATGATGGAAATCAAAGCACAGTGGGAATCACACAAGACTCTATGACGATCTCGGGTCTACAGACTAACCTGTACCAGTGTCACCAGAGAACTGCCATCTGACGTGAGGTATAATACCATCTGGGAGTTCTCGGCGAGTCCGTACAGTGTACCCAGTCTCCACTGAGCACCCGTATACCTTCTCTGATGTCAAACATCAATGGATATGGGATCATCCATCGCCCATCATATGGGTCAAGAAGCGCATACGCTAGTCTACTCTGGAGTATCGATGCCCTGTCTCGGTACTCCTACGACTAGGAACATTTGAAAGATGTACTTGGCGACTACACTGTCCCCATTAGTATGATCTGCATCATAGTCCTGGTAGTCAAGTACTCATCCTAAGGGCTTTATCAACATGTGAGATAGAGACAATCAGAATACATGTTAAGATAAAGAGTAACCAGATAGCATACTATCATGTCGAGCAAGAAAGTCCTCCCTATATATGTCCAAGCATCCACTACAAATATACAACGTATGTACAATAATGGCATCTAGGTCATACATATAACTAACAGAGGTAATGACCTACCTCCTCACACACTCATATGCAACATAGCATAATACCCTCGGGAACATAGAATACGGAAAATCGACATCTTTACAAATAAATACCATAATTAATAAAACCGTTTTTCCTTAATGATTAGTATTCATACAAATCTTTGCAAAGCGCCGCTACAACCCATTTGGGAAACCCGTTCGGGATGGTGCGGATTATCGCACATCCTCGGGCTTAGTAGTGCGAGATTTAGACCTCCGTAAGGAGCATTCGGTCTCGAAAGATTTAAAATACGAAATCTTAAGAAAACGAGATTTCTAGAATATTATATATATACTAAAATTATTTTCATATAAATATATGTATATGTAACATAAAAATATCTATTTTGAATTATTACAAACATTCCATTTTTTTTTCTAAAAATACCACAAGAATCATTTTACACTAAAATACCACGAATTCCATACAAATCAATATTACAAATAAATACCTTTATTTATGAAATTAGGATATTTTCACTAGAAATATCACAATATAAAATCTACATTCATTACAACTCTAAAGACGAATAATAAATACTTGGGGTGTATTTAAAAAGTATATAAAAATATTTTTACATAAAAACCCCTCAAGTTCTATAAATTACCCTAAGGACCCTAATAAACATAGGTTTAAGCGGGACCAGTCTCTTGAGCCTCAGGGAGACGGAGATATGGGTGCTTGCCTATCTAAGGTAGACAACCTAATAACGGTGTTATCAATACGGTAATCGTCTTTGAAAAAGACACAAATCCTGCCGCCTATGTGCAGCGGTTACCGATAACATCAAAACAATCGGGACTTCAATTTACTTTTCTAATTGTCTGACTCAGTTTAAGTCTCATTATAATCTGACTTGAATATGATTCAAGTACAATCTACAATCTACAGTACTACAATTCAACATGAATCCATGAACCCAATTATCAATCTATACAACTTGACTTAACCGAACCATGGATATACATTCCATTTACATGATTCTCCAGATACATCCATTTACATGATTCTACGGTTACAACCGTTTATTGATATCATGGTTTCGGTCAGTCATCCAATTGTACAATCAATACAATTTACAATACAATACAATACAAACAAGACATCTCGGGGTTTGAGGGGTAGATTGGTACGGAAGGTGTTAGAAGTGGCACGAGATAGTAAGACTTAATACACCTAACATGAATCCAGTTGCTGTTGTACCGTGGTATAAACGGTTCCTTGTACTATACTTGCCTCTAGTCTCTGGTATATAGAGACTTCTCTCGTATACACTGGCATTCTTCTGTACCAAGCTACAAACAACAACGTTAACATCACAATATAATATAACTTTAAAAGCTACCTTCTTATTCTGTCTATTCTATTTCTCCCTTATCTTTGGGACCTACCGAGCGACTTGTTCGCTGACGACATTCTCTTTCTTTCTTCTTTGAATATCGTCAGGTGATCTGGACACGTCAGAGCTCGAGCCCACTGCTGAAGACCTGGACCAATTCAGTGCAGACCCCGAGCTCTAGTTCATTGTACACTTTTCCATTTCAGAACTTTTCATTTTGTTATGCCATTGTTTAGGCATTGCTTTTATTTCAATTGTATTTACTTTCCATGCATTGTACAGAAAGAATGTGAATAAATAAAGTTGATGTTTAATTATATCTTGTCTCGTGTGCTTTACTTTTATATTGCTTAGATACGCTTAGCGTATTTACTTCACAGTAAATACGTAGCGGCCTCGTCCCGTCCCCTTCGCCGTATACCGGGAAGCGGGGCGTGACATCTGTTGAGGTGCAGGCCACGCGTCAGCAGCGGGTTTGCAGATGCGACAGGCTGTCACTGTCGCTTGCGATCGAAGGGTCGTCCCCAATGGTCATTCGACACGTGGAGACTTAACAGTCGGCGGACGCGAAGCTTCGTTTTGGAGGGAATTAATCTGGACCGTTGGATGCCTTTCCTGGAGGGCATAAATAGGAGGGGACCCCCATAGGGCCAGCACTTCCTCCATAATTTCCTTTCGTTGCCAAAGATTGTCCGTCGCTCCTACCTTTTAGATTGGATCGCCCGTGCTTTTTCCTCGGCCAGGCCCTTCCTTTGAATCAGGTTAGATGTCACCATCTGAAGAGTCTGTAGAGGTCGTTAGGTAGAGTCGGGCGATGAGGTTCTAGTTGTTAGAGCCGAGTCCGGAGGATCTTCCTCCTCTTCGGCTTCAGATAGCCAAAAGGGTTCGTCTTCTTCTTCGTCCTCTGTGTCGGCGTCGCATCCAAGAGTCAGGGCCACCCGCGTCGCTCGTCGCCAGGCGACGGCAAGGGCCCTTAAGGTGCGCATCGGGAACGCCCGCGATACGCCCTCCGTCTTGAGAGATGTGGGCGAGCTTGTCGAGATTCGGGCTCGTTTCCATATCCCTTCTAACTATTCGCTCCGTTTAGCTAGGGAGGGAGAACGGGCGGATCAGGTGTAGGACAAGGAGATTGCTATGTATTTGGAAGCTTTCCGGGCAGGAATGCGTCTGCCCTTCTCAACCGAAGTATGCGGGGTGCTTCGTTGTTTCCAACTTGCCCCGGGCCAGCTAGCGCCAAACTCGTGGAGACTCCTCCTCGGGTCCCTGGTCCGGTTGAAACTTGAAAATATCCCTTTCAGTTTGACCTTCCTAGTCTCCTTCCTTTGTTATAAGAATCATCCCGGAACCAGCAAGGATGAGCCGAGCTGGGTGTATTTTTCCTTCCAAAAACGCAAGGGTGGGGTGGCCGGGTCGGGGGTAGTAGTCGTCCCTTCCTCCATTCACAACCGGAAGGAGAAGTATATATTCGTCGGGCCATCCAAGGGTGAGGATTGGCTTGTGCCTACACAGTGGCACAGGGCCTACTGCCCGAAGGAGAGGTAGTCGTCCTCACCCGATGCGAGGGCGGTATCCATATGGGAGCCGATCCAGCGGGCCGACGTTCTGCTTTCTGAGCAGGCCCTGAGCTGGGCTTGGCTCAGCCCTGCGCGCTTTCTGGGTAAGTTAGGGCCGTCGTAGACGATCTATTTAGACTTTGATGAATTTTCTTTGCCCTTTTCAACGTCACTAAATCATTTTGTGTATTCTACTTTCTACAGAGCAAATGGACCGATCCAAATTCTTAGCCGCCATAGCCGCGAAGGCAGGTTAGAAGACTGGTGGCGCTAGCTCGTCCCGACCTGGTTCGAGCTCGGCCCCGAAGCCAACTGCACCGGCGAAGCCTTCCGCTGCGCCCCGAGCCCCGGAAGTAAGCCGTGGGGAGAGCCAGAAGCATGCATGGGAACCGGAGCCCCGGGCGAGGGGGTGGAGGATGAAGCCGGCCTCACCGAGGTCCCTCTCAAGAGGCACCAAAGGACGGTCTCTCGCTTTCCATCCTCCGGGATCCCCGTGCAAGAGGGGGACGTCTGTTTTGAGGTGCCTTCGGGGCTTTCCATTGCCGATAGCCTGCTTTCGGACATGGAACGATCGGCTGGGAGCAAAATTCCTCAGGGAACCCTAAAGGCCCAAGTGTCTGCCATCGCTCAGGAGGCGGTCCAGGTCGGTATCTGTTTTCCTTTAAGGATTTTGTCAAGTATTTTTCCTCGGATCGAACATTTTTAACCCCCCTTTGCTACTTTCCTCAGGTCCTCCAACACTGCGCCCTCATCGTCAACACGGAGTCCGAGGAGATTGCCCCGGCCATAAGGAAGGCGGACGAATCATCCTCGCAGGTGGAGGACCTGCGCATGGAGCTGCAACAGGAAAGGGAGAGGATAGCCATTCTCGAAACCCGGGTGGCCGCTGAGGAGTTGACGAACTCCAAGTGTAAGGAGTCCGTCCGACTTCTGAGTGAATCCAACAAGGCCATCCAGGCTAAGCTGGAGGAAGCTATTTTTCCCTTTACTTTTTCAAATTTTGTAAGCCTCCGGGCACCTTTTGTAAGGCTGAGGAGCCCAGAATACCTTGTAAATACTTTCAGATCATAAATAAAACTGGGTTTATTTTCCTCTGCATGGTAATGTGTTTCTTGCATGAGTACTTGAGCTTGTCGGTCTTTTCCTCAATCAAAGTCATTGGCCGTAGGCCAATGACCGGCCTTTTAGATGGCGATCGCACGTCGAGTGTAACTCAGTTAATCGCCAAGTGCAGGAAGGTCGAGCCCTCCCGCCTCCGGAGTCGAGGTGGCGATCGTTCACTTAGGATTCATCGGAAGACCTCTCCGTGTAGGAATTTATCACTCGGATTGACCGAGCAGGGAAGCTGCTCAGTGGCCACTTGATGAGGGCTTTAGATCCTTGGCGAAGATGGATAGGAATCTACCCGCTAGGGATTGACCGAGCAGGGAAACTGCTCGGTGGCCTCTTAGTGAGGGCTTCGATCCTTAGCGCAGGTAGGTAGGTAGGAAGTTACCCGCTAAGGATTGACCGAGTAGGGAAGCTGCTCGGTGGCCTCGTGAGGAGGGCTTTAGATCCTTGGCGTAGGTGGGTAGGAATCTACCCGCCAGGGATTGACCGAGCAGGGAAGCTGCTCGGTGGCCTCTTGGTGAGGGCTTCGATCCTTAGCGTAGGTGGGTAGGAAGCTACCCGCTAAGGATTGATCGAGCAGGGAAGCTGCTCGGTGGCCTCGTGAGGAGGGCTTTAGATCCTTGGCGAAGATGGGTAGGAATCTACCCGTCAGGGATTGACCGAGCAGGGAAGCTGCTCGGTGGCCTCTTGGTAAGGGCTTCGATTTTTAGCGCAGGTGGGTATGAAGTTACCCGCTAAGGATTGACCGAGCAGGAAAGCTGCTCGGTGGCCTCGTGAGGAGGGCTTTAGATCCTTGGGGAAGATGGGTAGGAATCCACTCGCCAGAGATTGACCAAGCAGGGAAACTGCTCGGTGGCCTCTTGGTGAGGGCTTTAGATCCTTGGCGAAGATGGGTAGGAATCTACCCGTCAGGGATTGACTGAGCAGGGAAGCTGCTCGGTGGCCTCTTGGTGAAAGCTTCGATCCTTAGCGCAGGTGGGTAGGAAGTTACCCGCTAAGGATTGACCGAGCAAGGAAGCTGCTCGGTGGCCTCGTGAAGAGGGCTTTGATCCTTGGCGTAGGTGGGTAGGAATCTACCCTCCAGGGATTGACCGAGTAGGGAAGCTGCTCGGTGGCATCTTGGTGAGGGCTTCGATCCTTAGCGTAAGTAGGTAGGAAGTTACTTGCTAAGGATTGACCGAGCAGGGAAGCTGTTCGGTGGCCTCATAAGGAGGGCTTTAGATCTTTGGCGAAGATGGGTAGGAATCTACCCGCCAGGGATTGACCGATCAGGGAAGCTGCTCGGTGGCCTCTTGGTGAGGGCTTCGATCCTTAGCGTAGGTGGGTAGGAAGTTACCCGCTAAGGATTGACCGAGCAGGGAAGCTGCTCGGTGGACTCTCGGTGAGGGCTTTAGATCCTTGGCGAAGATGGGTAGGAATCTACCAGCCAGGGATTGACCAAGCAGGGAAGCTGCTCGGTGGCCTCTTGGTGAGGGCTTCGATCCTTAGCGCAGGTGGGTAAGAAGTTACCCACTAAGGATTGACCGAGCAGGGAAGCTGCTCGGTGGCCTCGTGAGGAGGGCTTTGATCCTTGGCAAAGATGGGTAGGAATCTACCCGCCAGGGATTGACCGAGCAGGGAAGCTGCTCGGTGGCCTCTTGGTGAGGGCTTCGATCTTTAGCGCAGGTGGGTAGGAGTTACCCGCTAAGGATTGACCGAGCAGGGAAGCTGCTCGGTGGTTTCGTGAGGAGAGCTTTAGATCCTTGGCGAAGATGGGTAGGAATCTACCCGCTAGGGATTGACCGAGCAGGGAAGCTGTTCGGTGGCCTCTTGGTGAGGGCTTCAATCCTTGGCGCAGGCGGGTAGGAATGTACCCGCCAGGGATTGACCGAGCAGGGAAGCTTCTCGGTGGCCTCTCGGTGAGGGCTTTAGATCCTTGGCGAAGATGGGTAGGAATCTATCCGTCAGGGATTGATCGAGCAGGGAAGCTGCTCGGTGGCCTCTTGATGAGGGCTTCGATCCTTAGGGCAGGTGGGTAGGAAGTTACCCACTAAGGATTGACCGAGCAGGGAAGCTGCTCGGTGGCCTCGTGAGGAGGGCTTTGATCCTTGGCGAAGATGGGTAGGAATCTACTCGCCAAAGATTGACCGAGCATGGAAGCTTCTCGGTGGCCTCTTGGTGAGGGCTTCGATCCTTAGTGTAGGTGGGTAGGAAGTTACCCGCTAAGGATTGACCGAGAAGGTAAACTGCTCATTGGCCTCGTGAGGAAGGCTTTAGATCCTTGGCGAAGATGGATAGGAATCTACCCGCCAGGGATTGACCGAGCAGGAAAGCTGCTCGGTGGCCTCTTGGTGAGGGCTTCGATCCTTAGCGCAGGTGGGTAGGAGTTACCCGCTAAGGATTTACCGAGCAGGGAAGCTGCTCGGTGGCCTCTAGGTGAGGGCTTTTTAGACTTCTTTTTGCTTTCATGGGGCGTTGTTCAATCTCTATTGACCCGTAAAGTTTGGAAGAGTGACCGTCGCAGACAACACGTGGCAGAAACGCACAGGCAAGGCACGACGCTCCGTGGTTCGTGCCATTCCGACTCCCATTGACCGCTTAGGAGCTCGTGAGGATTGGCATGGCCGCCATGCAGCAGCTCTGTATTGGGAAATTTGAAAATATCCCATGATTCGCGTTGCTGCACACGCAAATTTCGGACTTTAGGGATTCCGTTGGGGGCTATAAATAGCGAAGGCATGCTGGTTTCTTTTAGCCTTGCGTTTCTGAAGATGGATGGGCGTCCGTGCATGCTCATCAGCAACATGATTTCCCGGGATGATGTGTACCTTTAAAACCTCGACTGGTCCGAACAGACGTACGAGGCGGTGATAGACCGCGTGGAGGCCCACTTTGGGCGCGTTCTTCCCCGGCGATCTCCACTCCTCCAAGTGCTTATTTATGCAATTTGGAGGAGGTCCCCGGGTCTGCACAACGCCTTATCTCCGCAGCTGAGGGATGAGGCGATCGAGAAGTTGCACTCGCTTTACTATCTCGGCCTTATCTCTAAGAGCAGGCGGGATCGATCTGCGGGCCTTCTTCTGGAGTGTTTCCAGAAGAGGGTGATCGTTGATTTTTGTCCGGCGGGTGGCGCTTCCGAGGCGGCCGAGGAAGCTAGGGCTCGGCTGGCGGAGATCTCGTCGGAATATCATCAACAATGATTTCTTAATTCTCGGCCCCCTTTATTGTAATAATAATTTTTGTGTAAGGCTGAGGAGCCCATAATACCCTTTACTGAATAAAGTTCTTCCTTTTCTTTCCTTGTTCATTCTACGGATTTAATTAAATGCCGACAAGAATTACATTATTTCAAAAAGGAATACACTTTATTTATACAACTTAGACTTTGCAGCGTTGTAAGGCCAGAGTTTCCCGAGAAGGGTCCTAGGTAACGACCATAATTTGGCCAATGGTTAATTCCTCAGGAGAGATCGGGTTTTTTTGTTCTCGTTCCGCCTGCCGCTTGTCCCTTAGGTACTTCGCTAAGTGGCCAGAGCGGATCAACTCCTCAATGTAGTCTCGGAGTTGTTTGCAATTCTAGGTCGGGTGCCCTTGCGTCCTATGGAAGGCGCAGTAAGGGCCACGGAGACACTTTGCCGCCCTTTGGGTAACTGGCAGGAGTTTAAAAAACCTCTCTCCTTTTGCCTCCTCCAACAGCTCGGTCTGGGAAATATTAAATGTAACAAGCTTAAGCTTTCTGTACGAAATTTTTTAAAAATACAGAAAGGAACACCTAAGCTTGAGCACGAGTTATAAATTTATTTTGCTTTTGAACAGCAAGAAAGTACTTATAGCTCATTGGTAAAGCCTTGCACTGCTGTGACGTAGCCCCTGTGTTCAAATCCCATCAGCCACATTATCTTTTTATTTTATTTTCTTTTAATCTTTTAGAAGCCCAAGGGTTTACACGTGCACTACACGTAAACTGAAAGGTAATAAATAAAACAAACACGTGCACTGAGCTATACCAATCGACACCAACATGTAGCTAAAATCCCACCGTCCAACGCCAAAAAATGACCGGCGAAATTGCTATAAAAACCGGCACCGCCGGGTTAATCCATAGGGATTAGCTTGGAATTTAAACCCTGGCACCTCTTCGCCTACCCCACTACCCCCATGTTGTTTGTTTACTCTGCATTCAACCAGAGAACAATAAAATGCCATTTAAATCCAATTTTAATGCAAATTTTAATGCATTTCTTTCACCCCCTAAACCCTAATTTTTCCTATAAATACCATACCCCATTTCACACATTCTCACTCACAATTCCCTGCCAAAACTCTAAAAAACTTTCAAGTCCTCTTTGGTGTACAAGTGGAGTTAGCGAAGGGAGAAGTTCCGACGAAATTTCGAGGAGATTCCGGCGACGAAACGACATCCCGACGCTTCCCAATCCTTCTCCTACCTCTTACCTCTCATTGAAGCCAGTAAGTCCCCTCTTCCCCTCTCTTTCTCTATTCTAAAAATCTTAAACACTAAAACCCGATGGAATCCGACTTAATCCGACTTCCGATTCGGTTTTTTCTTTAAAAACCCTATTTTTCTTGAACAAGAAAATGCCAAACTTTCATATCATGTTCATTAAATATTAACAAACATATTAAACAAGTTTCACATCAAAATAATTTATATTGTAATTTTTATCGCAGTTTTACAGTAAAATACCACATATTTTAGTTTACCGACATAAAACAATATAAATTGTATTACCTTTAGATAGTTCACGAGGTAATGACCTACCTCATCCCAACACACATCTCTATCATAGCACGATGAAGTTTTGGGAATTTATTCTTAGGATAAACGACTTGCAAATAAATACCATCAACTTATAAAACCATTTCTATAAAAAGATATATTAAACATTTCCATGCAATTGCGTCTCTATAACCCACTTTTGGGGACCCCGTTCGGGATGGTGCGGATTATCGCACATCCTCGGGCCTAGCAGAGCGAGATGCAGACCTCCGAAAGGAGCATTCGACCTCGATGGAATTTTTATACAATTTTCGTTAGAAAATGAGATTTTTACAAGAAAATAAATAAATTGTTTTCATTAAATATATATATATATATATATATATTATCAAAATACCTATTTTAATTATATAAATATTCCAAATTTTTCTAAATCAAAGGAATCACTATTACATGAAAATACCATTCAAATACAACACAATTCCAATATTTCAATAAAATACCATATATTATGAAGTTAGGTTCTATTCACTAGAAATTTCACTTGTATAAAAATATACAACTATGAAAACTCTAAAGACGATAATTAAATTCTTAAGGTGTATTTTGAAAATTATTTCAAACTATTTTTACATAAAACCCCTCAAGTTATACTAAATTACAATAAGGACCCTAGTAAACATAGGTTTAAGCGGGACCAGTCTCTTGAGCCTCAGGAAGCCGGAGATATGGATGCTTGCCTATTTAAGGCAGACAATCTAACAAACGGTGTTATCAACACGGTAATTGTCTTGGAAAAAGACACAAATCCTGCCGTCCATGTGCAGCAGTTACCGATAACATCAAAACTAATTCAGGATTTCAAGTTCTTTTCAAAAGTGTCTGACTCAAACTGAGTCTCAATCTAATCAATCTGACTTGAATGTGATTCAAGTATAAACTACAATACAACATGAATCCATGAAGCCGTCTATTCAATCTATATCAATCTATATTGACCGAACCGAACCATAGATATACTCCGTTTACATGACTATCCATTTACATCCATTCCATTTACTGATATCATAGTTTCGGCAAGTCTTCCATTTACCACAGACAATACAATACCATCAATATCATCAATACAATCAATACAATAATACACTACGGGGTTTATAAAGGGGTAGACTGGTACGGAATATATTAAAGGTGGCACGAGGTAGTCACTTAAGATGTAATTACATCCATGCCATCGTTCCATGGTATTTTCGACGGAGCCTTGTATTATGGGTTACCAAAGTCCACGGTGTAAGTTGGACTCCTTTCGTATACACTAGCATCTTCTGTACCAAGCTACAAACAACAGCGTTAACAATATAATACAACCTTAAAAGTTACATTCTCCTTCTGTCTATTCTGTCTATACCCATTCTTTAGGAATTACCGAGCGATTGTTCGCTGACGACATTCCTTTCTTATTTTTTTGGAATGTTGTCAGGTGGATCAGACCTTCTGGAGACAGATCCCAGCAGCGAGGACTTGGAACAGATAGCCTTCGACCCAGAGCTCTAGATTACTTGTACATATTTTCATTTCTGTTATGTCATTGTTTAGGCATTGCTTTCATTCCATGTATTTACATTTCAGCTGTATTGTAAAAGGAATGTTGAATAAATAAAGTTGTTGTTCATTTACATCTTATCTCTTGTGTACTTTACCTTATATTGCTTAGATACGCTTAGCGTTTTACTTCTGAGTAAATACGTAGCGGACACGCCGCGTCCTCTGCCCGTACGCTGGAAAGCGGGGCGTGACATTAAGAGGAGTGTACTCTTGGAATTTCAGGGAGTACGGTTCTGGTCGGTCGACATTCTTTTTCTCTTCTTTGCCCCTTTTCTTTTGGTCGGCTTGGTCGCCCCGGGGCAGGTTGGTGTTCACCTCCGACTCGAGTTGGATCTCTCGCTCGGTCCAAGCTTTTACCTCGACCATAGTCTTAGGTTGCGCTAATGCAAAAGAGCGGAGCCACTCTTTGTGCCTAAGACCCGACCTTAGGGCGGTGATGACAGTTTTGTCCCGGTGCTCGGGAACCTCGAGAAGAGCGTTGTAGAAGCGAGTGACGTATCCTTTAAAGGATTCTTTGTCTCCGCTCTTTATGGTGAAGAGGTAATCAACAGTTCGCTTCTGTCGTCTGTTTCCGACGAAGTGGCCGAGGAACTGGGTGGCCAGCTCATCAAAGGTAGAGATGGAGCGTGGCGTGAGTCCTCGGAACCAGTCCTGTCCAGTCCGGATGAGGGTGGTGGGAAATGCTCAGCATTGAGCAGCATTGGAGCTATCTTGGAATCTCATGCCCGCCGTAAATGCGTCCAGATAGTCCTTTGGGTCGGATTTCCCGTCGAAGAGGGCAACCTTAGGAAGCTTGTTCCTGGACGAGACGTGTACGGCGAGCAACTCTTCGGTGAAGGATTTCGTAAGTGAGTTAGCGGCGTACCTGGCTCCTTCACCGGATGTATGACCTTCCCGATGTATACCCTCGATTTTCTTTTCGAGGGCATCGAGGCGGTCGTGATACCTCGAGGATTCGGCGCAGTCAGAGTGGTGGCCCTTCCCGCTTGTGGTCTGTGCCAGACTGCGACTCCGATTCCGTTCTATCAAATTCCGTAGGTCCCCAGTAGAGGTCCTCTTTGAGTCTTCGCGGCGAGTGCCGTTCGTGCGATCCCGTCGAGGGAGAGGGTGTCGGTCATGCCTGGGTGCAGACGAGCTGACCGATACCTCCTCGGGAGGGACAGGAACACGACGGGCCTCAGGGCGATGGGCACTTCCGCGAGACCGCGGCGCGAGGCCGTGTGGCGCCCAGCGTGCTATGGAATCGGTGGCCGCGGGGGAGTCGTGGTCGCCGGAGTGAGCACGGCGTTGTTCGGCGGTGCCAGCATGGGCGATGTCATCCGCCCCTCTGCGGAGGTCGTGATCCCTGGAAGGGGGAACAACGACCTGGGGGGCTGGGCCCGCCGTCTGGACGCGGACAAGGGCGTCGAATATGGACGCGAGCCTATCGATCCTCGCCGAAAGAGTGTGGATGGCGTTCGGAGGGGGAGTAGACCCGTCCGCACCTCCGTTGTGGGGAGGGCGGCGACTTGTACTGGGATCGTCACGGTCTTCGCTCGCCATGAACTCGAAGGCGGAAGATCAACTTTCGATGGGTGGAGAGAATTGGAATTTCCCACAGACGGCGCCAACTGATGGAGGGCTTTATCTCCTTCAGATGTTGTCCTCCGTCGATCTGTTGCGAGCGTTAATGAAGGGTTGAGATTGACGTTGATGATTGTCTTCTTGAGCGTGTGGATCTCAATGGGTTGATTTTGGGGTGAAGCCGAGCTACTTGCAAAGAAGTTCCGGGGTGGTTGTACCACCGTGGACCCTCCGATGATTAAGCTAGCCGAGAAATTTGAGCAGAGTAGCGGCTTGTTAGCTTAAAATTATCTTACCCGAGTCATCTAAGAAAGGGTTTTTTATAGTGGTCGCTTGGAGCGAGATGGCTTGAGATCTTCGCCGTCGGTTACGCCCCTGACGTTACGCCTGCGTGAATGACGGGATCCCTCCATTAATGATGAGATACGCTTGTTAATGGGGGATACGGCGGCGTAGAACGCGGGATGTTGGGTGGCGGATATCTTGCTTCTGGCGAGATACGCGGAGGCGCTTGGGCTCTGCGTTCTTGGTTGCTCGGTAGAACCGGGAAGGCTTAGCTCGGCGGGAGGCTCGGAGGTGAGCGGGAGGCCAAGAAAGCTCGGTTCTGAGATAGCTCGGAAGCAAGCTGGGAGGGCTGAGGAAGCTCAGCGTGTAGGAGGGTTCGGAGGTAAGCCGATGGTTACTTATAAGGCGAGCATAGGAGTGTTCTGGGAGGCCATCGAAGGTCGGGTCAATACTCGGGGCGAAGGCCCAGAGAATGGCTTCAATGTACCGCGTTTGCTCTTGTCCCTTGAGCCCCGAGACACGTCATCTACCACGTATCATGATCTGGGGAATTCTCACTTATGAGTATTATCAGATACAATACGCGTCAACATGGCCACACCTACCTGTTTTATCAGATTCGCAGAGAAATTAATTCGCACGGCCGATTCATAGAACTCCTAACCTCTAAAAAAATTCATAAGTAGATGCATAACATATTACTTATCTTTACTAGTATAACTAGAACACACAGAGGTATTATAAAAGCATCTCCCTTTTTCTATATAAAATAATGCAAAAAAATAAGAAAATTTTATCATGAAACTGTAACTTCAGATCATGCCAACTGATACTCTCAAATTCATGAATTTACCTTTTTACACTTCAACATTCAATAGCAAAAGTAATTGGTCAAAATGAGCCAATTCATTTTTCATAAAGAACCCCAATAATTAAACAAGCTCATGACACATTCTATAATTATTTGTAACATAACTTATACAGGAACCTTAAATTATTTTTTAATAGTATTTTTATGCATTTATGTAATTAAATTCTTAATAATACTTTTCTAAATATATTGATTTTCTCCATTCATTTTCCGTTTTATTATATCTAATTGATTAATTATGCAAAACCCGAATCGATGTTAATTTAGTTATTAGACATTGCTTCCAAAAATAGACTTGGACATGTAAACGAAATAGAATGCTGATAGTAAATAAAAACACTTATTTTTATTTCCATTTTAAAGATTACAAAAGAAAATATAAATATGTAAGACTTTCATCTATTCACACCATCTATGGGAGATATTTGATAAAAGAATAATATTATTTTGAAAGAGATGATTAAAACATTTTTATGATGGACATATATCATCCATCGCCAAATATTGTACCATGTCTGCTCATCTTCTCAATTTCTAGCCTTGACAATTGGATTTGAAATGCTTGGCCTCCCATGTTCTCCTTTCCCTGGATATCCTCGTCTTCAAAATGAATTACATGTTTTCTTTTACTTCTACTTCTTCTTCCTGGTACGACGATTCTTTGTTGTCATTGGCAAACAAACTTCACAGCCGAATAAGTTAATATTTCACATTGTTTGTCGGATAAAGTTTCTTTGCAATAAAGTTTGTGCTTTCATTTGAAAGAAATGTGGAACACATGAAAAACTAAAAGCAAAAGCTGTTTACCTCTTGTTTGGCTTCAACGCAAAATAAGACAGAGAGAGCATGCAAAATATATCCTTTTCATTTTCTTTTTGTTCCATTAATAAACGATGAAGTATGATGGATACCTACAGTTCTTGTTGGAACTTATGTAAAACTCATCATGCATCACCCGAACCCGAGCTTTATCATAGTTATGTTAGGTCAATTTTGATCTTCGGTGCAGCATTATTTTCAATTATTACTTCAAATTTCCTCCAAAGAACAATAAAATAATTTACTACTTGTTCAAAGAATAAATAACTCACTTAGACCCCTACTTTGACCCCGAAAACTTTAAATTATGGTCACTTTCCCTCCCTCAACTTTGACCCCGAAAACTTTAAATTATGGCCGCTTTCCCTCCCTCCCATCCCTCCTAAGGATCAAACAGAGGACGGAAAATGTCATACCAATTGAGCAATTGCTCACTGATAAAAAAATAAATTAAAACCACCACCAAAAGTTAATTATTTGCAACATGTTTAACTTAATGCAATTATGAATGCAGACAGCACCATGAAATTTAATTAGTAGCAACATGTCTATGTGATCTCATTATTATGAATTTCATTATCACCATAGTGACATTCGTACCATGAAATTTAGAAAATCATCATCAAACCAATACTTGAATAAAAAAATTAATATTAATGATCCATAGCCAACAATAAACTTTTTAAATCAGTAAATGCCTATGACAATTAGATAACGAGTTTAATGACATGAAAATATAATTAAGAAATGTATGAAAGTCAAGATAAGGATAGAGTAATAAAAATAAGGGTGAAAAATGAACACATCTCCAAATTATTTATTGCTATCTTGATAATCTTCAATAAGAAATTATAGCCAATCTTGCCAAGAAAGATTTTCCTTCGTTAGAACTTGGATGGAAATTTCTATATAAATGAAAACTATATAAAGCTCTCATCACAACATTTCAAAAAAAAAATGTAATTGAAATGAACTTGAATAACCTTACCCTCAGCAAAAAGTTTCTGAAGGCAACCAAGTGGTGTACATGTAATACAAAACATTGCATATATGGGAGAAACAAGGCATGGATTATTGTTAATTATTACAAAATGAAAATTAAGAAACAAGTTATATTTCAACTATTCAGATATGTATCCAATCACAAAAGCCAATAATGAAGATTAAATGTTCTATAACAAGTTACCATCATGAAGGACTGAAAGAAATCAAATGTTATACATGCAATACAAAAATATTACATATAACTGATGTAAGAGACCAAAAAAAGTATGAAATTTTTGGCAATGATCCAAAAATCATACATAAAAAGGGTATAAACTTATGTTTTGCCTATTCTGCCATGCATCAAATCTCAATACCAGAAAAATGAAGTCTGCATGATTTATCACAGGTTACCTGTCAATCTGAAATGACCCCTTTGAAATACTCTTAAATTATCAAACAACCGAGAAACAGAAAAAAGAGAAACAAAATAAAGAGGAAGGTGTCACCTCGGTAAGAATGAAGTTTACATAGCTGCTTCGTGAGCTAAGACCTTCTTCGGTCTCCATTTTGGCAGCAGATATGAATACAAGAAGCAATTGCATGCGTCCAGGTCCAGTCCTCGCTTGAGATGGATCTGCGACAACAGCAGATATTGCGTCGGTGATATTATGTGCAAGAGAGATCTCTACAATATAGTACAGATACAAGAATCTCCATACTCGTCCTCCTCTGAGTCACTTGAATCACTGTAAGACAATCGAAAATTTAAAAAGATAATAATAAATGTTATGATGTAAGAAAAGGGCTACTGGATTACGAACTTAAGAGGAAAGTATATATACTAACAAAATAATATGAGTAGTCTTGATTCACTTGTATGCATCATATTGGGTCATTTCCGACAATCTTCATTTCCACCTTTTTAAGTCTTTATATTGATTTCCAGAAAATCAAGAAAATCTCTCTTTAAATACCTAAACCACATATGTTGTTTTGCACAGTATACTATGCGCTGGCGTATACACCAGATGAGCAGATACCATTTTCTATAGCATTAGACAATCAGTGTTTTTCAAATTGAACAAAATCCAATAATTATTGGACATAAATGGATTTGGAAACAAAATATAAATTACACCCCAATGTTTCAACCACAAAAAATAAAGATGCCAATGATCAAAACTTACACCAAAAGAAGATATTCAAGAACAAAGTACTTTGTATTATATTGCAAGGTTATATTTATATAGTATATAAAAGAGTTTTGAGAATCAAATTAAACCCTTTTGAAGTTTCTCTAGTGCATCTGTAAGTTCATATTCGTTATTGGATCAACTAGGAAAAATTCCTTCAAGCTTTCGCTAATTTTGTGCCAAGTGTCTCTTAAAGCCAAAAAAGGATGATACGCCAGCATCCAACATTATATTGCACATTTTACATGCTACTTAATATTAATGAATAAGATAGACTGAAATGCATATTAGACGACCTATGCAAAGTTGATTAACTATGTTGCATGACGAGTTATGCAATAAAAACATGTAGTTCATGGTGATGCATAAAACACGACCTATGCAAAGTTGCAAACATATGATGGCATAATCAAATTAAGACTGCCAAGATGGATGGAGCAGCAAATATAAGGAAGAAGCTAGGAATTGACTGAGAAATTACTACAAATTACATTAACATGACGAGGAGTTGCATCATCACGGCCATGGGGTAAGGTGATGGAAAATTCATTATGTGCATCACTGAACAGAGAAAGTAGGGACAGAAAAGAAAAGGCAACAAGGCATGAAAATAAGGCAATAAGCTGTTGGAAATGATTTGGATAAGCAACCAGCCACGGTCGACTTAGATTCAGATTATTTTCATTATCATCACCTTTTCGCATCAACATGGGATCGGCTCTGGATCATGACACAAAGAAACTCCATTCTCACAAGGTTCCGGTTGACAAGGGCTATCATAGGGAGGGAATGGAGGGGCTTAATGGTGATGGAAAAAACTGTCGGTCTAGAATACAGAGCTTTAAAAAAATTTGAAGAAAGCCTTGAAATTAAAAAAAAAAACATAAAAAATCCGGCAATCTACAGAAAGTTGTCCCCTTTTTAGAGTTCCTGAAAAGATTTGAAAGTGATATTTTATGTTTAATCGACTAATTTAAATCTCAGAATAGGTGTTGAAAGTTGATGCCTTCCTTCGGGTTCGAGAGATGATATTTACTATCTACAATCCTTTGACTGAAAACATAATCTAAAAGGGCTTTGGCAATTTCTTAATATTAGATGTTTCCATTTCACTTTCTCTATTAAACAAATAAGGGTGTAGAGAGCTGCAATCCAATTCCAAAGTCGGACATTGTTTACATTGGTTTCTGTTTTTGTTAAAAATGTATAGTGCAAAATTAGCAAAAGTTTGAAGGAGTTCACTTACTTAATTATGTAAGGATTATGACACTAGAGGGCACCAAAGGCACCTCGCTGTTGGTAATGATTTAATTTCCAAAGCCAAGTTTTTTCCTTCTTCTAAGAATAATATAGCCTACGCATCTATACTCAATTCGAAGCTTGGCGCTAGAATGCTTGTCAGTGATCAAAACAGAAATATAAAACACTGTGAGATGCATCATTACACAGTCGATCGAAAACTTAAATTACTTGGGTTCTGACAAGCACAAATTCGGACACCAATCACCATCCGCACATACAACATGCGGACGAAGCAAATATAATCCATGTGTGTACAACTAAATCTTAACTCCCTATGCTACACTACCATTTCCATAGTTCACACCAACAAATTGCCTCCTTTTGTTTCAAGATAACTACTCATTTTTTAAAAACAAATTACGACCTTTTCAGGTTTTGTGCTACTTTCTAGCTCCAACTCTAAGAATTAGCAAGGAGATCTTAACCAAGACATCTTAAATTTTCGAATCAATATGAAGAATTAAGCTCAAATTCCATAAAAACAGGATCTTTTTCTACTAGATCACTAACAAAAGACAAAACCAGCACAACAAAGCCAAAGTCAACGCGAAAGAAACGAATCAAAACCCTAGATCGAACCTGGGCTCGAATTCCAAGACCTCGACGAGCTTCTTCCCATTTCGATCGTTCCACTGAACCCTCCGCTTCGTGCTCCTCTGCCTCTTCTTCGCGATTCCGCCATTGACGGCGACCTTCGGCGGCTTCGACTGCAAAAGCGACCTGCTTTCGCCTTCGTCTTCCTCCTCCTCAGCCTTGCAAGCTCCCTCCGTCGATTTCTCAGCAGAATAGGGTTTAATTCCGTTGCAAGTGCCACTGCTAGCATCGTTGACACATGAATCCATCTAATTCTAACTGCAAGCTAGGGTTTCTCATGAGAAGGAACCGATGAAATTCTATAAAAGAACCATCTATCAAAACGCCAAATTTTAACCTAAAAATCTTCAAATTTTAGACACAGAGATGAGAAAGAGAGAGCACTAGGTTGGAGAATGAGTCAATGGTGGGCTTTTGGAGCCCACTTGAAACGAGCGGAATTTGCTATCATGCGCTTGTAAGACCTCTTATCATGCGCCGCGGATCAGGAATAAATTTGTCTAGAGTGTGTGAATTGGAATAATTAATCAAGAGGTATAATTAATTTAGAAATTGTTTCTAGAAAGCCTTTTGTTGTTTACAAATATTTAGATGGTGGTTGCTTGCTTGACTCAAAAACATGGGTTTTCAAAATTGTGAAAGGTAGTATGTGAAAAATCGTAAATCACTTTGTTTGGTTGCAAAATATTTGATGAGTTGACTACTAAACATATAATTTTATTTTGGTAGGAATCCTTTTGTTGGCATCAGATTAATGTCTGCAATTCTTGATTTTGAGTTTGCTATAACTATTCCATTAAAGTTTTAACAGGTGATTTAGCTAATAAGACTTTTGCAGATGCTTTCTCTGATCTTTACTCTCAAAGCAACGGCTTCATCTCAAGGTTATTATATTGGCAAAACTTGGATTTGGAAATTAGCCTTCCACAGAGTTTTGTCAGATAAAAATCAATGTAAGATTTCTAATCTCCTTTCTTACTTATCAAATATGAGTTTATATAAGAACATTGGGGACAAGTTTATATGGAAACATACTTCTCATGATATCTTTACTGTTAGATCTGCTTACTCTGTGCTAAATGATTCTAATGAGAATTTTTCTTCTTATAAAATCATTTGGATCAGCTAAGTCCCATTGAAAATTAAAATTTTCATTTAGCTGCTTGTAAATGATAGGGTTCTTAAAATTTCCTAGTACCCTCGCCGTGACAACTGCGGCCGATGCGGAATCAAAAAATGATAATTTACAAGAGAGCACCAGAAACATATCCCTAGCAATCGTTTTAAACACTAAAACTAGTAACTAAATATACAAGGTTCGTAGAGACTACAACCTTTGTCACGTGTCCATCCAATCATGGAAAACCCCTCCAAGATCCCGTAGGCCGTCGGGAACAAACTTGAAAGGCGATCGTCCTTACCGAAGATGGTCCACCCGAGAGAACTGATCCAATCTTCAGTTTCAGATAGTGAAGCAACCGACGCTCTAAGCTTGTTAGGAATGGAGAGTCGGGATATAGAAATTTTCCACTATTATTTTCCCACTTAAAACCAGGCTCAAGAGAGCATGAAAGAAAGAGGAGAAGACAATGGAGCGATAACATGTCACAAAAATGGCCAAGTGTTTTGCATGTTGTGTAAAAATGAGAGAATAATATGGCTTCATATATTTTTGAGCCATCCAAAAAATATCATAACCTTTTACCAAATAAATAAATGAAGCACATCCCTCTCTACATGTCCATAACCATGCTCAAATGCCACCTCACCCTCCACCTCATATTTGATATTCCTAAAATGAAAATCAACAAATGAGGTGTTCTTCTTATAGAAGTATTTCCGTATAAATACGGAATACTTCCCGGTATACATATCGAGATACATATACACGTATCCGTATAAAAATACGAATAGCCAAGAGAGAGAAAATGAATAATGAACAATAATACTAGAATATATATTAAAAACATATATATAAATTATTAAATCAAAACTTGATTTAATAATCCGGCATAATCCCAAGCCGGCTAGTATTATCAATCGTTCGATTAAAATCCGTGTAGCTTTTACACGTACTTAATCGGACCCCTATATGTACAAACATATATCATCTACATCCTATTGCCTGAACCAGAAAACCCTCTGTGTGGGACTCTAAAGACTCGACAATACGCTGACAGTGAGTTACTGGATAAATCCATAACCATAAGCACGTCAGCGGCACTAGCTGTACGTAACGGCTATCTAGGTATATGCCGAAAGAGAGGTCGACAATCAAGTCTGTCCGTACCCTAATGAGCCCAAATGTGACAATCTCCGTACAGTCCGGTCTTTTAGTCTAAGAGTATCGCATATCGGGTCTGAGGGTGGATAATGTCAGACCCTTAATAACCCAATAAGTCGTGTCGGAGTGAAACTTATCACCAACAGAGAAACTACTGAATTTCTATCAGTAAATCTCATCCACCGTGTCTACGGATTTAGGGTGATGGCTATCCGAATATAGCACGACATTGACTCCTAATACCAGGAAAGACGAATTCCTGACAATCGCTTACTGTCTCCATGTGGCTCGAGACTGTACCCAACTAAAATCTGTTTGCACGACTCCTTTGAGCCGTGGTAGGGTAGTAATCTAAGTACAGTGGGAAATCATACGAGACAAATGATGATCTCAGATCAAAAGACTAACATGTACTCATGCCATTAGAGAACTTCTATCTGACGATAGATATAATACCATATAGAAGTTCTCGGTGAGTCCGTCCGGTGTACTCACCTCCACCGCCCCTCGTCGGGGTCTAGAAACGTATACACTAGTCTACTCTAGAATATCGATACCCGGTCTCGATACTCTCTCGACTAGAGACATTTAAGGATGTGCTTATGAAATACCCAGCTCTCACGTATATGATCGCCATCATAATATTGGTAGTCAAGCAAGAATCCTACGGGCTTCATCATTTTGTATTAGCGACACGTAATAACAAGTAAAACATATACACATCAATGATAAAGACAAACCGGATAGCACACTATCATTTCAAGTAAGACTGTTTTACCTGTATAGGTCCTCCTTCAATTATCATAATCGCCTACCTGCAATTATAATAATTACCTTGAGAGCACTATATCCAACACTCTCCCACTTGCACTTGAGGCTAATTATTGTGGTATCGCATCCCAACAGCTCGTGTATGTCACACCCCGCTTCCTAATAGATGGAAGCAAATACGTGATGAGGCCCGCGACGTATTTATTTCGAGAAGGTTCTTTCTCGGAATAAATACGCTAAGCGTAAAAGAAGCAATATAAAAATGACAAGAAAATTAACATGAGGTTTATAATTCAACAGCTTTATTTATATTCAACTTGATTCATTTACAATACATGATATCAACTGAAGAAAAATACAAGATTGGAAATGTCTAAACAAAATGTCATGCCCCACTTCCCAGAGTACGCTAAATTGGGCACGTGACATAGCCAACCATGCTACCTGTGGGTAGGAAGTATCTATCCACAGTCACATTACGGCTGTAGAGATATCAAGAACAAAATATAACTATCTAAAACATGTCCATAAACCAAGATAACATGAGTCAAGAATAATAAAAGTGCGGAAGCAAAAGATCCAATACAAATAACTGGAATGTATGTCCCATAATGCGGGCTCACATCAGGAATAAAATGCAGGAAGTAAAGAACTAACTACTACCGACACCTCACAGCTCAGCCTGCTGGCTGAAGTACTCCTGCTCGGACTGCAGCAACGGTACAGAATCTGGGCCATGCAAAACCCAGACGTCAGCGCGTCATGTCAACAAGTAATAAAGGGTAACAGGGTAACAAGCAATGCAAATATAATCATGAGTTATAAAGCATGTGTAACAGTGATATAAATCAGGGCAGTGAAGGGTAGTGTGCAGTGAGTAAACTAAACTGGTCTATTGGGTTATCTATTCTAAAGTCCTTGAAATCAATTTGATGAATTATCGATGTAACTCAATAGTATCCCGTGCATACCCGGGACCACGGTCAAGATTCTCGGGCTGAATCCGAGACATGCCGCTAGGCACTAAAACAGGAAATACGTACAGATGAATGATGTCAGCAGCATCATCCCAAGGCTGGCCTAGCCTCTAAAACTGATCAGTAAAGGTAGTACACTGTCGAGTTACAAGTCAGGTTTCATCATTGATTTCCCCATACCCCCAAATTGTGTATGTCAAGTCAGGTATTCGGTAATCAAGAACTAATGCCAACACAGGATCAGGTAAGAGCAGGTTTGTCTGGATAGACAACAGGAACGGTCTGTGAGGACTACATGTCAGGCTTGTTGGCATTAGACACGAGATCAAGTAACGGGTCAAGCCATGGTACATCAGGTCAGGTCAAGTAGTGTACGGTACCATGTCGGGTCAGGTAATATGTGTAGCAAGTCATGTCAGGGTATACCAGATATCATGTGGGTGCTCATAATCAACTAGCATAATCATGGTTATAAATAAACAAGCATGGTTACTATCACAACAATAAACTGGCACATGTCATATGATATGCAAATAGTTACTGATTCGATTACTTGGATGCACGGTTAGCAGTTTGGGTTTAACAGATAGTTCTATCACTTCATGCATACAGTATGACCATTATGGATGTTAAATTCATGTTAAAGTGTACTAAATAATCTAAAGATATAATTGAATATAAATCAGGTGAGTTGTATGGACACGGTCGTCCGACAGGATATAAAATATGAAAGGGTACTGTGGGTCATGCAAATAAGTGTTACAAGATTTAAATATGAATGCGGGTACTACGTACAACAGAACTAACAGCAAACGGGTATATTTCGAGCCATGATTCTAAAATGATATAATGGGACGTCGACATGTAAAAAAGGGAATTCTGGTATTAAAATGGAACTACAGATCTAAAATGCACCCTAACAGGTACATAGTAATTTAAATGGCATAAGTAGTAGTTTAAATAACATGTAGTAAGATTAACTTGCCCCGACGAGTCGCGAAACGGAAAACGGAACGTTACGCGTCGGCGGGGAAAATATCGCGACGCGCGCACGGTTCACGGAATGAACCCAAACGACGAACAATAGAGTCATACGGGTCAAGGGTCCTGGCTGGATCGTCGGGGATCGTCGTCGGCACGGTTGGATTCCGGCCACCAAAACAGTTCACAACAAAAGGTTTTTCAAGAATTGTAATGGAAGAAAATAAAAGGAGAAGAGAGGAAGGATGGAGGAGAGAAGGCTTACATCGATCTACAGAGGGGTCGTGAAAATCGACGACGTCGACGGAGCTCCGGTGCACGAACTGTGGAGGACCCGGCAATCAACAGAAAAATTCTGTTAAGAAATGAAAAAGAAAGAAGAAGGAAAGAAGGAAGAAGAGGGATAGGTAAAGCTTACTAGGGGTTATACGAAGGCCGGGGCACAGAGACGAGGCCACTGGCGGCGACAAATCCGGCGGTGCAAAAGTGCAGGGGGTGCAGGGCGCGGCTGCAGGTGCAGGGTGCTCGGGAGAGAGGGAAGGAGGAAGAAGAGGAGTTGGAGGTGACGAGGGAGAGGAGGCGACGAGGTCTACGACGATGGCGTCGGCGCTGGGGCGACGGCGAGGGAAGACGAGATGACTAGGGTTTCAAGGATGGGGTTCGGTTGATTTTTGAGAAGTGAAGGAAAGAAATTTAAAAGAAGAAGAGAGAGAGAGAGAGAGAGAGAGAGGGGGAGGGAGAGATCGAGAGGAGAGAAAAAGATTTTGAGGAGAAAGAAAATTGGCTTCTAGTGCCCGCGAGAGAGAAGAGAGAGAAAGAGAAGGAGAAAGGAGAGAAGGGGGGAGAGTGGGGCCCGGTGAAGGAAAATGAGAGCTGCCATTGGCTCGTGGCCAATAAGGAAAAAAATGAGAAAAGATTTTAGTGAAGGAAAGAAACGTGTGGGGCCCGGGGGTAGAAGAAACAATTGTGATTGGCTGGGGAAATTTGTGAAGGATTTGTGGGGTTGATCGGTTAGGGAAAAGCTTTAAAAAGATTTTTTAAAAATGGGAAAATATTTTCTGGTGGTATGAATTTAATTTCGTTGGTTTTTAAAAATATTAGAAAATAGGATTTGGCGAAAATACAAAATATTTCAGAATTGCGTCCGGATTGGGTCCAAAAATTTAAATTCGAAAAACGAAAATTATTGGCGGGTTCCAAAAATTAAAATGAAGGATTTTATAATTAAAAAGCATACCCCCAAGAACGGACGCACATACGTGCGCGTAGCCGTCCAAACACGTCCGTTTCACTGAACGGGACGAGAACATGATGCAAGGACGCTACCATAGGGTTAGGGGTGTCAAGTAGGCCATGTCAATTATTTTTAAGTTATTCTAAAAGACTTAAATTGTTATATGCAAGAATTTGAATTGTCGGGATAAAACACAACTAGCAACAGTCAAGCAAGACAAATGAAATAATATCATACACCATACATACGCTAACTGAAATTTGTAGAACTGGACTCGGTTGTTACACAAAAGGCATACATAAACTCGGAAGAAGATAACTGATCTAGGCATGGTCGCGATCTGATCGTGCTCCCCCTCTGAGATGTCTACCTCCTCAGTCTTCACAGTATCTGAAGAACATTCCAAGAAAACAAAGATGGGTGGAATGCCCGTCAGCGAACTTTCGCTTGGTAAGTCCCCAAGAAATGAAATGAAGTATAAAGTGTAATGATAAAGTAAAAGTATAATATGAATAAGTGAGTATGAAGTATGTTGTGTCAGCATATTGTTTAATGTAAACATGGCAAGTTTATTTAGCATGCAGTGTTATCGTAATATATGTGAACAAGTATGGTAATATATAACAAGTAGATAAGCATGACAATATAGCATGAGCATGGCCAACAAATGTAATATGGCCGTGTAGTGTAAGTATAGTGAACATGCAATGAATGTAAGTGTCTTAACAGGTTTCTACTTGGATACACTAATTTAACGTAAGTTCAAGAATGAATGTCAACCAATCTCAAGAGTGTTCTCGAACCTAACAGGATGTAATTCAGGGGTAAAGAACCACGGGCCCGAATCAAGTGTTAGTAACGGGGCTTCAAGCTAGTGTTGAAGTATTCCAAACTTAACAGGCTGTAATCCAGGAGTAAGGAAACACGGGCCCACATGAAAGCTTACTTGTGTTAGTAAACATGGATTCCTGTTCTAGTGGGACTCCTGAGATTTCATTGGATTCACGCATGAACTACCCCAACACCCCATGTATTCTATGTTACAGTTAAAATTATCAGCCTTGCTTGAATCCATGAACACATCAAGTTGCAAGATTGAGTTCATGTCTATATCAAGTATTCATGTCAAGTATTCATATATCCATGTCAAGTTATATTTATGGTTCGAATCAAGTCATAGTGTTCAAATATTCATGTTTCGCTTTAGCCAAGTTCAAGTGTTCCGGTTCATGATCAAAGGTCAAGTATACATGTTTGCTTTGATGTTTGAATTCAAGTATTCATGATCAAGTATTCGTGTTTGGTTTTAGATTCAGGTTTTGAGTTTGGATTAAGACTTGAGTTAAACTCAGACTTGAGTCAGACACTTATAAACTGATTTAGATCGTAAATTAGGTTCGGGAGTTATCGGTAATTACTGTATATGGACGACAGGATTTGTGTTTTTTCCAAGACAATTACCATTGATAACACCGTTAAGTTTTCTATCTTAAATAGGCAAGCACTCACTTTCTCCGGCTCCCTGTGGCTCAAAATAATTGATCTCGCTTAAACCTATATTTACTAAAGTCCTTAAATATAGTTTTATATAATTCGAGGGTGTTTTATGAAAAATATTTTTAATATATAGTTTTAGAATAATCTCGAGAAATTATTTATATTGTTTAGGGTTTCAATGGATGTGAATTTTAGGGATTTGAGGTATTTTAGTGATAATAGCTTAGCTTGGAAAGTTCATGGTATTTTACTGTAAAGCTTGACTTTTGTTGGTATCTTGATGGTATTTTGATGAAACTTGTAATTCTTTAATTTGAAAAAAAAATGTAATTTTATTATATTTTGAAAATATATGAATTGGTAATATTTATATAATTATTAAAAATTAAATTTTTATTTAAGTAGTAAAATTACGTTTTTCTTAAAAACTGTATTAAAAATCTTTCGAAACCGAATGCTCCGTGAGGAGATCTACATCTCGCTCCACTAGCCCAAGGATGTGCGATAATCCACACCATCCAATAGCGGGTCCTCTAAAAAGGGTTGTAGAGGCTTATTTGCAAAGGAATTTTAAAATACAATTCCAAAGAAAACCGTTTTTATAGTAAATGGTATTTTGATATAATCTTGTATTCGTAACTAAAAATACGTTCGAAGAGTATCATGCTATGGAACTATGTGTGTATGTGAGGTAGGTCGTTACCTCGTGAATTTTCCTAAAAGTATGTTTTAAGCAAAGCAATATAAGATGACATATATAAAGTTCATGGTACTTCAATGTAAAAGTTAAGTTAAAATTATGTTACATGACATTTTTGAGTGAAAGTTGGTTCTAAACCTTAGTTTTATGATTACAAACTTTGTATAAGGATATGGATGCCAAATATGTAAGAAAAAGTGGATTTTATATAGTATAGAAAAAGATATCGGTATTAACTCCACTTCCGACATATGTTTTGAAAAAGAATTTTTAGAGAAGAAGAATGAGGATTGGAAGGGACTTACCACTTGGTTAGGTTAAGAGAAGGTAGAAGGAGAGAGGGTTGTCTTCATGGTATCACGGAATCGCCGGAATTTGTTTCGATTTTCGTCGGAACTTGATCGCTTGCTAACTCTACTTGTACTTTACTTGTACTTGAGAAATTTTGAGAATGTTGGCTAGAATTTTCAGAATGATGAAGGGCTAGGGCATGGGATAGTATTTATAGTGTGGAATTAGGGTTTTGGAATTAAAAAGATGAATTAAAATACATTAAAATGAGGATAAATGGGGAATTGAAGGGTCTCTGTTTGATTGCAGAGCAATTAACAGTGCAGGGGAGTTAGGGGTAGGGAAAGGGTTTTGTGTGCAAAGCCCTGGGTTCATTGGGCTCGGGGGGCCCGTCGGTGCCGGCCAAAATGTCAATCTCGCCGGTCGTTTGTGGGATTGGGGCGGTCGGATTGGTGCCACGTGTTCCTCTCTGTATTAATACTCTTTTGCATATGTTTATTTCTTCAGACTTTTCATTTTTATATGCATTGCACGTGTAAACTTTTGGGCTTCCAAAAAGTTTAAAAGAAAAATCAGAAAAAATATAATATGTCTGATGGGGTTCGAACACAGGGGCTACGTCACAGCAGTGCAAGACTTTACCAGTGAGCACAAGTTATTTCTTGCTGTTCTTAAAAAAAATTAACTTATAACTTGTACTCAGGCTGTGAAACTCTATTCTGTATTTTAACAGAAGAATTTCCGTACTAAGATTTCAGAGTCGTTACAGCGTGCTACCGAATATCCAACTTCTCTACTAATCAGTTTCGCAAAGCTCGTTTAAGAAACATCCGTGTTCGAGAAATAGCCTCAGTGAGTGGATCCGCTACAATATTCCAACTTCATATCTCTAAATCTCAACTTCGCGGAGATCAACAATCTCCTGAACTGAGCGATACCCCGCCTTAAGAATTTGTCTAGATACTTGATGGGACCAAGTTCATAAAGGAACAACTTTATCCAAGAAACTTCTTGGGCTGTATCCTCTGTTGAGTGATAACCAACATCCTGCACCATGTCTACCTCAGTATCTCTATTAGAACCCTATCCAATATACTGCTCCTCAGAAGAGAGTAAACTCAAAACTCTGACAGCATCTCTGTCATTCAGGTCACCTTGGAAGCCAGAATCGATAACCGCCTCCTGAAGGAGGTTGTCGTTACTATATACCAAGAACATCCTCTTATGTTTTTAACTGCTTCATTTTGTTTCTCCAGAATTGGATTAATGTCTGCTTACTACAGTAAGTGCAAAAGCAATATCTGGTTTTGTACATGACATCGCATGATTGGCTCGATTACCTAAGCAAATGATATGTCATTCATGCAAGTCTCTCTAATCATCAGTCTAAAAGACATCTCTTTAGAGAGAGTAACTCCATTACCTGCAAGTACACTACCACGCTAGGAGTCATCCATTTTAAACTCTTTTAAAACGGTGTCTAAGTACCCGGATTAGGACACTTCCCAAATCTAGATCTAAAACCATAGATCTAGCCTCCATAATTCGTGATATCTTATCTAGATCCTATGTGGAGAAACATCTGTGACAACCAAAGTTTGGCTGATTGTAATATAGGAATATCACTTCCTATCAGGAGTATTCATCCAAATCTCAGGACAATACTCCCTACACCTTTCTTATTAGGCTCATCTGTTGTTTTGATGAAGTCGGTCATCTTGACTGCCACATCAAAATAGATGATCTGACTCCGCTATGCATACTTTAGTCTACGAATATACATAAGCAACTTGCACACCTTCCGCTGCTCCCACTGACTACGATAACCCTATGACAGAGTCATATACATGTGTACTTCTAAATTCTCATTTAGAAAGACGTTATAGTCATCCTCTAGCCATATATCATAGTCAAGAATAGCAGCAGTGCCAAGTCATATCCGTATGGATTTCAGCATAGACACTGAAGTGAAAATCTCATCACAATCCACACCGGGTATTTGAAGAAAATATTTACAACAAATCTAGTCTTATTAGGTCAATACCTTTCCACCTGCATAAATCTCGAAAGATCTACTTACTCCTAATGGGTTTTACCTCTTCAGGAGCACCCAGCAAATTCCATAATTTGCTAAAGTGCGTGGAGTCTATCTTGGATATATTGCATCAGGTCATCTGGGAGTTACCACTTCCTATGACATGCTGATAACTAGTAGGGCCATCATCACCATGATGTTGACTTTCCTGTCACCGTCTATGAGAAAACCAAAATATCTCTTAGTTGACTGAGGCCATCTGCTAAAATCTGCGGAGTGACTAACGGTTTGTCAAGTCCAATTGAATCTTTAGGTTCTACTGAATTTTCAGTAACCGTTTGTAGTTCTGGAATCATTTCCAGTTCTACCATACTCCCACTAGTTTGTTTTGCAAAAAAGATTCTTTTTATAAAAGGTGGCGAGTCAAGAACAATGTAACTATTGATCTTGAAAATGGTAGAAGCAAAACACTAGCAAACGCTTGGGATAAACCACAAACTGCCATTACCAAAATGTACTTTGAGTTTGTCCGGATTCTGCTTTTAAACAGAAACCGGATAACTCCATATTTTAATAATCTCAATATATACAACCAATCTATGTTCATATAGAATCGAATGCACTAATTTAGATGGAACCAGATTCAAAAGTTATGCAGTTGTTTCCAGTGCATATTCCAAATGGAAGGAAAAGGCCATACAACATTATTCATCATGGAACGCACCCGCGGATGAGCAATCTGAGAGAGAATCAAGTTCTCAATATTACTATAACGGAACACCTAGCATTAGTATCGATATCTTCGATCACTTCGAAGAACCCTGATACTTCCAACGTATGGTTCTCTACTTTATTCTTATACTTATAAACTTCTTAAAATATTTGGACCTTGTATTTCAACAAATGCCTGTCTAAAACCAGAGAACTTATAGGTGAACCTGAATGAAGTAAGAGTATCATCCCCTTGTCCTTAAGGACACCGGACAACATACATTACCCTGTATAAGTCCTAAGAGTATACTAACTCAAACTCCGTGTGTTGTAAATTGAAAAACTGTATTTTGGTTAAGAACGTTTATACCGTTGTTCTATACACCTTACCTTATCCTCAACTGATAAAGGTAAATGTTTAGAACACAATTTTCAAAATTTATATCTCACTTTATAAAATAAAGATACGATATATTATTTTAAAAATTGGTGCATAACAACGGTTATTCAAAAACCAAATATTTACCGTTAGGCAAAACTAGGTGATTTGATTCAATATCTCCAATTGCTACGAATCCCGATATTGAGAATCAATTCACCCATTTCTCAATATTCTACTCCTTTTTAGCATCCATAACGTCATACAAATGTGAGATCCAAATTCGGTATATACATACTCTGGAGTCAGAATTAATTGGGAGAACAGATTTCAATTATAACATCACAGAAAAACTGAAACATAAATGTTTCAAGGGGTGGTCGGGTATTCCAAGTAATGCCTCTTCTATTGTTCAGATTTACGACGGTAGTCGCAATTTCTTTTGCCCTCACTCCAGTCCTTTATATGTCTCTTCATCTTACCTTCTGTACACCATACTTAGACTAATTGGTTTTCTTTTTACCTTGCCTTTCGGCACCAGCCTAAGGTTTGGAAGAAGACTATCCAATAAGCGTAATAGGTGCACTCTCCTAATACAAGGAGCTCTCGCAACCTGAGAGAAGGTAAAGGGAAGAGACGGCCGAATAATGCAATTCAATTTCTCCAGAACTAGTGGACATTCTCAACTGAAATAATTTCTTCGAGTTCATATGTAATGTTCGTTTCAAGCAATATGGATCATCGTAGTGATACAGAGTGTTCTGGAGAAAAGCAAAGGGAAAATAGGACTAGCAGGGATATATGTGATTTTGTCGTGAATCATGACAATCCAAAACCAAAATGTATAAGAAGGTTCGGTCAACTTGGTTCATGAGTTTAAGGTAAGTCATGGGTCGTTGTAACCAGAGAGAGAAAAGAAACACTCAGTGTGCACTCTATCAAGATTATATTGGTTATCAATTCATTTAATCGGGATGGCTCCCACTGTATTCTCGAATTTTCCTTCAAACCCTAAAAGAAAAACTAGTCGAGATCATATACACCTTACAAGTTCGCTAACCGTTCAGCCAGGCCAGTGTTGGTACTCCGAGAGAAGTCCCCCGTGCTTTCGCACGAACCTAATTTAATAACCCCATTTCCGCAGAGGCGTAACATTGTTAACACTTTTTAGACACTTAAAAGATTAGTTAATTGTAAAGTGAAAATCTCCTAAGGAGTACTACATACTCATCGGTGGGAATCGGGACCCAACTATCATTGTGTTACAATTTTGACGGAAGTCGAGAGTGGTTTGCCTGGTCACCCGCGGTGAGCTCCTTTTCAAAGATATCGTCGGGCGTGTCCCTGGGCAATCGGTTGTTTTTTCTGGGTGATGCCAGCGGATCAGGGCGAGATCTCCGCATTAAAGAAGGTGCGCTGGATCGTGTGCACTTTTGCTGAAGAGACAGACCACGTGTCGGGTGTCGGTTGGCTGATGTGACGTGCCGCAGGTTTCTGGCGTCCGATGGGATGCTGCGCTTGCAACAGGTGGAGCGATCGTGGTCGTCGGGTGCGGTGAACCGTTTTGGCGGGAGTCGCCCGTCGCCATTGGATGAGGACGCCGGCAGTATAAATCGAGGGGAGGCCTGATTCGGGATCTCTCTCTCTTCATATTTTCCTCATTCTGAGTTTTGTTAGCTCGGCGCTTTCCCCTTTAGGTCGGATCTTCAGCGATCTCGAGGACTTCTCCATCAGGTTAGATGTCTCCCCCTTTCCTTCCTTCTGCTTCTTCTCCTTCTGAGTTGAGCCTCTTTTCCCTTTGGCGGGACAGATGGATCGGTCCAGGACTCTTGGTGCCTTCGGTGCACAGTCCCGGAGGGGGGTCGGCGGTGCGGCCGTGCCTCCAGTTGACTCGAGCCCTGCACCAGATGTGCCTCCGACGGCGGGGCCATCTGCCTCGTCACGGGCTTCTGACGATTGTTCCGGCGGTGGCCAAAGGCGTACACGGGCTCCCGAGCTCCAGACGAGGGATGCGGGAGAGGGTGAAGACGGGGTTCCTTTTAAGCGGAAGAGGAAAGTCTCTCGCGCGCCGCCGTCGGGAATTCCGGAGGGGATTCTCGTGCGAGAAGGGGACGCCCACTTTGTGGTCCCGTCGGGGCTTTCCGTTGCTGCCAGCCTTCTTGCTGGTATGGAGGAGTCGGCCGGGGGCCAGATGCCGCGGGGGACCCTGAGGGCCCAAATGGCGGCTATCGCACAGGAGGCGGTTCAGGTATGTACTCCCTCATGTATTATTTCGTGCGCCCTCTCCTTAGTTCGGGTGTCCCTAAGTATCTCTGCCGTTTTTCGCCAGATCCTTCAGCACTGCACCCTCGTTACTCGTATGGAGGCCGAAGGGGCTACTCATGCTGAGAGGTCAGCAGAAGAGTCTTCTTCGGAGGGTGAGGGTCTGCGACTTGAGCTGCGTCTGGAGAAGGAGAAGACGGCCGTCCTTGGAGCTCGGTCAGAAGCCGTGGAGCTCGCCGTTTCAAAGTGCCGGGAGTCCTATCGCCGCCTGAGTGAGTCCCACCGAGTCGTCGAGGCGAAGTTGGTGGAACTGGCCGATCGCTTTGCGGCCATGAAGAAGGAGAGGGATGCAAGCAAGCGGGATGCCGAGGCGGAGCTTCAGGCGGCGGAGCCTGCCGAGATCCGAGCTAGAAAGGTGGTGGCTGATTACAAGGGGTTGGCCCAGTTTTACGTCGACCTCGGCGAGGCCTCCGCCATTGCATGGAACAAAGCTCTTGATACCGTCAAGGAGCAGCTTCCGGAGTTTGCCGACGGTGAGCTTCGAGCTCGGGTCCCACTTTCAGTGGTCATGCCCCCGGTCGACAGTGATGAGGGAAGCGAGGTCTAGGCCAGGCTTGCGGCCAGAACATCCCTTTTGTAAACCTTCGGGTAATTTGATAAGGCTGGGAAGCCCATAATACCCTTGTAAAGACTTTTGGCTTTGTGAATAGAAATTTTTGTTTTTGCAGTAGTGTTTGTGCTCGTATTTTCTTTTGTTGGTAAACACTTGTATTTGTGCAGCACTGCCTTCGTTTATGTCGATTCTTTGTCTAGCGATCACACATCGAGTTGAATCTGTTCGTCTGCTGAGTGTGCAAAGACCGGCGGGGGGACGGTATCTCCATGGCCCCGAAGTCGAGATGGAGATCGCTTAGACGTAGAACCGGATGCCTCTTAGTGAGGTCATGCTCCTTAGCGTAGAAGGCTCGGAGAGGTATGCTGATGACAAACTGAGCAGGGTAGTTTCTCGGGGCCTCTAGGCGAGGGCTTTGATCCCTAGAGTTGTAAGGTATTGAATTTCCAGCAGGGAATGGCCGAGCAGGGTAGCTACTTGGTGCCTCTTGGCGAGGACTTTGATCCCTGGTGTATTAGGGTAGGGAGCTACCAGCCAGGGATAACCGAGCAAGGGTGTGCCCGGTTTCCTCTTGCGAGGGCTTTGATCCTTAGCGTGGGAGGGGCCGTGAGTGGCCTACTAAGGGCGGGGCCGAGCAGGGTAGCTGCTCGGTGCCTCTTGGCGAGGGCTTTGATCCCTGTTTTGTTAGGGTAGGGAGCTACCAGCCAGGGATAACCAAGCAAGGGCGGGCCCGGTTGCCTCTTGCGAGGGCTTTGGTCCTTAAGGACGGGCCGAGCAGGGTTACTGCCCGGTACCTCTTGGCAAGGGCTTTGATCCTTGGTTTGGTAAGGAGCTACCAGCCAGGGATAACCGAGCAAGGGCGGGCCCGGTTGCCTCTTGGCGAGGGCTTTGATCCTTGGTTTGTTGGGGTAGGGAGCTACCGGCCAGGGATAACCGAGCAAGGGCGGGCCCGGTTGCCTCTTTCGAGGGCTTTTCATCCTTAGCGTGGGAGGGGCCGTAAGTGGCCTACTAAGGATGGCCGAGCAGGGTTTACTGCCCGGTGCCTCTTAGCGAGGGCTTTTTGTCCTTTAAGGATGGCCGAGCAGGGTTGCTGCCCGGTACCTCTTGGCGAGGGCTTTGATCCCTGGCGTTGTGGGGTAGGGAAACTACCAGCCAGGGATAGCCGAGCAAGGTAGCTGCATGGATGCCTCTTGGCGAGGGCTTCGATCCCTGGCGTTGTGGGTTAGGGAAGCTACCAGCCAGGGATAGCCGAGCAGGGTAGCTGCAGGGCTGCCTCTTGGTGATGGCTTAGGTCCTTGGCGCTGGAGGGCCGTAGGAGGCCTGCCAAGGATGAACCAAGCAGTGGAACTGCTCGGTTGCCTCTTAGTGAGGGCTTAGATCACTGGCGTTGTGGGGTAGGGGAGCTACCAGCCAGGGATAGCCGAGCAGGGTAGCTACAAGGCTGCCTCTTGGTGAAGGCTTCGGGAAGATGGACAGTCGCGAGCGACATGTGCCACGAACGCGTGGAGGGGGCGAAGCGCCAGAGCCACGTCGTTTCGATTTCGCATCGAGCGGCGCGATGTATGCCGCGTGGCGGCACAGTTGCGGGCGACCGTTGAACTCCAGGGGCATTGTGGGCTATAAAATGGAGAGATTGTTGATGACTCCTTTCCTCACACCCAAAACGCAAGAATGGAGGACTTCCCTTTCACCATCCCCGATATCATAAGCTTCGAGGACGTGTATCTCTACGATCAGTACTGCACTGATGACACGGTGCAGTTGGTGATAGGCAGGATCGAGGATCATTTCGGTCGATTGCTCCCCCGGCGCTCCTCCCTACTTCAAGCATTGATGTACTCCATCTGGAGGGTGTCGCCGGGGCTCTACAACACCTTATCCGAACAGCTGAAAGACGAGGCCATTGGCAAGCTGAGGTCTCTGAGGCGTTTCGGCCTGATCTCTACGAGCCGGCTAAATCGCTCGGAGGCGCTCGTCCTTGAGTGCTACCACTTGAGGCTCGATGCCGGCGCTAGCGGGGGTCATCGAAGGGAGAGGTTAGATGTCGCGAGGGCTCGGCTGGCGGAAATATCTTCAGAGTACCACGAACAGTGCTCTTTGTACCCCATTCCCCCATTATTGTAGTATATATTCTTATGTACGGCTGAGGAGCCTATAGTACCTCTTGAAGGAATAAGATTCTTTTTCTTTTTTGTAATGCTTTTATTGGTCCATTTATTATATAAACAAAAGATCTCAAGAAAGATGTACATTGCTCTGAAAAGAAAATACATGCTAGTAGATGTTATTATTCGTGCAGTTTGAGCCCCCTGGATGTCTGTTGGCATCTATGCTCGGCATAGGGTACCGAGCTTCGTGGGTACCAGGCGTATCCTCTGTTGACACTATCATGATCTGGCCGATGGTCAGCTCGGCGGGAGGGGGATGCTGCTCCTGCTCGCGGTCAGCTTGCCGCTTGTCCCTTAGGTACACTGCGAGGTGCCCCGAACGGATGAGCTCTTCAATATAATCTCGGAGTTGTTTGCAGCTCTCCGTGGAGTGGCCCAGCGATCTGTGAAAACCGCAGTAGGGGCCTCGGGTTCGCTTCGAGGCCATTCGCGGGACTGGGGGAAGCTTGAAGAACCCCTCGCCCTTGGCCTCCTCTAGCAGCACCGCCTGAGAGACGTTGAGCGGGGTGTACTCTTGGAATTTTGGGAGATAGGGTTTTTGCCGCTCAGGTCCCCTTCTCTCTTCTCTTGCCCTCTTCTTTTGGTCGGTTTGCTCTGCCCGGGGGAGATTTGCGTTCACCTCGTCTTCGAGCTGGACCTCGCGCTCGGTCCAGGACTTTACCTCGGCCATAGTCTTAGATTGCGCTATTGCAAAGGAGCATAACCACTCCTTGTGCCTAAGACCAGACCTCGGAGCCGTGATGACCGTCTCGTCCCGGTGCTCTGGGACCTCGAGAAGGGCGTTGTAGAAGCGGGCGACGTATGCTTTGAACATCTCCTTGTCCCCGCTCTTGATCGTTAAGAGATGGTCGACGGTGCGTTTCTGTCGCCTGTTCACGACGAAGTGGCCGAGGAACTGTGTGGCTGGCTCGTCGAAGGTTGAGATCGAGCGCGGTTTGAGTCCTCGGAACCAGTCTCGCCAAGAGCGGATGAGAGTGGCCGAGAAAGCTCGGCACTGGGCGGCGTCGGAGTTGTCTTGGAAGCTCATTCCCGCAGTGAATGCATCCAAGTGGTCCTTCGGGTCAGATTTGTTTTCGAAGAAGGAGACCTTTGTGGGCTTGTTGCGGGAGGAGACGTGGGCGGCGAGCAGCTCCTCGGTGAATGGTTTGGTGAGCGAGTCGGCGGCATACTTATCCCCGTCGCTCAAACGGTGGCATTCCCGATGCATACCCTCGATCTTCTTCTCGAGGGCGTCGAGTCGGCCGTGGTACCCCGAAGACTCGGCGCATTCTGATCCCAGGCCTCTGCTGTTGGAGGCCTGCGTCTGGCCGCGGCTCCGGTTCCTCTCAAGGAGGTTCCTTAGATCCCCCAGCGAGGTAGCCTTGGAGCCGCCGTGGCGAGTCCCGTCCGCGCGACCCCGTCAAGGAAGGGGGTGTCGGCCATGCCTGGTAACAAGCAAGCTGACAGACATCTCCTCGGGAGGGACAGGTGCGCGGAGGATCTCGGGGCGAGGTGCTCTGGCAACGGACCTTGGTGTCGAACTGTGGGGTGTCCAGCGGGTCTCAGAACGTATAGGTCCAGGAGATCTGCGGCCGTGGGAGGTAGCGAGGCGGTGGTCGGCGGTGCCGGCGCGGACGGAGTCTTCTCTCCTCCTGTAGGAGTCCTGGTCCCGAGACGGGGGAGCGGCGACTTGGTGATCTTGCCCCGCCGTTTGGACGCGGATCAGCACCTCCACAATAGACGCGAGTCGGTCTATCCGGCCAGTGAGGACGTTGATGGCATTCGGCGGAGGAAGTTCGTCCGCGCCTCCGTTGAGGGGGAGGCGGCGGCTGGTGCTTGGATCGTCGTGATGATCACTCGCCATTAGGTTGAGATTGGAAGGCGAACTTTTGTTTTTGTGGAATCAAGAACGTGTTCCCACAGACGGCGCCAGCTGATGGAGGCGTGAATCTCCTTTAGATGTTGCCTTCCGTTGATCTGCTGATGACGGCGATGGGTGGCTGAGATTGGATCTGGAGGCTGTCGCTCCTGAAGCGTGTGGGTCTCAATGAGTTTGAGGTTGTGGTTGCCGAGCTACCTGCAAGGAAGTCCTGGGGTGGTTGTACCACCGAGGACCCTCCGACGGTCAAGTTAGACTAGAGATCCGAGCAGAGTAACCGCTTAGTGGAATAGAAATGGCTTACTTGAACTGTCTGAAGAAGGGGTTTATATAGCGATGGCAGCTGTCAGGACAGGCGCGAGAATCACGCCGGCCGTTACGCTTCCGACGTCACGCCCACGTGATGAGCGAGACCTCCCATTAATGGCGAGACAGGATCGTTAATGGGGGATCGTGGTGGCGTGGGACGTGGCCGGCGGAGATCTCGCGCATGGCGAGATTTGCGGGATGGCGGTTACGCCTGCAAGTGGTGCCGTTGGTCGGTCGACGAGACCGAGGAAGATGACCTTGGCGGGAGAGCTCTCAGACGAGCGGGAGACCTGAGGTATCTTGGTTCTGCGGCAGCCCGGAGACGAGCTGTGAGGCCGAGGAGGCCGGTTATGCAGGGGGCTCGGAGGTGAGCCAGCGTTTGCTCGGTAGGACGAGCATAGGTGTGGTCTGGTCGGCCACTGTAAGTCATTTCTTGCATGCTCTGGGACACGTCATCTGCCACATGTCCTGATCTGGAAGATCACCGATATCGAGCATCATCAGATATAGAAACTGTCTTTGTTCTAGCCTTGTGTATTCGTTCATGGTTAGCACTCACGATCATTTACCATTTAAGATCTTTTTCAAGAAAAATAAGTTGGTTATAAGTGAAGGATTATAAAAGATTTGAAAAAACTTTAGGGAATTCTGTACGACTGGTTCATGAGTTCACATTGACTATTTTCTCAGTTCAAATAAAATTCGACCTATTATTGTGATGTGATGAATGAGCAATTTAGATAGCCCAAATTATACTAGACTAGTAATTATTTGTTCAACTTTAAAATGCAAATAAAAATAAGAAAGAACGAAGAACGCATCTGTACATCTGTGCCTATCGATGTATTTCTTTTGCTCAAACTTGCCTAGGACAGTTGAACAATGCATCAAATGCGTTACAATGTGATGATGCTCGATATCGGTGATCTCCCAGATCATGACACGTGGCAGATGACGTGTCTCAGGGCTCACAAGAAAGGACCTACAGTGTCTGACCAGACCACTCCTGTGCCCGTCTTACAAGCAAACGCTGGTTCAACTCCGAGCCCCCAGCACAATTGGCCTCCTCAGCCTCACAGCTCGTCTTTGAGCTATCACAGGCCCGAGCCTCCTCGGCCCTCTCAGCCCGCCTCCGGGCTCGAGCAGAACCAAGATACCTCCCCGCTCGACCCGAGCTCTCCCGCCGAGGTCATCTTCCTCGGTCTCATCGACTGACCAACGGTACCGTTCACAGGCGCAACCACCTCCCCGCGAATCTCGTCATGCACGAGATTTCCGCCGGTCACATCCCACGTTCCATGCCATCATGATCCCCCATTAACGAGCCTGTCTCGCCATTAATGAGAGATCCCGCTCATCACGCGGGCGTGACGTCGGGAACGTAACGGCCGACGTGATTATCACGCCTGCCCTGCCTGCTGCCACCACTATATAAACCCCTTCTTCAGACGGTCCAAGTAAACCATTTTTACTCCACTAAGCCGTTACTCTGCTCGGATCTCTAGTCTAACTTGACCGTCGGAGGGTCCGCGGTGGTACAACCACCCCGTGACTTCCTTGCAGGTAGCTCGGCAACCACAACCTCAAACCCATTAAGATCCACACGCTTCAGGAGCGACAGCCTCCAGATCCAATCTCAGCCACCCATCACCTTCATCAGCAGATCAACGGAAGGTAACATCTTGACGCGATCCAGGTCGCGTCACAATGAAACTAGTAATTTTAATCTAGAGATTTCAAATTACTTGGAGTCTAGTGACATTATAAGTGATGCCCTGGAACTATAAATGCTAGCATTTTAGATGAGAGAATTTCTACTTATTTTGGTCCAAACAGGAATGAAATAAACATGATATGCAAACAAAGAAACCCCGGTCCCGGTCCAGGAGACATGCTTTCCTATCCTGCACGAGGGATTGTCGGTTCAATTCTCAGAAGAGTCGCATCCAAAAAATAGTTATATGAGACATAACAAGACAAAGAATCATGGCAAATAATATCGAACAATTCATCGAATAAACCTAACAAAACTCATCATGATGAACATAACATATATAAATAATCTATCATACAGTGTCATAATTTGGTAACCATCATTATCTAACAAAAAGATTCATACTATTTACTCTCATACAATACCAAAGGGATCCTTCCAGGATTTAAATACTATTTACATCATCATACTGTCATACATACAATACCAAAAGGATCCTTCCAGTATTTAAATAAATGACATTTTCCCATGAAACAGTCAGTCGGGAAACGGGATTTACCAGGAGGTCGCAAGTTCAAATTTATGCAACCAACACAAGAGCCGAGTAGCCAAACCCAACAGATCCAACCTTATAGCTCAAAATTAACGACCACCTTTTGCTAGCTCGGCCGCAGAGTTGCTACAAGCAATCGTTTTATAAAGCCACAAATGGCCAATCGCCACGATACCCATGTTTGCCGCTGCCACCGTTGCGACCTCATTGCGCCTCTTCATTCCAATCTCACCAAGACATTCATTGAAAACAATGAAACAGGATACAGAAGGTGGTGATACCTTTTTGTATGTGCTCAGTGAGTTGAGTTCATCTTCTTTCAAGAGAGCTCCGCCGGCAGCTACGACAAGTTTTCCAATGGCGTCTTTGTCAAACGCCACGAACTGCTTACTGATGTAAAAACTCGACCCCGAGAAAATCTTCGGCCTCTGAGACAAACATTTTCAAAGGCTACAGTACATTAGTTTACACACATACAATGGAAGTCATAATCCATGCATGCTTCAGGACATATACAAGGCTTAAATCTGGCAATTAGCCCGAATGTCACCTAGTTGAAATAGACACACTCATTTGAACACGACTAGATTCAAACAATTAGGTTTGATCCCGGTCCCTTTCGAACCTGATTTTCTCGGTTACCATTTCAATACCCCTTTACTCAAAAGCTTGAACTGTCGGCTTGTAAGATAACAATGCATATCAAGCTAACTGATACTTCACAAATTCCATTTACGTATTTATGTTTATGCTAATTACAGACTTAGAACATGTGAAAATTTATCGTCTTTGAAATAATTTTGAGTTTAAGTTCCTTTTTGGTGGTGGGTGGGCTGTATGTATGTACCTTCTCCATAGCTCTGAGTCTTCCATTCTTCGGCCCATAAGACCCAACAAACTCCCCAAGGCTTATTCCATAAATTTCGTAAGGCTCTTCTGGAACTGGTTGCTTAGCTTCAATGCAAGCCCTAACCCCTGCAAGAGGAAAAACTCAGAAACAATAAATATACATCTTACTATAAGCTAAAAGTCGGGTTGCGAGATAAAAGAAACAAGTTCTATCTTAAAGTGCATGTCTAGTTCGTGTATAGACATACACATAAGGTGGGTGTGGTTGTGTGTGTGCTCATGTGGGGGTTGGGGTGGGGTGGGGGGGGGGGGCTCGTGCTCTGTCAATTTGGCATAGAATACATTCATATATCAGAAATTTGGCAATAACTTACAAGAAACTTGCAGTTTGCCCCCACTGAAGCATGCATGATAACCAGCTTAAATGTCTCCGATGCTATTTCCCTCGCACATAAAACTAAGCAGGCAATTACTTCAAACTGGGTCAGACCTGCCTCAGGTAAACTTAAACTCAACGTAGATGGAGCACAGGATGATGACGATGACTCTGCTACGATGTAGCGCAGGTTTGGATACGGGATACAATACGATACGGATTCGCCGATTTGCAATTTTCCAGAAACCTAAGTTATGGGATACATTTTTATATCGATTTTAAATTAACTAGATATGAATATATATTAAGGTATACAAACCAATATATAATAAATAAATAAATAATGGCATTATGTTAGATATTCGGTGCACTTAAAATCTTTTGAGTGTCTTAATTTTCGATAGAAAGAAGATGCATCGATTCGAGAGAGGTTAATGAGAAATTTACAAGTCCAAGCGAATCCGAAGAATCCCAGAGTTTTGGACTCCGATGCGTGATCGGAAACAATTTGTGAGATATATACAAGTATCCGTGCTTCTTAGCTCTGCTCGAGGTGCAACACTTAGAAATGCTGAAGGTAACCTGATGAAGGTCCTATTCAGATCTCCTTCAGATGTTGTCTTCCGTCGATCTCCCGGTGGATTCTGGAAGGAATTCCCTGTTGCGTGTGGGTCTCAATGGGTTTTGAGGAGATTTGGTGATTGGTGGAGTTGGACACCAAATACCTGCAAAGAAGTACCGGGGTGGTTTGATGCCACCGAGGACCCTCCGGCGATCAAGTTAGTACTAGAACCGAGCAGCGTAATGGCTAAGTGAGTCAAAAAATGGCTTACTTGACCCCTCTGCGATGGGGGTTTATATAGCGGTGATGGCACGCAGTAGCAGGCGCGAGAATCTCGCCAGCAGTTACGCTCCTGACGTCACGCCCGCGAAGAGAGTGGATTGCCCATTAATAGGGATCGCGGAGGTGTGGAACGTGGGATGTTGCTGGTGGAGAATCCACGCATGGCGAGATTCGCGGAGCGGCAGTTACGCCTGTGATCGGTGGAGCTGGTCGGAGGACCGAGGAAGACGGCCTCGGACGGGGGATCGGGGACGAGCGAGAAGGCCGAGGGGTCTTGGTCTTGTGGCAGCTCGGGGCGAGCTGAGGGGCCGAGGGGGCCAATCTGCGGGGAGCCCCGAGGGGGGCTAGCTTATGATTGCAGGTCGGATACAGAGGAGGCCTGGTCGGCCTCGGTGGGCCCTTTCTTCCGACTTATGGGACGTGCCATCCGCCACGTGTCCTGATCCCAGGTGTCGCTAATATTGAGCATCATCATCAGCCGCCCACTCTTGTCCCGACCAGCCGGTGGGTCGGGTCAGGAGTGGACCGCCGGGCCGCCTGGAGTGAGCTTCCTCCTAATGGTTTCGTCGGGACGCGTCCCCGGGCCGCAAGCTGTCTTTTCTGCCAGCGAATCAGGGCGAGATCTCCGCATTTAAGGAGGGTGCGCCGGTTCGTGTCGCTTTGAAGTGATGGCCCACGTGTCAAGCGTCGGTTGACTGACGCGACGTGTGCAGACCTGCGACGTCTGAAAGGGCGTGGTCCAGTGCGGGGACGACAAGTGAAGCAATCGGAGCCGTTGGACTCGAGGAGGCATCTTGGCGGGAGATGAAGGGCACCGTTGGATGAGGTCGCTTGTGACGGTAAATAGGGGTGGGGCCCATTCCGGGGCTCTTACTCCCTCATATTTCTCGTTCCAAGTCTCGGTTGCTGTTCACACCATAATATTGTATTATTATATTCCCCATTCTTATTCTTTTTACAAATAAACAGGTGCTTTTGACGCATGTCTGCTACATATTACAGGTTACAGGTTCTTGGAGCGAAAACAGTGAAAAAGACAAAAGACGACACAAAAAAGGGACTTTGACCAACAAATAGAAAGATCTTAATAAAGCCTACACAAAAGATAAGTACAAGGCAACGCAAGGTCCAAGATTACAAAGCAAACGGTTAAAAGTCCACTGCAATTGTTCATTGGAGATTTGGAAGAAATAGAGAAGCCAAATTGAATAAAGATCCAAAGAAATAAAAAGCCCAAGAAGCCCAGAATCAGTTCCAAAATTTCCAGACATAAAATTTTACCAAAACTTGGAGTTTACTTTGACTAGGTCTTCCTAAGGATATTTTGGTAAATGTAGACGTACGAATCAATTGTAACCTAGGATTTCCTATCCTCTATAAATAGGAACTCTAAATTATTGTAAAGGCTATGCCTCCCTTCATTAATAAATTTCAGAATTCTTTTGGAGAGCATCAAGTTGTAAGTTCTTTATTTCCTGCCCTAGGTTAATTTTCTATTTTTGCCCTAGTTAAATTTAATTCCTTGTCCTAGTTAATCTTTTATTCTCTGCCCTAGATAAATGTTCTTCAATTCCCTAATGAGTGAGTAGTCTCCTCGCTTGTTAGGGTTAGATCTGGAGAAGGTTTGAGAGACAAAGATCTCTCATCCCCTTCTTGCCCGTCATATATTTTCATAGGACTCTATGCATACATGCACATACCGCTCCCTACAGCACCCTATCCATCGAGGTAGCGGTGATACCGTAGTATAAAGGCCCGGTTGTGATGGTTTTCCATGGAGGTTAGGGTAAGGATTTCTAAAGGAAGGACAAGAATCTAGAGGAAGAAACATCTTTCCAAATGGTTCTAATCTCTTTTATTAATAATTACCATAACACCTAAAAAGATCTTAATATGGGTATAGAAAGCGATGAGATTTATAGACTTTCCAAACTTAACCTAGACCTAACCCTAGCAAGATTTAGATCTAGATTAATTCAGTTTTTAAATTAAATCAATCCAACGCCCATCGGAATTAACTCGTAAGAGCGATTAGGAAATTCGCAACATCCCTGTGGACCGACCCGTACTCACCGGCTAGCTACATGCGACGCCGTTCTTGATTGCGTTTACTAGATAGTTTTTGAGATCAATCAAATGGCGCCGCTGCCGCGGATGGCGTAAAATTTCCTTTTTGCAATTTCGGGTTAATCAAAATTAAAAACAATCATAAAAATCTGAAAAATCAAAAAAAAATATAAAAATATATCATCTGTTATTTTTGGAAAAGGTACTTTGTTGTTTGAATTTTGCAGGATTTGCACACATATTCGGATCTGGAAATCTACAGAAGGCGAATCAGAAAAGGATACATCAAAACAGAGAGGGATTGCAAGTACAGAACAACAGAAATTTTTTGGAGCCCTGAAGCCTCTATCCTACCGCTAAACCGCGGCCTAAGCGCGCTCCCACCGCCCTTCCACGGCCCTCTTGCATCATCATCGCGAAATTTTTGCACGGTTTGTTTCCTATTTCTTCCCTCTGCAAATCCCCATATATCTTCTGTCAAATCTTCTGCAGAATTCTTTGCGCTAAAAATCTTCTTCCCCTTCCAATAATTGATTCTCTGCAGGATTCTTTGCGCCGCAAATAAAATAAAAATCTTTGATTGCAAGTGATTTACTATTTTGCATATTTTTAAAACTGACTTTAAGGGGCTTTTGACCAATTCAGATTGGATGGGGATTTCATCACCCTTCCCAGGACCCCAGAAATCACATAAGCCATATGCATTGACCATCTATTAATTAAAAAATACTAGACTCAGCCCTAAGGACTTCGAGCTCAATAGGACAGAGGACTAGTTATAGGCATCGGCCGTTTATCCTAACCTGACTTTGCGGTGTCTAGACATATGATTACTTAATTAGGACCACTACTTGTAGCGGGGAGCCTCCCACTTACCTGGCCGCAATTGGCGGTGAAGAGGCGGTTTGAGGTCCTATCTCTAGCCCTTTGGAACAGTTAGGAGCTGTCTAGCTGACCTAGGTGACTCTAGAGTTAGGCCTGATTGTGCATTTTTGGTTGATCGAAGGTGTGTCTTAACCCTTTATCAAAATTTTTTTTGCAAACAGTTTCAAATAAAGAGGAAAAAAAGGAAAAATTTTTATAAAAAAACTTGCAACTTGTAGCGTAAAATCCTTGCACCCCACCACCTACCTTCTTCATCTTCTCTTTCTTCTATCATGGGTACCCCACATCATAAATCTCTTGCCGAACTTTGGTATCCCGAATCTAACTTTGCGTCATACGTCAATTGTTTCGGTCGATTTAAAGATCCTTCCATGCCAAAAATATCTTTGAAATATCAAATAGAAGCATCTAGGAGAAATAGTTTGACTTTGCAACCCACTTTGTGTCAACCATGTTAACCTTCACCACCTTCATACGTTGATACCACTTTTTCAAGTCCTGTTGTAACTCATAAACCGATGTCCATTGCTGAGCATATTGCTCAATCTCGTAGCCGATCTTTCACTCCTCTCCACACATCCAGTTATAGGGATCAACAAGTTCATTCACCTTTCTATCCACAGGTTGATCCTACTCTTGTCCAGCCATCCACTTCCTACCAGTCCTAGCCGACTTTCCCACCTTCACTAGACCCTGTTTCTACACAACCTTTCGGGAGTTTCACGTATCCAAACAGTTTCGAATCTTTTACCGAAACCCTTACACCACCCATGTCTAGTTTGGAACAGTCGTTGGCAGCTTATATTGCAGCAACAAACAAAATGACTAGGAATGTGGAAGCGTCTATAGCCGCCCTTATGCAACCTGCTGAACCGGTAGGTAGTTTCTAACTAGCTTCAAATTTTTCAATGTATGAGGAGGCGGTTGGACAGAGTGAGAATGTGAGAGGATTTCCAAATCAAACCTACCCATACCCAATTGAATCCAACAACTCCAATTTTCAAACATGTGTCCAAAATGATGAGTTGTGCGACTTTGTAGTGCTTGATTTGCCAAATTGTGAGGAACCCCTTTCGAGTGAAACCGCACCTAATCCGTTTGACCTTTACACCTCCAATCTAGAACCTAAATCGATAAATATCCATACTTTTGATGAGGTGTCAGAAAAATTGATTTTCACTTCATTGAGGATATAGACGCCGGGAAAATTTCGGATGATGAACATGTCGATTTGATTGAACTTTTATGTCCAATTCATCATCCCGAACCCTTAAATGTTTCTCCCGAACTTCATATGCGTCTTGATTTTGATGATAATGGCATGGATGAGTTAAATATTGAGGAGAATTATGAGGATAGTATTGAGGAGAGTAGTGAGGATAATATTGAGGTTGAACCATTTTTGTTTGATGTATCGGATTTTCCAATTCATCCTCTTGAACCTTTACCTAAATCACCCTCCCTCCTTTCCATCGTTCCGACCACGCCTAATATCATGCTTGAAGACTGTGAGTTTGAAAATTTTCTCTTTGAATCTAACACAGTTCTCACAGACGATAACACGTACGAGTGTTTCACTTTTTCGGACGATGTTGATGACTCACCGCCCGAGTTTGAGTCATTTACATTTTCAGATGAGTTAGTTGAACCATCAGACTCGGTTGCTTACAGTCAGTTCGAATCATTGATGGAATCCTTCAAATTCGAGACAGATTACTTAGGTGAGATTACGACTATCCCTAAATCACTCCCTTTCGTCCTTCCTATCGTTCCGACCGTACAAGAGACCGTTACGCTTTCATCTCCAATACCAAGTTCGGCGTACCCATGCTTTCTTGCGAATCTTGAGGGATTTGACCCCATTTCTCGACGGGTTGATAAGTTAGCACAATCGCTTTTAACACATCGGTCATCACAAATTGTGCTAATTTATTCACTCAATTTACACCCTCAAGATCGTGCTACCCTTCTTTCTCTTTTCTGCCCCTCTTCTCCTCCACCGAGACCGTATACCGTTTCTACCTCCACACGGTCTCGTGTGTTTTTCATTTCTTTTCTTCTACTCCACTCTTTCACCAACTCGACCATTACCACGATAAGATTTTTGAATGGTTGGTACTAACATTTGGCTTGTATAAGGCCAAGCTTAAGTTTGGGGGGAACCTTTGTATATATGTATATATATTTTGTGTTTTCTTTTTCTATAAAAAATATAAAAATTTCAAAACATTAAAAAAAATATATAAAAACTTTTATAAATAAATAAATAAACAGGGGAGTGCTGACATTCTCAACCCTCTTGGTGTAGCATGACAGTGAGGACACTGTCAAGTTTAAATTTGGGGGTATGCTCGGTACGTCTTCTTCCTTCGCATTCATATGTATATTTTTGCATTTGCATATTTATTTGAAAACCCATAAAAATTGAAAATTTTTGAAAAATTATAAAAATTATTTTATTCAATTTTGGCTTATTTGACTAGAGTTTGACAGATAAGTTAACTAGCTAGGAACAACTAGATCTTAGACGTAGTAAATTAAAAACCCTAAAAATAACCTCCTTAAAGTTTAACGGTAGAAAGTATATGTCTTTGTAATTTATTTAGAAATAGGCAAATTTTGAGTTCACTTCTTGGGCTGAGTATTGATGTTTTTATTAAAGTATAAGTTTGAAAAATAATTCCTAACTTAAGTCTAAATTCTGAAAATGTATACCCTACAATTTGCACAATCACGCACCTTGAAACTTGGAATAATAGAAGAGACCTTGAAATGCTCTTATCTAAAGTCCTTAGTACGAAGAAAATAAAAGAAAAAAAAGTGAATAAAGAAAAAAATGAACACTGGTTTTTATGATTACTTAAGGCTGCAAAAATAGAAAAATATTTAGCGAGGGTGCTTCATCACCTAGTGCCTTAGACCAACTGGTTTGGGAGTCATTGCTAAAAAGCCTTGCGTGTTGCAAGACTAGGAATTACGCTTTAAAGTGCAAACATATCTTGTAATCGGTTGTTGGTACCTCAAGAAGTATTAACGGTCGCATGAAGAATGTGTAAGCAAAATTCAATTAAAAATTCACCTACTAATAAGTACTTTGGACAACGGACAAGGGTATGATTGCTTAATTTGAATTTCCAAGTGTAAGGGTGATTTATACACACACGTAGGGATATATGATTGGAGTTTAGATGAGAGAAAGGAGTGAAGAATAGAACTTGTATCTTTAGTAGAGTTGATAGAAATTCCTAAGTGGAGATGGAACCATAGAAGGAAAACTTAAGAGATGCCGAAAGCTAAGTAAGTCTATAGAACATATATAATCTTAAGTTAGATGATGAGGAAGTGTGAAGAATATGGATGGATAATTTACGGGTCAAAGATAATAGAATTCCTTGTTAGAAAACCTAATTGGAGAATAAAAATCGATAAGCCGAATTGATAGGATTTTGTGTGTAGTATCCGCTGAAAACCCTCAGGAGACAACACTCCTCCTACTAGGGACACCTAGAGGTCTAACGGCTTATTGCACGTGCTCAGTGCAATCGCGTTTCCCTGCGAAAGTGCGGTTAGGTTTTTTGTAGAGAATAAAAAAATAAGTTTGCTCGAGGACGAGCAAAAGATAAGTTTGGGGGTATTTGTTCACACCATAATATTGTATTATTATATTCCCCATTCTTATTCTTTTTACAAATAAACAGGTGCTTTTGACGCATGTCTGCTACATATTACAGGTTACAGGTTCTTGGAGCGAAAACAGTGAAAAAACAAAAGACGACACAAAAAGGGGATTTTGACCAACAAATAGAAGGATCTTAATGAAGCCTACACAAAAGATCAGTACAAGGCAACGCAAGGTCCAAGATTACAAAGCAAACGGTTAAAAGTCCACTTCAATTGTTCACTGGAGATCTGGAAGAAATAGAGAAGCCAAATTGAATAAAGATCCAAAGAAATAAAAAGCCCAAGAAGCCCAGAATCAGTTCCAAAATTTCCAGACATAAAATTTTACCAAAGCTTGGAGTCTACTTTGACTAGGTCTTCCTAAGAATATTTTGGTAAATGTAGACGTGCGAATCAATTGTAACCTAGGGTTTCCTATCCTCTATAAATAGGAACTCTAAATCATTGTAAAGGCTATGCCTCCCTTCATTAATAAATTTCAGAATTCTTTTGGAGAGCATCAAGTTGTAAGTTCTTTATTTTCTGCCCTAGGTTAATTTTATATTTTTGCCCTAGTTAAATTTAATTCCTTACCCTAGTTAATCTTTTATTCTCTGCCCTAGATAAATGTTCTTCAATTCCCTAATGAGTGAGTAGTCTCCTCGCTTGTTAGGGTTAGATCTGGGGAAGATTTGAGAGACGAAGATCTCTCATCCCCTTTCTTGCCCGTCATATATTTTCATAGGACTCTATGCATACATGCACATACCGCTCCCTACGGCACCCTATCCATCGAGGTAGCGGTGATACCGTAGTATAAAGACCCGATTGTGATGGTTTTCCATGGAGGTTAGGGTAAGGATTTCTAAAGGAAGGACAAGAACTGTAACACCCGAGCCCAATGCTACTAATTTCAGTTACCGTTCGAGCGTAGTGTGGCACTTATTTCATTTATCTTGCTTGATTGTTACTTACTGTAAAATTTTACCCGGCAAATTCATATAACAATTTTTGGCATCTAAAACAAAATTAAAAATATTCATCTTGGCCTACTTGACACCCCTAACCCTGTTGTAGCGTCCGTGCATCGTGTCCTCGTCCCGTTCAGTGAAACGGGCGAGTTTGGACGGCTACGTGCACGTACGTGTGTCCGTTTTGGGGGTATGCTTTTTAATCATAAAACACTTCATTTTAATGTTTGGATCCCGCTTAAAATTCTATTATTTCAATTTCAAATTTTTGGACCCAACCCGGACGCGATTTGGAAATGTTTTACTTTGCGCCGAAATCCCAATTTTTTTAATATATTTAACCATCATATATTTCGTAACTATATATATATATTCACTGTTCCACAAAATCTTTTAATCTTTTAAATAAATCTTTTCTTATCTAACGATTCTCCCTCAACCAATCAACCTCTGTTTCCCGTGGGCCCCACCTCTTCTCTCTCCTCTCTCTCCCGTCGCCTTCTCTCTATCTCTCTCTCCCCCCATCTTTCTCTCTCTCCTTATCCTTCTCTCTCTCCTTTATTTCTATCTCCCTCCTCCGTTGTTTTCTGCTCACGTAACCAAAACCCAAACCCATGCAACCCTACCGCCGCCTTGCCCTAGCTGCCGCAGCCCAACGCTGACGACACCCTTGCCGGCCTCGTTGCCTCCTCACCCTCACCTCACCAAGCCCTCTTCCTCCTCCGCCATCTCCTCCCTTTACCCGAGCACCACTGCACCCTTTAAACCCGGCACCACCACCTCTTTCCATCGTCACCTCGCCGCCGTCCTTGTTCCCGACCTCGACCCTTACCAACACCACCTCCCTCACCTCCCTCCTCTCTACACCCGAGCACGCATCACCCCTCCTCAAGAACCCATACCTATGACCACGAAACCCTTCCCCTGCACTCTCTTCGCCGGAGCTCCGATCCCGCCGACGTGCCTTCATCACCTCGACCTACTCCCTCTTCCTCTCCACTCTCCTTTCCCGACTCAACCCTACATCCCTGCACCCCATTACACCCGAGCCTAACCCAAGCCCAAACCCTAACCGAAACCCTAGCATCCAACCTCTCCTTGCCGGAGCTCCGTCGACCTCGTCGTCATCCTCACATCTCTTCTCTTTAAACCACAAGAGCAGAACCTTTGTAAGCCTTCTCTTCTTCTCTGTTTTCTTTTCTTTCGTGTTGAAATTCTTGATCGGTTACTATTTTGCATCTCGCCGGAATCCAGCCGTGCCGGCGACGTGTCCCGACATTCCAGCGTGGTACCACGACCCGTGTGGTTCCACTGTTCGTCGTTTGGGTTCATTCCGTGAACCGTGCGCCCGTCGCGAGTTTTCCCCGCCGACGTTTTACGTTCCGTTTTCCCGGTTCGCGACCCGTCGAGGCAAGTACCCCTTGCTACATGCTATACAATATTTACATATATATTATAACACCCTAAACCTGTAAATTTAACTTTGGTACAATCATTTCTCATTTTCATGTACAATATTGTTATACATCATTTTATCTTTAAACTTGGAACCTACAGTTTGCAATTGACCCTAATAACCACATTTACCTGTTTAATCACATTTTTAATATTGACATGGCTTATGGCATTTATCTCTATAGTTTTGTTCCATTCGGACACTCGTATGCATTTTAACCTGTAATAGCTGTATTGAACCTTTATAAAAATCTTTGCACCGCTAAAGTGCTTAAACTTGTTAACATGATTAAAATGCCATAATCGTCATACTGCATTCGCATAACATTGAAATCATCTCTGTGACACAACTGTTAACGGTACTGCTAATTGGATGAATCTGCCTATTGCTTAATTTATTGCTTATATCATGTTGATGATAACCATGCTTGATCGTATAACTGATTGTGAGCACACCTATGATATTGTTTACATCTTCACCTGACTTGCTACATATATATTGATCTACCCGACATGGTACCGTACTGCTTGACTTGATGTACCATGACCTGATCCGTTACCTGATTTTGTGTCTAATGCCAACAAACCTGACATGTAGTCCTCATGGACCGTTCCTGTTGTCTATCCAGACAAACCTGTTTACCTGATCCTGTGTTGGCATTAATTTCTTGATTTTGGGATACCTGACTTGACATACACATATAACTTGGGGGTATGGGGAAATCAAAGGTGAAACCTGACTTGTAACTCGACAGTTCACTATCTGTCCTGAGTGTACACATTCCTGTTTTGTGCCTAGCGGCATGTCTCGGTTTCGGCCGAGAATATTGTGGCCGTGGTCCCGCGTATGTACGAGATACTATCGAGTGTACACATTCCTGTTTTGTGCCTAGCGGCATGTCTCGGCTGCAGCCGAAAATATTATGGCCGTGGTCCCGGATATGTACGGGATACTATTGAGTTACATCGATGATTCATCAATTTGGTTTCAAAGACTTTAGAACAGAGAACCTGATAGAACAGTCCAGTTTACCCACTGCACACTACCCTGCATTGCTCTGATTTATATTATTGTTACCCTTACTTTATTCATGTTTATATTCGCATTGCATGTTTACTATGTTATTACTTGATGACTTGACGCGCTGACGTCTGGGTTTTGCATGACCCAGATTCTTCTACCCTGTTGCAGACTGATTAGGAGTTTTGCCGCTGTTAGACGAGCGGTGAGGTTCCTGTCGGTATGTAGTTTCACTCCAGTGTTTCATTTATTGTATCTTTTGGCTTCCGCACATTATTATCTCTGGACTCTTTTACTCTGGCTTATGGACATGTACTAGGTAGTTAGTTTACTTTCCTGTTCTTGATATCTCCACAGCCGTAATGTGACTGTGGAAGGATTTTTCCTATCCACAGGTAGCATGGTTGGCTATGTCACGTGCCCATTTTAGCGTACTCTGGGAAGCGGGGCGTGACAAGAACATAGAGGAAAAAATATCTTTCCAAATGGTTCTAATCCCTTTTATTAATAATTACCATAACACCTAAAAAGATCTTAATATGGGTATAAAAAGCGGTGAGATTTATAGACTTTCCAAACTTAACCTAGACCTAACCCTAGCAAGATTTAGATCTAGATTAATTCAGTTTTTAGATTAAACCAATGCAACGCCCATCGGAATCAACTCGTAAGAGCGATTAGGAAATTCACAACATCCCTGTGGACCAACCCGTACTCACCGGCTAGCTATATGCGACGCCGTTCTTGATTGCGGTTACTAGATAGTTTTTTAGATCAATCAGTTGCTCGGCGCTTGTCTTCTTCCTTCCACTTTTGTTCCCCGAGGATCATTCTTCCCAATGTTAGATGTCTTCTCTTGTCGAGTCGGTAGATGTCGTTGGGGTATGTTCTAGGAACCCCTTAGGTGAGCCTGAGTCCTCCTGGGGGCCAGGGGTTGGCCCCTCTTTCCGGGATCATGTGGCGGGGACAGCCCCCATGGAGGAGGCAGTAGATGCAGCCCCCGGTGCCTTGTGTTGGATAGGCACGAGGATGAGCTTGCCAACGTGCGGGCTCGCTTCCACATCCCCTCACGCTATACGCTCCGCCTGGCCAAAGAGGGAGAGAGGGCAGACCAAGTACGGGACAGGGAGATCGCCCTGTATTTGGAAGCATTTTGGGTAGGAATGCGTCTGCCCTTCTCTCCTAAGGTCGTTGAGGCGTTGAACTTTTTCAGGTTAGCCCTCGGTCAGTTGGTGCCAAACTCGTGGAGGATTCTCATCGGGTTCCTGATCCGCCTGAAGTTACAGGCGATCCCTTTCAGTCTTTCCCTCCTTGATTCTTCCCTCGTCTTCAAAAATCACCCCGGTGGTTGAGCGGGCGACCCGAGATGGGTTTATCTCTCTTTCAGAAAGCGACCAGGGGCCCCCGCCGGGACGGGGGTTGTGGCCCTGCCTTCTTCCAGTCATGACTAGAAAAAGAAGTTCTTCGTTTCCCCTCCCGAGGGCGAGGACTGGCCCGTGCCTACAGAGTGGTCGAGGGAGAAGCACTTGCCGGGAAACCAGTCCAGTGACCCCGTTGCGGTGAGAGTGGTGACGTGGGAGCCCATCCCCAGTTTCGACGTGCTGTTGTCCGAGAGGGTTCTGAGTTGGGCCGGGCTCAGCCCTGTTGAGTTCGTTGGTAAGTTTAGTTTTTCCTTTTTGGTTCGTATGTTGCCCGTATCGCTGACTCCCTCTACATTTGGTTCTGTGCAAGATCCATAGACAGACTCGCTCCGGGCTTCAATGCGCCAGCTGAGGCCGGCTGCGAAGGTTGGGGCGCGGTGTTTGGTTCTGGTGTATCTCAGTGTTTTATGCCGTCCAAGTTTATTGCTGCACACTTGATTATGTAACAACTCTATTTGAAGGCTTAAATCAAAAGTTTACCAAGATTCTTTCCCCAAATTTTTGAATTTTTATTTGGCCGCTAAAATATTTAATTTAGATTTTTTTCTCTGTAAACAATTTTGATATGGAAAATATTCAGTTTTTATATTATATAAATAATATTTTCTTAGCGACAGCAAAATAATATTTTTCGTATCTGTTTACAGTTAAAATGAGAACGAGAAAATCTGCACCGAATCTCTAAATACAACCAATTAAAGATATCTATCTTTATTTATAAAATAATTTATATACACACACACACAACTTAATCTCTCTCCCTCCCTCTCTCATACCCGCATCTCTCTCTCTCTTTCTTTTCCCCGCCGCTCGTCCCTCACCCACGAAACCCTAACCCTAACCTTCGCCGCGCCGCGCCGTTGCCGCTTTCTCCCCGACCTCGATCTTCACTCTCCTCCTCCTTCTCTCTCTTCTCCACCCCGACTACAACCCCGAGCCCCAACCGCAACAACCCATCTCCCCGAACCAAGCGCAAACCCTCGTCGCTCCCTCGCTGGAAATCTCCCTCTTTCGACGACACCATCACGCAGATCTCCTTCAGCCTCATCATCACTTCCCTGCAGCAACACCGTAAGACCTCACAGCGACGCAGCCTCGTCTTCGCCTCGCGGCCGCTCCCATCTCCAGATCTGGGTGCTCTTGACTCGACCTTGGACCATCCGAACCCTAGCAACTGCGACGATTTCCCCCTGTAAGCACTCTTGATCCCTGTTCTGTTCTGTTATGAAAAAAAAGGAGGAAAAAAATAAATAAATGAATAAAATGGTATGAAATCAGCGAGCAATTGAATAGGGAAAATTTGTATCAAACCCTAAATTGAAATAATTTTGTGTGACAATTTTGTATGTACATACTTATAATTTAAATCGATGAAATTTATCTAGGCGGATCATATAACTCAGATCCAAAGTCGCACCTTAGCTGAGATCGTGCCTGCATTTTCGTACATCGTTTTCGTGATCGCTATCCTCAGGCAAGTACCCTTGCTCTTTTCTTTCTGTCGATGCAATATCGACAATTATCTAAATTAGTTCTTAGCCTGTATAAGTTTGGATATTAGAGGAAAGAGGTTTCTTTCACAGTCTTATCATCTGTCCTTATCGGAACACTTGCTAATATACATTGCTGACTGCTGCTTGCTTTTTCTTTATGTAATGTTATGACATGAATATTATGCACATGAATCCTTTTACATGCTTTATACACATTCGAGACTCATGTTGATTACATGTATAGAACACCTTGATTTGACATGCTTATTCATGATCTTTATTATTTATTTTTTTGTGAAATCATTACTTAGAATGCTGGACTACATGCCATGACACCACTATTCACCAGTTTTAATTCCATACTTTTACTATACTGCAAGTTCCTGTCTTTTCAGCATTCTTAATTAGTGATTTTAATATTTACCATAGCAACTATACATACGTGGGTGTTGGGGTAGTTTGAGTGTGCGTTGTACAACAGGATCTCAGGAGTCCCATGCCGGCAGCTCGTACCGGGCTATAGCGGTCACATGATTACAGCTCGTACCGGGCTATAGCGGTCACATGATTACAGCTCGTACCGGGCTATAGCGGTCTCTTGTTCATTCCACAGTTGGGCCCGTGTTTCCTAGCCCCTGGGGCACCACTCTTGGGTTAGGAATACTCCTGCAGAGCTTGACGCACACACTCAAGCTTACGATAGGATAGTTTACCCTTTAGTGGCCGGTTAGGTTATGACCTGATCTCTTACATACATGTTACATAGTGTTAATGCATTTAATTACTTATATACATGCTTTCTTGTGCACCGGACTTCACTTTTATATACTCTTGTTTTTATGCTACACACTCTTTATACGTTGAGTACTTGCTAGGATGTTCTGACATTCCTGAGATTTGCCATCTCAGGTTTAGAGTCAGATCTGCAGGCTGAGCAGGATCAGAGCGGCTACCAGGACCTTGCTGAAGATCAGTAATCGTAGGTTTATTCTCCTTTACTTTTAGCTTTTAGCTTGTGCGTCCTTATGGGACATTAGGACTTTTGTATCTCTTTCGGATCTTATTTTATTCCGAATCTTTTGTTTTGGATCTTTAATTGCATCAATTATCTAGTGGACCCATTTTTAGGAATTCTTGTGTTTTCATTGTAGTATGATTATTAGTATTATTTCTTTTGCTCTTGGATTTTATATTGACAGGTTAATCTAGACAGCCTTATGTGACTATGGAAGGACTTTTCCTTACCGTAGGTAGCATGGCTGGCCTTCGTCGCTTCCCGTATTCCACATTTTTGGGAAGCGGGGCGTGACAAGGTTTTGTTGGTATCAGAGCCAGGCTGACTTCAAAGTTAGTCTTGGTTCTGCCGATCTTTTAGGTTAGAAACACATGTCTAGGTTTTCCCCAGTATGTCATGCTGCAGATTCCGTTGACTCTGACCGTAGGATTCGGGCGACTTACATAGAGTTACGATATTATGCCCATGTACCGCGGCATGGATACAATACGGTATTCTGTATGAGTAACTTAGAGCCCTACACTTGATCTGTATTCCTTGAGTTGAATATTTCATTATCTCTTTGCTTCACTCAGTTTTAATATTTTGAATTTAAACCTCGTTTTCGTTGCTAAATCTCGTCGTTCGTTTTGACTTCAGAATCATGGCCGAAAAAAATTTGCGAGTAAATGGAAGACGTGACAACAATACTGCACTGCTTAGAGTTATACGTGGCATGCCGGAGAGCCAACAACAGCAGACCGAATTGCTACAAGGGGGCCTACTTGCTTCTCAGCAGACCGCTACTGTGGCCTTGAACAAGGTGGCTGAGGTTCGTGAAGGTAGACGTCCGGGCAGCGTCGCCGATTTCAGGAGACTACAACCGGCAGTTTTCACTGACGCAGGCGGACCACTGGTTGCTGAGCAGTGGGTTGTCGACATGGGGAATTTGCTGTCAGCCGCCCGGGTTCCTGAAGAGGACAGAGTGGATATAGTCAAGATTCAACTGCAGGATATTGCTAGAATTTGGTGGCTCGCAGAAGAAAACAGGTTGAAGAAACCGATTACATGGACTGATTTTTCTACGGCTTTCCTTGAGAAATTCTTTCCTAAATCGGCCAGGATCGAAATGGAACAGCAATTTATCAATCTTCGTCAGAGAGATCGCACAGTGGACGAGGTAGCGGCCGAGTTTATCTGACTCAGTCGTTTTGCTCCTTCAATGGTAGCCCAGGAAAAGGATAGGGCTAGAAGATTCTTACAGTGTCTCACCCTGGAAATACAGAAGTTAGCTTCACATGATCTGAGAATTTATTCAGAGGTATTAAATGCGGCCCGCAGAATTGAGACAGTTATGGATAAGAGGAAGAAACTTTAGAGTGGAAGATTCAAACGGCCCGTGAATCAAACTTCAGAGAGGATTCCAGTTAGACAGCATGGAGGAGTTCAGATGAAGCGTACCGCAACCCCACCACAACGGGAATCTACGGTTTGTGGATACTGTCGGATACCGGGACACGTCGAGAGAAATTGCCGCCGCGCTAAGGGTCTATGTCTGATTTATGGTGCTAGTGACCATCAGATTGGGAGTTGTCCAAGGAGAGCAGAGCGCAACCAACCTCAGAAAGGACTTGTCCCTCAGGAGCAACTTTTTGATCAGAGGCGAGGAAACACAGGTCGTGGACAGGGACGGGCCTTTACACTGACAGCTGAGCAGGCGGAAGCATCGGAGGATGTCGTTTTAGGTACCGTTCTAATTTGTTCTGTTCCTGCTAGAGCACTTTTCGATTCCGGAGCTTCGCATTGTTTTATGTCTTTGGATTTTGCCACAATTGCACACAAAACACTGACTAGAGGTTGGGACATTCACACTGGAAATGGGGTAGTTACCACCAACCTAGAGTGCAAGCTTTGTTCAGTTGTGATTTGCGGCAGAGAGCTTTTCGCAGATTTCTTGTTGATTGGGACCGGTAGTTATGATATCGTCTTAGGAATGGATTGGTTGGGCACTTTTCACGCACATATTGATTGTCGGGCCAAAACTGTAAACTTTCGCATTCCTAACCACCCAGAGTTCGTGTTCATTGGAGGGAGCAAATCTCTGGGACCCATAAAGTTTAGAGCAAAGCCGACGTGCGACATACTGACATCAATGGAGGTTGATATGAGTTCGGCACCGGTCGTAGTTCGGGAATTTTTGGACGTCTTTCCTGAGGACTTACCCGGCTTACCCCCGCCTCGTGCTTTAGGGTTTTCGATAGAATTATTGCCGGAACGGCACCAATTTCTAAGTCACCCTACAGGATGGCACCAGTTGAATTAGCGGAATTGAAGAAGCAGATAGAAGACCTCCTCAGCAAAGGGTTCATTCGCCCGAGTACTTCTCCGTGGGGCGCTCCAGTTTTACTAGTAAAGAAGGACGGCTCGTTACGCATGTGCATCGACTACCGAGAGCTGAACCGGGTTACGATTAAAAACAAGTACCCTATACCTCGGATCGATGATTTGTTCGATCAATTGTGTGGTGCTCGAGTGTTCTCTAAGTTGGACCTTCGGTCGGGGTACCATCAAGTTCGTGTTAAAGCGGAGGATGTATGCAAGACAGCCTTCAGAACTCGATATGGTCATTATGAATTCTTGGTAATGCCATTCGGTGTTACTAATGCCCCAGCCGTGTTCATGGATTTAATGAACCGAGTTTTCTCCCGGTACCTTGATCAGTTTGTCATAGTTTTCATCGACGACATTCTTGTGTACTCCAAAAGCAAGGAGGAGCATGCCAAGCATTTGAGGATCGTGTTGCAGATACTGAGACAAGAAAAGTTTTACGCCAAGCTTAGTAAATGCGAGTTTTGGCTTGAACAAGTTCAATTTTTGAGCCACATCGTTTCTGGAGACGGTATATCAGTAGATCCGGCGAAGATTGAAGCAGTGATGGATTGGCCAGCACCGAAGTCAGTAGCAGAGATTAGAAGTTTCTTGGGACTCGCAGGCTACTACCACAGATTTGTTAAAGATTTTGCACGAGCGGATTAGCCATTGACAAGACTTACTCGAAAGGGGATACCATTCGTATGGTCAGAAGAGTGCAACCGAGCGTTCGAATTATTGAAGGAGAAACTCACAACCGCACCCATATTGACCGTACCAGATGGGACAGGAGGATAGGTGATTCATAGCGACGCTTCCGGTAAGGGGCTAGGCTGTGTCTTGATGCAACGTGGGAGTGTTGTCGCTTATGCCTCGCGTAAACTGAGGACGCACGAGAAGAATTACCCAACTTACGATTTAGAGTTGGCCACTGTAATCTTTGCTTTGAAAATTTGGAGGCATTATCTTTTGGGAGAACGAGTGGAAATTTTTACGGACCATAAGAGCTTGAAATATGTATTCACGCAGAAGGAGCTAAATATGAGACAGCGTAGGTGGTTGGAGTTCATGGCTGATTATGATATCGATTTGAAATATCATCCCGGGAAAGTAAATGTGGTACCGGATGCTCTCAGTCGGAGACCAACAGCGATGTGGTTGACTGGCCAGAAGGAACTCATTGATGAATTTCGAAGGCTCAATCTAGAAGTGGTAGAGCAGGGGACGCCCGGACAATATTGGCAACTACAGGTGCAGTCTTCGTTAGTTGATCGTATTAAAGCTGCACAGACTGGGGACCCGTAATTGCAGAAACTCCGCGGGTTAGTAGAGGCAGGATTGAGAACAGACCTATTGATACACGAAGATGGCTCTTTAAGATTCGGCAGTCGATTATGCGTGCCAAAGGGCGACGTTCGAGAGGAAGTGTTGAAGGAAGCACACAGTTCAGCTTATTCGGTGCACCCGGGTGGTACCAAGATGTATAGGGACGTTAAACAACACTTTTGGTGGAATGGCATGAAGAGAGAGATTGCCAGCTATGTGTCGAAGTGCTTAGTGTGCCAGCAGGTGAAGGCCGAACATCAGCGAATGGCCGGTCTATTGCAACCACTTCCCATTCCCCAGTGGAAGTGGGAACACATCACTATGGACTTCGTGACGGCTTTACCACGGAGTCCTAAAGGCAATAATGCTATTTGGGTCATCGTCGACCGTCTCACAAAGGCGGCCCATTTTCTACCCTTTCGAGTGGGACAATCGACGGAGACATTGGCAGAGAAGTATATGCAAGAGATCGTACGGTTGCAAAGGGTGCCTATCACTATAGTATCGGACCAAGACACGAGATTCCTCTCAGATTTCTGGAAAAGCTTACAAGAGAGTTTAGGCACTCGTCTTCGCTACAGCACAGCTTACCATCCCCAGACTGACGGACAGTCTGAACGTACGATACAGATACTAGAAGATATGTTGAGAGCCTGTATGCTAGATTTCAAGGGATCATGGGAGGATCATCTTCACTTGGTGGAATTTTCGTACAATAACAGCTATCAGGCGAGTATCCAGATGGCACCGTTCGAGGCACTTTACGGACGTAAATGTCGTTCTCCACTGTGCTGGGATGATGTGGGTGAGCGAAGATTATTGGGACCGGAGCTCGTAACCCAAACAGTTGAGAAGGTCCAGTTGATCAGGGACCGTATCAAGGCAGCACAGGATCGTTAGAAGAGCTGGGCAGATACTAGTCGAAGACCTCTTGAGTTTGGAGTAGGGGATCATGCCTTCCTTAAGATTTCGCCGACTCGAGGAGTGATTAGATTTGGTAGTCGTGGGAAACTCAGTCCCCGATTTATTGGACCATTCGAGATTGTGGAACGCGTTGGAGCAGTGGCTTACAGATTGGCCTTACCACCTTCTTTGGCTGGTATGCACGACGTATTCCATGTATCACAGTTGCGTCGGTACGTTCGCGATGACAGTCATGTTTTCAATCACTCTGAATTAACCTTGAGCACCGATCTCTCGTATGAAGAGCAACCTGCAGCTATTGTCGACCGTAAGGAGAAGGTATTGAGAAACAAGATCATCCCTTTAGTTCTTGTATCTTGGGGCGGACGTTCTCGCGGGGAATCTACTTGGGAGCACGAGGACACGATTCGTCAAAAGTACCCACACCTGTTTTCTTGATCTTGTAGTCGTCCTTCCAATTTCGAGGACGAAATTTTTTGTAAGGTGGGTAGGATGTAACAACCCTATTTGAAGGCTTAAATCAAAAGTTTACCAAGATTCTTTCCCCAAATTTTTGAATTTTTATTTGGCCGCTAAAATATTTAATTTAGATTTTTTTCTCTGTAAACAATTTTGATATGGAAAATATTCAGTTTTTATATTATATAAATAATATTTTCTTAGCGACAGCAAAATAATATTTTTCGTATCTGTTTACTGTTAAAATGAGAACGAGAAAATCTGCACCGAATCTCTAAATGCATCCAATTAAAGATATCTATCTTTATTTATAAAATAATTTATATACACACACACACAACTTAATCTCTCTCTCTCCCTCTCTCATACCCGCATCTCTCTCTCTCTTTCTTTCCCCCGCCGCTCGTCCCTCACCCACGAAACCCTAACCCTAACCTTCGCCGCGCCGCGCCGTCGCCGCTTTCTCCCCGACCTCGATCTTCACTCTCCTCCTCCTCCTTCTCTCTCTTCTCCACCCCGACTACAACCCCGAGCCCCGACCGCAACAACCCATCTCCCCGAACCCAGCGCAAGCCCTCGTCGCTCCCTCGCTGGAAATCTCCCTCTTTCGACGACACCATCACGCAGATCTCCTTCAGCCTCATCATCACTTCCCTGCAACAACACCGTAAGACCTCACAGCGACGCAGCCTCGTCTTCGCCTCGCGGCCGCTCCCATCTCCAGATCTGGGTGCTCTCGACTCGACACTCTTGATCCCTGTTCTGTTCTGTTATGAAAAAAAAAGGAGGAAAAAAATAAATAAATGAATAAAATGGTATGAAATCAGCGAGCAATTTTATAGGGAAAATTTGTATCAAACCCTAAATTGAAATAATTTTGTGTGACAATTTTGTATGTACATACTTATAATTTAAATCGATGAAATTTATCTAGGCGGATCATATAACTCAGATCCAAAGTCGCACCTTAGCTGAGATCGTGCCTGCATTTTCGTACATCGTTTTCGTGATCGCTCTCCTCAGGCAAGTACCCTTGCTCTTTTCTTTCTGTCGATGCAATATCGACAATTATCTAAATTAGTTCTTAGCCTGTATAAGTTTGGATATTAGAGGAAAGAGGTTTCTTTCACAGTCTTATCATCTGTCCTTATCGGAACACTTGCTAATATACATTGCTGCTTGCTGCTTGCTTTTTCTTTATGTAATGCTATGACATGAATATTATGCACATGAATCCTTTTACATGCTTTATACACATTCGAGACTCATGTTGATTACATGTATAGAACACCTTGATTTGACATGCTTATTCATGATCTTTATTATTTATTTTTTTGGGAAATCATTAATTAGAATGCTGGACTACATGCCATGACACCACTATTCACCAATTTTAATTCCATACTTTTACTATACTGCAAGTTCCTGTCTTTTCAGCATTCTTAATTAGTGATTTTAATATTTACCATAGCAACTATACATACGTGGGTGTTGGGAGTTTGAGTGTGCGTTGTACAACAGGATCTCAGGAGTCCCATACCGGCAGCTCGTACCGGGCTATAGCGGTCACATGATTACAGCTCGTACCGGGCTATAGCGGTCACATGATTACAGCTCGTACCGGGCTATAGCGGTCGCTTGTTCATTCCACGGTTGGGCCCGTGTTTCCTAGCCCCTGGGGCACCACTCTTGGGTTAGGAATACTCCTGCAGAGCTTGACGCACACTCAAGCTTACGATAGGATAGTTTACCCTTTAGTGGCCGGTTAGGTTATGACCTGATCCCTTACATACATGTTACATAGTGTTAATGCATTTAATTACTTATATACATGCTTTCTTGTGCACCGGGCTTCACTTTTATATACTCTTGTTTTTATGCTACACACTCTTTATACGTTGAGTACTTGCTGGGATGTTCTGACATCCCTGAGATTTGCCATCTCAGGTTTAGAGTCAGATCTGCAGGCTGAGCAGGATCAGAGCGGCTACCAGGACCTTGCTGAAGATCAGTAATGGTAGGTTTATTCTCCTTTACTTTTAGCTTTTAGCTTGTGCGCCCTTATGGGACATTAGGACTTTTGTATCTCTTTCGGATCTTATTTTATTCCGAATCTTTTGTTTTGGATCTTTAATTGCATCAATTATCTAGTGGACCCATTTTTTGGAATTCTTGTGTTTTCATTGCAGTATGATTATTAGTATTATTTCTTTTGCTCTTAGATTTTATATTGACAGGTTAATCTAGACAGCCTTATGTGACTATGGAAGGACTTTTTCTTACCGTAGGTAGCATGGCTGGCCTTCGTCGCTTCCCGTATTCCACATTTTTGGGAAGCGGGGCGTGACAGATTACTTGCACAACACTGTCTTGTTGTTGGGGCATACACTGGGAACGGGAAAATCATATCTAGTAGTAAGTGCAAGGATTGTTCAGTTGTTTCTGCGGATGAGAGTTATTTGCAGATTTCTTGGTGATCGATACTGGCATTTATGATGTTGTCTTGGAAATGGACTATCTCGGCATTTTCCACGCTCACATTGATTGTAGGGCAAAAAAAGTGATTTTCCAAATTCCCGGACATCCGGAGTTTGTTTTTGCTGGAGGTAGCAGTTCTTTCGGGCCAGTCGAGTTTAAGGCTAGGCCGACAAACAGTGTTCTTTCGTCGATGGAAGTTGATAAGGAGAAAACGCCAGATATAGTTCGAGAGTCCATGGATGTGTTCGAGGAAATCTCGGGTTTACCGCCAAAACGAGATGTAGAGTTCGCGATCGATCTTATTCCTGGTGCAGCGCCAATCTCAAAGACGTACTATCCGATGGCACCAGTGGAGTTAGAAGAAGTAAAAAAGCAGGTTATCGAATTGCTAGAGAAGGGTTGGATTCCCAGCAGCAATTCACCTTAGGAAGCTCCAGTTCTTCTAGTCAAGAAGAAAGATAGCACAAGGAGAATGTGCATCGATTATCGAGAATTAAACCGGATGACTATTAAGAACAAGTACTCGATCCCTCGCATTGGCGAATTGTTCGAGCAACTCAGTGGCGCGAGGATATTCTCGAAACTGGATTTGTGATCCGGATATCATCAAGTTCGAGTTAAATCAGAAGATATTTGCAAGACTGCGTTCCGAATTCGATATGGACATTACGAGTATTTAGTGATGCCATTCGGAGTCACGAATGCATCGGCGATATTTATGGACTTGGTGAACCGAATCTTTTCACCGTTCTTGGACCAGTTTATAGTGGTGTTTATCGATGATATTCTGGTCTACTCAAGGAGCCTAGAAGAGCATGCGGAACACTTGAGGATCGCACTGCAAACGTTGACGCAAGAAAGATTATATACAAAGATGAGCAAGTGCGAGTTTTGGCTTGAAGAAGTGAAGTTTTTAAGACATATCGTATCCGGAGATGGAATCGCCGTTGACCTTGAGAAGATTGCAGCAGTTCAAGATTGGCCGATTCCGAGGAACGTAGCAGAGATTAAAAGTTTTCTAGGACTTGCAGGATATTACAGAAGGTTCGTGGAGAATTTTGCTCGCTTAGCTGAGCCTTTGACCAAGCTTACGCGAAAGGATGTATCGTTCGTATGGACGAATAGTTGTGCGTCAGCTTTTGATGCGTTGAAGCAAAATTGATAACCGCTCCTATTTTGACCGTACCAGACGGTTCCGGAGGATTGGTGATTCACAGCGACACATCTGGGAAAGGTTTGGGATGTGTTTTGATGCAGCATGGGAAGCTTATAGCCTACGCATCGAGACAGTTGAAGACCCATGAGAAAAATTACCCAACTCATGATTTGGAGCTAGCAGCAATGATTTTTCGTTTTGAAAATTTGGAGACACTAGTTACTGGGCGAAAAGGTCGAAATATTCACCAATCACAAAAGCCTAAAGTATGTGTTCACGCAGAAAGAGCTCAACATGAGGCAGCGCAGATGGTTGGAGTTGATGGCTGACTATGATCTTGATCTCAAGTACCATCCGGCAAAAGTTAATGTAGTGCCAGATGCGCTTAGTCGGTTGCCAACAATTCGGATGTTGACTGCACAGAAGGAGCTTATCGAAGATTTTCAGAGATTCGAGTTCGAGATTGTGTTACCGCATTCTTCGGGACAATTGATGCAGCTGCAAGTACAGTCGTCGTTGAACGATATCATAAAAGAAGTGCAGTCACAGGACCCAGGATTGCAGGAGTTTCGAGAACAGGTTGAAGCAGGACTTCGAACAGACTTGTTGATTCATGAAGATGGTTCGTTGTATTATGGTAGCCGTTTGTGTATGCCGAAAGGAGACATTCGTGAAGAAATTATGAAGCAGGCACACAGTTCCGCATATTCTGTACATCCAGGAGGCACGAAGATGTACCGTGATCTACGACAGCATTTCTGGTGGGAAGGTATGAAAAGGGAGATTACTCGCTTTGTAGCGAAGTGCTTGGTGTGTCAGTGTTCATATCAGATTATTGTATTTTTATACCGCCCATTCTTGATCATAATGCATATAGGTAGGTACTTTGATCCATGTTTGCTGAATAATTGCAGCTTACAGGTTCTCAGCTCTTTACAGTGAAATTCATGAAAAATCGCAACAAATGCGAGACTACGACCAACAATAGATGAATACTGATCTCCGCTCACCATCCATATGATGCCTCCTACCAGTTCAATGGATAAAATAGCAAATTATTGGTCACTTCACTGCACAAAGCACAAGGGCGGCACAAGATCCAAGACTTCAACGCGGAGCTCAATAAACAAAAGTCCACTGCTGAAAATCTGGAAGAAAACTGAAGGTGACCGCGGTTCCGCTGCACAAAGCACAAGGGCAGCACCATGATGCCTTCTATTTTTTTTATCTTTTACAACCATGATGCTTGAGTAAGATCCTTGCCAAGATGAGGTCCCAAATAGCTAGTTGTAATTTTTCTTAATCTCAATTCTTTCTACCTATCTTATTTGTTTTTATCTTTTTAATGGATGAGTAATTTCTCACTTGTTAGAGTAGGAGAAGGAAAGTTTGAGAGAAAGGAAATCTCTCACTCTTTTCTTCGCCCAACATTTTAATTCGGACTTCCTTTAATTCAACCACAATCCGCTCACTACGGCACCCTATCCTACATGATAGCGGTGATTCCCTAGTCAGACCAGTTGTGGTTGAATTAACCGGAGGTTAGAGCTAAGAGCCAAGAACGGACGGATAATGACCAAAAGGAAGAAACTAAGCATGGAAGCCTAACTTATACTTGCAAGTTCCTTCCTAGTCGTGCTAATCCCCGTTGTTGTCGATTACCTTAACACCGATATTAAAAAGTGCATTGAAAGAAGCGAGAAATTCCTAACTCGAACTAACCTAATCCTAATCCTAGCAAGTTCTTTTATCATCCTTTATCTCATTAGTAGATCTTAAAACAAATCTCGACATATTTGGATTTAACTCATTAAAATATAAAGAAAAAGATTCCATCTCCCTGTGGATCGACCCGTACTCGACCGGCTAGCTACCAAGCGAAACCGTTTTGATTGCGGTAATTAAAATTAAGCATGCAGAAAATCAATACCAATCAAATGGCGCCGTTGCCGGGGAGACGGTAGTTTATTTTTTTTTATGTAATTTCGGGTTAATTAAAAAAATTAAAAAATATTGAAAATTTGAAAAAAATAAAACAAAACAAAAAAATCATCTTATTATTTTTGATTAGTTCTTGTGCAAGTTGCAGGATAGGAAGAAGGTCTAGTTCAGTTCTGGAGCAAACTCAGTGAACAAATCAAGATTCAGGGGCTCTAAACATGAAGAGAAGAACCAACTCAGCACAGGATAAAATTTTGAAGCAGTCAACTTTCTGGACAGCCGCGGAACCGCTGCATAATCGTCTGTTTGACAGCGGAACCGCGGTCAACTGCTGATGTCAGCAACCAATTTTCTCTGTGAGTATTCCAATTATCTCGTTCCCTCCACTGAACTCCACCGAACAATATTTTTTTACAGAATTCTTTGCGCAAATTCTTTTCCCCTCTCCAATAAACTGATTTTGTGCAGGATTCTTTGCGCCGCAGCCAAAATAAAATTTTTGCAAGTGTTTTAGATTTTTGGTTGTTACTGCTTTGCATAAATAATACGGAATTTAAGGGGCTATAACACCAATTCGGATTGGGTAGGGATTTAATCACCCTCCCTAAGACCCCAAAAAATCACTAAAAGCGTATGCATCACCCTTGAGCTTGATTAAAAAACATCTAGACTCAGCCAACTAAGGACTGTCGTGCTCAATAGGAGGAGAGTTGTTGGCATTCAATCGTTTATCTAAACTTTGACTTTGTAGTGCCTAGACTAGACAAGTGAGAAAGGCAATTTTAAAAGGCCCGTCTCACGGTGATTCGTGAGCGGAACTCTCCTTTCTTCATTTGTGCTTATCTGGGCACAGTTGACAGTGAAGAGACGATTTGAGAGTTATCTCACAACTTGTCACTTTGGAACAGTTAGGAGCAGTCTAGTGGACTTAGCAGACCATAGCTTTAGGTATGATTGTGCATGTTTTAACTGTGATTGTTTGAAGTTGTGCCGTAAATCCGTACACATTTTTGCAAAAACTTTCTAAAAAAACAACAAAACAAAAACTTTTATAAAAACTTGCCCTTTGTCGCTAGAATCCCATTTCTCCCACCTTTCATCCGCATTTCTTCATTGACATTTTCTTACCCTCACATTCTACGCTTTGACTACACTAAACTCGTTTAGTGTATGTCCGGTTGGACTCGGGACACTAGTGCCCGCCTAGTCCGCGTTTCGTTAGTCGCTACCGACTACGCGATCGACTCTGACGTCGAAACTCCCTCCACACCTCTTTCATCCTTACCTTTGCCGGCCAACTCCGACATTGACCGGAATTCTGTTCATACATCCTCACCTTCACCTTCATTATCATCACCAAATTCTTCTGAGATGTCAGGATTTCCTCCTAATATCACTTTACCTCCCTCGGGACTGATTCCACCTCATCTGGGTGCGAATAACCCGCAACCACATCCTATTGAAGCGCCACAGCGAATCTCACTCCAGGATCGTTTCTATCCTACCCGCTCCGTATTTCCTACCTGTCTTTCACTTCCACCGGCCAATGGGGATAATTTCAAAATTAAACCCCACTTTATCAATATGTTGCCCAAATTTCACGGGCTGGAATTCGAAGATGCCTATATCTTCATCAATAAATTCCAGAACGTCTGTGCAATGATGAAGACAACCCAACTGTCCGACGATGCTATACGGCTACGAGTCATTTCTTTCACTTTGTGTGACCTTAGCTGAGAAGTGGCTGTATAGTACCGCATCGCATTCTATAAACAGTTGGGAAGAGTTTGTTAAAGCGTTTCTTAAAAAGCTCTAACCAAATCACAAGACCGCGAGAATACGAAATGAAATTAACCAATTTTCCCAGCTTCCTGCCGAACCCTTTTGGAAGTGTTTTGACCGATACAAAGACCTTGTTCAGTGCCCTCATCACGATATTGAGATATGGCAATTTCGCCAGACCTTATACGAAGGACTGAACCCAGCAACTAAGCAATTGCTGGAGACCATTTGTCTAGGCCACTTCCTATCCAAAGCTGACGAGGAAGCTTGGCAATTTCTCGACAATCTCGCGGAACAAACGCTTCAGTAGGAAAGCACCAGACCGAACACTTCATCTACTTCTTCTACTTCTTTGGGTCCCTCTAGGGCAGGCGTTCATCAACTTGATCTCTCAATTGCAATGAAGGCCGAAATGGCAGCGATCACGCGAAAACTAGAAGCAATTGAGAGCGAATTCTCATCGCCTTCTCCTGCCCCTGCTCTTCCCCTCGTACCATCTGCGCATGTTGTTCAGACCCATCCCATCTGACCGAAGAGTGTCCTTACAACCCACCTACTCAAGGACAAGATCAGGTCAATGCTGCATTTCAGTAAAGACAAAGAAATGATCCATACTCTTCCACTTACAATCCTGGTTGGAGGAGCCGTCCCAATTTCGTCTGGAATCAGAATCAGCAACAATTCCAAGGCCACAACAACTTCGAGAGGCCTCCTCCTCCTCAACAACAAGCTCAAAATCAATATCAGCAGCCCTTCTAACCCTAACCTTTTCAAAATCCACCGAACAATTTTGCACCTAACAATTTTTTTCCTCAAAACAATTTTGTTCCGTCAAACAACGATAAGGTTTCCCCGCTAGAACGAAGCATTGAGGCGTTTGTAAAGCAATCGACTCAATCCACCGCCAACATCCAGTCTTCCATTCAGTCTTTGGTGCAACACACTGCTACACACGGGCAAAGCATCAAAACCATCGAAGCCCAGATTGCACAACTGAATGTGGATTTAAGCGAGCGAGAGAAAGGGAAGCTTCCATCTTAACCACTCCCAAATCCTGGTCACCCACATACTGCACATGTTGCTCTTAAACAACAAAACCATAATATGAGTGCCGTGACTACGTTGAGATCTGAAAGGATGTTGCACAACAACGTTGGCACAGATGATGACACCCCGGCCGCTTCTTCTTTTTCGTCTTCTGAGCCTGTTTTCCATTCTTCAAAAGGTTCTTCTTCTTTTGCTGCTCCGAACGGACCCACATCTCATTCCACGAAAACATCAGCATTGGGATCCGTTCCAACTCCATAATCTCATCCACAAGTATTGGACTCAACCAATTTTCAAAATGTTCCATTTCCAAACCGGTTGAGGTCCAATAAACAAAATCCACAAATGGAGAAGATTGTGGAGTTGTTTAAAGAGGTTAACATTAACATTCCTCTCTTGGATGCAATCCAACAAGTCCCTTCCTATGCAAAAATATTGAAGGACTTGTGTACTAAGAAGAGAAAATCTCAGATACCCAAGAAGGTTTTTTTAGCTAGGGTCGTGAGTGAAGCTCTTACCCAAGTTTTACCTCAAAAACGAAAGGACCCTAGCCGTACTACGATTTCAATAACTATTGGGGATAAGAATATCAACCGCGTACTTTTGGATCTTGATGACAATGTTAACCTTCTTCCATATTCGGTATATGAGCAATTAAGTGTAGGAGAGCTGAAACACACACTGTATTCTCCAAATGGCCGACCGATCTATCACTCATCCTAAGGGTGAACTAGAGGATGTGTTAATAAAAGTAGGGGACTTCATATTCCCAGTTGATTTCATTATTTTAGACACACAACCTTGTTTCGCCCAATCAGAGCAAAGCTCTGTCGAAATTCAAAATTCAAAAATTCTGAAGCAACGCTTCAAGTCTCGGGCGCAACGCGCCACATGTCAGGCGATGATACGTCAGCGCAGCGCCAAGAAGGCGCGCCCAATCAGAGCAAAACTCTATTTTTATGAAGTAACGCTTCAGCTGCGCAAGCACTGCGCTGCGCGACACGTGTCAGCGCAGATGCGCTAGCGTGGTTGCGCTGCGCGACACGTGTCACGTGCTGGGGCATCTGCGCCAAACAGAATTAAAATTTTAAGAAATCTTTTCTGTTCTTGTTAAAACAAGAAGATTTTCTTCTGCAAAGCAGAAGCCCTTGGATCAAAGATCCAACGGTGGGGAAAATTCCCCAAATCACTCAGAGAAAGATCTCTTTAACAAATTTATGGGCACTATAAAAAGGACCCTAGGCCTCAATTAAAAGGCATCAACATCTTTCTAAAAAAAAAAGGAGAGAAAAGAACTCTGAGAAACTCCTCAAGAATAAAAAAAAAGGTAAAAACCTTTAGAAAAAAAGGAGAAAGTTCTCTTAGGAACAGATCATAGATCTAAAAAACAAGATCAATGATCTTTAATAAAAATAAAATAAAAATAGTGCTTTGCACTTTTCATGAACCTTTGGTTCTCTGAGATAAGAAAAACAAGAAAAAACTTATTTTTTTTTTATCTAAATTAGATCAAGAAATCAAATAGTGCTTTGCACTTCTGTTCCTGAATCTAAAAGATTCTTAGTGTTTTGCACTTGCAAACTGCGCTGTTGCGCTCTTGGAAGCGCGCCACGTGTCAGCAGCACAACAGCGCAGCGCACTAGCGCAGCGCACTGTTGCGCTTGCGCTCACCAGAGCGCGCCACGTGTCAGTAGCGCAACAGCGCAGCGCACTAGCACAGCGCACTGTTGCGCTTGCGCTCACCAGAGCATGCCACGTGTCTTCACCACAATCGCTTGCACTCAGTGAGTGGCGCAAAGCGCCTAACAAATGCAATGCAGGGCCAGACCCAATTAAAAGACCAAACATGCCTAATTAAATTGATGCTCTGCATCATTTATAAATGGGCAAAACCCAAACAAAATAATAAAATGCTGTGCAGATGCCTTGCAGAGCCCAAAATAAATTGATGCTCTGCATCTTTTATGGGCAGAGCCCAAACAAGAAAATAGAAGTAATGCCATGCATTATTTAAGTGTGGGCAAGACCCTAGCACAGGTCTAATAGACCAAAAATAAATAAGGGTGTTGAACATTTTCAACTAGACTTAGCCCAATTTTGGCCGTAAGTCCTCAAATTAAATTGACTGAGCACAGCTGTTCTCTTAAATTAATTAATATCCGGTTCGAGGGTACATCTCCGAACTCCTCTGACACCCATCGTTGTAATCCTTCAACGACGTCAGAGAGGTTACGGGTCCCAACGACCATACATCAATATGGACTGCGGGGTCCTTAAACTCGTGGACCGAAACGTCCTTAAACTAATATCGGACCGAAACGTCCTTAAACTAATATCGGACCGAAACGTCCTTAAACTAATGTCGGACCGAAACGTTCTTAAACTAATAATGGACCACCACGTCCCTAAACTGGAATATGGACCGCAACGTCCTTAAACTACCTATGGACCACTACGTCCCTAAACTGGAACAATAGAGCCTCCAAATGCTCTTTTGCCGGATCTAAACGGTCCCGTTTAAGTTGATCTTAGCCCCAAATACGGCTAACGTATCCTTAAACATTTAAATGGATTATAAAACCCTAAATCGACTTTGGTTCAAGGGTACATCTCTGAACTCCTCTGACATCTGCCGTTGTAATCCTTCAACGACGTTAGAGAGGTGACGAGTCCCGATGGCCAGATATTAAATGGATTACCACGTTAAGTTGATCTTAGTCTTAAATAGGACTAACGTATCCTTGACGAACGTTTAAGTTGATCTTAGTCTCAATATGACTAACGTATCCTTAAACTAAAAAACACCAAACCCAAATCTAAGTAAATACGGATTTGGACTAATCCACGTACTACGGGCGACGGCATTACTCAGTCTCCGTATACAATCCACGGGCAACCACAAACAAAACAAACACACACGACACGAAGTGAAATTCTGGAGAATGAGAAAGTGGCTACCGCGATGCGGTAGCGTAATTAACTGCAGAGGCTTGCGCTTGCAAGGAAGAGCGTCCCCACAATCAAAAACCTCTCTAGCGAGGGGGAATCTGACGAAGTCTGCTATATCGGCCGCATCCGTCTAAACCTCCGATACACGGTGTCGTAAATCAACTTGGCATTTTCGGAGAGGTGGACGGATAGCACCAATTAGCATCTGCCCCGAATCTCAGCGTCAGGACACCGCGGTCCCGTGCACCGTCGTTCGGAGGGGAACAGATTCTGGCACGTCCGGTGGGACCTTTTCCTCTTTCCACTCCACGCTTCGTGTGTCGTCTTCGCGAACCAATCGCGGTTTGTTAATGGTTGCCTTCGGATTTCAAGTTACTAAGATTTGGTCTTTTGCCTGGCGCAGAACTCAAGATTCAATGGCATTTAACTGCACCAACTGCTCGAAATGCCACTGCAACGGACGCTCCACCTCACCGGGAGGTATAGCATATGGGCCCCAGGCGGCTTCCTTCCTCACTCTGCCGGTAGATCAGGTGACCCAAGCCACCACTGGTCTGTTCTTTGGGACCATGATCCCACCTACAAGCTTTCCTATGCCAATACCTGCACCGGAAGTGAACAAGAAGTCGGTCTTCGACCGGCTCACTGCTACGACGACCCCTGTCAACGGGTCGCCCACTACCAAACCAATAGCCTCTGTTTTCACCAGGCTAAATCAGAACTCTAAATTGGCTGTCCCGAGGAAGGCAACAGCTGCTACTTCAAAAGTTGTAAAGGCGACTTCCCCTGTCAAAGAGTCAGTCTTTTCAAGACTGACGATTCCTGCTCCTGCCCCCGCTCAAGGATCCGTCTTCGACAGGTTGAATATCATCCCTCAAAGGACAACCTCAGTCTTTGAAAGGTTAACACCAGCGACCCCTCGTTCAGACAGGGGGCAAAAAGAAGCTGTCTCTATCTCCGAGCCAGTCCCAACGGCTCGTCATACTCGACGTCGGCGACGAGTGAGAAAGGCAGGGGGCAACTCCCCCTCAGGGCTAACTCCACCGGCTCCAGTGGTGGAAGTCAACGCTGATGTTCCAACTGGGAACAGCTTTGAACTGCTGAGGAGGGTGCGTAAGAACTCTCCAACCGCTACGCTGAAGAGATCTCCTCCACCTGAGGGGAGAGTTCCGGAAACGAAGCAAGAACAGCCCCCTCAACGGCTGTCCTCAAGAATTTATAAAGTTTGGCGGAGGGTTCAAGACTCCGTGATTGACCCAGGTCATTTTCGTCACCAGAAAAAGGCGAAGGTGGAAAAAGACAAGGACCGCCCTATTAAACAGCAGGGGACAGCAGCTGCGAGGCTGCCCCCTTCACCGGTTCCTTCAACGGCCCACAAAAGAAGGAGGCCAGAGAAAACTCCCGCGTCAGTGGCAAAAGTTAAAAATGGTGAACCTAAACGCCCCAAGTCAAGGGGCATAACAGTTCATACGGTTTATATGGCATCGGGAAAAGAAGATAGCCGCATATCAACAGGTCATAGACCACACACGAGATCAGTGACCAAGGCTCAGGAGCAGCAGCAGAAGCTCCAAGAGATGATGAACGCTATGGCCGACTTACAGGACCAAAAGAAACCCCTGAAACATCCTCGGACGAGCGTCAAGAACAAGAAACGGACGCTGAATTCCTTCGTCGCGTACTAGAGAAGAAAGATAAAGAGGCTGCGGAGCAGGCAGCCAACATAAAGAAAATGGCCCTCCTGTTCCAGGATATGGTGGGTATGATGATTCAACAAGATCCACCTGCTGAAGATCCCCCAATCATTCTTGAAGACGATAGGGGAGAGACGTCGAATCCTCCACCAGTTCTGTCCGCAGCTAAAGAGGATATAATCTCCAAAGCTGATTTGGATGAATACATCGCCCAGCAAACACGGGTTCATCATGCAACCGAAACAGCCGGCCAGGTCGTGAAAACGGGGAGACCATATCCGAGTTGGTACGATCAAATCAAGTACCCACCCGGTTACACAATTCCTAAGTTCCATGTCTACAAAGGGACGGGCAATCCTCACCAGCATGTTGCCCAGTTCAGGGCACTCTGCGGCAACACCGGCGGTGACGACAAGCTGTTGCTTCGCCAGTTTGTTGGAAGCTTATCAGATACGGCGTTCGAATGGTACTCTGAGCTCCCGAACGACTCTATTAAAACCTTCGCGGAGATGGAGCTGTTGTTTACTCAGCGTTTTGCAAGCGCCAGTGAAAGTACCCCGATGACAGCACTGATTAACGCCAGGGTAAAACCCGGCGAGACGTGGGTTCAGTACGCTATACGATAGCGGAACTTATGGTCAAAGTGTGAGCAGCGCATTGAAGAAGCTCCCGCGGTGGGTATGTTTGTGGGAACCCTCAATCCACAAGCAACCATCTCGCAGTTTATGATGTTTTTCAAGCCGACTACCTTCCAGGCTTTGATTGACAAACTAGCGCAAATGGATCAAATGGGCCATAAACCCCCTCTTCCAGACACCCGAAATGACAAAGGGAAGGGAAAAACGATCGTCGTCGCTAATGCTCAACAACAACTGAGCGACTCGAAGCCGGTTGCTCGTCAAAATAATACGCGACCGTACGTGCCCCTTGAGGATAGGATGGGACGTCCTTATTCCTTTCCCCGTGATAAAACGGGGAGGTTATTCGAGCTGGCGTTGCGCAACAGACTCATAAATTTACCGGATCCAAAACGTCCGTTGCAACCAAGTAACGTCAACGAGCCCAACTACTGTCCTTATCATCGAGTACTAGGCCATCCGATCGAAGATTGCTACGTTTTCAAAAATTGGCTTGAAAACCAGTACCGACAGAGCAAGTTCGCGTTATCTGACAAATGGAAGGTGAATCCCCCGCAGCCCCACACCTCTAAGGGGACGAATACGCCGGGGGCAACATGCTCCGTCATTGAAGAAGCTCCTTGGGAGGTCGTATTATCAGCCAAGACAAAGAGGATGCTAAACGATCTTCAGACATGTCCAGCGGTCAAGTGGAAGAATCCGTTGGAACCGCAGGTCATTGAAGGGATGTTGAAGCCACGTCCAACTCCAAGGACCGATGGTGGCGGTTCAAGCACTTGCAGCCAGCCGTCAAAATCTTCGAAAAAGAAGAAGAAATCTAAGAAGCCCGTGAAGCCTGGTGGCAAACACACGGACTTACAAAAACAAATTGACGCGTTGGAAGAATACAACCAAAAGGCGCGGACTCCCATTACGCTCCAAGAATTCCTCAACCACGTCTTTCAAGAGGAAGGTGAAGGAGAAAGTTCGTCAGATGAAGCTGAAGAATGCGTGGCGAGCTGTCATATGATTTCCCATTCGAACGATGAGGAGACCCTTTGTACTGAAACGCTGGGGGCAGATTCTGAACCAAAAGTTCTGGGACCATCAAATGAAGTAATTAACGCATTCCTTAATGAGGCTCGGTTGAAAAGTAAAGCTGATCGGGAGCGCGAGACGGTTATATTTGAAAGGGCCAAGCGCCAGCGACTTGATGAAGGAGCTGAGACGATCCCGGTGGAGCTAAACACCTCCGCTACAGACAAAGGCCAATTCAAGATGAGAAAGAAGTTTGCTAAGGCCATATCAATGGGCATGAAGCTGCCATCCTCCAAAGAAGAAATTACCGGTGAAGCGAAAATGCACCCGTCTTATTGCTTATATCATCAAAAGATTTCGCACCCCACTCAAGAGTGCAAAGCTTTCGATAGATGGTGGCAAGGATACGTTGCTCACCGACAACACTTTAAGCGGGAAAAGCGTAAAACTCGTCGGGAGCAAAGAAATACGACCGAAGGGCTTAAAAGAACTGCTGGCGATTGTCGCGTGGTTAACACCGGTGGATCACAAGTGCCTACATTCGGGGGTGATTCTGATGAAGAACTAGAACTTGCCCCTCTCTTTAAGGAGTCCGCTTCGAGAACAGAAGAAGAACCAAAGGTTTGCGAAAATATCCGGCTACGTAATCGCACGCTGCCCGAAAAGAACCTCGGACCCTCGAACAAGAAAGATAAAGGGAAAGAAAAGGTCTTTGAAGATATCATCTTAGATGACCAAGTGGTGGAAGGGCTAGCTGCCAAAGACCCACTAAAAAGGAATAAGGTGGATTACAACGTCTTGGCACATCTGAGGAAGCTGCCCTCACAGCTCAGCATTCTTGACGCCCTTTTGCTATCAAAAGAGGCGAGAGATTCGTTGATTAAGGCGCTCCAAGACCCGGAATAATTCCAAGCATGCCTGGCCGAGGAAAAGATAAAGGATGAATTAGAGGAAGTGCACACGGCTGATGTTACTTTTGGCGATGAAGACCTTCTACTTGGGACGTGCGAACACAATCGCCCTCTCTATGTCTCGGGATACTGCCATGATATAAAGATAGGCAAAATCCTGATCGATAACGGGTCGTCTGTTAACCTACTCAACGTGCGGGTGTTGAAGGAAATCTGCATGAGCGTCTAGCACCTTGCTCGGGACAAGATCACCATCTCCGGGTTCGACTTCCAATCGTCAAAGACTCTTGGAGCTGTGATACTGACGCTACGCTTCGGGCTACTCGTCACGGATATTAAGTTCCACGTCATAGACGCCATGACATGCTACAACGCTTTGCTCGGCCGACCATGGTTACACGAGTACAACATCATCCCTTCTACACAACATCAGTGTATGAAGTATTTTAAGGATGGTTTCGAGTATACCATGACGGGAGAACTGAACCCGTTCTCTGTGAACGAGGTCAGCAAATACGAAGATGCCAAATACTTCTTGCCGGATTTCGAAGACACGGAGAAGTGTCACAAGCCGGAGAATAAAACTAATGCCACCATCCCTGTCTTCGGCAGTGACACCGAGGAAGAAGAGGAGATAGTGTATTCGGGTCCGCCCCAACATAACAAGCCAGGACCGTCCTCTCCTACATTGGTCTTTGGTAGTGATTCGGAGGATGAGGTCCATGTCGTATTCTCCGCTCGACCTTCAATACAAGCTTCCGCTGATGAAGAGCAAAGTCTGCAAGTCGCCATAGTGCCGCCTAAACATCATAAAGAACTGGATGCACTTAATATCTACAGTGTAGAAGAGCTACGGACATTCTATATCCCTCCCAGGCGAGAAAACGAGAAAGCAATCCTGTTTTACCGCTCTGAAGAAACCAAGGTGAAAAAAGAAATCTGGCATGGCGCGGATCCTGCGCTCGATAGGCTTCAGCCTATCCGTCTTCCCAGATATTATACAGAGGGTTTGAAGAAGCTGCTGAAACGCCAGGGGATATCCTTCAAACAGACCGTTAGAGAGGCCAAATTCTATGACAGGGTCTGGAACGTTCCAGGGACTCAACGCAAACCGCCTAATGGGAGAATGGAAACAAAAGGGCTTGGATACATCCGGTCAAAGAAACGAGAGTTACTGCCCAGCTGCTACGTCGTGTATGACCTTGATAAAGAAGCGGATACTCAATGGGAGGACGCTAATCCTAAGCTAGTGAAAGTTCCAGATGCAAAAGAACCCAGTCCGTCGTTCAAGGAACACATGGACAGACTTATAAAGAAAGCTGGTCAAAAAGTCCGGGATGATCACAACCGTGAGACGGCCATCTACGAGAAAGCCAAGACGCAACGCCTTCTCCAACAGGCCGTAAAGGATGAAAATGCCGCTCCTTGTCAACCTGTTATAAAGAAGGCTCGGCGCAAAAGCAGAAATAAGTCGAAAGGCCAAAAAGGCGCTCAACAACAAAGCAGGGCTAAGAAGCCATGCAAACGGGAGTCGAGCTTTATTGATCCATCCCTCATGAAGAAAATGGGTCGAGCGTACTCGTTCCCTCGGGAAAAGACGAAGAAGATACTTGATCTTGCCCTAAAGCATCAAATACTTACACTGCCGGAATCCAAAAATCCAGAACAGGCAGGCGAAGTCTCTGACCCAAACTATTGCTCTTACCATCGAGTAATAGGGCACCCGCTCGAAGACTGCTTCACCTTTAAGAATTGGGTCGAAGATCAGTACCAACTCGGCAAGTTCGCTCTGTCTGACAACTGGAAGGTAATGCCGCCTCAGAAGCACGAGCCCCAGGCCACGAAAGAAAAACCGGTTCCACATTGGGATTGGAAGCGAATTCGCACCTGTCACATGATTACAATATTAAAAGAAGAGCCCGAGGACATAGATGAGCTCCCTTGGTGCTTCGAAAACAGCAGCGACGAAATAATCTCAGAATTCCCACCAGCGCCAAAAGAGCTGGAGGATGGAATCCATACCACTGCAGATAACCTTAAGAAGATTGAGTTGGGGACGGTAAACGATCCGCGACCGACATTTGTCAGCGAGCTGTTGTCTGAAGAGAAGGTGGCTGCGTTAAAGGACGTCCTTGTACAGCATAAAGATTGCTTCGCATGGAACTATTTCGAGATGCCAGGACTTGATCCAGAAGTTGCTGTACATAGACTGGCGATATCCCCGGGTGTCAAGCCAGTTAAACAAGCGCCGAGAAGAATGCGGCTTGAGCTCGAGATGAGCATCAACGCTGAAGTCAAGAAGCTGATCGACTCTGGCTTTATCCAGGAGATTCAATACCCTGAATGGATTGCTAATATCGTCCCAGTGATGAAGAAAAATGGAACGGTGCGCATATGCGTGGATTTTCGGGATCTCAACAAAGCCTGCCCGAAGGATGATTTCCCAGTACCAGTCACCGAACTGATGATAGACAATACGTCCACGCATGAGATTTTCTCATTCATGGATGGCTCATCAGGGTATAATCAAATAAAAATGCATCCTGAAGACCAGAAACATACGGCTTTCCGGACTCTTTTGGGAATATTCTGTTACAAGGTGATGCCCTTCGGTTTAAAGCACGCCGGTGCCACCTACCAAAGGGCCATGACGAAGATCTTCGATGACCTTATACACGAAATCGTCGAATGCTATATCGACGACCTCGTTGTTAAAAGCAAATCATACGAGGAACATCTCAAGCATCTAAAGACTGTATTTCGACGCCTTCGACAATACAATTTGAAGATGAACCCTCTTAAGTGTGCATTCGGGGTTTCCTCGGGCAAATTCCTGGGATTCATCGTTCGACACCGAGGTATTGAAATAGATCCGTCAAAGATTAAAGCGATCATGGAAATGCCTCCGCCGAGAACTCTCAAACAGCTGCGGTCTCTCCAAGGGAAGCTCGCGTACATACGGCGATTTATAGCCAACCTTTCAGGAAAGTGCCGTCCTTACAGTCACCTGATAAAGAAGGGAACCCCATTCGTCTGGGATCAAAGATGCCAAAGCGCGCTAGACGAGATCAAGCAATACCTGCAGAACCCGCCGGTGTTGGCTGCTCCGGTTAAGGGAAAGCCTCTCATTCTTTATACAACTGCTCTCGAAGGTTCTTTAGGCGTGTTATGAGCACAGGAGAATGACCAGGGAAAAGAAAGAGCACTCTACTACTTGAGTCGAGTTCTGCTGGGGGCAGAAAGCAACTACTCCCCCATTGAAAAACACTGCTTAGCGTTGATCTTCGCAATAACAAAGCTTAGACATTACGCATTAGCACATGAAGTCCATCTCATTTCAAAGGTGGACCCTCTCAAATATCTAATGTCAAAGGCCATATTGACGGGACGACTCGCTAAATGGGCCATGCTCTTAATGGAGTTCTCGATAATGTACCGACCTCTCAAGGCAGTGAAAGGCCAGGCCATCGCCGACTTCCTTGCTGAGCACCCGATACCTGCCGATTCTCCCCTAAAGTGCGATTTGCCAGACAAACATGCGTTTGACGCAATCGACAGTGGTGATACCCGTTGGGAGCTTTATTTCGATGGAGCATCTTCCATGAAAAAGCACAAACAAAATACGCCAATGATCAAATCGCGAGTAGGCCTTATCTTCGTGACCCCACAAGGAGGAATAATGCACTTCGCTTTCTCCTTGACAGAGCCGAGAACGAATAATGAAGCTGAATATGAAGCTTTGATAGCAGGTCTCGAGATCGCTATTGACATGGGAATTGAAAGCCTCCTCATATATGGGGACTCTCAGCTAGTCGTTAGTCAAGTGAACGGCGATTACCAAACATGCAAAACGGAATTGGTAAAATACGGGGAAAAGGTGCAACAACTGCTAACCCAAATTCCCTCCTATACTTTGGAAAGTATACCACGCGCAAAAAATAGCAAAGCGGACGCGTTAGCTAAGCTTGCTAAAGAACTGGCTGACGAGAACCTCGATGAGGTTAGAATCATGGTACAAAGTCGTCGGGTGCTCGCCCCCGCAGAAATACCTCCGGGATCACCCGAAGAGAAGGGAATGACTGAGCAAGCGACCTTACAAATAAAAGACCATGAGAAGGTTGAGGATTGGAGAGAGGTCTTCATAGATTACTTCAAGTCCCACCGAATGCCTGAAGAAGCGTCTATAAGACATCAGCTCATAAAACGAGCTCTGTATTTCGCCTTCGTCAACGATACTCTGTACAAGAGGTCATTTGATTCTCTGTGGCTGAGATGCTTAGGACCTGACGAAGCGAAAAGGATCGTCCAGGAAGTTCACGACGGACTCTGCGGTTCTCATCAAGCAGGCCCTAAGATGAAGTTGAAGATAAAACGGATGGGCTACTACTGGCCTACGATGATTCAGGACTGCATCGAATATGCGAAACACTGCCACTCATGCCAAATTCATGGGGACTTCATCCACCAGCACCCAAATCCACTACATCCAACGGTGGCTAGCTGACCATTCGAAATATGGGGGACTGACATAGTTGGCCCTATCGAACCAGCATCGTCTAGGGGACATCGTTTCATCCTGGCGACGACTTACTACTTCTCTAAATGGGCAGAAGCAGTACCGTTAAGAGAGGTGAAGACGGAAAATATCCTCCACTTCTTCAAGACGCATGTCATATATCGATTTGGAACTCCGCGACGGATCATCTCCGATAACGGGCCAGCTTACAGAAGCCACAAGATCAGTCGCTTCGCGCAACAGCATAATATAGACTGGAGATATTCCTCGGTTTATAACCCGCGAGCCAATGGACTAGCTTAAGCCTTCAACAAGACATTGACAAAAATCATAAAGAAAACGGTGTCCCGTAATAAGAAAGATTGGCACGAAAGACTGCAAGAAGCTCTTTGGGCATATCGAACTACATTCAAGACGGCCACGAACACAACGCCGTACGCGTTGGTGTTCGGTACGGAAGCAGTACTCCCCCTCGAGATAGAGTTACCCTCTCTACGAGTGGCAGTTCACCACGAGCTAACGGACGAAGAAAGTGCTCACCTTCGGCTTGAGGAGCTTGACGCCCTTGACGAAACCCGGCTCATAGCACAGCAAAATCTGGAAGCTTATAAAGCAAAGATGACACGCTCATATGAAAGATTGACCCGACCAAGGACATTCTGCCAAGGCGAACTCGTGCTAGTGATCAAAAGGCCTATGATCCCCAATCGCGCCAAGCGGGGAAAATTCGAGCCAAACTATGAAGGCCCGTACATCATAGATAAAGTTTACCAGGGTGGGGCCTATCTACTCATGGACATGCACGGTGAAAGGCCTTTCAGGCCAAGAAACGGTCGCTTCCTAAAGAGATACTACGCTTAATGAGCCATGGCCTAGGTCAATGATAGATGACGACGACTATGTCCACTCGCTATCTTCCTAAGCTCAAGCTTTATAAGCAGTAGCCGGCCTTCTCAATGCGGACCGAAATGTCCTTAAACTAATAGCAGACCGAAACGTCTTTAAACTAATACCGCAGCATCCTTAGGCTGACGAGATGAATAAAAAATATATAAATAAAAAAAATATAATAAATAAAGACGGTATGTCCATAAGCAAAAAGGGCACGGATGAAAACCCGAAAGGGCTCCGTGAGTAAAAACAGCAGGGCTACCGGCGAGTGTTCGTGAAAACCCGAAAGGGCGTGACCTCGTAAAAAAATATATATATAAAAATAAAAAAGAATAAAAAAGCGGTACGTCCATAAGCAAAAGGGGCACAGATGAAAACCCGAAAGGGCTCCGTGAGTAAAAACAGCAGGGCTACCGGCGAGTGTTCGTGAAAACCCGAAAGGGCGCGACCTCGTAAAAAAAATATATATATAAAAATAAAAAGAATAAAAATGCGGTATGTCCATGAGCAAAATGGGCACGGATGAAAACCCGAAAGGGCTCCGTGAGTAAAAACAGCAGGGCTATCGGCGAGTGTTTGTGAAAACCCGAAAGGGCGCAACCTCGTTAAAAGACACTTATAGGGTCCTCTCGACCTTGTAAGGAGAAACCACCCGCATGAGATCCTTACGACTCACAAGGGAGCAACACACTTAGGGATCCCCACGATCCCTAAGGAGAAAATACACTTGCGAGATCCTCACGACTCGTAAAGAGAACTCTCTTATGGGACCCTCACGGCTCATAAGATTTGAAAGTCTTAAGTTACAGAGACCTAATCCTGTGCTTAAGCAATCCCCACAATTTCCGATATTGCCCTACAAGTGGCCCAATACTGACCCTTGTATACAATCCACGGGCACAAATAAACATTCCCTAATCAAGTCTCATCCGAGACTGGGGATATGTTTGTATGGTAAACAACCCTTGTAAATCCTCTCGATTTATGAGGAGAAAACCCTCCTGTAGGATCCTTACGACTTACAGAGGAAACGAACACTTAGGAATCCTCACGAGTCCTAAGGAGAAAATACACCTACAAGATCCTCACGACTTGTAGGAAGAAATACCTTTGTGGGACCCTTACGGCTCATGAAGTCAAAAGCCTTAGTCAACAGGACATTAACCCTGTTCGCTAAGCCACCCTTGTTCGACATCGACAGAGGCAGATGATGATTCGCTCCTGGTAATATCCCAATTGTAGCGGTGCTGATGCCGAAATCGGTTTACAGCGAAAAGCCAATAGGCCGCACATGCATACGAAATAGCCGAAATGATAGGGTAACTTGCAATAAAAAACAGCAAGTAAAAATGTATGCATGCAAAATAGCCGAAATGATTGAGCAACTCGCAATAAAAAGTAGCACGTAAAAATAAAATAAATAGCCGAAATGATTGGGCACCGCGAAGAATAGCCGAAATGATTGGGCATTCGCGACCTTCGCGATATAAAAGCTGAAATGATAGAGCATCGCGGAGATAAAACAAAAAAAATGATGATAAAACTTTGGCCCTACAGTTAAGATCATATCGATCCCTGTATACAATCCAAAGGCGTAAACAAAGAGGGAACCATACTTTCCCAACAGGCTCCGCCAGAAGACGAAGCCAAATCTCGACGGTTCAGTCCACCTCCGAAGAAACCAGTGTCTTCAGCAAAGCTCCTCGACTCACAGATACAAACACTCCTTGACGAGAGCCTTCTGATTCGCGTCGACACGCAGAGCCACCAGTGCCTCCGTGGGAATCCTCGATTCGTTTCAAACCCCAAGGAAACAAATAATCCTTGGCGCTCGGGAAACAAATAATCCCTAGCAAACTCCTCGACTCACGGATACAAACACTCCTTGACAAGAGCCTCCTGATTCGCGTCGACTCGCAGAGCCACCAGTGCCTCCGTGGGAATCCTCGACTCGTTTCAAACCCAAAGGAAACAAATAATCCTTCGCGCTTGGGAAACAAATAATCCCTAGCAAACTCCTCGACTCACGGATACAAACACTCCTTGACGAGAGCCTTCTGATTCGCGTCGACTCGCAGAGCCACCGGTGCCTCCGTGGGAATCCTCGATTCGTTTCAAACCCCAAGGAAACAAATAATCCTTGGCGCTCGGGAAATAAATAATCCCTAGCAAACTCCTCGACTCACGGATACAAACACTCCTTGACGAGAGCCTCCTGATCCGCGTCGACTCGCAGAGCCACCAGTGCCTCCGTGGGAATCCTCGATTCGTTTCAAACCCCAAGGAAACAAATAATCCTTGGCGCTCGGGAAACAAATAATCCCTAGCAAACTCCTCGACTCACGGATACAAACACTCCTTGACGAGAGCCTACTGATCCGCGTCGACTCGCAGAGCCACCAGTGCCTCCGTGGGAATCCTCGATTCGTTTCAAACCCCAAGGAAACAAATAATCCTAGGCGCTCGGGAAACAAATAATCCCTAGCAAATTCCTCGACTCACGGATACAAGCACTCCACGACGAGAGCCTCCCGACCCACGTCAACTCGCAGAGCCACCACTGTCTCCGCCGGGGGGGGGGGAATTCCCTGTTCGTCCCAACTTGCAAGATGAAGTCTCGGGCAGCAAGGATTGAAAAACTTGCTTCCTGAACAATGGGGCCCTGCAAGTCAATCCAAAATGGTCTCTTGTATACTATTCACGGGTCTCACTCTCCGAAGTCGATTTTTCGACAAGGAGGGAAACAACCGCTTACGAATCCTCTCGACTCGTAAGAGGGAAAATTCTCTTATAGGATCCTTACGACTTATAAGAGAAAACCACACTTAGGAATCCTCACGATCCCTAAGGAGAAAACCCACTTACGAGATCCTCTCGATCCGTAGGGAGAAAAGTCTCTATGAGACCCTCACGGCTCATAGAGTTGAAAAGTCTTAGGCGGCAGATTTGAACCTGCGGCCTAAGCCATCGCTATCTCTTGGAGAAATTAAGTTATCGGCCAATTAGGTTCATCGAAAACATCATGATACAAAGGGAGAAAGCAAAGAGATAGTACAAGACATTGCAAAAAGAAAATGTGTATCTTTATTCATTGACTTCAATCAAATACAAGATGAATCGTACAAAAGAATAAAGAATGGATACATATTATTTAAAAGGAAAATTTTACAAATACATTGATACGAAGGAAGCTACTGGGAAGGAAGCGTCTTAAGTAGCTTTATCAGTTGTTCGCACACTTCCTTCCATGCCTTTTCCCGACTGGACACTACTGCCAACTCCGCCTCCACTTGGGCCCGTTGCTGTGCGACAGATGCAAGTTGATCCCTGACGGCCTGATGAGCAGCTTCACGGCCTGGAGTGTCATGCTCGGCGACATCAAGTGCCCGCTTCAGTCTCAGCCCATTTGATATGCGCTCCAGAAGGCCCCCGAAGACGGCCTTTACCTCAGCGGCGTTTGCCTCAACTTCAGTACGCAGGCGAGCAGTTACGCTTAAAGATTCTTGGCACTCCTTTAGCCTCAAAGCTGCTTCTTGTTCTAAATGACGGAAATGAGAAGTGCTTTGTTCAAGCCATGCTCCCCGTTGAGTGCTCACGGCCAAAGTCTCAGGGGATAGGCGCATCGACTCCAGCTGATGAAGGCGAGCCTCAATCTCCCGACAATAGTTAACCCAAGAGGTGACAATGCCCTCGTCATGGAAGGTGGCAAATATCAACAACATCGGGTTAACTGTCGTAGCGAAGTCCTCAGCAGATGTAGGAGCCTCGACGTTGAGTTCCTCGATGTAGTCGCTCAACATGCGCAGACTATTCGCCGCACCTTTTGAGGACGGACGTCTCTGGGAAGGGCCGCCCGGTATTGCAATGCGAGACTCAAAAGGCACCGAGACTGGAACGATAGCTGAAAAGGACAAAATGTGATTAGATGATGATTCAATAGATGCGGAGAAATTCCTTGATAAGATAGTTTACTATACCGGTTGAAGCAGGTGGCAAGGCTGGAAGGGCCGGTGGCGCAACCGATCTTTCTTCTCCCTCTTCGATTTGTAACACTGCGGTCAGGACAAGAGAGAGTTAGAAATAATTCTACCACTGAAAAAAAAACCAAAGATATCAATCGGGAACGGTACTCACCAGCGCTACCAAGGGGTAGGCGAATTCAGATGGGAAGGAGAAGTGTAGGAGCAACATTTGATAAAGATGGTCAAAGAGCACTCCTGAAAGACACAACAGTATAACTTTAGTACACAAATTATGCGTCTGGAAGATAAGATTAATAAATTGCAAACCCATACCTTCCAACATCTTCGAGGGTATGAGAGAGGGTTGAGAGGTGACCACCGCCAAGGCAGTCGTTGAAGGCGCACCCCCGAGCAGTAGGGCATCGGCGCTGACTGCACCTGCATTACAAAAAAGGTAAATTTGTCAGAAAAATTGTGAGGTAAAGAAAGAACACTAACTTGGGATTTACCTGACGAGCTGCCGGCTGAAACGGAGGTGTCTCCCTCCTCCGTGGACATGAGACCACCGCCCGTGGCCTCATCGCCCGACTCGATAGGGACCGTTGTCGTGCTCGCAAGACCTGGAGACGGCGGGAGATTGTAGGCAGGGAGGGCAATGATTGGAGCGTTGCCAGATTCTTGGAAGGAAGCGGCTGACTCCACCCAGAGAGTTGTGCCCATCTCATCCGCTACTTCTTCGGGCTCCGCCGCCTCCATCGGCTCATCCACCGTCACCACGAGGTCACCGGCCTCAAGCGCCTCGTCCGCCACCACCCTCGGTTCAGTTGTAATGATCATTCATCTGCCGCCACTTCAGGCTGGGCATCAATGACCCTTTCAGCTGTAGACCCCTCAACCTCTATCTCGGGCCCCGAAGCCTCGACGATGTTGCCCACTGTCGGCTCGGGTTCGGCAGGCATTACCCCCTCTGTTCCCCTAGGATCAACGGTCTCCGCCTCACCCTCGGACGGACTTGGCCCTGCAAAATAATATATGTAAGAACCGTCGGTATTATAACTTTCACAATAAAAATTCTGAAAGAGATGTTACCTGAAGTGGACTTATCATTTGCGCTTCGAACGGCACGCGCCACTTGTCTGCGAGCAGTGGATAGGGCGACAGGGGCCTCTTCGGAAGGAGTATCTGCCCGAAGGACGGTGCTTGGGCCCGCTCCCGTAGCCAAAGCAGCCCGGCGCGTCTTCGCCTCGCGCCTCAGCCGTTTCCTCTCCTCCTGGGCCGTTGAGACGGACCTAACCAGAGCCTCTCGCATTGAGGCATCCTCGTCCGTATACAGGGATGCCTCCAAACTCTTCAAGGCATCCCTCGTCGATTTGTCAAGTCGAGACCCTTGCAGCACCCCCGACGAGACCGGAACTCCAGTGACGGGTTCCGGAAGAATATCTTCGTCGACTGGTATAACCCCTAGAAAGAAACAAGGAAAGAAAGTTAGGTTGATCATCGAAAAGAACGACGAAATTTGCTTTAAAAAAAGGGGGGGATAGGACATACCGGCGCCCGCTAAAGTGCGTTTCTCCTCCTCCTTTTGGAAGGTTTTCAAAGAGGCAGCGATAGCTTCTTCGGTAGAGACACCTGTTGAAAATGGGGAAAAGTATTAGTCAAGAATAATGATGAAAAATGAGATGAAATGATGAGGAGAGCAGCTAATAATTACCTGACTCAGCGAGTTTACTTAACCACGCTTCAAGCCTCGCTGATCGCTCTGAAGCCGCAATGGCGGCCGCCAGGTCGGTGTCTGCGGGGTCTACCGCGAAGCCCTTATTGCTGCCATACTCACTTATTCCTTTGGTAATAGAGGCCTCAGGCTCTAAGCCAAGAATCGCGTCAAGGGAAAGGAGCGACTTCTTCTTTTGCCCGCCAGCTCTGGATGCACCCGGGACTGATTTACGCTTAGCGGATGCCTTGGGGCGGCGGGTCCCGATATCCTCGCCGGCGCCAGACTCTGGCGGTACCACATTTACCGCCTCCACTGAAGCACGGGAGGCTGGTGGCGCATCCACAATATCGCGAAGTGGCAATCCGCGCGGAGGGCTCAACACGCGCGGAGGTCCGACTCCAGCACCTTTGAATGGAGAAATAACCGGGGTCCTCGGCTTCAAGGGAGCCTTGCGATCGCCGTCGGGAGGCGCACCCTTGCGGTCAACCAGCATGCGTTTTTCCATTTGGATAACTGGACCCATAGCATACGCATACCAAGCCACGTACGCGTTGGGGACTTTGGGGATGCAGCTCGGTTCGCTGATGAAGAAATAAGAACCCGTGTTGAGCCGCATAAAGTGGTGCATTGCATTCTTTATCCCCTCTCGGCTAACCACGGGCTTTTCCAAGAAGGCTTCCATCGGGATCCCTTGGTTGTAGCTCGATTGCTGAGCAAACCGGTGAGGATTATACCTCATGAAGAGTGCTGTCTCATTCTGCCTGAACACCAGGTAACCCGGCCGAATGGAGTAGAGATGGAGGATTTCCCGAGCCTTCAGTATGGAAGCCCCGTCTTTAAAATCATCGCGTAGCGACACTACCGACTTGGTGGTCTCTGAGCCTATTGTTATGACCTTGTCCAAGAAAGAAATCTTCGCCCCGACCAGGTGTGGTCGAAGGAGCAGCCCCCTAGCCTCCCACGGAGGAGCAACTACGATCGAAGCCCCGACCAGCCGTATGACCCTCGGGAGCCTGCACTTCTCAAAAAAGGGAGGGATCTTATGGGCACCGAACACCCCGTGCACGTGCATTTCCATCCAGGAGGTAAAGTAGTGCATCGGGAAGTTGGCGGGTTGCACCCCAGGCTCACTAGCGTCCGCCGCTACGCTAAGTCCATTATAAAGATAAGCCAGCCCGGCAATTCCTACTGACAACTGTAAACCAGCCACCATCCGATGCGCTGGGTAGAAAACAGTCGGCCGCATATGGCGTGGATGCATAGGAAGAGCAAAATTGCACAACCACAAGCCCAAGAACCCTACAAAGAAGGTCTCTTCATCCATGTCGGGGACGGCAATTTCTGAAAAAGGGACGACGGCGGCACCGGGAAGATAGAAGTCTTTGTGGTCATCCTCCGATGTGGGTCGGCGATCAAAACCGAACCCAAAAGGGTCGTCAAGCTAGGCGAACTTCTCGCTCCGCTCTGATAAGAACTCTGGTTGAATGAAGCGAGCAATGAAATCTGCAAAACTGACTCCCCTGTCACCCGATTCTAGATAGAGTCCTTCATAAATCTCCAATACCTTCACTAAGCCCGGGTACTTATGCTGAATAGCGTTCTCCGGCGTCAAGTCAAACACCAGCGGCTTGGTGGCAAAGACGTATTCATCGGGAGGAAGCAGCTCCTCGTAAGGCTCTCCCCTCATCGGCAGACCCGAGATTTCAGCAAACTCCTCCAAGGAGATAGAGACTTCCCGGTCCGTCATCAGGAAGGTGTGTGTGGGAATATTCCATTGCTCGATAAAAGCCTTAACCCACCACGTTGGAGGAGAAGGATACTCAAAGAGCGAGACGTAAATGGCCGAGTACAAACCAATCCTCATCAGATGAGTCTTCCTCGCTGATAGGATGTATCCAGCAGGCGGTCGTGGGATCAGTCCAATGTTATAAGCCTGTTCCCAAGGGCGCGCTTCACCCTGACAAATTCTCCTCCCTAAAATATCTATTGCCGGCGGCGGCTGCACGGGGATAGCACCAATCGCAGGCTGGAGGAGGTCATCCGAATTCCAATTTTTGACCTCCACGGTATACTTCACCGGGGGTTCATCTGCGTAGGGGAGTGAAGATGTTGGCTCGGATGGCGTGGCGGAACTGAAACTGCGACGACCCTGGATGATTTCATTGTACCACCTATCCTACAAGTGAAGGTTTTTGTGTTCGGGGTCATGATCCTTGATTAGAGCAAGCACCACGCGGTCCACCGGTGCCTGGGGAAACCCTCCCTCCGAGCGAACAAACGGAAAAGACGAATTGGCAGACATGTTTCCTGCAAAGAGACAAACCTTAGCCGTCAGTATTATAATTTCAACGCTCAACATGTTTAAATTTTTATACCATACAGCAATGCAGTGGATGGGGGACCAAAAGGGGGGCCCACAAAATCTGGATGACGGCGCATCACTTAATAAGACAGTCCCATCGTTGGATGAGACTGTCAGTTAATGAAAAGACCCCCAAGAGAATATCCTCATTGATGGGAAATCCCCAGAGACAAGGAGAAAATCTCCTCTTTTAGAGCAAAGCTCCGTCACAGAGTGACATTTGTCAAACTCTGGTCTCAAGGGAATAAAAATATATATATAGATATTTTCCTTGAAAAGAGCCCAGCTCTATAATAATGATGGAAGAGCCATCAAAAAGGAAAACTTTAACTCCTAAAAATTAAAAATTTAGGATCTTAAAGATCCACAAAAACTTTTAAGAGTTCTCCACTTTCAGATCAAAAAAGGTCGACATTTGATCCATGAGGAAACCTCTGTTCATGGGTTAAAACCCATGAACAAGATCTCTGTAGATCTATAGATTTCTAAGAGCAAGGCTCTGTTAATAAAACCCCAAAGGGGTTTTCTTTAGATCAAAGATCTATAAGAGCAAGGCTATGTTAATCAAATTTAATTTAATTTAATTTAATTTAATTTAAATTTTACCTAAGATGTTCTAAAATCTGAACTCTGGAAAGAAATGAGAGCAAGGCTCTAAAAGTCTTAGACAAGAGCAAGGCTCTGAAATTCAAGTTCTTGAAAATGGTAAAAAAATTTCAAGGACCAAGGGTCCTATTTATAAGGCGCTTGCGCCCCTTGAGCTCACCTCTTGATCCAACGATCAGGAGTTTGCCACCGCTGCACTCACGTGTGCGCCACGTGAGCGCAACGGTGGGGGGGCATTTGTTTCGCCCAATCAGAGCAATGCTCTGTCGAAATTCAAAATTCAAAAATTCTGAAGCAACGCTTCAAGTCTCGGGCGCAACGCGTCACATGTCAGGCGATGATACGTCAGCGCAGCGCCCAAGAAGACGCGCCCAATCAGAACAAAGCTCTATTTTTATGAAGCAACGCTTCAGCTGCGCAAGCACTGCGCTGCGCGGTACGTGTCAGCGCAGATGCGCTAGCGCGGTTGCGCTGCGCTCTGCGCTGCACGACACGTGTCAGCGCAGATGCGCTAGCGCGGTTGCGCTGCGCGACACGTGTCACGCGCTGGGGCATCTGCGCCAAACAGAATTAAAATTTTAAGAAATCTTTTCTGTTCTTGTTAAAACAAGAAGATTTTCTTCTGCAAAGCAGAAGCCCTTGGATCAAAGATCCAACGGTGGGGAAAATTCCCCAAATCACTCAGAGAAAGATCTCTTTAACAAATTTAACTAATTTATGGGCACTATAAAAAGGACCCTATGCCTCAATTAAAAGGCATCAAAATCTTTCTAAAAAAAAAGGAGAGAAAAGAACTCTGAGAAACTCCTCAAGAATAAAAAAAAAGGTAAAAACCTTTAGAAAAAAAGGAGAAAGTTCTCTTAGGAACATATCATAGATCTAAAAAACAAGATCAATGATCTTTAATAAAAATAAAATAAAAATAGTGCTTTGCACTTTTGATGAACCTTTGGTTCTCTGAGATAAGAAAAACAAGAAAAAACTTATTTTTCTTTGATCTAAATTAGATCAAGAAATCAAATAGTACTTTGCACTTCTGTTCCTAAATCTAAAAGATTCTTAGTGCTTTGCACTTGCAAACTGCGCTGTTGCGCTCTTGGGAGCGCGCCACGTGTCAGCAGCATAACAGCGCAGCGCACTGTTGCGCTTGCGCTCACCAGAACGCGCCACATGTCAGTAGCGCAACAGCGCAGCGCACTAGCACAGCGCACTGTTGCGCTTGCGCTCACCAGAGCATGACACGTGTCTTCACCACAATCGCTTGCGCTCAGTGAGTGGCGCAAAGCGCCTAACAAATGCAATGCAGGGCCAGGCCCAATTAAAAGACCAAACATGCCTAATTAAATTGATGCTCTGCATCATTTATAAATGGGCAAAGCCCAAACAAAATAATAAAATGCTGTGCAGATGCCTTGCAGAGCCCAAAATAAATTGATGCTCTGCATCTTTTATGGGCAGAGCCCAAACAAGAAAATAGAAGTAATGCCATGCATTATTTAAGTGTGGGCAAGACCCTAGCACAGGTCTAATAGACCAAAAATAAATAAGGGTGTTGAACATTTTCAACTAGACTTAGCCCAATTTTGGCCGTAAGTCCTCAAATTAAATTGACTGAGCACAGCTGTTCTCTTAAATTAATTTATATCCGGTTCGAGGGTACATCTCCGAACTCCTCTGACACCCATCGTTGTAATCCTTCAACGACGTCAGAGAGGTGACGGGTCCCAACGACCATACATCAATATGGACTGCGGGGTCCTTAAACTCGTGGACCGAAACGTCCTTAAACTAATATCGGACCGAAACGTCTTTAAACTAGTATCGGACCGAAACGTCCTTAAACTAATGTCGGACCGAAACGTCCTTAAACTAATAATGGACCACCACGTCCCTAAACTGGAATATGGACCGCAACGTCCTTAAACTACCTATGGACCACTACGTCCCTAAACTGGAACAATAGAGCCTCCAAATGCTCTTTTGCCGGATCTAAACGGTCCCGTTTAAGTTGATCTTAGCCCCAAATACGGCTAACGTATCCTTAAACATTTAAATGGATTATAAAACCCTAAATCGACTTTGGTTCAAGGGTACATCTCTGAACTCCTCTGACATCTGCCGTTGTAATCCTTCAACAACGTTAGAGAGGTGACGAGTCCCGATGGCCAGATATTAAATGGATTACCACGTTAAGTTGATCTTAGTCTTAAATAGGACTAACGTATCCTTGACGAACGTTTAAGTTGATCTTAGTCTCAATATGACTAACGTATCCTTAAACTAAAAAACACCAAACCCAAATCTAAGTAAATACGGATTTGGACTAATCCACGTCCTACGGGCGACGGCATTACTCAGTCTCCGTATACAATCCACGGGCAACCACAAACAAAACAAACACACACGACACGAAGTGAAATTCTGGAGAAGGAGAAAGTGGTTACCGCGATACGGTAACGTAATTAACTGCAGGGGCTTGCGCCTGCAGGGTAGAGCTCCCCACAATCAAAAACCCCTCTAGCGAGGGGGAATCTGACGAAGTCTGCTACATCGGCCGCATCCGTCTAAACCTCCGATACACGGTGTCGTAAATCAACTTGGCATTTTCGGAGAGGTGGACGGATAGCACCAATTAGCATCTGCCCCGAATCTCAGCGTCAGGACATCGCGGTCCCGTGCGCCGTCGTTCGGAGGGGAACAAACCTGTAGCTAATCTCCAGAATCAAATTTCGGTGATACTCGGTCGACCATTCCTCGCGACCTCGAATGTTGTGATCAATTGTTGAAATGGGTTGATGAACCTATTTTTTGGAAACATGACAATTGAAGTCAACATTTTTAGGTTGGGGAATCAGCCCTCCGAACCTAATGCTCATATACTAGACGTTTGTTCGATCCAGGAGATCGTCCCTGAGGACTGTGAGTTCGAGAAATTTCTGTTCGATCACAGCAATCTTGACGCCATTAGTGCGTTCCTCCTTGAGTCTGATACTGCTCCCGACAGTGATTATGAGTATTTCTGTAACACCCGAGTTCACTCATACCAATTCCAGTTCCGCATTTACTTATCCGTGGTCCTTCTTGATTTGGCGTGGTTGGATGCGAGTGGTATTTCTACTTATTACTTTGCATTCGACCCACCCGCTTAATTGAACCTGCGTGACTCTTATTTGTAGTTTATCTTGACTGGTTGCATGGGTTGTGGCATTTCATAATTTAGTTTATATTGGCATTCTATCTTGCATCACTTCTGTTGCATATAACAATTTATATCACAGAAAATAAATGAAAATTGCATTTCATAGCCTGCATGATACCCCAAACCCTGTGGTAGCATCCGCGTATCTTGTTCTCGTCCCGTTCAGTGAAACGGACGCGTTTGGATGGCTACGCGCACGTACGTGCATCCGTTCTTGGGGGTACGCATTTTCGTTACCCGAGTGCTTGTTTTAAAATTTGGACGACGTATATATTTTTCATATTTTTGATCTGAATTTTTAGACCCGACCCGGGCATGTTTTGGAGTGAGTTTGTATTTGCCAAGATCTCAAAACGGGTCAATATTATAATATTATAATCTTATTTTCTTTTAACGTTTCGTTAACTAAAAATATTTTTCTAACTTAAAGATTATTCTCTCTCTCTCTCATCCAGATCTCTCTCTACCTCCTTTTATCTCTCAGAATCTCTCTCCTCTCTCATAATTTCTCTCGCCCTCTCTATATTTCTCTTCTACCTTTCATTTTTAACAGGGAACACCAAAACTTAACCTAGGAGCCGCCGCCTCTCCGCCGTCGCCCACAGCTGACGTCGCCTCCATCTTGTCAGCCTCCTTTCGACTCCTCTTCCTCCTCTCCCGTCTCGCCAACCCTGACGAGGACCATGTTCCCGTCACGATCGCCACAACCGAACCCAACCTCGTCGCCGACCTTGCGTCACCGTCATCGACCGCTTCTCTACCTCGCCTCCTCTCCTCCTCGACTACTTCAACCTCCCTTCACCCTCGTCGCCAACAATCATCTCGCCCACACCTTTCTTCCTCGGCCAGCCTGCACCCAGAACGTCGCGTCGCCGATCCCGACTCGACAGCCGAGCCTCGACTTCACCACAGCCATCATCCTCTTCATCTCCCCATAAACTCACCCGAGAAACCATCTCCCCTAGCCTGCATCTTCCTTCACCAAGCACCTATCAAAACTACCTCATCACCCTGCGCGCACCTCGCCAACCCCGTTTACTCCATCATCGACGAGCCCCTGCAACTTCCAAGCACCCGATCGCCTCCCCCTACAGCCGACTCCTCTTTCATCTCCGAACCCAACTGAAACCCTAGCTCGAGCAACCCATGGTGCCACCTTCTTCCTTCACCGAGACCCTCACCGGTGAGAACCCATCGGTGCAGAACCCCATCACCTTGTGCAACCTAATCGAGTAGCGCTAACCAGGTGTTTCCTGATTTAAAATCAGAAAAGCTTATGGAAAAAGCTTCAGAAGAGGGTCACGTGCTTACACGTGACCAGCAGTCACGTGTTGGCACGTGACACCTAAAAATATCGGCAAGGCAAATTCAGTTTCCCAAATACAAGGGGCTTCAGAAAGGGTCACGTGCTCCCACGTGACCTGGGTCACGTGTTGGCACGTAACAATCAAAAGCGGCTTCAAAACCCAACAGCTCCCTGAGCAAATCAAGAAAAAGGCTTCAGAAGAAGTCACGTGCTTCCACGTGATCAGGGTCACGTGTTGGCACGTGACACTCAAAACATCAGACTCATTCTCCGGTTAAATCAAGAAGAAGGCTCCATGCCAGGGTCACGTGCTCACACGTGATCAGTTGTCACGTGGTGGCACGTGATAGTTAAGCAGCAACCAGAAGACAGAGCGTAAAAAGAAGGAAGAAGGCTCGTTTCAAGGGGGTCACGTGCCCATACGTGACCAAGGGTCACGTGGCCATACGTGACCAACTTCAAAGCCCATTTGTCAATAGAATTAAATTCTGAGAAAAGACCTCTCAAATCTTTCCAAAAGCAATCGATTAAATTAAAGATTTAGAGGTGATTAAATATCATCTATCTATGGGAAAATCTCGAATTTGGAAAGATTTCCCCTTCAAATCTAACAGAAATAACAAAGGAGAATCCCTGGATTTGAAATCCAATGGTGAATAAAATTCACCTAATAATCCAAAGGTCCAAAACGAATGATGGATGCAAATCAAATCTCTCAATGAAGATTCGTCAAAAAAAACTAATTGACTCGGCTGCTTCTCCTATAAATAGGAGCCAAGAGACGCGCAAAAAAATACACGCAGAGGGAAGAAAAGAGAGAGAGCCTTGATACTTGAGAGGAATTTGGATCTTCTGCAAAAGAAAACCCTAGGTAAGAAAGGGAAGGTTTCATTGAAAGAAAGAGAATTTAATTCTCAACAGAGTTTAACTCTGATGTAAAACAGAAGGACATATTTCTTCTCTCTTTGGTGGAGGATCTGTAAAGTGCACATCTCCCCTTGAGTTGAGAATTTAATTCTCAATGGGTTGAGATCCTGCCATGCAGATTCAAAGCATAGAGAGGGCATGGAAGCACGAGAATTTAATTCTCACAGAACTATAGGAATTTAATTCCTTCAAAATAAAATTAGGGTTTGACCCTGTGTTATGGGAATTTAATTCCTTCAGAACAAAAAGAATCAGGGTTTAACCCTAGTTAAGAACTTAGTTCTGTTAAAACAACAAGAATTTAATTCCCTTAATCTTATTCCCCAGAATAATTCTCTAACAGAGAGTGTGGGTTTAATTCCTTAAAGCTTTTATTAGGGTTCAACCCTATTCGATTCTGCACATATATGAGGAATTTAATTCCTACAGGAAATTCAGAGTTCAACTCTTCAAAAGGAACTAGGAATTTAATTCCTCTGAAATTATTGTCAGGGTTCAACCCTACGAGGAATTTAATTCCTGAAAGGGATTAACAGATCTTCTTAACAACTACATAAAAGCAGGGTCACGTGTCACCACGTGACCCCCCCCAAAGATCTACATAAAGCCCTTTGAGGCAGTGCCTCACGTGATCCACGTGACCTCTGAAGCACAAGGAATAGAAAAGAGCTCTAGGGCGCCCTCACGTGTCACCACGTGATCCCTAGTGAGCATTATAACGCACAGAGCATGGGCTTTCATCACGTGCTCGCACGTGATGGCCACCAGAACTAAAGTGTTAAACACTTACCTGCAGAATAAAATAAGGGAAATCAGGGCGCTCTCACGTGTCCACACGTGACCCCTCTCTCCTTAGTGTTTAACACTAATCTGAAGACTTTGTCCTCAGTGTTTAACACTGATTTTCTTAGTGTTTAACACTAATTTGGAAAACTCTATTGGCAGTGTTTAACACTGATTTGCTTAGTGTTTAACACTAATTTGAAAACTCTGTTCCCAGTGTTTAACACTGATTATCTTTTAGTGTTTAACACTAACTTGTTAATCTTATTCCCAGTGTTCAACACTGTTGACCTTTAGTGTTTAACACTAGCTTTAGCCCAATTGGCTAAGCTTCTAGAGGCAAAGCCTCTCCTTCAATGGACCAGCAGAGAGCCAATATTTCAAACACAATTGGACTTAGCCCAAATTGGCCATAAGTCCTCAAATCATCTTGAACTGAGCACATCTGCTCTTTCAACCAACTCATTGGTTCAAGGGTACATCTCGGAACTCCTCTGATATTTGTCGTTGTAATCCTTCAACGTCTTCAGAGAGGTAACGGGTCCCGACAACCACACATTAATACGGACTGTGGGGTCCTTAAACTCATGGACTAATACGTCCTTAAATCAAGATACGGACTGTGGGGTCCTTAAACCCATGGACTACGACGTCCTTAACCTTGACCGAGATGTCTTAAAACTAACAACGGACTGTGGGGTCCTTAAACCCATGGACTACGACGTCCTTAATCTCGACCGAGATGTCTTAAAACTAACAATGGACCGCAATGTCCTTAAACTACCCATGGACCGCAATGTCCTTAAACTACCTACGGACCGCAATGTCCTTAAACTACCTACGGACCGCAATGTTCTTAAACTGGAACAATAGAGCCCAAACGCTCTTTTGTCGGATCTAAACGATCCCGTTTAAGTTAATCTTAGCCTCAAATATGGCTAACGTATCCTTAAACCTTCAAACAGACTGGACTATGAATCCCCCCAATCAACTTCGGTTCAAGGGTACATCTCTGAACTCCTCTGATATTTGTCGTTGTAATCCTTCAACGTCGTCAGAGAGGTGACGGGTCCCAACGGCCATACATACAATGGACCACTATGTCCCTAAACTGGAACAATAGAGCCCCAAATGCTCTTTTGTCGGATCTAAACGATCCCGTTAAGTTGATCTTAGTCTCAAGTTAGACTAACGTATCCTTAACAAACGTTTGAGTTGATCTTAGCCTCAAATATGGCTAACGTATCCTCAAACCAAACCCCCAAACCCAAATCTAAGATAAATACGAATTTGGACTAGTCCACGCCCTACGGGCGACGACATAACTAGGTCTCCGTAAACAATCCACGGGCAACAAAACATAAAACAAACACACACGACGCGAAGTGACCATCTGGAGAAGGAGAAAATTGTTACCGCGATGCGGTAGCGTAATTAACTGCAGGGGCTTGCGCCTGCAGGGAAGAGCGTCCCCACAATCAAAAACCCCTCAAACGAGAGGGAATCTGACGAAGTCTGCTACATCGGCCGCATCCGTGTAAACCTTCGATATATGGTGTCATGAATCAACTTGGCATCTTCGGAGAGGTGGACGGATAGCACCAATTAGCATCTGCCCCGAATTTCAGGCAAGAGACGCCATGTCGCGCCGTCTTTCGGAGGGGAACAGATTCTGGCACGCCCGGTGGGACCTTTTCCTCTTTCCACTCCACACTTCGTGTGTCGTGATTCGCGAACCAATCGCGGTTCGCTAATGGTGGCCCTTGGGTTTCAAGATACTAAGAATTGGCGTCTCGCTTATTACAGAAAGCAAAGGATCGATGGCTTCTACTTCCGTGAAATTCTCCAACTGCTCAGACTGCAATTGCGACCAACGCTTTGCCTCGCCAGGAGGTATAGCCTACGGACCCCAAGCTGCTTCGTTATTCACAATGCCGGTGGACCAGGTGACTCAGGCCACTACCGGATTGTTCTTCGGGACTATACTCCCACCAACAAGCTTCACGGCGCCGGTGCTGACAAAGGAAGCTCCCAAGAAGTCGGTCTTTGATCGTCTTACCCCTGCCGCAGCTCATCTCAACGGGTCGCCCAACATCAGCGCCTCGGTCTTTTCTAGATTGGGCCAGAAATCCGGTAGACCCATCATGAGGTCTACAATCCCAGAGAAGGCTGCTTCTAAGAAAGTGGCTGCTCCTGCTCCCGAAATCGCCAAGGCGGCTTCTCTGGCCAAAAAGTCGGTCTTTACAAGATTGACGGCTTCAGCTCCCGCCCCTGCTACCCAAAAGACGTCGGTCTTTGACAGGCTAACACCAACAGCAACCCCCCACCTACACAGGGAGCAAGACGAAACCATTCTTACCGCTGACCCAACGCCGTCCGCTCGACACGCTCGACGTCGCCATTGGCGCCGAGTAAGGCAGGCTGGGGGCAACTCCCCCTCCGGGTTAACTCCATCAGCCCCGATGGCAGAGGTTAATGCTGCTGTTCCAACTGGGAACAGCTTCGAGATGCTAAATAAGGTGCGAAGGAATTCTCCTACTGCAGTGCTAAAGAGGTCTCCTCCCCCATTAAAAAAGGTTGTGGAAATAAAATCAGAACAGCCCCGATCCCCTCAACGGCTGTCTTCCAAAATCTATAAGGTTTGGCGGCAGGTCCGAGACTCGATCATCGATCCAAACTTCTCCCGCCAGCACAAGAAGCTGAAAATCCAACCGGAAGCTGGTCACCAGGCTAAACCCCGAAAGGCTGTCTGGACGCCCACCTCAACGGCCCCCTCAACCTCCATGGCTCATAAAAGGAGGAAGCCAGAGAAGATCCCCCAGCCTGCAACGACAGCTAATAACACTAAGCCCAGACGCCCTAAGTCTGGGGGCATGATGGTCCACACCGTATACATGGCGTCAGGAAAAGAAGACAGCCGCGCGTCCACGGGTCATAGACCGCTTACACGGTCGGTGACCAAAGCTCAGGAGCAGCAGCAAAAGCTTCAAGAAATGATGAATGCTATGGCCGCACTTACCGGGCCAAAAGAAAGCCCAGAAACGTCCTCAGACGCACGCCAGGAGGAAGAAACCGACGCTGAATTCTTTCGCCGGATACTGGAGAAAAAGGACAAAGAGGCTGCTGAACAAGCAGCCAATATACAGCGTATGGGCCTTCTCTTCCAAGATATGATGGGAATGATGATCCAGCAGGACCTACCCGCCGAGGATCCCCCAATCGTTCTTGAAGATTCGACCGAGGAGAAACGTCAAATCCACCGCCAGCCCCCTCAACGGCCAAGGAGGAGACGATCTCTAAAGCTGACTTGGTTGACTATATAGCCCAGCAAATCCGGGTTCATCATGCGACTGAGGCAGCTGGTCAAGTCGTAAAAACGGGACAGCCGTATCCAAGCTGGTACGACCAAATCAAATACCCGCCAGGCTATACGATACCGAAATTCCACGTGTATAAGGGGACCGGCAATCCCCATCAACATGTTGCCCAGTTCCGGGCCCTCTGAGGTAACACCGGCGGTGATGATAAACTGTTGCTTCGCCAGTTCGTGGGCAGCTTATCGGAAACAGCGTTCGAATGGTATTCGGAACTCCCGAACGATTCTATCAAGACGTTCGCTGAAATGGAGTTGTTATTCACTCAGCGATTCGCAAGTGCCAGCGAACGCACTCCAATAACAGCACTGATTAACGCCAGGGTAAAACCAGGCGAAACCTGGGTCCAGTATGCTATACGCTGGCGGAATTTGTGGTCGAGATGCGAACAACGCATTGAGGAGGCACCCGCAGTGGGCATGTTCGTGGGAACCCTAGACCCCCACGCAACTATCTCCCAGTTTATGATGTTCTTTAAGCCAACCACATTCCAGGCTTTAATCGACAAGTTGGCTCAGATGGACCAGATGGGTCATGGACCACCTCCCCCGAAGTCGGAACCTCGGAATGACAAGGGTAAAGGAAGGGCAACCTTTGTCGCGAATACCCAACAGCAACCTAACGCCCCGAAACCGGCAGATCAACTGGAAGAAAGACGCCGGTATTATAATGAAAAGATGAAGCGTCCCTACTCATTCCTACGAGACAAGACGAAACGGTTATTCGAGCTGGCAGTACGCAACAGACTTATAAACCTACCAAATCCAAGGCGACCGCCGCAACCCACGGAGGTGAATAACCCTAACTATTGTCCTTACCATCAAACAGTAAGTCATCCGATTGAAGATTGCTTCGTCTTCAAAGGATGGATCGAAGATCAATACCTCCAGGGGAAGTTTATACTGTCAGAAAAGTGGAAGGTGAACCCACCACAGCCGCATCCTCCTAAGAAAGCGGATACACCGGGGGCAACCTGCTCCTTTATTGAAGAAGCTCCGTGGGAGGTCGTGCTATCAACTAAAACCAAAAGAATATTGAGAGACCTTCATGCGTGCCCTGCGATCGAATGGAAGGACCCTCTTGAACCTCAAATTATCGAAGGAATGTTGAAGCCCCGTCCAACTATGAAGACTCGCGATAAGGGCCCAAATACTCACGCCCAACCGTCAAAATCTTCGAAGAAAAAGAAGAAGAAATCCAAGAAGTCCGTGAAGCTTGGAAACGAGCTCACGAACTTGCAGAAGCAAATCGACGCGCTGGAAGAATACAATCAAAAGGCACGAACTCCTGTCACACTGCAAGAGTTCCTCAACCACATCTTTCAAGAGGAAGATGATGGAGAGAGCTCGTCGGATGAATCCGAAGGATATGTGGCGAGTTGTAACGTAATCTCCCACTCGTTTACCGATGATGGGAAAACTCCTGACACTAAGAAGCTGGGGACAGAGCCTGAACCAGAGCGTGTGTGGCCAACAGATGAAATGATCGACGCTTTTCTAGACGAGATTCGTCTAAAAAGTAAAGCGGATCAGGAGCGCGAGATGGCCGCTTCAGAAGGAGCCAAATGCAGGCGACTGAACGAAAGAGTTGAACTACCCCTGCCAAAGCGAAAGGCATCCGAAGTAGACAAGAAGATATTCAAGACGAGGAAAAGGTTTGCCAAAGCCATGTCAATGGGAATGAAGCTACCACCCTCGGAAGGAAACACGCACGATGGGGTGGAGAGGCACCCTGATTATTGCGCATATCATCAGAAAATTTCACACCCCATGGAGGAGTGCGACGCCTTTAAGATATGGTGGCAAGGATATGTTGCTCATCGGCAACATTTTAAGCGCATGAAACGCAAGATCCGTCGGGAGCGAAGAAGTACTGTCGATGGGCACAACAGAACTACTGGCAACTGTTACATGGTTAACGCCAAGGGGTCACAAGTTCTCATTTTTGGGAGCGACTCTGATGAAGAAATGGCTCTGGGCCCTCTCTTTAAAGAATCCGTTTTAGGGAAAGAGGAGAAATCGAAGGCCTGCGAGAACATTCAGCTGCGCAATCGCACACTCCCAGAAAAGAATCTCGGGCCCGCGAGTAGAAAAGATAAGGGAAAGGAAAAGGTCACTGAAGATATCACTTTAGATGACCAAGTCATGAGAGAGCTGGCTGCCAAAGACCCTCCTAGAAAGGGTAAGATGGACTATAATATCCTAGCGCACCTAAGGAAGCTACCTTCTCAGCTTAGCATTCTCGATGCCCTCCTATTATCAAAAGAAGCGCGAGACTCACTAATTAAGGCGTTACAAGAACCTGAGCAATTTCAAGCCTTCCTCGCCACTGAAAGGATGAAGGATGAACTGGAGGAAGTGCATACGGCCGACATCACTTTCGGTGACGAAGACCTCCTTCTCGGGACGTGCGACCACAACCGTCCCATATATGTCTCTGGATACTGCCATGATATCAAGATAGGCAAGATCCTGGTGGATAATGGATCCTCCGTCAATCTCCTTAATGTTCGGGTGTTGAAGGAAATCTGCATGAGTGTGCAGCACCTCGCTCGTGACAAAATCACTATCTCCGGTTTCGATTCACAATCGTCACGGACTCTCGGATCTGTGATACTAACATTACGCTTCGGACTTCTCGTCACAGACGTCAAATTCCATGTCATTGACGCCAAGACCTGCTACAACGCCTTACTCGGCCGTCCTTGGCTACACGAGTACAACATCATCCCCTCTACGCAACATTAGTGTATGAAGTACTTTAAGGATGGTTTCGAGTATACCGTAACAGGTGAGTTGAACCCATTTTCCGTGAACGAAGTCCGCAAATACGAAGATGCGAAGTACTTTTTGCCAGATTGCGAGGATACAGAAAGGTGTCGCAACCCAGAGAACAAAACCGCCGCCACCATCCCTGTTTTCGGGAGCGATACCGAAGAAGAGGAAGAGATAGTTTATGCCGGGCCATCTCAACGCAACAACCTGGGGTCGTCCGCCCCCATGTTGGTCTTCGGAAGTGATTCAGAAGATGAAGTTAATGCCGTGTTCTCCAATCGGCTGTCAATACAAGCACCCCCTGGCGATGACCATAGTTTGCAAATCACCATGGTACCGCGAGAACACTACAAGGATCTCGACACACTTCAAGCTCACAATGTGCAGGACCTGCGAACATTTTACGTCCCTCCCAGGCAAAGGGGTGAGAAGGTGATCCTATTCTACCGATCCTCAGAGTCGAAAGTAGAGAAAGAGATCTGGCATGGCGCGGATGCTACACTCGACAGGCTCCAACCCATCCGTCTGCCCAGATACTATACAAATGGATTAAAGAAGCTATTGAAGCGCCAGGGAGTACCCTTAAAACAGACTGTTCGGCAGGCTCGGTTCTACAACAAGATTTGGGATGTCCCTGGGACTCAACGCAAATTGCCCAACGGGAAAATGGAAACACTTGGGCTTGGATACGTGAGAACCGGAAAACGGGGACGGGCCCACAGCAGCTACGCTATATACACCTTTGATGAAGAAGAGGACGCCCTGTCAAGAAGTACTAACCCCTCATCAAAACTAGACCCCGCGACTGAAGTGCCGAGTCCGTCGTTTGAACAACGAGTGGACAACCCTATCAGGAAAGTGGGTCAGAAAGCTCGGGAAGACCACAACCGCGAGATGGCCATCCACGAGAAGGCCAGGACGCGACGTCTATTTCAACAGGCTACAAAAGACAAAGATGTTCGTCTTTGTCAACCCGTTGTACGAAAGGCCCGACGCAGAGACAGAAATAAATCAAGAAGCGGAAAAAGGAGCCGACAACAACGACGCAGGATTACAGAGTTACGTGATCGGGTATTGCGCGGCTCGGATTTGTCCCTCATGAAGAAGATGAGTCGAGCGTACTCCTTCCCCCGAGACAAGACGGAGAGGTTACTCAAGCTCGCTTTAAAACATCAAATGATCGCGCTTCCAGGGTCTAGACACTCTGAGCAAGCTGACAAGGCTTCTCATATGAGCTATTGCTCTTATCACCGAGCCATAGGACATCCTACCGAAGACTGCTTCACCTTCAAGAACTGGGTCGAGAACCAGTACCAACAGGGCAGATTCGCCTTATCCGACGGCTGGAGGGTAACGCCGCCACAAAAGCACGAACCCAAAGCCGCAAAAGCAAAACCAGATCCACCTCAGTCCTGGAAGCGGATTCGCACCTGTTACACGATTACGATATTAAAAGAAGAGCCCGAGAATATGGATGACCTTCCCTGGTGCTTTAAGAACAGCGATGATGAGGTGGTCTCAGAATTTCCGCCAGCTCCAAAAAAACTGGAAGACGGTATACATACTATTGCAGATAACCTCAAGAAGATTGAGTTGGGATCGGCAGATGACCCGCGACCGACATTTGTCAGCGAGCTGCTATCTGAAGAAAGGGTGGCTGCTTTAAAGAACGTGCTTCTACGACATAAAGACTGCTTCGCGTGGAACTACTCCGAGATGCCAGGATTAGATCCGGAGATTGCTGTGCATAAGTTAGCAATATCCCCGGATATCAAGCCAGTCAAGCAGGCGCCAAGAAGGATGCGACTCGAGCTTGAAATGAGCATCAACGCCGAAGTCAAGAAGCTGATCGATTCTGGATTTATCCGAGAAGTCCAATATCCCGACTGGATCGCCAATATCGTCCCGGTAATGAAGAAAAATGGGACGGTACGCATATGCGTGGATTTCAGGGATCTCAATAAAGCCTGTCCAAAGGACGATTTCCCAGTACCAGTAACCGAGCTAATGATAGATAACACGTCCACTCATAAGGTTTTCTCCTTTATGGACGGTTCATCATGATACAATCAGATAAAGATGCATCCCGAAGACCAGAAGCACACCGCTTTCCGGGCCCCTTTGGGTATATTCTGCTACAGGGTTATGCCCTTTCGTCTAAAGAACGCCGGTGCTACCTATCAAAGGGCCATGACAAAGATCTTCGACGATCTCATACATGACATCGTCGAGTGCTATATCGATGACCTTGTAGTGAAGAGCATGTCATACGAAGAGCATTTAAAGCATCTGGAGACTGTCTTTCAACGCCTTCGTCAATATAATTTGAAGATAAATCCCCTCAAATGCGCGTTTGGAGTCTCCTCGGGTAAATTCCTGGGATTCATCATCCGACATCGAGGTATCGAAATAGATCCATCTAAGATCAAGGCGATCATGGAAATGCCTCCGCCAAGAACCCTCAAACAGTTGCGGTCTCTCCAAAGGAAGCTCGCATACATCCGGCGGTTTATCGCTAATCTTTCAGGCAAATGTCATCCTTACAGTCACCTGATGAAGAAGGGAACCCCATTCGTCTGGGATCAAAAATGCCAAAGCGCGCTAGACGAGATCAAGCAATACCTGCAGAACCCGCCGGTGTTGGCTGCTCCGGTTAAGGAAAAACCTCTCATTCTTTATACAACCGCCCTCAAGGTTCTTTAGGCGCATTATGGGCACAAGAGGATGACCAAGGGAAAGAAAGAGCACTCTACTACTTAAGTCGAGTTCTGCTGGGGGCAGAAAGCAACTACTCTCCCATTGAAAAACATTGCTTGGCGTTAATCTTCGTGATAACAAAGCTCAGGCACTATGCGTTGGCACATGAAGTCCGTCTCATCTCGAAGGTGGACCCTCTTAAATATCTGATGTCAATGGCTATATTGACAGGTCGACTCGCTAAATGGGCTCTACTCCTGATGGAGTTCTCAATAACGTATCGACCTCTTAAGGCAGTGAAAGGCCAGGCCATTGCCGACTTCCTCGCTGAACATCCAGTACCTACTGGTTCTCCTCTGAACTGCGAGTTGCCAGACGAGCATGCATTTGATGCGATTGGCGGCGGTAGTACCCGATGGGAACTCTATTTCGATGGAGCATCCTCCGTAAAGAAACAGAAACAAGGTATCCCAATGATCAAATCGGGGATAGGCCTCATCTTCACAACTCCACAAGGAGGGATAATGCGCTTCGCCTTCTCCTTAACAGAGCCGAGGACAAACAATGAAGCCGAATATGAAGCTCTGATAGCAGGCCTCAAGATCGCCATCGACATGGAAATTGAAAATCTCCTTATATACGGGGATTCCCAATTGGTCGTTAGTCAAGTAAATGGTGACTACCAAACGTGCAAACCAGAATTGGTGAAGTACGGCGAAAAGGTGCAACAACTATTGACCCAAATTCCCTCCTATACTTTGGAGAACATACCGCGTGCGGAGAACAGCAAAGCAGACGCGTTGGCCAAACTTGCTAAAGAACTGGCTGACGAGAACCTTGATGACGTCAGAATCGTGGTACAAAGCCGTCGAGTGCTCGCCCCGGCAGAAATACCTCCGGAATTATATAAAGAAAAGGGGGCGACTGAGCAGACGACCCTACAAATAAAAGACCGTGAGAAGGCTGAGGACTGGAGGGAAGTCTTCATAGATTACTTTAAGTCCCACCGAATGCCCGAAGAAGCGTCCTCAAGACATCAGCTCATGAAACGAGCTCTATCTTTCGCTTTCGTCAACGATACTCTATACAAGAGATCATTTGATTCTCTATGGCTGAGATGCTTAGGACCTGGCGAAGCAGAAAGAGTCGTTCAGGAAGTTCACGACGGACTTTGCGGTTCTCACCAAGCAGGCCTAAAGATGAAGTTAAAAATTAAACGAATAGGTTACTACTGGCCCACGATGATCCAGGACTGCCTCGAGTATGCGAAGCAATGCCACTCGTGCCAGATTCATGGAGACTTTATCCACCAACATCCGAACCCACTACGCCCAACGGTGGCCAGCTGGCCATTCGAAATGTGGGGGACTGACATAGTCGGCCCTATCGAGCCAGCATCATCCCGGGGACATCGTTTTATCCTGGCGACAACTGATTACTTCTCCAAATGGGCAGAAGCAGTACCGTTGAGGGAAGTGAAGACGGAGAACATCCTCCACTTCTTCAAGACGCACGTCATCTATCGGTTTGGAACCCCACGGCGGATTATCTCCGATAACAGGCCAGCCTACAGAAGCCATAAGATTAGCCGCTTCGCGCAGCAGCACAATATAGACTGGAGATATTCTTCAGTTTACAACCCACGAGCTAACGGTCTGGCCGAGGCCTTCAATAAGACCTTGACAAAGATCATAAAAAAGACCGTTTCCCGGAATAAGAGAGACTGGCACGAGAAGCTGCAAGAAGCCCTTTGGGCTTATCGAACTACATTCAAGACGGCCACGAACGCAACGCCGTACGCGTTGGTATTTGGGACGGAAGCAGTGCTCCCCCTCGAGATAGAGTTGCCCTCTCTACGAGTGGCAGTCCACTACGAGCTAACGGACGAAGAAAACGCTCACCTTCAGCTTGAGGAGCTTGATGCCCTCGATGAAACCCGGCTCATAGCGCAACAACATCTAGAAGCCTACAAAGCAAAGATGACGCGCTCATATGAAAGATTGACCAGGCCGAGGACATTCCGCCAAGGCGAACTCGTACTAGTAGTCAAAAGACCTATGATCCCCAATCGTGCCAAGCGGGGAAAATTTGAGCCAAACTATGAAGGCCCGTACATCATAGACAAGGTCTACCAGGGTGGAGCCTATCTACTCATGGACATGCACGGTGAAAGGCCTTTCAGGCCAATAAACGGCCGCTTCTTAAAGAAGTACTATGCTTAATGAGCCACAGCCTGGGTCAATGATAGATGACGACGACTATGTCCGCTCGCTATCTTCCTAAGCTCAGACTTTACAAGCAGTAGCCGGCCCTCCCCTGAACAACGGACCGAAATGTCCTTAAACTAACAGCGGACCGAAATGTCCTTAAACTAACGACGGACCGAAATGTCCTTAAACTAACGACGGACCGAAACGTCCCTAAACTACTACCGCAGCATCCTTAGGCTGACGAAATAAAAAAAAAGGAGAAAAAGAAAAAATATTTAAAAAAATGATGAAAAAACGGTATGTCCATAAGCAAAAAGGGCACGGATGAAAACTCGAAAGGGCTCCGTGAGTAAAAACAGCAGGGCTACCGGCAAGCATTCGTGAAAACCCGAAAGGGCGCGACCTTGTAAAAAAAAAAGAGAAAAAAAATGATGAAAAAACGGTATGTCCATGAGCAAAATGGGCACGGATGAAAACCCAAAAGGGCTCCGTGAGTAAAAACAGCATGACTACCGGCGAGTGTTTGTGAAAACCCGAAAGGGCGCAACCTCGTTAAAAAACACTTATAGGGTCCTCTCGACCTTGTAAGGAGAAACCACTGCGTGAGATCCTTACGACTCACAAAGGAGCAACACACTTAGGGATCCTTACGATTCTTAAGGAGAAAATACACTTACGAGATCCTCACGACTCGCAAGGAGAACTCTCTTATGGGACCCTCACGGCTCGTAAGATTTGAAAGTCTTAAGTTACAGAGACCTAAACCTGTGTTTAAGCAATCCCCCACAACCTTCGATAATGCCCTACAAGTAGTCCAATATTGACCCTCGTATACAATCCACGGGCGCGAATAAACATTTCCCTAAGTCCCATCCGAGACTAGGGATATGTTTGCATGGTAAACAACCCTTGTAAATCCTCTCGACTTACAAGGAGAAAACCCACCCGTAGGATCCTTACGACTTACAAAGGAACAATGCACTTAGGAACCCTCACGATTCCTAGAGAGAAAATACACCTATAAGATCCTCACGACTTGTAGGGAGAAATACCTTTGTGAGACCCTTACGGCTCATGAAGTCAAAAGCCTTAGTCGACAGGACCTTAACCCTGTTTGCTAAGCCACCTTTGTTCAACATCGACAGAGGCAAATGATGATTCGCTCCTGGCAATATTCCAGTTGCAGCGATGCTGATGCCTAAACCGGTATCAAATCCCAAGTTCTTTCATGGCAAATGATGATTTGCTCCTGGCAATATTCCAGTCGCAGCGATGCTGATGCTAAGATTGGTATCAGATCCCAAGTTCCACACTCGCGATATATAAAAAATCAGCGAGCCAAAAATGCATATGAAATAGCCGAAATGATGGGGCAGCTTGCAATAAAAAAAAACAGCAAGTAAAAATGTATGCATGAAAAATAGCCGAAATGATGGGACAACTCGCAATAAAAAGTAGCGAGTAAAAATGAAATAAATAGCCGAAATGATTGGGCACCGCGAAAACATAGCCGAAATGATAGGGCAATCGCGACCTTCGCGATATAAAAGCTGAAATGATAGAGCATCGCGGACAAAGAAATAAAATAAGAATAAAATTTATGCCCTACAGGTGATGTTACATCAACCCCTGTATACAATCCAGGGGCACGAACAAAAAAAAAAGAGAAAGAAAGGGAACATACCTCCCCCCAGGTTTCATCATAAGAAGAAGCAAAATCTCGACGGGCCGCAAGCGACTTAGAGATCATCCCAGCACTCGTTTCGTAACGACGGACACAACTTCAAGCTAAACGAAACAGCGACAACTCCCAGTTCCATGGCTCGGCGGTATACATATCGCCAACAGTCAAACCTCCATCCCGTGAAATGCGGATACAATCGACAAAATTCCTGGTTACGTGGAACGCGGATAACGTCACTCTTTGACCCCGTGGAAAACGTCCAGAGCGGATCCTGGTCCTCGCAGAGCACGGCAGTGAACCCGTGTGAAGCATCCAGAGCGGAGCCTAGTCCTCGCCGAGCGACCCCGTGGAAAACGTCCAGAGCGGATCCTGGTCCTCGCAGAGCACGGCAGTGAACCCGTGTGAAGCATCCAAAGCGGAGCCTAGTCCTCGCCGAGTGCGGCAGTGAACCCGTGTGAAGCATCTAGTGCAAAATTCCTGGTTACGTGGAACGCGGATAACGTCACTCTTTGACCCCGTGGAAAACGTCCAGAGCGGATCCTGGTCCTCGCAGAGCACGGCAGTAAACCCGTGTGAAGCATCCAGAGCGGAGCCTAGTCCTCGCCGAGCGCGGCAGTGAACTCGTGTGAAGCATCTAGTGCAAAATTCCTGGTTACGTGGAACGCGGATAACGTCACTCTTTGACCCCGTGGAAAACGTCCAGAGCGGATCCTGGTCCTCGCAGAGCACGGCAGTGAACCCGTGTGAAGCATCCAGAGCGGAGCCTAGTCCTCGCCGAGCACGGCAGTGAACCCGTGTGAAGCATCTAGTGCAAAATTCCTGGTTACGTGGAACGCGGATAACGTCACTCTTTGACCCCGTGGAAAACGTCCAGAGCGGATCCTGGTCCTCGCAGAGCACGGCAGTGAACCCGTGTGAAGCATCCAGAGCGGAGCCTAGTCCTCGCTGAGCGCGGCAGTGAACCAGTGTGAAGCATCTAGTGCAAAATTCCTGGTTACGTGGAACGCGGATAATGTCACTCTTTGACCCCGTGGAAAACGTCCAGAGCGGATCCTGGTCCTCACAGAGCACGGCAATGAACCCGTGTGAAGCATCCAGAGTGGAGCCTAGTCCTCGCCGAGCGCGGCAGTGAACCCGTGTGAAGCATCTAGTGCAAAATTCCTGATTACGTGGAACGCGGATAATGTCACTCTTTGACCCCGTGGAAAACGTCCAGAGCGGATCCTGTTCCTCGCAGAGCACGGCAGTGAACCCGTATGAAGCACCCAGAGCGGAGCCTAGTCCTCGCCGAGCACGGCAGTGAACCCGTATGAAGCATCTAGTGCAAAATTCCTGGTTACGTGGAACGCGGATAACGTCACTCTTTGACCCCGCGGAAAACGCCCAGAGCGGAGCCTGGTCCTCGCCGAGCACGGCAGTGAACCCGTGTGAAGCATCCAGAGCGGAGCCTAGTCCTCGCCGAGCGCGGCAGTGAACCCGTGTGAAGCATCTAGTGCAAAATTCCTGGTTACGTGGAACGCGGATAATGTCACTCTTTGACCCCGTGGAAAACATCCAGAGCGGATCCTGGTCCTCGCAGAGCACGGCAGTGAACCCGTGTGAAGCACCCAGAGCGGAGCCTGGTCCTCGCCGAACACGGCAGTGAACCCGTGTGAAGCATCTAGTGCAAAATTCCTGGTTACGTAGAACACGGATAACGTCACTCTTTGACCCCGCGGAAAACGCCCAGAGCGGAGCCTGGTCCTCGCCGAGCACGGCAGTGAACCCGTGTGAAGCATCCAGAGCAAATACCAGACTGTGGAGTCCTTAAAATCCACGGACTATGACGTCCTTAACCTCGACCGCAATGTCTTAAAACTAACGATCAACCACCCCGATTCCCTACAGATTCTCCCTTGGTTAAAGGGTACATCTCTTCACTCCTTTGATACTCGGCGTTGTAATTCCTCAACGTCTTCAAAGAGGTGACGGGTCCCTGCGACCAAACATCGGACTGTGGAGTCCCTAAATCCACGGACTATGAGGTCCTTAACCTTGACCGTGATGTCTTAAAACTAGCATCGAACTGTGGAGTCCCTAAATCCACGGACTATGAGGTCCTTAACCTTGACCGTGATGTCTTTAAACTACGATACCTTGAGCGACCCCTGACCCCGTGAAACACGGATAAGGGCGACCACATCCAACACTTGCAGGTCCTCACGACCTGCGAGGAAGAAAAACTCTCTTGTGAGATCCTTACGACTTTCAAAGGAAAACCCACTTAAGAACCTTCACGATTCTTAAGAAGGACTTACACCTATGGGATCCTCTCAACCTGTAGGGAGAAAAGCTCTTTATGAGACCCTTGTGGCCCTTAAAATGCAAAAGTCTTAGAAAGCAGATCTTAACCCTGAGTCTTAAGCTATCGCTGCCCTACGAGGAGATCAAGATAAATTGTCTACAAACGCATTCAATGAAAGGGGACACATCGTTAAGAAGAAAAATGTATCTTTTATTCATAAACCAAAATGGATACAAAGTACAATTCATGAAAGAAACAAAAAAGAAAGATACTCTTATCCATGAGTACGTACAAAAAAGGGGAAAAGATACAAGTCCTCAAGCCGGCGGGCGGTGCAGTAATTTCACCAGCTCATCGTTCTGTTGCTGAGCCACGGCTTCATGACGCAAGATCTCCAGAAGACGAGCCTCCGCCTGAGCTTGCTGAGCTTGATACGAAGCAAGCCGAACTTCGAGCTCTTTCTCGGTGGCTTTATGAGCCTCGACCCTCTCACGAGTGAACGTGGCAGCTTTATCGAGAGCCACCACCTCTTTGATGGACTCCTGGAGCACTCGCCAGAGTTCGTATGCTTTGTTGGCCTTGGCTGTGAGGCTGGCCTGAAGCTCGCTCAGCGCCTTAGAAGCCAATTCCCTCTCCGAGAACTTGCGGCCAAGCCTCTTCTCGCATGACGTCATGTTAGCCGCACATCGTGCTATCAGACCCCGCAACTCTGCTTTTGCAGCCACGGCTTCCGAGGAAAGGCGAGAACATTCAAGAGCGTGCAAACAAGCCTCCACCTTCCTACAGAACTCCACCCAGACCCGCACCACCTCCTCGCTATGATAGGTGGCGAGAAAAGGAAGAGAGCCGTTAGCTTCAGCGGCAAACGCTTCGGCCGTGGTCGCGCTACCAGCACGGAGCTCCTCGACGAAAGATGATAGGGAGACAAGGCTCAATTGGGCCAAGCGTTCTGAAGCCCGCAAAGCATAAGGACCGGGCGGCATCACGATGCGCGATTCCAAAGCCATGGAGACTGGCAGAGCTGCTCAAATTTGGGAAATGTTAGTAAAGCTTTTAAATGCAGAACAAACGGGACTATAATAAAATGTCACCCACCGACAGTCATGCAAGCAGGAGCTGAAGGTTCCCCTGGCCCTTCAACGACCTCGACCTCATCGTCAGCTTCCAAAGCTATAAGAGACATCAACGTCATTTCGCAAGATAGTAACAATGCTATGGTAAAAGAAAAAATGGCGAATGACACTAACCTTGCCCAGAGGAAAGGACAATACGCTGAGGGGAGATCGCCTGCGGAGCTGCCATCTCCAATAAACGCTGAAATGACTGTCGAGGCGACAGATCCGCGATCGTGGCCGCCAAACCGCGTAATTCTGGGAAAGATAAAAGAGTTCAGACTATGAGGGGATTGCTAAATTAAAACGCAGAGGGATACCTTCAACACTCCTCCCATTCTGAGCCGAGGGGATAGCAGCTTCGACGGTCTCCGCCGCGACCTCAGGTCCAACAAAGGAAGAGTAGTCCCGACTACCTCTCTTCCGGCCTCTGGGCCGCCCTCAGTAAGAGTCGTTGGGGCGGCGACCTCCAAAGGAGCCTCCCCCAAAGGGGCAAACGCTCCCTGATCAAGAACCGCCGCTGGAGGTTCTACCATGAGAAGAGCAGCCTCCTCAGCCCCCTCCACACCAAGCAAGGCTTCATTGAGAACTTCGGCGGGCTTTATCTTTAATGGGCCCGTAGGGATCTCCCCCAGCGTCGAAGATTCTGCACGATTCAAATAAGAATAATGATACATATGCACGGGCATAAACAATCTGAAGAACTACGAAAAGAACCACAACGTACCGACGCGCAAAGAAGCCCTCAATATGGCTTCTTCAAGCCGCTGCTCCTTCTCAAGGAGGTGGGCTCGTCGGGGTTCGAGAGTGGACTCATGACCGCCGGTCCATAAAGAAAGTGCGTCAGCTGCATCTTCTGAAGCGGCCTGCTTCAAAACCCTCTCCCCCCATTCCTCCAAAGGACCGATAAATCGCCGCCGAATCCACGAAGGGTCTTCGTAAAAGATTACAGCGGGATAGGACTTCTTCGGAACCCTAGCATTATGAGACACATCTTTGGAGCGTCGTATGGCCTCAGCCAACTGTGCGGCCTCCTTATCGGCCGAACTCGAAAAAGGAAGTCCAGCGTCTGACTCTTGCAGGGCCAACGGCTCGTCTTCAAGAGTGGGCTCAGACTCCGCCAAAGAATCGAGCGAATTGGTGGCCACCTTCCTTCGACGCTTAGACCCAGAGACGGTCGCCGAGGATGACCATTTCCTTCCCCGCGAAGCCTTAGGGCGACGCTGACCCACATCGCCTACGACGCCCTCATCTCTATTACCCTCGCCTGGTGCCATGACCGAGGATGACACTGTCATTGTCAATGCCAAGGGGGGCGGTGCTGCCACAGGCGGTGGTGCTACTACCGGGGCCCTTCCACCTCGCGAGCGGGAACCCAGGGGCATACCGGCCGTTGGAGTAAGGTTCACCTCCGATTCTCCTGGGATGAGCGCAGTGCCAGTATCCCTTAGAGGGAAGCGGACCGGAGCCCTCGGTCGCAGCTTAGCCCCTGGAACCAGAGGAGGGGCATCATGGCCAAGAAGCACCCTCCTTTCCTCAAGAATGATTGGGCTGACCCGATGAAGATACCAACCCGTAAACGCGCCCACGCACCGGGGCAGGTATTCAGCTTCAGGTACAATGAAGTGGGAGCCGGTGTTTAGCCTCATAAATGATGAGCTGCATCGCGAACGGCATCGAGCGAAGGGATTGGGGCGACTATAAAAGCCTCGAAGGGAACACCCTGGTCGTATCCAACTTGTTGGGCAAATCGATGCGGATTGTACCGCATGAAAAGAGCTGCACTGTCCTGGCGAAACACCAAGTAGCCCGGTCTAATTGTATATAAGTGCGCAGCCTCCCGGGGCTTCAAAGAAGGTGCGTTGTCTTTTGACAGATCCCAGAGTTGTTGAACTGGACCTGAGGGAGTAGACAAGACCCGATCATTAAAAACCATCCCGCCAGCGGCAACGTAAGGAGAAATCAGCACCCGAATAGCCCCGAACTGAGTCGGGTCGGCGGCAGAAGCATCCACTAATCACATAAGTCGTGGAGAGGGGTAGGCATCGTAAAATGAGGGCCTCTGATGCATGGCAAAAGCCCCCAACACGTGCATTTCGATCCAGGACGTGAAATAATGAAGCGAAAAGTTTACCACATCCACGCCAGGAGTAGAGGTATTAGCTGCGGTGCCCAACCCATGATAAAGATGCGCCAACGCCGGGATGCCGATAGCCAATCGCGTCCCCTCAGCAATACGATGAGCCGAGTAGATAACCGAAGCTCTCATGAAGCGGCGATGCATGGGGATAACGAACCAACTGAGCCAAACACTGACAAACCCCACGAAGAATGTTTCCTCATCCATACCGGGTGCTGCAATGGACTCAAAAGACATCGGCGACACGATGGGAATATAGTATTGTGGCAGGTCCGATTCAGCGGTCGGTAGCTTCTTCGGACCGAACCCAAAGGGGTCTTTGATGTTAGCAAACTTCGGAGCAGTCTTCGATATGACGTCCTCACGAAGGAAGAGGGAAATGAAGCTTTTAAAAGTAACACCCTGCTCCTCAGACTCAGTGAACAATCGATCAAAAATACCCAGCGCCTTGATCAAGCTGGGGCGCTTGTGGCGAACGGTGTTCTCAACAGACAAGCCGTCAGCCGGTGCAGACTCGGCTCAAAGACATACTCGTCAGGAGGCAACAACTCCTCATACAGTGCACCCCTGATTGGCAATCCCGAGATTTCATAAAATTCTGCAAGAGAGATCGAGACCTCGCGATCTCCTAGAATGAAAGTGTTGGTGGGAAGATTCCATTGGTTCAAAAACGCCTTAACCCACCAGACATGCGGGGACTTATAATGGAAGAGTGACGCGTATATTGCCTGATAAAGCCAGACCTTCTGCAGCCGCGCACGATGGGTGGCAAGAATGTAGCGAGCCCAGAGAAGATAGCCCGTAGGGTGTCGGGGAGTGAGCCCTATCTTATAGATCTGCCCCCACGGGTGGGCTTCACCCTGGCAGATACGCCGCCCCAAGATGTCTATGGTCGGGATCGGATGGTTCGGAATACCGGTCGTCGAAGGCTCGAGCCTCCCCGTCGGAGTCCAGTTAGGCATTTCCACAGCAAAAACCATCCTCGGAGGATCCATCGGTAGGAATGGGAAAGTGGGCTCCGTCGGTACCGCGCAAAGAAAACTCCGGCGACCCTGAATAATCTGACTATACCAAGACCCCCATTGAAGAAGGTTGGTACAGTTCGGGTCATGGGCCCGGATCATCGCCATCGCTTCCTCATCAGATGGCGACTGGGGAAAAGCAGCCTCCGAGCGAGAAAAGGGAAAGCAGGGAACAGAAGCCATCGCACCTGAAATCCAATAAAAGGAGACCGTTAAAAGCAAAGTCAGCGATATATATCCATGCATGAACATGAAGACTAGTTAAAGAAAGCAACAGCAGAGTTTTCTGGGACTATTGGCTACAAAACACATGGGCCCCACAGAATCCGGATGACGGCTCATTAATAATGAGACCAAATAGATATAATAAAACAAAGGGAATATCCTCATTAAATAAAGACTGAGACTCAGGTGACCCTACACATTCCCCCTAGAAGACAAATCTGTCTCGGGCCCCGCAACAGATCCAACAGGATCAAAGGAATTAAATTCCCACAGAAGATATCATTACAAAACTCCTGTTCCATCAATTGCAGAAGGACAATCTCGGGCCAAGAGGCCCCAAGAAGGCTCCATGTGAAGAAACTGAGTTCTTCACAGGAATTAAATTCCTTTTAGAGAAGGGAATTAAATTCCCATAAGACATTTTTGGGAAGGAATTAAAATCCATAGATTGTCATCATCATTTCCCTAAAGACCGCTTAAGCCCTAAGAGAGCTACAGTTTGAAGATTAAATGGCTTTCTGTTCCTGTTGATGAATTTGAAGGAAATGGGTTCATATTAAAAGAGTAAAACTCTTGTTTTGAATTTAAAATCCAGAAGAATGTGAAAGTCCATCGTTTGCCCAAGAACATTACCTGAGGGAAAGAAGTCCTTTCAAACAGAGTTAAACTCTGAAAATTGTTTCAAGGCAGAGAACTAAGCTCTGAAAGAAGAGAATTAAATTCTCAGAGAAAGTTTGCAAGGAGGAAGACAAGCAAAGTGGAGGCGTCCCTGAGATGACCCCTATATTTATAGAAGGCGATGGAAACGATTCATCTCCCCAAATCCCTAAAGGAATCCAACGGTCATAAAAGGTGACAGCGTTGCACTCACGTGCGGACATGTGAGAACAACGCTGTGGGGGCATTTGTTTCCTGATTTAAAATCAGAAAAGCTTATGGAAAAAGCTTCAGAAGAGGGTCACGTGCTTACACGTGACCAGCAGTCACGTGTTGGCACGTGACACCTAAAAGTATCGGCAAGGCAAATTCAGTTTCCCAAATACAAGAGGCTTCAGAAAGGGTCACGTGCTCCCACGTGACCTGGGTCACGTGTTGGCACGTGACAATCAAAAGCGGCTTCAAAACCCAACAGCTCCCTGAGCAAATCAAGAAAAAGGCTTCAGAAGAAGTCACGTGCTTCCACGTGACCAGGGTCACGTGTTGGCACGTGACACTCAAAACATCAGACTCATTCTCCGGTTAAATCAAGAAGGCTCCATGCCAGGGTCACGTGCTCACACGTGATCAGTTGTCACGTGGTGGCACGTGATAGTTAAGCAGCAACCAGAAGACAGAGCGTAAAAAGAAGGAAGAAGGCTCGTTCCAAGGGGGTCACGTACCCACACGTGACCAAGGGTCACGTGGCCACACGTGACCAACTTCAAAGCCCATTTGTCAACAGAATTAAATTCTGAGAAAAGACCTCTCAAATCTTTCCAAAAGCAATCGATTAAATTAAAGATTTAGAGGTGATTAAATATCATCTATCTATGGGAAAATCTCGAATTTGGAAAGATTTCCCCTTCAAATCTAACAGAAATAACAAAGGAGAATCCCTGGATTTGGAATCCAATGGTGAATAAAATTCACCTAATAATCCAAAGGTCCAAAACGAATGATGGATGCAAATCAAATCTCTCAATGAAGATTCGTCAAAAAAAACTAATTGACTCGGCTGTTTCTCCTATAAATAGGAGCCAAGAGACACGCAAAAAAATACACGCAGAGGGAAGAAAAGAGAGAGAGCCTTGATACTTGAGAGGAATTTGGATCTTCTGCAAAAGAAAACCCTAGGTAAGAAAGGGAAGGTTTCATTGAAAGAAAGAGAATTTAATTCTCAACAGAGTTTAACTCTGATGTAAAACAGAAGGACATATTTCTTCTCTCTTTGGTGGAGGATCTGTAAAGTGCACATCTCCCCTTGAGTTGAGAATTTAATTCTCAACGGGTTGAGATCCTGCCATGCAGATTCAAAGCATAAAGAGGGCATGGAAGCACGAGAATTTAATTCTCACAGAACTATAGGAATTTAATTCCTTCAAAATAAAATTAGGGTTTGACCCTGTGTTATGGGAATTTAATTCCTTCAGAACAAAAAAATCAGGGTTTAACCCTAGTTAAGAACTTAGTTCTGTTAAAACAACAAGAATTTAACTCCCTTAATCTTATTCCCCAGAATAATTCTCTAACAGAGAGTGTGGGTTTAATTCCTTAAAGCTTTTATTAGGGTTCAACCCTATTCGATTCTGCACATATATGAGGAATTTAATTCCTACAGGAAATTCAGAGTTCAACTCTTCAAAAGGAACTAGGAATTTAATTCCTCTGAAATTATTGTCAGGGTTCAACCCTACGAGGAATTTAATTCCTGAAAGGGATTAACAGATCTTCTAAACAACTACATAAAAGCGGGGTCACGTGTCACCACGTGACCCCCCCAAAGATCTACATAAAGCCCTTTGAGGCAGTGCCTCGCGTGATCCACGTGACCTCTGAAGCACAAGGAATAGAAAAGAGCTCTAGGGCGCCCTCACGTGTCACCACGTGACCCCTAGTGAGCATTATAACGCACAGAGCATGGGCTTTCATCACGTGCTCGCACGTGATGGCCACCAGAACTAAAGTGTTAAACACTTACCTGCAGAATAAAATAAGGGAAATCAGGACGCTCTCACGTGTCCACACGTGACCCCTCTCTCCTTAGTGTTTAACACTAATCTGAAGACTTTGTCCTCAGTGTTTAACACTGATTTTCTTAGTGTTTAACACTAATTTGGAAAACTCTATTGGCAGTGTTTAACACTGATTTGCTTAGTGTTTAACACTAATTTGAAAACTCTGTTCCCAGTGTTTAACACTGATTATCTTTTAGTGTTTAACACTAACTTGTTAATCTTATTCCCAGTGTTCAACACTGTTGACCTTTAGTGTTTAACACTAGCTTTAGCCCAATTGGCTAAGCTTCTAGAGGCAAAGCCTCTCCTTCAATGGACCAGCAGAGAGCCAATATTTCAAACACAATTGGACTTAGCCCAAATTGGCCATAAGTCCTCAAATCATCTTGAACTGAGCACATCTGCTCTTTCAACCAACTCATTGGTTCAAGGGTACATCTCGGAACTCCTCTGATATTTGTCGTTGTAATCCTTCAACGTCTTCAGAGAGGTAACGGGTCCCGACAACCACACATTAATACGGACTGTGGGGTCCTTAAACTCATGGACTAATGCGTCCTTAAATCAAGATACGGACTGTGGGGTCCTTAAACCCATGGACTACGACGTCCTTAACCTTGACCGAGATGTCTTAAAACTAACAACGGACTGTGGGGTCCTTAAACCCATGGACTACGACGTCCTTAACCTTGACCGAGATGTCTTAACTAACAATAGACTGTGGGATCCTTAAACCCATGGACTACGACGTCCTTAACCTCGACCGAGATGTCTTAAAACTAACCATGGACCGCAATATCCTTAAACTACCCATGGACCGCAATGTCCTTAAACTACCTACGGACCGCAATGTCCTTAAACTAGCAATGGACCACTATGTTCTTAAACTGGAACAATAGAGCCCAAACGCTCTTTTGTCGGATCTAAACGATCCCGTTTAAGTTGATCTTAGCCTCAAATATGGCTAACGTATCCTTAAACCTTCAAACAGACTGGACTATGAATCCCCCCAATCAACTTCGATTCAAGGGTACATCTCTGAACTCCTCTGATATTTGTCGTTGTAATCCTTCAACGTCGTCAGAGAGGTGATGGGTCCCGACGGCCATACATACAATGGACCACTATGTCCCTAAACTGGAACAATAGAGCCCCAAATGCTCTTTTGTCGGATCTAAACGATCCCGTTAAGTTGATCTTAGTCTCAAGTTAGACTAACGTATCCTTAACAAACGTTTGAGTTGATCTTAGCCTCAAATATGGCTAACGTATCCTCAAACCAAACCCCCAAACCCAAATCTAAGATAAATACGGATTTGGACTAGTCCACGCCCTACGGGCGACGACATAACTAGGTCTCCGTAAACAATCCACGGGCAACAAAACATAAAACAAACACACACGACGCGAAGTGATCATCTGGAGAAGGAGAAAGTTGTTACCGCAATGCGGTAGCGTAATTAACTGCAGGGGCTTGCGCCTGCAGGGAAGAGCGTCCCCATAATCAAAAACCCCTCAAACGAGGGGGAATCTGACGAAGTCTGCTACATCGGCCGCATCCGTGTAAACCTTCGATACATGGTGCCATGAATCAACTTGGCATCTTCGGAGAGGTGGACGGATAGCACCAATTAGCATCTGCCCCGAATTTCAGGCAAGAGACGCCATGTCGCGCCGTCTTTCGGAGGGGAACACCGGGCCAACTCCAGCGACCACCATCGCCTTCGCCGTGCCATCGTCTCCATTCTTTCTCTCACACCAGCACCTTGTTGAGATCCGACATCTGGTCTCTGCGATCGCAGCAGCAGCGAGAACCGAGGCTCCAGTGTGTGACCTGCAATTATATGAACGTTGTGATGATTTCTCTGCCTCTAGATCTCCATTCCGTCAATGTTCGTGTATGCGCGCAAAGTGTTCGACGGAATGCCCCAGTGGAGTTTTTCCGTAGTTTTATCGCGTTCTTACTGCGTGACGTATGTCAGTGGATCCCCGAGGCAAGTTAATCTTGCCACATGCTACTATAACATTATACATATTTATTCCATGTTTAAAACTGTAAATAGAATCTAAGGCTATTAACTTTCATTATTGCATTTCGATGTCAGAATATAGCATGGTAGACTCAGATTTTAAATTATAATTCGTCGCATGTTAGAGAACCATATCGTATACCCGCATCCGTGTTTAAATTGCTTACTAATTAACTGCATAACTCCTAGCACCTTTAAATAGTTTCTACCCCGAATACCCAGTGGCATCCATCGAACGTATTTTTTATATCATTGCATCTCTAGAGTATTTAGTACGTATTAGCATGATTTTAACATTCATATGTGTTTTACTGTATTCATGTAATGTTGAAACCATCTATTAAATACAAACTGATATCTGTGCATCTACATACTTTAATCTGTACCTGATTGCATTTCACGTTATAAATTCCAGTTTGTTAATTCTATTAGTACATATGCTTGTTCTGTATGCCATGATTATGCTAGTTTGATTTTGAGCACCCACATGATATCTTGTACACCCTGACATGACCTGCTACAACTATTACTTGATATAACATGGTGCCGTACACTCCTGACAAGACATGACACCTTTATACATTACCTGATGTACCATGGCTTGACCCGTTACCTGATCTTGTGTCTAATGCCAACAAACCTGACATGTAGTTCTCACGGACCGTTCATGTTGTCTATCCAGACAAACCTGCTTACCTGATCCTGTGTTGGCATTAGTTCTCGATTACTGAATACCTGACTTGACTTACACATACAACTTGGGGGTATGGGGAAATCAATGATGAAACCTGACTTGTAACTCAATAGTTCGATACCTGTTCTGATCAGTTTTAGAGGCTAGGCCAGCCTTGGAATGATGCCGCTGACATCATTCATCTGTACATATTCCTGTTTTAGTGCCTAGCGGCATGTCTCGGTTTCAGCCCGAGAATTTGGACCGTGGTCTCGGATATGCACGGGATACTATTGAGTTACATCGATGATTCATCAAATTGATTTCAAAGACTTTAGAATAGAAAACCCAATAGAACAGTTTATTTTACTCGTTGCGCGCTACCCTGCACTACCCTGAGTTACATTCTGTTACACCTGATTTTCCATTCATGATTATATTTTGCATTGCCTGTTATCCTGTTTGTATTTTATTACTTGATGACGTGACGCGCTGATGTCTGGGTTTTGCATGGCCCAGATCCTTCTACCTTGTTGCAGACTGATCAGGAGTATTGCCGCTGTTAGACGAGCGGTGAAGTTCCTGTCGGTATGTAGTTTCACTTCCAGATGTTTCATTATTGTATTTTGCTTCCGCATATCATTACTTCTTGACTCATTCATTCTGGCTCATGGACATGTATTAGATAGTTTAGTTTACTTTCCTGTTCTTGACATCTCTACAGCCGTAATGTGACTGCGGAGGGATTTTTCCTATCCACGGGTAGCATGGTTGGCTATGTCACGTGCCCATCTTAACGTACTCTGGGAAGCGGGGCGTGACAATTTCACTTTCTCGAACGATCTTGACTTGTCGCCACCCGAACTTGAATCCTTTGAATTTTCGGATACGTTAGCTGAACCATCCGACTCGGTCGCGTACACTCGTTTTGAGCCTCTGTTAGAATCCTTCGAGTTCGAGAAATTTTTGCCGATTTTGCCTTCAATCGTTTCACCTCCAAAGCTCGAACTCAAGCCGTTGCCATCTCACCTCAAGTATGCTTACTTAGGTGAGAACGAGACCCTCCATATCATCATCTCGGCTTCTCTAGCTCAAGAGCAAGAGAAAGCCCTTCTGACGGTCTTGCAGAGCAATCGGCAAGCTTTTGGCTGGACTATGGCGGACATCAAGGGGATTAGTCTCTTGATCGTTGAACATCACATTCATATGATGGATGATGCCAAACCAGCCAGGGATCCACAGAGGCGACTCAATCCAGTCATGAAAGAAGCTGTGAAAAAGGAGATCGTCAAATGTCTAGATAGTGGTATCATTTACCCTATCTCTGATAGCCAGTGGGTCAGTCCGATACATGTTGTCCCCAAAAAGTCGGGCATAACGGTCATTACCAATCAGGCAAACGAGCTAATCCCTACTCGCACCCAAATTGGGTGGCGAGTGTGCATTGATTACGAAAAACTCAACGCCGTAACGCGGAAAGACCACTTTCCGCTACCTTTTATTGACCAAATGCTTGAACGATTGGCTGGACATGAGTACTACTGCTTTCTGGATGGCTATTCTGGCTATAACCAGATTCCCATCGCCGAAAAAGATCAGGACAAAACCACGTTCACCTGTCCTTTCGGCATGTTTGCATATCGCCTCATGCCCTTTGGGTTATGCAACGCACCCGCTACCTTCCAGCGGTCTATGATGGGAATTTTCTCAGACATGGTGGAAAAATTCTTGGAGATATTCATGGATGATTTCTCCATTTTCGGCGATTCCTTTGATGAGTGTTTACAGCATCTCGACGCTGTCATTACCCGGTGTAAGGATAAAACCTCACTTTGAATTGGGAGAAGTGCCACTTCATGGTACGTGAAGGTATTGTCTTAGGACATATCATCTGGCAAAATGGCATTGAGGTGGATAAAGCTAAGATTGAGGTCATTTCCAATCTTCCTTCTCCCAGATGCGTCCGAGACATCCGAGCTTTTCTTAGCCACGCCGGTTTCTATAGACGGTTTATCAAGGATTTTAGAAAAATTGCTAGACTCTTGACTCCTTTGTTGGCCAAGGACACTACATTCGATTTCAACTCGAGCTGTGTGATTGCATCTGAATCACTTAAAAGCCCACTCACTTCTGCTCCCGTACTTTCTTCTCCGACTGGACGTATCCCTTTGAGATTATATGCGATGCGTCTGACTTTGCTATTGGTGCAGTCCTAGGACAGTACATTGATAAAAGGGCGCACGTAATCTATTGTGCTAGCCAAACCCTGAACGATGCCCAGCTGAATTACACAACAACCGAGAAGGAATTCTCGGCTGTTGTGTTTGCATTAGAAAAATTCAGGCCTTACTTAATCGGCTCATCATTCATTGTCTACACAGACCATTCTGCTATACGCCATCTTTTTGCAAAGAAGGACGCAAAATCTCAGCTGATACGTTGGATTCTCTTACTTCAAGAGTTTGACCTTATCATCAAAGACAAAAGAGCATGTGAAAACGTAGTGGCCGACCATCTCTCACGACTTCCTTCTTCGCCAACGCTTTCACTTCCAATAAACGACGTTTTTCCGGATGAACAGCTCTTAACAGTATCATGCGAACCCTGGTTCGCGGATATTGTGAATTATTTGGCAACAGAATTACTACCAAACGAGTGGTCAAGTCAGGACAGACTTCGATTCTTATCCCAAGTAAAACACTTTTACTGGGACGAACCCTATCTGTTTAAATACTGTCCCGACCAGATTATTCGTCGGTGTGTGCCTAATAATGAATTCAAGAGTGTGCTGTCATTTTGCCACGATCAAGCGTGTGGCGGACATTTTGGCCCAAGAAAGACAGCCGAGAAGATCTTGCAGTGTGGCTTCTACTGTCCACAACTCTTTAAAGACGCTCATGATTACTTCAAGACTTGCTCCCGATGCCAACACTTGGGCCGGATGTCCAGGAGGAATGAGATGCCGCTCCAACCAATCTTGGTTGTCGAGATTTTCAATGTTTGGGGGATTGATTTCATGGGGCCGTTTCCCAGCTCTTTTGGGAACCTGTATATTCTTCTAGCTGTAGATTATGTCTCTAAATGGGTCGAGGTCGTGCCCAGCCGGACTAACGACAACAAGGTTGTCATGAGATTCCTTAAGGAAAACATCTTTTCCCGGTTTGGACATCCACGCGCGATCATTAGTGACAATGGAACACATTTCTGTAATAGGACTTTCGAGGCCTTGATGCGGAAATACTCTATTAATCATAAACTAACTACACCCTATCACCCCCAAACATATGGGCAAGCCGAAGTGTCTAATCGGCAAATCAAACAGATTTTGGAGAAAACGGTTTTCAAGAACCGTAAGGATTGGTCTTTAAAACTCACGGATGCTCTTTGGGTATTTCGAACTGCTTATAAGACTGATCTTGGCATGTCTCCTTATTGGCTTGTTTACGGAAAGGCTTGCCACCTTCCAGTGGAAATCGAGCATCGAGCATTTTGGGCGATTAAGGAGTTGAATTTATCTCTTGATAATGCGGGCAGCCATCGGAAGCTGCAGATAAACGAATTGAACGAGCTTCGGGATGAAGCTTACGAAAACGCGGTTGTCGTTAAGAACCGAACGAAGGTGTTTCACGATAAACACCTTACGCGCAAAACTTTCACACCTGGTCAACAGGTGCTTCTTTACGACACCCGACTACATTTCCATCCCGGGAAGCTCAGATCTCGCTGGAAAGGACCATATTTTGTGCGGACCGTATATCCGCACGGTGCGGCGGATTTGGAAAATCCAAAGGACGGTTCACTATTCAAAGTGAACGGACACGGGTTAAAGACTTTCCTAACCGCTGACCCATCGAAGGAGCTCCTGATGTTGCAGGAGCCGGTTTACATTGACTAATCTTCCACCGTTTATCTCCAAACTTCGGTTATCCAGCCATAAACAGTGAAAACATTGTTTCAAATATGTTTAGGGGTATGTATATACCATCTTCACACTTGTAATTATAAAAAATAAAATTAAAAAAATAGGGGGTATTTTTGTAAATATTCATTTCTATTAAATAAATAAATAATAATAATAATACAATTTCCTGTGCCCTATCTTTTGCATTGCATCTGCATGTTTTTATTTCTTTGTACATATTTGTTTTTCTTTGCATATTTAATTCCGTATCTTATTTTTCTGCATTGCATCTTTAAAAAAAATATATAAATATATAAATATAAAAAGATATAAAATAAATATTGAAAAAATTTATAAAAATTGAAAAAAAATTAAATTGAAAAAATTGAAAATTTCAATTTTGGCCATATTTGACTCAAGTTCAACATGACGGTTGACTAATTAGGAAAAACTAGATCCTAAATTTAGTAAATTAAAAACATTGAAAATAACATTTCTTAAAGTTTAACTGTAGAAAATGTACGTCCTTACAGTTTACTTAGAAATAAGCATATTTTGAGTTCGGTTCTTGGGCTAAGTCGAAATAAAGGAAGAGTATTGAAAGTTTTATTTGAAGTATAAATCTGAAAAATAATTCGGAACCTTAAGTTCAAATTCTGGAAATATATACCCTACTATATGCACTTACACGCATCTTGAAACTTGGGATAGTAGAGGATACCTTGAAATGCTCTTGTCTAAAATCCTTAGTATGAAGGAAAATAAAATAAAAGTATAAGTGGTGAATAAAGAAAAAAAAATGAACATTGGTTTTGTGATTGCTTAAGACAGCATAAATAAAAAAAAATATAGCGAGGGTGCTTTATCACCTAGTGCCTTAGACCAACTGGTTTGGGAGTCACTGATAGGCCTTAGGTGTTGCAAGACGAAGAATTACGTCTAAATGCGCAAGCACATTTTATAATCGGTCGTTTAGTACCTCAAGAAGTATTAACGGTCGCATGAAGGATGCGTGAGCAATTTCATCTAGAATTCACCAATTAAAAAGTATTTTGGAAAATAGACAAGAATATGATAGCTTGAATTGAATTTCCAAGTGAAGAGGTGACAATTACACACACGTAAAGGGTATATGATTGGAGTTTGGAGGAGAGATAGGAATAAAAGATAGGGCTTATATCTTCAGTAGAGATGATAAAAATTCCTGAGTTAAGATTGCGTCATAAAAGGAAAACTTAGGAGATGCTGAAAGCTTTATAACCTGGCAAAACATATATGATCTTAAGTTTAATGAAAAGGAAGTGTGAAAAATACGGGTTGATGATTTCTAAGTTGAAAATGATAGAATTTCTTGCTAGAATACTAAATTGAAGAATTAGAGTCAATGGCCAAATTGATCGGATTTTGTGGGTAGTATCCGCTAAAACCCTCAGGAGACAACACTTCTCCTACTAGGGACACCTAGAGATTTAACGGCTTGTTGCACGAGCTCGGTGCAATCGTGTTCCTCACGAAAGTGAGGTTAGGAATTTTTGAAAATAAAATTGGTTTTGCTCGGGACAAGCAAAAGATAAGTTTCGGGGTATTTGTTCATATCAGATTTTTGCATTTTTATACCGCCCATTCTTGATCACAATGCATATATGTAGGTACTTTTGATCCGTATTTGCTGAATAATTGCAGGTTACAGGTTCTCAGCTCTTTACAGTGAAATTCATGAAATGTCGCAACAAATGCGGGACTACGACCAACAACAGATGAGTACTGATCTCCGCTCACCATCCGTATGATGCCGCCTACCACGTATTTCATCGCCACTCCTACGTCACCTTTGTATTTCTCCAGAACACCCCGTATCACTACGAACATCCAATTCCATTAGATAAATCCATCGTATGGTTATATACGAACTCGAAGGAACTTTTTCGAGGATGGATTCTGGTTCAGGAGAAATAGGAATAAGGTTTATTCAGTTGTCTTTTATCCTTACCTTCTCTCAGCTTGCGAGTGCTCCTAGGATTAGGAGAGTACACCTATTATGCTTATTGGATAGTCTTTTCCAAACCATAGACTGGTTCCGAACGATAGGGAAGGAAGAAAACCACTTTAGCCTAACGATGGTGTATAGAAGGTAATGAGTAAAGACAAATAAAGGGAATTGGAGAGATGGCAAGGAAATATACGGTTACAGTCATGAATCTGATAATGGAAGAGGTATTACTAGGAATACCCGGATACCCCTTCGAAACATATTCATGTTTCAGTTTCACGGTGCATTGTTAATTGAAAGCTGATTTCCCAATTAGACACTTACTCCAGGGTATGTATTTACCAGGTATGATTCTCACGTCTGTATGGTTTTACAGATGTTGAGTGCGAGTAAGTCATTGGGAAGGTGATCATCCTCATTATATCGGAATTCGTTGTAATTGGTGATATTTGAGAAAATCGCCTGAGTACAGTTTTCAACCTACGACGCACAGAGTTTGAGTTATTCAACTCAAGGGACTTATATTGTATATTGTCCGGTGTCCATTAGGACAAAGGGGTTGGTACTCGTACTGTATTCTGTTTCCTTGTAATTTCTCAAGTTTTAGACAAGTGTTTCGTAGAAATACAAGGTCCAAGTTTGAGAAGTTATAGGTACATGAATAAAGTAAAGAACCATGTGTTGCAAGTATCAGGATTCTTCAAGGTGATTGAAGATGTAGATACTTATGTACGGTATTCAGTTGACAGTAATGGTTTTGAGAAACTTGTTTCTCTTTCAGGTTGCTCATAATTGGATGCACTCCTAAGTTGAGTAATGCTGATCGTCCTCTCTCCATTTAGTTAACATGCACTGGAGATAGCTGCATGATTTGAATCTGGTTCCAATTAAATCAGTGCCTCTATTTCTATATTGTATATAGAATGGTTCGTATCTTTAACGATGTTAAGGTACGGGGAGTTGTCCGGCTTATGCTTAAAACCAGATTCTGGATAACTCAAGGCACGTTTCTGTAATGGCTGTTTGTGGGTTAACCCGGTCTATGACGAGGGTTAACTTTCTACCATCTAGAAGATCAATAGTGATATTGTTCTTGACTCGCCACAGTTTTAGTAAAATGGATTTTTCAGAAAACAGTAGTGGGAGTATGGTAGAACTGGAAGATATTCCAGAACCACGACGATTACGGAAAATTTAATAGGACCTAAAGATTCAATCAAGATTGACATTCCATTAGCCACTCCGCAGATATGATGGGTATTCTCAGGCACCCGAGAGGTACTCTGGTAGCCTCACGGTGACAGGGAGGATCTTGTTTACCCAGACTTTCCATTACTGTTGTTCTAGACTATGAGATCCGGCAGGAGGATGAGTATAACGTCGTTCTAAACTAGCTTTAGAAGTGCACGTGTATATGACTCTACCAGAGGGTTGTTGTAGTCAGTGGGAGCAGCGGAAGTATAGTGGATAAGTAGTTTATGTCTATTTATAGACTAAAGCAGATATAACGAAGATAAATCATCTATTTCTGATGTGACAGTCATGGGTTTTGACTTCATCAAAATAGGGGATAGATCTGTTAAGAAGATAGTAGAGTGTGAAGTCCTGGTACTTGGATGACATACACATAGTAGGAAGTGAAATTCCTACACTACTATCGGTTATACTGTGGTTGTCACATAGTATTTTCTCCAAATAGGATATGGATATAATATCAGGCATTCTGGTTACTAGATCTATAGTTTTAGATCTAGATTTGGGTAGTTTTCCAATCTGGGTACTTAGACAGTATTCTAAAGATATTTTAGAATGAACGGCTTCTGGCATGGTGGTGAACCTGCAGGTGGAGTCACCCACTCTAAAGGTGTCTTACAGACTAAAGGGGAGAGGGATGTGCATGATTGGCAGATCACTTGCTTAGGCAATTGAGTTGATCATGAGATGTCAAGTACGACACCAGATGTTTTTGCACTAGATATAATAAGTTGATATTAATCCAATCTTGGAGAAACGTTCAGAAGCAGTATTAGAACATAAATGGTTGTTCTAGGGATTTGATAACGACGGCCTCTTTCGGGAGACAGTTATCATTCCAGGCTTCCAAGGTGACCCGGATAACAGAGTGACTGTCAGGGTTATAGTTTTCCCTCTGACGAGGGACAGTAGTTTGGACAGGTAGTCCAGGCGGATACTGAGGAAGGCTTGGCGCAGGATACCGATTAATTTCAGTTGACGATACAGTCTAAGAAGTTTGCTGGATTTGGAGTTCACTTGTGAGCTAGGTCCCATCAGATATCCAGACATATTCTAAGACAGATATTACTTAATTCAGGAGATGGCTTTCTCCGCGAACTTGAGAAAAAGAGAGACATGGAAAGAAACATCAGGGCGGATCCACTCACTGAGGCTATTTCTCGAACACAATAGTTTTACAAACGAGCTTTGTGAAACTGATTAGTAGAGGAGTTGGATGTTCGGTATCACACGGGCTGTGAGTACGCGACATCGCAATAATTAGCCTTAAATGCAAATGGGAGATTGTTGGATATAGTGCCCTCAAAGTCAATTATTGGATCGCAGGTACGTGATTGCAATGATTGAGAGAGGACCTATACCGATAGGACAGTCTTGCTCGAGATGATAGTATGCTATCTGGTTTGTCTTTATCATCGTGTACATGCTTTAGCATGTTGATAGAGCCCATAGGATTCTTGCTTGACTGCCAGCAGTATGATGGCGATCAAATACGTGGGAGGTGGGGTCTATAAGCACATCCTTAAAGTGTCCCTAGTGGTGGGAGTTTCGAGACAGGGCATCGATACTCCAGAGTAGACTAGTGTATACAGTCGAGAGCCCGACGAGGGGCGTTGGCCGGTCTCACAAGCCATTGGTGTCAGTTGGTTCACCTAAGATGTATACATGTGCTCATTGGATTATGAGTACACCGGACAGGACTCGCCGGGAACATGCTAGTTGGTATTATACCTGTCGTCGGATAGAAGTTCCTAGATGACATGTGTACAGGTTAGTCTGTCGACCTGAGATCGTCATTTGTCTCGTGTGAGTTCCCACTGTGCTTTGATTACTACCCTACCACAGCTCAAAGGAGTCATGCAAACAGGTTTTAGTTGGGTACAGTCCCGAGCCACATGGAGGCAATGAGCTGATCGTCGGGGATTCGTCTCTCCCGGTATTAGGGTGAGATCGCGCTGTGTTTAAGAGAGCCATTACATGAAATCCCTGGCCAGGGTAATCGAGATTTACTGGTAGGTATTCCAGTAGTATCTCAGGGTGTTCTGGGCTTCACTACGACATGACTTATACCGCTATTGGGAGGTCTGACGTTTACCAGCCCCTAGGCCCTATATGCGATACTCATAGACGAACAGACCGGACTGTACGGATATTGTCACTGTCAGGCTCAGTAGGGTTTCAGAATGAGTTCGCTCGCAAGCTTCCCTTTCGTTCAATACATAGGCAACCGTTACGTACAGCTAGTATCTCTGATGTGCTAATGGTTATACCCGGTGCCAGTGTATTGATGAGTCATTAGAGTCCCCCACAGATAGTTTCCCAAGTTCGGGCGAAACGTTGTAGATGCCATATGGTTTTATGGCAGAGTTCGAACATGCACGTGCACTTGTGCACGTGTCATGGTTCGGACAGATAATACTAGCGGGCTCTGGTTTAAGCCGGATCCTAGTATTATATTGTAGGAATATTTTTGTCTCATTGCATTCGTATTCGGTCGGAATACAAATGCGGGTATGTATATACAGTTGAGGGGTAATCTCGTAATTCATTACGGGATTACTTTTGGAGTTGCCAGTTTCTTTTCCGGTCTTAAAACACCTTGATTGATGTGACCACATTTCCTTTGACCACCTTTTCCTTGCACTGTAGGGGGTTGCCCATTTCAAGCATTTAATAGGCACGATGAGTGAGGGAATGGGGGCAACATGGGCTTTGCTTCCTTTGCTTTTCTTATTGCCTCCTTTAATTCTTTTGTTTTGATGGTGGCTGATTTTTGCTGGCAAGGGGCCATCTGCAATTTCGCCAAGTTCTTTATTGAGGGTTTTTTTGTGGTGGAAAAAGAAGGCCATAAGAAAAGCAAAGGAAGCAAAGCCCATGCTGCCCCTATTCCCTCACTCACCATGCCCATTAAATGCTCGAAATGGGCAGCCCCCTACAGTGCAAGAACAGTGCAAGGAAAAGATGGTCAAAGGAAAGGTGGTCATATCAATCAAGGTGTTTTAAGACCGGAAAAGAAACTGACGACTCCAAAAGTAATATCGTAACGAATTACAAGATCACCCCTCAACTGTATATACATACCCGCATTTGTATTCCGACCGAATACGAATGCAATGAGACAAAAATATTTGTCACGCCCCGCTTCCCAGAGTACGCTAGATTGGGCACGTGACATAGCCAACCATGCTACCTGTGGGTAGGAAGTATCCATCCACAGTCACATTACGGCTGTAGAGATATCAAGAACAAGATAAAACTATCTAAAACGTGTCCATAATCCAGAATAACAGGAGTCAATAATAAATAAATGCGGAAGCAAATGATCCACTACAAATAACTGAAAAGTGCGTCCCATAATGCGGGCTCAAATCAGGAAATAAATGCAGGAAATAAAACTAACTACTACTGGACCCACAGCTCAGCCTGCTGGCTGAAGTACTCCTGTTCGGACTGCAACAGCGGTACGGAATCTGGGCCATGCAAAACCCAGACGTCAGCGCGTCATGTCATCAAGTAATATAATATGAACAGTGTAGCAGGCAATGTAATATAAACATGAATACAGCAAGAATAACAATAATATGAATCATACCGGTACAGGGCAGCGTGCAGTGGGTAAACTAAACTGTTCTATCAGGTTTTCTATTCTAAAGTCTTTGAAATCAATTGATGAATCATCGATGTAACTCAATAGTATCCCGTGCATGCCCGGGACCACGGTCAAGACCCTCGGGGCTGAATCCGAGACGTGCCGCTAGGCAGTAACAGGTAGCAGGATGGGCGAGTGATGTCAGCATCATCACTCCGGGGCTGGCCTAGCCCGTAAGACTGATCAGAACAGGTATCGAACTGTTGAGTTACAAGTCAGGTTTCACCTTTGATTTCCCCATACCCCCAAGTTATGTATGTCAAGTTAGGTATTCAGTAGTCAAGAACTAATGCCAACACAGGATCAGGTAAAAGCAGGTTTGTCTGGATAGACAACAGGAACGGTCCATGAGGACTACATGTTATGTTTGTTGGTATTAGACACAAGATCAGGTAACGGGTAAAGCCATGGTACATCAGGTCCAGCCAGGTAATGTATAAAGGCGTCATGTCATGTCAAGAGTGTACGGTACCATGTCATGTCAAGTAGGAAGTGTAACAGGTCATGTCAGGAAGCACAAGATGTCATGTGGGTGCTCATAATCAAACTAACATAAGCATGTGTATAAATAAACAAGCATGAGTACTATCAGAACAATAAACTGGAACATGTAATATGATATGCAAATAGATATAATTTCAAGGATATGGATGCACAGTTATCGATTAGGGTTACATTTATAGTTCCAATATTAATTAGGATGCAATTTATTAAACATGGAGTGTTAATATCACATTATTATGTAGTAATGTGATCTATGGATGCAATTATATGCATCTTAAATGCGATGGATGCAAACGGGTATCCGAAAAGTTATAAAACTATAAAATGGTAATGTGGGATGTACAACTAAGCAATATGTGATATAAATATTGATATAATAATATTAATATGGATAGCATATTCAAAGCGATTAATAACTATAAAAGTGGTATTGATTAACCATGCACAAGAAAGTTCCGTTCAGAAATTCAGCGTCACCCTAATTTGTAAAATAGCTTAAAAATAACAAACGTTCTCCAAAAGGGACGTGTCTTATACCAAAACAAAGATAATTCAATAAGATTTTCAGTTTTATAAGTATAAGTATCTCAGGTTGTCCCTACCAAAAGTTATGAATATTCGAAGTTGAAAGTTTGCTGCTGGAATTTCCCTGGACAGCAGTTTGGAGACATTTTCATTTGCATTTTACGTTATTTAAACAATTTATTTTGCAAGTAAATATTTCATAGAGTTATAGTATTCTGAGTTAGCTTCGTAACGAACTAAAGAACGTATACTAATGATTTTTCTATGATTTATAATGAATTTTATACGGTAAGGTGTACAGTAAATTTCAGATTTGTCGTATCCGCTTTTTCAACGACGTTTCATGTGTAAACTATAATATTTTAAATATATAATATCATAAAATGCAGATTATAAACTAATTAAAAATAATAACAAGAAATATTACGACGATGTATATTTTAATTGATATGGATGCAGTATAATGTAATCTAGTATGTCACAAGATAAGTTTTTATGATCTAGATTTAATATGATATAAACGGATGCAAACGGAACATCGAAACGTTATAAAATTAAACATGGGGCACTAGATTTAAACTATAGGTATGGTATTTATTTAAATAGGTATAAAATGAATTATATAGCATGTAGCAAGATTAACTTGCCTCGATGGGTCGCGAATCGGGAAAACGGAACGTTAACCGTCGGCGGGGAAAACTCGCGACGGGCGCACGGTTCACGGAATGAACCCAAACGACGAACAAAGAAACCACACGGGTCGGGGTACCTCGCTGGAATGTCGAGAAGCGTCACCGGCACGACGGAATTCCGGCAACAAAAGAACAGTTTAAAAAAATGAGAAACGAAACATGAAGCAAGAAGAGAAAGAATGATAAAGAGAAGTACGAGAGAATATATGAGAGAGAGAGAAAAAGTGGAGAGAGAGAGAGAAGAGGGAGAGAGAGAAAGTGGAGAGATAGAGAGAGAGAAGTGAAAGCAAGAGAGAGAGAGCTGCAGGTGGGGGCCCACAGAATTTAAAGGAACGCGATTGGCTAAAGGGGAATCGTTAGTTAGGGATAAATATTAATTAAAAATTCAAAACATTTTAAGGAACAGTAGGATATATATATAGGTTAATTTAAAGATTTAAAAGATAGGTAATGAACAGTAAGATATCAGGTTAGTTAGAAAAATATATGCGATGGTTTTAATAATATTAAAATTTGGGATTTTGGCGCCAAATAAAACATTTCCAAATCGCGCCCGGGTCGAGTCCAAAAATTTGAAATTGAAATAATAGGATTTTAAGTGGGATCCAAATTTTAAAATTAAGTGTTTTATGATTAAAAAGCATACCCCCAAAACAGACACATGTACGCGCGCGTAGTCGTCCAAACTCGCCCGTTTCACTGAACGGAACGAGAACACAATGCACGGACGCTACCACGAGGCTAGGGATGTCAAGTAGGCCAAGATGAATATTTTCAATTTTATTTTAGATGCCAAAATTTGTTATATGTAGAAATGACTTTGCCGGGTAAATTTTACAGTAAGCAACAAACAAGCAAGTTAAATGAAATGAGTACCACATTATGCTCAAACAGTAACTGAAAATAGTAGCATTGGGTTCGGGTGTTACAATATTCCTACAATATAATACTAGGATCTGGCTTAAACCAAAGCCCGCTAGTATTATCTGTCCGAGCCATGACACGTGCACAAGTGCACGTGCATGTTCGAACCCTTCCATAAAACCATACGGCCTCTACAACGTTTCGCCCGAACTTGAAAAACTATCTGTGGGGGACTCTAATGACTCATCAATACACTGGCACTGGGTATAACCATTAGCACGTCAGAGGTACTAGCTGTACGTAACGGTTGCCTATGTATTGAACGAAAGGGAAGCTTGCGAGCGAACTCATCCTGAAACCCTACTGAGCCTGACAGTGACAATATCCGTACAGTCCGGTCTGTTCGTCTATGAGTATCGCATATAGGGCCTAGGGGGCTGGTAAACGTCAGACCCCCCAATAGCGGTATAAGTCGTGTCGTAGTAAAGCCCAGAACACCCTAAGATACTACTGGAATACCTACCAGTAAATCTCGATTACCCTGGCCAGGAATTTCGTGTAATGGCTCTCCTAAACACAGCGCGATCTCATCCCCAATACCGGGAGAGACGAATCCCCGACGATCAGCTCACTGCCTCCATGTGGCTCGGGACTGTACCCAACTAAAACCTGCTTGCATGACTTATTTGAGCCGTGGTAGGGTAGTAATCAAAGCACAGTGGAAACTCACACGAGACAAATGACAATCTCAGGTCGACAGACTAACCTGTACACATGTCACCTGGAAACTGCTATCCGACGACAGGTATAATACCAACTAGCATGTTCCCGGCGAGTCCTGTCCGGTGTACTCATAATCCAATGAGCACATGTATACATCTTAGGTGAACCAACTGACACCAATGGCTTGTGAGACCGGCCAACGCCCCTCGTCAGGCTCTCGACTGTATACACTAGTCTACTCTGGAGTATCGATACTCTGTCTCGAAACTCCCACCACTAGGGACACTTTAAGGATGTGCTTATGACTCCAGCTCCCACGTATTTGATCGCCATCATACTGCTGGCAGTCAAGCAAGAATCCTATGGGCTCTATCAACATGCTAAAGCATGTACACGATGATAAAGACAAACCAGATAGCATACTATCATCTCGAGCAAGACTGTCCTATCGGTATAGGTCCTCCCTCAATCATTGCAATCACGTACCTGCGATCCAATAATTGACTTTGAGGGCACTATATCCAACAGCCCCCAGCTGGAGCGCCAGAAAGTCGTTCAGACACCGTCTTAAGCTTCGGTTGTGGTGCCTTAGTGATCACAACATTCGACCTCTTGCCCCTTGAGACCGGCTTGGCCACCTGTTTTGCCGGGATTTCTACCAGATGAGCGCTTCCGGCAGGGTAGATGATGACGGAGCCAAACTGGCGGGGCAGTTCCTCCCACTGTTGACTAAGACTTGCGGGGAGAACCACACGAGCATTGACCTTGACCACGTACGGGATCGGGGTCGCGTTGGAAGCCGAATTCGTCTTGGGAGACATTGTCGTCGAAAGTTGATTGCTGCACGGAAAAAAAACATCATTTCAGTATAGGCAATCGACATGTATATTTATTGAGTTCGCATGAACGTTTAACCCGAAATATAGGAAGAGAGAAAGGTCCCACCGGACGTGCCAGAATCTGTAGGGTGTTTTTCGTCACCCTATTGAGATGGGAATACGCGTGCGCTTGTCAGGCGCATTACAGATTTCCCCTGCCTAAGGTAAGCCGGGGTTTAATGATTGTGGGGATCCGAATCTCCGGCAGCCGCGGACTAAGCTGCCGTTAATTGCCCCTCGCCTTTGGAGCGAGGGAACCTCCGATTGACAGGTTACGTCATGCGAACTCAATGTGCAGTGTCGTGTTTTAAAGGGGTTTTGGATGTATCGGGGGCCCCGCAGAGTTTTTACGGGGGTTCTAGAGTATGTGTGTGTGTGTATGAATATATATATATATATAATTTTTTTTTAAAAAGGAAAAAGGCAACCAAAGAATGCGTGGGAAAAAGCGCCAGCACTTTGGGTGCTAGCGCCCCCACGTTCCAGGTACGTGGGCGCTCGGGCGCTAGCGTTTTGAGCGCTAGCGCCCCACGTGTCAGCACGTGGGCGCTCGGGCGCTGGCGCTTTGGGCGCGAGCGCTCTGAGCGCAAGGGCGCAAGCGCCCCACGTGTCAGCACGTGGACGCTCGGGCGCTAGCGCTCAGAGCGCTAGGCGCTAGCGCCCAAAGCGCTAGCGCTCTGAGCGCAAGGGCGCTAGCGCTTTGAGCGCACGTATCAGCACGTGGGCGCTCCGGCGCTAGTGCTCTGAGTGCAAGGACGCTAGCGCCCCACGTGTCAGCACGTAGGCGTTCGGGCTGCAAAAAGGATTTGGTCCCTGCAATGGGAGTTGTACTCTCAGAAAGGAGCGCTTATTGTTTTTTTTTTGTGTATATATATATGAGGAGTTAAACTCCTAGGATGTTTTGAAGCTGATGAAGGGCTTCTCCCCTTGAGCCCTAGTTCTTCCCCAAAGTGGAGTTTCTGGAGATGGGTCTCCTTCCTCCTCCTCTGTTGGCAGGATCTCGAAGATCGAGAGATGTGAGATTTTAAAAATCTCTTCTTTTTAAGATCTGATGGAATATCTGAGTTCCCCTTTGTGGGTTTTGTGGTGGAAAACTATTTAGTTTTATAAAAAGAAGAGTAAAACTCTTGATTTAATTCAAAAGAAAGAAGAAGGTTTTAGAACCATGAGGAAGGAGAAAGATCTCAGATCTGGATTCCTCTTTTTTGGAGAGAGAAAAAGTTATTGAGATATTTCATTATCTTTGCCTTATAGGCTATACACTTTACACATAGCCCCTTGGACTTCACAAAATGGCATTTTGCCTATCCCATGGCTCATGTGCCATGACTTTTTGCACATAAGCATGGGCTTTACAAAAATTCGGCTTTATGCTCATTTTTCTTACATTTATTCAAAAAATAAAATAAAATAAATGCAACAAAATTATTTATTACAAAATTTTTATCTTGGCATGGGGGGAGACCGGTCGCTTCATGTTCGGGCTCGACCCGGGCATGGGCCCACTTGATCTGGGGTTAGGCCCACTTGGCTAGGGGTTGATTTTGATTTTGACTTGGTCAACCGGGGTGTAAATTTTTACCCCAACAACATCCTTTATCTACAAGATCCAAGCATGATCATTTCAGGGATAAGAATAAGTTTTCATGCTTTTACAATCAATCGTAACATCTACTCTTCCTTTGAATTCGCAATACTTAGAGCACAAGCATCGAGTAGGATTTCATTTATTTGCAAGGTTTTAACCCTATCCCCAATCAATTCTGTAGCAAATCTTCTGACAAGCCTTTAATAAAAGAATCAACATGATTCTGATTTGTACGCATATAGTTTATCCCAATTACTCAATTATCGTTGAGTAATTGTCAGATATAACAATAACTTAGACTAAAGTGTCTAGAGTTTCCACACTATTAATTTAACATCATTATCGCAGTTAATGGCAATCAGTGGTTTAAACTTAGGCCACAAAGGATACAAAGAAGATTCTTTGACTACTCTGTTTTCTTTCCATAATTGGATGGAGCAATAAATTGTCTAGGCGCTGGAAGCCTAGCATGTCAATGCTATACATAAACATGTCATAATTTTTTCAATTAATCTGCATATAACATATATGTGACATGCGGTGAATAACACTTTATCCCATAAATTCTTATGCAGTAAAGTTATATAATACTCATTTAACGTATCATTAAAAATATCATCTATATGTTGCATATGTATTCATGCAAGTGTAAGAGATACTTGAAAAGTTAAATAATCAAAAAATAAAATGTATCTCATGCAAAATTTTAAGGGCCTAATTTTTTTTTAAATTATAGAAAATCAATACTCGCATGCAAATCCTTCTCATGCATGCATGCATAGCACATAAATAATTCCATGTCTAAAAGCACAAGAAACCGTGTATATATAGTCTTAAGCAAGTATGGTATTGTTTATTCTATGTTGATGGGTTCTACATATAAAAAATAAAAGGTTATGCAAAGAAATTCTTCAAACGTGAGATGATAGCATGAAACATTGCATCCATATGAATTCAAGAACAGTTAATAAAACATTAAACATTAGTTCCGTCGAATACTAAACGTTATTGACTCCTTCAGGGGCTTGCATTCCTAAGCCTTAGGCCTATAATTCCCACAACTACCAATGATTAAAACTCAAAAGCTCCATCAAGAGACTTTAATCAACCCATTTATATTATTCAACTAAGCATATATTTCAAACATCATGATTTGGATATGTGTTAAACTATAACCTGTTAACTTAGGGAGAGGGAAAATATAACATATGTATACTAAAAAACCTTGGAAAACAAAAGTTATATATTATACAAATAAAATAATATCCTCACCGAAAATAGTTTTCACAAATTCAATTTTTAAAGGATTTTCTAGTAAATTAGTTTGAACTCAAGTTCTATATATATCAAAAATTGATTGGCACATGCGGGGTTAACTTCTAAATTAATCATGCATTAATACGAGAGAATATACATATTCTATCTATTATGCAAAAAAAGAATAGAAATCAACATATAAATAGAAATGACATCTTTATTTATTAAAAAAAACTTGAACATCATATTACATGCACAATATTTTCTCATAAATATTCCACTTATAGATTACAAATTTAGGCAATGAATCCATCATCGACTACATTTGCTTCCGATTTCTTCTCCTTTTTGAGGAGTCGACAATCTTTCTTGAAGTGACCGGTCTATTTACAATGGAAACATTTTAAATCATTCATTTGGCCTTTCTTCTTAAAGTTTATAGTCTTTCAAGCCTTAAACTCATTCTTTTGATAGTTACTTTCCACCACATGAGCCTTGGAATTTCCTTTGGTTCATCTTTCTTGTCACGAAGATGTAGTTCTTCTTATACTCAAAATTGGTGACATATCGACTCAAAAGAGAACTCTTTAGTATCATGCTTAAGAGTCCTTCAGTAATCTTTCTAAGAGTTGGGTATTTATGAATAATTGCATGAATATGGATGTATCAAGTGTGATACCAAGTTGAAAAATCTCGATAAGATAGTTATGTAATTCGTAAACTTGATCAAGGGTGGGTTTATTATCGATAAATTTAAAATCTAGATACTTGTTTACCAAAAAGCTCTTCTCTCCCGAATCTTCGTGTAACATTTTGGAAAATTAAGAATATTTAATTTTAATTTTTTTATTTAAAAAATAATAATAAAATTGATAAGTTCACGAAAATGATATCGCTTATGAAATTGGGTATCGAAATCATATCCGAAAAATGTAATTATTTTGATAAATGTAAATAAAAGTGTGGTATCATTTAAAAATGATATATTTAATTATTTTAACATGATATTGGATTTTTCATTAAGCTAATGACCTTTAAGTAATAGATTAACTATTATATATCTTCTATTTCTTATCAACTAAATTATGTCATGAAAGGTTTTTCTTTCATTTTGAAATTTTATAATGGTAGAGTTTATGATAACCTAAGTTTAAACCCTCACCCTCAACACACCCTCACCCTTGCTCACATCTCTCCACCTCCTCCTTCTTCATTTGTACACCTCCACCTTCTCACTTGACACCTCCACCTCTCCATCCACACCTCATGTTTTCTTTACAAACCTCCTCACTTCATTTATACATAACACTTAAAGAATTCAGTAGTAATTCCAATTGAAACCATACCCTCTTCAGCTCCAAACCAATAAAAATTCTAAGTGTTCATACCAAAAGAGTGGGTGCAAGGAGTTTCTTCATCAAATTATGCACACCATCATCCTAGAAGCCATTACTACTCTAGATGCTTCCATAAGCATGTCTTGAGCAGGATTTTCTTATACACAATTTCCATAGGTATATTTCCTTTCATCCTTAGAAGTTTAGAAAATGTTTAAATCTGTTTTCTGTGCGGTGTTATAAAAACTGTGTATTTGTGATCATTAGCCTACAGATATTGAATCTGCTATACTTTAGATGTAAATTAGAAAACCCAAACAGTGTCATAATCTTATAGACTAGACCTAGAATAACCCATAGGAAGACGGACCCATCCCCTCGGATTTTGGCCGGCGACATCAAGGCAAAATCCAAGCTCGCCGGTTTTTTGGGAGAGTTGGGTGTTGTACTTTTTAGGGTATCTCTCTGTAGGTGTTTTGGGTATGTTTGGTATTGTTTATATAAGATAAATGTTAAGTAGGTTAAATCTGTAAGTAATGTCAGGTTGGGGTAAACTTCTATATACGATACGTAGCATGTTTAGTGGTGCAGTATCTTAAACTTGGATTTTTGTGATAATTTAACTACAGAAAGTGAATCTGGAACTAATAGGTATAATCACTAGAAAAACTAGCAAGACCAAAACTATAATGAGCCAATTATAAGCCCTCACGTAAAACCTGAGCCCCAAACTCCATACAAAATCCGGCGACCCACCCCAAAAATCCGGCGACGCCGGCCCCCTTATACCCTTTTGTGTTGGTTTTTCTTCTGTGGCCTATTTTTGGTATTTGATAAGTCTCTTTATTGTTTGGGTTGTCTAAATATTTATACAGTAAAATCGGGAAACGTTTTAGAAATGGTTTTATCAAATTTCAGATATTTACGATACGGAGTTTTCGTATTTTGATGTTGCAGCTGAACCGTTGACGTTTATACGTTAATGACAGAGTTTTGTTGTCATTGTTGGGTTAAGTATGTTGTAGGTTTTAACCTACGGGCGTTTAGCTTGTTTTGGTTTTCGATATGATATTTACATCAATACGATTTAAATACGAATATAGGTACGATTCGAGAATTTCAAGACGGAGTTGGCGATGTAGCGGCGTGGATTCAGTGAGCTTTTAAGTTGGTGAGTAGATTTACATCTACTGGAGAAGTCGGGTGGATGGCGTATAGCATCCCACAACCTTACAAATAGTATTATGATATCTAGTTAATTTAGTATTGATTCAAGATATTTATATAGTATCGCATCTAGTATGTCCTTCAATTTTATACAGTTTAATGCATAGTTATAGATGAGATACAGTGATACGATATGGATATGGTTTAATGGATTTGTACGAGAGATCACGCTAGACTTGAGATGATACATATACAGTGATATGATGAGATATAATACAAGGATTTATACGTATTGGAAATGATGAACTTTGTATGCCGAATAACGACCAATTTATCTTTTGACTCGTAAAGTTAGGTTATATTCTGTTTTAGGATGTAATACTTGTGTGAGTTATATTCTTTTAAAAACTACGATTCGCTGTCTTTTAAATAAAAATACTAGGATGCGTGCCAGTTTCTAAAATGGATATTTATTTTAAATCTAGGGCAGCTTTTTTATTTCAAACTTTTCGATCATTTCTGAAGAAAATGGTATAGCTCATAGCAAATAATTACAATAAGTACGTTTAGATTACTTTACATGTTTGCATTATATTATCTATATTATATATTTCTGCGTTACGCACACTCTGATAGAACACTGCACAAATACCAATGAGTACTATGCTGCCCAAGCACGTGAATGTATGTTACACTACACCTCATTGGTACTGTCATGTCACTGTAGAACCGTGTTGTTATATATGTATTAAAATAAATAGGTTGTTACACTGTAGAACACTTGCACAAATACTAATAATTGCCATGTTGCACGAGCACAGACGCATATGCTACACTGCACGTCATTAGTAGTACCATGTCACAGTAGAATTGAAATCTATGTATATATGATATAATTACGTAGTCTTCTTTATTCCTGTTGTAAATTACGATTATTAGTACTATAAATGCTGTATTTTGATTCTCTGGATTTTCCGAGTATTTTACTCCTAATTATATATACTGGTGGTATGTGACACTGTTATATATGTATATATATAATATATCATCTATATAATCTATGCAAGTATTCTTATTCCTTACTTGATATTTTGATATGATGAGTTAAACGTCCACCGTAAGTTTTGTGTTTTCTGATTTTGATTCCGACCCGAGTGGGGGAGATATACGGCTTCGGACTTGTTATTATCTGGACTGAGTGGGGGAGCTATACAGTCGGATACATGGTGGACCCGGTTCGAGACCGAGGGGCAAGAAAGCCACAGTTATAGACGGGGAACCTAACGAGGATACTCGATACCGGAAATAGAATTGAGCACGGCAGATATCCAGGGGATACTGACCGGGGTTCGAATGAGCACGGCAGATATCCAGGGGATACTGACCAGGGTTCGATTGGGCACGGCAGATATCCAGAGCATACTGATCGTAGCCAGGATATCGGGTGGCGATCATCTGTTGAGATGGTGTCAACGGTATCTGCATTTACATGTCGATGCTAAACACGAGAGATTTCGGATTTCGATGTCGATACTGGACATCTATATGTATATTGATATGATCATTATCATGATGTATACAGTTAGATATTATTTATTGGATTCCACCAGGACTGATCCGGGGGACAGTACCTGCATATATTTATACAGACATTCATATACAAAAGGGGATTCAAATACGAACTATAGATTCATGATTTTGACTCATATGACATTGAGATATTATACTTAGGATTGCATGATAGTTAGTATTGCACATATACAGATCATATAGTATATTGGTACAGATTATGATAGGACTATACTTATGACCTAGGTATCGTCATGCATTTCGATTTCTACCTGTAGATGTACTTTTATTCACTGAGTTGGCAACGCATCCCCGTTGTGCCACAGTTTCTTGCAGCTTTTACCGCTTGGATTATCAGCGGCTTGGGCACACATCCTTTTCGGGAATTGATTGGTAAGTGGGTTATTATTGTATTATACCCACCCTTGATTATTTATATATTCTTGTATCTAGTGGAAACTCCATCAACTTAGAGGTGATATATTATGGACTTAGAAGTAAGACTTAGAGTTTATGTATGGTGATGTCGCACTCTTTGGAGTCGATTTCTGATTTAGATTGATTGGTTGTTCCATCGTATTGGACGTGAAGACTAGCTTCCGTTGGAATGCTATTGTTATTATTATATTGTATCCGGTTTTTATAAAAATGCAAAGGAGGTGATGTCAAGTTTTCAAAACATCATAAATGTTTTTTTTCAATACACCCAGTTAAAATTTAATGTTATTTTTTTTTATTTCATCGGATGACTATTTTAAACTCACCTCCCATATTTTCAAAAAGGATTTAGATTCTGGATTTCGGCTTACTTGGATTGCGTCGATGTCTTTAGATGTCACGTGATTTAAGTGTCGGTCGCGTGCCACATTTGGGTCGTGACACTTCGGTTTTGTACTTTGCTTCAAGTGCCTCCCACAATTCCTTCACCATTTCTATATGTTGGTATACGTCCGACATTGCATTTAGGATGTGGCTCTTGCATAGATAGTCGTATTGTTCCCATTTTTGCCGCTTTCTCTTTTGTGCGAGCGTTTCGTCCTCCTCATTTTCCAGTATGGTGGGCTTCGAAGTAGTGAGTCCGTAGACGATGTTGAGAGTTGTGAGAAGAAAGTGGACTTTTTTTCCACCGCTTGAAGTTGGTACCGTTGAAGCAATCAAGTTTGACAAGTTTGTGACTTGTCATCTTCATCGTGGAGTTTTCCGGTGCCATTGACAAATACGGATATTGCTTTAAATTGTAGTTGTAAAATTGAGGTTGAATTCAATGACAAGAAAAACACAAACATTGGGTTGAGGCACGTTTAACGCTTTTTTAAAGCAATATTCGCTCCCTACAATGCAACGAGGATTGATACGATTTGCTTCTAGGACACAACGACCCAACCTTGTGTTTACAATCCCCCGCGTTGCACCCGCATGGAATTGTCCCAAAGAACTTGATCTTTATGAGTACCAATTAGAGAGAAGAGAGAAAAGTTGCCTTTAAAACAATAAAACAAGTTGGTATAAATAAGAGTTAAATGAATGCAAATGGAATCCTTTCATCTTTCGAATTCAAAATTTAAATCCCCATAACTACCTATAACTTCCATAACTATCTATAACTTCATAACTACTCCCTCCAACAAAATGGGAGAGAGATTTGCCTCCAACAAAATGAGAGGGAGATTTGAATTCAAATGAGTTTGGCCACGGCCAACCATAAAACCAAAATAGAAATTTTAATTTATTGAAATTACTTATATTATACAAATAATATAACAACTCGGAAGGTTAAATCCCAAGGTCATTCATACTTTTCAGAGAAGGAAATAGGGGTGGCTGATTTCCTTGCAAAGGACTGCCTAAAAACAAGTATTCATGCTCTTTCTCATCCAATAGAATTCCCGCCGCAGTCCTGAAACTTGTCATGCTAGATAAATCCACGCTGCCTATCTTTAGAGTAAAATTCTAGTTCCTGTTTTGGTCTTTATGTTTTTTCGTATTTTGGCTTATGTAAGCTTGGATGCTATTGCTTGTTTTGTAAGCAGTTGATATTGGAAAATAAAATGCTGACCTATTTGGGGTTTGAATTCCCAGAGGGGGGGGGGGGGGGGATGACCAACAAATGAATAAAGCGATATTAGATTTTAAAAGAATTGATTCATGTACGAAACAAAATAAAATCGTGATTGAGGAAAGGGATGATTACTTACAGTCAAATTTTAGTACCCATTTTCCGCTCAAGATAGCCATGAGGACCTTTATTGTGCTTCTACATGTACCGTGCTCGTCAGTAGAAACGATAACATGGGTTGCATCTTTCTCCCAATTCCTAGCCACAGATGCACCCGTGCATCTTGCAAACTTGTCCAGGATTTCCTGCATAATGCGCAACAAAAAAAAGCACTGGGTCATTTTTTGAATTCATCGCCAATTCCATCAAAACTCCGAAGGTATACTCTTAATGCTCCCAACAGGATGATCACCCTTCTTCTTGTGGGTGAAATAGGATTTTTTTGGGGCAGCGGTACTTGTAAATCCGTTTTTCTAAATACACATCTGGTTGGATTAGAACTTGAGCATTTCTCTAAAACCATCTTAAAGGCTGCACCAAAACCCCTAAGTTATGGTAATCTTAAAGTCCTGCACCACAACTATGAAGTTATGATGTGGGTTGAGAGATATGATTTGTTTTTATTTTAATTGATCCGCGTTACATACGCGCCCGGTGGGATATGAAGCCGCATTGCTCTAATACCATATTAAAGTACATGTCAATGCACCACAACTCCGAAGTTACGATGAAGATTTAGAAATATTATTATATGTCTTAACAGTGAGGACTGAGCGAAATATATTTATTTTCGAACAAATGTTTCTTTGAGACTACCTTCTGTGTCATAGAGAGATCAGCTTCGCAGAAAAGCCATTGATTGCAAATGCCAGATGAATCTGTCCAGAAATCGCGGAATTTTCGTTCCACAATAGAGCTCCTTAACAACATGAAATGATTTCTAGCAAGAGAAAGACGAATTAAAAATTAGCAAAGCTTAAGGTATAAGCAACATTAAAAAGCCTACAAAGTTCAGATTCTTACATCTGAGATGAAGCATTGGTCAAAATACTTTCTTCAATCTCCAGTTTAGGCAATTTGAAATGAGAATCCATGAGCTGGTTGCTAGGGTTTCCATCATCGGCAGGGTTCAATTTCCGTTTCATCAGTTCTCTAGCACTATCATCTATGTTTCGTTGAGAAGCTTGTTTGCAACCACTGGCATGGTTTAATTTTTCTTGCCGTCTCTTGGTAGTCGAAGCATCTGTGCACGGCTGCAATACGAGTTCTCTTTGCTTCTTGCTTCGAGCTTCTGTGTTTTTATCTTGTGAAATGTCCTTGGACAGTACATTTGTACTCTGCAAGAGATAAGAAATTCAGCGCCAACAGGATGAATATATTTGTTGAGAAATGTACCATTTTTATTTCATTGTGTGTGTGTGTGTGTGTGTGTGTTGTGAAAAGGTAATTTTGTGTATCACTGTATCTCATACTTCAATATTGACTTGCCAATTTGTAGATCAGAACCATACTCATAGATCAACTATCAAAAATTTGATACACTCTATGTAACTAATAAAGCCACTAAAAGATATGAGCATAACAAATTGTTAGTGATTGTTAGTAAAATAGTTGAAGCAACTGATACGACATTGCATCCAGAACTTGAATTTGAACCTCTCTGTTCTTCTTTAATTTCTTCTCTTTTGAGTTATCCGTCAATTCAACGTCGGGTTTAGTAACTTTCGTTTAAGTTCTACTTCAAACTTAAGGTGCATATCGTTAATTGTTATGTCACCCCCATAAACTTTTACACCTAAAACCTATTAATTATTCATAATCTTCTTCCAGTTTTCACAAACCAAGAAAATTTATGTATAGTTTGCAATAGTTGCATTGTAACCATTAAGGATGGGATGATGGTAAATAAGCATTATTCCTTTTAACTATCAAAATTTAATTATAATTTCCCCTATCAAATGAAACGGGCAGCAATATGATAAATATACGACTTTATATTCAGAAAATTGGTAGATTTAAGCAATTAACCTAACCACGATTAGTTTAGTCATGACATCAAGTTAATTGATAACAATAACATGTGACCGGTAACATGGGATTGTTTGAAATAATGGTAAGGTTTTGATGCTGACATATGAAAATGTCGATATTTGAATGTGCTATATGGAAATAGCTAATTTTTGGTGGTGATATATGAGGAAAAAAAACCTTTTATTTAATAATGTAACTTTATGATAAAGTACCAACTGGGCTTAGCTCAGTACCAATTTCCTCTCCAATATGAGAGGTCGCAAGTTCGATCCCGAAGGGGGTTGATTTCAAAAAAAAAACTTTATGATAAAGTGAGCTTACAAATCCATGTCCCTGGTTAAGAGAAGTGTCCTTTCCTGCATTCTCCGAACTCTTCTTGCTTCCAACATTTGCAGGCTCGCTACTACATCCATCATTTCTGGGTCTGCGTTCATACACTATATTCGTCAATTTTCCGACAGCCCCTTTAATTGCAGGTTCATCCTGTAAAGTTTCTACGGCATTGCTGTTGTTGGATGAAATGAGACTTTCCTTCTGTGGCACCTTCTCACCTACAAATAGTTTAGCCAAGATACATGTTGTAATAGTACAATATGTGCAATCTGACAAATGATCTACATTATGTTGTATTACCTAACTTAGAGCCTTGCAACTCCTCATCAGCACCATTGCTTTCCAAAATAGAAAAATCCTTCAATGGCGCATTCATGCCTAGAAAAAGAAGAGACTGTTAATTAGCAATAATAATATCAAACATGTCCCGCCACTACCATACTGCCTATCAACAAAATTGCTATAAGATCACACAAAACATATTTACCTGATATGTCAACTTGTGAGTATCGTAATTTCTTTTCACAGTTGGCCGTCTCATCAAGGTCATCATCTGCAACAGATTCAAGAGTGTTATATTGCATACGTGGTATGTATTAACCAGTAATTCTTAAATGTTTTGACTCGAAAGTGTTGAGATGTATGGATTAAAGTAGTCCCACATTGGAAAAACTATAAGAGGTACATGGGTATAAGATATAAGATAGGCCAAAACGCAACAAGGCTCGAGTCTTATTGTTGGAACTCACTTATATCAAAAGCTCATACACACTCTAAATAAAATATATAATCACCCCCTCAACTTTAATAATCTAAATCTTTATATGGCATCAGAGCCAAAAAAACCTGAGTCTTATTATTGAAACCCACTTATATCAAAAGTCCGTGTACACGCTAAATATATTATCTACAAGGCTTGGGTCTTATTGTTGGAACTCACTTATATCAAATCCCGTATACACTCATAGATAAAATATACTTTCCCACCCCTCAACTTTAAATAATCAATATCTTTCCAGATGAATTCTTTTGCTCGATATACTAAGCTTGATATTAAATCCGCTATGTAGTTGATTACTCTTTTTGAGGTGTGTTTCCTTCTTATTTTATTTTCTTATATCTCTTCTAATTTTAATTTGTAAATGCTTTGTTTTTTCAATGAAATATTTTATCTGCCTAGGTTGTACTATCTGTATCCCTTAAAATAAATCGAAAATCTAGAAAACCTTGTTATTTGTACGCAAGATGTTGCGAATAAGACGATCACGAAACAAACGCACAATCAATAACGAGAAGAGTATCAAACCACAGACAATATAGAAATACAAGAACTTACTAGTTAGGCGAAAGCAAAACTTTATTAATTATCAAATTCTACAAACGATGGAGAATACAAATCCCTCTCTAAGAACCCTAGAACTCTCACAATACAATAGGTTCTCTCAAATCTAATAATTGCATCTGATCAAGAGTTAATACAAACTATTATATAAATAGGATACAAAAGATTTCCTCAAAAAACTAATTTCCTAACTTAGGAAATATCTGACCCAGACATACGGCAGAAGTCAGCTGAAGGAATCGACAGACGTTTGGTATTTAGTCACAAAAATCCAACGCACAAACCAAACGTCTGAACAGGGATGTGACAGACGTCTGGATTTCACACCAAAAACACAGAGCGCTCAGTAGACGTCTGAACCTCATCGAGACAAATATCTGCCCATAGTATGCTTGCGCATACAGAGCAGAGGCAGATGTCTGGCGCTGAGACTGTCAAACGTATGACCTGTAGATAAGCTCAAATCTTCATTTCGTGATAATGTCGGATCTTCAAATATAAATCTTCAGGGATCTGAATATAAGACATATCTAACAAATATCCACCTTACCCCGCATTCCATAAACTCCTCCATCAAAATAATAACAGCTCCACCTTCACCACAAAACCCCTCAAAGGCTCAAATGAGAGCGACGCACTCCAATTAAATTTAAGCAATGCTCAAACTTAACAACCGCAAGAGACTTCGTTAACATGTCGGCCGGATTGTCCGTTGTGCCAACCTTCTTCATAATAATCTCTTCTTTCTCAACGACTTCCTGCACGAACCAATACCTCACGTCAATGTGCTTCGTCCTATCATGATGTATCTGATATTTCGTCAAGTGAATAACGCTTTGGCTATTACAGTAGGCTGTTATGGTATCTTTTGGAATACCAAGTTCTGAAAATAACCCCTTCAACCATATTGTCTCTTTAACGGCCCCAACAACGGCCATATACTTCGCCTCCGTCGTAGACAACACTACTGTAGGCTGCAAAGAAGCACGCCAACTGATGACACATCCTTCTAAGGAGAACACATAACCGGTACTCGATCTGTGTCTGTCAAGATCATCCGCATAATCGGAGTCGCTGAATCCAACCAAATTGTCGTTGTTCCTTCAAAACACCAATCCGCGTCAGACGTACTTCGTAGGTATCGTAATATCCATTTCACTGCCTGCCAATGAGCTTTACCAAGAGAAGCTATATAGCGACTAACAACACTAATGCCGTGTGAAATGTCGGGTCGTGTACAAACCATGGCACACATAACGCTACCCACCGCACTCGCATATGGAACATTCGACATATATCTAATCTCATCCTCTGTTTACGGTGATGAACGAGCTGAAAGCTTAAAATGAGCTGCCAACGGAGTACTGACAGATTTAGCGTCTGCCATACCGAAACGCTCCAAAACTTTCTCAACATGTCGTTATTGAGACAAATATAGCTTTCCTCCTTTTCGATTTCGCCTGATCTCTATACCAAGTATTTTCTTGGCCGCACCCAAATCCTTAGTCTCAAACTTTTTTTTCAACTGTTCCTTCAAAATCTTAATATCAACCATATATCTTGTTGCTATCAACATATCATCAAAATAGAGTAGCAAATATATGAAAGAACCATCGGCGAGCTTCTTCGAATATACACAACTGTCGTCCATACTTCTCGTAAACCCAACTTCTTTCATGAAGGGGTCGAACTTCTTATACCAATGTTTTGGTGACTGCTTCAAACCGTAAAAAGACTTCTCTAACAAGTAAACGTGGTCTTCTTTATTTCAACTTCAAAATCTTCGAGCTGTTGCACGAAGATTTTCTCCACCAAATCACCGTGCAAGAATGCGATCTTCACATCGAGCTGTTCAAGCTCCAAATTTTGCATAGCTACCAAACCGAGCAAGACACGTATAGAGGGGTGTTTAACAACTGGAGAAAATACATCAGTGAAGTCAACTCCCCACACCTGCGAATAACTTTTAGCTACCAACCGCGCCTTGTACCTTGTATCAACCGTCCCTTGATCATCTTCTTTCTTCTTGAAAATCCACTTGCAGCCAACTATGTCACGCCCCGCTTCCCAAAATACGGAATACGAGGGGTAGACAAGGCCAGCCATGCTCCTACGGTCAAGGAAATATCCCACCGTAGTCACACTTCGGCTTCTAGTTTATCATGGTAAACAGTAAATAATGCGCAGGTAATGAGAAATGCAGTAACTGGAATAAAACGGTAAAAATGAACTGACCTGATGGGAACAAAAGATATAACTCTGAATAGCAAGTCAAGAAGTCTGTGTTGTACGTCTAGTTCTGGTCCAGACTAAATCTTCTCCTCACACTGAGCATGCATACTCAGGTCGTCAGAGCGACACAATAGCAATATAATATGTATAAAATCAAGTGACAGTTCTAACAGTGATAATAGATATTTGAAGCAGTAAATCAATGACATCATGAATATGAATGTGCAGTAATCAATGCAGCGGAACAGTAAAGCAGTAGAACAATATGTCACGTATGTCAACACAGTATATAAGGTATATAAGCGTCAGTATCCCTATCAGTCTCTAAGTCTCACTGTACAGCTCACTAAGCCTATCGTCAGTCCAAGTGTGAGAGTCAACCACTCGCGAGTGTCCTCCACCCAAGGGTAGAACCCAAGGGCAAGGGACCACGGGCCCAACATGTAACATGTATATCACGGTGAATATCACATACCCTGTAAATCTCCATATATCTCCCTAAATATATAAGCCGGCATGGGACTCCCGAGATTCTGTTGAACTCACACTTAAACTACCCCACACCCGTGGTCTACATCAAACGCTAACCATAACCCTAAATACTAATCGATCCGTGACAAGTCTGCGCGAGAACTGGAGGCAGGACCTCCATCAAGCACGTCCCGACTAATACCTAAGATAAATGACAGTGTCTGATGCCTTATCTGTGACACCCGTGCAAGCGCTTCCATAAGTGTCCCATACCATTTATAGTCACACGTACACGCATCCCACAGACGTCGACAATGCAATAGAATAATAGGGTTACTGATTGTGTACAAGTACGAATCACTTTCACTTAATCACGGATACACGAATACTGACGTACTTGCCACAATCATCACTAAAATCTAATACTGGGTAAATGCACGATATCACTAGGTTATCACTGCAATGACATGGGTATGATATGATGCATAAACAATATATAAAGCATGTTTAGGATGTCGTGAATCAATAATCTACCACTTGCATAATCTATCATAAATCATACGGTTACAATTTAGTGAAACAGTGAACAGGTAATAATTAGTATGTTCAGTTATCTATCCATCTAATTTGGTTTCATGCCAATCGGGTTCCAGGATCACTAATTATAGCCATTTCATTTTAAGCGTTCACGGCTGGAAATCTGGTTTCAGAATCAGAAGTCCGTTTCGCAACGCATTTTAATCCCAGTTGGGATCAGATTTTAGCGACGCTACGGTTGGATGAATTCTAGGGTTTCCAGTAATGTTTTCAACGTAATAGACGGATCTTTAATCGCGTCTGTACGTCAGGAGATATACACTGTTTAGTATTAGTATGTCAATTCTGATTCTGTTGGGACTGTTATGTGTCCCGATCTATTAAATTACAGATTAAATATCAAACGGTAACGAAACAGAATGAAACCAATCGTGTTGTCTAGATAACAGATTTACCTATAATAAACAGCGGAGTTCCGCAACCTACGAGTTTAGGAAAACTGCGGTACCCATTACGGAACAACAAGCATCAACTGGAGTCGTTCTGGACTGCAGTCCAGAGTCGCACTCCGATCCAATTATCATCATGGTTTAAGTACAGGAATGTCTGGAAACTGGTATAGGGTTAAATTTCGTCGAGTCGGCTTCGAATTGAGCCCTCGAACGCACCATTCTAGCATGTATATGATTTATGGTGAATTTAATGGTTTTCAGGTACAATAAAATTACATTTTTGCGATTAAACTTGGGGGTAGTTGTTTTGGTCATTAACGATCAAATTATCCAACGAAATTCACACATTAGGTCCACAGCCATACGGGCCACACAATACTATTTAGTTCCGTCAAGTTAAATGATAATTTCCTATGAGAACACACATCGAACAGTTACGTTGTAATATTTAACACAAGGTAAAACATGGGATGTACATACAATTATAATTTGTAATTAATAATAAGTAGCATGTAGCAAGTGGGGACTTGCCTGGACACGTTAGGGCACACGGCAGTGGCAACAACACACGTGCGAGCGACAACGTCAAGATTTGGCCTCGGTTTGAACTGGGTGGCACGGGCTCGGTTGAGTTGGTTTTGCTAGAGGGTTTGAGATAGAGAGAGTTAGAGAGAGAGAAGACTGAGAGAGAGAGCTGAGAGTTAGAGAGAGAGAGAAGACTGAGAGTGAGAGAGAGTGTGAGAGAGAGAAAAGTCAGAGAGAGAGAGAGAGAGAGAGAAAAGTCTGAGAGAGAAAGAGAGAGAGAGAAAAGTCTGAGAGAGAGAGAAGACTGAGAGAGAGAGAGAAGACGACGATGATGAGGGGAGTCGACGGGATGTAGGTACGTCGACGATGAGACGAGGAGCTCGCCGGCGTCGGGCAGGGGTGGTCGAGCTCGGATGCAGGGGGCTCTGTGGAGGTGCCGGCGGCGATGGGTGCGAGGGTGGTCGGCTGCGGTGAGCGAGGGTGGAGGATGGAGGGTAGTGACGGTGGTTGAAGAAGTTCGTGGTGGTGGTGATGGAGGGAGGTGGCCGGAGGTTTTCTCGTGAGAGAGAGAGGAGGTGAGTTGGAGTCGAGGAGGAGGAGCTCGGGGTGCTTGTGATCGCGGGCGGAGGTAATGAGGTGAAAGCGAGCGACGGTGAGGTGATGAAGGAATGGGAATCGGTTGTCGTCGTCGTCGTCGTTGGGAAAAAAATGGGTGTAGCAGAGTTTGAGGAGGAAAGTGAGAACGAGGGAGAAAGCGAGCGAGGAAAAGGGAGTAGTGGGTAGAGGAGAGAGGGTCGTGGGGGAAAACGCGCGCGTCGTGGGGAGTAATTGTGCACGCGTGAGCGGGGGCGGGGGCGAGGGAGACGGCGAAGGAAACGCGCGCGGGAAAGAAGGGGCCGTTGGGGAAGATGAGAAAACGGGTCGGGTCGGAGCAGAGGTGAGTGGGCTTGGAGGGACACTGGCTGGAGAATTGGGAAAAGAAAATAGGAAGTGGGCTGGAGAAGATTTGGACCGAGGAAAATCAAAGAAAAGAAATTGGGGAATAGAGAAACGGGCCGCAGAAATTAAATAGAAAAAAAGGGAAAGATGTGGACCGGGCTGAGGGCTGGGCCGGCGGAAAAGGCTGGGAAAAGAAAAGAAAATTAATTAGAAAAAATAGAAACGGGCTGGGCTTGATCCTTTATAATATTAAGAAAATGGTAGTAGGCTTGGGAAAAATAATTATAGTTTGGGTTTGGGTTGAAGCGGCTGCGTGGAAAAATCAAATGGAAAAGATTTAGTTTTGGGTTCTAAATTCAATAACAGGAAAACGGCTGAGACAGAGGAAAGAAAGATAAGATCTGGGTTTAATAGGATTTTGAAAATAAATAAATAATTATAAATAAATCTTATAGGTAAAAGAAATATGGATTTAGACGTATAAGAAAAACTGGGTATTACATCATACCACCCTTACAAAAATTTCGTCCTCGAAATTTAAAATAAGCGATGAGTTATACAAATATAAGCGAAAGCTATTAGATTGCACACTAACACCAAAGATTTATTAACAGTACATGGACGAATAAATTTGAAATATATATAAGTAAGAACCACATACGGAAAAGTAGGTCTACATAGGTATAAGGCAAGAATAACTATAAGGGCAACTACGAGTATACAAGAATATAGGTATTAATAACGAACAATAATAATCAAAATGTGTTTGATAAAAGTCGAAACCCACATATGTGCACATCTAAGTCTATCAGAAGCAAGCAGAAAAATAAGTATAAGGCTCAACCCTCTAACATAGTAATCATAGGCACAAAACCCGAAAATGAAGTACTGACAATAAAGTAGTGAAATTTTTTTTTTTTTTGTTAGCAGGTTATAACATTTTAGGATAGTGTATCGAAAAGTAGATTTAAAATGAGTAGAAAACTCGTATAGTGAATCTAAGAAATATGGAACAAAATTTGCGCGGTGTAAGGGTGCGCTACTGAAAACTGAAGATAATAGTAGTGTGCTTACAATACATAAAACTAATTAGTCAATAACACACTCTTCGATAAATGCAAACTACTGAAAACCAAATCTTGAATAATAAAGTCCCTATATCTATTTAGGGTAAAAGGAAGAATACAAATAGGTATAGGGCTAGCTAAGGTAATGATTACAAGGAAGTGTGGATCATTCAAAGGTTGAAGTATGGTGGCTTTAGGTTGAAGATCAAGGAGATTGGGATCGAGTCAGCACAGGGAGTAAGGGGAGCAACAAAGGACTACAAGGTGAAGGTATGGGGAGGACAACGGTCGGTACCGCCTATGAATCAAGATTTAAAAGGGTTAGCGAACTCAAAATTTCACAAGATATGTTCTCCTTCCAGAAGGATCTCAAAGGGCTGGACCTCTAAAAGATCGAGGTATGGTACTGATTATTCTGAGTGAGGGTTAAGGCAAGGTAAGGAGTAAGTGTAGACAGATCTCGGTAGGAAGAATAATCGTACATAAGGAATAATCAAGTAGCACGCGAACTCAGAAGATCGAAAGATTTGTGAACTCAGCAATTTATTTTATCCCAAAAGATTTTAAACAAAACATTCTCAAAGACAAGGAGTAGCCCTAAACTATACACAGTTTTATTTGGCCAGATAAGGCAACATCTAAAAGAAATCCCGTCAGTCGCGGTTCTGGAGATTCAGCAGGTTGCGGTAGGCTCGCGCGCTCAGCTAGGGACGTCCATTTCCATAGCGCCTCGCAGGTATCGCCATTGGGAGTTCTTCCACCGCAGGGTATTGATCTTCTGGTCCTTCTTCCTCGGATAGAGCTTCTTCATCGAGGTCTGATTCCATGTAATTCTCTTCTTCTGGATTCTCTTCCATGAGGTTTTCCTCCACTGGATTTTCTTCTATCGGATCTTCCTCGGGATCTCCCTCTATCGGGTTCTCTTCAGGTTCTCCTTCCTCTTCGTCGGAATCGCCTATCATGTCAAACTCTGGGGCGGCTGCTCCTTCGTCCTCTGAATCGTTGTTCTCGAAATCGACCTGAGGACCGTTGATCTCATCGTCAGAACTCATCAACCTGTGGTCTAAGGAAATGCAAGATTGTGCATCCTCATCCAGATGCGGCGCTGCTCCAGGGTGGGCCATAGTCTGAAAAGAAAAATCATGATTAAACAGTGGAATGCATCAAGGAAAAAAAACTCAGGGTATGAAGTATAGGAAAATATGCGGTTATAGGAACTGAAAGATCAGGATTAAAATACTGTGATAATGAATAGAATTAGATAAAAAGAAAGCAAGAGAATGATACATATATTACGATTCAAATTTTTATTGCATTCAATCAAAAGTTCAGCGGATACAAGATTTCAAACTGAAAGAAATATTCATAAGAAGATGACAACATTATTACTGAGAGTAGAAAACATAAAATTCTTCTTTGATTGCTAGACCGCTGCATTCTCGTCACGCGAGATGGATCCTGCGTTAGGTCTGCTTTATCCTCGAAGCGCGAACTACGCAATAATCGTCACTCGGCAGAAGTGGGGAGTGTGGACGAATCTCCTCCTTGTAGCTCCTTCCTTTCTGGGCAACCGTTGATGAGATGTTTGTTGGACCCGCATATCAGACATTTCCCCTGGGCGCGGCGACAATCCCTCTGAAGATGTTTTGGCCTCTTACAGTACCCACAACATGGGGTCTTCTGCTTCTTCTGTCGCGGAGAAACAAATTGGCGCTTCATCTTCTTCTTTTTTCCTCGTCTAACGGGGATCTCTTTATGATTGGAGACTCCCGCCGGTGCCTGATTCACCTGTCTTCTCAGTCCTTCAGCCAACAAGTCGTTTGTTCGCTCCTGGGCTTCCTTCAAACCTTGCAGTACACTCAGAATCTCAATGGTCTGATTCTGGGGAGCGGATATAGACGAAGAGTCGTTGGAAGACATGATCCTGAGACAATAATTTTGAGAATGATATAAGTCACAAGCCAAACTAATCAAAATATAATATGGATAGGATAAAGATTCAAGAATATAAGAGGTGATGAATTTATTGCAAGTGGGGAAATCAACTGTATGACTTCAAGTCACTTGAATAGAGTACGGTAGTGCAATTGCAACCACGTAACCTTGTCAAGTCACCCGAAACCATAGCGAATGGATAGCTGGACACACGATGTGAATATGGATCAAGAATGACAAGTTTACAACCTAGACCGAGGGATGTCTTAGATTGCCAAACTATACACGGAAAACTGCAATCCCAATCGATGCAAAACCTGGCTCTGATACCAACTAAACCATGTCACGCCCCGCTTCCCAAAATACGGAATACGAGGGGTAGACAAGGCCAGCCATGCTTCTACGGTCAAGGAAATATCCCACCGTAGTCACACTTCGGCTTCTAGTTTATCATGGTAAACAGTAAATAATGCGCAGGTAATGAGAAATGCAGTAACTGGAATAAAACGGTAAAAATGAACTGACCTGATGGGAACAAAAGATATAACTCTGAATAGCAAGTCAAGAAGTCTGTGTTGTACGTCTAGTTCTGGTCCAGACTAAATCTTCTCCTCACACTGAGCATGCATACTCAGGTCGTCAGAGCGACACAATAGCAATATAATATGTATAAAATCAAGTGACAGTTCTAACAGTGATAATAGATATATGAAGCAGTAAATCAATGACATCATGAATATGAATGTGCAGTAATCAATGCAGCGGAACAGTAAAGCAGTAGAACAATATGTCACGTATGTCAACACAGTATATAAGGTATATAAGCGCCAGTATCCCTATCAGTCTCTAAGTCTCACTGTACAGCTCACTAAGCCTATCGTCAGTCCAAGTGTGAGAGTCAACCACTCGCGAGTGTCCTCCACCCAAGGGTAGAACCCAAGGGCAAGGGACCACGGGCCCAACATGTAACATGTATATCACGGTGAATATCACATACCCTGTAAATCTCCATATATCTCCCTAAATATATAAGCCGGCATGGGACTCCCGAGATTCTGTTGAACTCACACTTAAACTACCCCACACCCCGTGGTCTACATTAAACGCTAACCATAACCCTAAATACTAATCGATCCGTGACAAGTCTGCGCGAGAACTGGAGGCAGGACCTCCATCAAGCACGTCCCAACTAATACCTAAGATAAATGACAGTGTCTGATGCCTTATCTGTGACACCCGTGCAAGCGCTTCCATAAGTGTCCCATACCATTTATAGTCACACGTACACGCATCCCACAGACGTCGACAATGCAATAGAATAATAGGGTTACTGATTGTGTACAAGTACGAATCACTTTCACTTAATCACGGATACACGAATACTGACGTACTTGCCACAATCATCACTAAAATCTAACACTGGGTAAATGCACGATATCACTAGGTTATCACTGCAATGACATGGGTATGATATGATGCATAAACAATATATAAAGCATGTTTAGGATGTCGTGAATCAATAATCTACCACTTGCATAATTTATCATAAATCATACGGTTACAATTTAGTGAAACAATGAACAGGTAATAATTAGTATGTTCAGTTATCTATCCATCTAATTTGGTTTCATGCCAATCGGGTTCCAGGATCACTAATTATAGCCATTTCATTTTAAGCGTTCACGGTTGGAAATCTGGTTTCAGAATCAGAAGTCCGTTTCGCAACGCATTTTAATCGCAGTTGGGATCAGATTTTAGCGACGCTACGGTTGGATGAATTCTAGGGTTTCCAGTAATGTTTTCAACGTAATAGACGGATCTTTAATCGCGTCTGTACGTCAGGAGATATACACTGTTTAGTATTAGTATGTCAATTCTGATTCTGTTGGGACTGTTATGTGTCCCGATCTATTAAATTACAGATTAAATATCAAACGGTAACGAAACAGAATGAAACCAATCGTGTTGTCTAGATAACAGATTTACCTATAATAAACAGCGGAGTTCCGCAACCTACGAGTTTAGGAAAACTGCGGTACCCATTACGGAACAGCAAGCATCAACTGGAGTCGTTCTGGACTGCAGTCCAGAGTCGCACTCCGATCCAATTATCATCATGGTTTTAGTACAGGAATGTCTGGAAACTGGTATAGGGTTAAATTTCGTCGAGTCGGCTTCGAATTGAGCCCTCGAACGCACCATTCTAGCATGTATATGATTTATGGTGAATTTAATGGTTTTCAGGTACAATAAAATTACAGTTTTACGATTAAACTTGGGGGTAGTTGTTTTGGTCATTAACGATCAAATTATCCAACGAAATTCACACATTAGGTCCACAGCCATACGGGCCACACAATACTATTTAGTTCCGTCAAGTTAAATGATAATTTCCTATGAGAACACACATCGAACAGTTACGTTGTAATATTTAACACAAGGTAAAACATGGGATGTACATACAATTATAATTTGTAATTAATAATAAGTAGCATGTAGCAAGTGGGGACTTGCCTGGACACGTTAGGGCACACGGCAGTGGCAACAACACACGTGCGAGCGACAACGTCAAGATTTGGCCTCGGTTTGAACTGGGTGACACGGGCTCGGTTGAGTTGGTTTTGCTAGAGGGTTTGAGATAGAGAGAGTTAGAGAGAGAGAGAAGACTGAGGGAGAGAGCTGAGAGTTAGAGAGAGAAGACTGAGAGTGAGAGAGAGTGTGAGAGAGAGAGAAAAGTCTGAGAGAGAGAGTGTGAGAGAGAGAAAAGTCTGAGAGAGAGAGAGCTGAGAGTTTGAGAGAGAGAGAAGACTGAGAGAGAAAGCCGAGAGTTAGAGAGAGAGAAGACTGAGAGTGAGAGAGAGTGTGAGAGAGAGAAAAGTCTGAGAGAGAGAGAGTGAGAGAGAGAGAAAAGTCTGAGAGAGAGAGAGCTGAGAGTTAGAGAGAGAGAGAAGACTGAGAGAGAGAGAGAAGACTGAGAGTTAGAGAGAGAGAGAGAGTGAGAGAGAGAGAAAAGTCTGAGAGAGAGAGAAGACGACGATGATGATGAGGGGAGTCGACGGGATGTAGGTACGTCGACGATGAGACGAGGAGCTCGCCGGCGTCGGGCAGGGGTGGTCGAGCTCGGATGCAGGGGGCTCTGTGAAGGTGCCGGCGGCGATGGGTGCGAGGGTGGTCGGCTGCGGTGAGCGAGGGTGGAGGATGGAGGGTAGTGACGGTGGTTGAAGAAGTTCGTGGTGGTGGTGATGGAGGGAGGTGGCCGGAGGTTTTCTCGTGAGAGAGAGAGGAGGTGAGTTGGAGTCGAGGAGGAGGAGCTCGGGGTGCTTGTGATCGCGGGCGGAGGTAATGAGGTGAAAGCGAGCGACGGTGAGGTGATGAAGGAATAGGAATCGGTTGTCGTCGTCGTCGTCGTTGGGAAAAAAATGGGTGTAGCAGAGTTTGAGGAGGAAAGTGAGAACGAGGGAGAGAGCGAGCGAGGAAAAGGGAGTAGTGGGTAGAGGAGAGAGGGCCGTGGGGGAAAACGCGCGTGTCGTGGGGAGTAATTGTGCACGCGCGAGCGGAGGCGGGGGCGAGGGAGACGGCGAAGGAAACGCGCGCGGGAAAGGAGCCGTTGGGAAAGATGAGAAAACGGGTCGGGTCGGGTCGGAGGTGAGTGGGCTTGGAGGGACACCGGCTGGAGAATTGGGAAAAGAAAATAGGAAGTGGGCTGGAGAAGATTTGGGCCGAGGAAAATCAAAGAAAAGAAATTGGGGAATAGAGAAACGGGCCGCAGAAATTAAATAGAAAAAAAGGGAAAGATGTGGACCGGGCTGAGGGCTGGGCCGGCAAAAAAGGCTGGGAAAAGAAAAGAAAATTAATTAGAAAAAATAGAAACGGGCTGGGCTTGATCCTTTATAATATTAAGTAAGAAAATAGTAGTGGGCTTGGGAAAAATAATTATAGTTTGGGTTTGGGTTGAAGCGGCTGCGTGGAAAAATCAAATGGAAAAGATTTAGTTTTGGGTTCTAAATTCAATAACAGGAAAACGGCTGAGACAGAGGAAAGAAAGATAAGATCTGGGTTTAATAGGATTTTGAAAATAAATAAATAATTATAAATAAATCTTATAAGTAAAAGAAATATGGATTTAGACGTATAAGAAAAACTGGGTATTACAAACTATCTTCTTTCCTCCTTCGGGCTTCACGAGCTTCCAAATTTGGTTCTTGTAAAGAGGCACAATCTATTCATTCATAGCGACTAGCCAATGAGCTGCTTTCTCGGATGAGATGTTTTCTTTATAACTTGTCAGCTCGCTACTATCAACCGTCTCTGCAACAGACAGTGCATACGCGACTAGATCATGGTAGCCATACCTCTGTGACGATCTAATGTCCTTCTCTGTCGGTCACGAACAAGTAAATACTCCTTGTCATGGGACTGCTCATCTTAAACTTCTTCAGACGATGGTGAAGAAGACATCTCCTGCGAACCCGAGCTCTCACCGACCTCGATACCAACTCTCGGCTCATCCTTCTTCGAACCGTCTTCAATTGGAAATTCTTTATTGTTCGGCTTCAACATAGCAGACTCATCAAACGTCACATCTCTGCTAATCATAAATTTAGACGACTTTAGATCTGAACACCACAATCTATAATCCTTTACGCCGGTAGCATAACCAAAAAAAGATACATTTCTTCGCTCAAGGATCCAACTTGCCTTCGCGGCAATATGCATGCGGGGCAACCAAACACCTTAAGTGTTGAATAATCAGCATATTTTCCCGACCATACTTGCTCCGGTGTCTTACAACCTAGCGATGTATGAGGTGACTGATTCACAATATAACACGTCGTATTTACCGCTTTTGCCTAAAACTCCTTTCCGAGTCCCGCGTTAGACAACATGCACTGCACTTTCTCCAAAACAGTCTGGTTCATTCGCTCTGCAACTCCATTCTACTGTGGTGTATAGACAATGGTATGATGCCGAACCATTCTTTTGTTTTTGCAGAAATTGTTGAAATCTCCATCGCAAAATTCTAACATGTTGTTCGTCCTCGGTCTTTTGATCTGCTTTCCTATATGCTTCTCAAGCAACGTCTTCCATTGTTTGAATATAGTAAACACATCACTTTTGTGATTCAAGAAGTAGACCCAAACCTTACTCGAAAAATCATCAATGAAAGTAAACAGATACTTTGCACCACTTCCTTTAGAAGCAACCAGAGAGGGTCTCCAAAGATCCGAATGGATATAATCTAGAGTACCTTTCGTGTTGAACCCCGCCGAACTGAAGCTAACACACTTTTTCTTTCTAAAGACGCAATGTTCACAAAACTTCGGCTTCGTCGTACTCTTATTACCAAGCAGACCCTGCTTCGACAACTCGGCCAATTCTCTTTCGCTCATATGCCCAAGTTTCATGTGCCACAATCGGGTAGATTCCGAATCCGTCATAGATTTGGATGAAGAAATAACCGTCAATCCGGAAGTCGTCGAACCCTACAACGAGTACAAAGAACCTTTCTTCAAGCTTTTCATCACAACGAAAGCACTTTTAGTTAACTTCAAAGCTCCACATTCAGCGAAAATTTGGTAACCCTTGTCGTCGAGTGCACCTAAAAAGACGAGGATCTTCTTCCAGTCAGGTACGTGCCTGACTTCCGCCAATGTCCTCACAACACCATTGAACATCTTGATTTAGATTGTCCCTTTGCCAATAGCTCGGCATGAGGAGCTATTGTTGCCCATCCAAACCACTACACCATCAACGGACTCGTGCGTGGTGAACAAATCCCTATTGGGACATATGTGATGAGAACAATCTGAATCCATGATCCATTCGTCCTTTGGATCATTGTGTGTTGTCGAGAACCACAAGAAGATCTCTTTTCGCTATACTCGTTTCCGCCGAAAACTTCTTTGAATTTTTCTTCCTGCTTTTGCTTGTTCTGCACCTTAAAGCAATCAACCTTGAAATGTCCCTTCTTACAATAATTGCAGATAACATTTTTAGCCTTGGATTTTCACCGCAACTTCTTCCTATTTGCTTCCGGATATCACTTCTCTATGCTCTCTTGAACAAATACGCCAGACGATGAACCATCCGCTTCAATGGAAGTTGACTTCTTACCGATCTTCTCTTTGTTCATCAAATTCTCCTTAACAGTCTTGATTGAGATCGTATCTCGTCCATAAACCATGGTATCAAGGAAGTGTTTATAAGAGAGTGGCAACAAACACAATAAGAGAAGAGCCCGATCTTCATTATCAATCTTAACCAGATCCGTAATGATTGAATTAAACTCACCAATATGAGATTTTATTGAAGAGCCTTCTGACATGTGAAGCATGTAGAGACGCTGCTTCAATAAGAGTCGATTCATGAGAGACTTCCTTAAATATAACTCTTCCAATTTATTCCACAAAGCAGTCGCCGTCTTCTTTACCAAAACTTCTTGTAATACTTCATTAGTCAGACATAAATGGATAGCAGTGAGGACCTTTTCATTCATATCCTTCCAAACTTCCTCCGTCATAGTGGAAGGCTTTTTATCCTTCCCATAAATCGCCTTTTTCAAATTGTTTTGAGTCAAAACGGCAACCATACGGACTTGGCACAAACTGTAACCTAGTTCATTTATACCAATTCCAGTTTCCGTATCTATTTATCTGCGGTATTTTCTAGATTTATCGTGTTTTGGGTGTGAATGATATTTTTTACATTTTATATTGCATTCGACCCGACCCGCTTGCTTGAACCTGTTTTGTTTCATAGTTATCAATTACCATGACTTGTTACGTAAACTGTGCATTTCATGTTTACTGCATACTTGCATTTTATCTGACATTGCATCTTTTACCATATAACATTTTAAGTCACAGAAAATATTTTAAAATTACATAACATGGCCTGCTTGATACTCCTAACCCCGTGGTAGCATCCGCGCATCTTATTCCCGTCCCGTTCAGTGAAACGGACGTGTTTGGATGGCTACACGCACGTACGTGCATCCGTTCTTGGGGTATGCATTTTCGTTAGCTGAGCACTCGTTTTGAAATTTGGGAGTCGCGTATATTTTTCGTATTTTAAATCTGAATTTTTAGACCCGACCCGGGCGTATTTTGGAATATTTTATATCCCGCCAAAATTCAAATTTATTTAATATAATATATTTAAAATTTTCTTAATAGCTTGAAAGTTTTACTTAACCAACGAAATCTTTTTAAATCAAATCGTAACTTTTAAAACAACCATATATCCCTTTCTTCCTCTGGCCCCACCACACTCAGCCTCTCTTTCTTTTCTTCTCTCTCTTTCTCTCTCGCCGTCTCTCTCGCCGTCTCTCTCCTCTCTCTTTCTTTCTCTTTCTCTCTCCCCCGCTGTCTCTCTCTTCTTTCTCTCTCTTATCGGAGTTACTGTGCGTTCCTCGAGTGTGGTCACCGCGCCGCGCTATCGTCACCTCCCTTCTTTACGTTTCCTCTTCTCATTCGTTTAAATCCCACAAGAACCCATACTGCCGCCACGAGAAAGCCCTAGCCCCATCACGCTCGCCTCGTCGCCGTCACTGCCCTCTCACCCTCGTCTCCGCGCCTTCTCCGACTCACCTTCTCCTCTCCTCCTCACCCTCGTACTCACCTCCACGCATCCCTCTCTTCTCCCGAGCCTGCACACCCACTCGCGAGAACCCTAACTCTGCCGACCGACCATCTCGTCGGCCTTTCCTCATCGTCGTCGTCTCCCTCACACCCTCGACCTCGCCTCCACCATCTCATCGCTCCTAAACCCCTCAGCTACCATTGCTACCTCCTTCTCCCTGAACCCATCACCACGTCGAGACCCTTACCCAACCTAACACCATCGCCAATCAGTCGCCTCCGACCCCTCCATTCACCGGTGCCTCACCATCACCCTTGTCATCTTCTGTTTCTTCAACCCAAAGGAAACCCAGCGTTCTAACCTCTTTGGCGACAACCCAGTCTCCTTCTCCCGTTCTCCTGCATCCCAAACTGAGACCCTAGCACCTTGCCGACATCTCACCCGAGCACCCTCATCTTCCTCGACATCCACATTATCTCCTCCTCGTCTTCGATTTCCATGGCCGCCGTCGATGTAAGTGTTGTTGCTGCTCATGATGGTGGTGGTGGTGAGATTGAGAGTTTTGATGCCTAGTGCCTTTGTGAAACTTTGGAAAGGAAAAAAAATAGAGGGAGCAGATGCTAACTGGGCTCTTTGACGCCTCCCTTTTGGTGTTGATGGAATGATGGCAAATCTCAAAGCACTTCCTCTGGAGATCCTGCAATCACAGCGAAGGCCGAGCACAAATCGAACCCTAGCCGAGTAGTGTTTGTTTGACAAGATCAAGTTTTGATCTTGCTCCGTTCATGATTTCATGTCAGCATTCGTCTCCGGATATTCGTCGTCATAATTTATACTGATCAAGATGATCGCCGGAGCCGTGCTCGCCGCCGCCGCTCCAGGAGACCCAGTGGACGTCCCCTACCTGCGTGGTCACATTCTTGCATTGCCTGGACCTGTCCCGTGTGCGCGTGTGGATGTTGCGACTTTTACCGACTTTGGACATTGCAGCGCGTATCCATATCGTGATCCATCGAAGCAAGTTTATCTTACTACATGCTACATTACCTTTTATGCATCTATTTTTAGTAAATATAATAATTGAATTTCAAACCGTGCATCCAAAGTACTTGTTTTACAATGACCGTATGCATCCGTTCTTATCATTTCATATCTAGCATATGCAAACTTATCTGGTCACATATCATAGTATAGTATTGTAATGACCCCAAAATCTTTATACATTTGTATTATCTCTCTTCAATAATATACCATATTTATTTGTACTTGGTATTTTCCTTTTTCTATTAAATTTATTATTATTTTATTCCTCAATCTATTATGTATTTTTTTTCTAGGTACAATTTCTTTTTCTTATATTTAAGTTTTTAACTTCTCATTCTTATTTTTTCCTTTCATAAATATTTAACCCAAATCCATTATTCTTATTCTCTACAGCCCATCTAAAAAGCCCATTTTCTTTTTAAGCGGCATCAGATATTTAATTCTAATTAAATATGTGCATGAACAACCTTATAGCTCATTGGTTAAGTCCTTGCATTGTTATTCCATAAGTCACATGTTCAAAACCCCATTCTTGCAATTATTTTTTATCATTTTTTATTCTTCTCATAACCTACAAATGAGACCTTTCATTTCCAAAATGAATGGTGGCCTTTCATTTCTCTTTTAATTCTCATGTTAAATACATATATTATTATTCACCATTACACCATCTTTATTTGTCCTCCTCTATCTTTTCCTTCCTCACATTTTTTATCTCTCACTCCTCCCTCTTCACCTAGAGTCCAAGAAGAAAAACATGAAGAAGTCTTCAAGAAGGTCTCGCTAGTAACGCGAGGCTATCGGCGGATAGACAAACCCAGTGACAATACCGGCTTGTGTATGTAAGTCCCTTCTCTCTTCTTCCCCCCACCTCTTATTTTTCCTCTTGTCATGCATCGTGAACCCCCTATTCTTTTCATATCATAATCCATAAGAGAAGATACACATAAACATATACATATACATATACATAAGTTTAGATATATATGATTCTATATGGTTTAATAATATCTTATTATCTCTTGTTCAAATTAAAGTATTTTTAATTCTTTGTTCATGACTAGGAATGTTTATTACAAGTTGTGAGAACACAAATTTCATGCCACAATATATCTATAATGTCACATGAAATCGGTTTGTTTATTAAAAGAAAAATAGAAGCATGCATAAAATACTAGTTAATCTTTCTGCCGATTTTAGTATACACATCAATACCTTTAGCTTTAAAATAATTTTTAGAAATTAATTTTTACTTCTGAAAATTTCACGGAATTTACATATGATAGATTATATTATTTTATACATGCTGTAAAAATTTTAGATCGATCCGCATAACGGTTTAGGAATTACATCGTATTTATTCACTAATCGTAAAACAGAAAACTGCAGTTATCGGTCAATTTCTAGGACATATACCTTGGTATACCGGTATCCAAATTGAGCAAACTCAGGTGTTTTTGATATCTACATCGAATGATCTAGATTTTCTTAGTTTTATAGTTTTACTAAAAACCCATCTAAGATAAAGAAAACTGTGTTACAATATTAAGTGACGGATCTGGACAGAATCTGTTCCGATTCGCACACTGTTTTTAAATTGGACATAACTCGAACACCCGATGTCCGTTTGTGACAAAATTTAAATGTGTAGATGCACCATTGATAGAACTATAATTTTCTGTATATTATTTTACTTAGGAATGCATGAAACAACCTGATATAGGCTTTGCAATAGAATATATAGTTGCTGTCCAGAAATCTGAATTTCTGTTTTAAACGCTGATATTAAAATGATCATAACTAGAGCTTCAGAAATCCAAATCATGTGAATCTTGGTGTTTTCGATAAGTTCATCGAAATACCTACAATTTTCTAATACTTTTCATAACCTGAAAACCGATGGAAATTAACTCAAACTGCATTTTAAAAATATATGACGGTGCCGAATAGATTCTGATCTGTTTTGCGCGACGATACGAAAACATATATATATCTCAAACCGGTAGTCGTATTTAGGTGAAACTAGAACTCACGCATGCAAAACACTTAGAACCATATTTTTGTTTATGTTCTCGCATTCGTTTGACTTGATTAATTAGTCGTACATAATATTTCTTTACAGCATTGTTTTTGGTAGTTACTCGTATAATATACTTGACTCATTTCATGCTATTCGAACATGTATACATATTTATCTTGATCATTAAATTGTTGTATATACATAAAGACGATAATTAAATACTTGAGTTGTATTTTAAAAACTATACAAAAGTATTTTTACATAAAACCCCCTCAAGTTTTATAAATTACCCTAAGGACCCTAGCAATTATAGGACTTCGATTTACATTTCTATGGTCTGACTCGGGTTTGAGTCTGATCATAATCCGACTTGAATATGATTCAAGTACCATATAAATTTTCAAGATTCCAAGTCAATATGAACACATGAAATCATGAATACAATTATCAATTTACACAACTTGACTGAACCGAACCATGGATATATTCCTTTTACATGTTTCCCAGTATGCCATTTACATGACTCTACGGTTATAACCGTTTTCTGATATCATGGTTTCGGTCAGTCAATCAGTCAATTATGCAATCAGTACAAGTTTACAAGATAAAAATACAAACAAGACATCGCGGGGTTTAAGGGGTAGAATGGTACGGAAGGTGTTAAAGGTGGCACGAGGTGGTCAGATTAATACACCTAACCTGAATCCCATTGCTGTTGTACCGTGGCATAACGGTTCCTTGTACTACACGTGCCTTAGTCTCTGGCAAGTGAGACTCCCCTCGTATACACTGGCATCCTTCTGTACCAAGCTACAAACAACAGCGTTACATAACATTACAACAATAGTTTACACTGTAAAAATGTATCTTCTAATTCTGTCTTCTCTACTTCCCTCTTACCTTTGGGACTTACCGAGCGATCTGTTCGCTGACGACATTCTGTTCTCTCTTCTTTGAATGTCGTCAGGTGACTTGGACCCGGCAGAAGTAGAGCCAACAGAAGAAGACTTGGAACAATTTGCCGACGACCCAGCAGTATAATTTCATTGTACACTTTTCTTTTCAGTACTTTCCTTTTCCTGTTATGCCACTGTTTAGGCATCTTTATTTCAGTTGTATTTTCCTTTCCATGTATTGTACAAAGAATGTTAATAAATAAAAGTTGATGTTCTTTTTATACTCCTGTCTCTTGTGTATTTATATTGCTTAGTTACGCTTAGCGTATGTACTTCTGAGTACATACGTAGCGGACCTCGTCGCGTCCACTTCGCCGTACACTGGGAAGCGGGACGTGACAAGTATACCGCATCAAATTGAATATAACCATTCACATTGTTTAATTGAACATCGTGCATTAACTAGTTTATCATTTAAAGGTGATATGATATCAATTCGCATCCATATCGAATAGAACACATATAGCTGCATTTACCGATCTTATTTATAACCTAATACTGTTGTTGTAATACCCCATGATTAATAAAGTGCATCCTAATTGGTGTTGGAACTATAACTTTAACTCTAATCGATAATTGTGTATCCATATGTTAGAATCTATACCTATTTGCATACCACATCACACTATTCCATTTTATTGTTATATTGGTATCCCATACTTGTTTTTGTGTACCCATGCTTAGTATAGTTTGATTTTGAGCACCCACGTGACACTTGTGCACCCCCTGACATGGCTTGATACTCTACTACTTGACACGACTGATATTGTGCATTACTTAACATGTTTGGATCCATATACACTACCTGACTTGACCTGATGTACCATAGCTTGACCTGTTACTTGATCTTGTTACTAATGCCAACAATCTTGACCTGTTGTCCCTACGAACATTTCCTGTTGTCTATTCAGACAAACATGTACTTGCTTGATCCTGTGTTGGCATTAGCTCTATATTTATCAATACCTGACTTGAACACATAACTTGGGGGTATGGGGAAATCAATGATGAAAACTGACTTGTAACTCGACAGTTCGATACCTTTACTAATCAGTCTTACGGGCTATGCCAGCCCCGGGATGATGCTGCTGACATCATTCGTCGTTACCTACTACCTTTTACTGCCTTGCGGCACGTCTCGGATTCAGCCCAAGAATCTTAGACCGTGGTCCCGGACATGCACGGGATACTATTGAGTTACATCGATGATTCATCAAATTGATTTCAAAGACTTGAGAGTAGTTAACCCAGTAGACCAGTTTAGATTACTCACTGCACATCACCTGTGCCTTACCCTTCACTGTCCTTATTTATACTGTTGTTATACGTGTTTTACCGTTCATACTCATACATGCATGCCTTGCTACCCCTTGATTATATTATTGCTTGATGTTATAACGCACTGACGTCTGGGTTTTGCATGGCCCAGATCCTCTACCTTGTCGTAGGCTGATCAGGAGTACTGCCGCCGTTAGGCCGAGCAATGAGGATCCAGTTGGTATCCAGTTTTACTTCCAGGTGTTTTATTTATTGGATCTTTTTCTTCTGTATATTATACTATTTCTTGACTCATTTATTCTGGCTCATGGACATGTACTAGATAGTTTAGTTTACTTTCCTGTTCTTGATATCTCTACAGCCGTAATGTGACTGTGGAGAGATTTTTCCTATCCACAGATAGCATGGTTGGCTCTGTCACGTACCTCTTAGCGCACTCTGGAAAGCGGGGCGTGACACAAACAGAAACTCATATTTCTATCGAACTTCTCGATTGTCGGAGACATGATGTGAGATCAAAATACCTTGAGTACTAATGAACCCTAAACTTCAAAATCACGATCTAAGAAAGTGGGGAAGAGAACGTAGTTGTCGTTCCCCACCGTTAACCTAGATCGCAAAATTAAAGACCTAATGGTTCAACCAAAAATCACACAACGCAACAATAGCTCTGATATCAATTTGTTGCGAATAATACGATCACAAAGCAATCGCACAAACGATAATGAGAGGAGTATCAAACCACATGCAGTTAGAATTACGAGAACTAACTAATTAGACGAAAGCGAAGCTTTATTAATTATCAAATTCGGAGGAGTACAAAAGATGGAGAATACAAATCCCTCTCTAAGAACCCTGTAACTCTCACAATACAATAGGTTCTCTCAAATCTAATAATTGCATCAGATCAAGAGCTAATACAAACAATTATATAAATAGGATACAAACGATTTCCTCAAAAAACTAATTTCCTAACTTAGGAAATATTCGGCTCACAGCAGACATCTGAATGTGAGGCATATCTAACACAAGATCATTGTGTTTAAACATAAAACTCCTTTTATTTGAGCACATCGTTGTGCCTAACACACGTATCAACTTTTTTTTATACCTATATTTGGCTCATCAAATATTGAGCTATAATAAGCCTCATGAATATTCTGAAGAATAATATAATTTATAACTACATGCATATATACATTGTTCAACTTTTTTGTATCGGGACATTTTAAACCATGAAAAGTCATGTGTCGAATTGATAATCCACTTTACCTGGTATGTCAATTATATAGGGCTGCACTTTCTCCTTCATATTATTGTGGCTTGAAACCGAATATTTTTTTGATGGCACCTTAGTTCCTACAAATATTGCAAAAGACACAAAGCTGAATCGGCTGAACAAAATCCATATGTGACCCCAAACAACTGAAATTACCTGAAACATGAACTTGAGATTTTGGGGATACTCCAGATTGGCCGCTGCCAAAAATCAGACTCCCATTTGGGAGCACTTTCGTGGCTACAAAATTAAAGCATATTTAAGATGATTTGATTAAAGTCCCTGTCATTGCACCAACTCCAAAGTTGTGATAGGCATGAAGAATATACTTACATATTCCGATACTCCATATGTCGAGCAGCTTTTATGGGCCAGAACTGCCTTTTATATAGCAATATCTTTTATGGGTAATTTGCACAAAATCCACTTTATGTAATCTCATATAGCACTTGTAACCCCTCAAATGACTTATTAGCGCAAACATCCTTTAGTTTTTTAAAGTTGTTTTCATTTGAAGGTTTCTCTCCAAGCAATCCATGAGAGACTGATTGATTAATTTATTTGGAATCTTTTTTAAATTTATTTTAAGACTTGAATTTTAAGTGTTTTCTATTGGGTTTTGATCGATTGGTAGAGGTAGTGTTTGCGCTAATAAGTCACTAAAGGGGGCTGTAAGTGTTATATTCTGTAAACTACAAAAGGGCTTTTTGCAGTAACCCTTTTCTGTTATATCCACTTCAAAAACGGGATTTGGGCCATTCCATCTTAAAGTCGCTGACACTATACCAATTGGGCTTAGGTCAGTTGGTACCAATTTCCTCTCCAATGTGAGAGGTCGCAAGTTCGATTCCGAAGGGGGTTGATTCCAAAAAAAAACTATAATGTTGTGGTGAGGCTACGCTGTGATATTATAATAATGGAAAATAGATAGCATGCATCAACTACTCGTACAACCTTTAACATACCCTCTGTGCTTCCATGGCCTAAAACATGATTATCCTTTGAGGGTGTCTTCATGCCTACAAAAAATTTATTGCAGGTTCAAGACCAACATCTAACAGATCATGAGCATAAAAAATGCAAGTTTCCACTGAAGAACACGAAACATCACCTGATGGATCGACTTGACAGTCTAGCTTCTGACTTAAACTGGCGATAGCAGCATCCATGCTTTTGAATATGTCTATGATGGATTGCATGTGAGTAGAATGTCTAAGGTCTGCACATTTAATCAAACCTTATAAGATACAAAAGAAAACCGTTGACGATAAAATTTCAGGAAAAAGAAAGAGAATACCTCCATAAGCAAAAGTTGATGGACAGGCAAGACATTTATTTTCATAACTATCCCTAGTTCTAATGCACTGCCTGCGTGTGGTAGAAATTAAAACTCTCATCACTACATGAAAGTATCAAAAGATTAAAACTTACTGAATATATACAATAATTCCCACAATTGCAAATCAAACCTGCAAAATATGTGATTGCAGGGCAGCAATGTCGGCATACTCAGCAAACTAAAGCTGCAAGAATGACCAGATACCAATTTAACAAAACAAAGGTAATGAGAACCAAATTTTAAGATGTTCATTAAACATGTTTTGTTAATTTATATATTTTTTAACATACCCAATATTTTTAAAGTTGTCTAAGAATTAAAGCAACCATGAACCCATCTCAGTTAACAGTTTGATTTGAAAGTAAAATTTCTCTGAAAGTTGTTCCTTTCCTTTCCTTTTTCTTTTTCCTCAGCAACAACAACAACAACAGTATGATCTAGAACCAAAGCTTAAGAAATTTTAATTAAAAAACCCCATTTCTCAGCAGCAACAAAATGAGCAAATACCCCATCTCCTCATCTCCTCTCAAAGAAATCGCAGTGTTTTCTACGTGAACACATGAAGTCCCAAAGACCCATTTCACAAAATAACATGAATCAACCAAAATATGATAATTCCTTCATAAAAACCACAGAAAAATAAAGGAAAGTTAGAGAAAAAAGCGGAGGTTTTTACCAATTGGGGCAAGTGAGCTCTAGCTTCAGCTTCAGCTTCAACTTCAACATATAATGCTGTAAAGGTTTCAAAACCCTGGTAAAACTCTCAGAGCTCACCATTGTTTTTGTGAGACTCATGGAGAAACCAAGTGGGGGTTTGTGTTTTTTATCTCGTTTTTTTTCCTTTCTCTTTCGCTTACAAATTTTCTCTTCGTTTTTCCATGCGCCAGTGAGCAGCAGACTTAAAATTAGCAGCTTTTTCAGTGGTCCTATAGCATTTATTAGGGGAGAAAAATAAAATAAAATAAGAAAATAGGAATTTTCTTGATTTTTTAAAGAAAAATTCAATTCATCAAGTTTTGTGTTTTCTACTTTTTCATTCTCTCCCTCCCTGTAGAATTTTGCATGTGCGTGTGGAAATACGTTGGATTAAATGAAAATGTTTAGAAAGATTCCATAATTTTTTTTTTAAAATATTACTATTTTAAATGTTTGTTACACTCATTCTTAAGGATTTGAAATATTATTTATCAATGATTTTTTTAAAATATTATTCCTTTCTAAAGTATCTAACTTTTGATTTGCCTTTGAAAAAAATTAAGAAAAACTATGTGTGAAAACTTCAGTTCTAGTTATAACAACAGATGTTTATGTTAAATACTTATTTTCTACAAAAATATATATGTTGGGGTAAAAATTTACACCCCGGTTGACCAAGTCAAAATCAAAGTCAACCCTAAGCCAGGTGGGCCCAAGCCCAGGTCAAGCGGGCCCATGCCCAAGTCGAGCCCGCAGCCAGCCTTCCCATGCCAACAACAAAATCATGTAATAAATAATTTTTATGTAATTGTTTATGCATGAATGTAAACAAAATGGGCATAAAGCCAATGTTTTGTAAGCCCATGGCTTATGTGCAAAAATGAAATGGCACATGAACCATGGGATGGCTAAAACGCCATTTTTGTAAAGCCCAAGGGGCTATATGTAAATATGTAAGCCTATATAAGGCAACATGATGATGAATAAAAATATACTTTTCATTCCCCTAAAAACTAGGCTTCTTTGTGCCTCCTGCTCTTTCTCCAAGGTTCTAAACCTTCTCATTTTTTTTAAATTAAATCAAGAGTTTTACTCTTTCTTTTCCAAAACTAAGTAGCTTTCCACCACAAAACCCACAAAGGGGAACTCAGATCTCCCATCAGATCTCAAAAAAGAGTGATTTTTAAAATCTTCTATTTCTTGATCTTCAAGATCCGGCCAAACAACAGGAGGAGGAAGAAGAACCCCCCTTCACCAGCTTCAAAACATCCTAGGAGTTTAACTCTCTCTCTCTCTCTCTCTCTCTCTATATATATATATATATATATATATATATATATATATATTTCCTTTTTTTGAAGCATAGCTTCTGGTTCTAAGCTAAAAGCCTCTTTTCTCGCCGGCGCTCAAGCGCAGAGCGCCCGCGTGTCGACACGTGGCGCGATTGCGCTCGAGCGCTCGCTCGAGTGCAAAGCGCCCACGTGCCGACACGTGGCGTGTTTGCATTACAGCGCCCTGCGCTTAAGCGCAAAGCGCCCACGTGCCGACACGTGGCGCGCTTGCGCTCGAGCGCAAGTCGTCCCGGTGCCGACACGTGGCGCGCTGGCGCTCGAGCGCAAGTCTCCCCCGTGCCGACACGTGGCGCGCTTGCGTTCAAGCGCAAGCGCTCAGGCGCAAGTCGCTCCCGTGCCGACACGTGGCGCGCCTGCACTCAAGCGTCTGGCGCTGAAGCGCAAAGCGCCCACATACCGACACGTGGCGCGCTTGCGCTCAAGTGCAGAGCGTCCACATGCCGACACGTGGCACTCTAGCGTCTGAGCGCACAGCACCTAAGCGCACAGCGCTCGAGGCGCTGGCCCCCATGCATCCTTTGGATGTCTTTCCCCCCTTTATATATATATATATATATATATATATATATATATATATATATATATATATATATATATATATATATATATGCATACATATGTACACATACACATACTCCACGACACTGCCTCTGTTAGAAAAAAATTTCTAACGGGGCGCTGCCCCGCACCCCGCAAGGGGGCTGCTAGCCCCCTTGACCCCCAGCCCGCTATCCGGGTAGCGGGACCCCCGTAAAAACTCTGCGTGGCTCCTGATATATCCAAACCCCCCTTTCAAAACACAGCACACGTACACTGCATATTAAGTTCGCATGATCAGTTTAACCCGTCAATCGGAGGTTCCCTCCCTCCAAAGGCGAGGGGTAATTAACGACAGCTTAGTTCGCAACTGCCGGAGATTCGGATCCCCACAATCATTAAACCCCGGCCTACCCCAGGCAGTAGGAATCTGTAGTACGCCTGACAAGCACGCGCGTATTCCCATCTCAATGGGGTGACGAAAAACACCCTACAGATTCTGGCACGTCCGGTGGGACCAATCTCTCCTCCCATATTTCTGGTTAAGCATTCATGTGAACTCAGTCAATATACATACCTATGTTTATACTGAAATAATGATTTCTCATGCAGGTTTTCAAGCAATCACCTTTCAACAATGTCTCCAAAAATGAACTCAGCTCCCATCTTCTACACGATGAAGATAGAGTCCAGGATGGTCCTTCCGGCCAGTCTCGGGCGACAATAGGAGGAGCCGCTGCTACCATTTGCTCTATTATGTTCATGCCAGTTGGCGCCATCCCAGCTCCTCCAGCCCCGGTGACAGACAAACCGGTCTCGAGAGGCAAGAGGCCAAATGTGGTGGTCTCAAAGGCGCCCCAACTCAAACGCAAATCGGTGTTTGAACGACTCTCTCTGGCCCCAGCTGGGGGCAAGGCCATCAACACCAACAAAGCAACAGGGCCTCTCGAGCAAGCTCCGGCGGTGCCCCTGACAACTGCTCGATCGGGTGTTTTCTCTAAGCTCCCCGCTAATCGACTCACGGTGGCTTCCCAGGAAATGGATGCCCGCCAAGCCCTTAAAATTGAGAAGCTAAGGTAGAAAAGGCTCAGATATAGAGCCAACAAAAGGGCCAGGGCTCATGCTAGGCTGAAGCTCATGGGGTTCGAAGAACAGGGTTACCCTGCCGAAGATGAGGAAATGGCTGGATATATGGTCCACACTGTCTACACGGTGGGCACGCGCAGCAAGAGCAAGGACGGGGCCACCATATCTCAGATCCCATCTGGCTTGAATGTGGTTGCCGCTTTCCAAGAACAGTCGTCTCCGCTGGATGATGAAAACCCTCTCGATGAGGATGATAGGCAGAAAGACCCTTCGGTCCATGAGGAGTCGGGCTCGGAAAGTGAAGAGGAGCCAATCTTCCGTTCCAAGACCGCAGAGCAGCAACTTCTCCAAGAGCTCCAAAAACAGCTCAGAAGCAAAGACAAGGAGATGGCCAAGCTCTACTCAAAGATCGACGACTTGACAAATGTCGTCTTACGGCTTACGGCCCAACTTGCCTCTCAGCCGTCCAATCAAGCACAGGGCTCTGCTCATGAACCGGGAAACGTTGTCCCGAGACAACCGGTGCTTATTCCCTCAAATCCGAAGGTGGGCGGACCGCATGAAAGTTAATCGCATCCTATCTCGGGAAATGTCTTGGCTACCGATGACAGTAGCCCGCTAACTCAAGATCAAATCATGAATTTGGTTGCCAGCAAAGTCAAAACATTGGTGGCCGAAACCGAAGCGCAAAAAGATATCAGCAGTAGTGGGAGACCATATTCTGCTCAGTATGATCTAGTGGAATTCCCTAGCGGCTATGTCATCCCCAAATTCGGAAGATTCGATGGGACGGGAAACGCGAATCAGCACATCGCCCACTTCAAAGCCTCATGCGGGAATACTGGGGGCAATGATGCGCTTCTCCTCCGCCAGTTCGTTAATAGCCTGACCGATATTGCTTTCGACTGGTACGCGAGCATACCAGATGGCTCCGTCACAACTTTTGTCCAAATGGAGTCTCTGTTTCGGCAGAGGTTCATGAGCGTCAGCGATAAGATTACCATTGCCGAGCTCGTAAGGACCAAGCCCAAGAGCGACGAAAGCAACACGAATTTTATAACCCGATGGCGTAATCTCTTCGTCAAATGCGAACCACCGATAGAGCAGGACCAATCTGTAAGTCTCCTTGTCGGAAATCTCAACAACTGGATGGCCCCGTTTCTATGTGCCGCGGGTCTCAAAACATTCCAAGAGCTGACCAAAAAGATCCAAACGTTGGAACGCTCAAAGCCCGAGTCCGCTCAGGATCTTCAGTTCACAAACAGACCAAAACCTTGGAGGGACGACAACCGAAAAGGCAGAAGTTCTAACATCACCGATTCTCCAAATAAGCAGATCACGGGCGGAGCAAAAACTGACCAGTCTCGAGAGCCAACTTTGGAGGAAAGAAGAAATAAGGTCTACTCATTCCGAAGGGACAAGGTCCACAAAATTTTTAAAGATGCTCTGAAGAATGGCCTGCGGCTACCAGAACCGAAAAGGCTAAGTGAAGCGAACAAGACTGATCATCCCAACTTTTGCCCATACCACCGAGTGTTGGGGCACGCTATTGAAGACTGTTGCATCTTCAAGGATTGGGTCGAGAAACAATACAAGGCGGGAGAAATATCATTGTCCCCTGGCGTGTTAACAAACAATCAAGCCGCGACCGCCAATTTCATACACACGGGAACCGAAGTCCTTCAGGGGCCTGATTCTCTCAAACACCCGCCTTTCTCTGGGAAAATCGACCACCACGTCATTAAACTGGGAACAGTCGACCTCTAAGTCGTTAAACAGGGAATGTAAAAAAATGTAAATAAAAAAATGTGTAAATAAAAGGAAAAAAAATAAAAGCCTAAATGATGGGGCAACTCGCAATAAAAATCAGCGAGTAAAATAAAGATGAAATAAAAGCCGAAATGATGGGGCAACTGCGAATAAAAGCCGAAATGATAGGGTAATCGCAACCTTCGCGATAAGAAAAGCTGAAATGATAGAGCAATTGCGGTAAAACAAAACCCAAAAAAAAAACAAGGGCGGATGATGAGTTGCTCCTGGCATTATTCCAGTGCAGCAATGCAGACGCCAACAAAAATCCGATTTTCCAAAATTCCCCGGCCCTACGGTTAGTCCTCAAATTGACTACCGTATACAATCCACGGGCTCAAATAATTCTCATCATACTCATGCCCTATTGTAATTACCAGTTATGCGGCTGGTCTCCGCCCTTGGAATTATGCTCCATTGGGAAGACCCACTCATGTGTCCTCACGATGCATGAGGAGAACAAACCTTCGTGGGATCCTTACGACTTACGAAGGAAAAACACACTTAGGAGTCCACACGACTCCTAAAGAGAAAATACACATGCGCGATCCTTACGACTCGCAGGGAGAAAATGCTTTTATGGGACCCTCACGACCCATAAAATCGAAAAGCCTTAGGTGATAGGGATCTAAACCTGTCTCCTAAGCCATCGCTCCCCATACCCCAACGGCGAATGATGAGTCACTCCTGGTACCATATTCCAGTGCAGCGATGCAGACGCCAACCAAATCCCAATCGGCGAATGATGAGTCGCTCCTGGTACTACATTCCAGTGCAGCGATGCAGACGCCAACCGAATTCCAACTCCCATACCCTAACGGCGAATGATGAGTCGCTCCTGGTACCATATTCCAGTGCAGCGATGCAGACGCCAACAAAGTCCCGAAATTTTTCCGGCCCTACGGTCTGGATCATGTTAGTTATATGTATGCCCTAGAGACCATTACTATACATAGGATGTATATTGTAGTGGATGCTTGGACATATATAGGGAGGACTTTCTTGCTCGACATGATAGTATGCTATCTGGTTGCTCTTTACCTTAACGTGTACACTGATTGTCTCTCTGTTACATGTTGGTAAAGCCCTTAGGATGTGTACTTGACTACCTGGACTATGATGCGGATCATACTAGTGGGGACATGGTAGTCCATAAGTACATCCTTCACAGTCCCTAGTCGTGGGTGTATCGAGACAGGGCATCGATATACCAGAGTAGACTAGCGTATACCTTCTCGACCCATACAGATGGGCGATGGATGATCCCATATCCATTGGTGTTTGACATCAGAGATGATATACGGGTGCTCAGTGGAGACTGGGTACACTGGACGGACTCGCCGAGAACTCCCAGATGGTATTATACCTTACGTCAGATGGCAGTTCTCTGGTGACACTGGTACAGAGTACTCTGTTGACCCGAGATCGTCATAGAGTCTTGTGTGGTTCCCACTGTGCTTTGATTTCCACCTTACCACGTCCAAGAGGGCGTGCAAAACGGTGGTTTTTGGGTACAGTCCCGAATCACATGGAGGCAATGAGCGATAGGAGGGGATTCGTCTCTCCCGGTATAGGGAGTTGATGTTGCGCTGTGTTCGATTGGCTATAACAGGAAATCCCTGGCCAGGGTTGCTGAGATTTACTGGCAAGTGTTACCAGTAGTATCTCGAATTGTTATAGACCTCATATCGACACGACTTATCGAGCTATTGGGGTCTGACGTTTACCACCCTTACGCGAGATATGCGACATATCAGACGATCAGACCGGACTGTACGGTAAGTGTTACTGGTTGGATTCACAGGAGTATGAGCGGGCTTGCTCGTCGATCTTCTGATCGCTCAATACCCGGGTGGCCGTTACGTTTAGCAGACCGCTTGCGGCTTGTGGGTGTTTGATATGATCATCACCTGCTGCCGGCGTATTGACGAGTCTTTAGAGTCCTACACAGAGGTTTCCTGGCTCAAGCGAAACGAAATAGGAGCGCATATGAGATATGTGCGGGACCGAGAATAATGCGTGTATGTGATACCGTATTCTATTCTCGCGATGAATGTGTCGAATGGTTGTATGCGATATAACCTAGTTATCGAATCAAGGATTGATTCGATAAGACGATACATTGAATATTAGTCGGTTATATGCGATATGACCGGATCGTTAAATTAAGCGTTGATTTAATGATTTGATGCATAATTATATATTTGATATATTACTTTGCATTAACTAATATTGGTTCACTTTAAAGGGATTTTCTCACTTGTATTGTGCAAGTTGTATATGTGATATACTTTTGTGCACAAGTTTGTATCATGTTTGATGATACATGCTTACTTGAGTTTGTGTAAAGATTAAACCATGGTTATATGAGTGGTTAGGGTTTTGGTTTATTTACTTATTCATTTATTTATTTCTTTTGTTCATTTTGACAAAAGAAAATGATAAAGAGAAAATGGTGGCTTTCTTTGTTTGATATTGAAGCTTCATGAAGCTTTGACTAAGTCATCATTTTGTCTCATGCTTAACCCTAACCATTCCACTTAACCCTAGTTCATTCTCTACACTTGACCATGGTTGGATTATGATAAGTATTCATTTAATTTTCTTTTTGAATTATTCTTATCATAACATTTTTCATCATCTTCTTCTTCTTCTTCAAGAAGAAGCTTGCCTCCATCAATGGCAACTTGAGAAAATGAGTGAGAAATCCAATTCTAAAGTGAACCCACTTCCTATTTCTTCATCCTCTACCTCTTGCCAAGTAGTATAGGGTGTTTTCTTCACAAGTTTCATGACTTGGTGAAGTGAGAGCTTGATCTTGTGATGCCTCGACGTAGATCATCTTCGGCATCGAAGCCGACGACAAAGCCCGCCCATTTCTCCGATGAAGCCGACTCTAGAGCCCGGGATCCGTTTTGTACAGCGAGGGGACTTCATCATGGAGCTATGGAGGTGGAGAACCGGATCTACAAAGGTTGTATTTCCGTTCACTTAGAGTAAAGTAGTTTACTTGTTTTTGTTTCGCCTAAACTTCTAGTCAACGATCCGTATTAGGGTTTCTCGGTACCCGTAAAATTTGAAATTGGCATGGTAGATGCCTTGTGAGACTTCATTAGAGTGCCTAGGAACCCTACAGATCATACATTCTGCAAAACCGTATACAATCCACGGGCGTAAAACAATCCCGATCTCTCCAAAAAAAAGAAAAAAAAGAACGGTATGTCCACAAGCAAAATGGGCACGATGAAAACCCGAAAGGGCTCCGTGAGTAAAAACAGCAGGACTGTCGGCGAGTTTGTGAAAACCCGAAAGGGTGCAAACTCGTAAAAAAAAAGAGAAATGAAATGCACTCGCAAAGTCCTCTCGACTTTGTGAGGAGAGAATTCCCGCGTGAGATCCCTACGACTCACAAAGGAGCAACACACTTAGGAGTCCCCACGACTCCTAAGGAGAAAATACACCTACGGGATCCTTATGACCCGTAGGGAGAAAATGATTTGTGAGACCCTTACGGCTCACAAAATGGAAAAGCCTTAGGTGACAGGGATCTAAACCTGTCTCCTAAGCCACCAATTCCCAAATCCTCTCGGGGCACACGATGAGTTGCTCCTGGCATTATTCCAGTGCAGCAATGCAGATGCCAAACAAAAAAAACCAAATCCAAATCCTCCCGGGGCACATGATGAGTTGCTCCTGGTATTATTCCAGTGCAGCAATACAGATGCCGACAGAAAACCAATTCCCAAATCCTCTCAAAGACATATTCCAGTATAGCGATGCTGATGTCAACTCAAATCAAATAAATCAAACCAACCATTCCAACATCGACCTCTGCGTCAAACCAGCGACACTCCGCATCGGGGAAACGTCCAACAACAGACACTCCGTACCGGGGAAACGTCCAACAACAGACACTCCGCATCGGGGAAACGTCCAACACAGACACTCCGTCTCGGGGAAACGTCAACCAGCGACACTCTGCATCGGGGAAACGTCCAACAGCAGACACTCCGTACTGGGGAAACGTCCAACAACAGACACTCCGCATCGAGGAAACGTCCAACAGCAGACACTCCGTCTCGGGGAAACGTCAACCAGCGACACTCCGCACCGGGGAAACGTCCAACACAGACACTCCGTACCGGGGAAACGTCCAACACAGACATTCCGTACCGGGGAAACGTTCAACACAGACATTCCGTACCGGGGAAACGTCCAACAACAGGCACTCCGTACCGGGGAAACGTCCAACAACAGACACTTCGCATCGGGGAAACGTCCAACAGCAGACACTCCATCTCGGGGAAACGTCAACCAGCGACACTCCTGTTAGTGTTTATGCCCTAGAAGGCCATTACTGTATCATACTAGTTTGTATATTACTTAATGGAAGCTTGGGATATTCACATGTATATAACAGTCTTGCTAAACATGGTAGTATGCTACTTGGTTTTTCTATCTTAATATGTGAGTGTACGTATTGATAGAGCTCTTGGGATCTTGCTTGTCTACCAGTGTTGTGATGGCAGTCACACTAGTGGGGGCTGGGTAGTCTACAAGCACATCCTTTTTCAGGTCCCTGGTCGTTGGATTATCGAGACAGAGCATCGATACTCCGGAGTAGACTGGTGTGTACGCTTCTCATCCCAGTTGGGGAGATGGTCTGTCCCACAGCCGTCAGTACGTCGTACTGGAGATAGTATGCAGGTGCTCGTTAGGTTACGGGTACACCGGACAGGACTCACAGGGAACTGTTGGTTGGTTTGATACCAGTCGTCAGTGAGCAGTTCCCAGGTGACATGAGTACAGCATAGTCCGCAGACTTGACACTGCTGCTTCGCCTCGAGTGTGTCCCACTGTTCTTAGATTGCTACCCTACCACGGCTCAAATGAGTCGTGCAAACAGGTAGCAGTTGGGTGCAGTCCCGAGCACTTGGAGGCAGTAGCGGTTAGACAGGATTCGTCCCTCCCGGTATTGGGAGTAGATATCGTGCTGTGTCAGAGAGCCATTACGCAAAGTCCCTGGCCAGGGCAAGCGAGATTTGAAGGTAGGTTCCAGTAGTTTCTCAGGGTGTAATGGGCTTCCCTCCGACACGACTTATACCGCTATTAGGGGACTGACGCTTGCCGCCCCCCTAGGCCCGATATGCGATAGTCTTGGACGAACGGACCGGACTGTATGGAGATTGTCACATCAGACTCAGTAGGAGTTCGGATGGGTTTCCTCATCGACCTTCTTATCGACAACTACCTGGGGACCGTTACGTACAGCTAGTGCCGCTTGCGGTCTGTGGTTAAACCCACTGCCAGCGTAGTAGTCGAGTCTCTAGAGTCCCACACAGAGAGTTTCCTACTCCAGGCGAAACGATATAGAGGTCGTATGGTTTTACGACAAGGGTTCGGACGCGTATGTGTGTTTACACACTTACGTCGTCTGGACAGTTTTTACCAGTCGGCTTTGGTTTAAGCCAGTTACTGGTATCCGGTTATTGGATTTATACAGTCTAAAGTTTTTCCGTATTTTTACGGATCGGAGGGGCGTTCTCGTAATTACTCGAGAAGCTTCTAGAAGATGGTGACTAAGGAGGGTTATGTGTCATTTGCATTAAATGAGTTTAGTGAGTCATGAGGGTGATTCATGCATATCATTAATGCATGATAAATGCTTAGTGAGTCATGACAATGAATCACCATTAGATATTTGTGAAGCATGCTTATTCATTATGCATTATTCTTTTTCTCATAAATAAGAATGCTTCATATTTATTATGATAGATTTACTATTCTCATTTGATATTCATTCTCACCTTCTCTCTCCTCAAGCTCTCATCTTCAAACCCTAATCCTTACACCTCATGTGATGAGATCAAAGGATTAGAAAGACTAATCAATCCATAACCATCACTCTATTTCATTCTAGCTTCTTTGATTAGCAATCCAAGAAGATTAGTTGCCTCAAGTTTAGAGGTTTAGCTTGGAGTTTTGTTCTCGGGTGGATCGTCTACTACCTAGAGAAGGCCGAGGAGGACGAGGAGATCGTAAAGACGAAGGACTTGGTTCGATAGGTATAATCCCTAAGCATAGTAGTTTAGAATAACTATATGTTTGGTTAGTTATCGTTTAGCTTCGATTCAAGCGGTTAGTCGATGTTCGTTCACTAAACAAGTTCGTTTTTGAAATTTCCGCCTCCCCACAAGTTCTGGGGTGTAGTACATCGACTTACAACTCCGCATCGGGGAAACGTCCAACACAGACACTCCGTACCGGGGAAACGTCCAATAGCAGACACTCCGTATCGGGGAAAAGTAAACCAGCGACACTCCGTGCCGGGGAAAAGTCGATCAGCGACACTCCGTGCCGGGGAAAAGTCGATCAGCGATACTCCGCGCCGGGGAAAAGTCCATCAGCGACACTCTGTGCCGGGGACACGTCAACAAGCGACACTCCGTCTCGGGGATACGTCAACCAGCAGACACTCCGCGCCGGGGACACGTCAACCAGCGACACTCCGTCTCGGGGAAACGTTAAGCAGACACTCTGTCTCGGGAACACGTCAACCAGCCGATACTCCGCCTCGGGGAAACGTCGACCAGCGACACTCCACGCCGGGGGCACGTCAACGAAATCACTCCGGGCTAGGGAAACGTCTACCACGGACACTCTATCTCGGAGACACGTCAAGCGCCGACCGTCCATGTCGTAAAAAGGGCAGTGCATCCAAAAAAGTGGGAACCAAAGCAAGTCGCCTCCATGCAAAAGAAGATCCATCAATTTTATGCACACGACCCACATATGATGTGTGCATTTATTGATGGGGGGCAATTTGTTTGGGTAAAAATTTACATCCCGGTTGACCAAGTCAAAATCAAAGTCAACCCCAAGCCAGGTGGGCTCAAGCCCAGGTCAAGCGGGCCCATGCCCAAGTCGAGCCCGCAGCCAGCCTCCCCATGCCAACAACAAAATCATGTAATAAATAATTTTTATGTAATTGTTTATGCATGAATGTAAACAAAATGGGCATAAAGCCAATATTTTGTAAGCCCATGGCTTATGTGCAAAAATGAAATGGCACATGAGCCATGTGATGGCTAAAATGCCATTTTTGTAAAGCCCAAGGAGCTATATGTAAATATGTAAGCCTATATAAGGCAACATGATGATGAATAAAAATATACTTTTCATTCCCCCAAAAACTAGAGTTCTTTGTGCCTCCTGCTGCTTCTCCAAGGTTCTAAACCTTCTCATTTCTTTTAAATTAAATCAAGAGTTTTACTCTTTCTTTTCCAAAACTAAGTAGCTTTCCACCACAAAACCCACAAAGAGGAACTCAGATCTCCCATCAGATCTAAAAAAGGAGTGATTTTTAAAATCCCCTACTTCTTGATCTTCAAGATCCGGCCAAATAACAGGAGGAAGAAGAAGAACCCCCCTTCATCAGCTTCAAAACATCCTAAGAGTTTAACTTCATATATATATATATATATATATATATTTAATAAATATTTCCTTTTTTTGAAGCATAGCTTCTGGTTCTAGGCTAAAAGCCTCCTTTTTTCGCCGGTGCTCGAGTGCAGAGCGCCCGCGTGCCGACACGTGGCGCGATTGCACTCAAGCGCAGAGCGCTCACGTGGCGCGTTTGCGCTACAGCGTCCTGCGCTCAAGCGCCACGTGCCGACACGTGGCGCGCTTACGCTCAAGCACAAACGCTCGAGCGCAAGTCGCCCCGGTGCCGACACGTGGCGCGCTTGCGCTCGAGCGCAAGTCGCCCCGGTACCGACACGTGGCGCGTTTGCGCTCCAGCGCAAGCGCTCGAGCGTAGGTCGCCCCCGTGCCGACACGTGGCGCGTTTGCGCTCAAGCGCCCAGCGATCAAGCGCAGAGCGCCCACGTGTCGACACATGGCGCGCTTGCGCTCAAGCGCCCAGCGCTCAAGCGCAGAGCGCCCACGTGCCGACACGTGGCACTCTAGCGTCTGAGCGCACAGCACCTAAGCGCACAGCGCTCGAGGCGCTGGCCCCCACGCATCCTTTGAATGTCTTTCCCCCTTTTTATATATATATATATATATACATATGCATACATATGTACACATACACATACTCCGCGACACTGCCCCTGTTAGAAAAAAATTTCTAACGGGGTGCTGCCCCGCACCCCGTAAGGGGGCTGCTAGCCCCCTTAACGAAAAACACCCTACAATACCTAATAATATACATGTGTATATTTAACCTTAAACATTGAGACCCTCTTTGATTACGGAAGTAGGATAATTGGAATATATGGTTAGGTGTAGGTGGTAGGATGCAAACTATGGTTTACAAGCCCTCAGCTTCAATTTTAAATAAACACTAGCTATATTATAAGAGACACGTTTAGGAAAATGAAGTTCAAAATATCTGGATCGGATGAGTTTGGATCGGATGAGTTTAGATCGGAGTTTACATAATTGCAATTATCTCAACTTAGTTAAAATAGATACCATAGTCATAGACACAATTGCAAAGTAAAACTACACAAAAAACGAAAACAAATTTGATCCACCGACGAGCTTTGAACCTGTACATACCAAAAGAAAAAAATCAGCTTTAAAAAATTATACTATAAGTTCCCTTGGCACATCTAGAATGACGCTGCTTTTGAGATATCCAAATATAAAACATAGATATGAACTCGTATTATCAAAAACAATCATCTCGGATTACAATGAATTCAAGCATGGAACAAGTCTTACAACCGCGCTGCATTTACTAATTTTACAAGTCTTAACATAGATATGAACTCGTATTATCAAAAACAATCATATCAATATCCTTTTCCTGACCGATGGGAAAAAAATCTACATTTGCAGCATCAGATCAGCTACACCACACACACACCTGTACCCCCCCACCCCCCCCAACCCCACCACACACACACCCCAAAAACATGATACAAAACTGATATGTAAAATAAAAGTACAATTCAAATATTACATAGCGTCATTGAAGAACCACATTTTCCAAATCAGTTGCAGTACCGCAAGAAGCGACGTGGTCTAAGAGCAGCAAATGACCAACAACATTGAACCCCGTCTTCTCAGCTAAAGCCACGACTTCATCGCTTCTTTTTCTTACAACCTCCTCAGGATCTTCGGTTCTACAATTTTGAGGAGGCTCTTCATTGCACACAATGAAAGCGGAGCCTAGAGAGAGCCCTCGGTCGCTGCGTCAAGGTTTTTTATGACAGTTGCACCGGCAGCTAGAACAAGCTCTTCAAGGGAACCTTTGTAAATGGGATCAAACTGATCAGTGACATAAAAGCTTAATCCAGTGAAATTTTTCGGTTCCTGTGAGAGAACAAAACAGTTATAGCATTTCCATAAAAGGAACACTTCATATCATAGTGGGGAATGTTTCACAAGTATGTTATGAGCAATCATGAGCAGTTAAGAGACAGGAACAAAAACTATAGATTCCATGAAAACTGCTTCATTTTTCTATCCTCAAAGATCCATCGCATTTGAAACACCGAATACTTTTTCTGATCAAAATGACTTAACAATGTAATACCATATTCTTGACAAGGTGTGCTAGGCTCAAAGAGAGCTCACATTTATGTTTGGCTGTATGGAACCTAAATACATAAAGCATGAAATAATTGATGAGTGGTTGGCTTCTCTCCTGCTAATACGAGAGGCTTTGTAACTCGTGCATGATCAAGCATCAATTTTTTGATCTTAAATATGGGCTGGTGACATAATCAACTTCGTAGCAAAGCTTGAGTAACCAACATTTGAATAATTATGAAGGATGACTCTCAGAACCATTATTGAACAACTAGTTTGGTGTTCAATAAAGGCATCCATGACAGTGCAGATAATAGCTTAAAATGTAGAGTACTAGCAAATGTAATCAATATATCAATCAATACTATATTTCAAATCCTCCTAAACTATAAAGAGATGATGCACAACTATTTATGACTTGCCTATTCTTCCTCTTCGCTTGAGAAGCAACCTTCGACAAATGAAAAATGGGTTCACTTGAAGGATATCATATTGTGAGATGTTGGTTAGAGGGAATGTGTGTATGTGTTAATATGTTCAAGTTCTGTGTCACAAAGTAGATTGAGGAGCAAACTTGCTAGTTTATTTTTCTTTTATCAATCATTATGAAGTTGTAATAAAGCATTTATCAAAGGGCTACAAACAGAAAAAGGAATTCCATAGAATAAACATACACAGGGTTATGACCTACAAATAAGGAAATTTACTTTGATGGTCATTTGATGCTTATTTAGCAATTGAACAATAATTTCTCAAGTAAACTAAAAATAGTATACATAAGACACAAATACTACGAGTATAGTAGTCTTTCTAACTTACAACTTATGACACTGTATAAGTTCCGATTGCAGCTTACTCAAACTCACTTTTGTGTGCGTGTGTGCGTGCGTGTGTGTGTGTGAGAGAGAGAGAGAGAGAGACCTTTTGGATTGCTCTTATTCTTCCTTTCTTGGGGCCATCAATGATTCCATTACAATGGAGGCCGATTTCATAGGCCTCTTCAGAAAGAGGAGACTTAGCCAACATGGATGCTTTAATCCCTGCAAGCGGCAATTTGGCATAAATGCAATGCACCACAAGAGAAGTAGTTGATAGGAAGAGACAGGACCAAACTATCATCATTGATCATCACAAACTGTGGAACTAAACCACCCGAGTGTGCTTAATGGAGTTATCTATAGGTCAGAATATTTCTTTTGACATAAGACGGTGGATACAGAGAGAGAGAGACCCCAACTCCGCGCGCATTCCATTGATAAGGTTTTGATGCAACCATTAAAACCTTATTAATGGAACGCTGCCGCGGGGGGGGGGGGGTTCTTTATCCACCATTTTTTTTGTCAAAAAGGTGAATTTTATAATCATGAATCAAACAAATATGTTATTTGCTAAGAAGGCAATTCTCTGCCAATCATAAACAATTCTTAGGTACAATCTTTCTCAATTCTTAACAATTATATATTGTGGGCGCAAAAATGCTCATATCTTCAAAACATAAATTTATAGTCTGTAATGGGTGCTTACAATCTATCCGTAGTACCCATATTCCATGCAATATAGCCAGGATGAACTTTTGTGTTCGTAAGCTGCAAGCATCATTCTTATCGGTGGATGCAATGAGATGAGTCGCATTTGGTTTCCACTGCCTGGTCACAGATGCACCAACCAAGCTTGCAAACTTATCCAAAAGTATCTGCATACCATGCAAGTTATCAAACTCTAAAAACAGGAAAGGCAATGCATAATACTAAAGGGTTATTTAGCTTGTTGCAATAATAAACACAGCATTTGTTGATTGCTGCATTTGTTGTACAGAACATTTCCTGCAAGCAAATAACCCTAAATGCCTTGTTTGGTTGTTTCAACTTTTCTTGGTAGGAGAATAGGTAGGACATGCGAATTCTAACAAAGACCGCAAATTCAAACATTCTGAAAAGGTCGCAAGCTCAAGGCATGCAACCAACAAGAGAGAGAAGGCAAACCCAATTTAATTAGCAGAGATGGTGGGTCCCAAATGGGCCCAACCTTGTAAGTTGTAACTCTGAAAATAACTGTAGGATTTAGAAAACTTAAGAAAGTTTTCATTTTGTGTGGATTGAACAAAAAAACAAGTGAAAATGCATCATAAGTAGCAAATCTGCATGATTATCAAGGAACTATGATTCCTTCTTTCCTCAACAATATTTGCACCCTGTATGCCCACAATGAACTTTGTATGCCAATAGTAATCTACAACCCTGACTTTCACTTAGAACTCACACTCCAACAAAGAGAATCATGAGAGACAGAGGAAGTCTGCTGCTTTTGTAGGAAGCAAGGGTTCTGCAACCTTGCATGAGGAGTTACATCTGCATCATTTTCACTGTGAAGGAATGCGACTTTTCATTTAAGTCCCTAACTCTTCATCCAAAAGCGCCTGCTCACTATCACGTGCATGCGCAAGCTCATCGTACGATCATGTTCCCTTCTTCCTTAAAATACCGACTACAGTATATATTAAAATATATACAATATACCATGTTCCCTTCTTCCTTAAAATACCAAGTACGGTTTATATTTTAATATATACAATATACCACGTTTGTGTTTTCCGATGTGGGACTAAAATGTTTATGGATAAGCGAAAGGAAATCACTTAGGTAATTTCTACTAATTTCTGAAAATCCTAAAATATCCCATTACAACAACAATGACCGAGCCTTTTATCCCAAGCATATGGGTAGGCTACATGAACCAACATGAGAATCACGCCGGGTCCAGCACATGAATCCTCCACCACCACTCACTCCTATCGAACAATATATACTTTCATTGAGACCTTTGGCAACCATATCTTTTCGTATTACCTCCATCCATGTTTTCTTCGGTCTTCCTTTCGCCCTTTTGACACCGTTTATATCGAGAGTATCCATTTGTCGAACCGGTGTTTCCATAGGTCTGTGTCGCACATGACCAAACCATCTTGGCCGGTTTTCCCGCATCTTCTCCTCCACATGTGCTACATCAACTTTTGCATGAATATCCTCATTTCGTACCTCATCTTTTTAATGTTACCACACATTCAACTAAGTATGCGTATCTCCGCTACGTGCATCTTCTGTGTATGATGCTTCTTAGAAGCTCAGCATTTTGTGCCATATAATAAGGCATGCCGGATATCGCTTTGATAAAACTTCTTTTTCAACCTTAACGGAAAGTTATGATCGCACAAAATCCATGTTACACTCCTCCATTTCAACCAACCAGCTTGGATACTTTGATTAACATCGTTATCGATCTCCCAATTTTTTTGAATGATGGAATCTAGATATCTAAACTGATTGCTCAGTGATATCTCTTGCCCTTCCAGTGTTATACCAATGTTGTCTCAACTTCTCTGTTTGCTAAATTTGCAATGCATATATGCTGTCTTAGACCTGCTCAATCTGAACCCCGAATTTCCAACGTTTGCATCCATAACTCCAATTTAGCATTAACCTCTGCCTTCGTCTCAGAACAATATCATCAGCGAATAGCATACACCAAGGTACCTTATCTTGGATAGTTCTAGTAAGTTCATCCATCACGATGGTAAACAAGAATGGACTTAATGCAAATCCATAATGTAAGCCAATTGTAATTGGAAATCACTCGTTAGGCCGCCGTAAGTTCTGACATTTGTCACTGCTCTATCGTATATGTCCTTGATTATGTCAATATACTTGACGCAGGCCCCCTTCTACATCATTGTCCCCCATAATACCTCGTATCTTGTCGTACGCTTTCTCTAAATCAATAACTATCATATGCAAATCTTTTCTCTCTCAGAAACGCTCGACAAGTTGACGAAACAAATGAACAGACTCTGTCGTCGCATGAACTCAAACTGGTTCTCTGTTATCTTAAAATATCCCAACATTAAATCCCATAATCATATTTCTCTAAGTTGCAAAATTTTGTTGCCAAATTGGGTTCCCCAAATGCTGCAAAAGTTGACTGCATTCTGTATTATGAATAGAAGTACTAATTTTCCATCAGCAACGAATCAATAATGATAAAGCTTTTTCTTATATGAATACCTCGTCTTCTGTGGAGAGACCAGATCCACACAACACCCATTCACCACAAACACCAGGTTCAACTACCCAATGTTCATCGCATTTTCCTTCAGGTATAGAAGCCGGAGGCTCTGGGAATCTGGATTTATCTCTACAAGAAACGAAAATTTGAACAGCTAAACATAAGTTATAATCAGTGCAAAATGAGTTTAAATCAGAAAGCTTGTCCGACACAAAAAACAAACGCACATCTGAGCCTTTGCCGTCTTTCTACTATTGGATTTATCACGTAGAGTAGCACTAGAGAGCGTTTAGCCTTGGTTGCCCATTTCAGATTGTATATTTCATATGATAATTTGCTTGAAAAATGAGATGGACAAAGCATATTGTAATTTACCTGATAGAGAACAGAAAGTCAGATAACTAAACATATGTAGGAAGTTCAAATTTTGGAATCATAGACATCATACAGATATAGCATACAGAAGAGAAGATACAATTGATAGCCTACATAATCCCATCGACACCCAGGGAGCTCAAAGGCACATGGAAAATGATAGCTTCTCTCACAACTTTTGACAAAGCAACCAAAAGCTGCCCCATGCTTTCCGCATATGCTGCACTCAATCCTGGAAGCACGAGCTATTTCACCGTTCATATTCATGGCAGTCTCACCCATGAAAAATGCATTGGGTGCCCTATATATTGCCAAAAGAGTAGCAGGTTTTCAGTAGTTATAGATGTTACAAAGTTTAAAATTTAGACCCTGAATATTTGGTCATAAATAGCATGCCTGCTTCTGAGGGAGAAGACCCCACAGCAATAAGGTTCTGTACAAACTAGACAGGTTGAAAAAAACATACAAAGTTAAAGCTTTAGAATAATATAATACGGTCATACCATTCAAAGCATTTCACATGAAAATGCTTTACATTCCACCGGTTTACTTCTCCCGGTTCTGATGGTTTACCATTAGCTTCGTGTAGCAGTGGCCCAGTAAACTGGAAAAGATATTAGCTGTTAAATATAGATTTGATCTGTTCTTAAAGATTAGAATATAAGGGCAATAGCCAAATGTACAAATGGATAGAGAACTAAATAACCTCAGTTATTGTTGACAAATGGCAAAATGCACATTCCACAGCTCCTTCAGCATATTTATTGCTAGAGGTAGCAGCGGAGTTGCTATTAGAGTCACTTAGATGCTCGATGTCCACTTTCTGTCTCCTTGCTTCAATTACATCATCATCTGAGTCGGATAGGGAAATATTTGTTTGACTCTTATCAACTTTTGATTTCACTTTGAAAGGAAACCTTGAAGGTTGTGTTTTCCCACAGGTTCCATCCTCTGTTTCTTTTATGGGTGACCCCTCCACAGACAATATCTCGGTACCCTGTAGTGGAGTATGGATTCAAGAACAATACAGGCACACATAAGATGCACATCTTGTATTTAACGTTAAACTTAAAAAAGGCAGTAGGGGAATGTGGGGTGAGGGTATAATAGCAAATCTCTTGCTCAATTAATCCTCTATGCTTGTTGACCATTAGTTTCATCTTTTATATTAAGCTGTAATCCGATTCAAGTGTGGTTTGAAGCTCAGAAACCTAGCTCTATTCATTTCTCTTGCTTCTAGCTAGTAGAGAGAGGTTATCATTGAAAGAGCTGAAACGACTGAATTAAATGAAATAGAAGATTATGCAGGCGCTGCAGACCTCTCTCTTGGGAATATATAAGTGTGTGTGTGTAGAGAGAGAGAGAGAGGGAGAGAGGAGAGGGAGAGAATAATGGAGAAAAGAGGCCCTAGGAGGCTTTTTCGTCATGTGGCGTCAAAAAATACACCCTCCACCATTTTATTCGACGATCGGCACTGGCCATCTTGATCTTCATCGTCTAATATGTCGATACACCAAATTTGATGTGATTCCAACGCCTTGTCACCGTTGATTTAGTGGGTGAAAAATTAACGGTTTACCGACAATACAACTTTTTACATTGCTAAATCAATAGTGAAAAGGGGTGTGTGCAGAGTTTCAACTATTATCAAAAAGCAGAAGCAGTATACCCCACGGGCTATTCTGCTGAAGCCATTTGTAATATTATATTTATTATCTGAGAATAACATGAACCTGAGAATAATCAGGTTATTTAAATGTTATTCTCCTTAACCTTAATAAGTTCTCAATAAACATACATGGTGACTTTTTCGTTCAATGTCGGTTTCTGGGTTCTTATAATGTTCAATGTCGGTTTCCGGGTGTTCTTAGAATAATGGAACGATGGGGGAGTAGGCGGTTCCTCTCAGTTAATGCAGTATCCTTCTCCACTATTGTCTGCTTTTGATTTCTTTTCTGTACAATTATTGCCTGAAACAGGACTTTCCTTATTCGGCATCTCCGTCATCATCCCTACAAATTAAAGCAAGCAATTTCTGTAAATAGATTAGCCAAAGAACGGATAATTTAACATATCAGATGGAGGCATAACCTATATTACCTGATGTGTCAAATTTATTGTGATTTCTCTTTGGTATTATTATATATGGGACTCTTCATTATGCCTACAAATAGTACAACAAATGCAAGCAAACTATCAAAGAGTTTCTTTACCCGAGAAAGGAAAAGGAAAAAGAGTGTAGCAGAGAGATATTTTGCATTACTTGATATGCCCGGAGAACCTTGTATGTTCCCATTGGTGGAGTTGTGATCTGAAACATGAAAGAGCGACTTCATGAGTAAAAATCATTAACATAGAGCACTTGCAAAGCATTTTCTTACAGATTGGCCAAACGACTAAACCATATGGCACAAGCTGAGAGAAAATAGTATATGGTGCTATACCGAGTTTCTGAACAATAGAACCTATAGCATCATCCAAGCATTTGAATATGTTGATCATGTTCTCCATTGGCGCTAATGGTCTGAGATCTATAAGAAATGATAAAATATTAAAAGATATAACAAAGCGAGTATGGTAATTCCGTGTAAGGCAGGAAAAATACCTTGATGGAGAAAAGCTGTTATGCAAAGAGGACAATTGTATTGATATTCATCCACAGTTGTAACGCGCTGGCTGCATGAGTTTAAGAGGGCATGCATCACTCGGTTATTAATTGTAGGCAATATACTGACAAAAAAAAAGCTTCAAGTAAACTTTAAAACACATGCATGCACACTGCACGCACACATGCATCAAACCTGCAACCTACGTGAGTGCAAGGAAGCACAGTTGGTTGGCGTAGTAGAATATGGCTGCAAGGATGATAAGTTGCTTCAATTAATATATTAGGAAATAAAATAAGCAATGGATCGTTGGTAATACTTCATATTTTACTTCGGACTAGAATGTCTAAGAGAACAGAATATTTAATCAGAGAAAGAAAGGCATCAACAGAACTTGATTGATGATGTAGAGTGTATGTCGGGACCCGGTTCTTGTTCACGGAACAAAGTGCCACGCCAAGCGTCATGCCAAGGGGGCGGGGGCCACCTCTTGAATCCGTGGGACCCACTGTAGAACAATGGGGAATAATATATTCCTAAAGAGGGCTGATCCGGAATTATAAATGAAATGATACCACTCTTCAATACAGAGGCGCTTTTTAAGTGAACTGGCACTATAGTAGATTGAAAACTCCGTAGTTAAGCGTGCTCGAGCCAGGGAAGTTCTGGGATGAGTGACCTCCTGGGAAGTGGGCCCTGGTCGGGTCCGGTTCGCCCCAAAGGACAAAACCGTGCAGTTTCGGCCAGAGCGGACAATACTCTCTGTATTGGGGATGTGGCGTGACAGAATGGTATCAGAGTTGGTCTCTCAATAGTAGGTCTGTGGTTCGAGGACGAACCATTGTCCAAAGGTGGAGAAAATGTCGGGACCCGGTCCTTGCTCACGGAATAAAGTGTCACGCCAAGTGCCATGCCAAGGGGGCGGGGGCCACCTCTTGAATCCGTAGGACCCACTGTAGAATAATGGGGAATAATATATTCCGAAAGAGGGCAGATACGGAACTATAAATGAAATGATACCACTCTTCAATACAAAGACGCATTTTAAGTGAACCAGCACTATAGGAAATTGAAAACTCTGTAGTTAAGCGTGCTTGAGCCAGGGATGTGGCCCCTGGTCGGGTCCGGTTCGTCCAGAAGGACAAAACCATGCGGTTTCGGCCAGAGCGGACAATACTCTCTGTATTGGGGATGGGGCGTGACAGAATGGTATCAGAGTTGGTCTCTCAATAGTAGGTCTGTGGTTCGAGGACGAACCATTGTCCAAAGGTGGTGAGAATGTCGGGACCCGGTTCTTGCTCACGGAATAAAGTGCCACGCCAAGCGTCATGCCAAGAGGGCGGGGGCCACCTCTTGAATCCGTAGGACCCACTGTAGAATAATGGGGAATAAGATATTCTGAAAGAGGGCAGATACGGAACTATAAATGAAATGATTCCACTCTTTAATACAGAGGCGCCTTTTAAGTGAACCGGCACTATAGGAAATTGAGAACTCCGTAGTTAAGCGTGCTCGAGCCAGGGAAGTTCTGGGATGGATGACCTCCTGGTCGGGTCCGGTTCGCCCCGAAGGACAAAACCGTGTGGTGTGGTATCAGAGCTCGTCCTTCAATAGTAGGTTTGTGGTTCGAGGACAAACCATTGTTCAAAAATAGGGCGAATGTCGGGACCTGATTCTTGCTCACAAAACAAAGTGCCACGCCAAGTGTCATGCCAACAGAGGCGTCTTTTAAGTGAACCTGCACTATAGGAGATTGAGAACTCCGTAGTTATGCGTGCTCGAGCCAGGGAAGTTCTTGGATGGATGACCTCCTAGGAAGTGGTCCCTGATCGGGTCCGGTTCATCCCGAAGAACAAAACCGTGCGGTTTCGGTCAGAGCAGACAAAACTTTCTGTATTGGAGGTGGGGCGTGACAGTGTATGGAGCATCGGCTCATAAAATTCATTTGATAATATCCTAGAAAGCACGGACACATCTATTCCCACCGTGTCCGACACATATCGGACACGCAAACACATTGCCTGATACCGTATGCCACACACTTAGGCCGTGTCCGCCCAAATTGGACGAGTCGACTCTTCTCCATAGCATAAGGGTTGAGAAAGAAGAATGTTGAGTATATTTGTGGACAACTTTGTGGCCTTCGAGAATACAAGGATGTTAAATATTTCAAATTATTCTCATGACGAACTAGAGGTAGAAGGAGAAAAAGTCCAAATTGATGTAAATGATGAAGTGGGAACTACAAAAGTCACCTCCAATTAAAAAGGGTTAATTTTTGTTTGTTTTAACTCTTATGCATTGTATTCTTGTATGTTTTATGTTTAGGTTTATATAGATATTTGTTTGTTCTAAAAATGTATGGTTACAACTTACGAATGAAAGTTATAGCATTCATTTTACTTATATTATGCTTCTATTGTAATACCAATACATGTTTCTTTTCGTAATTTATTATATTTTGTTTAATACACATACGGAGAGATAGATAAATGTTATAGCCGTGTTCATATGCCTTCATTTTACAAATTTGTCATGTCATGTGTTTGTGTCGATGTTCACACCCGTGTCCTTCTCCGTGTTTCATAGATAATATCTTTTAAAATTATTTTTCTTTATAGTGGAACTTGTGTATGGATATTTTGCTCAAATTATATTAATGGATGTGAAATGATAAAATAAATCATCAATCCACATAACGTCGAAGTTTTGGTGCACTGTCTGCCGCGGACTTAAAGATGGCATGCCATATGAGCCATCCAAGTTCATATCCAATCAGAAGTGTATTTGGTAAATTCAAATTTTTAAAATGACACTGAAGAAAACAGTTCTTGGTCCATAAACGGCTAAGTCCAGTCCCAACAAAGTGAGGATAAATACAAATTTACCATACAAAACTCTGGAATTTTGAGTACTGACAAGAAATCAATAATGGAATTTGCATTTCTTTGTGAGCGTCTCCTATGGAAAAATATTAAACGTAGTTTAATTATTCAAAAAAGATGATATCTATATTGGTTACCATTTTTTAATTATTTAAACTTGATTTGAATTCTCCCACGATTTCACCACAATTTACCATATTAGTGCAAAAACGTATGGCATTAACCGTTTATAATTTTATTTTTTTATTGACTCGTATTCTTGATATCTTCGCAGCCTTGCATACCGCTATAGACACATTTGCGCTTGGGTTTATCATGCAATTTATTCTTTATATCACATCACAATCCCACTTCACAGAAAATAGATATTTTTACGCTAATCAAATAATGTGGTGCATGAATCTAAATAACAATGACAATCTTATTGGGGATGCAACAATGATATTTGTTTATTTGCACAAATTACAAGCGAAGATATCCAAACCAATATTGAAGATCAATCTATGAGGCGTAGTATCACTTTTTTTAAAATGATTTTGTTCCCATTCGATACAAGTTCAATAATAGGTTACATGCAAATCTTCCTCCTAAAATACAACGGAGCCTATATAACCAGCAAGTCATGATGTAACACCTTAGAATGTGATTAGCGGTAATTGTGTTTTAATGTGGGGTTTTTGGTAAAAAGTTTGCCAAAACGGTTTTCAAATAATTTATCTAGTTTTATAAATATTTTATTAGAATTTTATCTGGACTGCACACACTTGTGTATGTTAACTAGGGTTAAGTCTTGGGTTAAACTATGTTTAGATAACCATGGTGGACTAACCCATTTGTTAAGTTAATTTGTTTTTAATTAAGGGTATTAGTTTTTAAAATGAATTAGTGCTAAGGGTTGACAAGTATAAGTGAGAGAGGGCATGATGGATGGTGCCATGCTTGGCATTTAATGAGGAGAGAGGGTGAGGGGTTGACTCTCATCTTTTGTTTTCAAACAATTATATTTTTCCCTCACACTTATTCTCACACATCTCTCTCCCTCTCACTCTTACACACACACACACAACACACAACAACAGAAGCAACAGAAGCATCAGCTACAACAAAAGCAACAGCAGCAGCTAAAGTGGCAGCAACAGTAGCAGCAGCAACATAACAGCAGCAGCACAAGCAACACCAACAACAATACAGCAGCAGCAGCAACACAGCAGCAGCCTCAGCAACAGCAAAGCACCGGCGGCGGCGGCAACACCAACAGCAGCGGCTGTAGCAGGCAGCAGCAGCACTCCAGCAGCAGCAACACCCTCTTCTTCTTCCCTTCTTCTCTTTCTTATGCATCCTAGGATCCCTAGAGGTATAATCTCTTAACTTAACTTCTTTCCTTGCTAGGATATGGTTGTTTAAGCTTAAGTTCAGTGTTTAATATGAGTTGTTAGTGCTAGTTTGTAGTTTAAGTGGGTTTTTGGCCAAGTTAGAGTTTTTATGGCTTATTTAACTTAGGTAAGTGTTATTAGTGCTATGTTAACCTAGTTGTAACACTAGATTTATCTAATCACCTTAAAGACTAAAACTTGAAAATTTAAAATACATTTTAGAAGCAAAACTATACGATATCCGAGGTCTGCTACACTGTGATCATTTTTATGGTTTAGAAACACCTGCAGAATAGTGTGCAGGCTTCTTAGAGTAGTGGGGGGGGGGTTCGTGCCGGTTTTCCTCTTGAAAATCCGGCGACATCCTTTGTTTCTCCGGCGTCGCCGGCCCCCTTGGTGAGATGGGTGTTGGTGTTTTGGCCAGTAGTGTCTGTAAGGTTTTGTCTGTGTTTTGGTATTGTTTGGTTTTTGGGGTTTAGCTGTGGGTGAAATCTGGGGGAGTTTGGTTAGCTTTTAGTGTTTTGTGGACTTTGACGGTATTTTGATGGTTTAGTAGGAGAATAGGGTAGGTTAGGTTTTTTTAAGGTCATATTAGCTCTAATGAATGTTGTTGGTATCACTTGACTCTTGTAATTTCACCAAATTTCACTCAAGCACCCTATTGTTGCAAACTTAGTGCTTTATAACGTTTTTAAAACAAAACTCTATGATACGTAGAATCTACTGTATCTAGGGTAGTAATTTTAGTAAGCAAACATATACATTAAGCTATACTTTGTGTTAGGAATTTAGTGTAGAAACCTGGACCCCTTTCACCTGACTTTGGCCGATATCGACCCTATGGTGGCCGACCCATATGTGTGGGAATTTGTTGGATTTTTGCAGGTAGTTGTCTGTAGGTGTGGTGAGGGGTTTGGTCTTGTTTATTTTTCTTGTTTTTACTCCAAATAAAATCTAGGACCTGTTGCCTATATTTAGCGTAGCGGGACATGCGCGACACGTACGATACGAATCGAGTTGGTGCGCTGTGTGTCACGGCGTGTCGCGTTGGTTTTGGTGTATGCACACACGTTACGTATACGCGCGCGTTTAGTACGCGACGCGAGTTTCTCGGTTGGTTTTAATATCGCGATTTTGCAGGATTTTAGCTTATGTGTTGCTTTGTGTAAATTCTAGATTCGCAGGCGGAGACTTCGAGCGCCGCGGAGAAAGGAAAGTAAGTGGTTGGACACACCTAGCACGAGATCACGGGTGAGTAGATGTAACATCTACGGGGGACAATCGTTTGGATGGCGCAAGTCGCCCGATAGTTTGAGTAATTTAAAAGATTCCTAGTAATATTAGTAATTATGAGTATAATGCTTGCCTGACATCCTGCTACATTCATGATCTATATTTTTACCTACATATGCGAACTGATTCCATAGGACACCTGCACCACTGCCAGGGATTTTATATGCAGCACGAGTACTATTCATGCGTACACACGCCTTGGTAATTGCTATGCCACAACACTAGATAACTTATAATGTAGGACATTTTCACCATATTTGATGCTCAAACATATGCTATTGCATTTAAATCCTTAAGATGAAATTGTAGGATTGCTATTCATGTGCATGTACCTCATTACATCATTCGTTCATGCCTAGTCTATTAATCATACATTGCAACTTGATTGTTGATACCATAGGCATTCATTATCATTGACATATGCACTTATGATGATTTCTTGAGATTTATGATATTTCTGGATTTCGGGGAAAAGCCGTAAGAATTTATAAACTTATTACCCTTTTAAAATATACAAAGTTGCGGTTTTCTAATGATGTAAGTGTGTGTCGTCCACCATGAGTTTTTCTTTGGTTTTCGAGACCCGTTTTGAGGAGTTGGATGAACCGTCTCGGTTATATGGTGGGCCCGGTAAGGTACCCCGGGGCAAGAAGATCGGGTAGTAGACGATGAGCCTGGCAGGGGATAGACTACCTACCGGTGACTTTTTGGCACGGCGGATATCCAGAGGATACCGACCGTGGTCACGAGATATTGAGAAATTGATATTTGAAATGGGTCAGCCGGACGGCTGAGGCCAGAGATACTGTGATATGGATACATGAGATTTGAGATAGTTATTGAAGTGTCGACGCTGGACACGGATTCTTGTTGATTCTATTGATATTATGCTGATATTTCAAAAGAGATTCCTAAAAAGAAATTAATGATTTCTTATACCTACATATTCAGATCACGAGTTGATTCATGATTGCATACATACCTGCTAGCACATCATGCCAGATTAGTATTGTACAGTGATTCATGTAGCATACATATCTGCTAGTATATCCTGTCTTATCTGTATTGTAGATGCTAGTATACTTGCGTGCATGCTTGCGATAGCCTCTATAGATGTTATTTATTACTCACGAGTTGGCAACTCACCCCCGTTGTGCCACAGCCTTTTTGCAGGTCCGCTCCGTCAGCACAGTAGCGGCGGGCGCACTAGCTTCTTTTGCCTCTTTTGCCTGGACTCGAGGCTTTTGCCCGTAGGTGGGTTATGTTATCATTTTGTACCACCTTATATATTTATTGTATCTAGAGTACTCCATCTACTGTATCTACTGTACCTGTTATTTATATTGTTGTATATTGACCTAGAGACGAGGCTGTGAGATTTGGGGACTTTTATGCTGTATTTGGGGTCGAGCTCACTTGAGTCGACATGATATTTTACTTGTGCTTCTCATACTTATTTTTTTTGCACATTGCTGATTTATATTGCGTGGGATTTATGACCGCCTTGGGGCGAAGAGCTAGCTCCCGCTTGGGGATGCCATATTTCATGTTATTCATTTATACTCCAGTTTTGTACCCGTTTGGGGGCCTGTTTTTATAAAGGAGACTCTGCCGGAATTTTTGGAAAAAAGGATGTTGTTTTTAAAAAGCTTGATGTGACTTAATGGATTAAATTGCTTTCAATAAATTGGTTTTTCCTTCACTCTACTTTCTTAATCGGGTTTTGATTTATGGACTTTGGCTTACTTATTTTACGGACGCCTTGAGACGTTTCATAACTTAAGGGTCAGTCACGTTCCGTACCCTGCGGGTCGTGACACATGATCTCGACGAATTTCCCTTGAAACCTCGTAGCATGCAGCTTTGAAGACAAAGCCTTCGTAAATTTTATAAAGAGAGTGATGGAGAGGGAAAAGAGTAGCAAAGCTACAAAAGGCTTTAGCCTCTCCCTTCCTTTTTACAGCTTCTAAAGATGGAAAGTGAATTAAGAGAGCAACATTTGGATGAGATGTTTCTTTTGTTCTCAAATTAACATAGGAAAACTTTCCTTACAAACGTCTTCTCGGTTTTCTTTTTCACGTATGCGTTCTCAAAGGGGCGTTGGTCATCTTTAGTTTCATTTCTTTTAATACCTCATTAGGTTTCTCTCATCCATTTATTTTTTATATGCTATTTGGTTTTGTTAACATCAATGGTCTAAATGTCGGCCGATATCGCCGAAATGTCGGCGACAAGTCGATTTTGGGAAGAAAATGACATATTAGAAAAATTATTTCTGTAACGTCTTCAAAATAATAAAATATGATTTTTGGGAAATTTTATAATTTAATATTATTTTAATGAATATTTTAATATTCTGGTATAATTAAATACAGATAAATGGGGAAAAATTATGGAAAATTCTAAAATAAGGTATTTTAAGGAATTGCCTCGTTTTCTGTGCATGCCCCATTTCCTCTAGTTTGACCCTGAGTATGTCTAGTTTTGACTGATTCCATCTAGGGTGAAATCTGGGTTGATTTTCCTATGTTGGTGTATAATTTGGGACTTGTTTTAGCATGGATTTTGGTATATGGTGATTCATTCCTGTCGGGTGGCGTTTGGACGTCAACGACAAGTGGATTTTGATTGTGTTTACATGCGAGTCGATAGGTTTTTACCTATACGGGTAGCGTGTGCTATTTTGGTTTCCGATGTGATTTTCATGTGCTTTAGCATTGTGATATACTTGTAGGTACCCCGCGTGATGTTGAGGCAAAGGAGGTGAAGATAGCGACATCGGCTTTGGCACACGAGAAGCAAGGTGAGTAGATTTATATCTACGGGGAGAAGTCGGGTGGATGGCGTATAGCACCCCCGCAGTCCGTGGTGATGTATACGAATACGTATACACACGAATATTTATTATGTGTTGTTTAGGGTTATTGATGGTGATAAGAATATATTGGTTTAGTATAGTGCGAACCCTAGAGTAGTGGTTGCACTCACACATACATTTACACACATACTTGCATTCATTCTTTCATTTGATGGTGCGTATATCTACACATGGGTATGGGACTATGTGTTTATATACGGGATTTGAGGATGATACATGGTTTGAGATGATACTTGATGTGAGGCCGTGGGATCGGCGATGTGACATAGCTTGTCTTCGAGGTGCGATATGATAGTTTTAGCGGGCCTTTGGACATGTGCTTTACCCGCATTCATATTTTTATAGATGGTATCGATTGGTACTAGACTTAGAGTAGTACCCCAGATTGTGCGATCTGATGATAGTGATACCTGATGTGTGATGAGATAGTGTGATATTGACCCCTACCCAGCTATTGGGATGCCGTACTACGATCTACCGTACGAGCCGATATTGATGATAGATCCGCACTCATGACTCGAGGATATCATACGATATGTTATTGAGGCGAGATCACCGACTATCATATCTATATTTATATATTGACTCAGATTAGGTGGTTTCATACCCCTCATGTCTAGATTATTTAGTAGACATTAGACTAGACCGAGTCATACCTATTTCAAAACTAACGAATCGGGGATATTTTAAAGATAAGCAGAAGGGTTATACGGATATTTTCAAATGATGCATCTTTTCTTAAAACACCGTAGCCCTTACTTTACCAAAAGCCCTGATTCGTCTTATTTCAAAAGGCAAGGTTGCATGACATATCTATTGGGGCAGGTTCTGTACTTTTGCGTTTTCGTTTCCGCATATTCCTGCTATTTGCATTGCATCGCTTGTATTGTTGTGACATTCAGTCATGCTGCTAGGACACCAGCACCATTATCGATGATGTATATGTTCCACGTACACTTGTTGCCGGCTCACACACTCATCATCGATAATTGCCATGTCACTACACTATAGTACTATTGCATTCATGATATGATTCTGGCATGGCATATTGTACACTTATACCTGTACACATATATAGATGATTCTAGCTTGATTGGGGATTTGGGAACCGCAAGATACTCTTTAAAAACAGATTCCTTTTAAAAGAGCGGTCTCCCTCGACATGTGCACATTATTATTCCATGTTGCATGACTTACTGATATGCTTGCATTACTGTTACATGCCGCATACATCATGCTTTGACTGTACGCATTGAGATATGTTGTTTCTATGATATTTCTGGATTTGGGAACCGAGGGTATTTCAAAAGAGAATATGTCATTTCTTTAAAAACCCGGTTACCCTTGATATGATATTTCAGTGCGTCCACCATGTGTTTTCTCGGTGCTGAGAGCGATATGTGTAACCCGAATCGAGGCGTGGATGAGCCGATTGCGGGTACATGGTGGACCCGGTATGGTTCCCCTCGGCAAGATGATCGATGAGCTTTGCCGATTGAGCCTGGAGACGGGCGAGTACCTACCGGTGATTGGTTGGACCTGGCGGTTATCCGGAGGATACCGACCAGAGTCGATAGATGTTTTGGGCGTCCTGCCGGGGCCGAGGGCCGATACCGCAGACAGAGCCCGCGGGCCGATTCGGACTGACGGAGCCCGATATATGAGGATTTACGTGCCGATGCTGGGCACAGTTTTCATGATGTTTTCGGGTGTCGATGCTGGGCACCCTGGTTCCATGATTTTGATGTGTCGCGAGGGACACGGGTGGTTATATCCTCATATTATTTCCCATGCACATGATTCATGATATTTACATGCATGGTGGTTATTGTCAGTGGGTGACGAGTGGACGGGATCCACGAGTGTGCAGATTTGATTACATTGGTTATACCTCATATTCATGACATGCTATTACCTGAGGCACTAGCACGAGCACTTGGCACTACACTCATGTATAGAGATTACATTGCCAGTTTAGCATGCTTCAGCTTTATTCATATTGAGGTTTATTTATTATCTGATCGTATTGACCTAGGATAGGTCATGCATTCGATCTCTGCTTGTAGATATTTTCTATTCACGAGTTGGCAACTCACCCCCGTTGTGCCCCAGTCCTTGTAGGTTTTTGCCGTACAGATTCCATAGCGGCATTTCTGGCACACTGCTTCCTTATGGGTGACTTGCTTGGATAGGTGAGTTCTTTTGTATCAGAACCGCCATTGTTCATGTATCATTTATTGTACCTAGAATTTCCATCAACCAAAACTTGTATATTATTTCAGACTTAGAAAACAGTGTTGTTTTATTTCGACCTTAGAGTCGCGCTAGTAGTATTACGGTTTTCTGGCTGTTTTGAGTTTCTTTTTTTTGGGTTTTGATCCTCGCCCTTTGGCGTTGTATATTACTATTGCTTGCGTGGTTGTGACCGTCGATGGACGAAGAGCTAGCTCCCGTTTGGGGATGCCTTTTATCATTTCATATATATTATTCTTGTTGTACCCCGTTCGGGGCCAGTTTTTACGAAGGAAACTCTGCCGAAATTTTCAGGAAAGGTTACACATTTTAAAAAAATGCATATTCGGCTTAGTTATTTAAAAGCTTTGATTTCCAAACATGATTTCCTTACTTTTCAAAAACAGTTTTTCCTTATTTACTCTTTAAATGGTTTTAGATTGCTGGGCTTTTGGCTTACTTGGATCAGATGGGGTCCTATAGACTTCATATGGTTCAAGGGCCAGTCACGTGCTCTTTCGGGTCGTGACAAAGTTGGCATCAGAGCGCTAGGTTGACCTTGGTTCGAGTCTAAGTTTGACTATGTGGAGCCTAGGGCGTTATCTATATAAGGAACTTAGGCTTGACCTTACGGAACTTAGGCTTGGTCGAGGGGGTATTAGACCCGAACTTTCGTCGTGTAGGATGACCCTTGGTTGATGGAATAAGTGACTAAAGTAGAGTGACGTACCGTGGGTATGTTCCGCGGCATACTTACGACACGCCACTCCGCTTAAGAAACCTTAGGTTGTACATTTCCTTGCATTGTGTCATATTCCTTCCTATGATCTATCTTCATCGATACTGGTTATGGTTTTGCTGCCGCGATTGCACGGGCAGAGTGAGCTACTGCTCGAGTTGTCAGCATGAGCTCGTCGCGGACGAGGACTGACCGGGGCGTGATTCCAGAGACATACGGTTGCATTGAGGCTTCGTATTTTGTGTTTCCGCACTATGGGCGTTTGACAGATCGCTGCTGTGAGATTTCTAGGATGTACCGGACGGTACCAGAGGATTGAGCCACTGATAGAGGCCAGCCAGGATGTGATGACCGTTGATGGATCGCTTATTCATGATGGTTGAGGCGCTGCTTAGCGTACCGACGAATGAGCCAGTTGTTGCTGCGAGTGATGAGATATCGCCCAGATGATTGGAGCTACTGCAGCATGAGCATATTCTTAGAGATATGATAGTGAGTCGCTAGTCACCGAGGATTAATGACTAGGACGTGTGGTTCGTTCGCTTACCCCGATGCGAGGTCATCAGATAGATTGATTCCAGCTAGAGGCGACTTCACGCAGATTCGTTGAGAGTCGATTGAGACGATCGAAGGTCAGGAACCCATTTTCCAAGTTTAAAGTATACGGAAAGACATGCAGGTGATTCTATGGACCCTCTAGAAGAATGAAACCCTAACTCGACTTAATGACCGTGTGAAAGCCTTTGAACCTTAGGATTTGCAGCAGTTCCTCGGCGCCATTAGTGAGGCTTGGGTTTGCCCTTCTACGGCTGGACCACCGACGCTGTGGCATGTACTCGATACTATTAAACTGTACCCGAGATGTTGAGCTCTTGGGGGATTGTGAGGTTCTGACGAGTCGATCGGATGATTCGACATCATTCGGATATCATGTGATGGGACACTGCTTGGGAGACTCCAGATACGAGCATAGCCGTCGGAGCGCAGTCTGTGTAGCCATGATGAGATGAGTCTGAATCAGTCGATAGTGGAGCAAGGTGGAGTAAAGAGTTTGCACGAGATTTCGACGAGATGACGTTCCACTCCGCTGACATCAGAGATGCGATATGCACGCTGAGGACGTGTTCGGCTAGATATCTTCTACTGAGTGATGAAGATACTGAGTTCGTGATTTCGAGTCCGTGTTAGAGACTTCGGGTGGACCGTAGCCGAGGACATTGCAGTGTGCAGATAAAGACGCGACGTCGAATGGTCGATGATACAGACAAGCGGGACAAGAAGTTCGTGCGAGAGGCAGACGAGCTGTTACTGCACCCCGTTAAGATTAAAGGCCGGACATGCATACAGAGGCGCAGAGATGCGACCAGCTTCCGAGGAGATGTTGTACTAAGGACGCAGAGGTCCAGAGAGCGAGAAAAGATTACGCCAGAGTACCAGCCTCCTTACAGTTTGGCTTAGGCAAGATCAGAAGAGACCTTGAGTAGGATTCCTTCCAGTACACTGCTGCAATAAGAGTTGCACCCAGGATCGGATGTGTGATATGCATTCAGAGGACCCGAGGTCGGCGCCAGAGATGTGCTGCTTTACGAGCGGTCGTGAGGATTGACCGAGAGATGACCAGGGAAGTGCAAGAACGGAATCGTTCCTGTCAGCACACCTGACCGGGCCGATGAGCCGATGGATTGCGAGTTGGTAATCTACAGGAAAGATCAGGAACCAGAGGCAGAGGACGCCAGCCGCGAGCAAGAGGCAAGTAGATATCTTGCGCCGCTAGCATCGGATGTACCGGTACCTTCTCGACCCTGAAGGAGGGTATACCGACGACGGTAATTATGATTTGTGATTTTGTGATTTGATTATCACGTATCCGTTGCTTTGGATTTCGGTATTTTGGGCGATCTATTCGCATGATTTAGTCTTGATGACAGAGTTTCATGATATTTGATTTTGTGCACCATGGTTGCACCTACTGGGTATTTATACCTTGTACATAGTTATTACTCTTGAGCTGTTGATTGCGATTTCATGCCTATTTTATGCTGGTGATTTGATTTACGCTTCCAGCAGAGTTTCATATAATTTTAGTGTTTTGATTTTGCACTCGGTATAGCTTATATGTGCTTGTAGTGCATCGATATGTGTTTTGTGCCCGCAGCTGCACACGTTTATGATTTTCTTCATATCTGGATACACTTGGTGTTGCTGCTTACGTATTTGAGTTATTGCTTGGTATTTGTGCATGGGATGCACCAGTTCTATACTTCGTGCATTTGTCGCACCAGTTTTATGTTTCTTGCGTTTATCACATCAGATTTATATTTCGTGCCTTTGTTGCACCGGATTTATATTTTGTGCATTACGATTGCACCTGACTTCGATTTGATGCCTTTCGGTATGTCGATTTTGATTGTGATATTGATGTGGATTCTTGCACTCCGTGCTTTTGACTGGACTTACGCATATTCGACGTTGCTATTGAATTTTGTGATTCCGTGCATATTGAGTGCGCAGGGTCTAGATTTTCATTCGTGCATAATGGATGCACCGATTTGGATTTTCGCGCATGTTGGGCGCATGTTTTGAGATACGATTTTGGGGCACACCAGATACACTAAATCGAGATTCTTCGTGCATGTCAGTTGTACCTGTTTTGGCTGTCAGGCACACATGTTGCCTATGACAGATGCTTCGTGCACACCCGTTGCACCTAGATGTTGTTTTGTGCACATGTTTAGCGCATATATGGATTTTGATTTCCGTGCGCGTCAGACGCACAGGGTGGTGTTATGTGCATTTTTGGAATTTATTCCTTTTGGAGCAGTACATTTTTATGATGTGGGATATTTGCTTTCATACTGAGCAGGACTAGTCAGTGGACAGTGCCTGGATATATTTTGCATGCATCGATAGTTATCGAAGGGATTTCCGAAAAGCGAGCTATAGTCTCAGTATATACCTACGTGTCCGATATGACACAAAACGTTTTAAAAACAAGGAAACCCTTCTGATTGTTTTCAAAACGGCGGAACGTGCTTATTAAACAAAGGATATATATATATATACATATATAGTTATTTTCTTATGAGAAACGTCCGCCACTGTGCAGTGTTATGCGCATCGCACAGCGACTTAAAAAGGATTTGGCATGCTTTTACATCAGCTATTCACATGTATAGATTGGATGTCTGCATGTGTAGTTCTGATCCATATCATATGGTTTTGTATTGGATTTGACATTGTGTCCTTACCTTGACTCCGATGATTGCGGGATGCTTGATGGAGCGTTGTTTTGAGTTATCTGCTCAGTACTCATGCGCATGCATTGCGCTATGATGTTTTATGAATAGATGATTTCGGAGCCCCGATGACTTGGAATTTGTATTGAAATATTTTAGTATTTGAGGGTTTAAATTTAAATTCGGGGACCGAATTTCTTTAATGGGGGTAGATTGTAACGTCTTCAAAATAATAAAATATGATTTTTGGGAAATTTTATAATTTAATATTATTTTAATGAATATTTTAATATTCTGGTATAATTAAATACAGATAAATGGGGAAAAATTATGGAAAATTCTAAAATAAGGTATTTTAAGGAATTGCCTCGTTTTCTGTGCATGCCCCCATTTCCTCTAGTTTTGACCCTGAGTATGTCTAGTTTTGACTGATTCCATCTAGGGTGAAATCTGGGTTGATTTTCCTATGTTGGTGTATAATTTGGGACTTGTTTTAGCATGGATTTTGGTATTTGGTGATTCATTCCTGTCGGGTGGCGTTTGGACGTCAACGACAAGTGGATTTTGATTGTGTTTACATGCGAGTCGATAGGTTTTTACCTATGCGGGTAGCGTGTGCTATTTTGGTTTCCGATGTGATTTTCATGTGCTTTAGCATTGTGATATACTTGTAGGTACCCCGCGTGATGTTGAGGCAAAGGAGGTGAAGATAGCGACATCGGCTTTGGCACACGAGAAGCAAGGTGAGTAGATTTATATCTACGGGGAGAAGTCGGGTGGATGGCGTATAGCACCCCCGCAGTCCGTGGTGATGTATACGAATACGTATACACACGAATATTTATTATGTGTTGTTTAGGGTTATTGATGGTGATAAGAATATATTGGTTTAGTATAGTGCGAACCCTAGAGTAGTGGTTGCACTCACACATACATTTACACACATACTTGCATTCATTCTTTCATTTGATGGTGCGTATATCTACACATGGGTATGGGACTATGTGTTTATATACGGGATTTGAGGATGATACATGATTTGAGATGATACTTGATGTGAGGCCGTGGGATCGGCGATGTGACATAGCTTGTCTTCGAGGTGCGATATGATAGTTTTAGCGGGCCTTTGGACATGTGCTTTACCCGCATTCATATTTTTATAGATGGTATCGATTGGTACTAGACTTAGAGTAGTACCCCAGATTGTGCGATCTGATGATAGTGATACCTGATGTGTGATGAGATAGTGTGATATTGACCCCTACCCAGCTATTGGGATGCCGTACTACGATCTACCGTACGAGCCGATATTGATGATAGATCCGCACTCATGACTCGAGGATATCATACGATATGTTATTGAGGCGAGATCACCGACTATCATATCTATATTTATATATTGACTCAGATTAGGTGGTTTCATACCCCTCCTGTCTAGATTATTTAGTAGACATTAGACTAGACCGAGTCATACCTATTTCAAAACTAACGAATCGGGGATATTTTAAAGATAAGCAGAAGGGTTATACGGATATTTTCAAATGATGCATCTTTTCTTAAAACACCGTAGCCCTTACTTTACCAAAAGCCCTGATTCGTCTTATTTCAAAAGGCAAGGTTGCATGACATATCTATTGGGGCAGGTTCTGTACTTTTGCGTTTTCGTTTCCGCATATTCCTGCTATTTGCATTGCATCGCTTGTATTGTTGTGACATTCAGTCATGCTGCTAGGACACCAGCACCATTATCGATGATGTATATGTTCCACGTACACTTGTTGCCGGCTCACACACTCATCATCGATAATTGCCATGTCACTACACTATAGTACTATTGCATTCATGATATGATTCTGGCATGGCATATTGTACACTTATACCTGTACACATATATAGATGATTCTAGCTTGATTGGGGATTTGGGAACCGCAAGATACTCTTTAAAAACAGATTCCTTTTAAAAGAGCGGTCTCCCTCGACATGTGCACATTATTATTCCATGTTGCATGACTTACTGATATGCTTGCATTACTGTTACATGCCGCATACATCATGCTTTGACTGTACGCATTGAGATATGTTGTTTCTATGATATTTCTGGATTTGGGAACCGAGGGTATTTCAAAAGAGAATATGTCATTTCTTTAAAAACCCGGTTACCCTTGATATGATATTTCAGTGCGTCCACCATGTGTTTTCTCGGTGCTGAGAGCGATATGTGTAACCCGAATCGAGGCGTGGATGAGCCGATTGCGGGTACATGGTGGACCCGGTATGGTTCCCCTCGGCAAGATGATCGATGAGCTTTGCCGATTGAGCCTGGAGACGGGCGAGTACCTACCGGTGATTGGTTGGACCTGGCGGTTATCCGGAGGATACCGACCAGAGTCGATAGATGTTTTGGGCGTCCTGCCGGGGCCGAGGGCCGATACCGCAGACAGAGCCCGCGGGCCGATTCGGACTGACGGAGCCCGATATATGAGGATTTACGTGCCGATGCTGGGCACAGTTTTCATGATGTTTTCAGGTGTCGATGCTGGGCACCCTGGTTCCATGATTTTGATGTGTCGCGAGGGACACGGATGGTTATATCCTCATATTATTTCCCATGCACATGATTCATGATATTTACATGCATGGTGGTTATTGTCAGTGGGTGACGAGTGGACGGGATCCACGAGTGTGCAGATTTGATTACATTGGTTATACCTCATATTCATGACATGCTATTACCTGAGGCACTAGCACGAGCACTTGGCACTACACTCATGTATAGAGATTACATTGCCAGTTTAGCATGCTTCAGCTTTATTCATATTGAGGTTTATTTATTATCTGATCGTATTGACCTAGGATAGGTCATGCATTCGATCTCTGCTTGTAGATATTTTCTATTCACGAGTTGGCAACTCACCCCCGTTGTGCCCCAGTCCTTGCAGGTTTTTGCCGTACAGATTCCATAGCGGCATTTCTGGCACACTGCTTCCTTATGGGTGACTTGCTTGGATAGGTGAGTTCTTTTGTATCAGAACCGCCATTGTTCATGTATCATTTATTGTACCTAGAATTTCCATCAACCAAAACTTGTATATTGTTTCAGACTTAGAAAACAGTGTTGTTTTATTTCGACCTTAGAGTCGCGCTAGTAGTATTACGGTTTTCTGGCTGTTTTGAGTTTCTTTTTTTTGGGTTTTGATCCTCGCCCTTTGGCGTTGTATATTACTATTGCTTGCGTGGTTGTGACCGTCGATGGACGAAGAGCTAGCTCCCGCTTGGGGATGCCTTTTATCATTTCATATATATTATTCTTGTTGTACCCCGTTCGGGGCCAGTTTTTACGAAGGAAACTCTGCCGAAATTTTCAGGAAAGGTTACACATTTTAAAAAAATGCATATTCGGCTTAGTTATTTAAAAGCTTTGATTTCCAAACATGATTTCCTTACTTTTCAAAAACAGTTTTTCCTTATTTACTCTTTAAATGGTTTTAGATTGCTGGGCTTTTGGCTTACTTGGATCAGATGGGGTCCTATAGACTTCATATGGTTCAAGGGCCAGTCACGTGCTAATTTCGGTTACCGATATTTGGTAAACGTAGGCCGGCATTTCGTAATGTCACCGTTTTACCTGAGATTTTTCGATATGTTGAGAAAAAAATTTGGGTAATTTTATTTTGGATTATGGGTTCTGTACATTAAGTAATTAATAGGCGGCTGCTCTACCATTGAGCTATTAAGGAAAATATAAATTTAATAAAACTAAAAATCTGTATAAGTTAATATTTTTCAAAAAATAAGTTATATAAATGAGTTTATATGATAAAAATGTTGAACCCAATATTTAATAAAACAACCCGACATTTCACGATATCCGATATCCAACATCAAAATCTTCGGGCCGATACGACACCGACATCCAAAATTTAGAATATTGGTTAACATCAAAACCCAATAATCCCCCATTGGTTTTAATTAAACCGGGTCTCTTCCATTTCAAAATCTGCCTTGATACAATCATGAATACAAGAAAGTACCATAAAGATTAAAACTTTCAATTAGAATAAATACTACGAATTTAGCAATTGAAGTTGTTTGTGTGTTATGCATTAACGGTAATAATGCAACAAGTAATATCATACATACAATTAGCATTCTGCTCTAATGAAAGTTTTGTTAATCTCACTTAGCAATATTATAGCCTTGTTCTTGCGTGGTCGATGAAAAAATCCTAAGAATAAACTCTTCATAAATTCTCGTGAGACAGCCACTTCTATATCCCCACAGGTGAAGTTCCCTCTGCCTCCATTACTAGGACACATTTTCTTATAGGACTACAGACATCATTAAGAGTTTAACTCAACCTCTATATCATAACAAAGAGCATTATTTATTTATTTTTAGGATGTCTCAGGCTTAATGCTCACAATCAACCTAACAACTTTTTCTACCCAAGACTAACAGAGTTAATATGGGTCAAGTTACCATTGGAGTTGATTTAAGTAAAGAGTTTCAACCCCACTTCTTCACTTGTCATCCTTACCAATTTCTGAGATAGTCTTATGGTAAGTGTTACAGATGATCGAGATAAACGCGGAAATAAAGATCAAATAAATTGCAGAAAACAGAAAAGAACTCACGGAGACAAAGATTTTACGTGGAAACCCAAACAGGAAAAACAACAGACAGCAGCGAGAAACGTTTCACTATTTGTGGAGAATTACATAATTTCTCGTCTCTCAATTTTCTCTCTATAAACTTAAACAATTGGCTTCATATTTATAGCCTACAATTAATCCTTAGAGATAAGTATAAGATTTAAATTTGGATCTAATCAAATATACAATTTAAATCTCATCTCCGATTTAAATTTTCTTTGAATAACCAATTTGAATTTATCTCTAATAAACAAATCCTAAAGCAAATAGGATTAGAATTATAGAATCAATTCTATCAATCTCCGTCTTGATTTTAAAATACGTCCGCTGTGAACTATGCTGCCAGAAATCTGCTGCTGACGATCGCCCCTTAGGGCTATCTCCATCTATCAACGCTGAGCAAATCCAAACAATGCTTGAACTTGCGAGTAGGTACCGACTTAGTATACATATCTGTTGGGTTGTCTTATGTACCAACCTTCTGTATCTTGATCCTTTTCTCGGTCCGGATGAAGTGATATCTCACGTCGATGTGCTTAGTCCTGTCTTAATGCACCTGAGCTTTTGCTAAACATATCGCGCTCAAGTTGTCACAAAACAACACAGCTTGATCTTGATGTAAGCCGAGATCACCGGCTAAACCTGTTAACCAAATTCCTTCCTTCATTGCTTCTGTCAATGCCATATATTCTGCCTCTGTAGTAAATAAGGCGACCAAACGCTGTAATGTAGCCTCCCAACTAACGACAGAACCAGCTAATGTGAAAACGTAGCTAGTCACCGATATTCTCCAATCAAGATCGGCTGCATAACCCAAATCAGAATAACCTGCTACTTCACAACACGTATCAACTCCTCCGTAAATAAGACCAACATTCGTCTTACCTCTGAGATATCGGAATTTCCGCTTCGCTGCTTGCCAATGCTCCTTTCCAGGCTGAGCTATGTACCTGCTAACGCTAACTGCGTGTACAATATCTGACCTAGAGCACACCATAGCGTACATCAAACTTTCCACAACATTAGAATATGGGACTCGAGACATATGTTTTGCTTCTTCTAACTGAGGTGAGAGAGCTGCTGAAAGACGAATACTAGCAGCCAATGGAGTATTCACAAGTTTCGCATCTGACATGTTGAAACTCTTCAATATCTTCTGAACGTAGCTCTCTTGTAATAAGAAAAGCTTCCACTGCTTGCGATCTCTGTATTTCTCCATACCCAAAATCTTTTGAGTTGATCCAAGATCCTTCATCTCAAACTCACCATTAAAAATCACCTTCAATTTCTGAATCTCCGATTTGTCTCAAGCTGCAATAAGTATGTCTACATATAAAAGTAAATAAACAAATGAGTCATCCTCCGGTCTCCTATGATAAACGCAACAACCATACGGACTCCTATTATAGCCATGCTCCACCATGAACCTGTCAAATACCTTGTACCACTGTCTCAGAGGCTGCTTTAACCCTGATAAAGTTATTTTTAAAGTAGAGTAGAGTTTAAAATTTGAGAAGAGTTGGAGTGATGGGCTTTTATACATGGGCTTTTAATGATATGTGGGTTCCAACAATAAGACTTGAGCCTTGTTAAGGTATGACTCATTTTATATTTTATACACGTGTTTTTTTTGTTGTTTCCAATGTGGGACTATCTTTAAAGTCTCATAATTTGGTTTTTTTTTACTTTCAACAAACCCATACAACGTTTCCGCAATCTGCAAACATGATCTTTCTTACCGTGAACAGTGAATCTCTCAGGCTCTCATCAAAATATCCTCCTCTAACTCTCCATGAAGAAAAGTCGTTCACGTCGAATTGCTCTAACTCCAAGTCCTGATGTGCTACCATAACAAGCAACACGTGAATGGAAGTATACCTCACAACGGGGGGAAATATCTTGTTGTAATCCGCTCCCTCCTTCTGATTGTAGCCCATAGCAACTAAACGAGTCTTGAATCGTGTTCCTTGTTCACCTAGATTTCCGGACTTCTTAAAAACCCATTTACATCCTACAATTTTTCTTCTCACTGGCAACTTGACAAGCTCCCATATCTGACTCTTGTGAAGAGATTCCATCTCTTCTTCCATTGCAGCAATCCACTGAATAGACTCGGCACCAGAAATAGCCTCTAAACCTATAGGGCCAAGGAGGCTCCACCTCTTCCGCTGTATCAAGCGCATAAGCTACCAAATCCTCGTAACCATACATCCGAGGGGGACTGATCTACCTCCGCGGACGACCGGTGACAATACGGTTGTTGAGGTTGTTGCTGTGTACCTGGCTCAGGTATGTTCTCCTGATCAGACTAAAATGGAGTGATTTCAAACTCCACATGTTTACTGGCATCCTTATCTTTATCTGCAGACACGTCAAGCTCTTTTCCCGGACGAAACATAGAATTTTCTTCAAAAGTCGCATCTCTACTCTGTATAACTTTCGAATCAGAAGTCCAAATTCTATAACCTTGACCCCAATACCATACCCGAGAAAAATACCCATCTTTGCCCTAAGCTCTAACTTTCCCTCACGGACATGATAATAATCAGGGCAACCAAATACTCTAAGGGTAGAATAATCAGCAGATTTTCCGGACCATACACATATAGGGGTCTTGCAATCAATGGTTGTTGAGAAAGAACGATTCACCAAGTAACACGTCTTAATAACAGCCTCGGCCCAGAAATCCTTAGACAAACTATCATTAGATAGCATGCATCGTGTTCTCTATAATAACGTTCCGTTCATACGCTCTACGACACTATTCTGCTGCGAGGTCTCTTTAATTGAACGGTGCTTTACAATACCATCATCTTTGCAGAACTCATTAAACTGATTCGAACAGAACTCCATGCCATTATAAGTACGAAGACGCTTAACCTTCCTCTCAATCTGATTCTCAACCAGAACCTTCCCCACCTTGAAGGCCTTAAAAACATCGCTATTGTGCTTCAGTATAATGATCCAAACCATCTTAGAGTAACCATCAGATATAAAAAAATACCGAGCACCACTTTTCGATGGAACATGAGGTCCCAAGACATCGGCATGAATATAGTCGAGTGCTGCCTTCGTCCTACGCACTGCATTGCCGAACTGAATTCGGCGCTGCTTGCCGAAAATACAATGCTCACAAAAGTTGATTGTCCCTGTCTTGTGGCCTCAAAGCAAGCCTTGTTTGCTAAGAACCGCCAAACCCCTCTCGCTCATGTGTTCAAGTCGCATATACCACAACTTGGTCTTCTCTGCCTCGGATTCTTCTATAGACGAGACTATTGCAGAACCTGTCACCGTCTTTCCTTGCAGAATATACAAGGCTTTCTCCTTTACTCCTTTTATCACCACCAAAGCACCTTCGAGATCCGGAGAACTCCACCTTTAATTACAAATCGGTAATCTTTGGAGTCCATAATGCCCAAGCAAATCAAATTATTTTTCAGATCTGGAACATATCGAACAGACAAAGGCTTCACCACTCCATCGTGCATACGAATCCGAATAGAGCCAATACCGACAGCCTTGCAAGGCACATTATTACCCATCAAAACATTACCGCCATTGAACTCGTCATATGTTGAAAACTAGTCCCGACTGGGACACATACGATGAGAACCGAAATCCAGCACCCATTCGTTCATTGGCCGAACACGATCAGTAATGAATAGAACTTGTTCGGCTTTACCAGAGAACTCGACTTTTTCTACACCAGCAACCGAAGAATTGTTCTCCTTCTTTGGGCATGAATACTGCATATGTCTCTCCTTTTTGCAGTAATGACAAATAATATTCATATCACGGGCCCTTGACTTAGGTCTGCCTCTCCACTTCTGTTTGCTTTTGTCCCTATTAGAACGTCCTCTTTGATTAGAACGCCCTCTTTGATCAGAAACTTTCGCCATCAATCCATCCGCCTGACTCTTCCCATTGCTTCTTGGTACCTTGTACCAAAGTTCACGAGAGTGAAGCGCTAATCTGGCATCTTCTAAAGATATGGTGTTTTTACCAACAATAAAAGAATTTACAAAATTCTCGAAAGACGGTGGTAAGGAGCATAACAGAATTAAGGCAGAATCTTCATCCTCTACTTTAACATCCACGTTCTTCAAATCCATGAGAATCATATTCAACATATCAAGATGTTCTTTTAGAGACGTGCCTTCTTTCATACGGAGAAGAAAATAATCGTTGCTTTAGATACAACTTGTTCGTGAGAGATTTTGTCATGTACAAATTCTCCAATTTCAGCCGAGAACCCGATGCAGTCTTCTCGTTTGCAACTTCGCATAAGACTTCATCTTCTAAACATAGTTGAATCATAGCATGTGCATTCTCCTCTATCTTTTATAGTATTCATCAGCCATCGACGCCAGCCTCATTCCAGAAAGCAGCGTCCACTGATCCTGTTGTTTCAATGGAGCGCGCATCTTAATGCGCCAGAGACTGAAACTATTTTTTCCAAAGAACTTGTCAATCTTAATATTGTGCGATGCCTCTTTGTACTCGATCGGTAGAATCAACGCAAACTCTGATACCAGCTTGTTACGGATGATCGAGATAAACGCGGAAAAAAAATCAACCAAATTACAGAAAGCAGAAAAGATCAACTCAAGGAGACGGATTTTATGTGGAAACCCAAACAGGAAAAACCACGTGCAGCAGCAAAGAACGTTTCACTATTTGTGAAGTACGGAATTTCTCGTCTCTCAATTTTCTTTCTAACTCTAAACAATTGGCTTCATATTTATAGCCTACAATTAATCCTTAGAGATAAGTATAAGATTTAAATTTGGATCTAATCAAATATACAACTTAAATCAAATATTCAATTTAAATCTTATTTCCGATTTAAATCTTTTCTAAATAACTAATTTGAATTTATCTCTAATAAACAAATCCTAAAGCAAATAGAATTAGGATTATAGAATCAATTCTAACAGTAAGGAGACCAATCAAATTCTTGTTTGACTTCACAGCTATTATAATATTGACACCATCATGTATCAATTGTATACCACTTATGTCTTAGACTAATATATCTACACTTATTGTATGTTCACAACATTGTCTCTTCACTATAATAATATATAAATTTTGGAGGTCTGGCTTGGGGCACACTTTTACATCTCATAATAGATTTAAAATCCATTTTTCCTCCTTCCTTTTTGCAACTAGGTAAAAAATTTATATTCCACAGAGGAGCGTGCAATGCAAGTTTGCTTTCTGAAGTCCAAAATATTGCACACCCACATAACGTGTATATCCCCAAGAGTGGATTTATTCTCTTCCATACATGCAATCCATTTATCAGAATAAGCCTTAATATTTTCCAGAACAAGCCCAAGATTTTAATTCATCTTCGCATAGGTGTAATTAATCTCGGACGCAGGCATATGCTTTCTTAGGATTATTAGGATGCAGCAATGATAGTAATTATTTGCACAAATTACAAGTGGAAATATCTTGCCGACCCCAAAAAGTTTGGTATGAAGGGTTGTTCTACAAATGGAAATTTCCAAGACTAATATTGATAATGAACTTATGAGGCATGGTCACTTTCCTTAAAAAGTATGTGCCCCACACGATAAGGGTTTACTTATAGGTTACAGGCAAATCTTCCTTCCAAGATACAACAGAGCCTTTAAATTTTCCGAGCAGTGATCACGACAAGGTTTCATTGAAATCTCGTTGGAACGGTAGACAACTTTGAAGGCAAATGCTTCGTATATTTTATAGAGGGAAGGTGACAGATAACATGTGCAAAATTGAAAATGCTTTAGCTTTTATTCTGATGTTCAAAGCATTTGCACCCCTTTCATAGCTTCTAACGATGGGAAGCAAATTTAAGAGAGCAGCATTTGTGAGAAGTTTTCTTAGTTCTTACAAATCTCCTCGGTTTTCTTTTTCATGTATGCGTTTTCACAAAGTGGATTTGGCCATCTATAGTTTCATTTCATTTATACCTCATTAGTTCTCTCTTACCCTTTCTCTCTCTCTATTCTCTCGTATTTTCTTTTCTGTATACTGCTTGGTTTATTAAAAACAAAACCCGATTCCCCATGTTTCATTTGCTTGTCTTTTACATAGCGCAAGTAAGAAATTGTACCCAAAACAAAAATAAACCCAAAACGGTACGGGCAAAGAAGAAAGTAACCAACAAAAGCAGAAAAAACTCTTGCATTAAGAAATATCATCAATATACCAACCATCATGGCATCATTACAATTGTTTAGCTAGAGAGCATAAATCAACATGGTATAGA